>JAKFHU010001831.1:2701965-4052948 GCA_023783475.1 Daubentonia madagascariensis
AGAACCAGGCCTCAGAGCCAGGGCTAGTGCCTCCCCAATGTCCAGGTGGCAGGCTCTGGCTTGGCTAACTGTCCTGGCAGACCCTAGGCTGAGCCGTGGATACTTAGGAGCCCCAAAGAAGGATGGGGGGAGCCAAGAGCTTGGCCTGGGAACAGGAGGGGAGTTGGCAGCGTCTCCCCAATGTCAGCACCATCAGACATCTTTTGGCAGGCAGGGCCACCCACTTGTGCCCAGCTAGACCCTGCCAAGGTGGCAGCTTGTCTGCATAGCTGGGAGAAGGGTAGCCCTTACCTGGGACCCAGGTCTTTCAGCCTAGCCTGCACACAAGCCAGTGCCTAAGCTCTCACGCCCTGCCTACACCAGCAAGGACCCCACCAGGGGTGCTCCCCTGTCCTCACAGCAGCCCACTCCTCTACCCACTCTGAGTCAGCTGCTCCCAAGGCCCTGCCATTTGTGCCCAGGACGCACTAGCCAGGCACAGGCTGAGGGGGTTAGAGCACCCAAAACCCCTCTCGGCACCTCCCATCCACACCATCCTATGCTCTGGTGGCTTGGCACACTCAACACATCAGCCATGAGTGTCTGCCCAGGTATGGAAGAGCCATGTAGTCACCTACTCTCACTCTGGGGACATGGCCCAGTCCCTGTCCCAGTGGGCCAGTATAATGGACAACGCTGCCTCGTGGACGGGCGTGAGGAGGTCAGAGCTACTGTGAGGGATGTGGAGAGGCCCGAGCCTGTGGAGTCAGAGCTGCAGCCACCCAGACAACTTATCTCAGGGCTCCAAATGCCACTGAACCCTGTCAACCCCCCACGTATAGTGACAATAATACTGGGGCGGACATAGCCCCTGCTGGAAAGCCTTGCGGGTTCCATGACTGGTTCCAGCTTTTAAAGCCCCCAAGACCTGGCCTAGCAGAGCCTGGGCATTCAGATATCAGAGTGAGGGCCACCCAGCACCCCTGGAGACAGATGGCAGCAAGGCTGCCAGGTGCCATGGGCAGTGGTCAGCAGACAGCTGAGGGCCCACATGTGACACCAGCGGGAGAAGTAAGAGCCACGTCCATACTGAGTCAACAAGTCCAAAAGCCTCAGCCTCCCTGGGAACGTTCCCCACTCTTCCTGGTTGAGCTCAAACACTCTGGGCAGTGAGCAATGTTCTAGGCCTGGTAGAGCTCCAAATCCCTCTGAGCTGGCTGAGGCTCTAGCCCGTCCTGTTGGTCTAGAAGACTCCTCACCCACCCATATTCTAAGGCTGGCTGGGTTCTAGATTGTCTTACTGGCCCAGGGTTTGAAGGTTCTCAATCTGCCTTATTTCAGTGCTGGCTAGTCCTAGATCTTTCCATGGTTCAGTATCTGTTCCAGGATCAACTGGCAAGACAAAGACCTTTCATGCCCTCAGTGTCCAAGGCTGCCAAGGATGTGAGCAGGACGAGGGAAGGTTAGGACAATCGCCAAGAAGGAAGCCCCAACCACTTGCAGGGTCGTAAGAGTGAGCTCCCGCTGTGACCTTCTGGGTTCTATCTCTGGCCCCACACGTCCCCGAGGAAACTAGCCCAGGCCACCCTCTGAGAGAGGCTGCAAGGTTTGCAGAGCCAACTGCAGAAGTCCTCCATGGAATAAGCTGGCCAGTTCCCGCTTCAGCAGCTGGGACCCTCAGGGGCAGAAAGGTGCAGTCCAACCACAGCCTTGTGTGCTCACAGGCAGCATCAGGCAGTCTTCGTTGTCTTTTTTTTTTTTTTCTTCCTCGTTTTTAAGCTCTGGCTCCAATTTCCTGGATACTTCGGTGAAAGGTTATATTGGTTCTGAAGCTCCTGGCCATCTTCATTCCTTCCTTCCCATAGTCAGGATGGACGTCAGAGTGTGGTTGTGATGGCAGCAGCTAAGTGACATCCGGCAGGTAAGACACGAGTAAGAGGGCTGCCCCAGGGAGTCCACTCTCAGCCCCCAGCAGCTGTGCTCAGCTGTCTCTGGGTGAGGACCAAGGGCTGCCGACCACAGGAGCCACACAGGCCACCATGACCCGCAGTCTCTGGGTGAGGACCAAGGGCTGCCGACCACAGGAGCCACACAGGCCACCATGACCCGCAAAGAACCAGAAGCCCAGGCATAGTCCAGAGGGCAGAGGGAGCCACGGGTGCAGGTCCCCTGGCTCTCACAGTGCTGCCCAGGGCGGGACATTGTTAACATCCAGAAATACCCTGGGGACCTTAGCACACTTAATTCTCCATCTCCAGGTAACTCACAGATCAGTGACACTGAGTGAGGGATTGATCTTCTTTTCTAGAATTGGTGAAAAATGGCTTTAAAATTGTAATAATCCACTAAAAGAAGGATGAGAGAGATCTTGGGGGCCCTTGCCAGCATAGCCACCCAACTCACTTCTCAAGCCCCCCTGAGTCCCTGTACCCAGACCATTCTACAGGTCACACCACCCCTGGCCTCTAGGCCAAAGCTTCAGGCCTGGGGAGCAGCTCTACTGCAGCCAGAAGCCAACCAGTCAGAACAACAGATTCATCTTGAGCCCCTGCCTCGGGGAAGAGTGCAGACTGCCACCCCCTGGGCACATCCTGCGTCAAGGGTCCCACCTGCCAGATCACAGGGCCACAGAGGCCTCAGCTCCCCAGTGAGAGGGCACACCCCACACAGCAAAACAGGGAGCTGGGCCGGGGAGGGGAAGACCACCCCCACCCTCCTGCTCCCAGGCTATAGTCCAGCACCAAGAACGAAGAGGGCCCCCCTGTTTCCCCAGGGCCTGGGCTGTGATTACTCTAGAAAGGCAAATGTCTGATTTCTGGAAACACTCTTCAGAGAGGGTTGTGGGCAAAGGTTTTATGAATTTCACTCACAAACGTCGTCAACCGATTAAGGGATGATCTATCTCAAACAACTTGGGAATGCCGCAGAAGGCAAAATTGAAATTAAATAAGCAGAATTCATCTCCCACCCTAGACAGGGCTCTGCAAGCAAGCACACAGGCTGATGCTGCTGACCTGGTCTCATGGCTCCTGGCCCCCCAAAGGCCCAAGTTCAGATCCCCAGGCCTAGTCTGTCAGGCTAAGGGAACAGAAGCCCCAAACACCATCTGTACCCCAAACTCCCCAAATTTGGAACCACACACTGCATCCACCTTCAGCGTTACCTACTTGAGGGAGCATTCCTGCCCCTGTGGAGGGCTCCACCCAGGCTCTCAACAAGCTCTGAAAGCAGCCACCTCCATGCACTATAATCCTCCCTGCTCTGAGCAACCATACAGGTGACGTGATGAGGCAGCCTGACACACAACCCCTCACCCCAGAGACGATCCCTCGGTGTCTGGGGGATTAATTAATTCCTCCTGTTATTTTAAATATATAAAGCAGGGGTGATGCTGGCAGCCTTGGCCTTCCCATGCTCAGCACTTGGCAGCCCCAGAGAGAGAAGTGGCTGCCTTGCTGTGCCGGGAGCAAGCAGTTGTGGCTCAGCAAGCAGCTCCAGGAGATGCTCAGAGATACAGCCCAGCTCAGGTCAGCCCTGCTGCTGTGCCAATAAGGAAACCAGGTCCCCCACCCAGGATGGAAATGCCCAAGAGGCAAGAGTGGGAGAGTCGGCACCCAGAACCTCAAATAGGCTCAAGGGTCAGGGCAGCCCGTGAGTCAGCAGCGTGGGGGGCTCCCTACTGGGAGGAGCCTGCAAGGCCCCAACCAGGGTCCTGGTCAGAGACACTTTCTCCACTGATGGGGTACGAGGCTCCTGCTCATCCACAGCCTTGGATATCCTGAATTTCCTGGAATTCCTGCCAGTCAATGACCGCAACACCCAGCTCCAAGGGAAGCCTGCTGCCAGCCCTCAGGGCCCAGCAGTGGCCATCTAAACCGACCAAGATGGCGAATTGCAGCTCCCGTTATGCAGTTTCTCAAGATTAGAATAGGAAATAGGATTAAATACCGGACCCCCACCTCATGACCTCAAGACTTATCTACTTAGCATGGCTCACAAATGACCCCCTGCAGAGGCCAGGCCTGAGTCTCACTCAGGAGGAACCTGAAGGTATGTGAGATTCCCCAGCCAGCTGCTGGCCAGGCTCAGGTAGGGCTGGCTCTGAATAAGTCCTAAGCCTCCACCAGTTGGTCACGAGCTCCATCTTGTACTACCTATGCTGCCAGATCAGGGTCACAAGCCTCTGCGCAAGGCAGCCTGCAACAGGTGGACTCAGCCTCCCAAACCCTAGCTCCCCAGGTCTGTACCAGTCCGTGCACCATGGAGAGCCATGTGTGGGGGGCTGGCAGGGGAGATAGGCCCCCAGGCAGCAGATGCTGCCCTCACCACCATGTGCCCTCTGCTTCCAGAGGCCCGGCTCTTACCTGGAGTCGGGGTACTTGGTGAGCGTGGCCAGGCTGCTGGTGTACATGTGGCCACCCACATCGATGTGCACAGGTGCGTTGGACTTGGTGAGCTGAGCTGGCAGTGGGATCCCCTGGGCAGCCAGGGGGGACACGGGCGACCGGGTGAGAGACAGCCGGGACATGTTTCCTCCCTCCTAGGGATGGAAACAAGGCAGGAAACAAGAGTTTCTCCACGACACAGCCGCGCACTCCTTTTATTGCGAGTGTGATCACAGATCTAATCAGATCACTTCTGCCTGTGCCTGATCACATATTCAGCTGACAAATTATGGCCACCACTGTAATTAAGTGTATTTGCATCATTTTCTTCAAAGTACCAGAGGGAAAAAGAAAGATGCTTATTAGCAATAAGAAATCAAGAAAAAAATTTTCAAGGTGTCAGCCTCCAGGGGCATAAAACAAACTGCAAAATTCTAATTAAAGGTCGCGGGCTTATGTGTTAGATGTGAAATATCCCCTGACAAACGAATCACCAATTTGTGAATTGGGATTCAGGGGTTTTTGCAAGTTTGTCTCAGTAACAAGACACCTCTAAATTAGTGACTTCCTCAGCACCTAAGGCGTTGAGTTTTATACATGTAGTAAATTTCACATCAAATTAAGAGCATTTTTGTTTCAAAAAATACATAATCGTACAGCCAGTCAACAGCCATCTCTTGAGTGCCGAGGCCCTGAGGAAGAGCAGCCAGGCAGCAGGTGTTCAGGAAGAAGGCAAAGAGGGGACCCCTGGCACTGACCCAGTCCGCCCGCACCCGGCAGGCTCACCGCAGTGCCGGCGCTGCCGTGTGCGTGAAGCGAGGACCCGCTCGGCCGCTCCTTGCGGTGAGGCATCTAGGCTTCCATCGCTGCCCAGAGTATCTGTGGGAAACACCGACAACACCAGAGAGGGCTTACTCCTCAGCAGCTGTGAGCACAAGGTCTCCCATGGAGCGAAAGAGGCTTAGAATCGTCCTTTCTGCACACTTTCTGGGACCCCACGTGCTCCATGCAGCCCTCCCAGATTCCACCCACCACCATTATCTGTCTCCACACCCCAAAGCAGGTCTTCCGGCCATAGCAGATTACACACACACACACACACATTCACACTCACACATGTGTTTTCTGGGCAGCTCCATGTCTGCTAATTCAGCTAATGACAGTACTGAAACATATGCTCACCATTATTGCCCCGAAATGTTTCAGAACAAATCTGATTTTCCTGGTATTTTGGTTTAAAGCCATGTTACCAAGCGTGTCTCCTCTTGCATCAGCAGAGAACCTTATAGACCAAGGCTCAGGAAGGATCCCCCCCTCCACGGGCCGGGGAGCCCAGGACCTCTCTTAACGCCATCCCTGTGGTGTTAAGATGCAGTTTGCAACTGGCCAGACACACAGAAGCCCTTCAGCAGAAGTCAGGGCACAGGGACAAGAGCAAGTCACTTGGGAAGCCACCTCTCCCCTATGGCTCCCAAGAGCAGATAAAACCTGTCTTTGTTTGCCTAGTCTGCACCTCACAGTTTTTCCCCAGATCCCCAGAATGGTGTAGTCTGTGCCTAATGTATTCCAGACCCCCTCAGGATCACATGCCCCGAGGCGTCACAGAGCTGGCCAGAAGGAAACAGACAGACAGCCAACCCCCCTCCTCCCGCATCATTCAGTGACTTTCCTCTGTGCCATCACCACCTGAAATAAGATTGTCCTTCAGTCCCTCAAAGCCACCCCCAGGGCACTTTGCAGCCCCTTATGCAGGAGGGGTGGAGCAGGGCAGGTTTCTGCAGCCCCTTCCACTGACTTGGGGCTGTCTCCAGGGGAGCTCTGCACAGTGACTAGTCACCCCTCACACATGTACACATACACTAGCTTCCACACACCTACCCTGGACTTCTCTCTCAGAGGTTTAACCTTTGAGAGAACAACCAAATGAAATTCTTGGGACCCAAGGGACTGCTTTCTAGTGTTAAACTCTGGCATCTAAATTTGTGCCTCATAATTTGACATTCAATTTTAAAACATTGAGCAAGATCTGATGAGAATGAAATCCTGCAAATTAAGGTAAGGTTACTCTCCTATGATTTGTTCTGCCTTGAGTGCCCCAGCAAGTTTCCTGCTATGAAACTGTTTGGGGTGGGGTGGGAGTGGGAGGTTGCTATTAGCAAACAGGGATGTTTAATTTATACCCTCACTGGGGGCTGGCTACTCAGGGTCTGCTGCTTTTGGTATTCCTGAGTTTGGCAAAGCTTAAAAAAGAAAACCAGGTCACTTAGCTCAAGGAAGTTCTGAGAACCAAAACAGACCTCAGGAGTGGATTATCCTGCCCTAGGAGGCTCTGCTGGGGGAGGAGTCAGAAGGGAAGACACGCTGAGAATAAGCTGAGCTGGAAGGAATTCCTACCGAAATTCTACAGCGGACTGCACAATGTTTTTCCTACCACCAGGACACTATTCAAAAGTGACATTTAACACCAAGCACCCACCACAAACGCTGCTCCACCCTGTTCTCACTTAGCCTCTTTTCCATGGCAAGCGTAACCTGATGTTCATGGCAAACCAGAAACTCACCATTGGAAGCCCCAGGCTTTACGCCTTCACCCGAATCTCCAATGCTCCCTCGACAAACGCATCTGTGCCGGACCACGACCTTTCCGCCAAGACCACTGCTGAAGTCAGAAGCACAAAAGTAGGTGCAGTCAGACACAAGTTCATTCCACTGACACCAGCATCAAACCCACGACCCAGCCCCGGCGCGCCCCCGGTCCTCCTGAGGCTCGGCCAAAACGCCTGTTGCAGAAGGGCCTCAGCAGCAGTGGGCGGAGGGCTCGCGGCTTTCCAAACTGGCCCGGTAGTGACCCGCTTCTCCAGCTGCGGCGGGAGACCCGGGTCCCGCGCCCGCCTGCCGCCGAGCCCCGCCCGCCCGGGCAGAGGGAAGTGAGCAGAATGCCACGCTCATTTACACACAAAATGATTTTGTGTCCCATTGTGCTCGCAGTTGTTCAGCTCTCTGGGGGTGATTAAACTGGCTGAGCTGCGGCAGCTTGGGACGATTTCACTAAATCGCTTCTTCGTGAAGTCGCTTCTTCGCTAAGCTGTTATTTTAACCATAAAAGGTAAACAGAAGGCGCCTTGCGAGCTCCCTTCAGCTCTGAGCCCTGGGCGCCGGCCCGGGGCGAAAGTGCCCGGAGCCTGCAAAAGTGTCCAGGGGGTGGGCCGGGAGTAGCAGGCGGGCCACCTGGTGCGCGCCAGCCCCCCCACAGCCGAGCCAGCCGGCCAGTTTGAACTTCGGGGAGGCGGGAGCCGGCTGGGCCGAGGCTCCAGGCGCTTCGGGGCGGGGTGGCCGCGGCACCCGAAGCGCCGGGAGGGGCGGGGAGGGGTGTGCGGCGGGGGCGGGGCGGTGACAAAGTTAAATCAAGAGGCAGACACTTTGGAGACCACAGATGGGAAGCTCGCCTAATTAAGGACGTAAAAGCGCTTTTGTTCTCAAAGTTTATTGTTGCCGGGATTTAAAAAAAATTAATTGAAACTAATGCTGTTATTCACTCGTGCAGTTAAATTCCTTCATGCACATTTGAGACACGGAGGGACAACTTGAAGCTTATCTTTCTGCAGTCGGGGGTGGGGGCCGCAGGAGGACAGAAGGGCGCAGCGGCGGCGGGGGTTTGCCGAGAGTTGGGGGTGTCGGCGAGTGTGTGCCGTGCGTCCAGGTCAGGGAGTGCCGGCGGGCTGCAGGGCTCTGGAGGCGGCGATCGGGTCTCACTCAGAGCGGCCCGCTCCTGGCCTCAAACCCCGCGCGCCCGGGACGACCCGTCCGGTTTCGGACGCCTCAAACCCCGCGCGCCGGCCCCTCCCGTCCGGTTTCGGACTCTCAGGGTGGGCGTCAGAGGACGCACATCTGTCCCGTTGGAGACTTTTTCTTTCTCTGATTTGGGCGCCAGGCCGGGCCCTGCGCGCCCCTAAGCCCTAGCTACGGGAGCCCGTTTCTGACCCCGGAAACTCGCTGGCTCTGCAGGACGCTCGGCCCTGTACTGGGGCCAAGAGTGCGGGAACCTACACACACACTTACACACACACACACACACGCACGCACACCCCTGCGGCAGGAAGCTCGGAGCCCGCCCGCGTGGGGAGGGTCCACCCGCGGCCAGGACCAGCCCACGTGGGCAACCGCCCCCACGCCGCGCACCAGGCCTTTGTGCTGGGCGCCCCCGCGCCGCCAGTCCCCGCAGCCTAGCAGAGGGACAAAGCAGCCGCCCCCGCCCAGGTCCGGACCTTGGCTGGGCGACTTTCCCGGTATCGCAGCCACTTTGGGGACAGGGGTGCACCGCGCCGAGCGGTGGCCGCCCGCGCAGGGCTTACCTCGGAGCCGGAGCGGCGGATCCGGCTCGGGCGCAGCCCCCGCCCCCCGCAGCCGCCGGTTTCGGGCGCGGGCGCCGGGCGCAGCCTCGCCGCCTATGCTCGCTGCGCGGGTCGCTCCGGTCTCGTCCTGGAGTTACTTTCTCTCTCGCCCCCAACCCTCCCCCCACCCACCCCTCCCGCCCCGGCCCCCGCTTCGCGCGGCCCCTCGCGGCGCGGCGCGCCGGGGCCTCCCCTCCCCGCCCTCCCCTCGCCTCCTCCCCTCCTCGCGGCCGCCGCCGCCGCCGCCTTCTCTTCGCGCCGCTCTCCGGCTGCCCTCCCGCGGCTCCCACCTCCTCTCCCTCCTCTCTCTCTAGCGGCCTCCCTCAATTGCTGGAGAGAAAACCAGCCCCCCACCCCAGCCTGTAGCCCGCGCCTTGCCGCGGCCCAGCCTGGACGCACAGGGCAGCGATCCGGCTCCAAATTACCCAGCGCGGCGAGCGCGAGCGGGCGCGCGCGGCGACTCCTGGCTCGGGGCTCGGCTGCGCCGCGGGGCAGAGGATTAGAGTCGCAATTAGCTCCGCGCGCCCGCGCCTGCCGCGCTCGGCGACAAAAATGCACCGTTTCCCCTCCTTTTGCCGGGCGATCCCCACCCGCCTCTACCGGAGCCCGCGCCTTGCCCTCGGGGCCGCAGCCAGGACCCTCCGGGAGTGGAGCGCCCAGGCCCCAGCGCCCTCCGCGGCCCAGCCCCCCGCCCCCCGCCGGCCGGCCACGCGGCGCCCGGGCCTCCTCCAGGCTCGGGGAGGGGGCGGGGGAGAGGCTGATTTTAATCATTGTCATTTCATCTGATGTAATATTTCCCCGGGCGCTTTCAGCTGGGCATAAATTTTCGGCTCCCAAATAAGTAACACAGGGCACGTTTCTCACATTTCTTGACTCCTCGGTTACAAAGAGGAGAGCAGCCGCCGCCGCGGCGCCCGGGGCTGGAGGCGGGACTTGGGAAGAAACTGGGCGGCGAGGCGGCCGGGGCTGGAGCGGAGCCGGGGGCAGGGCCGCCCCTCCCCCTTCCCGGCCTCCCTGCCGGGGTCTCTGCCCCGGTTGCCCCTCTCCAGAGGAGCTGCCTCCGCCGTGACGTCTGCGGACACGCGGTCGGCCACCGCGGGGGCACCGGGCCGGCCGCCCGCGGCCAGACGCGCCATTTCCTTTACGCGCGCGGCGCGAAGGAGACGTCGGCGGCCAGAACTCCCCGCGGCGCCGGGGCCTGCGCCCGGAGCGCTCCTCCCGAGTCACCGCGTGGACTGCCTCTTCTTCCTCTCCCACCTCCTCCTCCCCTTCCTCTTCCTCCTCTTTCCCTTGCGCCCCGCCCGTCCCTCCTCCTCCTCGACCCTTTCACGGCTCCTAGGAAACCGAGCGCGGAGCCTCCAGTGCTCCGGGCCTGCACTGCGCCCCCGCCTGGCTCCCTGGATACCCGAGCCAGACCCGGGCTCGGGCCGTAGGGCGGGTGCGCTCCAGCCAGGAGCGGCGCTGGGCCCCCACCCCGAGCTCCGGTCGGGCCTGGGAGCCCTCTAGCGGCCGTACTGCCGGGGGGGGGGGGCTCGCGGGGCGGGGGGCACACGGGGGGGGGAAGCTGGTGGGGAGAGGATGAAGTGGGGGTCTGCATCCCTTGACTAGGGGTCCTCCCGTGGTGAGTGTCTGGACCGCCCCTCTGTAACTTCTCCACGCGGGGATGAGCAGAAACTTTCCTCCTAAGGGAAGGCTTTATTTATTTATTTATCTTAGAGCTCGAACTACAGGAGAAGGGGGAAATTTTCTCATTAAAGTTACATCCCCGCAGTTAGTTCAATTACTTGATATATGCAGAAGATGCTGTAAATTTATAGATTTAAATAGCTTACAAAGATGCCGTAGGCCCCATCAGTTAATTTCCTTAATTTATGGATTTTGAGCTGCTCCTGGAACAGAAAGGGGCCCTGGAAGTAGGTCATGGATCTGTTCAGGGGCTCTAGCGCGGCCCACAGGCTGCCCACTCTGCCCCCCACGCCCTGGCGCCCCCGGGCTTCTGGTCCCCAGCTGCGACTGAAGAGCACCACGCTCTCCGCTTGGCACCGGCGAGGCCAGGCCAGGCCCTAGAGGTCGGCTCAGCTCTGGCTAGCTGCCGCAAGCAGGACCTAGAACAGCAAACCTCCCTTCGACTCACATCCCACTCAACATTGAAGGAACAGACCCAAATAAGAAATGCGGCGAGTATCCAAATACTTTCACTTCCTGAGTCCTCCCTTGAATGCTGGCTGGGATCACACGAACAGAACCTTCCCCCCTTCCCAGGCCTTTGAGGAGGGTACAATGAGGGAAAATGCACCAGGCTCCTGTTTGAGAAGCAGGGACCCACTGAAAACTCACTTGTCATGGCCCGTGTGGCCCCCCAGCACTCCTCAAACCTTTTTTCTCCTCTTCTAGGTGGCTGCTATATGCCTTTGTTTTGTGTTCAATATGGGTGAATATATACATATAAATTAATACTTAAAAGATTGGTATAAGCTAAACTGTTTTAGGAAGCCACATGGCAATGTGATTAGTATTGGTATTCATGATTTAACATTTCTTTTCCCACTAGATGAAGTTTCTAAGATTTGCAAGGTACATGTCAAGGACGGGTGTATAAATGGATTTTTATTTATTCACAACTCCAAGACTAATTGCTTCTCTTTGCCTCAAGGCCATGAGATTGGTTTTAATATGACACTTCAAAAGTATTCATGGAACTACAGAGATACTAAGTGTCATTGTTTAAGAGACAAATCTCACCATGGTACTGGTGACCCTGAAAATAGGATGTTCCACTTTATTTTAAATACTTACATTTTTTTTGAATTTCACTTTATACCAATTATATTAAAATTGTATAGTTTAGCTGAAACAAGAACTAGCCATTTTGAAAGACCTTTATTTCCTTAATACTGCTGGGGACTTTGTTTTCATATTCCTGAATGCTTTTGTTAAAATAGCTGAATTTTATACGTGTCATTAAGAAGAGTAAGTTTGGGTCATAATTTATTCTCAAGTGTTTTAAAAGTTCCTAGCTAAATGTCAACCATCTCTTACGTTGAGAGCTTGGACATGGGCTCTGATAGGCATTTAATGATCTGTGGTATATAATGCAATGGCAATGCATTTTTTAATTGAAGATGTATAATTTGGACAGAAAATATATTGAACCATCTTGTGGAATACATCCTGTTTCATTACTGCGGTTCAAGAGATGAAATTGGATGTGAGTCTAATCAGAACTTGCTCTGTCATTAAGATCGGACTAACACTTAAGCCATTACAGTTCATAGTTTAAAAAGGAGATTCAAACCTGTGCTTGCTTTGAGGTTCCTGTGCATATTCCCATAAGAAGTACACAATCACTTGTGGGATCAAGACTTCGGGTTTCCACATGTTTCAGGTTGGCTTCCAATGTGATTTTGTACTTTTTTGTTACTGTTTGCAGACTATGTTTAAAAATTAGGACCTTTATAAGGAAGGGAAAAATGAACCCAGAATAAGATTACAGAGTCTGCTGAACCCAACATTCTCAGGAAGGCTGTGACCAGACCAACAGATGAACAGACTGAGGGACCTGGCTGCTGCTATCCTAGGGGTGTAGTGGGGACTGGGGTATTAGGCAGAGCTGTCTCCTCTACCACCCCCCAGGCTTCCCAGGGTTCAAGCCAGACCCTCCTAGGTTTGTGCCCACCTCGAGGTTCAGCCCCTATCCAGGCTAGGATCGAGCCAGTCTGGCCCAGAGCCGACAGTCTGTTATTCGCTCGGCCTCTGCCTCTACCCTGGGAATCCCCCCAGTCTTCCCTCTTGGTGAGGACCCCAGAGAACCTGGAGATTAAAGGAAGCAATGAAATGGATGAAACGTGGGACTGTAGCCACCCACCCCCCACCCCCAAGCAGATTGCCCCCACTTGCCCTTGAAAAGAACAAGACAAAACCAGGTAACTCTCGCTGAGCTCTGCCTAGTCCCTGGCACCATACTTAGTGGGCACTTATGGTTTCTGGTGGGCAGGAAGGCAAGGGCTGCCTCCAGGTGCTGTAGGCTACCCCCTCCTTCCTACCTGCTGCCTGTAGCCCAGGTGTGCCACTCAGAACCAAACCAAGCCTGCTGTTGGGGTGAGAACAATGACACAAGGCCATGTCCTCCTGACTAGGAGTCTTAACATAGTGGTGGCCTGTGGTGGGCCTCCAGGGAGCCAGGAGCCCCCATATTGCTCAAAACTCTGCATTTGAGCCTTTTTCCAAGGGAAATTTCAGTGTTTTCACCAAATTCTCAAAGGGTCTATGTGAATTTGGGTGCCAGTGGCAAAGGCTACCTCAGAACAGCTTAATGATGAGGAAATTGGCTTGGTGGCTTGGCAGAGTGTTCAAGGACCACTTTCCTCTGCCATCCTCAGCACAATGGCCTGTTCTCATACCTGTTCTTTTCTGGTCTCAAGATAAAGGGAGCTCAACTCTTCACACCTGCCTGGACACCCATGGACAAGGAAATCATCCTAGTGGCTCCCACAGCCCTCCTTATCACATCCTATTGGCCCAAACTGGTCATATGCCAACTTGCTAGCCAATCACTGGGAAAGGGACCAGCATAGACCAGTCAAGTTTACCCCATAGGCTAGATAGGGTTGGGGTTGGTGCCCTGAACTGTTAGGAGGAAAGTGGATACTGGGCAAAGTCAGGCTGTGCCTGGGGGAAAGAGGAGAGGATAGGTTTTGTCTTTAGGGCTGGGCCCCCAGTGTTCAAGAACTGTTGAACAGAACCCTGAGCTGGCCTGACATTGGGGAGAGGCCAGCCCCAAGGACCTGTAGCCCTTACTGTGCAACAACGTGCAAAGGTTGCTGGAAAGATGAGTCTCTTGCAGTTGACAGGGCCAGGGAAGCCGTCTCTAGTTTTCTCAGCCAATTTCACATAAACCTAGGCTGGATCCCTGGAATAATGGCTTTAACCACTGAGTCCTGTACTTGGCTGAGCCTAATCCAGGCAGGAAAAGAAAAGAAAAGAAAAAGTAAAAAAAGAACACTGAGTCCTGCCCCTAAATTACTTTGTGTGGCTACCACTCTGGCTTCAGCTGACCACCTGGGGGCCACAGGACGGGGCTCTGCAGACGCATTTGCAAGGGTCCAGGGGAGTTTTTCCCGTGAAAAGAGTTTAGACAATGAGGAAAGTTGCATTTGGTCAGTCAGAAACCCTGCCCTGGGGCTCCATCCTAGGATGAAAGCCCAGCACACTGACCTTCTTCCTTGTCACAGGCAATTCCTTTTCCTTGTGCCTGTCCAGTAGGAGACAGTCTGTGCAGGGCATGAACTTGGGAGTCTGAGTCCAACTGAGTGACTTTGGGCTTCACCTCTCCGAGTGTCAGTATCCTCGTGTGTAATGTGGGAACAGTGATAGTATCAAGCTGGGGGGGTTGCTGGGAGAATTAAATGTGAGAACATAGCAAAGAACTCGGCCCAGTGTGAGTGCTCTGCAAGTGTGAGCTGTTGTTAATAGGATGGTGGCTAGCTTCCTCCTCCACTGACCTTTCAAAGAGCTGCAGTCAAGCCATGGTTAGATCCCAATCCCTGCTCAGGTGCTTTTGTCCTAGAGCCCACCCACAGGAGGCACACAGGAGCATGAGAGGTGAGTAAGATGGACTCCCCTCACGTGGGCCCTTGACTCCAAGGGTTGGGACTTCAAACCTTACCTCACGATTGTATCATTATTATTATTATTTTATTTTATTTTTTTGAGACAGTCTCACTCTGTTGCCCGGGCTAGAGTGCCAGTGTCGTCGTCATAGCTCGCTGCAACCTCAAACTCCTGGGCTCAAGCGATCCTCCTGCCTCAGCCTCCTGAGTAGCTGGACAGGAGCGCAACCACATACCCAGCTAATTTTTCTATTTTTTGTAGAGACAGTCTTGCTCTTGCTCAGGCTGGTCTCGAACACCTGGCCTCAAGCAATCCTCCTGCCTCGGCCTCCCAAAGTGCTAGGATTGCAGGCATGAGCCACCCTTGCCTGGCTCATGATTATATTGTTAAAATAACTTGTATACATTAAAGGGGAGAATGTAAAATTTGCCTAACATTTAAAGATAAAATACAAGATTTCAGAGAAATTTCATGCTTGCTTTGGGCCATGTCCCTGGGGTGGGCCCAGGAAGTGTCCTCAGGCTCCTCTGTGCTCAGGGCCCTTGGGGGTGGGTAGAATGGAAGATCCTGGCCCAGGAGGCAAAGGGCAGCAGCTCAAGGGAGGAGCCCCGGAGGGCACAGGGGGTCTGCTAGTAAATTCTTGTTATTTTTCAGGCTGTGAAACTCTTTATTGTCTTTTTAAAAGTATTTTAAAATATTAATAAAGCATACATGATCATTGTAAAAATAATAATAAATCATAGTAAAATGTACAAAAGGGAAACAAAAGTCCTTTATCTCCCATTCCCAGAGGGAAATATGTCAATGATTTGGTATGTGTTCATCCAGTTTTTTTCCTATTTATGTACACACAGATGTGCAGGCACACACAGACACACAATCGCGCAGACTCACACAAATACACACACTCAAAGACACACAGAAATACAACTATAGACACAATTACATAGGCACATACACACAGATACACATACTAAAAAACATGCAGAGACACAGACACATATATAGTTGCACAGATATCCACATATATACATTCAGTTGCACACACATTCACACCCAAGGGACAGACACATAACGTACAAACACAGATACAGAGAGGCACACAGAACCACAGGCACAAAGACATGTGCACACACGCCTGAACACACAGATATGCATCCATGCACACATACATGTGTTTTAAAAATGTGAGATCAACTATTTCTACTAATCCACAGCCTATCTTTCCCCTATGATATATTTCAAAATATATAAAATAACATAACAGACACTCATTTACCCACAACCCAGGTGTAGCAAATATTACTATTTTGAATATTTGCTTCAAATCCCTCTTTAAAAACAAAATGAAATGATACAGTCTATAAACCCCTCCCTTCTTCCCCAGCTTTAACTGCTACCGAGAAGTTATATCACTCCTGTGCACATTTTTATACTTTTTGCAACATAGGAATGTATTCATGAGCAATGATAACATTTGTGTATGTTTTAAACTTGTACATAAATGGTATCAGTATGCAAGTGTATATCCTCTTGCATCTTGGTGGGTTTTTTTGTTTTGGTTTGGTTTTTTGCCTCTCACTTTCCTCACATCACTGGACATGGTAAGCACCCTCCCTTGTCACTCCTTTGATCTACACGGGCCTCTGAGTGCCCTCCCTCAACCAGCTCCCCTCTCCCCTTTCTCACCCTCCTCCCTTCTTCCCTCCCCCTCCTCCTCTCCCTCCATCCCCCTCCACCCCTGGGCAGTGCAAGCCTCTGGCTGAAAAGCTGGAAGGTCACTCAAGGAAGTGCAAAAAAGAAAAAGCATCTTGACATATTTCAAAATATGCTCTCCCTCTGAATTTTTACAATTATGTTTTTACATCTAGGTCCGTCATCCTTTTAGAATTAACTTTTGCTTATGGTTTGAGGTCTGAATCTAAAAAAGAATTTGTTTTTCCAAATGGCAAGCCAGGCTTCCGATAAATCAACTAGTAGAATTTTATATTGGGATTTGGGCTGGAATTGGGGAGAACTGAAGGCTTCTTATTTTTGCTCTATTACAGAAAGAATATGAGAATACAGATACATTGTAAAAAATTAAAACATCTATTCTTTTAGTAATTAGAACTAATTACAAATTAATGCCCCCACGCCCTGGCGATCTCATTTTTCTCTTCCTAGGGAACCTCAATTTGGTATGTGTGATAAGTTAAATTATTGGTTCCAATTTTTCCCTCCCCTGTAGTACCTAGAGACTCTACACCCTTGCCACGGCTTCATGGTTGGCAGAGAGAACTTCTCCACGCCCTGATGTCGGACTTGACCAAAGGGGAGTTAGCAGATGGTAAGCTTCGCGCAGAGGCTTGAAGTGTGCTTCTGCAGCGGAACTTGCCTCATGAGCTTCTGCCATTGCCACAGGAAGAACACGCTCCAGGCAGCTGCAGACCCACCAGGCTGGGCCCCAGAATGGCACATGTGTGTTGGGGCTGCAGGAGCCACTGCAGATGCAGGAAAAATAAATGCTTATGGCTGTCTGCCACTGACACTTTGTGCTTCTTTGTCACATGGCAATAGCTGACTAATATAAACAACGTCCTCTGTGCGTGTGCGTGTGTGTGTGTGTTAACACATACATACACAAATTGGACTGGGATAATATACATGTTATTCTATGATTTATAATTTGATATATATGCTATAGACATTATATAAAATTGTGTGTGTGTGTTTATTACATATCTTGGCTCATCCCTAACATTTTCAAAGCTCAGAACAAGAGGATAAATGGAGGTCCACATATCATATGTCTAAATACTTCAAAGTTATAAATCAAGCTAACAACTGTTAAATAAAATACATTATATCCTCCCACCTTGACAAATATACTTTCATGAGGACCTGGGAGGCTGGGGTCAGTCTGGAATTCCCGGATTCCTTGGAGTGGGCCAGTTCTTCCCACCTGGGAATTGAGAGCTACTTGTTGGGAATCCAAGCTGGTCCTGGCCAATCCCCTTCTGTCACTGCACCTGGCTCCATCCCCACTGTGGGGTCCTCATGTGTACATGTGTTTGCATACCCTCACATGCACATGCAGACTCTGTCCACATGCCCCCAAACAGTCACCCCTGCTCATCCCTCAAGCCTGGGGTGCACACACTGGTGGATGCTGTCCACCCACAGGACAATGGCCCCAAGGAAGAGGCCCACGAAAGCCCTGGTGGCATGTTCAGGACTGTTTGGGCAGGAAATTACAGGGTCTCAGAGTTGTCAGTACATGGGGACTGTAGGCACTTTTACCTTGTTGACTGTCTCATCTTGCTCTTGCACAGTTAACCTCTCCTTTTCAATGGCCTTTGTACACACATATTCAAATTATCTCCCACTAAAAACACAACAAAAACACAAACAAAACTCTAACCTTTCCTGGCATCTCCTTCCAGCCTCCTCCCTGTCTCCCTCTGCCCCCTCCCAGCCAACACTTCCTGTCTCCTACCCACCTCCCAGACCCTCCCCAACCAATTCCAGTCTGCCTTCTGGCCTTTGTCCCCTTAAAGCCTCCAAACACCCCTTTTTCAGGCCATCAGGATCTTTACATCACTTAATTTAAAAGACATTTCTCAGCCCTCAGGTTACTTGGCCTGTCCAGCATTTGGCTTAGGTGGCCACTCCCTCCTCCTAGGTGCCCTTTCCTGGGTGTGTTAGTGATTAGTGCTGCCCAAGAACTCCCTCCTCCCTTCCTCTGAGGGTTCCACAGCAGCATTGTCTTTCCCTGCCTCCTTTCAATTTAGATGAGAACATGTAACTTGCTTTGCCAGCCAAGTGGGAGACAGAAGCCTTAAGAGCTGGCACTGATTCCCAGGTTCCCTTCCCTGCCTGGGCAGCTGTGGTTTCAGGCTGGAGCCTTCATCCACCCGGGCTCCCCTGATGAGCAGAGTCCCTGCTGACCCACACTGCACCCGTACAGTAAGGGAGAAATAAGCTTTTGTCTTTTCAGTCCTTTGAGATCTCAGGGTTATTTGTTCCCACAGCACAACCTCACTTCCCCTGGCCACTGCACCTGCCGTCCCCGGAGCAGAACTCGCACCTGTTTCTTTCGCCCCTACTCAGCCCACTGCTCTGCAGTTCCCCTTGCTGGCTCCCCCCTCTATCTGGCTGGTCCCAGGCCTCCTTCTCTTCTCCTCTCACGCCTTCTCCCTACCCAACCTCACGCAGCTCTGCGGCTTACAGTTCTCACCTCCTCCCCACGCAGACCCCACCGCCCACTTGCTGCCTCCCCTGGGATGCATCAGAGGTTCCTCAGACTCCACATGTCCCGACTCAGACTCATGATCTTGCCCCCCTCTCCAAACCTAGCCTCCTCCCGGTGTCCCCATCTCACCCCAGCACTCAGGTGTGCAAGCTAGCACCTGGCTCACCCAGGAGCCTCCTCCTTCCCTGCCCTCGGCTCCATTTCCCATCTCCAGCCCAGCACCGAGGCCTGGCAAGAGAATCCTCAGACCCTCGCATGCGTCTCCATCCCCCTCACCACACTGGTCCAGCTGCCGTCACCTCACACCTGGATGCAGGCAGCAGCTGTCTTTTGGGTCATTGCTTTCAGTTTGACCCTTACAGTCTACTTTCCCCATGGCAGCCAGGGGGATCTTTTCAAAAGATCACATAACTGTTCACTTAAAACCTTGCAGAGGCTTCCCTTGTTCTCACGATAAAGATAACACTCCTACATAGGAAGCGTAGACTGGCCCACCTACTTCTCTAGCCCCACTGCCTCTCCTCCCTCACTCTTTGTTGCAGAGGGAACTGCCTGGGAAGCTGGCTCTGAGGTGGGCATTAGCGTGCAGGAGGAAGGGAGGGCGAGGAAGGAGATGTTGCACTCTTGTGCAGTCTCAACAGACGCCTCAGCCAACCCCACAGGAGTTGTTCCCCACTTGGGGTGGGGAGCTGGACTTCTATGTCCCCATACTGATTGTTGGATGTGTCATTGGATGTGGGGTGTGACCTTGGGTGAGGCATCTCTGAGGCATTCTCTGAAGGGAGCTGATGACTGAAGACTTTTTTGCAGGCAGCACTCCCAGAAGCAGGGGGAATATGTTCTTCATTACTAAAGAGGGATCTGGCCGGTGTATCACAGTGTCCAACACAGCCCATCCCTTGTGCAACTAGGGTCCACTTCCTCATATGCTTTCAGGGAGCAGCTCTTCCTGGATCCTGGAGTGCCTCTCCCTGGGGGAACTAGCAAGAGGAAGGTTCGTGGGATTAACTACAGCCCCCACTGCTGCACTTGGTCTTGAGGCTGCCACCGAAACTCATCTTCTCTCTCCTTGATTATCTATTCTGGATCCCCCTCATCCTCAGCTAACAGCTCTCCTGGTCTCAGGGCGTTGCCTGGAGGAGTAACCAGACCCTCACACCTGAGGCATCTGAGACCCTGGCCAACATGACCTTCTCAGGCCAGAGTTGTTGTACTTGTCCATTTACTGTCAAAATTACACAGGGGAGTACCAAGAAGAACCCAAGTGGATTAACCAGGTACCAAATAGATTTCTCCCTGCCCTGCTGTATAACAAAAATACTACCTCTTCCTGATGATCAGGGTGCATTACCCCTGCCAAGCTGGTGACTCTTTTCCCTTGCTGGCCCCTTGGCATGAGCAGCCTAAAGTGCCCAGGCAGCAGCCACAGCTTACAGGTCCACGGGACTCTTGCTGTGCTCCTTGACAGAAGCATTCCTCATGTAGGAACTTAGATCTCTAAGCCCTTAGAGCCCAGAACTGTGGGACGGTTAGCACAGATTCCCCAGGTGGGCAGGTGGGAGTGTGGTAAGCCAGACACTCTTGCTTCTACTCCTTTGTCCTCCGACCCTTCTTACCCATGACATAGAGTATGTTTCCTGTTGCTGCTGTAACAAACTACCACAGACTTGGGGAGTTAAAACAACATGAATCTGTTAAGTCCAAAATGGGTTTCACTGAGCTAAAACCAAGGTGTAGGTAGGGCTGCATTCCTTCTAGAAGCACTGGGGAGAATCCATTTCCTTGCCTTTTCCAGCTTCTAGGGGCTGCTGCTCCCTTGGCTCAGGGCTCCCTCCACCTTTAAAGCCAACAATGGCTGGTTGAGTCCTTCTCACACTGCATCACTCTGACACTGACATTCCTGCTTCCCTCTTGTGCTTAGAAGGACCCTTGTGATTACAGTGGGCCCACCCAGGTAATCGGGGTCATCGCCCCCTCTCAAGATCCTTAATTTCATCACGTTCTGCCAAGATGGTCCCTTTTGCCATGTAAGGTAACATAACCACAGGTTCTGGGAATTAGGATGTGGACATCTTTAGGGGAAGGGGGTTGTTATTTTGCCTACCGAGCGTGGGTAGACCCATGTCAACATATTGTTCATTTACGGTATGCACCTTGCTCTAGAGAATGGCACCCTATCTTTGCAAAATATCACCTCTGAGCTGGCCCTTTGGCTGTGTTTTTAACAGGCCCTTCCATTGCTTTATCAGACTGACAGATGTGGGGTGATACAGAAGGTGATCTGACCAGTGCATCTTATGGTCACGTGCCCACCCTCACACTTCCTTTGCTGTAAAGTGAGTCCCTTTATCTGACACAATGTTGTGTGGGATCCTGTGCTGGTGGATCAAACACTCTATAAGCCCTTGGCTAGTGGTCTGGCTCAGGCCCTGCGGGCAGGAAAGCCAAACCCATACTCAGAATATGTGTTTATTGCTGACAAAATGAATCACTGCTCCTTCCAGGATGAAAGGGACCCAATGTGGTCAACTTGCCACTAAGTGACTGGTTGGTGTCCTCATGGAATGGCACTGTGTTTGGGACTTAGCATTGGTCTATGTTGCTGCAAAATTGGACATTCAGCAGCAGCAGTAGCTAGATCAGCTTTGGTGAGTGAGAGGCTGTGCTATGTTAGACATAGCCTCCATCTCTGCCACCATGGCTCCTCTTTCCATGTGCTCTTTGTACCAACAGTGAAGTGGCCAATGACAGAAGCTGGTTGATGCCACTTGGCCAACTCCTTCTCCTTACTTAGTAGATTAGTGCCTCTCCCATGATGGATGCTCTCCAATGAGCGTTACATGAGAGACAGAGATCTTCACACTCTGTCCCAAGTCCCATCCACACAATTTCTCCTTGTCTCCTACCCTCTAGTCTTTTTCCATCTGGGCCCCTGACCACCCACCCAAAGCCATTAGCCCGTACCTATGAGTCAGTCCATGTATATTCTGACCTTAGGCCACTTCCCTTTCCACCAAAGTGGATGACCAGTGTCTAAAGCTCTATCCACTGGGAGGATTTTGCTTTACCACCATCTTTCAGGCCACCTCTGAGGGGAGCTTGGTGCAGACACCATATGCTTTTTACCTGCTTCCCCATACCAAGCCGACACATCTGTGAACCAAGCTGTGGCTTTTTCTTCTTTTGTTAGTCAGTCATACCCCCACTGTGTGGCCATAGAGGTGAGTTGAGGGAGAGGCCTCAGTGCAGCAGTTGTGGGTCATAAGGGAGGCCAGGCTCCCTGCTGGGACATCTCACCCGTGGCCTACCGCACTGCTTCTACGTGGTCTTAGATGCACCACTTCTATCTTAGGATGGGTGCTGCTGGGTCCACCTGACCTTCTCACTTGGTGGGTCTGACAGGACCCAAATCATGATGGGCAGTTATGGCTGCATTTTTTTGGTATCCTGGGGTCAGGAACTCTGTCTATATTAAAGCCCAGAGCATGTGAGGAGCTGCTTTTCACAAGGTCTATAATTTTCTGCATGGAATGGACAGAACTTTAAGAGTCTGCATTATAATTCTCCCTTTGGGGCTTGCCAAAAACTCTACATAGTCTCTTTTCCCAATATTGGCACCACTAAAACCATAGCGTCCTCTGGGTTTTATAGCTCAGGAATCAGTACCTCTTGCACTACAGTCCTACTCTGGATTGACTCAAAGCTGGCAGCTTTTCTGTATCCTGGCCTGTGGTTTGGAGTGTTTCTATGTTTGGACAGTGCCTTTGGAGCCCAAAGAGGCCAACAAGCATTGTGTTTCCTTATTTGAGGTGGGAGGTGCAAGATGCCATTGTTTGCCCTTTACTTTGGATGTCCTGGCATCTGCAGACCACTGGAGCTCCTAAATTTTTTACTGATGTGACAGGCCCCTGAGACTTCACTGGGCTTGTGTCCAACCCTCTGGAGTGTATGGGTCTTACTAAGGTCTATAATATGCCAGCCACTCCTGGCTCATCCATTCTGATTAGCATGGGGTCATTAAGATGGCAGACTAATATGATATTCTGCAGCATGTCCAGCCAACCCAGGTCTTTTTGGACTATAATTGAACAGAGGGCTGGAGAGTTAACATATTTCTGGGACAAGACTGTAAGTGGTACTATTATTCATTCCAACGGAATGCAAACTGGTCTCTGATAGGGATGGAAAGTAATGCATCTGCCAGATCAATGGCTAAAGATCCTGCATTGAGGTCATGAAAACTTGCACTAGCAAGGACACCACAGCACAGCAACTGTGCTTTTGACTACTTAGCTGAGTTTGCAGTGCTCCACTGTTATTCTCCAGGTTCTGTCTGGTTTTTGCAGGGGCCAAACCGATCACTTCAGTGGAGCTATAACAAGGACCCTATGCTTACATACTTTAGGTCTTAAAGGGTAGCACCAATAGCTGCCACCACCAACCCCCGCCCAGGATGCAATACCGGTTTTTATTTACTATCTTGGAAGGGGTCAGAGGGCAGTTTCAGAAGCTTCCTCTTTGCCTGCCTTAATACAAATCTCTGCCAGGGAGTCAATGTGGGAGTCATGACAACCACTAATATGTCTGTTCCGTTTATACATTTGGGGAGAGGGGAAATGACTGCCGAGTGAATCTATGGATCTGGAAGCCAGACCTGGGCCGGCATATGCTCCTACTCTAATGGAGGCCACCATGACACATCAAATCTCATGGCCCTGTCCATCAGGACATCACGGCTCCTTCCTTCCATCACTCTGACCTCTGCTTCTGATGTATCAACTCAGACCCTGTACAACAGTATGGGCCATTACTCTTTCCATGCTTCTAGGGGCCATCCTAGTGGCATTTTTGCACCATCACCTGTGGTCCTCCCCAGATATTGAATCCTGTACTCTCAGGACAGTGTTCCCCTACTGATAAACTCTCCTACCTATTCCAGCCCTATGTGCCCCTCCCATGGACCAGGCACCTTCAGAATCCAGTCCTCACATGCTCACCTGGCTTCTGCCACACTTGTGGGCTACAGGTCCCGGAGCTCCTCTGGGTATAGTTCCTTCCTCCCTTATCAAGCCCAGCACTTTCCCTCTAATTATTGGCCTAATGTCCAGAAGGGGAGGTGGAGACAGATCCTGAAGGTGGTGCATATTGTCTTTCAGGGCAGAGACCTCTGCATTTCTTCAAGGAAGGAGGGAGCATTAGCTTTTAAGCAGGAAGAATGGGCCACTTCTGCAGACTGAGAGGGATTTAAGATTTGGGGGCATATCAACTCAGATGCTCCGTCCCGAACACTAGGGTGCCACTCCTTCCCAGCCAAAGCATAGCCTTGGCATAGCAGACCTGCTTAGCTTGAGAGTTTAATCTTTGGAACTTGGCTGTTCTGAGGTCCTCAGCTTCCTCTCTCTTCCAACTATAGCCCATGACAACCTCCTTCTCCACTACCAACGAGGCCCTCTGGCCTTCACACTTAGCTCTTAATTACTCTCAGCCCTTTTTACAAAGTGTATCTTTTTACAAATTTAGCAATAGCCACCTAATTCCACTGACTTTGTTTTTCCCTGATATTTTTCAAATGCCTGATACATTGCCCTCACCATTGCATCTCCTTCCAAGGTAAGCCCTACCAACCCACCCATGGTGAAAGTTGTAATAATCGTGCTGTCATCCTATAGCAGGGCTGTCTGTACTAAGTGGTGACCAAGCTCCAAAATCCCACCCCAGCTTCTGCTTTCTCAGACTGTTGCAGGTTGGGTTCCCTGGGGGCAGGATGGGTTCCTGGGAGCAGAACTTGATAGATATTAGCATGCAAGAAGTTATTAGGGAGGGCTCCCAGGGTCAGCATTTTGGGGATGGAGGGGAAGAAAGCAGGATTAGGCAGAGGAAGAAGTTGGGCTCTGATGCGGTATTAACATAGTTTCTTATTGCTTCTGTCACAAATTAGCACAAATGCAGTGGCTTAAAACAACACAGATTTACTATCTCACATTCTGGAATTCAGAAGTCTAAAATGCGTCAGCAGAGCTGTCTTCCTTCTGGAGGCTCTAGGGAAGGCTATGCTTCCTTGCCTTTTCCTGTTAGAGGCTTCCAGCATTCCTTGGCTTGTGGCCCCTTCCTTCCATCACTCTGACCTCTGCTTCTGTCATCCCATCTCTTCTGACTGTAACCCACCTGCCCCCTTCTTACGGGACCCTTGTGATGACATGGTACTCACTTGGATACTCCAGGAATATCTCCTCTTCCCAAGGTCCTTTGTCACATCTGAAAAGTCCCTCTTGCTATATAAGTACAACATTCACAGGTTCTGTGGACATCTTTGGGGGGACATTATTCTGTCTGTATAGATGCAATCTTAACAAAGCTTTCAGCTTTGAACGCACATGGAGCCTTAAAGCTGGGGCGACTGTTCAGAATTGTTGGGGTGAGGATGCTGGGCCCTAAAACCTCCATGGCAATTAGTCATTGGGTGTGGGTGTAACCACAGGCAAGCAGCTGTCTTTAGCCTGACAATCCCCTAAGAAGCCTGACAGCTGAGGCCTGTCTGCCAGCAGCACTCCAGCGCCTCGTGGGAGAAGTCCTTCCTTCCTGAGGGGATCGGGGTGGCACGTCAATGGCATTCACACAGTCCCCTCTGCTGTGGTCCCACAACCTTCTTTAGTCCCTCTCAGCTCCATCACCACTTCCTCTGGGAAGCCTTCCCTGACTTCTCTGGCAAGGTCGTCTCCATCATAGCCCAGTGAAGGTCACACTGCTACACTTGCGGGTATCACTCTTGATATTTATTAGAATCAGACTCCCCCAGTACCAGTAGACTGAGTTCTGCAAGGCAAAGATGGGATTTGTTTTTTGCTTGGTATTGTGTGCCCTTCACAGTGGGCTTCACGTAATAGGAGCTCAGAAAGTATTTGTTGAGCAAAGGAATTAAAGAACCTGCTGCTTTCTTTTTAACCGGCTACATCGTATTTGGTAGCATGGGTGGATCATACTTTGTTGGTCCTTTTCCCTGTTGATGGATATTTAGGCTGTTTCCAATCCTTTGACAGTTCACATAATGCTGCAACAAACATTTTCCACACCTATTTCTGCCCCTCCGCCTAGAGTTTCTGTCAGACAGATTTCTAGAGATGGAACTGCTAGACCCATGAGTCTTGCTGGGGCTGGGACTAGGGATGGCTGCAGGGCCCAGGGTGTGTCCTCAGCTGTGTTTCTGCCATGCCACAGAAAGGGCAGAGGAAGTGGACACACAATGGGATGGAAAGGCACGAAGCAGCCCACAGGGGGCACAGAGGTGAGCCCTGAGAGTCTTGGTGGCACTGGAGGTCCCAGTCCTGGTTCCTGCTGTCCAGCTGTGTATGTCCCCATCTTATTGGACCCCTCAGTACGGTCCTTCTTCACCTGGAATTGTTGCCCACAGGTTTCTTATATTTGCTACCAAAGGGCACCAGCTGTAACAAGTTCCAATTCTTGTCATTGTTGTCTAAAGATGTGGCTTTTATGTTCCTTTCTTGGGAATTCACTGAGGCGTGTGTGCGTGTGTGTGTGTGTGTGTGTGTAAAATCTGTAATAAACTTTTATATATATTCCAGAGGCCCCTGAAAAGATGATGTATTCCCTGTGGGATGCAGAGCTGTATTTATGACAAAAATACACATATCAGCTTGAGTCCATTTGTTGGCCCCAGCTGTGGGACTGGCTGGGTGTCTATGCCCAGCTCTGGTTCAATTCATGGCAGGGAGGCGGGCTAGGGGAGGGCTCACACATATTACAGAGGGTGAAGTGGGTAAGTGCATCCAGTGGCTCAGTCCTGGGGCCAGACACTGTGTGCACGGCCCAAGAGGTTGGTGGACACTGCAGGCAGAGACAGAGCCCAGCAGGGGTGGGGTGAGATGTCACTGCGTAAAGGGGCCTGAGGTGAGGGGGAGCAGCTTCAGAGCCTGTGCAGCTTCCAGGATTTGTGGCAGAGGCTGGCAACAGGCCAGCATTCCCGTAGGGACAGTGGGAAGCTCTAGTGACTGTCTGGGTGGCAGATAGCCTTGTGGGGAATCCCCCCACCTCACTATGGTCCCAGATGCTGGGCCCTGGTTCCCAGCAGGGAGCACATGGGTGCCATCACCACATGTCAGCAGTGTCTAGCACAGCGCCTGACACATGTGACCCCTCTAAATGTCAAAGGGATATACGCTGACTGCCTCTGTTATGGACTGACTGTGTCCCCCTAAACATTGTGATGTATGTTGAAATCCTTGCCTGCAAGATGATGGTATTAGAAGGTGATTAGGTCATGAGGGTGGAGCCCTCATGAATGGGATTAATGTCCTTATAAAAAAGGCCCAAGGGAGCTTTCTCACCCCTGCCACCATGTGAGGACACAGTGAGAAGATGAGCCAGGAAATTGGCCCTCACCAGGCACTGGATCTGCTGACACCTTGATCTCAAACTCCAGAACCATGAGAAACAATTGCTTGTTGTTTAAGCCACCATAGGTTAGCAGCCCAAATGGACTAAGACAGCCACTTAGCCTCATTTTGGATCCTTTTGGATATAGAAACTTGATCAAGTTACTCTCCTCCTCAAAGCCCTTCAATGGCTCCCCATTTTTCAGTACAAAATCCAATTTCATTTTTGTAGCCTGCAAGGACCTGGCATCTGCCCTCTTCTCCCCACAGGTGCTGCAGGCGTCTGTGCAGGGGCCACGTGGTGTGTGTGCACACTCCCCTGGGCTCAAGTCCTCCCCTCCTCAGGGCTAGTCTGAGTCAGGGCTAGGGAACCAGTGCTATGACATGCCCTGTCAGCCTTTGGGCACCCCTCCCCAGGCCAGGGCTTCCCAGCCCCATCCTGTCCCTGATCCTTGGTCACCATCAAGCACCTCGGTTCACTCCTCACTGACTCTATTAGACCAGCAACCCTGGCTGCAATTCCATGGGGAGCCCAGACCTGAAAAATGATGGTGAGCCCTTGTCCATGTCCTATTAATTCTCCTGTGACTGAGGCCTTTCCCCCAGGGTGGGCGCAGGGCCAGGGTGACTAATTGCACCTGCTCGGCCTCTCGAGGACTTTGGCCGGTGGGAGGTGTTGACGGCATTTCCCAAGTGAAATGCCGTGTGGAGATTAATGGCCCCTGAGCTGCTGGCTCTGGGTGCACAAAGCCTGAGTGCCGCCGGGCCCTGGGCCTGCTGGGCCTGTGGCCCCCCCCGCCCCCACTCTGCCCGGCCCCTCAGAGGAGCAGAGCTGCGGAGTCCCTGCCTTTGCCCTGTTCCCAGGGTCTCCCAGAAATGGTGCCTCAGCTCCATGCCTGAAACCTCCAACACAAATAATTTTCAATTTGCCTGGGAGTTTCAATTGCACAATCCGATGTTAAATAATAGATTAGATGCCTCAGGGAGAGAAACAGGATTTAAGAAGAAGAAATAACTAAAAGGAAAAATAAAATTCAGCACATCGGTCTGGAGAGCAAGAACGCAGCTTTCTCTCCCAGCCCAGATTTGCTGGCCCAGTCCCATCCCACCCTGCTGGGCTCTCTCCTCTGGGCCTGAGGGGATTGCCTCGGTCCCCCCAGGGGCGGGATCCAGGCTTCAGCAGCCCTGGGCTCGTCTCCAGCTGCTGCTGGCTGGATTGACCCACTCCCTCTGCCACACCCCTGCTCCCAGGCCCTGCACCCCAGGAGAGGCCTGACTTGTAGCCCTGGCAGCCGCCACCCACCTAGGCAGACAGGGTGACCCAGACACTCAGGCAGATATTGACAGACAGGTACAGACTATCACAGGCAACACTCAGGTAGTCACAGGCAGGTACATACAGTATGGCACAGGTGACAGCAGGCAGGTATGATCTGAGCTGGATGCAGACATGGGTATAGGACAGTGGTGCAGAGTGAAGAGGGTGTGTCTGTGGGACATGGCTTGTCTACAAGCCCTGTAACAGAGGTCATCTCTGTCCAGTGACCTTTCCCTCTGCCCATCCTGACCACCCCCTCCCCTGGCCACAGTCTGCCTGTCACATTATCTCCAAGATCATGGGTCTCCCCAACTCCCCACCCCCCAGACCCCACCACCTTCAGTCTGCCCATCAGCCCTTCCATCCTCATGCCCTTCCTTGTCCAGCCTGGCCCCTTCTCTCCTCCTGTCACACTTGCCTAGGAAGAGCCCAGCTCTAACCTCTGTGCTGCATATGAGCAGCACGACTACCCACTGGTGTCCCTGCACATTCATCATAACAAGTCACAAATGAGCACTCAGTAATGCCTGGAAATCTCCCTCTGTTTTCCGGGACAGTGTGCCTTCCCCTTGCCCCAGTGACCATTTAATTCCTTATCTGTTATGGCAAAACCTCCTACCCCACTGGAGCACCAGAGAGACAGTAAGTTCTGAACACTAATGGGTAAGAGCATGGACAGGGGGTCAAACTGCCAGGCTTTGAATCCTGGAACATCCCCTTAATAGCTGTGTGGCCTTGAGCAAATTACTTAACCTCTCTGTGTCTCAATCTCATCATCTGTAAAAAATGGCGAGGATGATAATTGTGTCTCTCTTACAGAGTTGTAGTGAAGATTAAATAAGCTAGTATGCTTAGAGCAGTACTTGGTAAACCAGGAAATACCATAGGTAGTTATTACTTCAGGAGCCAAAGCAGGAGATGATTGTGGCTTGGGTTATGATGACAGCACTGGAGACAGAGAAAGCGCATGGATTCAGGACCCCTCAGGATGCAAAGCAAGAGAGAGGAATGCAAGGCTGGGATGGAAAGCCCAGGAGACAGGAGGTGTCAACAGAGGTGTGGGTGGGGCAGCTGGCCACTAGGGGTCTCTAGGTCAGGCTGCAGGTGCAAATTTGGGAGTCTAGCATATGGGTGGTATTGAGTTCGAGGACGGAGTGTAGGCAGAGGAGTATCTGTTGAAGTCTGAATGTGTGGGAAGTGGGAGCTGCCTTGTCAGCCACCTCTGTGGGTGGTAGGGCTGGAATTCAGACCAGTGGGGGTTCCAGAGTAGAAGGGAGGTGAAGGCAGGATGAATTCTGCTGGGAAGAAGATGACAGAAATGGGCAGGTGTGGTTGGGAGGACCTCTGACCAGTGCCATAGCAAAGATGGAGGACAGGGCTCAGTGCAAAAAGTGTATGCATTTGACCTAAGACAGTGAGGGACTTTCTGGTCCTTCCCATGTAGTTCAATGCAGCAAGAGGTGCCTTCCTGAGCTGTGCATGTTTCTGTGTTTCTGTGCATCTGTTTGTGTCCGTGTGCATCTGGATCTGTGTGTGTGTATGTGTCTGCATGTGTGTTTGTGTCTGTGTATCTGTGTCTGGGTGTGCATTTGTGAGGGTGGTTGTGTGTCTGTGTGTAATTGTGTGTGTCTGTGTGTATAGGCATGTCTGCGTGTGTCTGCGCCTGTGTGTGTGTCTGCATGCATTTGTTTGTGCGCATGTGTGTTGTGGTTGAGGTCAGAGGGCCTGACATCATCTTCACGGAGAGTGGGGGGACAAACCCCCGCGGGTTGTTGATGGCCCTGAGTTAGGCCCATGGGAGGGGCAAGGGGCGCTGGGGGTGTTTGGGGGCTTGGTATTAGGACAGGCGGGTCCCCTGGAACTGGTGGGTTTGAGAATAACCTCCAGGGTCTTCCTGGAGATAACCGCAGAGGCAGGACCCCGGTGACCCCACGGTTGGGAGGCAGGGAGGACAGAAGAGCAGCCAGCAGGGGTGGGGGTGGGGGTGCAGTCTCCTGAGGGCCTGCGGGACACACCGCCCACTTGGAGCCGCGCAGCCGGAGCGTTGCTGCCACCTCGCGGCCTAGCCAGGGACAACCAGGCCGCTGCCCAGGAGCGAGGATGTAGCCCCACCTGGTGGCCGAGGCCGGTCTCTGCGCCTACGGACACCTCTCCCTTCCCCTTACCCCCCCCTGCCCCCTCCCCCTTGCCCCCTCCCCCTTTCCCCTCCCCCCTCCCCCCACAGGCCGCACAAATGCTGAGGGGGGCCAGGCGGCGGTGGGCACGAAGGCGAGGGGCCCAGCCAGACTGCCTGGGTGGAATCCCAGCTCCACCTCCACAGGAGTGCAGCTCTGTGGCTGCACAACTCTGGCCAAGGTTCTCTGTGCCTCAGTTTCCTCATCTGTCAAGTAGGGTGAGGTATGCAGGACAGGGCTGCTGGGAGAGGTGTGTGTGGGGCACCCAGCACTCCATGCCCAAGCGCACCTGACCCAGGCCGGCACACCCAGACAGTGTGGCAGGGCCACCCAGGCCCAGTGGCTGGGAATGACTCTTCTCTGACATCTGCCCCCTGCCGCCTGCCCTAGCTTCCAGAGCTCTTGGGACCTCCAGCCTATTCTCTTCGCTCCTCCCTCCTGAGGCCATCTAGGGGTGGGGGTGGAGGCAGGAGTGTCTGTTCCCTAGTGGCCCCAGTCCAGCCCAGCCCCTGGCCACCCTCTGCTGCCACCTCACAGCTGAGGCCCTTGTGCAAAGGGTCCCTCTGGGCAGTGTGAAGAGTCAAGGAGTGGCATGGCCCCACCCTCTCCGAGCCTGGGCCAGTGGGCCAAAAGCCGGTTCCCTCCAGCAGAGCAGCCAGGGCCAACACTCTGTCCCCTCCCCGCCCCCAGGGCACCCCAGGGCACCTGCTTATTCCTCACCCAGGAGTCATTGTACCATCAGCACAGGGCCCTGGAGATGGGGGCAGTGTTATCTGAGCCCAGACTTCCCCACCACCAGCTCCCACCCTTGCCCATTCCTGGGCCCCATGGGTCAACACTGAGCACCCTGTGCCCAGCTCTGGGTCCCCCTGCACTTGTGGAGGGAGGGGAGGGGTGAGTGATGCCAGGAGGACGTTCCCTCGATTGGCTGTGGGTGCTCCCTGGAGAGGAAAGGGCCGGGAGGAGAAGGCGACAGTGAGGTGAGGCCACCTCCAGGCCTCCACGGGCCCCATCCCCCACTGAGGGGCTCACCCTGAGGATAAAATTGGCAAATGGGCCCTGCCCGAGGGTGGGGGGAAGTGCTGGAGGACTATCCCTCCGTCCACTGCCTGCCTGACTCTGTCCTGGGCCCCTTGGACAGGCCCCTAAGGACTGTCAAGCCATGTGGAGACAGCGGGAAGGAGGAGAGTTCGGCCACATCTCAGAGGCCACAGCCACCTGAATCTCACACCTGACCATCCGTCTGCACCTTGAATCCCATCTCCCCAGGCGACTCAAGGCCTTCGCGGCTCTCAGGCCCCAGGAAGGACCCCAGGCTGGGGGATGTCTGGTTTTTTTACCCCTCGGAGAGCAGGGCTGTCATCTGGGGAAGTCTCAGCCATTCAAGGGCAAAGGCCTGGCGGGGACTTCCCTAGGGGCTGCACCTGTTTGGGGGACCACGCCAGGGGAGGACACTGGGGTTTAGGAGGCTATTCACCCAATTTGATGGGCCTACTGGATTCCTGGGAGCTGCCTGTAGCCCCTTCTTGGGTCCCTGATCAGACGGCCCCCTCCAGACTATACCCAGGAAGAGGTGAGCAGATGGGCCAGGGCACGGGTGGGGAGGCAGGGAAGGGGGCAGCACAAAGTGGTCCCAGAGAACGGGGAGGACGCAGACTGTCCACAGTCCCACCCCCAACATAGATACAGGCTCAGGCACACGTACGCACAACCCTCACCCCTACACACACTTGTGCTTACACCTGTCCACACCCACAGTACAGGCGCAGACACCCACACACACACGCACACTTGCCATCCTGGCCTTGAGTTCACTCTTCCTAAGTCCTGTGAAGCCTGGCTGGGGCTGGGGCTGGGGGCTGGAGCTGGGTTCAGCACCACCTCAGTGAATTCAAGGTGGGGTCCCAGGGCCAGGCCTCTGGCCTTCAGTTGGAGGTCATGCTGTGGGCCATCAGGTGGTGACCCTGGTCACTGCCTGGACCCTGTGGCTCCTGTCATCACCACCAGGAAAGAAAGCCCCTCTTTGATGGATATATTGTAAGTGTACATCTGCCCAGCTCAGGCCTGGGTGTCTCTAAGAGATGACATAGTGAAGATGTCTTCTTTTACTTCCAACACACACATGCACACACACACGTGCATGTGTTCACACTTGGGGGGGCAAGGCAATCCTGACCATCTCTAAGCAGCAGCAGCAGGGGTAAAGCCACCCTGCAGGCTGTCCCAGCTGGATGTCCAGGTGTCCCTTTGCTGAGCAGATGACATGGTAACACTCTGCCTGAGGCTTCATCAAATGCATCCATGACCAGGGACATTTTTTTGCATTGCAAATTCAGTCTCACTGTTCTGAGCACCAGAGCCCGGGGGCAACTGTTTCTGGGTCATTGTCAGCCTGGCCCCTCCCTGCCTCCTCTCACGCTGACCCTGGCCAAGGCACAGGTCAGCCTCTTTGGCTTCCCCAGACGCTCAGCATCTGTCTTCCTGCCTTCCTGCCTTCCAGCCCTGTTCTCTGAGGGGTGAAAAGACCAGACGTCCCCCAGCCTGGGGTCCTTCCTGGGGCCTGTGAGCCATGAAGGCCTTGAGTCTCCTGGGGAGATGGGATTCAAGGTGCAGACGGATGGTCAGGTGTGAGATCCAGGTGGCTGTGGCCTCTGAGATGTGGCTGAACTCTCCTCCTGCCTGCTGTCTCCACATGGCTGTCCTGAGAGTCCCTCACACCCTGATGGAAGCCTCCTCCATGCCCTTCTGTCAAATGGTGCAGGCCACTTCCAGTTGGAACCAAGGGGAAGCCTTGCCCTGCTCAGGGCTCCCAGCTGGATGTGGCCCCGTGGAGGCAGGCAGCCTCAGTGCTTTGCCCCGCCTTTGCAAGGTCCAGAGCCTAAAGCAGAGGCACAAAGGCAGATGGAGCAGCCCAGGCCAGTGCGAGCCTGGCTGGATTCCACGGCGTTTCCCCTGGGACCCAGCAGCACCTCCCCCAGCAAGTGGGAATGGACCGAGAGCAATCTCCTGGGGGGGACTGCGGAGAGATTCCACAGGGCAGGTGACACAGGCTGATACAGGCTGACAGAGAGAGGTCAGAGACCCCAGAAACAGGTAGTACTTCTCATCACAACCCAAAGCCAAACACAGCTGCAGCCGCAGCCACACTCAAAGCTCCACAAACACCTCCTCCAAAACCTTTCCAGCATCACCCTGGCTTTTGACAATTCCAGAAACATTTAGGTTTTTGGAGGAGGTTTCCTCCTGTTCGTCCAGAGCCATTTTATCCACAGCTGGCGATCCTGGTAGCCCTGAGGTGGCTTTGTCAGGTGAATGGGGCCAGGGATCAGGGTCAGGGTCCACGGGTGACAGCTTCAGGCTAACGCCCTGCTTAGTCCAAAGGTGCAGAAAGCCAGGGATGGCACCACCGAGAGCCACACCCACTGAGACCCACCGTGGTGCCAGATGCTGTAAGTATTCAGAGCTCCGACATCCCCACTTCCCCCTGCAAGGGGCACTGACCAGAAGGGATCTCAATGGGCCTCCATGGGGGCAGGCCTATCTTCTTGTTTTGGGATGAATGTGCAGGTACTGAGACGGAAGGATCTGGCAGAGCGGGCCTTGGCCTCAGAAGCCTAAAGAACCACTGCAGGCCCTGGTGGGAGCTACTGGGCCCTCTGCCCCCTCCCACACAGGCCACTCCTGCCCTGGGCTTCTCTGCAGCGTGACCTGCTAGTGCTTGGCTCAGGCTGTCCCAGGGAGGCAGGAAGAGCTCCAGAAAGGGTGGGGAAGGACCCATGTGTTCCCACACCCCCACAGAGTAGACACTGCTGCTCTGGAAACCATGTGCTTTATTTGGAACCTCCATCCAAGGGAACATCCCCCCTGGGTCATAGAAAAGCTGCAAACCATGTGGTTTGGTACAAGGCAATGACTAAGGGACCACAGGAAATCCCTTACCGCTGGGGCCTCATCCTCAGGCCTCAGGCTTCCCTGGTCATTATAACTCTTGGCTAAGCTCCTGGGGTGTCCCTCAGCCAAGGAGGGAGGAAACGGGTACAGGACAAGGGCCAGGGTCCCCATCCAAAGGCGGGGGCCTCTGTCCCCACGAGGGCTTGCCGCATGCCACAGCCACGGCTCCTGGCGTCCTCAGAGCCCTGTTGCTCTGGGAACATCCCAGCTCCGGGACGAGGCACTACCGAGAGGGGGCGCCGCTGCGCACAGGCGGGTGTGCGGGCCGCCCCTGGCCAGCTGGCCCCGCCCTTCAGTACAGGTCTGCAAAGGGCTTGGAGTAGTTGAACATCAGGTAGTCCATGTAGTAGAAGTCGTAGGTGCGCTGCCGCTGCAGGGCCGAGAGCTGGGCGAAGTACTGGTGCGTGATCCTCGCCGTCGTCCGCGCCTCCTGAGAGTGCCGGTCCTTGAACCTGGGGAAGGTCAGGTTCCGCGGCGCGTGGATGAGGCTCAGGAAGAAGTTGGCATCGTCCTCCATGCTCTCGAACTTGCCCACAAAGTCGTAGTCGATGAGGCAGGGGCTGCAGAGCCGGCTGACGTGGTCCCAGTGGATGTCCATGCCCACCGGCCGGTGCACGTCCAGCAGGTACTGCACGAACTCGGGGAACCGCACGCCGGCGCCCGTCCGCAGTGCCTCCCGCGAGGCATTGGCCCGGTACCGGGCCAGGATGGCCTTGCCGAAGACAGGGTGGTAGTAGCTGTTGGGGTGCTCGAACTTGTCGCGGAAGGCGGAGACCAGCCTCTCGAAGGGCTCGCGCACAAAGAGCATCTTGGTGTAGGTGCTGAGGCGGTGCAGGATGCCCTGGCGGTCGAAGGTGTCCAGGCGCCTGAGGGCGCTGCCGTAGTGCACGGTGTTGTGCTGGATGTCGGCGGTGGACGAGGCCAGCCCCGCCAGCACCATGAGCACCCGCTTCCAGTTGGAGCAGCCCGCCTTGGGCACCTCGCAGTACAGCACGCGGTGGCGGTCCTCCACGAAGATGCGGGACACGTGGCGGGGCGTGACGGCCCGACGGCTGCTGCTCGCCCGGTACTTGGCGCAAGCCTCGTGCATCACCCGCTTGCGCGCCTCCTGGCGCTGCTGCAGGCTGCCCCAACGGCCGTCCAGGGCCCGCGGGCCCGGCCACACGGAGGTCCCGCCCGAGCTGTTGGCTGGGACGGCCGCCGCCGCTGGCATTTTCTTGATGAGCAGCCGGCGGCGGCGCTGCCGGAGTCGCGGACGGGCCCCCCTCTTCAGGTGGGGTTGACGCTGCTCAGGCACCGGCAGGTTGAGGCCCCTCGGGGCCCGACTGGACAAGTCTTGGGCGACCTTCTCTGTGGGTACCTTCAAGTCACCATCCTGAGAACTGCCCTGTAGGAGGTCCTGGGACAAGAAGAGAAATGGTTACCAGGACTGACAGGACAAGGGGGTACTGAGGGTCACACGGGCCAGGCCCTTGCAGCGGCTGGGATTCCTGCCTCCTCTGTGGCCTGGGTTTTTCCCAGGTGAGGGAGCCAGGCTGGCCTGCAGGTGTGACCCCTCTGAACCCTGACCGAGCACCCAAAGGCCTCCCTCCCCTCAGCTGGCCACGTCTAGCTACGACTGTGGGACCTGAGGCGCAAGTGTCCTTTCGGCCACAAGATGGCGCAGCCCTCCCGGGAACCTGCGCCTGGCGCGTGGCGCGGGAGCTGGTGGCCCGAGGTAGGCCGGCTCAGATTTACTGCGTCTATTAGCGCCGTCCAAAGCCGCCATCTAACAGGAAAGCGAAATTCATGGGTCCAAAGCCCTGGGCTTTGTTCCCAAGGCTCCTGGGAAAGACTGGACACATTTTTCTTTCTAAGAATGGATTCAACGTGAGCTCCAAATTTTCCTCCCTGCCCTCCCCAACTTTCCCCAGGCCGTGTGCTGAGATTTATCTGACTCTCAGAACTCACGTTGTGGGGCTGCTGCAGCCTGATGTTGAACTTTATTCCTGAAAAGAAAACAGAGGAGAGGACAGTATTAGCAGCAGAAGTACCACGTGGCTCCCAGGGACCTGCTTACGGGCTCTAGACTGTGGTCACCCAGGCTGCAGGGAGCCTGGGGTGGGCTCTGGGAAAAGGCAGTTCTGGGGGAAGGGGGAGCGGGCATGGCTCAGTGCTAGAGCTCCTCCATCCCCTACCCACACAGAAAATGGTGGTACAGCAATGACACAGTCCCACTGGCTCCCAGCTGACACTCACTTCTCTGCACCACACCCCCCGACATGACCTGGAAGGTCTGGAGAGGCACCCTGCCCAGGTGTGCTCACACACCTGCCCAGAGGAGCAGCCAGGGGTCTCACAGGCCACCTCCCACTTCACCTCATTAAGTCACAGGGAAAGGACCTTTCAGAATGCTCTGTCCATCCTCTCTTTACACCCCATCAACCATGCCCTGGAACTAGTCCATATGGATTCTCTGTTCTGGAATATGGCACATTCACACACACACCAGGCCTGGGAATGGAATAAGCTCCTTCCCCTCCCACTCTTGGAGGTGCCCTACCCTGGGCACTTGCTTTGTGATTTTGGCTTTCTCAGCTGGCCCTGGGGCTCTGGGGGTGAGCTGCCCATGTCCGGCATGGTCTCCAAAGGGCTGAGCAGAGCCCAGATAGACAGTGACTGTCCAGCCAGCACTTACTGCTAACTCAGAGAACATGGAGACCAATGCATCATTGGCCACACTCCCCCTATGCCTACCAACAAGGCCCCTCACCTGGGCTGAGCCAGGGTCACCTAGGATAACAAGCACTGGTGAGGTGAACCTTTGGCCAGAGGAGAGGATTCTGCTTCATGCTCTATTTGGTCTGCTTCGTGGGGAGGTCCTGGGAGGACAAGGACATTTCCCTTTGAGGGAATCCATTTAGAAATCTGGGCCTCCTTCCCCATTCCCTGCCTGGCTACTAAGGTGTCAGGGGCTCTTTCTGCTCCTGTGCCAAGTAGGTGGACATTTTTGCTCTGAGGCTTTGCCAAAAGCTAGTCACAATCAGAACCAGCCACCCCTTAAACAAGCAGAACTAGAACTTCCAGCTGGCACATCGGGGCACTGCACCCAACTGCACCTGACCAAATCCTGGCTGCTTCCTGGGGAAGAAGGGGTGGTACTAGTGGCCCAGCACTTCCTCTGTGGTCTCTGTGTACTCAACAGAGGTCCAGTGGCTGGAAGCCCAGCTGGCAAGGGGACATCCAGGTCTTCCCTAACCCAGAGACTTTGCAGATTTCTCCACAGGCTCCAGTTTTACAGAGTCAGCCAGTGTTATGACCCTGATAGTCCGAGGCTGTGCCTACATATCTCCTTCATTCATTAGCAAGTGAGGAGGGGGATGCAAGGTCAATCCTGGGCTGACAAGCCTCAATTCCCTGAGCTTGCTGGAACCTTCCTCAAATCCCAAGAGAGGTAGAAACAAAGGCAGAACTTGGGCACACTTCCCCTCTCTTCTGCTTATCCCTTTGGGCTGGGAGCAAAGGTGCACCCTTTCCTGGGCAAAGGGCAGAGTGTCCCCACCTTCCAGAGTATTCCCAAGCTCATGTATGTCTGTGTGTGTGTGCACATGTGAGGGAGCTCTGAAACAGGCCTTCTGGTCTCATCCTTGGAGGCTGAGGGGAAGCTGGCTGCACCCCTCAGGGTATAGGGTGTGGGCAGTGGATGCCTGGCTTGAGAGGAGCCTGTTAGAATCCAGCCCCTCACCAGGGTCCCCTCTCAGCCCAGAGCCTACTTCCCTCCTCGCAGCCACCCCATCCTTGTCCTTGCCTGTCTATACTGCAGCCATCTCCAGCATCAGCCCCATGCACTCATTTCCCTCTGGCGTGGTTGGGGGGGTTCTCTCCTGCAGCCAGTCATGACAGATTCCTTCACCAGAAGGGACCCATTGTACCACTCGGTTTCCCTCCACATGGCCCAGTTTCCTTAATTATTTTCTTCTGGTGATGGCAGCTGGCTCTGCTAAATCACCTCTTCTCCTCAGAGTCTCAGATACAGGAATTTACTCTGCTTGTCACTCCTGTCAACTTGTCAAGGTGTAATGGCGCTTATTTATATTCCTTTTCTGGAGCAAATGAGTCATGCCAGATTTGGCCAAGAGTGGGGCTGAGGAGCCACTTCCAAAAGGCATCCCACCAGTCAGCGAAGTCAGAAGAGCATGTGTTTGTTGAGGAGGCTGCGGTCCTTGAGGCTGGGACTTCCCACTGGCACTGCCCCCACAGCCTGGGAAGGTGGTGGGCTGTGGGCCTTGTCCCGTTTTATCTGTGCAAACTGGACAGGAGGGCTCTGTCTCTTGGGCCTCCAGACTCTGAGCCTAAGGTAGTTTCCAAGGTTGGCTCCCTGTACAGCTGGCCAGGCTAGAGCTCTTGGCATAGCCTGGAGGAAAAGTTCCTGCTGGACAGAACCCAAGGCTAGGGGAGTCTCCTGACCTCTTGGCCACACGTGCCCACAAAGCCAACCTGGCTGCAACTGCCCCCTTTGAAGGAAAAATTGTCTTGTGGGCAATAACAGATCCAGTAACAGGTAACAGTAACACATCTTACGTGGAACCTCTGGGTTTGCCACAAGCTGTATGTTCCTGACCCTTAAACTTATGGCAGCTTATTGAGCACAGATTAATCCCATCCCCACAAGGCTACTTTTGAATAAAGACAGAAAGGTAATGAAGGGCTCTCATCCTTGCCAAAGGCCCCGTGTCCCCACTTTTTCCGTGGAGGCAGCTGCCCTTCCATGCACTACTCAGACAAAGGCTGAAGCAAAGACCACCCCCAGAGCTAAGCAAGGAAAGCCAGGAGCCTTGGGTATCTGGGGCTGGGGTCTGTACATCCCCCCCACCGGCGGGCTGTACTTCAGGACCCTGGACAGCTGCCACGAAAGGCAGCTAAGGGCCCACGAGGATGAGGCAAGTTTACCACCAGGAGTCACCAGTACCAGTGCTGTTTGGGGGACTTATGGAGGGGGGGATTTGGCCTCAATATAACCACTACCAGCTCCTCCCAGGCCCCCAAATAAACAGATAGTCTAGATAAAAATCAGTGGCCTTGCTGAGCAACACAAGCCTCAGCGCCCAGCCCCCTCTTCCATCCAATGCTACCCATGCTGCCAAGCACCACCCCTCCGCCTCCCCACCTCCGCCCCCATGATGGGAGAATCCAAGGCCAGCCACACACATTTTGCTTTGAGAGTCTGAGTTACCCGTCCTCTCCTCTCAATATTACGTTAACAGTCTGTAAGAGAGCTCCATCCCCCCACACAGTAAGAAATAAACAGCCACTTTCTCCTTCTGGACAGATGACATTCGTAGAGAGGCTGAAACACATGCACTACGATAAGAGCGAGCATCGGTGAGAATAAACAAGGCATGAGTTATTGGGGCTGCCAAATGTGTTCCACAGTGTGAACTCTTCATTGGCTGAAGGTTTTCTTCTCGGCATTTGGCTGAAAAGCTTCCTGGTTACACGCTAAGGCGAGACAAAGGCTGATGAGAGCGTGCAAGGCCAGTTTCTTAATAACCAGGCTGTGCAGCCTGGGGAGGGGGCTTTGCCAACATGTGGGCAGTTCACTCCTTTCCAGCAGCACAGAAGGGAGACCTGCTGGCTGCCACACAAGGCCCCAATCCCTGATGCCCAGGACCCACTGGGGGTGGCAACTGGGGACCAGCCTTTTGGTCAGGCTCTGTAGACAGGCCACACTGACGTGGGTGAGAACAAGACCCAAGTACATAGGAAAAGATGGAAGTGCCTCATGAGCCCCTGACCTCCCCAGTCCCACGTGGCTCACACCCAGGAAGGTGACAGTTGCTCTGGCTGCTCAAGTCCCAGCCCCAGCCCTGATGGGCAGAGGTGAGAGAGTCTTGCCACTCTGAACACTGCAGCCTGGGGGAGGCAGGGCTGTCCTTAAGGAGTCAAACCCAGAGGAACAGGCATGGGAGAGAACTGGTGGGGGCAGTAGAGGTTGTAGGGGTGGGTGCCAGTCCCATGTCCCTGCTTTGTGTGGAGTTTGACTTGTGGTCCTTGGATCTTTTGGAGTTTCCTGATGGAGCTGTGTCCTTGGCCACTTTTGCATGTGCTGGCCTTCTAGTGGCTGAGCCTGCGTGGCAGGCCACCCCACATCCATTTGGTTTGTATGCTCACACGTCCACTTACATTGCCCAAGTGGTCAGGGAGCCTCCAGGGCTTTTGGCTGCTTTCCTGGGCTCAGGCCAGGCCGAGCCAGGGGGCACTGAAGGCGAAGCCCCGCCCGATTGCATCTTTGTTCCCTACATGTGCAGGACCCCGAGTCTGAGCTTTGGCCCCAGTCCAGACTCCCTACAGTGGCATCTGGTGGGACCAAATACTGTTGTCGTGGACAGCACAGGCTGTCAGCCTCTGTGCTGCTGTTTCCACTTCCCAGTTAGAAAGCAGCAGCTCGGGCACCTAATGTGTGCACAGGAAAGGCCTCCAAGCCATGGGGCAGCCTCACGAGCCAATCAGTGCTGAGCCCCAGGTGACTTGCCTGAGGTGCAGGGATGCTGGCAGGGGAGAAGGCGACCCCCTTGGGTCAGCGGAGAGAACCCCTAGGGAACGCCAGGCCCCGCTCCACGGGAAGTGTGGAAGGTTTCTGAATGAGGGGGTATGCTAGTTAGGGTTCTCCTGGGGAACAGAACCAGTAGGAGATACACATGGCAGGGTGGGGAGAGGGGAGAGGAGAGAGAGAGAGACGGGGGAAGAGAGATTTATTTTAAGGAATTGGCGCACACGATTACGAGGGCTGACAATCTAAAATCTGCCAGCAGGCTGGAGACCCAGGGAAGAAGGGAGGCTGCAGCTAGAGCTGGAGGGCAGTCTGAAAGCAGAAATCCCTCTTCCTTGGGGAACCTCAGTCTTTTCCTTAGGCCTTCAACTGACTGGACGAGGCCCACCCACATTATGGAGGGTAATCTGCTATACGCAATGTCTACTGACTTCAGTGCTAATCACGTCTTAAAAATGCCTTCACAGCAACATCTAGACTGATGTCTGAGCAGACTGCTGGGTGCCACAGCCTAGCCAAGTTGACACATACAGTCACAGGTGGTTCATTAGTTTCCCGTGGCTGTCATAACAAAGTATCCCAAACTGGGTAGCTTAAAGTAATAAAAATGTGTGCTCTCACAGTTCTGAAAGATAGAAGTCTGAAATGAAGGTGTCGGCAGGGCCATGCTCCCTCTGCAGCCTCTCAGGGACGCTCCTTCGTTGCCTCTTCCAGCTTCCGGCAGCCCCAGGCGTCCCTTGGCTTGAGGGAAGGGAAATCCAATCTCTGCCTCTGTCTTCACAAACTACCTTACGTGTTTGTCTCTTCTTATAAGGACACCAATCACAGTGAAATAGGGCCCACTCTAATGGCCTCGTCTTAACTTGATTACATCTGCAAAGACCCTATAAGGTCTCAGTTACAGGTACAGAGAGTTGGGACTTGAGTGTTTTTTTTCTGGGGGACACAGTTCAACCCAGAATAGGGGCAAATATGATTTCAGGGAGCTTTAAGAGTATCCTGAAGGCAGGGGAGGAACAGCCCAGAGGAGGTGGAAAATAGTCCACCTGCTGGGTTGGGTCTTCCGATCAGGAGTGAAGGACTGCATTAGTTCTTCATGTTCTTGGGGCAGGGCCCGTGTCTTGTCTGCCCGTGTCAGTCTGGCACAATGCCTAGCACACAGCAGGAGCTCAGTAAATGCTTGTGGAAAGGCTGAAGCTGCTTGGCCTGAGAGCTGGCCCGGAGGTGGGGATGGGTGTCAGGCTTTACCCTGTAGGATTCCAGCCCAGGATTCTGGTTGGAGCCTCCCAGCCTGGGAAGGGCCTGCGTGTCTGGGTGGCAGGTGCCAGCCATGTGGCCAGATACAGACAGCAGCAGCCCCAGCCTAGGAGTCCCTCCTGCCCCAGGCCCAGCTGTGTGGCCCTGAACCCTGGCTCTCCCCACCTCCCACTACCAGCTGCAGGGCACCAGAGCTCCTCTGTCTCTCCTCGCACCAGCTCAGGCTCTGCCCTTGTGAGGTCTCTGCTGGCCCCCAGGTGAGGGACCAACTACCCCCATGGGCCTCTGACTGCCTCATTGTGAAATGCTACCTCCATCTGGGGCAGGTTGTTAATATGCCGATTAGCTGCAAAAACTGGGAAGTTTCAACACACTTAGCAATTAGAGGGCAGCCTGCCCTCAAGGCACAGAATTCAGATGAAAGCCTTAAATTCTCACTTGTGTTTACAGGTGAATTCAACTTATTAAATTCTCTGCTGGGTCCTCAGGGCATAGCCTGGAGACCAGCCTCAGTCATAGCCATGCCCACCCCTGCTGCCCCGGGGCCCAGGACAGGTAAATGGGGTTCTAGGTGGGGCTGTCCCAGACATAGCTGCCAACTGCTCTTGGGCCCTGAAGGTGGCTCTGTGGTCAGAATGTGGACTGAGGTGTGTCGGTGGTCAGATGCCTCCGGGTGGGGCAGCACACAGCCCCTGCAGCAACGTTCCCCCTCTCCCCTTGAACTCTGGGGTGGGCTTCTTCCCATTTCCTCTGAGACAACCGAACTCAGTCACAGTGGGGTCACAGAGTGACCCCCCAACTTTGGCTCAGACCAGAGCAGGGGCTTACTCTCCCTTCACCTGGAGAGTCCACTCTGAGTCACAACCTTTAATGAGAAGTCAGTATATCAAAAAAGAGAGTGTACATGTGCTGCTGTATGACCTTGGACAAATCCCTCAGCCTTGCTGAGCCTGTTTCATCTGTAAAATGAGCTAAAAATATGCATCTGGCAAGGCCACAAATGTGCAAATGAAATGAGGCACGGTGCTAGGCACCATGAGAGGCCACTGCATGGAAGCTGTCAGTTCCTGGCACACCAATCACTTGGTTTCCTTTGTACCAGCTGAGTTTCCTAAAGCCTGGCTCCTGCACCCAGCGCGGGGCTCTGGGACGCGTCTGTAGGGGCAGGGAGTGGAATCTTCCTGTCTTGGGCCGATGAACAGCTGATGGCTCTGACCGCTACTTGTTTTGTTTAATGATTCCATTCCCTCGCCTCCGTGATTAGGATCCAGGATTCGACTGGGTAGTTCCCTGTCAGCTCAGCCTCGGCTGTGAATTCCCTTGGAGCTGTCAAAGAGTCGAGCATCGAAGCTGCCTGTCAGTCAACCAGTCAGCCGGTTAGCCAGTCGGCGAACCCAACAGCTGTCCCACCCGCTCCACATCTGCCCATGTGCCCCTCACTTTGTCGGGGAGGGGAGTCCTGAGCTCCCCCCTCAAGTGCCCCTCCTGTCCACAGGGAGGGGTCCTCAACTCCTGCTTCAAAGCGCTCCTCTGTCAGAGCCTGCAGTGCCTCCCACAGAGCTCAGTGGGTGTGTGTGGTCCCAGCATCCACATGCCACGCACTGAATCACACCCCCCACGGTGCATGTTGCATGGGATGTATTTGGATGTCTTATGATCTATTACACCATGCATGCCGAGGGGGTGCATCACAGCACGCGTCTGTGCGGCACAGGTGCATGCTTCCTGCCGTGTGTGATGTGGTGTGCCCTGGGTGGGGAGTGTGTGTGTGTTCATGTCCCTTTGTGGTTTCTGGGAGTCCATGGCACGTGGCTTAGAGCAGGTCATACCTTTTCTTTCCTTCATGTATTCTTGCAACACACAGGCCTGGGAGGACAAGCAAGAGCTAGCTAATGCTGCTGCAGATGAGAAAGAACAAAGTTTTGTGGCACTAGCCAGCACCCTCATGTTGCCCCTGGTCCATTCCCTGTTTCTGCTTCCCATGCAGGATGTAGGTAGCAAGATCAATCAGCTGGCTCCACCCTGCAGCACACTATGGCAGAACAGTCATGCTGTCCAGAACCATTTGTCCCTCCACTCAACACTGACTGAGCATCTGTATGGACTAGGCAGCGTCTTTGATACCTGCGAGGATCTTAGCCAGGAATGGGACAATCATCCTGGCCCCGCCCTCATGGAGCTTCCAGTCTACCCAGGAAATGAAGGCTGGACAGCAATTCCATGTGTGATGGCAATAATGTAGGACAATGCAGGCAACGTGTGACAGGGGTGTCAGCAGCCCAGGGCACCAGGTGACATCTCCCGAAGGCAGAGCTTGGTGGCCTCGCACCATGAGAGCAAGGCTCATGGGATGAAGGGATCAGCCTGGAGACTGAGGGGTGTCAAGAAAAGGCAGGACCATAGCAGCTGGTAGGGCCGGCAGGCAAGGAGCCTTACAGCTCTGGAAAGACACTAGACCTTACATCCTAAGGCCCAGGGGAGCCTCAAAGGGCTGGAAGCTCTGGAGCTATTTTGAATTTCAGGACCATTCAGGATGAAGAGCCAAAGACAGAGCAGAAGGGTTGGTCAGGGGATGTGGCCATTATCCAGGCAGGACACTTCGGAGGCCTGGCCCCAGGGGACAATGAGAGAAAATGGAAGATGTGAAGAATATTTCAGGAGTGATACTAGCATGGTGGTGTGCTGGTAAATGGCTGACAACTGGCTTTCTGGGCAGTGGGGTGGAGGGGGAGGGGGAGGAGGCCTGATTTGCAGGGTTTGCTGGTTTCCATGGTGTGATTACTCCTGCCATGGCAGATTTCAAGCTCCCGATGTGACCATGTAGTTGGGCCCTCCTGGGCCGGTACAAGCTGCATCAGGACCCCCTGGGGACTGGCTGGGTGTGGAGGGAGACTCTGGTTTCTGGCCTGAGCAGTGGGTGAATGTTGGTGTTATTTCCTGCCAAGGAGGGTGGGTCCCTGTTCAGTCTGAGATGCCTATAGGTCTCCCAGGTGCAGATGTCCAGAGGACAGTTGGAGCAGGCGTACGAGGGGATGACGGGTGGCTGGTCAGAGCAGCGGGGCAGTGCGGGAGCCTGTTTGCCATGGAATCAGCACTTCTCAGAGGGAAAGCAGGGCAGAGGTGGCAGGCCTGGGCAAGCCCTGCCCTTCTCCTGGCCCAAGAGGAGCCACAGCTTGGGCTCTGGGCAGCCGTGGCCTCATAGTACCAAGCCCAGTAGGTCCAATTGGATGGATGTCAACGATTCCTCTTGTTTGGCTGACAGGGTGCCTGTGACCAACTCTCCAGTTGGCTCGGCAGGAAGGCGCCTAATTTGGTCTAAATAATGGTGAATTCCTGCTGTGGGTTTATCGGGAAATAGGAATGAGTCATGCTGTAGCCTGAGGCTGGGGCAGCTCCAAGGAGGGGAAGAGTGCCTGCACCACCCACCAGCCTGGCCCAGAGACAGGCACCCCAGGGACAGACACAGGCAGTGCTTCCTAGTCCACTGGAACGGAGTCAGGCCATTGGCGGCAGCCACTGGGGCAGCCTCATTATCAAGGTGGCTGACTGCAAGATAAAGATCAGTCTAGCTCTAGCCGGCCTTGGGATACGTTGTTCCTGCTGCAGCGTCAATTACTGAGCTGGCCTGGGGCTGTCAGGCCCGACACAGCTGTTGCCTGCCATACCCTGAACAGCCACAAAAGTAAATCCCTCCTAGTCCTAGCTGACGCTTCTTTGAAGCGCTCCCCACTGCAGGTAGCTCTGGCCCGAGGGAGGCACCCCCAGACCCCCTGGGGAGAGTGGGGCTCCTGCAAACCAGGCTAAGAAAGGCTGCTTGGGGGCTCAGGGATGGATGTGTTGATCCTTGGCAGAGCTCCCCAGATGGCCGTGCACTGGTGGTCAATGCTGTCCACCGATTGTACCCAGAGGGGTCCCTGAGTCTAGGTGGTGGCCCCAACTCAAGCACGGTGGATGGGCAGCTGCAGCTCCAGACAGTGGATAGTCCCCCTGTCCCCTGTCTCCAGTGTCTTCTTGAGTATCTCAGGGAACACCGAGGGGCAGCTGCATTTGAGGGGTCATGCTGTGTGTCCCGGAACAGAACAGAGCCTCCAGCAGCTCAAAGGCAAGGCCAGGGGCCGCCTGGAGCTCTCAGGGGGCCCTGGCAGTGGTCCAGCTATTCTCTGCTGAGGGTCTGGATGGCTGCAGTCCACATCTGACAGCAGAGGTTAATCTCCCAGGGCAGAGCCTGGAACTTGGAATCAGGTCCAGGCAAGGGCTAGGGCAAGAGCAGTTCAGGAAGCCTCTGGCCTGAGGATTAGGCTGGCTTCTCTAAGGGGTAAAATCCCTGAGTATAGACATCAATCCTGGGCTTGGCAGTGGCTGGCTGTGGGGACACCACCATCTCTGGGTACCTGGGCAAGAGCCCACTTCTGCTCCCTCTGAATGGCCAGATCTTGCTTTGCCCATCCCAGCACCCCATAGGCAGCAGCAGACCCCACAGGGCCACGTGGCTGACCAGGGTGGCCCCAGGCCATCATGGGGGCACAGGCAGCCTGTCCTCCCACTGCCCATCAAGGCCATGCCACATCACATCACATTGAGACCACAGGCCCTTTGCACCTCACTACCTGACCCAGCCTCTGCCCTGGGGCACTGAATGCAGGGCTGAGGAAAGGGGGAAAGGGGGAGTGCCGAGGGGCTCCAAGGGCTGCATATTCAGAGGTCATTCTGGAGGCAACTGGGGAACCTGGAGAAGACTGAGGCCCAAAAGGAAGTGGGAAAATGGATTAGGATTATTACATTGTGACGCAGGTGAGGAGTGGTAAGGCCTGAACTTGGGTGGGTGGTAGGAGAAGGGGAAGGTAGATTTTGCAGAACAACCAAGCAGGAGGGCTGGAGGGTTTGGTGAGCCAGGGGTGTGAGGGGTAAGGATGAGGAAAACGTCTGGGGGAAGCCCCCATGAGACACTGCCAGGACCCTCACAGACAGGGAGATCTGGGGGGACGAAGGAGCCAGTGGGGGAGAAGACGTGACCCTGGGTTATACTGAGTCAGAGGCAGACTTGAGTAACACCTGCTGGGAGACACCCTCAGCTGGAAACACAGTATGGAGTCTGGGTGAAAACAGTGCCCATTAGCCAGCTCTGGCCACATACCTTGGTTCTGGAGGCAGCACAGACACAAACCACACAGCCCGGCCCTGTGACTTCCAACATCCTTGAAATGTGCCCACATCACTGCACAATGCCACCCTCATTAGCTCTGAGCACTGGAAATACCAGGAATTTTCAAAATTGTCGTGTGTACTTAGAATCTGCCAAAGTCTTCTAAGGCAAAGACACCCCCACCCCCGCTGTTCTTCTCCCCTCTCCAGCATTTTGGGGGTGTCTCCTCACTCTGTGAGAGGCACCATTTGCAGGGAACTCAATGCCAGGGTTTGCCTGGGTGGGGGTGGAGGGCTGCTGAGTTCCTGGAAGATACCGTCCGAGGTCCTGGAATACTCCTTTCAAAGCTGAGCAGGTCCCTTCTTAGCCTCTGCTTACACATCTGCAGCAAAGCCCTGGAAATCAGACACGGCAGGCTTTGCAGATGGAATGTGCCCCCATGTAACGGCTGCTCGTTGCGTGGCTGGGGTCACCGTGAAGGGAGAGCTAAAGAAAATGTTCTGAGCTGTTTTCTTGCTTCCTTTGAAGTCCACCCAGTGCGGCTGCTCTCAGGACGAAGAGAGCTGACTATACACGGAGGTGGCCCCTCCGGCTGCGTGAATTTCCAGCAGAATGAAGAGTCTAGTCTGGAACACTGGGCATGTGTTTTGGGCACCTCTTTGCAGGTGTGAAGTGGCTATTCCAGGAAACAAAAGCAGCCTGGCTTGTGCCTTCAGCCTTTCATACCTGTGTGTGGTGGAGGTGAAAAGCTGCCCGTGTAGGTGTGTGGGGGGCCATCTTCTCTAGAATTAATGATTCGCTAGCTGCGTGAGAGCTGCTTGGCTCACTGCAGCATCTTCTGCGGGATTAAACGTCATTCCTTCTAATGACTTGATTTATGTCTGGAGGTTTACAGCTCCAAACAAAATATTGTGATGATGGCAATAAATCACACTGGGGATGCTTACAACGGCGACTGGCATGTTTTCTGTTTGTCTGGTAGTTGATTACGAACAAGGGCTGCTATGTAACAGTGCGTGTGGGGCAGGGTGAGCATAGTGCAGGTGGTGTCAGGCGCTGGGGAATGTCCACAGGGTGGCAGAAGGCCTCGAATGCCTGAGGCTTTTGTGAGAATTTGCGGTTGGAAACGGCAGGGATTTCAGAAATGCACATGAAGGCACCATCCTGAGCTCCAAGGGAGGCGCGTGGGTGGTAGATGTCCCGAGAATCAGTTCTGGGACATTTCTGGCTTTCAGCTTTCTGCCCTGCTGCATCTGCAAGTGAGAGACACGAGGATGGGCCAGGTGAGGATGGCTCTGTAGGGCTGAGTTCCTTGGAAGAATGATGATCAGGCCACAGACAGCTGCCCCCTGGGCTGGCATCTCTCACTCAGATGACCAGCAGAAAGTGATCCCTTTCCAGCAAGACCTTGGCCTGCAGAGCAAGATCTCAGAGGAACTGAAATCAACCTCAAGGTTCGCTTCCATAATAGATTTGCAGAGACCCCAGCCAGGGCTCAGGTAGAAATCAGAAGCCCTGCTTTCCCAGCTGTGTCCTTAGCTGGGCTTGTCAGAGACACTGTCACCCTTGTCCCCAACATCTGGGACCAGCTGTCCCTGTGAGATAGAGCAGAGGCTGGAGACAGCATGCAGGGTGAGCAAACACTTGAGGGGCACACAGAGCACCCTGGGCTGTTCCCACCAGCTCAGCTAAAGCTCCACTCTGGTCAGAAGTCTATGACAGTGGGAGTCTCCTCAGTGGTAAAGTTGATCCTGTCCCTGGCACCAAAACAGGGGAAAGGTGATGGGAGGAGGTGGGACCGGGGTCAAGTTTCAGGGCAAGGTCTACTCATACCAGCAGAACACAGCCGCTCATCCCGCCTGGTACGCTTACTCCAGAGGCAGAGATGTGTCCTTGGAAGAACCCCGCAGCCTAGCATGCTGCACCAAAGATAGTTTGCCCATAAGAGGTCATGGGCCAGCAACTCAGGGACGCTGGATGCCGGGGGAAAGCAACCCATTACCAAGTATGCGGCCCCAGCCCCTGCTCATGGCGTATTTAACTGGGAGGTACAGGTAGGGGACTGAGAGTAGGGAGCAGCTCATGTGCTGCACAAGGGGTTTCTTCCCTGTCAGATGTGATGGAGCACTGACGATGGGTAGATGCACGTGGGTGGCATATTGATGGCAGGTGGATGGCACAGAGGACAATGGGTGGAAGATGGGTGGATGGTGGGTGGATAAGGGGTGGTTGGTGGGTGGAAGGAGGGTGGAAGGAGTGTGGTTGGAGGGTGGTTGGTGGGTGGAAGGTGAGTGGATGGTGGGTGATTGGGGGTGGAAGGTGAAGGATAGCTGTGCGTGTCTGAGGTCCACAGGAACAGATTTGAGATGAAGGCCTAGGAAAGACTGGGGCTGGCCGTGTGGGTAGCTGGAGGGGAGACTGGCCAGGAGCAGAGATGGAGAAGCTACACGGCCCCTGGCCAGCTCCAGTCCAGTCCCAATGGCTGAAGGTGCAGTCTCTGGTGGGCAAGAGTGACAGGAAGCTCTGGCCTCCCTGACACTCAGGTTGGCAGCACACGTGACAGAGGTGGCAGCTCCAAATCAAAGGCAAACAAGGCCCCACTGACCCCCACCCCACGGACCCTCAGTGTATACCCTGGCTGCTGGGAAGGATGTTGCTTCTTTTCCCACCAAACACTGAAAGCAATCTCCGAGGTCAGGAGACAAAGCTCTTGTCCATCTTTGGTTAACAGAAGGGCAAAAAAAAAAAAAAAATGTTGTTCATTTTATAAAGTCTGGCAAATTTTGATAATGAAACCTTTAGAACATATAATGCTGAACCCTTTCTAATTCCAGGCAGATAAGGAATAATAGTAACGTATTTCAACTTCAGATGCAAAAATAACCTTTTATCACCTAATTTAACAATGTTTCTGGGGAAATATGTTAGCAGAATGTAAAATGCTACTTAAATGATAAAATACGCTGTCTTAGATAGCAAGGATTTTAATTGCCACAATCAGAGTCCAAACACTTCCATGCCAGCCCTGACAGACACCACTAATGACAGGGTGTCCGTAACAAGGAGTGGCAGAAAGGGTCAGCCTCAACTACTGAGTCTCCCTGGGGAACTGCCAAACCCGACAGCTGTCTGGGCTCTGCGGCACTCGTCAACGTGGTAGCCTTGTGAAGTAAGAATCGGCTCAGATATTAATATTAATCGGCCAACACATTAATATTAATCAGTTAATATATACTTCCCATGACAACAAGAGATAAAGGAATCTTATTATGTGGTGGATCAGGGAACACGGAATACCTAAGTGGATTTCCTTGGGATGCACAGCGTAAAGAAGGCTAAGCCTCTTAGGCATGTCACCTCCCCAGAGAATGCAGCGGGGCTTGCTCGTGGGTAAAGCAACAAGCAGGAAAAACTCCATGGGAGTGAATTCCTCTCCACAGGCAGGGTGTGGTGCTTGCCCCCAGCCGGCGGGCAGGTTAGTGACACTGTGGCTGGCGGGGGTGGCCCCCACGTCCCTTCCTCTCAAGGCTCTGGTGGCCACCGCAGAAAATCTCACCCCAAGTCCCGGGCAAGCAGGGTGTAGGGTTGGAGGGCACAGAACGGCAAGGCAGGGGCCCCTCACTGCCCACGAGGGGAAAGTGCAACGACTTTGCCCCACCCCAACCCCTCCTGGCCCTGGTGCAGGGGAACGCTGATTCTGCAACTATTCATTTGGGACCTGGCACGTACCAGGCTTTGTGCTGAGGGCACAAGGGGGTAATAAAGAAATGGTCCTGCTGTCGTGGGACCGAAGCTGCGGCAGGATAGGCTTCACTCTGCCTGTTTGGCATGAGGGCAGACTCTCAGAGAGGTTAAGTACCTCACCCTCGTCCACACTGCTGCCCACGTGGGTGGCAGAGCTGGCATGCAGGCCACACTTGTCTGACTCTGTGCCATTGTTCTAACCATTAGCTGACATTGCCTGTCAGTGCCTGGAGACACTGGGCTGGCCAGCCTGGAGGTTGGGGCGGTGTGTGTGTGTCACAGCAGGTCTCATACCACTATTAGGCAGAGGTCACATAGTCGGGGTGGGCACCAGGCTCTTGGCCTTGGGCTGCCCACACCAGGGTCCCTGGGGAGGCCTGCGTGCATGGTGCTAGTGGAGGATCACCTACTCGCATGCTCACTTGCAGACTGCCACCACAGGCAAAGGCGCATCTGAGCACAATTAACATTTTAAGCACTAATTATTTTACTTGGGTGTCTCAGTCTGAGGATCCTTCAATTTCAGCTTAATTGGAGAAAAATGGTCATCAGTTATTGAACAGCAGGAGGGCAGCTCTATGCTTCCCAACACTGAGCTGAGCTGTGAATCATCCCAACATATGGGTCCCCACCGTGGCAGCTGGGCAGCCAGGCCAGGCGAGGGTGCAGTGGGCAGGCACTGGGCATACTGCCCCACCATCCCTGACATCTGCTGGGAAGGCTTTTTGGCCAGGCTAATTATTTGCCTTTTTATCTTTTCCATTTTGTTCCATTTTCTGCAACAGCATGTTGCAAGAAAACCAACTGCAAGAGGAAATGGGGTTCGTTATTAAAAGGAGAGCTTATAACTTCCCCATCACTCCCCCTTGTACTTGATAATAATCTGAGCTCATAATGCAATCCTCAGGCCCTCCCCAGCACAGCTGGGAGAGTTGCAGGGGTGCGGGGTGCACTTGCCTGCTGCTTGGGGACACAGGTGCTGTCCTGGAGGACAGGCTCGGTTGCCCAGCCCTGGGGCTTGGCCCAGTGCCCACCTCGGCCTCTCCCCACCCTTGGAGGCGGGTAGTTGGTGCCTGAGGCCTCATGGGAGAACCGTGGGGCTTTGGTGTTCACATTTGTGGAAAACTAAATGGAATGTTTTATTTTGCTTTGCCTATTTTTTTCCTTTGGTCCCCTGTGGGCAACCAATTAAGAGAATCAATAGTTCTGGACCCCGGATGGGAAAGTGGGCCGCAGGGGCCTGGTTACTGGTGGACAAGTGTGCATGGCTCTCTCTTCTGGCAGCCTTCAGGGATGGTCTGGCCGGAGGCTTGGGGCTTGCGGGTGCAGAGGGGCTATCCCAGGACACGGGAGGTGCTAACTCTGGTGGCCTCTCCTCCAGGATGGCCCTCAGGTCCAGGAGGAGAATGAGCAGAAAACTCTGAGGTCTGTCCCAGTGCATGCCTTTGCTGGTGACCCTGGAGCGCCTGCTGAAGGCACCTGGTTTTGACCAAGTGGAGCAATTGAACTCAGACCCTACCTGGACAAGTGACAGGACCCCGCCCAAGACATATCCTCCCAACCTCACTGACCCCACTGGAGTAACCCTCCCATGGTCATGCCCTCAGTGACCTCTGTGACCTCATGCTGTCATGAATCCCCTCAGGCCACCCTCCTCCGTAGGGTTCCAGACCTCCTTGGCCACTCCTCCTCAGGAAGGGTCTCTGTTTTCTCAGGGTCCTTCTGGGCCTGAGCCTTCTGGCCTGTGTTTGGGCATTTTGGTCTCCCAACTGTGCCAGCTTCCTAGACTGGCCCTAGCCAGGGCTCCAGGCTTCACAGAGGACCTCATGCCCCACAGGACTCAGGTGGTGCAGCTTGTGGACAGGTGAAGGGCAAGAAGTAGAGCTGCAAAGCACCTGCCAATGGCTGTTGCATGATGCATGCAATGACCCAGACCTTTTCATGAGCACAGGGCCCAGCACTCGGCCTACTCTCAGCAAAGGGCGTGTGTCCTCCTTTCCCTTGGGGCCTAACCTGGGTCTCCTGGCTCAGCAGCCTGGGGTCCGGGAGGTGCACCCAACCCGCAGCATGCACAGCGCCCGGGAGGGAGTTGGCAGGACCTGCCTGAGTTACTGACCACCTGAGGGACCACCCAGGTACCGAGAGGCAGAGCCCCACCCTGCCCTGCTCTTGCACTGACACACTGTCCTCTTTAGCGACTGTGTTTATGGGGTACCAGCTGACTCCAGTTACCCACTAGCTGTGAAGAGCCTCATAGCATCGGCCCCTTACAGAAGCCCACGAGGTTGGTGTTATTTTGGCCCAACTTGACACTGAAGAAGCTGAGATGCACACATGTTTAACTGCTCAAGGTCACACAGCTGGCAAGTGGCTAAGCCAGAAATTGAACCCAGCTGTCCTTGGCTCCAGCGTCTGCTCTCCCATCTACCTACTGCCTTCTCATGGCGCTTTGTCCACAGCTGCAAGGTGGGACTCCACGGTGACCTGTGGGGTGCCCAGGACACAGCTGCTCTTGTTGCTCTCCTCGGAGCAGTCCCCCCACCCACAGGGCCTCTTGTGTTGGGGGCTGCCTTGCTGTTCCCCCTCCAGCTTCCGTGCAGGCTTCCTCCTCCCACACAGCTTCTGGAACACCTCTGATGCTCTCAAGTGTGTGTGCCTTTGGGTTGGGAGCTTCCCAGCCTGACTTCTTCAGACTCTCTTGGCTGTTTGCCCTCGGTCCTGGTGCACACACCTCCTTCCTCCCCTGGGGCCTGTCACACCTTTGCCTGAGCTATGGTCCCTCCTTCCTCACTGCACTGGCTTCCTGGTTAATGAAGGAGGCCTGGGCAGTGAGGGTCTGACCTGTGAGAGCCCCCATGACCAGCAGCAATTCATCTGCCCACAGCCTCAGCTGCACCATCTCATGATGGGAAATCAGTGGCTTTGTATCTAAGGCCACGTGTGTGTCCCAGAATAGAGGATGATGCAAACGACCTGGCCCATGGGCTTGCTGAAGGACCACGCCGGAGCCCTTGTTGTGTTGCAACAGGAAGAGCCCCTGGGTCCCAGGTCTGCGCCACACAATTTGTCTGCCCCTCCCAGGCTGGGACCCCAAGCCGAAGCCGTGAGGAGAAGCCGAACCGCGGGGCAGTAAGGCTCTGGGGAAGGGAACTCAGGGCTGCTGGGGGCATGGGACCATGAGCCCGCCCAGAGGCACTGACGTGCAGGTGGCACCATGTGGTGGTCAGAGCATGGGCTGTGGGTGCAAGCCATCCTGGCAGAAGCGTGGGCCCCCTTCTCACCAGCTGTGTGGCCTCGGCCGGGTCTGGACCTGCTCAGATCCTGCAGTTCCTCACGTGGAAAGTGGAGATGACACCGGGGCCCGTGGAGGGTTCGGTGAGCTCATCCCCGTCATGTGGAAGCAGTTTCTGGGCCTGCTAGGTGTCTGGGGCACATGTAGGTGATGACTGTTTTGGGTCCTAGACACTGCAGATCAGACAGTGGGAACAGCTTGGCTTTGGGCGAGGGGGGCGGCATTCCCTGGGTCCTTGGTAGTAGGGAAAACGGGACAAGGCAGTTCTGTTGATGGTCCCTCATTCACCCCCTCCTCCTGCCTCTCCTGAGGGACACAGAAATCTCCATCCACAGGGCCACATTCCTCCCCCACCAGAACTCATTAGGAGCATGAACTCTATAGTCATACCCAGCAGGCAAGTGCAAGGGGGACAAGGGACCTGCCGAGCTGCTTCCTCAGTCTCCACAAAGCGCCGTTCCCGCATGTGTCAGTAAAAAAATCTCAAAGCTTTAAAGGCTTCCTTAGAATTGTTTTTGTCATGAAAGGTTTCCTTCATACAAAAGAAAATATATAACATATAATATAGGCACTATAAAGAATAATAAAACAAACACTCAGGTATTCACCCCTGGATGAAGAACCAGAACTCTGTTAATATCACTGAAGCTCCCTCTGTGCCCCTCTTGGACATTTCCCTCCTCTCCCTGCCGGCGGTGACTGCTACACAGAATTCTGTGTTTATCATTCCCTTCCCTTCTTAGTTTTTTGGGTTTTTGTTTTTGTTTTTTGGCATATGTTTATACCCCTAAGCAACTTACTGTTTATTTTTACACGGTAGCTTAGAATTGGATGCAGTGGGAATATTTATACCACAGAAATTGGCAAATGCTACAAATCAGAGCTTTGTTTTCTGCCCTGCTAGAGAACAGGTTCACCAGCATGCGAATGGTTGCAGCCCACCTCCGGGGGAAGGTACCACCTTCCAGGACAGGAGGCTCCTCTCCGCTGAGGTTGAATCTCTGATTAAGGGTGCAGCTGTGAGCCATTAGCAGTCACACACCCAGCAGCTGAAGTGGATCTGGGTGGGGCACCTACTGCTATGACTACAGCAAGATATAGCAAGGTCCAGACTAGAAGTGACCCCACAAATCTACCCTTTCATTTTTATTCTATGGCTCCGAGTATTTACAGGCCGTTCCCTGGAGTCAAACACATGCTTACTAGAGCTCTTCCCAACCTGAAATTATTTATGACTTGGCATTCAGGGTGGAAAAGCAATTTTCTCAAAATGTCTGATGTTATGATATATAGTCCATTTGACACACACGTGCCCAAACCTACTGCTTGGCAGGTCTGCCCCTCAATTACTATCACCCTGAATTAAAAAGGGAGAACTCACGTTGCTTGGCAGGATGCTAGCGCAGGTAGCATCCAAAGAAAATGCCCAGAGCATCTTATGGAAAAATAAATGCCTTGGAAGAAATAACAAAATGTACCAGTTATTTGGCCAGATCACTGTTTCCCAGGGGTCTTTTGTTAAGCGATGCTGGAGAGGAGTGAAGTCTGGCCTCCTGGTTCACAGAGCCCATCTCCTACTACCTCCTGGCTGCACAGCTGTGTTTGGGTCACATCTCCTGCCTGAACTTCACTAAAGACAATATTGCCTGTGCCCAGGTACACTGTGACAGTAAACTCAAAGAACATGTCCGTCAACAGGTGGATGGATAAATGAATTACAGTGTATCCACACAATGGAAAACTACTTCTCCATAAGAAGAAACGAACTACCAATATACATGACAATAAGAATGAATCTAACAAACATTACACTGAGCAAAATCAGCCAGACATAAAAGAGTACAAACTGCAGGATCTCACTTATATAAAATTCCAGAACAGGCAAAACTAATCCCTAGTGATGGAATAAGATCAGTGGTTGCCTGAGGGCTGGTGAGGAAGTTGAGGGAGCAGGGGCATGAGGGAGTGTTCTGGGTGAGGGAGATGTTTTACATTTACATTTGTCAAAACTCATTTACAATGCACGTGTTTTCTTGTTTACAAATTACACCTCAATTAAATTGACTAAAAATTATGTGAACCTACTTTAGAACTCTAAAGTGCCATGTTAAAAAAATGCTATTTCAGTTTTGCGGAGATCTTGCTTGTGTTGCAGAAACCAAATGGCAACACTCGGAAGAAAAAGGCTTTTATAAAACTGAAAAAGGAAGTGAATTCAAGAACACCAGATACAATTAATTTTCAATGACCTTCGAATAAGCAAAGCCATTTGGAAAAACTATCCCCCCTACAAAGTAAGTCCTGGGCACTCCTTGTCCCATGTGGGAGGGAGGGGCCAGGGGATTGGGGGCTGGGGGTTAGAAGTGAAGGCTGCAGGGAGGCTGGGGTCAGGGCAGCTCACGGCTGCGTCTCCCTCCAGAGAGAGCTCTTGGCTGGAGAAGATTCCCTTACCTAAGGTCGCACCTCCTTCCCAAGGGCTGCCTGCATCCAGCCAGGGCTCCATGTGGGACTGGCTGACTCAATCACAGCCCAACTTCTCCCTGCAGCCACTCCTACTTCCTTCCTTCCCCCACAGGTGTTGACACAAGGGCACCTCCTCCTGCAGTACACTTCCTGCTCTTCCTCGGAGTCTGCTTCCCTGGGACCTGACAGTCAGTGCCAGATGCCAAGAGGAAATGTTGAGTTGAATCACCTGCTGACCAGCCAGCAAGGAGGACCCCAGAACTGGTGGTAGGTGGAGCACAGACAGCCGCTGGCAAGAGGCAAGAGGTAGTAATGAAGCTGTTAAAATGGGTACTGGTGGTGAACTGGGATGGCATACCAGTGGAAGGAAATGCCCTGGTGTGTACAAAAGTGTATCTGAAGGTTGAGAAATATGGGGCAAATATAATTTGGGGACAATGAAATTGGCTGGCAACTATCTCTTTGGCAGCCTATAAAGAGCCGCTCATCTTCTGCAGCAAGAGGATGATGAGCAGCAGAGCTTTGGAAGGTTAATTCTTCACAATGGCAGGCGCCTGACAGAGAGGGAATGGGACCCAGAGAAACAGGATGGGAACTTCTGGGTTGATGCATGCAGAAGTCTTGAACTCCCAGATTTCTCTGAACCCTCTGGGCTGCAGAAGCATCCCCCACCCTCTTCAAGATGGGCTGGTGGTCCTCCACTAATTGAAGACACTTCAGAGGTCTCTGTCCTGCAAGACAACATGTGCCCCCTCAAGATCTGCCTCCACCTTCTCTCCACTAGACCAATAACTATGGTTAAACCACAGCAGAACCCAGCTGGGGAAGTGCTACAGTTGCCAGAAGAAAGGGACTATACCCTGGGAGCAAAGAAGGACCCAGAAAACAGGTACTAGCAGGAGCCAGGGGAGTGCACACAGAACTTGATTCTGAGGGGCTGGGTAAGTGAGCAGAACACAGGGTTGGATCTGACAGGGGCACATTCTCCTGGGATGCAGGGTATGACAGTGTGGCAAGGACCCTGGGAGGTGATGTAGACATGCTGCTAGGACGGTTCTTAGAAACATGGAGGAAACAATGACCCACACTAAATGAAGCAGCGATGCTAGAACTGCTGTGGCAGATAGTGCAGGAAGAGAGCAGCAGGCTCCCAAAGGTGATCATGTGGACACACTAGGGAAGGCTGGAAAACCCACCACTGCCTGTGCTTTGTGGGGGGCCTGGAGGACACCCCCTTTTCTAAAGTAATAGAGAACACACTGGTGAGGGCGCAGGAGCATCAGCGAGGAACCCAGTGCTGCCTCTCCTCTGCAGGACAGGGCTGAACACAGGAGATGCCATTACAGACCTGGATCCCTGAGACTGACAGGATTATAAAATAATAGAAACCACATGGTGGTGCTTAGCCATCATCACCAAAGTGTGCACACTTAACCCAATAAGCAGCAATGTCAGTGTGGCAGCCAAGAGGAGCTGACCTGCAGAGAGCTGTGGACATGGCTACCAGAACACAGTATCTCAAAGGGCAAGAAAGGGGGGCAGCTGATAAGCCAATAAATACAACAAAAAGAAATCAAGGAGGGATGATCAGGAGGCTGAGGGCAGCTGTCCCGATAAAAAGGCACAATCCTTTGCCCAGTTTTCAGATCCAGAACTCAATGACCAAAGGAGAGATAGGGTCCCCAAGAGGAAGAACTCCACGACATCATGACAAGTACACATAGTAATGTTTCCTGTTTTCCCCAAAGTGACCTATAGCATTTATTTGGATAGGTGTGCACTCAGGGAAGGGGAACACACAAACATTTCTAGATGTTTGTTCAAATTGACATTTATGCTTGGCTCCTGGGAACCTGAAGTTCCCAGCACCCGTGGTATTATGAGGGCACACAGGGTGCCAGGTAATGAATGGCTCACATCTGGCTCATGCTGGCTTCACAGGCTCCCACCTGGTGACCATTTCTCCCCAGGCCCTGGATGTATAATCAGAATGGATGTACATGACATTTGGCAAAACCCCCGTATCCCTGACCTGTGGGGTAAGAACTATCATAGTAGGGAATGCCTAGTAGAAGCCCTTGAAAGTGACCCCCTCCCCTGAGTTTAGATATCAAAGCAAAGGCAGTATTACTTCCTAGGGCATGGCAGAGATTAGTGCCATCCTTTTTTTATCCATAGGATTCTGCTTGATAAGTGCCATTTTGAAAGACCTAAAGGATACAGGGGCAGTCATCGTCTAATCACCACGGAGTTCACCAGTCTAGTCCTATAAAAGGCAAATGGATCCTAGCAGAGTACTGCAAACTCTATCAAGTTGTAACCCCAATTGCAACCACTTTGTTGGGTGTGGTATCTTTGCTAGAGAAGATTTACATGGCCTCAGGTGCATGGTGTGGGACCACTGGTCTGAAAAATAGGTTCTTTTCCATCCCTGTCAAAAGGGAGTATCAGAAACAGTTCACATTGACTTTGAATGGACAGCAGACAGTTATATTTTGCTCCAAAGTTATTTTAACTCCTCTCTTCTCTGTTGTAATATAGTCCCAAAAAGCTTCCTGCACACAAATCTCTACCCCAGAGTCTGCTTTCCCAGGGAACCCAACAGCTGGAATGAAATACAGGTTTGCAGCCAGAGGCCAACCTGGTTCAGGGGCTGGCAGGACTGAGGTCATAGGCAGAGCTGATTTAGGCAGGATCATTTAGGGACTCAGAGCATGATTAACACCAAAAGGCAAGACTGCTGGGGTCTAAGCTGGAGCTGTAATTAGGTGATCAAAACCAGGCCATGGCCTGGCACCACAGACATCTCTGACCCTGCGGTGGCAGCTCAGCTAACTGGAAGAAGGGAGGCTGTTTTCAGGACCACGGACAGTCCCCAATGTTATCCATGCCCCACCCACCGACCCCACCAAGTCTGACCCCAGGTCCTGTTCTCTGGGACAGGAGACCCCTGGCAATGTAAGGTGGGAAGTCAGCCAACATCATGGATAACCCATGTGAGGTCCTGGCCATCTGCATGATTAAATGCAGATGGCCACAACTGGGTCTCAACACCACTGACAGGTCCTCCTAACACAGTCAGAAGCCAAGAACTGTACATGTACATGATACCAGTTATGGGGGCTGATGCAAAAATAAATAACTTATCTATAGAGAGGTTCACCCTCTAGTGGGGAAGACAGGTAGGTGGACATGTAGGGCCTTTAAGTGTCTCTGAACCTCCTGAAATGATAAGCCAAGTGTGTGGCATGCGTGTGTGTGTGTGTGAGATGGGGGGATGAAGACAGAGACCCCCAAAATATTAAGATCCATTCCTCTGGATCTTTGGCTGAAACTCAGTACTGTGGTTTAATCACAGGGGTCCAGTCTGGGTCTGTTTCAGAGGGACTATCCTCTCCCTAGGGAAGTTGTTTTCACTAATTCTCTGAAATGACCTAGTCCAGCAGAGTGTCTTTGTCCCAGACCCACCTTCTCATGGCAGATGGCCACACAGGCTGCAAGGCCACTGGGAGACTTGGAAGGTCTTCTCAGCCCAGCATGTGCTCAGACTTTGAACTTAGTATGGCATGTGATTCCCATGGCACAGTTCTGCAAACAGATGCCCACGGCCTTGAGAAAGGTCCCTGGGGGTCATTGGAGAGATCCCCTCACTCTCAGGGATTGGGAATTTCCACCAGGGAATCCCACAACCCACAAGCAAGATACTCTTGGAGGGAGCTGCATGAGGTTTGCTTCTGAGAACCAGTTTGAGTTTCTCTACTCAGGGCTCCTACAGCTTGCTGTATGGTTCCAGCACAGGCTCACATTTGCATCTAATTCCACGATGAGTTACAGGCATCTATTACAAACTGACTTAGAAAATATTTTAAAGTACATACTTTCTTTTAAAAAGTAGTATGGAAAGACTCATTCAGAACACGCCAGGGTCCCTGTCCTCACCCTGCTTCTGAGAGCTGCCCTCCTCTAACCACACCAGCCTGAAGCATCGCAGCCTTTCACGTGAGGTGCCACTCGCCGGGATGTGCACTTGTCTGGTTCTCTGTGGTACCCTTGTTTGTCAGCCGAGACCTCATCAGATTCTCTGACCGTCTTTGAGAGACGCCCCAAGTTTGGATATCAGAAAAGAGAGATCCCATCCTCAACGCTTGCCTAAGCATTCAGGGGATATTAGAAGAGACAAAAAGTGTTTTTGTAAAATACTAGTTAAGTCCACGTGCACTCTTGGGAATGATGTTTTAGGGTGGACAAAATGAGTCTTGAATTCCATTCAGTGCACAAGCAGATACAGTTACACGCCCAGGCATTCACAAATATAAGTACCACTCGGGCCTCACGCTGTGATTAGAAGCAAACAGTAAATGAATGACTTAATTTCTCTTTATTAATCAGCTCTGAGCACACAGGATAAAACAACAGTGTAATTTGGGATGAACAACTGCAGACACTGTCTGGGGTATCTGAGGGTGATCAGTTCCTCAGTGGAGGGAGACAACTGGCCACTCGGTCCTGATGGAAGGGAAGGGAGGGGAGGGACGGTTTCCAGCTCCCCTGACTCCCAAGGGATGGGCAATGTCAGGTTGAGAGAGTGGGGCTAACCTTTCTCTGCTGGTTAACACTCCATCTTTTGGGGATAGAGAGAAGAGTCAGCTCAGGCTGGTAACAGCTCAGGCTGGAAGCAGGATGGGAAAGAGATTAGGTGGTTGGAACTAACAGTTAAAATGAGATTCTAAATCTCCATGGACTCCAATTTTCCTTGCACGCTTTTTCTCTCTCTCTGCAGGTGGAAACACAGCAAGGAGAGCCAAGGCAAACCCTGTAACTTTACGTAGTGAATGGGTTTCTGAAGGAGGGCAAGGTTAGGGTGGGAGAGTTTTGCTTGATCTCCGTGGACACAGCCCACACCAGGGAGCCCTTCTGGGAGGCAGGGTCCTCACAGCCTTAATCCTGGCAAGTTCCTGTCCTCCCGCCCTCTCCCTCCCCAGCCAGAGAACAGGCAGTGCACTTGCTAAAGAACTTGTGCTCCATCTCCAGATGTCAAAAGATAACTGATATTTACATCAGAATAATAGCACAGTAATCCTTACTGGCTTTCTGCTTCATTTAGAGTCAATTACTCTTTGCTTCTGAGAGGACTGAACCTTAAAAATAGTATGGGAATGTGTTTAATTACTCCTGCTCTGCCCGGGGCCAACTGGTTTGTGGCGTTTTGCCGAAAGCCGAGGGATGGGGGCCTCCGAGTGACTGCAGGTTCATCACAAAAGGACAAGAGTCCTCTGGCTTCAGCAGTTGGTCCATTTTCCCAATTAATGACTCAGTGAAGGGCAGAGATCAAATGCTGCAAAAACTTCCCAGGAAACATTTCCAGGGCCTTTTAGCTTGGCCAGTTCATGACCCTGTCCTCTCACACAGGCTGATGGTGAATGGGGGTCACAGAATCCCCAGATCCACCCTGGGAGGTTTTGAGCAGTCAGGGAATATGATGTATTTATCTAGGAGAATGTTCTAGCTGCATGTCATATCCTCATCAAGAATGGGAAAAGGGTAATTGGATTTAAATGTCAAGATGTTCCCAGTGTAGGGTGGAAGGCACATATCTATTTTCCCAGCTAGTGTTTTTTTCCCCCTGTCTTATGATAATGAAAACTGCAACTACTTGTTGCTGAAGATGACAGGAGGAAATTCTATAGGATTTGGAGATGAATGCTGAGTCACAGCCTGGGGGCCAGGTGAGCGACTATCAAATGCAGAGGCAACGCAACCAGCAGTCAGGGGAACAGTGACAAGCCCTGGGAGAGGCAGGGAGAGTTAGCTCGTCAGCGAAAAACTGCAGAAGGCCCAGGGGGAGCCCCAGGGAAGAGCTGGCAAGGGCTCCCATCCTGGAGGACAGCCACACTTTAGAGGAGAGCGTGACAAACCCCAGCAGTCCCGGGAGTTCTGTCCTGTGACCTTTTTCTGGATTTGGAAAAGGTGACTATTAGGACCTAATAGCATGGGAGGTGAATGGTCACCTCCATTTGTCTCAGCTCAAATCATGGCCACTACGACCCCTTATCCCTGGTTACCAGGGCAGCCAATTTCCACTGCTAGGGATAGCTCCAAATGCATGTCCCAGTGGCCCTGCCCCTGGGTGTGGAATGACGAGGACACACCACACGTTCTTTCATGTATGTTGAAGACAGGGCTGTGGACTGCATCCTACATGGCCAGGGACCCCCAACTTCTGCAGTATGGTGTAGGGAGGCAGGGGTAGTGGCCAGGGTGTTTGCTGGTGCTAGAAAATCTCTTCCAGAACTGGAAGGGCGTCTGGACAGGACATTTCCTGGCTGCCCCAAAGACACAGGACCTTGCTCAGTACCTATGTCCCCAAAGCTGCTAACACACATTCATCTGTCAGGAGAGTGGTCACCCCAGCTGGCCTGGCAGGCACTGCACTATGCATGCAGCCTGAGCTCCTGCAGCCCCCCAGAGTGCCTCTCAAGGGCCTGCATTCCCTGGAAGTGAGGTCACTGTTCTTTGGGGAGAGCAGTGTTAGTCTAACAAAATGGCCAGGTGCAAATCAGACAGCGCAACAGGCTGGCGACTGTTAGACAACAGCTAGCTGGGGAGCCTTTCTAAACGCCCACCCCTCCATTCTGATTAGGAGGGTCTGGGAGAGCCCCGGGTGACCCTGATGTGCACCCAGGGTAAGGGCCTCTGGTTAGACTAAGCCCACAGTTGCTCAAGAGACGCGGGGCCTGGAGGGGGTGGGAAAGCCTGGAAGTAGAGTCCCAAGGACACCTGTGGGGGCCAAGCAGCACTCCAGGTCAGTGTCGAGTCTGGCATGATTGGTTCCTGGCTAGTCTTCCACTGCTGACTTCCAAAACACCTCCACTTTGAAGTACCCCCTAGTTTGTCCCCCAGCCTCCTTTCTTGGTCCAAGTCCAAGTAAGCACCACAGACAAGGACAAGAATGAACGCAAATCGTTCAGCCTGAGCACACAGCATGGGGTGCTGCCGGCCCTTCAACCTCAGGGGACACAGGCCCGGCAGGAATTCCAGAGGCTACCTCCACTCAGACGGCGTCAGAAGACAGAGGGTCCCTGACATGGGGGTGAGGCAAGAGGCCCTTCCAAGAGAGGGCTGGAATCCCGGTCACCCCTGGTGTCTGTTTCTGTCACTACAAATTCTTGGTGTTGTTGGGCCGAGGCTACCTCTGGCCCCTCAGCAAAGAGTCCTCTTGGGAAGGACTTTGCTTGGTGGTGGCATGGCACCTTAGAAAACGCACATCCTTAATTAGAAACACGTGGAGAGGATGAAATTCCATTTACAGGAGTGAGTGATCCTCTGGTAGAAGGTGGAGAATATGGTTTTGGGCAGCTGCTGTGAAGAATCAAGTGGGGGCGGGGCACAGGACCCTCTGGCTGCCCTTGGTGGGGGAGGGAGGGGAAGAGGCAGCTTGGCTGGAGGCAGACACTGTTCCTCTCACATCCACACCCTCATGCTGCCAGGGGCTTGAGCTCAATTGCTTACTCTGTGAGGCGTTTTTAAGCATCATTTCCACATGTCCCTCACTCCCCGCTGAGGAGGAAGGTGGGGCCTCCGTGGGTGGGAGGCTGTGAGCCAGCAGGGAAGCGGTTGTAGCTGCTCCCACATCTATCTCTCCCCAGCCAGGCTGTTTCCAGGGATTGTCTTTGTCTCTGCCAATAGCTGGGATTTTCTGATCAAAAGCCAGGCCTGGCCCTGCTCCCTGCCAACAAACACACGTCTTTAAAAGGATGCCTCCTCTTCCCCTGGGCCAGGGACTTCCCTACCTGACATTTGCTACAGCCTCTGGCCTTGCTCGGGCCATGGATGAGACCCTCAAACAGAGACCCTCCTTACCCTCTGTTTGGCTTGATGCTGGGGTAGGGGATGTTGCAGGGACCAAGCTGGGGAGGAGACATGGTTGTCAATAGGACCTCATCCCCAACGCACCCTGCTGGGTCTTCACCCACTCCCCTGACCCCCATGCCAGGAAGGTTCTCAAGGTAAAGTCAGAGCTCCTAGGGTGGTGTGCTGGGTATGGTAGGAGGGGGAAGCTCTGGGGGCAGAAAGGTGGGGCCCCACTCCCCACAGACTCTGCTCCTAGTGTCCCTCCTGGTCCAGGCATTGAGCAAGTGCTCTTCCTCCTTGCTCTCCCCTCACTGAGCTCCTGCAGTTGGGGTGACAATGGAAGAACATTCTCCTGGGAGTCAAAAGCCTGTGGCCTGGCCTGGCTAGCTACCACCCTGTCCCTTTGTCTCCACCCCGCCTGAGGGGCAGCACCCCTGTGTCATGCCGTGTGAGTCCCCACCACTATCTGCTCATAGAGAAAGGAGCCTTGCCTTGGAGAATCATAAGATCAATGAATGCAATTTACAAAGCTCTCCCCCTGCAGCAGGCTGCGCACGTGGCATGGGGGCCCTTGAGCATGATGCTCCTAGATGTTAGGTGTGACCCACATAGGAAGTTTCAGCTCTTATGCTACATGTTCTTTTGGAGCTAAAGCTAGAACCACCAATAGTTTATCTGTTATACTCCATCTTGTGCAGAGGGGGTTCAGGATGGCATACAAGAAGTGACAGAATAAATTAGAAGTGGGCCTGACAGATGAAAGAAAAACGAGTAAGCAGATAATAAAATGGATCCAGAAGTAAGTCTGAAAGTTGATGGGCTGTGGTATAATCAAGAATATGTCTGGTCTTTGTTGGTTCTGGACACAGAGCTTCAAAGGCTGTTGGAATTTCTGGAGTGACAGGAGTGTCTTGTTATGCTAATGAGATGACTCCTGGCAGGCCCCTAGAGAGAGTCAGGATGGGGGCTGGTCACCGGAAAGACCAACCACCTGAATAGCAGAGCAGTGGGTGGCTGGAGATTGGGTTCAATCGTAGTCATAATCAATGAAACCCCAATATGTAATGCAATCCCAATAAACCTCTGGACACCGAGGCCCAGAGGAGCTCCTGGTTAGACACCCTGATCTGCCGGGAGGGTGACATGCTCTGAGTTCGTGAGGGAAGAATATGAACACTCTGTGTGCAGGACCCTCCCAGGCCTTGCCCTATGGGTATCCTTTCTAGGAAAACTGTGATTGTGAGTACGGCACTTTCCTGAGTTCTTTGAGTCTTTATAATGAAGTCTCGAACCTGAGGGGTCATAGGAATACCTGAATTTGTAGCCAGTTGGTCAGCAGTGCAGGTGGCCTGGGGACCCCCACTTGCGGCTGGTGTCTGAAGCAAGGTGAGTCTTGCAGAGGACTCTGTCCTTAACTGTGGCGATTGATGCTAACTCCAGGTGGTTAGTGTCAGAGCTGCATTGTGGTACAGCCCAGTTGGGGGTGGAACAGAACATGGGCTCATACATTAGGCATGAGCCTTCCAACAGCCAGTGCAGAACAATGACTCTTGGTACGAGGACTAGACAAGAGGATCTCCTGAGTGACAGGCAAATGTGCGTGACCTCATCCTTAAAGTAAGGGCAATCATGAGCCTCAGGGGGCTGTTACTCAGAGCCTCAAAAGAAAGAGGCAGCACCGCAGCATAGCGCAACCCAGCTCTCAGCTGCACTCGCGGTGCCAAGCTCCTACGGTGGCAGACCTGGCTGGGTTGAAGTGGAGGCTCAGCCGTCCCAGCATGTGGATTAAGGGACCCCCTCCCCCTGCACCTCAATCTCTGCCTGTGTAGATGGAGCCATTGAGACAGGCTCTCCCATTTCCCTGAGGCTGTGAGCTGCTTCAGCTGGAAATGGGCTTTTCAGCAGCCTGCAAGGAGAACAGAGCATCCTCCTGTCTCCTCTCCACCCACCTTCTCAGGGCAAGCCAGAGAATCTGGCCACACACTCCTGCACAGGGCCTGGGCTCCTCATGGAGAACCTGAACCTTGTCTCCAATCATTGTTCCCACACATGAAGACACAAGAAGACACATTCCATGAACTGAAGTGGGCAGAGGCACACACCAGACTCTAAGAGCAGGCTGTGGTGCCTCTGAGTGAATCTGAGCTGAGCATGGTCCGCACGTTGTCTCACTTAATTCTCACAATGCCCTCAGAAGTCGGTTCTGTTGTTAAACTTACATCCATCTTACAGAGAGGGAAACTAGTTTCAGTGAAGTAAAGTTTCTCCCCAAGGGTCTCCCTGCTTCGTCCTTGCCCCACCCAACTGTTTATTCACAGCATCCACAGTGATCCTTTTTGATGTGAATCAGAACATGCCATGTCCCTATGAAAGCACCTCAATTGCGTCCCACCTGTGGGAGGCAGCCTCCAGGATGGCGCCAATGATCCTCACTGCCTGGCAACAGGCTCTTGAAATCCCCTCCCCACGACTAGCCTCTAACCAGAATACAGTCACAGGGATGGGGTGTCACTTCTGAGGTTAAGTTACAAAGACATTGTGACTTCCATCTTGTTTCCCTCTCTAGCTTGCTCACTCCAAATTTAAGTCAGCTCCCGTGTTCTGGATGGTGCTATGGAGAGGCCCACATGGCTAGGAACAGAGGGAGTTCTCTGGTCAACAGCACCAGAGGGATGAAATCCTGCCAACAGCCACATGGCTGAGCTGGGAAACAGATCCTCCCTCCACGGTTGAGCCTTCAGATGAGATTGCAGCCTGTGTCCCTTGGTGTTTCCACTGTATTTCTCTCTAGGTTCCACTGACCACTGAGGCCTGGAGCTCTTGGGATTCCCAAATTGCAAAGCATTCTGGTGCATAGTGGGGGAGGGCCCATCTCCTCTCTGTCCCATGCCTGCTGGATGCCAGCAGAGCAGCTCCCTGGGCTGGAGATCTTTCTCAACATATGCTCAATGCTCTTCTTGTTTATTCTGAGCCTGTCCACAGAGTGGGGCCAGAAGCTGGATTAGAGCAGCAACACCCTATGGAGTGTGAGCTCACCTCTGTCCCGAGACCAAGTCTCCCTCCTCCCGCAAGCTTGCCTTGTGCTGCATTCTCTCCCTAGAGGGCCCCAGCTCCTCTGGCTCTGGGCTCACAGGTCTCTCAGGGAGCTAGAAGGGTGGGGTCTTCCTCCCCCCCTTCCCTGCTCTGGGCTCCCCTACTACCTCTCCCTCATGAGCACCTCTACTCTGAGCATGTGTGGTTCACTTCCCAGTGAGCTTGGAGTCCGTTGAGGTCAGGTGCATATCTGGGTGCTTGTGGCCAGTTCGGGGATGCTGATCAAACCAAACCTCGGTACCAGGGGACATTTCAGGAGTTCTCTCCTGGGACTGTGTGAGGCCCTTGGGGCATGGTTACATGAGATTGGGCTGAATATGCCCTTTCTTCTTTGCCTGGCACCAGCTGGCACTGTGTTTCCCCACCCCTTCCTTTGATCTGGCAGCAACACTGAAAGACATCCATTGTTGAGGGGTGTGACGCATAGTCTCAGGCAGAGCCAAGGGGAGAAGCAGCTGCTACCCAGAAGGATGAGGGTATCACCACAGCCTTAAAAGCCACCCCAAAGGCAGCATCTGCATACAACCATAATGAGGACATGGACGCCACCCTGCGCCCAGGCCTGAGCCAGGAGAGAATTTTGAACTAGATGGGGCTATGTGAATTATCCTGAATTGGTCCAAGAAATCATGGGTTGGACCAAATTTACCTGGAAGAGTAGCTAAGTAGTCTGATGTGAGGCAGGCTGGGGTTCTAGAACTGAAAAAAATTAAATGTACTCTGGAAATAAAGAGAGGTATGCTTGCTATACTGGAATTTGTGTGGACTGCCACAAGTGTGGCTGTGAACCCACCATGGGAGTGAGGGTGCTTGCTGGACCCACAGGCTCTGCCTACCACAGTGCCACCTTGGTGCTGGGGCTGCCCATGTCCTGCCCTTGGCCCTCTGGAGCACGTACAGGGGCTGGGCTGGAGGAGATCACCCACCCAAGATGGTACAGCTGGCTGGGTGCGGGGCTCAGCAAGCACTGGGGTGCAGGAAAGAGGATGCTAGAAGAGAAAGCACACAGGTTTGTGCAAACAGCACAGAGGCTGGCCTGGAACGCAGCCACCAGCCTGCTACTGCAAGAGGCTTCTCCAGGGAGCAGATTCACTTGGCACCTGGTCACGGTAATTACTGCTGAACTTTAAAACCTAACGCAGCAAAACCGCAAATATTTAACATGTGCTCCTCCTCCCAGGGGGCCTGGAGGAAACGGGAGCAAATGGCCAGATTCACAACATGAACTCCCAAGTCTGTTCACAAAACAGATTAATAAAGAAGCCAATCACACTGAGATGCACAGCCCCCTGGCAAGCAATGAGCCCCCAGCCCCCAGCCCTGCTTGGCTGAGGCGGGCTCTGGGCTTCCCCACAGCCTACTCTGGGACTCTGTGGCACACACACGTGCATGGACACTTGTGTGCCTATATGTGCATGGTCATAGGCTTTCTGGGCCCTGGACCACACACACACCACATACACAGACACGGGCCCATACCCCTGATCCCCAAGCCACATGCACAGGGGCTCCTTGGGTGGTGCTGACAGCCACCATGGGAGCCTGGCCCAGCATCCTGGGTTAGCACAAGTTGTGGTCCCGCCCTGCCTATCTGTCCCAAGCCCTATAGATGGAGGATTTCTGGAAGAGGATGCCCAAGGCACCAAGTTTTCCCCTGGCAGGAACTCAGGGTCAGCCTGGGAGCAGGGGGTGGGAGAGGATCCTGACTGTGGGTAGCGTCTGGGGAGAAGCTGGACCCATGGCCAGCAGTGGCTTGAGTGTGACTCTGGAGGAGGCATATCTTTGGCACAGAAAGGGGGAGAAGATGGCTCGGGATCAAGCAGGGAAGGTGGCACCAAAGGGTTGCGCTCTGGAAAGGGGGTGGGATTGACATACAGGAAGAGCAGGGGTGCAGGAGCCACCCGGGAGCGTGGCGGGTAGGGGTGCCAGTGTGGGGGGAGCAGCAGGCTGAGGCTGGGCAGATGGGCGGGCCCTGGGGGCCAGGCTGCTGGCACACATTTTCCCCACAGCCCCTGGCCTGCTTCTAGCCCCTTGCCAGGGCGCTCCCTTCTTCATGGCAGTCAGGATGAAGAAGCAAGACGTGCCCTTGCCAAGTCTGGAGCCCGGCACTGCAGTCGAGAGGCAATGTTTCCCACCCAGAAGGGAGCTCTAGGGCCTGCGCCCTCACTCCCCTCCTCCGGGTTGATGCTCACATTTAAGTGGCTCAATGCCAGATCCCAGGGTGGCCTGGCCTGTAGGACCTGCTACGCAGCTGGTGGGCCCTGTTCCCTGCCCCGCCCCCACCACACCTCCGGCTCCTGGCTGCAAAGCACAGGCATCTCAAGAGGTCAGTGGCCCGAGGACCCTCTGCCCAGTTCATGAAGGCCTCAGGACAAAACCGGGTCAACTGAGACCCCAGCTCTCCCAGGAAGAAGAGAAAGTGCAAGAAGCCCCCACTGCTGCGAGCAATGACCTCCACGCCCATCCGGGCTGCTTCTCTGGGCCACAGGGAACAAGACCGCCTCCAGGCAAGAGCCCTGAGTGGCCCCATCCTCAGTGTCCCCAGCGAGCAAGTCCAGCTCAGCTCAGGACACCAGCCACCTAGACCAGTGGCCAGGCCCTGGCCCAGGCCACTCTGACCTGAGCCTCCCCAAAGCATCTACCACGACCAGACAAGGGGACGCAGGGGACAGGGAATGCGTGGCCAGAGTCAAGGGGCCGCCTGAGGCTGAAGGCTCCAGCCTTGTTCTCTGGGCTCCCCCTCACAGCTTGTCACACCTCTGTGCTGAGACCCCTGGAGTCCCAGTCTGGTGAGGGCCAGGCGAGGCCCCTGGGGGAGGGAGGGTCACGGGAGGATAATATCTCCCGCTTGTGTAGCGTGTGCAACACATGAGGTGAAGGCAGGAGAATCGCCCCTTTTTACTAATGAGGAGGGGGTTTACTGAGCTCACAGCTGAGCAGGCAGAAGGGCCGCAGAGGGCCTGGCAGGGGCCCTGGGCCACTGCAGTGACCAAGAGACTCTGGCCATGGGGTTTTCCTTTTCACCTTTCACACGGTTCGTTACCAGGAATTTCAGGTTTGAAAGATAGGACCTAGGCTTGGCTCTCAGGATGAGGGTCCGGAAGGAGCCCACAGCAGCAGGTACAGGATGCCCCTGGGGGTTCCCCTAGGGCTTCGGGGGCGGCTGTCAGCCTGGAGCCAAAGGGAGACACCCTTCCCAGCAGGACCTCTTAGCCTTATCTAGAGTTTGTGACACACAAAGCCACAGACATAGAGCCTCGGTTGTGTTCCCACAATCACACGCAGCCACACAGCTCTTGAGACACCCACACACTTGTGGCCCTCACAACAACCTCCCCCCGCCCCCCGACACAGGCACATGTGCACGCACTGCTGGGCCACTCTCCTGATGGCAGCCACCCGCTGCAGACAGCTCCCTGGAGCTCCAGGTGATCACTGCCTCCCTGCTCCCTGAATCATCTGCGGGTCCCTCCTCCAGGGATCTGCTTTGAGCAGCTGTAGCCTGGCCCTTAACTGGGGTGTACCTACGTGTGGCTGCTCCCTCTGGGATACAGCCCATCCCTGGAGCAGGCCCTGCCATGCCCAGGGAGAGGAGGGTCTGCTGGGGACCCCCCCAAGCCCAACACTGACCTGCCCCAAGCAGGCCTCTCTGTGCCACCTGGCCGGGAGCCCGGGGCTGGGTTTGCCATGCCTGCCACCTGCAGCAGGCCCTCCTGGCTGACCCTTTCCTGCCCTGGGGGATCTGGGGGTGGGGAGAAAAGGGGAGGCAGGGAAGGAGAGAGGGGCAGGGGTCTGGGCCTGGCCCCCATCCCCCTCCGGGGCCATTCCTGGCAGATGGGGCCACCAGAAGCATCGTCTGGGCTTGATCCTGCACACAGTGGGGGAGGGGCATCCTCGAGGCTCCAGATGCACATTTTAAGGTGTCTTCAATTATTCATGGAGGCTTGGAAGAGCTGCCTGCCTGCCTCGAGCAGCCCCGCAGCCACGCTTTGCAGGAGGACTGCTTGGGGTTCCTCTGTCTGTGCCCAACAGAGTGTCCTCATTCAGGAAAGGGAGGACCGCTGGGGAAGGCAAGGCCCCTTCATGCTGCACCTGACCCATGGGTGGGGGCCTGACCCAGCACAGGACCAGGACAGTGGAGGTGCAGGCCCCATGCCCAGGGTACAGACACTGCCTGTGGGGCCTGTGGGGCAGGGTCTGTCGGGAAGGGGGGTGGGCACAGCAGGGAGACGGGTTGGGCTGGTGACCCTTGGCCTGGTCAAGAGGCACGTGGCCAGAGGCCAGGGTCATCCAAAGCCTGAGGCCAGAGTGGCTGCCCTCAGCTGCCTCATAGTGACACCAGCACCCATGTGGTGCTGGGGATGCTGAGGAGCCAGGCCAGTGCCCTGCAGGCTGAGCCCGTTAGTGCCTGGGACAACAGACCTCACCCCAGAAGGGAAGCGCCCACATTCTGCTCCTGCCCACCCTGCTCTCCATTGCCATCCACACCAGCACCTCTTCTTCCCCAGGAAGCCACCCCTCCCCACTCTCAGCCCCTGCACTTTGGAAAGGGTGACACCACACACAGCAGGAGGGGAATGTGATCTAGTTAGACCAACCAGCCTAGTGTGTCCCCCAGCCACAGGAATTGGCTCAAGGATGGTCAGGTGGCAAACCTGGGGTGATAACGTAGGCCCAGAGATGCTAGGGCCAATCCTTAGGGAAAGGCTACCTGGAACTGAAGCCTGCAAGGGGGAAAGCAGAGGCAAGGAATAGAGGAGGTAAGTTCTGATGACACCGAGACAGCACTACCTGATGCTGTCACTTGCAATTGAAATGTTCCTGTCCAATCCAGGACCCTTCTCCCCAGAATGCCCTCTTTCCGTGGGCACCTGCTTTCTCCAGCAGGAAGGGGGACAACAGGTGAGCACAGGGCTCCCATCACCACTCCTCCCTTCCAGGCACCAGCCAAGAGGGGGTGACAGTGTGATGACCCAGGTCAGGGCAGGCTGCAGGGCATCCCGTCTCCTGGAGAGAGGACTCGGGGGTAACCAAGGGGGATGCAGTCATTGGCATGTACAGCAGCACCCTGATGATGAAGACAGGCCCCCGCACTTGACTTCATATAGACACACATGCACATACATGGACAGACACGTGCTCCTAAATGCCTGTGCATGCACACTCACATAAACATGCACATAGACATCCATACACATATAGTCATGCGCCTTCTCACTCGTACACGCACACATTCACAGATGCGCTCACATGCATGCACATTCAGCCTCCAGGCGTGCACGTACATACAGATCACGCACAGACGTGTGCCTGTATCACACTCACAGGCATTCGTGCGCTCACACATTTCGGCTGAGCCCCACACTCAATGCGGGATCACATGCAGAGAGAGGAAATATGAGCGAGGCTAGTGCCTGGGGCTCAGCAGGGAGTGGGGCCGAGGAGCCTCTGACTGCTCCCTTGGCTCCAGCCCGCCTCGCAGCAGAGTGTGCTCATCTCTGGAAGGGTGAATACCAGGTGAAAAATGATTAGCTGTCACTCAGAGCTTGATAGATGCAGACTCCCTCCTCCCCTCACTCTTAGCAAAGGACTGACATGTTATTGATCCACTTAGTGTATTCATATCAGCAGCTGCAGAGGCTGAGCCGGGACAAGCTAAAGAACAGCAAAGCAGGGAAGGAAAGAGTCGCATTGGGGTGAGGGTGTTGGGGGCTGCTGCCAGCCTGCTCCAGCTCCCTGTAGCCCTTGCTGGGCCAGCAGTTATGCCTGGGATGGGAAACAGTCGTTTCTCCCCAGAAATGTCATCTCCAGTCACATCCCCTCCAGGTTGGTGTCACCAAATGTGAATGCCCAGGCCAGGGAAGAGGGGAAGGGGTGTGGCCAGGGAACAAGGGAGTGAGAAAAGCAGAGCCAGAGGGCAACCTGACGACAAGACCAAGGGAACACTGGGAGTGAGAGCTGCAAGAAAAATATCAGCTTCCAGAGATGTTGTTAAGTTTTCTCCCTGTTTCCTGAGAGAATTTAGTCCATAGCAGAGGCTACGGCTTCAGTCTACTAATAAACCTTTGCTGAACCTCCCCTCACTTCCTTCCTTCCTTCTTATGCTACAATTACCTACCTAGCCATCCAACCACCCATCCACCCATCCATCCACCCACTCATGCACCCATTCATTCACTGACCATCCATCCATCCATCCATTCACCCAACCATCCATCCATCCTTCCACCCATCTATCCACTCATCCATCCACCCACCCACCCATCCATCCATCCATCCATATGCCCACTCACCATTCACCCACCCATCTGTCCATCCATCTCTCCATCCACTCAACAGACATTTATTAAGCACCTGGCATGTGCTAAGCCCTGCACCCATTGTGGTGATGCGGGGTGGGAAAGTGCCTGTGGGTGGACAGAGACAGGAAGAGACCTCAGCATTGTCCTGTGGGATGCCCAATCTCACAGGACCAAGAGGGACAGAGAAAACTGAGGCCAGACTAGGTCATGAGCTGGCTCAGGACGCCCTCTGCTGGCGTCAAGGCAAACACATGCCACTGGAGCCAATGTTGACTGGGGACCTAGAAACAATGGAGCTCCCAGAGAGGGTCCCCAGAGAGCGCCAGCCTTCCCATCAGGCTGTCACCTCCCACAAAGGGTTCCCTTGTGATCATGTGGACTTTGGGTTTCCTGTCTCCACAGACCAGGCAGATCTGGGACAAATGGCCTTGAACCTGGAGATGGCCACGGGTGCAGGCTGAGAACAGGCAGGGCATCTCTGGTCAGACCAAGTGGCAGCGCCGGGGCTTGGCCCAGGTCAGGCAAGTGCTGGCGGCCTCTCTGCTTTCAGCAATGATGGGCGTGGCCCTCACTGATGGGGAGGCCCATCCAGCCCCAGCTCCCAGGCTAGGCTGACCACTGCAGGGGACAGGAACTGAGGGGTGGGCTAGGATAGGGGATCAGGTCCTGCCCTGGATGCTTCCAACACTGCACGCCGTTGCCTGTCCAGCTCCCTGCCTCCTGAGGCCTCACGGCTTTGGAGGGGAGAAGTCCCCCAGCTCCCACCACCGTGCTTGCTGAGGTCACTACGAACCCCAGTGAGGAAAAGGCCTGCCCCTCTACAGTGAGCCCCTCTACAGTGAGCAGGTGCCGGGGCTGGCAGAGGAGCTGTGGCTGGGGAACAGTGGCCAATAGACAGAGTTTGTGTGCTGAGTGTGTGTTCTGTGTGTGTGATGTGTGTGTGTGGGGGGGGTGCGCATGTGTAGCATGTGGGGGTGTGCATGCTGCATGTGTCTGGTGTGTGCATGTATGTGTGTGTGGCGTTTGTGGTCTGTGGTGTGTGCATGGTGTGTGTGTATGCGGGGTGTCATACGATGCATTCGAGTGTACGTGTATGTGTGTGTTGTGTGTGTATGTGGGGTGCACATGGGGTACGTGTGTGTGGTGTGGTGTGTGTATGTGTATCTATGTGTGGTGTTTATGTAGTGCATATGTACATGGGGTGTGGTGTGTATGTGTGTGGTGTTTATGTGTTATGCGTGTGGAAAGGTGTAGGATATGTGTATGTGTGTGGTGTGTGTATGTGTGGCACGTGTGTGCTATCTGTGTGTGGTGTGTGCACATGTGTGCACCTGTGACCACCAGGCTCAGACAGTCTCTCCTGTCCCTCCCTAAGATCTCAGAAACCTCCCATGTCCTCCCTTTGAGTTTCCCGGGCCCACTGGAGTAAGACCCTAGCCTGGCAGGAGGGGCCACCTGCACAGATGGGGGACTGTGTCACCTCCAAAGCGCTGCCTTCGTGGCGCAAAGCAGTCCCATTTTCATCTAGTGGCTGACACACTGGGTGTGCAGCTGCAGCAGTGACATTGTCACAGAGGCCAGGGCCAGCTAGCCTCCCTGGCCGGCTAGAGAGCTGCTCATGGGGGACAAAGGAGTGCCACCTGACACACTCCAATGGGAAGCCGGGCTTGCTGTGAATGGTTCGGGTCCAACTGCACAAGATTCTTTATGTTTTGTAACTAAAAGAAAATTGCTCCCAGTCCCCCATGCTGCTCAGTTAGAGTCAGGCACGCCCATTTCTGGCCCCCTCCCCATCTCTAGGGTCCTGTGAAGCTCCCCAGGCCTAGACAGTCTGGGTGTCTAGGGGTGCCCTCTGCCTTCTGTCCTCTTTGGTCATTACAGGCGAGTGGAAAGTCCAACCGTGAAACCGAGGTCCCGTCTCCCCAGGGGTCCCCCCAGTCCTGTCTCTCAGAGTCTGCCACCCTGCTGGGCCTGTTGCCCACTACCCAAGGGACACTTATCTTTTGCTAGCCTCGGACAAACTCCCTGTCCTCTCAGCTTTGGATGCCGAGTCTGCCTCACCTTCTTCAAAGACACCCCCTCTCGCTTTTCCCTAGAACAGCTCCTGAGAGCTCAGGCTTCCTAAGACAGACGTGGTACCTGTGATCCAGCAAGGACAGAGAGGCCTGGGAAGGAGAAGAGCAACCAGGAATAAACACAAATTACTATTCCATTACAAATTACTATTATAAATGACACAAATTATATGGACTGTCAGCCCCTTGCTGCCTGTCCTACAGACAGAGGGCAGGAGGGACGAGACCCAGCCCTACCCCAGGCCTCCCTCTGCCCTGGGGAGAAGCCAGGAGCCGCAGCTGCTCTGATCCTGCCTCCCCGGCTCAGGCCTCACCGCCCCACCCACCCCCGGCTGACAGAAGGTATTTGCCTTATATCAAGGGAAGTGTAAACGTTTTAAAAAACATTTTAGCAGCTTCAGCAACAGTTTGGAAAACACGTTTTATTTTGGAGGTGGCAGACGCCTGCCTGGTCTCTGGCTGTAGAGTGTCACACCTATGACATCACCGGACAGGGGCGGGGGAGAGGAGGCTAAGCGGGTCCCCGGCCCTGGGAGCCCAAGCTGGGGTGGAAGCAGTGGAGTGAATGACACCCCTCCAAAGTCCAGAGCCCACATCCTGCAGAGCAAGACCTGGGAGCCTCCTTCCCTCTCCTTTTGTAGCAACGGGGACCCAGGATTCCAAAGGCAGATACACAGGCCCCACTACAGCCTCTGTCTCTCTCCCTCCTGAGCCCCAGAAGGCTGTGGCCTGTTCCCACTGGACCCCGGAGAGCTCACGGCCAGCCTGAGCTGAGCTGCCTCAGCACCCGCCTCTGCAGGCTGCAGCTTTTACCTCTTCTTGGGGAAAAGCCAGGAGGCTGTGGGCAAACACAGTGGACTGAACATACCCATTTATCTCTTCTTCCTCCCAAGATCCCAATATAATGACAGCAAAGGAAAAAGACAGAGAAGTCCATGGTAATAAAGAGAACTGAAGGGGACAGTGGCAGATGCCAGACTCCAACATGTTTTTGGAAGATGGAAAGTGGATGGTGGGTGGTAGCAGATTCCGTGGGGTGAAGGGGACATGATAGCCGAGCCTGCAGGGGTGTGTGAGGGAGACCGATTTGCCCCACGGAATCCAGAGAGACGTGGGGCTTGGAAGTACCAGGGCAGGCAGATGGCAGGGGTGAAATGTGGGCTTGCAAACCTAGCAGCCGGGCAACTATCCCATCTCCACCCCTGGCAGGAGATGGAAGGTTTACCCTGTGATGGAACTGCGAAGGCCCTGGGAGGAGGGGCAGGAGAGCACTGAATAAAGAGCATTAATCCAGAGCCTTCAGATGGAGTAGGCAGAGCCCGGGGCTCCCTCTGTGTCCTGCACACACCAGGGGTCTCTGCCAGGATGGAGGCGGCAAGTCTGTTATGGGATGAGTGTGTCTCCTCCAAATCCATGTGGCAACGCTTACCCTCAGTACCTCTGAATGTGGCTGTAGAGAGGGTCTTTACAGAGGTAAATAAGTTAAAATGGGGTCATTAGCGTAGACCCTAGTGACCAATATAACTGATGTCCAGAAGAGGAAATTCTGATGCAGAAAGAGACAGAGGGAGAACCATGCGAAGACATGGGGAGAAGGCGGCTGTCTACAAGCCAGGGAGAGAGGCCTCAGAAGACACCAACCCTGCCAACATCTTGATCTCGGTCTTTTAGCCTCCAGGACTCTGAGAAAATAAATTTCTGTTGTTTAAGTCACCCAGTCTGTGATAATACTTTGATATGGCGGCCCTGGCAGACTAATACACTCTCCCTTGGGACTCTCCAGCAAGATGGCTGACTCCTCACCCAAATACCCTGAAGTAAGGCTCGTCCCCCTACGGTACACCAAACAGTGAGATGTCTCAACTATGGGTAGCTAAGGGTCAGCAAGCATCTGTGGACAGCCTCCAACACAAGAGAGATCAAAGGAAGCAAACAGAAAAAGACGACCTCAGAGGAAACAGAAATCATCCATAAATAGCCAAAAAAACCCTGGAAAGCTTGGTGCTGTGGCCCGCACCTGTAGGCTCAGCTACTCCAGAGGCTGAGGTATGAGGACTGCTTAGGCCCAGGAGTTCAAGTCCAGCCTGGGCAACATAGCAAGACCCCAGCTCTTTAAACAAAAAACCAAACAACTATAAACAGCTTAAACATAAATCAGTAAGGAGCTGGTTAAATAAACCAATGGTATATCTTTACAAAGAGTACCATAAAACTGTGCAAAGGAGTGAAGAAAATCTATTATGTACCAATCTAGAAAGAGGTCCCTCCTGTTAGTGTTAAGTAAAAGAAAACACATCACAGCATGCAGAATGTGATTATGTGTATGCAAATGACGTGCATATAAGGCGGCTCTGGCAGAAGGTGGTCGACAGGCTTGCGATGCATGTGTGTTGGGAATATCTTCCAAATAGGTCCACACGTGTGCCAGGTGGAAAAACCTCTATGGAATTCCTGACCGCCAAGCTCACTCACGGTGCCTCTGGACCCAAAGAGTCATTCCTGTTTGAACTGGAGGGTCAGGAACTCACGTACTTGCCTGAGAAGCTGCATGAAGCCAGGCCCACAGCAGGTGCTCATGACTGCTTACTGGATTAGCAGATGGATTGATGGATGGGTGGACGGATGGATGGATGGATGCAGGGGAGGATGGGGGAGGGATGGCTGGTTGGGCATGATAATATGATCATGCAGGGAGCTAGATGACAACCAGGGCCAGCTACCCCAGCAAGGTGAAGGTCAGCCTGAGCTCTGAGTTGTCTGCCACTGAGGATCTGCATACCTCCAGGGGTCCTATCACCTCCTGCCTGAGAAGACACCATGCCCAGAAAAGAAGTTTAACCTGTTGAGTTGCCAAGGCAACCAGAAGCATGCTGGGCTGCAGAGCTGACAGTCCCAGGGAAGTCCTGTCTCCACTTCCTAAATCACAGTTCTCTCAGCCCTCCCTCAAGGCCTGACTGATCCTGCCTGTTCAGAAACTGGCCTTCTGTGTCAGCACTTTCCCTCCAGACCCCAGCTTCCAGGAGAAACTGCCGCAGCCCAGCCAAGAGCCCCCCATTGCCCACACAGGGGCCTGAGCTCCAGCAGGGGCTGAGATCACTCTGGGGACAGCAGGACTAGGCGGGTGACACCACAGCCAGAGAGTGGACTGGGAGCTTCAGGCCCTTCACAACACATTCACAGCTTTACCACGCAGCAGCCCCAGGTGACAGGGAAGGGGAGGGCCGGGACACAGGTAAGGAAGTGACTTGTTCAAGGGCAGGGCCAGAGCTCCTCACTATCTGGAGAAGGGCTAAAGCTCGGAGGGCACCAGAGCAAATGTGACCAGAGCAGGGCCAGCACCCCGGGCAAGTCACCTGGAAGGAAAGGGATGGTGGGAGAAGCGGCGGCAGCCTTGGTGCGGGGGCCGGGGTGTGTGGTGGGAGGACTGCAGTAGGGATGCTGTGCTTGGAGAGACTGCTATGTGGTCACTAGGCTGCATCGCTCTAGGCCTGAGCCTCAGAAATGGGTATGCAAAGCCCAAGCCCAAGGTCAGAAGGTTTGGGGCAGTGTGGGGGCGAGCGCCAGACTTCAGGAACCCACACCAGGGTGGGATGTGGACGGAGAGGGCCAAACCCAGCTAGGCTCCTGGCCCCCAGAGCAGACAACCCGGCCAAAGGAGAGCAAGAGGAGGAAAGACCTGTCGCAAGCTGGGAGGACACAAGCCTACGCTTTGGCACCTGACAACAAAGAGATGTTCACCTGTGAGCCTCGACGGCCCCCCAGAAAGCATCCTCCATCTCTCAGGCTTGCTCAGTCATTAAAGTCTCCTAAAACCAGTGTTTCTCAAAGTGCATTCAAACCACCAGGAAATCCTGATAAAATGCAGGTTCTAATCCAGCAAATCTGGGGGTCAGGCCTGAGAGTCTGCATTTGTAGGATGTTCCCAAGTGTTGCTGATCCTATTGGTCTAGAAACCACGCTTTAAGTAGGATGATTCTGAATGTAAACGCTTCCTGTTAGAAACGTACCATCCCGAGTCCTGCCCAGACCTACTGATCAGAATCTGCATTTTAACAGGCTGTCCAAGTGACTTGTAGTTATGTTAAGTCTGAGAGAGCCTATTCTGAACCAATAGCCTTTGCACTTGTTTGCACTGTGGGGTCACGTGGGGAGATTTGAAGATGTCTGGTGCCTGGGTACCTCTCCTAGAGATTGGTCTGAGGTGGCACCTGGACACTGAGGTTTTTAACACCTGCACAGATCATTCTAGCAAGTAGCCAAGGCTGAGAACTGTTGTTGTCATCTGTGTGTGCCCTCCTAGTGCTGGGGAATCAAAGGAAGCCACAGTACTCAGTCTGCTCTAGCCTCCTGTCCTGCACTCCCCAGCCAGGCTCCTTGCACTCCCCAGCCAGGCTCCGTCGGGGATTCTGCAGCTTACAAGAATGGCAGGTTCAAAACCCCAATGCCAGCCTACCCAGTGATCACAACTCAGAATGCTCAGGTTCTGCCTGGGAGCTACATGCTCCAAGGAGGAATGGACACCCTAAAGGAAAAGGGGGTGGGTAGCTGCCTAGCCAGCAACTTCCCAGGCCGCAGCGGCATTTGTGAGAATACAAATAAAAAAATGCCCAAGTAATGGTGTCCTACCAGGGGGAGCCAGTCCTCATTTCTCCGCTAGATCACAGACATTAGAAGATGTGGCGTCTCCACAGATCCCTGTGCGTTTTGAAGAAGCAGCAAGCGGCAAGTGGAACCTCACCTGTACCCACCCACTGAACCACACTGGGTCCTGAGATGGCAGCTGGCACTGCCAGGCTACAGACCCTTCATGTGGGTTAGGGATGGAGGGGCCTGTGCCAGGTGAGGCTGGGGTCACCTATGGCAGGGGGAGAGTACGAATACCAGCCGCCCAATGCTGGGCTCAGGGCCTCATCATTCATACCCGGCTGCTGTCCAAGGGATGGGGCCCACATAGGTTGGCCAGTCTCCATCTACATCATTTAAGAAGGAGTCACAAAACTGAGCCCCGGGCTATGGGTTTTTAGAGCACGTCCACGGAAGTGAAGATGGACAGATGTTGGAGGGAGAGATAGACACACAGACAGGCACAGTGGGAGGCAGAGGGTGACCAGGGCAGGTGCCAAGCAGGGTCCCAGCACACTAGCTGAGGCTTAGGCAAGGAGCCTCTTCCCCAGCTCACTGCGGCTTGGGACGGGCCCCACTCAGGATGAAGTGTTTCTACCCTTCAGCTCTTGTGGGATGGTCTGCTGCTGTGGGGCAAGGCCTAAAGTGGAGGACCTTAAAATCGTGTGCTACCTTGACATCTGGTGAAATTGGGAGGGCCTCAAATGGCCTAACTGCAAATTCCCCTCCCCACGGCTCCCCTGGGCAAAGTCCCCTACCCAAAAACCTCCTCATCAAGGGACCAGGCACAGTGAGTGCTCATCTGTGAGTAGCAGGTTTCAGCTCCCGACCAGCCTATGGAATTATTCAAACCAGTCAATGACATCCTCCTGCAGGAACCAGGGGTCACCTCAAGCCCCTGTTTGCTAACCTTGTTCCCAAGTGCAGCCTCTGCAACACTGCGTGGTATGTGGTGTCCTCCCCAGGCTCGGGCATATGCGACTGATAAATAACCTGCTGTTGATCTCTGTCCAGTGTTGAATGTTTGCCCTCCCCATAACCAAGGGGTGGGAATCCCCCTTCATCAATGGGGTGAACAGGAGGTGATTAAACAGCTTCCAAGCTCTAGGATGTGGCTGTACTGGGAGGGGCCAGTGCAGAGGCTCAGAAAATACACATTATACTTCCAGTGGTTAGCCTTGTTCTAAAATAAAGTCCAAAGTTAGGTACTATCCTTATTGTCCTCCCTAACAACATAAAGATCATGTACATTTTAACTGCAATTACTGTCCCCATCTAAACTTCCATGTTACTGCTGTCCTTAAACCCCTGCAAATTGGTGTTCACTATTATTTTTAAAGCAAACATTTGTTTATACTTATCTACACAACTACAATTTATTTCCTCACCACTATTTCTTGCATCTCATTGTTTCTGGTTAAATTTTCTTCTTACACAAGTACATCTACACAATGACCATGTCATTTATCATCAAAATAAAGCCACTTCTGAGAGTGATGAGGGCACTGACAATAATTACACCAGGCCACAGGTATACACTGGGATTGTTCCAGGCAAACTGGGCCAATGACGGAGGTTTTGATGCCTTCTGAGGGCTCTAGGTATAAAGCAGTTGTACTTCCAGCTCAGCACCGTGGTTAAGCCAGAGATCTCATCTCCTGTCTGTGTAGACATCCAGACCCCAGTCCTAGAGGTAGGGCTCCTGGAATAGCTGAGTGAAGAGCGTGGTAGATCCTTTCCCAAAATGAAATGACAGAACAGGAAAAGAACATAAAAATCAACTGTTTAAGAACTCTGGAAATTGACTAAAAGCACACAACGTATTAAGAAGCATCTATTCAAGAAAATCTAATGAACCTTGGGAAGAACAATGTGAGCATGCAGCATTGTCGCTTGGGGCTGCTACACCCCTACTCAGCTGCCTGGAGGCTGAAGTTCTATCAGGGTGGGGTAGGCATGAAGACTGGCTGGAAAACTCCAGCTAGTTGAAATAATAATTCCAAAATGTCACCTAGCCCAAAGCTGTGATACAGGTCGAAGGAACCAATAGGCCAGCAGATCAGACAGAAATTGAGTAGGGAAATCCAGGAAATGAAACAACTAAAGTGCACTATAGGTAAAGCAGTGCTTAGAGGGAAATTTATAGCTGTAAGGTCTATAATAGAAAAGAAGGATCTCAAATCAATAGCTTAATCTTCCACCTAAGAAACTAGAAAAGAAAAAGAAGGACAAACTAAACCCAAAGCAAGCAAAAGAAAGGAAATAATACATATCAGAGTAGAATTCAATGAAATAGAAAGCAGAAAAACAACAGACAAAAGCAATGAAACTTAAAGTTGATTCTTTAAAAAGATCAACAAAATTGACAAAATTTAACCACACTTACAAAGAAAAAAGAGAGAAGGCACAAATTACTAAAGTCAGGAATGAAAGAGAGGACACCACTAATGATTATAAAGGAATACTATGAACATGGTTATGCTAACAAATGAGACAACTTGCATAAAATGAACAGAGCCCTAGAAAGGCATAAATTGCTGAAGCTGACTCCAAGAAGAAACAGAAAATCTGAAAAAACCTACAGTAAAGAAATTGAACTAATAATTTAAAATTTTAATTTCTCTAGCCAGGCATGGTGGTACACACTTGTTGTTCCAGCTACTTGGGAGGCTGAGACGGAGGATTGCTTGAGGATTGAGTTTGAGTCCAGCCTGGGCAACATAGAAAGACTCTATCTCTAAAAAGAATTTTTTTTAAAATGTAATTTCCCACAAAGAAAAGTCTAGTCCCAGATGGCTTTGCTGGTGAATTCTACCAAACATTTAAAAAGAAACAATGCCATCCTTCCTAAACTGTTCCAGCAAAACAGAGGAGGAGGAAGAGGAGGAAGAGGAAGAAGAGGAAGAAACACTTTCCAACTCATTTTAAGATCTGTATTAACCTGATACAAAAGCCAGAGAAAGACATCACAAGAAAAGAAAACTACAGACAAATACTCCTCAAAAAAAACTTAGCAAACTGAATTCAGCAGCATATAAAAAGGATTATACACCATGACCAAGTGGGATTTATCCCAATAATGTGAGGTTAATGTATTAATATAATACACCATCTTAACAGAATAAAGGATGAAACTACATAATCATCTCAATAGATGTAGAACAAGCATTTGATAAAATCCAACACCTATTCATGGTTAAAAAAATTATTTTTCAACAAACTAGTAATAGAAGGAAACTTCCTCAAACTCATCAAGGTCATCTACAAAAATCCTACAGTGACCATTGTGCTTATTGCTAGAAGATTGAATAATTTTCCCCTAAGATCTGGAATAAAGCAAGGATGTCCACTCTTACCACTTCAATTTCATATTGTTCTAGAAGTTCTATTCAGTTCAATCAGGCAAGAAAAAGAAATAAAAAGCATTCAGACTGGAAATGAAGAAGTAAAAATCCCTTTATTTACAAACAACATGACCCTGTATTTAGAAAATCCTAGGGAAATCACATAAAGAACTACTAGAATTAATCAACAAGTTGCACGGTACAAGATCAACATACAAAAATCAATTGTATTTCTATATACTAGCAATGAACAATCCAGAAATGAACTTATGAAAATAATTCCATGCACTATAGTATCAAAAAGAGTAAAATACTTAGTAATAAATTTAACAAAGAAGGGTGACACTTGTATACTGAAAGTTACAAAATATTGCTAAGAGGACTTACAGAAGGTGTAAATAAACGCAGAGACATTCCATGTTCATGGAATTGAAGACTCAATATTGTTAAGACGGCAATTATCTCCAAGTTTATTATTAGATTCAATGCAATGCCTATCAAAATCCTAGCAGGCTTTTTGGTGGCAGAAATTGACAAGCTGATCCTAAAATTTACACAAAAATGCAAAAGACCCAGACTAGACAAAACAATTTTGAAAAAGAAGAACAAAGCTGGAGGCTTTACACTTCCTGATTTCACAACTTATTATAAATCTATATTATAGTAATCAAGACCTTATACTATTGGCAAAGGATAGACATATAGACCAAAGGAATAGAATTGAGATTCCAGAATTAAACGCTTGCATTTATGGTCAATTTATTTTCGACCAAGGTGTCAAGGCAATTCAACGGGGAAAAGACAGCCTTCAGCAAGTGCTGGGACAAGTGGATTATCCACATGCGAAAATATAAAGTTAGACAATTACCTCACACTATACACAAAAAGTAACTCAAAATGGGCCACAGACATAGATATAAGAACTAAAACAATAAAACTTTTAGAAGAAAACACAAGAGGAAATCTTTATGATCATAGGTTAGGCAGATTTCTTCACCAAAAGCATGATGCATAAAAGAAAAAAATTGATGAACTGCACTCCAAATTTAAAAACTTTTACACTCCAAAAGACACCATTAAGAAAATGAAAAGACAAGCCACAGATGGGAAAAATTATGTACAAATCTAATAATACTTGTATCTAGAAAACAAAGAATTACAACTCAATAAAAAGACAAATAAACCAATTTTTTAAATGGGCAAAATATTTGAATAGATATTTCACTAAAGAAGATACTCAAATGGCAAATAAACACATGAGAATATGCTCAATGTTGTTAGTCATTAGAGAAATGCAAATCAAAACTACAATAAGATACCACTTCATACCCAGCAGAATGCTATAATTAAAAAGATTGATAATAACAAGCATTGATAAGAATGTGGGGATATTGAAGCCCTCATACACTGCTGGTAGGAACCTAAAATGGTGCAGCCATTTTAGCCAACAGTTTGGCAGTATCTTTTAAAGTTATCATAAAGCTGAGGTCAGTCCCCAGCTACATGGGAGGCTGAGGTGGGAGGATCACTTGAACCCAGAAGTTCAAGGCCAGCCTGGGCAACATAGCAAGACCCTTTCTCTTAAAAAAATTTAAAAATAAATAAAAATAAAAATAATAAATTTAACACAAATTGACTATACAATCTAGCAATTCTACTCCTAAGTGTCTACCCAAGAGAAATGAAAATATATGTTCACACAATGACTTGCACATGAACATTCATAGCAGCACTAGTCATAACAGCCAAAAAGTAAAAACAATCCAAATATCCATCAACTACTGAACAGATAAATCAAAATTCCATGTAACAGAACACCATTTGGCAATAAAGAGAAACAAACTACAGTTGACCCTTGAACTGCACAGATTCACTTATATGCGGATTTTCTTCCACATCTGCCACCCCTGAGATAGGAAGATCAAGCCCTCGTCTTCCTCCTCCTCCTTGAGGATGAAAACCTTTATAATGATACATTATAAATACATTAAGTGGATACATTATTCCACTTAATGAGTAGCAAATATATTTTCTCTTCTTTATGATTTTCTTAATAAAATTATCTTTTCTCTAGCTTACTTTATTATAAGAATACAGTATATAATATACACAACACACAAAATATGTGTTAATCAACTATTTATGTTATTGGTAAGCCTTCCAATCAACAGTAGGCTATTAGTAGTTAAGTTTTTGGGAGTCAAAAAGTTACACACTGATTTTTGACTGCACAGGGGGTCGGTGTCCCTAACCCCCCCATGTTGTTCAAGGGTCAACTATACTGATGTGAGTTACATGACAACTCTCAGAAACATTGTGCTAAGTGAAAGAAGCCAGATGCAAAAGACCATACGTTATATGATTACATTGAAACAAAATGTTCAGAAAAGGCAAATCCACAGACAGAAGGGGTTTGTGGTTGCCTGGGACTTGGCGTGGGAACGGGAGCGACTGCAAATGGACACAAGAGATTTGGGGGGGGGACAATGAAAGTATCTTAAAATTGGATTGTGGCGATGGTTGCACAACTCTGTACATTTACTAAAAATCATTGAAGTGTACACTTAAGTGAATTTTATGGTATGTCAGTTACACCTGAATAAAGGCCCGTGGCAGGCATCCCTGGAGCTCACGGCTTCCCGCTGGTCCCTCTCACTGTCTGGCTCCTGAGATTTCCCTTTCTTTCTTGAATTTTAAGGAAGTTTTAGGTTCTATTGTGCCCAGAGGGGGTAAGCACAGCAGCTCAGTCTGCTACATTGCCGGGGCTGGCCACGCTGCCGGTATTGGCTTTCATGTGGTTCTGGAATTTTCTGCCAAAGACTGGGAGAGCTCCCTGAGGAAGGCTGTCTTCCCCTCAAATGGAAGGAATCAGAAACAGGCTTGGTGGAGGGAGGTCCCGGCCTGGCTGTGACGCTCCAACTCGACTCCTCCTGCAGCTTGTTGGGCCTGGCTCCCTCACCCCCTCTCTGGAGACAGGACTGCTCCGATGGTGCCAAGCCATGCTCGTGGCCCTCCCCTTCTCGTCCTCTGACCGGCGGGAAGTCCTAGCACAGTCTCAGACCCTAACTTATGGCCCCAAAGTGGGTACCAGAAGACACCAGACAATGCGCTGCCCTGAGAATGCCACTGAACACCTCCCATTTTAGCGGCAGTGGAAAGGGATTCGGAGAGTCAGCGTGGACACCGTGAGCCCATTAGAACAGGGACCTTTCAGTAAATATCTCTAAAATAAAAGAGTGAAAGTGGAAAAGTCCCCCAGCGGGAAGAACCCACCCCCTTCTTGCCGACTGCCCCTCCCACTCCCCAGGGAAGGGACCAGGCCCACACAAATTTTGCAAACTCTGTATATTGTACATGCTTGATGAGCAGACTTGATTTAAGCCCAGAAAATCCTTTAATTATTGCCGCTACTTCTGGCTGGGTTCTGGGAAGGAACTAATTCAAGCAGTGATCACTCGACCTGAAATATTATGAATGTAATTTCATTATTCGGTCTGTCTGGGTCACGGGCAAGGGGTTACAGTAACTGGTTTTGCTGAGTGCCTGCTGGAGTGGCAACTCCTCACTCACTTCTGTGGCTGACAACTACAGACAACTCACCCAGTAGTACCCAAGTCACCTGCCCCTACCTGGGCCATGACCTGGCAGGTGAAAATGCCAGGGTACCCTCGGAGCAGCCAGCCCCAGACTTCATGTGAAGTGTTCCCCACACGAGCCATGAGCCTGAGGCATGCACCCACCTCGAGGCTCTGCAGTAATACCCAGGTGAGCACACACACGCTCGTACATACCCAGGATCATGGATGAGAGCCAGATGCACACACACATTCGCAGAGGTACCTGACCCTCCACCAGCACACACACATGTGCACAAGAACCGGAACATGTGTGCCACGGGCAGGAATGAAGCACAGCCCAACCATCAGCAGGGCAGTGCCCTGCAGGCCCTCCAGGCTGGCCCTCTAACACCATATGACTCAGAGTGTGGTGCTCCCAGCCCCGGGCTGTTGGGTCACAATAGGACTTCAGATCTTTGGGATCTGAAGACCCGGGTTCTAGTTCAAGCACTGCCACTTCCTGGCTGTGTGCTTCAGTTTCCCCATCTGTAAAATAGAGACAGGTGTAACGAGGCTCCAGTGTGAGAATATTTGTAAAGCACATAAAGTACAGTGCCTGGTACACAGCAGGCGTTCAGTGCTCACACTGTCATCACTGCTCACAACACACCCCCAGATGCCGCCTCCTTGAATGCTATCAGGACTCTCCGATCCCACTCACAGCCCCGGTGACATCACCTCTGGCACAGAAGCAGCAGGGAAGGAAGAATCTGCACAGCACCCCCTGCTGGGCCAGGCCTGGCCCCTCTCCAGGTAGACCCTTGCTGGGTGTGGTTGCCACAGTGTCCTAGGTGGGGAAGAAAGGAAGCCAGTGTAGCCATCCCTGCCACACCCATCACTGTGGGCAGCCAAGTCAGAAATCCTTCTCCATTTAAACCCAAGCCCACCCCACAGGGCACCCACAGCTCCATTCCCCAGGTGCTCAATGGAGAGCCCACTCTTGCAGGTTTGTCCCGAAATGATTCTTCCTCTATTACAGCAACAGAAGCTCACTGGAGGGGTGCAAATATTTGCATATGAGCAACTGTGTGTAAATGAAGGAAGGTTTTAGCTATGTGCCCTGCCCAGAACCCCACTTCCTGGCCCTTGCCGCCCCCGTATCTCTGCTGACCAGTCACCTTCTGGACCCCCAGGTCCCCTGCCTGACCCAAACAGTGAGGGTTCCTGGCCCCTGAACCAGACAGGGGCATGGTAGGACTCTGTGAGGCCACTGTTGGTCAGCAGACCCTTGGAGAAGCTCTGTTCATGGCCCACTTGGGGTCTGGCTTGATGGGAGTCCTGCAGGGCTGGAAAGAGTTAACAGAATCCCCTCCCCACCAAGGAGACCCACCACCTCCCTGTCCTCCCAGGTGGCACTGGCAGAGCAGGTGTGCAGTCAAACACGGCTGGAGGGAGTTTGGGATATTGGACAGACCCTCTCCTTCCAGCCCATCCAATCAATAGGAGGACACATTCTAAATGAGAGCTGCCTCTTAAAAATCAGGAGAATCCACATAAATATAGGTTACAGATTCCTAGTTTTTTTGAAAAAACAAGAAAAGGAAGATCTGGCCACCCTGGGCCACATTCCTGCACAGAACTCTGGGCTGGAGCTGAGGGCAGTGGCCCCTGCCCCCGGGGCCCGGGGCACATCTGTCCACTTCCCCCCACCCCATCCCCCCATGTCCTGTGGTCCCTCCCTCCCTGCCGCCCTCCTCAGATCCGTTTTCTGATGGGTCCTGGTGACCCCTCACAGGTCTTATTGACATTCCCTTATCCCTTTCTCTCCCCCACCTCCCTCCCCTGGCAGGCCCAGATACTGAGGGCAAAGGTCAAGTGCACCCACAAATGGCTGTAGCCTTGGGGGAAGTGGGATGGGGGTCCCAGGACTCCATCTGGGATCAGGGAGGGCCGGGACAGCCTTCCCAGGGCTAAGCACATTCACCACCAAAATGTGATGAGGGGTCCACAGACCATCCCCATCAGTCCAACCCAGGGGGAGAACCGCTGGCCAGGGAAATGCCTCGACCAGGCCTCAGGGCAAGAAGAAAGGCAGCCCCTACCTTCCCTCTGGGACCCCACACCCTGAACATGAGCCCCTCCCAGGTACTCCACCCTCCACCAGGAGCAGCCTCTCTGCAGGGGCTCCCAAGCAGCAGCAGTCAGGGGCAATGGAACCAATTTGAGCTCAGCTATTTTCCCCACATAAATAAAATTTTAAAATGAGAGAATCTTCCATTGACTTCCACTATGATTCAAGTTGAAACTGCAGAGCCACAAATCCTGGAAAATAAGCTTCATAGTGAAATCATCAGCAGGCACATAATGGTGAATTTTGGCTTAAATGGGATCTGCCTGGCAGCTCCCAACTTCCTGCAAATATTGTGAAAAAGAATACCATGACCCCAAAGGCACACAAATGGTGTCAGCCTAAATGAAAGAGCAGGCACATCCAGCAGGGCAGGCAGCTGGGGCCCAGTGGCAGGCCCTTCTCCCAGGCCACCCACAATGGGCCCACCCCACCTTGGAGACATGCACCTGCCTCCAGAACCAGCTCTCCAGTGCTTCTGTTGTCATAACTACCACCATGACCTTTTCAGGGTTTTAAGAAACCAAGAACCGCCCAACAGCCATGGAGAAGGACGACAACAGTAGCAACAGCCCTGTCCTTGGAGCCTGTGCTGGCTCAGAACCATTTATTTCCCTGCTGCTCGAAGTAGGAACAGGAGCTCTAGAAGGGCAGGAAGGTTAGCATATGTTAGCACCACACTGGGACCTTCCCCAGGCTGGCAGTGGGTGCCCTGTTCCAACTCACTGTATGTCCCAAGGCCCTCCTCCCCTGTACTCTGGCCCTGAGACTCCAGGCCAAGTGAGGCTGAGGGAGGCGAGGGAGCCAGGCAGAAGGGGCCACCCCTCGGGCTTCCTCAGAGCCTTGTACCCCTTGGGGACTGGAGTCTCGCCTGCCCTCCACCTCTCCCGGGCAGACCCCCTGGGCTGAGTGGGAGGCTTGGCTCTGATGCCAGGTGACCCTGACTGGAGATGCGTGGTCAGTGAATGGGGACAGAGGTGGGGGAGACGTGGGGCATAGGCAGAGGGACGGGAAACTCAGCCTGTGCAGAATCCCTCCCCAACCCCCAGCCTCGAATCGAGTTCCAGACCAGACGTCATTCTGGGGCATCGCCACATACACCATGACCTCACCTCCTCCCCCTGTCCCTCCAGTGCATTCTGGGCTGGGCAGAGTGGGAAAGGGGTCACCCCACACCTGAGACCTGGTCTGGGCCTTTTGAGCTGTGACTCATGTCGCAGGTGAACAGAGCCTGATTCACCCCCCTTGGGGCCCCCAGGGAACAACTGGCCACTGTGGAGACACAACCTGAAACCGGGGCTACCTGAGGACGGGGCAAGCATCAGAACCACCAGCCCTGCTTGGACCCCGCCCAGGCCCACACACAATGGGAGACCCAGTTTTCCAGCTGGACTGTAATTTCAGAATGTGTCTTTGTCGTGGGCTTTATTAACGAAAAAAGCCTTAGGGAGGAGCCTTGGGGCCTGGGTTCAGGGTGTTGGCGTTTACCAAAATCTGCTGGGTGTTGGCACAAAATGTCCTTTGAGGAAATGGTAGAATAACACCAGAAAATAAAATAAATATAGACTGTGACATTAACTAGTAGCAACAGGAGAGGACAGAGGGGGCCGAGCACTGGCTTTGGAATCAGACAGATCTGGGTTCAAATCCTGGCTCGGCCACTTTGGCTGCAGGGCTCTGGGCCACTGACTTAACCCGTCTGAGTCTGAGCTGGGGATGAAGACGCCTGCCACAGAGAGTGAAGGAAGATAAAGGAGTCCTCGGGATCGTGCCAGGCACCCAGTAAACAATAACTATGACTATGTTTCATGCACACTGAAGCTTAATTACATTGTCTCATTTTACAAATTACCATTATACACATGTGTGGAGCGCTGTGGTTTTCAAAGCCATTTTTGCACATTACTTCATTAGATCCACACAATGATCCTGTCTTCTATTTTTAGCGTTTTACTATATAGTTCTTTTAAAACATAAGTCCCACTCTTATTGGACATGAGTGTCCCAATCCTCTGTTCTACTCTCCTTTTTAATTTCCCCATCCCTAGGAACCTTTAGCATAACAATTCTGGGACCATTTTCTATTAATATCAATTTTCAGATTACAGCAATATGATGTCTGTTTCCTAATTTAATTAGGTGATTCCTGTTATTAGTTCTTACATGCTCATTATTTTTCATTTAGCGTATTTTAATGCACCAAAGGAAATTGAGGCTCGGGCTAGAGCCCCCCAGGGTTTCTTCTGCAGGATGAAGAGAATATTTGCTCCCCCTGCAGGAGGGTGGAGGAACCCAGGAAATTGGGGCCATAGAAGAAGCAGGGGAGGGCACAGGCAGGGACAGCTACCAGGGACTGGCCCAGGCTCTGGTTAGAGAGAGGGCAGGGTAGATAATCTCCCACTGCAGAGACGGGGCCCACAGCAGGCAACCCAAGTCAGGGCCTCCCAGGGAGTGCAGCAGTGACGGTCCTTTGTGGCCCCCTCTCCCAACAGCAGAATCCAACAATGACTCCAAAGCTGGCACCACCAGGACCCAAACCCACTGGGCTCAGTGTGTCCAGACTTGAAGGCTGCATGTTCTGACCCTGTCTCCTTCTGGCACTTGTTGGATCATTGCCATGTGGGGGCTCCATGTCCACCCCTCCACCAATACTGGCCCTTGTACAACTCCAGGAGGCACTCTTCACAATGCAGCCTAAGTAAACAATATCCCAGAATTAGCACAGAATGCAGCATGGGTGGTGTCCTGTCTGTTGCAAAGCAGCAGCTGGGGTTTGGCCATCTATGCTCCTGGGCTCTGGCCACCCCCTCATCCCCTCCCCATCTCCAATTGTGCATTCTGAGCCCACCAGTTTCCTTCCCTCTGCCAGCACAGTGATGGCTGGGCTGGCCCAGAAAGAACTCCCACAAAGACATTCTAGAGTTTACCAGAAGAAAAGGAGGGCAGGAATCCCAGGGCTTTGCTTGGAAGGAGCACTTTTACAAGCACCCCACCCACAGCTGTGACCTGGAGAGCCTTGTGCATCAGGTGACAAGGAGGGGGCACTCTAGGAGAACTGAAAACTCAGTGGGTGGCTTTCCCAGAGTGAAACTGTCTCTGCTGTGGCCCAAGGAAGGCAAGCATGGGAGGGTGAGGTGGCCCCTGCCAGCGTTCAGTGAGAGAGTTTGAAGACACTGCAGGTACATTGTTTAGAAACACTGGGTTCTGGGAGTCCCAGCCCTGCTGATTTTGAGATGATATATTGCCAGCTACTTAACAGGATGGATCACTGCAATTACATGTCACTTCTGATATTCACAGTCACAACAAGGATGTGTCAGCCTCGCAAGGTTTGTAGGAAATATATATGATGTTCTGCAATGCCATTAGAAAATGGTTTCAGGAAACAGACCCGAGAGGATTCCAATAAAACCCACCTGCCCAGGAAAAGCAGGAGGCTCCATGGAAACTGGAGGAGCTACCCAGCCCGGGAAGAAGGATAGGCCTAGACACCCAGCTACAGGAGGACAGGACTTGCTTCCGAGAGGCCCAGCAGGCCTTTCTTCCCTGAGACCAACCTGGCCCAGCTTCCCAGAGAAGGCAGACAGGGGCAGCCACTGCACCTCGTTTACTCTGTCACCCACTTGGGTGAATTGTTGAGAGCCTCTTAGCAGTTACCCCTGTGGCTCTGGCCCACCCAGGGCTTCTGTCCTGGTGGTGTGGTCTCAGAGCTCCAAGGAGACATCCCTGGACAATGACAGTCACTATAGGGGCCAGACAAACCTTTTGTCATTGCAGTGTAGCCCTCAGCACTGGCACGGGCAGGCTGTGTGTCCTTGGTAACCGTGGGACCCAGAGCGAGGGCCACATTTTCTTCAGTCAACACAGCCCTGCCTCCAGGGAACCAAAACAAGAGCCCTGGAGTCAGTCAGCCCCATGGGCGTTGCAACACTGGCTCTGTCGATTTCTAGCCGCGAGACGTTGGGCATGACGTTCAGCAGCGTGCGCTCCGGAGAGACCCCGGATCCAATAGAGTGTCACCCAGGCCCACTTCCCTGCTGCCACTGGAGGGCAGCACCTCTCGTGTACTAGAGAGGACGAACAAGTGGCCCACAGCCCCCCTCCTCCAGGAAGCCCTCCTGACTCCTTCAGCTCTCACCTCTCGAGCCGAGCCGGGATTCACAGCCTGCCTTGTCCTCTGCATGTCCCCTGGGTGAGTTCTGTCTCTTCCCCAGGGCCGCCTGCGGCAAGGCCAAGTCTCCCCTCTACTGCCCCCAGACTGGAGCCCTCTGGAGAAAGGCCTGGGGAACCTCCTTCCTGACCGCACAGATCGTGAGCTCTGGAGAGTGCAGCCTGATTTTCTTCTTCCCGCTCTCGCCCCTCTTCTGCATCCCTGCCCTGCCCCAGTGCAGGGGGGTGGCTGGGCTCACAGTGGTCTTGCTCAGATGGGCACACGCAGGTCTCTTCCCCTGCTGGCGAGCCCAGGGACCCAGGCGTGGAGGCTCCATCGCAGGACAAGGTGAGCAGCTTTGGGCAGAAGCCTGACTTTCAGCCCTGGCACCCAGCCCAACAAGGAGTATGGACAGCTTCCAGGGCAGGCTCTGGCTTCCTGGCCTGGAGATGTGGCGTAGACATGAGTCCACAGAGGTGCCAGCCCCTCTCACAGGACAAGGCTCCAACAGCCCCTTCCACCTGGCGTGGCCCAGCACCCCGGCCTGGGGTGTATGAGAGCAAAGCTGTGAGTGTGTGGACCTGTGAACCGACATGTGGGTGCAGAAGGGATGGGTGGGGTGAGGCTTTCTGACTCTCTTGCCTGGTCTGTGGGCTAGAGCCCCTCGGTGTAGCAGTTACAGGGCAACTGCATACACCCTGCCCAGCATCTCAGACGCCACAAGCCCTAAACAGAACACATAGTCTCCCGCCCCCTCGCCAAGACCTCTCCCCATCTGGCACATGTGCCTTGGTGAATGGCACCCCTGACCACCCTCTGCCGGAGTCTCTGCCTGAACCAAAACCTTTACACTCCTCACCCTTCTCAACCTCCCACCCACAGGCTCGCCAACTCTGCATCTGACGCCCTTGGCAGCCCCAAGTCCACCCCTAGCCCAGCCCTATCTGCCCTAGGCCTGGCCATCTCTCCCTGCTTCACTCAACACCCTCCCAGCATATCTCCTGGCACTTGTCATTGTCGCCCCCTGCTCCCTGCCCACAGCCACATGACAGGCATCCACCGGAATGGACTTCCTCATGTACCACTCCCCACCCCAGACACCCCAGAGCTCCCCATCGCCTGGGGCAAAGACTGGCTCCTCTACCACCCTCCAAGGGCTTGCTGGGCCTGGGGCCTGGCTGTGTCTCCAGCCACAGGTCACATTCCAGCCCTAAACTGGAGTTGTCTACATGCTACATTCTCTCATGCCTCAAAACCTTTATCCACACTGTTCTCTCTGCCCAGGCTCTGCTCCGGGCAATAGTGGGTGCCACAAGTGCTGGGGATGCAGTTTGGTGCAGTGGTCAACAGGTAGCTGCTCAAGGACACATCCCAGCTCTGAAGCCCATAGCTGTGTGGCCTCGGGCAGTTCTTAACGTCTCTTACCTCAATAGTCTCATCTATCAAATGGTGTGATAGTAATTAACTCATGGGGATTTCAGAGTATTAAATGAGTATTAAATACATATAAGGTGCTTGTGATTGTGCCTGGCACATCGTGAGGGCCTGGGAGTGTTAGCTATTATCAGTATTGTTGTTGCTTTTGTGTCTGCCCCATGAGTGCCTGACACTTCATCTGTAAATAGGATTCATGTATTGTAAGAATTATATGCATTAAAACATGTAAAGTGCTTAGCACAAGACCCGGCACATGGTAAATGCTCGATGCTTGATATTACTGTTATCCTTGAATTCCCCTGTGCCCCGCGAGGAATGCCTCAGGGCAAGTTACAGACTAAGAAGTCACCAGGGACTGCCCAGGCCTTTGCCTGTGCTAGAGGACCTTGATGAGGGATTTCTGCTGTCCACTGTGGCTGCCTTTCCTCCTTGCCACCCCAGAACCACCACCCACAACTCCTCAACTCCCAGAAAAAGCAAAGAGCTCTGAAGCATGGAGTGGCCCTACTTTAAGAAAACTCACTCTGCAAAAGCCAAACATTAAAAAAAAAAAAACAAAACTATTTATAGTGTGCTAGCAACAGAATCTGTAGCGTAGGTCATTTTTTTTTTTTTATGTATCAACAAATAAACCAATCAATCCACCACGCACGTTAGCTTCATGGGTCACTAACAATGACTCTCCTCGCCCCATTAAAACAAAATCTATCCCACTTAAAAGAGTAAAGAAGGAACAATAAAATCAGAACATTGCCATTGTGTAACCCCTAATGAACAGATGGATCTAGGCATGATTATCGGCGGCTAACCGACATCACAGGAGAGCCGGGCAGATGCAAGCCTCCTGATGGACGAACACAGAACACCCGGGAATTCCTGCCAAGCAAAACCCCCCAAAACAAAAATACAACCCAAACCTATATCTGATCAAGCTTCAAGATTTATCTGATTTATTAGGACTACAAAGAACAGAAAACAATGTTAAACTATACAAAACAGGACCAATCAACAAAATCCCAACTGTGGGAAATTCTACGGGACCCATGACCTGGTTTCCTCAAATAAATAGCAAGAGAAAAATAAAGATGGACAAGGAATTTAAAGATTAAAAGAGACTTAAAATACTCAGCAACCAACTGCAATGTGTGGGCCTTATCTGGATACTGGATGAAACAAACTGGAGATGAAGGTATTTATATTCGTGAGACAACTAGAAATTTGGACACTGACTGGACATTTGACGATATTAAGGAATTGTTACATTTGATGATATTAAGGAGTGGGTTTCGTGGTAATGTCAAAAAAAAGAGTTCTTAACTTTTAAACTGAGAAATATATTGAAATATTTGTGGATAAACTGATAGGATGTCTGGTATAGGCTTCAAAATCAGACAGAAGGAGGGAGGTGATGTTGAAGTGGACAGGGACAGCCCGGCCATGCTGGGGGGTGTGGGGTGACAGGTGCATTGGGTTCATGGCACTATCCTAATCTACTTCTGTGTATATTCCAAACTCTCCATAATAAAAAGTTCATAAAGAAAGGCAGCTCATAAGACTCAGTTTGCCCAACGGAATGAGTTGTCTGCCTTCCACGGCCCCCAGAGCCAGCGAGTTGGGGTTTGTTATTCCTGGTTCTGGCCCTGTCTCCGAGTCTTTCTCTTGGAGAAGGGATGAGTCTTGTCTCCTGGGTCAAGAATTAAGTTTCCTGAGGGCAGATGCCCTGGCCTCAGGGCCTGGCAATATTGGAAACTGGAAAATAATTGTAACTGGATAGTTGACTACTCTGATACACAAAATATAATGTTAGAATGCAGGTAGTTTAACAGGTAGCTATTTCTGTTTTGAAAGATTTGATCTAAAATACAGCAAAGTTTTTAAAAATACGGTTTGATTTACAAAACTTGGCAACCCCATAGGATTCCATCTAATGCATGAGGCAGGTGAAGTAGGCAGGCAGGTCCAGGAGAAGTTCAGGTGCTGTTAACACTTGGTAGCTCCACGGGAGAGACGAAACGATGCCAGACCCCAAGAGACCACAAGCAGCTAAGAACTCCCACTGCTTCCTCAACCTTGTTCCTGGAGCTTCACAGCCTCCTCCTCCCCCTCCCACCTTTATAGTGCCACAAACTGCAGATCCCAGAGAACTCTGTCCCCAGGAAAGTTTGTGACTTGGTGTGGAATTTCCTCTGTAGATTTCCCCCCACCCCCCAGCCATGGCCTTGCCCAATCCGGATGGCAGGGCAGCCTCCAGCGTCTGCACCTCCCATGGCCAGAAATCCACAGAAAGACTTGTCAGGGGCCTTGGGGGCCACCCAGCCATGCAACTGGACACATACACTTTGTAAGCACTGGTTTCCAACAGATAAATGTAATCAAGGTTTATATGCTCAGAGAAGCCAACAGGATGGGATTGTTTCACTTGAAAGATCAGAAGAAAATTGTAACTAATGTTGTGGAAAATTACTTTGATATTGCTTTCTTGGTACGGAATCACAATTAGGCTGCTGGGAGAAGTACAGGGAAAGAATAAATGAATAGTAACAAATCAACACAAACAGCCTATGTCAGGAGCACTTTGCTCAGGGAAAGTAACGTAAGCATTACTTAAAGTTTTATGACTGTGTTTGGTGTGATTTACGTAGACTGTCAAGGCTGCCCATCATCTGGCACGCGGTGAGGGTGGTCCAGCTGCACGGACCCCCAGAAGTCCCACAAGTGCTCCTCACCTGGGTCTGCTGGCTGCAGGGGGACGCTCGCCTCGGCTCACGCCATCTGGGGCTCCCGCCCAGCCTGAGGCTCCAAGCTTCTCCCCAAGCATGCCACTCTACCCCAGAGATCCCAGCCACGTGGCAGGGCAGGAGTCGTGGCCACCAAATCAAAATCCCACTAGGAGTGTCCGGCACAGCCCTGGAGTGTACCACAGATGGGCGCAGGCCCCCTGTCCCAGGTGAACATCATAGGCACACGCATGCCTCCTCTCCCAGGCCCCTCCCACAGAATACACACTCCGGACACCTGGACCCTCTGCTCACGTGTGTGTCCCCAACCACGTACACACCAAGACATGCACCAAGGACACACACGCCCTTTATCCCAAGCAGTGTTTGAGCACCTTTCTTCCAGACTTTGCTTCTGCACATAACATACAACCATGGGAGCCAGCTCTCAGTCTGCCCTGACAGCGCTGTCCCGTGGGGCCCTGTTCTGCTGACGCAGTGTCACTGGCTATTCTAGGGCTTGTGTGAGGCTGCAAAGTCCCCACAGAGGAGCCAGCTCAGTTACATGCACTTGCTTCTTCAGAAGCCTGGGAGCAACCAGACTCACTTTTGATAGCCACCACCTGTGGGGATCAGCCCAGCTGTGAGTCAGCACTGGTGACTCGCCCACTGTCTCCTGGGGGCCCACTGCCTCGGCTGCCTCCCTCTGACTCTCTGTGATGAAATATCAGCCCATCGTCCTCCCCATGCAGGGCCTCTGGTGGCAGCTCTGGCCTCCTCGTGCTCCATTTGCCTTCCCTCCTGGTGCCCATGGGTTCTTGACCTGTACTGAGAGCCACGCACACATCATGGGTGTTTGCCCCTGTTTGCAGAAGCAAAACAATGGCAGGGGTGGTTTGCAGAGAAAGAGAGTGTGAGCCAGTAAGAGCTGAGTGTGGGGCCAGGGGAGGAGGCTGCAGGCCTGGGTACCCCTCTCCCTGCCCAAGGGCAGGTGCCCAAGGCTGTGCTTCCCCTCCTGTGCTCTGGGAATGCCTCGGCCTAACCTCAGGCCTCCACCGCTCTTTCACCCTGACTCTGGTTCCCAGCACTGAGTGACTGCACGTAGGGGAGAGAGAGAGTGTGTGTACATGTGTGTGTGTGTGTGCACGTGCACAAGTGCCCCTGGGGAGGGGGGTGGCTCTGGGGGTGCACGAGCTGGATTGTGAGTGGGTGTCTTCATGGACCCACCCCAACAGGGGCCACCGCAGAGACACCTGCTTCCTCTCTCTTCCAAAGCAGAGCACTCCCTGGCCTTGGCCCTGTCCTGGTGACGTCCAGCCCTGGTGATGGGGAGCTGTGCCCCAGAAGCAGGGACCTTGCCTGAGCTCCCCTCTCCACATTCCATCTGCCCTGAGATGCTAGAACCACCCTTCCTGCTCTCCCCTCACTGTCATCCCACCTGTCCCCAGCGGACCCCTGTGACCCAGGGAGGGTGCACCCCTCCAGGGCATCACCAGGCACAGGTAGAATGGGAAGTAGCAGGTGGGGGCCAGTGGGAGGGGATATTGCCCTCCCAAAGCCAGGAGGTCCCCTAACCCCCTTTGTCCAGGCAAGAGGGGCTAGATTCAAGGGGTCCCCAGGACTAGGCAGGGAAACTGAGTCTCGCTCAGGAGGCATGGGCTGAGGGAGAAGTTGTCCACCCTCTGATGTCCCAGACAATGTAGAAGAGACGTGAGAGGTGGCAGGTTCCTGTTTATATCTGAGTTTCACCAAAGGCAACAACTGGCTGAATAGACAGGTGGCCTCACCATCATCGCCAAGAGGGGCTACTCTGCTGCTGTGCGCTGCCTGGAGGTTTGACATCAGACACAGCACTCCCTCACTGAGACCAGGTGAGGCTGCCAGGGGAGGCCAGAACCCCTCCTCTGCTTGCTGGGCACAGACTCAGCCCCTGGGCCCAGCACACCAGGGCAGCAGTGGAGACCTGGGCCTCAGGTGGGGGCAGGCTCACCTGGCACCTGCTGGGGGGCAAGCTCTGTGGGGTCCTGCAGGCTGATAAAGAGGAGCAGGCCTGCAGCTCCGAACAGCAGGATGGACGAGAACATGCAGGCCAGCCGCATTGTTCCGCGGTGCAGGGTCAGCCGGGGCTTGCTCCGGGGTCACCTCGCGGGTGTGAGAGGCACGTTCTTCCCTCATCGTCCACACCAGGCATCCATCAGGCCGAGGTCTATGGGGCAGAGGGGGAGAGAGTCATCACCGAGTCACAGGGCATCTGGGTGGGTGAGGCCCCAGTCACGCAATAACCCAAGCACAACCCCCGGAGCCCTCTGCCCTCCACAAGTTACTTAGGTGTGTCCCTTCCATCTTTGCAAGTCCAGGGAAGCCCCACTGCCACCTGTGTCTGGGACACCAGTTTCCTGCCAGGGTCTTCTGGATCTGCACCCCCAGAAAAACCATGGCATGAGACACTTTCTGGCCCTGCCTGGGGGAACCCAAGGGGATCCCTGAGACCAATAGTCGGCGACCAGCAGTCACCCCCCTGCAGTGTCCAGGCTCTCTGAGCCTCCAAGCAAGCGCATGTGCTTCCCAAAGGGGGTCTGGGTACAGGCGAGAAACTGGGTCCTTGTCCCCGACAGCTGGCCCAGAGAGGCCCTCGGATCTTCCCGCACCCTGGCTCCTCACTACAGGATTCTGGGGATGAGGGTCTCCACTGAGCAGGAGGCTTTGAGAAGGAGCCTCCCAGGTGTAGAGGACATTCGTGCACAGACTGGCTCCCCTACACCAGCCAGGGCTGTCCTCACTGGCAGATGATGGATGGGCTGGCAGGATCGAGGGCCCACCAGACAGTCACACCAGTGGGACCTAAAGCTCTGGCTGGATCACAGTCATCCCCACTCTTGAGGCCCTTGGCCTGGGGCAGGGGCAGGGCAGCCAGACCTGGGTTCAGCAGATCCCAGGCTCAGTGGCACAGAGGCTGGGGCTAACATCCCTTGTGGTGCTGCTGATAGACACCTGCTGCTCTGGCCGCCGCAGACCCAGAGCATGCCCACGTGACCTGCCCCACCCTGGTTCCTCCTAAAGGACAGAAGAAGTGTTCCTAACACCTCAGATACCAGCCAGTGAGCCCAACTGGGCCAGGCTGTGGATCATGATCAGGGCACCCCAAGGCCATGTGCCCAAAGGCAGGATGTAAATTCCTACAGTGGGGTGGGGCATGGGTGGAGTGTGGACCGGGTGCAGAGGAGTCCGCACAGGCAGGCAGCAGGTATCCCATGGACCTCTCCTTTGAAGCAGGGTCACTCTGTCTCCTTACCTTCACCCACTCTACTGGCCCAGGCCCAGGGAACCACCCTCTTTCCACCCAAAGAGCCCTGGGAGGAATTTCCTCCACCCTGACACAGGGCTGTGCCCAAGGGAGGTGAGGCCACATGGGCAGCTCCCAGCTCCAGCAGGCTCTGGGACCACAGCTGGGTGGCTGGTCAGGCCCCAGATCAGATGTGCTGCCTGGCACAAGGGTACAGTACCTGAGTCAGGGCACTCACCCCTCACCTGCACCTGGCACTGGGGGAAGAAGCCCCACAACTGTCTCTCGGTGTTCAGCCTATGGGGCATGAGGCAGAAAGCAAGGAAAAGAGGAGCCCTCCCCCCTCCCCTGCCCAGAAACAAATTCCCAAGGACTAGATTGTTCCTCAGGAAAGCTCAGGGGCTGAGGAGTGTAAATCGCAGGTTTGGGTTTGGCCCCTCTGCAGTCTCTGTAATTATTTTTTCACTCAGTTAACTTTAATTAACCTGCCCCGGGCCTCTCCGCACTGGGAATGCGCCTGACGCTGGGCTCTCTGGACTGTGTGGAGCAGGTGGTTCCCACTACCTTCTGGCTTTTATGTGTGGGAGGCAGCACTGAGCTGGGCTCATGTTGTCTCTGAAGCTGGCTCCAGCGCTTCCGGCCGGCCCCGACCTCACTGCAATAGCCTCTGCCCCAAAGAAAGACTGCTGCTTCCTTCGGTCAATGGCGGCCACCCCTGCCCTGCTTGCAGAGGTGGGAATGGATAGCCACGTGTCCCCAGAGGCTCAGACCTGAAGCCCCTCATGCTGCCCTTGATGGGACTGTCCTGGGGGTCTGGCTCATTGTCTTGCAAAGACATGGATACAGCTGCACAGGCTCCAGGCCTCAATGAAGGACAAAGTCTGCTGCTCACAGCAGGCTGGGATGCCCGAGGTCCTCCAGCTCTTCCCTCCATGAGGACAGGACTGCACTGCAGAGGTCCTGGGAAGAGTAAGCAGCTGAGGGGGGAGGCACAGCTGTTCTCTCCGCAGCTTACTCTGCGATGCCCAGGTAGTCATGGAAAGGTGTAAGAAGAGTAGAAAAGACATTACACACTGACACAGGGGACAAGGCTCTCAGATGGGGAGCAAGGCCTCTCGGAGCAGCTGCTGTCATATGGACACACTCACACATGCACCTTGTCTATGGACTTGAGCCAGTGTGTATGCACTAACACGTATACACACACATGCCCAGGTGCATGCTGGTGAGTGCCTGCACACACACCATAGTGGTCCCAGCCAAGGCCCCTGCTGTAAAGAAACTGCCAGGAACCCCCGAGTACACTGGCCATGGTGTTCGCACACTCCTTGTAGCCATATCGGCCTCCTGAGTCAGAGGCCAGTTTGAACCAGAGTGGGATCCGACATCAAGACATTTTGTAAGGAGGGAGAGAGGGATGGAGAGAGGAAGGAGAGAAGAAAGGACAAGTTCATGGCTGGCACATGGAGCTGCCTGGGTAAAATGGCTAATAAAACATCACCCAATATCAGCCCAAAGACTCTATGTGGTGAACAAAGGGGACTCAGGAGCATGTGTGATCACAATCTGGTTGTCAGTTCAGTAGCTGGCGCTGCAAAAGCAGCTATAGGAGAGCTGGTCTGTCCCCACTTCTCCCCAATCTGTCATGCTGCTGCTACCGCTGGAGTCAGTACAGACTTGCCCTGTCAAGGACTAAACGGGACCAGCCTGAGCAAGAGTGAGACCCCGGCTCTACTGAAAATAGAAAAAGTAGCTGGGCATAATGGCACACTCCTGTAGTCCCAGCTACTCAGGAGGCTGAGGCAGGAGGATCGCGTGAGCCCAGGAGTTTGAGGTTGCAGTGAGCTATGGTGACACCACTGCACTCTACTACCTGGGGCAACACAGCAAGACTCTGTCTCAAGAAAAAAACAAAAAAAACAAAAGGACTAAATGGGTCCTGCAGCCAAAACATGTCCTCACTTGTTTCTGAAGCTGCCCAAACCCAAGCCAACCCACAGAGCCAGGCTCTGGCCACCCATGTGCCTGGGGGCAGGGACAAGGACCACATCTTTACCCCCAACTCTGGGGGATGAGAGGACACAGCCCCAGGACCTGCACCTCCGCGGTGGTGGAGCATCAGCTGTTCTCTTTCCCCTTTCAAAGACTCTCTCTTTGTTGGCCCCTGAGAGAACACAAGCACCCTCTCCACACCCAGGGACCTGCTGTTCAAGCCACGTATGGCTTCTCCTGTCCAGCCCCTAAGCCCCAGACGCCAGCCTTTCCCTCTGGGACCCTCCTGCCCGTGTTTGCTCTCACCAGGGACCACCTGACCAGCTGACTTAACTCCCTGCTCAGGGCAAGCGGGAATCAAAAGGTTAGCATGCCTCCCCTCACGCGTAACTGGCCCCAGGAGGGGACCAACATCCTGGACCCCGGAGGAACCTCCTTTCCCCAAAGGTGGGGGGTGGAAGGGAGGTCACCGACAGACCACCGGGCATTCCACAGAGTGTGTACATCTGATCCTCTATTGTTTTCCTGAGGGTCCTATTCTTCAAAGTCACATGTTATTTTCAAGGCAACAGGGAGAGGCTGGTCCAACAGCTGTTTGTCTCCCTCTCCTGGGAGTCGAGCTGCTGCCCTGGGGAGTGGACATCACCATCTGTCACAGGCTGGGGCCTGGCTGCCCGGGAGTGGGGGGTGGTGGGGCAAACACATTCACAGACCTCAGCTCCCACCTGGAACTGTCCCATCCTCACCAAAGACTACATCACACTCAGCTCCGATGACAAGGGGAAAACCTCCCTCACCTCCCTGCATCCCTTCCAAGACCAACAGACAATAAGAAAATTCAAATTACTGGGGGCAGAGAAGGGGGAGGGTTATGGCAAGAGAAATAAACAGCCCCATTGAGTTTCCAGCAGCTCCCGCCTGCCTCACAATTCCTAGTCCTCCTGCAGCTTCTCCCCCCCCAGGCCTGAATGGCGTCACCAATTTTTACTTTAAGGAAAAAAAAAAAAGATCCAATTAATCTTAAAAACACCTCCTGGGACATACAGGGCAGGGCCAAGGATTCCTCCCATTTCCTTATTTATTTGATTTAAAAATTTGTCTCTTTGGAGAAATTCACTTCAGGGTACAAGCAAGGACTTGGGAATTCAGCCAAAACACACGCACCTCCAGTGGCGACGGGCGGCAGGCGGACGGACGCATGGACGGCTCCAAGGACACGCTTGGCTGCGGCTGCTCCCAGGCCTGGATATTCGCCCAGAGGATCCCCTCTGTCTGGGGGGACCCGCCCCTGCGCCCCACTCCAGGCAGCATGGGGGCACCCACGTGGCCAGCAGACCCCAGCCCCGGAAAAGTTCTCTGTCGGGTCAGTCTCCTCTTGTCATGGGCAGAGCGAACAATGACGTCCCTCCCGGCTCAGGGCTCCAGGAGAAGCTGCTCGCTGGGAGAGAGGCTGCTATGGCAACTTGAGGAGAATGGAGCCAGGCACTGCCGTCACCTTGAATCCGGCACCGTGCCTTCTGCCGCGGTGGCGACAGAGGGGACCTGCGCTCAGCTCTCCCACCTCCACACCGGGCACTGGCGCCTGACCTCCGGCTTCCCTCCTCAGCCTCCTGGCCTCGGGAACTCATCTCCTCCTCACCGAACGGAGCGCACGGCCCCGTCCCCCGAGAGCGCCACCTCCATCTGTTTTGTCAGACTAGTTCTTCTGTGTGTGCCGCTCCTGCTTACTTCTGAGATGGGGCTCTTCCTGATTTCAGCTCATTAAAATCCTGCAGCTAATTAAAACTGCTCTAATGGCAGCAGCAGCGGCGGCAGCAAACTCTGGGACGAGTCCCTCCAGTTTTTATGCGTAGGCATAAAGTTGCAATCTCTGCAAGGATGACGGATGGCCGCAAGTGCTCCGACTCTGAGGCGGGGCTGCGGACTCAGAATCGCTTCTGTCGGCAGCTGGGCCTGGGGAGCGCTGGCCTGGGTACTGAAGTCCCCAGGGCCCAGCCTCGGCACACCCAGGCCCCCACGGCTGCACCCCACTCCTGGGGGAGGCAATTCACCCGCCGTCCACTCCCCTGTTATAAGGCAGGATTGCCTCCACCCCCCATGCTCTCTGCAGGGGAGAGAAAGGGCATCCAATCAGGCTCCAATGGCCCCAAAGCCTTGTCTCCCCCGCCCCACCAGGAACACCACAGCCCAGCCTGCCACCAGTGCGTACACAGAGAGGGTCTGTGAGCCTGAGAGATGCCTGCAAACACACAGTTGTAGCGAGGGGGTCCTGAGAACCTCAAAGAGCCACAGGCGACCACGTCCTCAAGTGCTGTTAGGGGGAGAAACACACCGTGGACACCATCTCTGCCCAGGACTTCTCACATGTTGACATTTTATGCCATGGGGCAGGGCAGTGGACAGTAATTCTGCAGGTAGAGAAACTGAGTCCCTTTTCACCCCCACCCTGGTAGAGTCCAGAATGCTGACTCAGCACCCCGAATCCTGCCAACATGTGAACCTCGGTCACAGCCCCTCCCCCACGGCGTGGAGAGTGTTCACTGCCTGTCTCAGACTCTGCACCTGGGGAGCAGCAGCAGGGTCTCTCCTCTTCTTTGTATTCCCAGCATTTAGCACAGTGCCTGGCACAGGGAAGGTGATCAATAACCTCTGCTGCATGTTGAGTGAGCATGAGTTAATCGATGGAAGTGTTTGGGGCCATCCGGGGAGAGGCACTCCATGAACCTAGAATTTTAAAAAGGTCATTTATGTTTCAGGGAACTGTGGGTTTGTTTTGATGAGGTCTGGGTTGCAATCGGGTACAAAGAGTAGCCCAATCCTATGAGAGCAGAGAACACAGGAGAGCCTTTCAGCTGGAAAATACCCAAGGCACACTCTCCACCAGAACGTCCCTTTTGTACCCTCATGCTGGTATGACAGATTTCAGATCACAGGGCCTGAAGACTAGTATACTCTTAAAAAGGTAATCACTGACTTTGTCTCTCTATATACATACATACTAACGTGTATAATATATACACAAATTTACAAGTCATTTAGATGCCATAAAACCGATCATACCCAAACCTTTAACATATTATATGATGCTAGGAAACCCCCAAACAAAATTCCAGCTTGCATGCATTGATCAAAAGTCAATGAAAGCAACACATGCTACAACATGGGTGACCCCTGAGGACATTATGTTAAGTAAAACAAGCCAGTCACAAAAGGACAAATAATGTGTGATTCCACTTGTATGAATAGACAGTAGTCAGATTCATAGAGACAGAAGTTACTGGGGCTGGAAGGAGGAACAGGGAGCTATTATTTAGTTGGTACAGAATCTCACTTTGGGACAGTTTGGGACGATGAAAACATTCTGGAGATAGATAGAGGTGACTGTTGTACAACAATGTGGATGTATTTAATGTCACTAGACTGTACACTTAAAAATGGTTAAAGTGGTAAATTTTATGTTATGTATATTTTACAATAAAAATAATCAATGAAAACAGCCTGAACAAAGCAGCCAGATGTCGTGGGAAGGACATCAGACTCAGAGTGGGAGACCAGGTTCTTCCCCTCTAATCAGCTGTCTGATCCTCAGGACTTGATTGTCCTTATTTCAGCGCTCATCCAAATATCTGCTGTAGATGAGTTCCTAAGTTCCTTGCAGCTCTGGTGTGAGACAAATGTCTTGGAAAGCAGAAAGTCACCTTGTGAGTTTTATTTGCATGAGGCTACTTTCAAGCAGAGCAGGTGGCCCTCTGGCACGAGTGTCCCTCACCCATACTTGCCACTTGTCCCTCACCACGGATCTGGGTCACTGCCATGCTGTGGCCTCAGGAAGGCTGTCAGGGGGGGTGCCCCAGAGTTCTACACCCTGGGAAGTGCTGTTCCAGAGATAGCTGGGCCCTGTGGACCACATGAGCCCTGCCAAGCTGTTTCTCTTTGTGACAACTCTGTCCTTGTTTGAGGGATCAAAGACCTCACTGCAAGTGTCAAGCTGGAAACTGTGTTCTCAGGTTCTTTCTGATCTGTAAAGCCCTGCTCCCCTGACGCCTCCCTGGCTGAGGTGAGTCCCTCCTGAGGCTACTCGCTACCTGGGACCATTCCTGTGCGTGTGAGCTCCATGCCGAGCCTAGCTGGGATGGTGTACAGTCCAGTGACATTAAATACATCCACATTGTTGTGCAACAGTCACCACTACCCATCTCCAGGATGTTTTCCCTTTAATGATGGAAATCATTTCAAGGCAGAAATCTAACAGGGCTAATGATTGGGATCCCATCCTATCTACAGTCATCGTTTTCATGCAAAAATCTTTAACTGTTAAAGAATTTAAGAGAGCAACACGGGGATCCTTGCAGGGATGGAAATGTCCTCTGCCTCAACTGTATCAATATCAATATCCTGGCTGTAATATTGTACTATAGTTTTGCCCTATGTTACTATTGGGGGAAACAGTGTAAAGGGTACACAGGATTTCTCTGCATCACCTCTTACAACTATATGTGAATATATAATTATCTCAAAATAAAAAGTTTCATTAAAAAAATCAAGAACTTAAAAATAAAAGTTACTGGCCTTTCAGCTCATGCATAATGGAAGCAAATTCTAATGTTGTGCACGTAAATAATAGATAACCATTTTCATGGATCAGTGCCAGCCCCCATTGTATAAGAAACATTTTAAAGTTAAGGGACTATGCCTTTAATACGAAAATTTGATGTGTTAGCAACTACTGGTTGATCTTTGTGCATTTTTCAATTGCAAATTGCACTTTAAAAATGCAAACAATTATTAATATTGATTTGGACTAAAACAATATTGAATTTCAATATATTTCCAGCTCTTTTATGAATTACCCCGTGGATACATGGTGATTATGATAAAAGAGTATTTGCATGCTCAATTTCTTTTCAGTGAGGAACCTTGAAGAGGGCTGACGTGATCCATGGATAATGAACTTCACAGGGACAAGACTGGCTCCAGAGTCACCAGCCAGGCTCTCACATTTAGCCGCAACACAGACTTTCAGGGCTACTTTCCTCGTTGGGCTTTTTCCAAATCAATATACAGAGCACAGGTTATGAACACCTGCTCAAGGCCTGGAATAGAATTTTGAGTCACAGTTTCTACAGGAAGGAAAAGGAAAGGAACAGATATTTATCATGCTTTGTTAATGTTCCAGGCACGACTCTGGATACTATATAAACATCCCATTTAGCTTTCACACAATAACCTCTTGAAGTGAAAATCATTATCTTTATTTGTCACAGGTTTGGTTCTCTGTAAGGAGATGCTGAAATGGAGTATGGGGTGCAAGATGCTTAGTGAGGACCAGCACCTGTGAAGGGGAAAAGGAGGAAGCTGAAGTGGGAAGGAGAAGTCAAATGGGGACACAGGCCCGGATGGGGAGCTCGAGTAGATATAGCCTGGCGGAGTGTCCCGCAGCAGGCAGACATGACTGGACCTTCATACCTCCACGGTGCTCACTAGCTGAATGTGGGATGCCCAGAGAAGGGTGTGATTTTGGAGGGGGCAGTTTGCTGCAGCTGAGGCAGATCCTGATGGAGCTGATGGCTAGAGAATAGCTGCTGACCACATGTCCCCTGGGTGGTCAGCAAATCCTTCCTGGAGGGAGGATCTGGGCGGCCTACCTCCAAGCCCGCCACTGTTTTACAAATGATGAAATTAAGACCCAGAGAGACTAAATATGGCCAAGGTTACACAGTAAGTAAGGGCCATCCCAGATCAGTCTGACTCAAATCCTGCCTCTCTCCACCCCAGCCACACTTTTCCCATACAAATGCTTAGATCAGACTGACCTGACCTTCAGTTACTGAGACACGAAGGTTTGAAAGTCTCCAGAGGAACATGTGGAAAGTTTGGCTGCGTAAGCAAATACACTCACCTCACCTCCTCCACTAACATCCCTGCCATACACACGCATGCCTGTGTGTGCACATGCATGGTGTGCACACAGACACACACTTCTTGGCAATTATCTTGTTGCTAATGGAAGGTGGGGATGTGGATTATTTTCATCAAAAGTTCCCTTGATAGTACAGCCTGGGGAGAATCTCCCCCCAGCAGAGCTGCTGGGTCTTGCCGAGAGCAGCTGAGGATGTGTGATGCTGTGTGGCCAGCCCCCTTTTACTTTTAGAAAGCACCGAGCTATTCACATTTTCCAGCTGCTCTGACATCCACAGCCACAGCAGGGAAAATTACAGGGAGGAAAAAATTGCATATTTACTTCTCCAAATTGAAAGTTGGGGTATAATATGGACAGAAAGGAGTGCATGAGTAAACCCAGAATGCCCTGGCCCCTGGTGGGGTGCAGCTGCCTCCAAGCTGCAAGTGGCAATCCATAGACTCCAGAGGAGAGAACGGCAAGCAGGTTTGGCTTCCTGCCAGGGAATCCCTCTCCCTGTGGCTGGCACAAAGAGGCCCCAGAGGACTTGCCTTTGTGTTTCCAGCTGCCAACAGCACCTGGCACAGAGTAGGTGCTCAAGCAATGTGTGGTGAGCAAAGAGGAATTAGTAAGAGGGGATGAAGGGGAAAGGTGCCTGTGTCCTGCCAGCTGAGGTAACGTGGAGTCCAGCAGGTGTGCTCCATAGGTCTGTACAGCACACATGCATGGCCACCCCCTTTGGAAGTAGGCTGGCCTCTCTATGCTGGCTCCAAGGTGACCACCACATTCTTGACCCCCACCAGTCCAGCATGATTTTCCCTGGAGCACACCTGAGAACAGACTGGTCTCTTCCAATATGAGGGCTCAAAGTCCAAGAATACGGCAGAACAATCAAGTCTCTTGGCCCTATCCCCATTGCTCTGTGGAAAAACAGGTCTCTCTCAGGCCACCAGGGTGCAGCCAGGGCTCTGAGTGACCTGGAAGCTCTAACGAGTGGCTGTGAATGAGACAGGAGTCTGTCTACTTCATTAGTATCTGCCCTAGGTCTTCTTCCAGCTGACATCCTGTGTTCCAAATCTCCTTGACCCCACTGACCCCTCGATGCTCCCTCTTTCCCCAAAGGGTGTTGGAAAGCCAGAAGTGTGGGCCCACCCTAACCCTCCCCTCCCATCCCCAACATCCAAGTGCTGACTCAGCCTTCTGAACACATGTCCTGTCTGTCTTTTCCAGTCCCTCAGTGCGCCTCTGATTCAGCACCTGTGGCCTGGACAGCTCCCCTCTCTCTGCACCTGTCCGGCAATGCATTTGTGATTACTCCTCTGCTCAAAACCTTCTGAGACCCCCCCCCCCCGCCCCGCAGGCACGCAGTGGCCCAAGTTCAAACGTCTCAGCATGACCCATGAGGTCCTTGAGGATGCAGTCTCTGCTGACCTCCCACTGCTAGCCTCATCTCTCACCATTTCCTGATGGCCCCTAAACCAGGTGAGGTACTCCCTGTGTGCTTCTGGAGTCTCTGGGCTCCACGGTAGCATAGAGAACAGAGCACTCAGCATTAAGTGTTCTCCCTAGGAGACCTTGGGCATCATCATTTACATCTCTGAGCTTTAGTTTCCCCAACCAGTAAGTAGGTCCCTGGTGGACAGATACCACAGGACGATTGGGAAGATTTCTGCTGTGCTGGGATGCTGTCCTGGGGTGGAGGGAAGAGGCTCAGGGCAGCTGGGGTGGGCTGCTGTGTCTCAGTCCTCTCTCTGCAGGGTGCATGCTCTTCCACAGCTGGTCTCTCCCTCTTCCCAAACGGCTTTGCTGACTTCTTTGCTTATCTTGAACAATACCTGAGGGGTTCTGTTTCCTACCCCCACTCCCCCCTCCCATGAGCCTGCAGCCTTTTTTCTACTGTCTTGAGTCCTGGATGTTCTCACCACTCAGCCTCAAGGACACAGGCAGAACAACTGTAAACCTGTATGGTCCCTGGGCATGGCACTCCCTGGCACCTGTTTGCCAGGCTGGGACAGGTGGGCCAAGGATGTAGGCAGCACTCAGTTAACTAGGAGCATCTCAAAGCAAAACAGCACCCACACAGGCTCCACACTTGTGCCCTGGGCCACCCCATCGACTGACCACATGAGGGGTCTCTTGAGCCCTGACTTCTTACGTGGTTGCTGAAAAGAGGAAGGAAGACATGCATTTTTCTAACGGGACCCAAAGTGCCAGTCATTGGTCTTTAGCGAGCACCTGTTTGAAGCAGCTCATTTCCTATAACCATATGACATTTTTATAACAAAATTTTTTAAATGACACATCCAATGACCCCTGGTCGTGGATCCAGACCTTCAGATCTTTCAGTTTGGAAACATGGATTTTTAACTTGAAATTTCCTCATTCTCAAATTGGCAAGCAATGCACATTTCAAAAACCTACTTGAACCAATCAAAAGTCATGTCCAAGCTGGATTTGGTGTGAGGTCCATCCGTTGCCACCTCTGCCGTGAACGTATAGCCTAGATTTGGGAAAGACATGTGATCCCTGGATATAAACAACGCTTACTGGTTCAAGAAATTTTCTGCAAAATCAGCTGAGGGGAGAAAAAGCCTGTGAGTCGGCTGGTGTGAACAGAGGCTGCAGCGGCCTCACTGGTCAGGAGCTGGTTCCTACAGCTCTGTGACCAGACGGTGCTTAAACATGGTTCTTTAAGCCACACAGTCTGTGGTGTTTCATTATAGCAGCCCTAGCTATACAGCCCCTGTGCCAGCAATGCTCGGCCCTGACCTACAGGGCAGCCCTCAGTGGGGTGGGAAGGAAGCTGGGGTATTGCCAGGAAACCAGCTCTTGCCTGGTTCAATAGCTGACATCAACTGTATGCGACAGTGTCAGACCATGCATTTGACACAAACCCAGTGTCAACCAGGATGTGTTTGGAGGCAAGTAATAGAAAACCCAGCTCGGTGGGAATGCTGAGGCTCGACAGTGCCACTGGGGACCCAGGTCCTTCCTGTGGCTCTGCTCCTCTGTCCTTGGGGCAGGTTTTACCTCAGACAGTAGCCATCTCCATGTCCCCTCCCTAATGTCTCCTACTCACTGAGCTGACCCCATGCCCAGCTCCCAGGAGGGCAGTCCCATCCCACTGGCTCCTTCGTGTTTCAATGGCTACAGCCATAGTCTAAGCTAAAGGCATCCTCGTATGTCTAGCAGGAGAGAGGGAGCCCTGTCCCCAACAGTGTAACAAAACTGCTGGACCCTGAGCCAATAGAATCTCCTGAGCCAGTGCTCGGGGCTGAGGGGATGGCCCATGCTGGCGGCTGCAGGCCTGGGTACCGGAACTGGTGGGATGGAACTGCCCTCCCAGGAGCTCAGCAAGTAGGAGACACTAGGGAGGGGACACAGAGATGGCCACCAAAACCACTACATATTCTGTCCTTTCCTCCTGAGTTGACACATGTGCATACATGTGTGAGCATGCAGACATGTCTCTGTGGCACTGTCCTGTGTATCTGTGTGCCTGGGTGAACACGTGCTGAGTGGACATGTGTGCACACACATGTTTCAGAGCCTCCCATTCCTCTGCCCATGGCCACCAGCTGGGAGCAGTCCAGCCACAGCCAGGACATACCCAGCCCCTGGCCACCAGGAGAATAACCCTGGACAACCCTCAGCCCAGCTCAGTGGTGCTTCCTCCCCATGGCTGCCCGTGGTCAGGCCTCCTTTCCTGGCAGAGAATGAGGCTCTCTTTTCCACCCGGCCTGGAGGGAAGACAGTGGGAGGGTGGCCTGGGGGTGGGGGGCTCAGGAGTGGCAGCCCAGCACGACCATCTGCCATCTGTGCCTCCCGCTCCACTCCCCCCTCCATCCCCTCTCCGCCTCAGGGTGCATCACTCTGGCAACCCCTGGGAATTGGAAGCTAATTTTCCCCGATCATTAGTGATGGAAAGACCTCAGGTTCTGCCTTTAATTAAAGTCAAACGTGGGGCTGAGGAGAAACGCTGCATGCAATCGCCCTCTTCTCGCTTGTAAAAGCCATGTGCAAATAATTAAGCGAGGTATGGAAGCCATAATTAAAAATTTCACAGACCCCCTCATTAGCTAAGCAGTCTGCATGGAGAAGCGGACCGAGTCCTTCCCCCATGCCAATGGCAGCTCCTGCAGATGGTTATGTGGGGCTGGGGGGAGTGGCGGGCCACACCTAGGTGACAATGCACCTGGCAATAAGTTGGCAGGGTTCCTGGCCTCCCCAGCCAGCTGCCAGGGCCAGGGCTTCTAGGCCTCCCATCCCTCCATCCCGGAGCCAGGAGGCACCACTACACAGGACCCTGGGCCCAAACCTCACAGACTACCCTGGCCCCAGCCCTGATTTGTGCACAGATGGGACACGCCCACAAGAGGGGAGAAGGGTCTCAGCAGTGTGCCCAGGAGGGGGGATGGGCTCACCAGACGCCTCCTCTCTCCTGGCAACTGTGTGTCCCGAAGCCCCTCAACTCCTTCCACACACACAGATGTCCCCAGGCCTGGTGGCCACTGTGCAGGCAGTGACCCACCTGAAGACAAAGGCCCCAGACAGGATATCCACACCATTCTCTCAGCCCCAGCTTGTCAGCATCTGCAGAACTGGGCGGAGGTCGGGGTGTGGCAGGGAAACGTGTCTGACCTCACTGTTCTAGACATCCTCTGGCCTCTCTCCTCCGGCCCCACCCAGGGTCCTGGGCTCCAGCCCTCAGTCCCACAGACGTCTGGTTCACCCCATGTACGTATTGATCCTGCCAGGCAAGTCACCGCAGGCATAATCTCCACTTGCTTATTGACATTTCCAAATGAATATTCACTCGTCCCAATCACGGCCACTAGTTTTCCGTCTGGCCTGATCAATGCTTCTCCTCAGAAAGAGTCGTGCTCACCAGAGGCATTGATCAACATCCGGGAAGCTGCCAGGTGTGTGGGGACCAGATGTGTCCTCCCAGTCACAAGGCCCAGCCACTGGCCAGCTCACCTCACCACAGACCCCCAGCCCTGTGCTGGGCCAGAACTTCCACATGGCTGAGCCTCTTACTCCTCCAGTGCATATACCTAGACTGGAGGTGATTAGGAACAAATCAAGAAAGTGGCTCTCCTTTCGAGGATTTGGGGGGTCAATGGGCTGCAGGGAGTGGCAGGGCTGACTGTGCCCTGCTCTGGTCCATCCCGACCCAGGGCATTCCTCCAGGTGATGTCTTCATCAAGGTCCCTGGATTCAGCCCTTGCCTTTCTTGGTGGCTCAGATAACACCGTTTCTCTTTCTCCCTCTCCTCTGTCAAGCAGAGGGGACACAGGCACCTCTGCCAAGGGTCATCAGACGTCACCCCTCCCCCACCCCAGGCATCTTGCTCTCAGAAGCTGGCCCAGGGCAGTCCAATCCCAGATGACTCTCCACCTCGTCTGTCACCTTTCCCCGACATGCTTACTTTGACAGGCAGCTCTCTTAGTCAGCTCGGGGCCCCCGGCCACCCTGCTGGTCAGAGCCCCTGCCCTGCCTTCTCCTCCTGTCCCTCAGCATCTTCCCTGTTGCAAACACATCTGCCCAAGAACCTGCACTTGCAGCCACTGACACAAGATAGGACACAAGGCTGAAGCAGTACTTTCAAATGGGGAAGGGGATTATTCCACTTATATAAACCACACATGAATTTTACTTTTTGATCCTGTTTGATTTTTAAAAATTCATTATGAAACATTTCAGATATACTATATATATAATATAAAAAATAACGAGTGCATTCACCACTTAGCTTAAAGAATAAAACGATCACCAATATTTGGAGACCCCTTTGTACCCCTTCCTATTGCTTCCCCCTCCTCCCCCCAGAGGTAAACCACACGTGTAGTAAATACTTAATGAGCACCTACTACATGCCTGGCACTATTCTAAGCAACTGGGATCCATCAGTGAACAAAACAAAGATCCTGCCCTCATAGGATTATATTCCAACCAAGAGAGAGACAGACAATACAATAAACATAATGAATTAGTAAATTACATATAACATTAGAGATAAATACTAAGGAGAAAAGAAAAATAGAGCAGGGTGAGGGAGGCTGGGCGAGCTTGAGGCCAGAGGCAGGTCTCAGGACCTAAGCACATGGGAGGAGGCCTCACTGATCCATGAGGATACATAAGGAATAGCCTGTGCAAAGGCCCTGGGGTGGGAGTGTTCCTGATACCTAGTGTGTTTGGAGAGAACTGACCATAAATGAGATGAAGGGAGATAAGGTCAGAGAGGTAACGGGGGGCCACTTATATGGGCCATTGCAAGGACTTTGGCTTTGACTCTGAGTGAGACAGGAGCAGGGGAACGATACTATCTGACCTGGATTTCAGCAGGACCCCTCTGGCCATGCAGGTAGGCTAGGACAGAAACAGGAAGACCAGGGAAGAGGCAGCCACAACAGGCCCAGTGAGAAATCTCGGCAGTGATGTGGAAATCTGTATATACCCTTCTTGTGAAAATTGGTGCTTTTAGAAGAAGCCTTTATTTTGATGTTGAAAATTACATGTTTTTTACTTTGATGCTGCGATATCAATGTGTGTCTTGGGTCCACTCGGTGGCCATGAGCTTTTCTGGCATGGATATTCTGGATGCTAAAAAAAACTGTAAGTCACTCTTCTTATCAAGCCTGGCCCTCTCTCCTTATTTTCATATCCAGAAGCTCAGTATATGTGAGTGAAGTAGAAATGGAATAATGGAACATACAGTGATGACCAGGAGGAGGAGCTGCCAGGATGCCTGGGTCCAAACACAGGCTCCACCACTGACCAGCTGTGCCACTCTGGGTAAGTTACTTAACCTCTCTGTGCCTCAGTTTCCTCATCTGCAAAATGGGAGTAATAACCCCTTGTGGCTAACTCTCAAGATTGTTGTAAGGACTGATGGGTAATAAGAGTGACACTCTTGGAGCAGTGCCTGGCACACAGGGAGTGTTGATCACGTTAGCAACCGCACCTGGGGAAGATGAACAGTGCTCCCCCACGTGCTTCTCGCTCAGGCAGTTCCATCAACCTGGAGTTGGCAAAGGCTGAATGCCCACAAGAAATGGGAGCTGTGGAAGCTTCCAACAGAGGTTTCCAGGAAATGTCTCATGAGCTCTGGCTGCAGGCAGGCCCGCAGAAAAATGTGACACTCCTGGAAAGGGCTTCCAGGAAACTGGCCCTTAAGCACTTCATCAAGAAGGGAAAATGAGCAGCTGTTCTTGGCACTATGCCTCTGCAGCCAGCGCTGGCCCTGGGCTAACACTACTGGCAATGGGATTGGTATTTATTTTTAAGTTCTGTGTTTGCAAAACTATTTCAATCATGTCTGCTGAGTATGCCAAGCACCATTCAGAATGGTCCATTTTGAAAGTCTGATGCAGTCATTTTTTTCCCTAATAATTAAAAATACAGTAACCTTCAGCCATAAACTCACCAAGCACCTTTGACAATTTCAGTTCAGATCAGAAGAACCCAGTGTACAATTTTAATTCACTGGTCTTCCACTTCACAGAATCAGGAAAACAGCATGGCGTTCAATGCATTGGGGTTTTGTTTTTGTTTTTTGTGGGTTTTTGTTGTTTTGGGATTTTTTTTCCTTTTTTTTCTTTTACATAATTAATTACCGTGCTAGCAAGGTTGAAGTCTTCTTTAAAAAATTGGCAAAATGCTACAAGCTGATGCTTGGCAGGGAAAGATGGAATATACTCTGAAAACATTTGTAAGGTTTCCCCTTGTATTCATACACAGAGACACAGAAACACACACAATCCTTGCCTTGAATTCATCATTGCTGGAACACCCATAATGGAAATCTAACATTATTTTCCAATTGAGCTCATTTACTTCGAAGAAATTTGACTCCAGCTCAGAGACAATTTTGTTGGTAGTCTCCAAGGCATATTTAACCATGCCTTTCACACACATCTAGGTACTCATGGCTGGATTCCTGCATCATCCATTCATCACAACTAAGAGCCAGACAATAGATTTGACCTTAACCTTAAAGCCTGCAAACCCTCCCTGAGTCGCTACTTTGGCACTTCACAAAGACGCCCTCCAAGCTGCCATCTCGGTTTCTCCCCCAAGTCAAGCTCCGTCTGCCCTCACCGTGGGTTTCATGGGAGTTCTCCGGGAAGGTGAAGATTTGTCTCCTTTAGGATGGCGAGGGTTTTGCACAGATGGGTGGCAGGCGTTTTGGAGCCTGATGAGGTGTTTCATTCCTAATTTCTCTCATGTGAAGCAAAGAATGGAGCTTTGCAGGAAGAAATAAAAACCACAGGTTTTAGAATAAATTTCACAAGATCTTGGTCCAACATTATTTAAGGCATGAGGGTGGCTTGGCATCACTGCTCAAAATTTGCCGACACCTCAAGGAAGGTGCACTCCATCTTTGCAATAGATGTTAAGTCCATCCTTTATATGAGCCTCAGGCATCATTTTTGGCTATTCCAAAAGGACAAATAAAGCAAAAACAAGAGTCCTGGTGCTCAATTTTGGTTTTCAGATGGCAATGTGACCTCTGTGGCCAGCAGTAGAAAGTGGTGTGGTAGGTCAGGCATCCATTCCATAAACGTGCCTGGGCTCCAAGAAGCAGAAATGTGTCTGTGTGTCTGTGGGTTTGTTTAGCACAAAAAGTCATGAGCACAGCATACTGGTGCCTGTGGCTAATGGGAATGACCCTACTTTGGAGACCCTTTGATTTCCAGTTTGTAGTGTTACAATCAAACTTCAATTCTTGGAAAGGATAAAACTAAAGATGTAACACAAATAAGTTTCCTGAGGCTCACAGTCCCATTTTTGTGCTGCTCTGTTGTAAAAACAAAAATCGAACTTTTCCTCAAAGCATATCCTCACTTTCACACAGAAAACACTTATGTTTATGATCTGGAATGGGAACCGCAGTACAAATGGCAACATAAATGTGCGACAACCATTCCATAACATACCTGGGTGTCACAGAGCAAAATCTCAAAATCCCCAAATCCCCAAATTTCTTTCATCGGAAATTCTGCAGAGCCCTACCCACCAGGAAAATGATGAAAAGCCTTACTTTCTATAGTTTGATTATAAAAATATAATTTTAGATTTTGAAGCCCCCACAAAATACCTCTCCAATTATTAAATATTCTTTTTCAAGCCTTGCAAATCCTCCTCTCTCTCTCCAGAGATCCTGATACACCTGCCTCAGGGTCACCTGACCTGTTCCTCCTCCCCACGGTCTCCCTGGAGAGTCTCTCCACGACCACCTCTGGGGAAGGTGGTAAGATAATCCCACTTGTTTTTCCAAACCCTAATTGCTTGGAGGCTATCCTTCCCTCCTCACAAAGCCACGGCATCTCTTCCCATTTCAGACATCTGTGGACCAAGCCCCAGCATCCAACATGGTGGAGACTGTGCACTCTCCCAGCCTAGTAATAAAGAGGCCAGGGAAGGTTTTTGAAAGGGAAGCAAGGCTTTAAGCAGCACGCATAGCATGGAAAACCCGGGGTCCCCGGGCTATAAGCCTCCATCCCCTGGCAACAATCACTCAGATGCAATTTAGTTAATTTCCTTCCAGACCATCTCAACAACCATGGCAGGCTTCTTGAGTACAATAGCGGAAGGGGTAGTTCTGGGGCTGAAGGGACCTTGGGATCATCTTTTCTTGAGCAGAGACAATAGAAAACCAAGTGTCAGATTTGCTCTCTGACACATTCCGGGTTATGGCCACTCTCATTCTTCCCCTCTGGTCCTGTTGTTTTAGGATGATATGAAGTGACTCTAAAAATGACCAATATTTTTCCCCTGACACAGGGCATAAATCACTATGACTTCGGCGCTTTCTCCGTGGTATCGATTCTTCTGAGAACGAAGGCAGATGGTTCCGATATGGCATCATCTAATATTCCCCCAGCTTGATGTATAGATTTCTTTGTGCATTACCTGAACATAAACGAGTCTAGCATTATTTCTTGCACACTTGTCAAATTAAGGTAAGATATTCTTGTTGACCTTTAAACCTAAAAAAAAATAAATGTGTCTAAGACATTTTCCAGCAAGCATTAAAATGAGCTGGGCCTTCAGATGCCAATTAAGAGGATGTAATTATGAAGGGGATCGTCTTCTGTGCTGCAGGTAATGATTTAATTTTAGTTTTAATGCATTCACTCAATGGAGGAAAAGAAAATAAGCTGGTGACGAATCATCTTGCAAAACAGACAAGAACAATTTGGCACCATTTGTTCCTTAATTTACCAAAATCGGAAGGAGCTGGGGGAGCTTGCCGCCCCAGCCTTCCAGAAGGAAGGAACACTTCTCGGAAGGTGCAGAAAGAAGCAGCATGGCAAGAACTAAAATAGAGACAAGGTGGCCGTTTGCTGCGATGTTACCAAACAGAGCCAGCACCCGCCGTCGGGCTCCGCGAGGGTGTGAATTGGACCTGACTTCAAGCAGGGGAGGGAAATTCCGTTTGGGGGCTGCACTCAGCCTTTCTCTTACGTTGCTTCTCCCACTGTCCTTCCCACAGCCGGGCCCAGACCCAGGGAAAGGGTCTCTGGGTGGCACTCACTCACGGCTGACTCGTCTGCCAGGACACAGACAAAGGAGATGCGTCCTACACCTGCCATCTGCCAACCCCGCCCTGCAAGGTGAGACAGATGCTGGCTGCACTCACCTGGGCCTCAGTATGTCCAAACTTGTGCATACACACACACATGCACACACGCCTGTGACCACATACGGCCTGGCCCACCAGGCTGGCTTTGGCATTCCCAGGGTCCCTTTCAGAAAAAATGCCACTTAACACACCTTATAGGCTACTCAATTCACTAAATACCAAGGGTTCAGGTCACGCGAGCTCCGCTTGGAGCGTGTCTCCACCTCTCTCCCTCCTACAGACTCTCCCAGTCCCTCTCCCCTCACGCCCGGCCCCTCCCACCTTCCAGTCCCTTCTTTTCTCTGCTGTGGTATTGCTCTCTCCACGTACCCTGTCCTCTTCTCTGACCAGGGGATTTGCCTTCTTCTTCCATCACCCAACTCTGCAAACGCAGGCGGACAGAAATTCCTATGGGCTGCTGCTCACTTAGTGATGTTCCTGCCCGCCCTTGCGGTCAAATGTGTGTACACACATGCACACATGGGCATCCACACGCTCACTCAGCCTGGAGGGCTTCATGGGTGCGAAGGGAGGAGATGAATCCTCCGCGGTTTCCCGACTTCCAGTCCAGAGGAGCGTGCTCAGTCCAGACAATGCTCCATCCCCAGCCACGTGACTAATTAACACGGCCTACATAGCCAGACGCTAATTGGCCCTTTCTGTCCTGCAGCCCACAGTGCTCTCCTCGGCCTGCCCCTGCACGAAGGAGACTGAAAGCTGGTGAGGCACAGCAGTTCCTGACTCCCCGTCCAGGAGGCCACAGGCCTGCCTGTCAGCATCCAGCTGCAAGGATGACACTTGGCTCTTCCCAACCCCAAGGATGTCATTGGTCTGCCAGTCGACTCGGTGCACTCCCAAGGCCAGCAGGCCGCCCAAGCCCTGCTCACTTTACCAGATGCTTACTGAGCGCCAGTCTCGTGCAAGCTCAGACTTCAGAAGGCCTGCTCCCCTCGAGCCATGGGGGAAGCCGTCCTCACAGGGCCTCGCTCCTGGGCTCTGCAGCCCTCACCTCACCCTGGGTCAGCTAAAAGAGGCTACAGGCCAGTGCTCAAGAAAAGCAATTTTTTCTCTCAGTTTGGCAGATCTTCAAACATGATACTTCTGATTAAATACCTAATACATTTCCATTTGCCATTTTTCTCTATTTTCATACCCACCTGTGTCTTAAGATCAATTAAACCAGGATTCAGCAAACTACAGGCCAAACCTGCCAGCCACCTGTTTCTGTAAATAAACTTTCACTGGAACACAGCCATGCCGGTTCATCCCTATTTCAGCTGTGGATGCTTGCAAGTCACAGTGGCAGAGCTGAGAGTTTCAGCAGAGACCTTTTGGCCCACAAATCCTAAAATATTTACTATCTGGCCCTTTAAGAAAAAGTTTGCTGACCTCTGACCTAAACTACAAATATAATTTACTTATAAATCGTCTGTCAAATAACCTTTTTGGGATGTCCAATAAACTCTTGGTAAGCCATTCAACACAGGATCACTCAAAGAAACAAAAATTAAAATCCCAGAAGCCCAGGGTAAACCATATAGATTCCCAATTCTAAATCTATATAACTCTTTAAATTACACAAGTACACAGGAATACATTCTCACAGGAGAAAACTTCAAACAATACGGCTAAAGTGAAGATTCCTTTGAAAGTCATCCCAATCCAGTCCCCTGTGCACTGTGATCACTGGTGTAACTCCTTCCAGACTTCTTTCTAGATATGTGCTTACCAATATGTAAATGAGAGGATATACAGTTGTGGCTTTTTGTATGTGTTTTTTAGCCATAAATGGTATATATGTACATATTATTCTACAGTTTGCTCTTTTGCACTTAACAACACCTTTGGGACAACTTTCCCAGACAGTATGTAGAGACCTGGCATATGCTTTTTAACTGTCCAGCATATTCCAAGGTGCGGGTATTGCAACCTCTGATCTCAATGCACATAAACACCCGGAGCAGCCGCTGAGCTCCGCATAACCAGCTCTCCTCCCCAGGCAAGGGATCCATTGTCCACAGGTCACTTAGGAAAGCAAACTTTCGGTGGATGGACTACAGGTCTGGCCACACGTCCCATCTATTTGAAGATATCCCCACTCCAGGAGTCCCCAGGTCTTTGTCTACAACACAGATGCCATCAAGAACTCTTTGCATGACCCTCAGTCTCTCCTGGCAGAGACCCTTAGATCCATGACTCCAAATACCCCATTCAAAGAAGTTTTTGAAAGGAGAATCGCTGTGAATATAAATGACTTTCTCAGAAGCTTGACTTTTAAAAAAGGAATATGGATCTGGCCCTCGCAAATAAAAAACAGATTGAGAAGCTGAGCTTCGTGGAGTGACTTAAACAGGCATTCAGAGTTGGCACCCGCTGGGAACAGTGCAGTGTTCGGAACAGGCAGAGCCTGCAGCTTGGCTCCAGAGCAGCCCTCCCCTGTCATCTCCTCCTCTTCCCCGCCTGCTTCACTGTCTCCTCCCTCCCTCCCAGCCCTCCACCTTCACCTCATCCCTCCGCTCCACAAACCCTCGCTGAGCACTACCATGTGCCAGCTGGTGTGCAGTGCCAGGACCCCAGACCCTCCCTTGCAGAGTTGCCAGTGATGCAAAGACAGTCCTGGGCAAGGGACCACAGCATGCTGCCCTGGTCTGTACGGCAGAAGGCCCCTGTGCTAGTGAGCAAGATGAGACCTGATGGGGGCAGGGAAGGGAAGGGGGTGGGCACTCCAGGCACAGATCTGGCGGGAAGGATGTAACCAGGAGAGTAATGAATGAAACTGTCCTTTTAAAAAGACCACTCTGGCTGCTGGTGAAGGAGATTTGGGAAAGGCAGCTCCTCTGCCATCCACTCTGCCCACGCACAGGCGGCCAAAGGAGCAGGGCTCCCACGTGCGGCTGGAGCAAGGGCCGTGCCGGCTGAAGAGCAGAATGTGGCTGGCCGGTGGACTTCACCTCTTTCCTGATGGCCCAGCAGTGGGCAGCCAGATCACCCCCTATGCAGAGGGCTCCATGGACCCTCCCTTGGGGAAAGACAGAGGGGCTCCCGGGGTGCCAAGCTTTGCTCACAGAGGTGCTCTCCAAGGAGGTGACCTCCATGAGGGGGCTAGGAACACAGGACTTCGGTGAAAACGCCACTGGGCTGCTGACCAGCTAGATGACTACACATGGGACAGGCTCAGTTCCTCCTCACTGGCCATTCTCCAGGGTTTGTTGTGAGAACTTAACAAGAACATAGTCATGCACCCAATCCAGTGCTGGCCATGTTGGAAGTGCTCAGTGGACACCTACTGTTAGCCATGTACTAACATCCCGTTAGCAGAAGAACAAGTTCCTGTGCCTTGCAGATGAGAGGGGAGTACAGGAAGCCTCCCTCCTCTAGAATCCAAGCCCCTGCCCCCAGGCCCCCAAATGCACAGGCCAGGCTGCTAGCACCCAACAGCTCTGTGCCCCGATGTAGGGGTCGGGGTGCCAGAAACATTCCTTCCTGCCATGAACTCAAGTACAAATGGACAATGTTCACCTCAAGCAAGTGAGAGGTAGGAGCTTAGGAAGGAGGTTAAGTGAAATAACCGGGAAAAGAACTTTCATGCTTGAAAAAGCAGCCGTAGAGAGGAAAGGCACTTCTGTGTTATGAGTGGCAAGAAGCACCATTTGTTTAATCCCGTTCCCTCCCAAATTCCCATTGATAGGAGCAAATAAATATAAAAATTGGGGTGAGGGGTGGGGCCTGTATCCACAGAGGAAAGCTGGTCAGGATGCTGCAGCCAGTCAGCCCCAGCGAGGACTTCCGTAAGCCACGGTGCACACGGCACACACGGGGGGCTGGGCAGCCCCTCAGAGGCGGCGCGCCTGGCACAGCCTCAAGGCCCAACTCTGAGGTCCACGAAAGCTTCAGTGGGATGCCAGGGGTCAGCCCTGTGAAGTGACCTGCCACGGACGGGCACCCAGACATCTCATAACACAGCTTTAAAGTCTACAAAGCAAACTATTAGGGCGAAAGAAGGAGACTTAACAAATCCTCAGCATCAAGGTCCTAACAATTTTTAAATGAACAAGTTACACAAGCAAAATTAAGTGAGAATATTAAAGATTTGACTAATAAAATCTGGCGCTCCCTCTCACACCTTTGTGCTCAGCAAACAGAACACGATTTTCTCAATCACTCATAGACTATTTAGAAAAACGGGCTTATACTAGACTACAGGAAAAAAAAAAATCTCAGTAGAAGTCATTACCTAACCAGGATGCAATAAAAATAAAATCTAACAAAAAAGAGAGAATAAAAATGTTGGCTACAGCAGTGTTTCTAATAGAAAAAAAGTAGAATATAAATTTCCATTAGTAGAATGTTTAAATAAATTATTAAATAAACGTTTAAATGAATAAATACAAACTCTGGAATCCTAAGCAATTGTTAAAAAGCATCACCCCATTAATCTAATATGGGGCTGTAGAAAAAGAGAATGGGGTACCGGTAGAAAAACTGATAAACTGATCGGAGACTAGATGAGAATGTTCCAGTATTGAAGAAATACATGATTCCCTGTATTGGAATGTACACAAAGTGCTAAATAGGGTACAAATAAATAAATTCACGCATCTTAGTAAAACTCGAAAAACAAAGAGAAAGACCTTTAAGTTTACGGGAAGACAAGACAGACAGACACCTACCAACAGCTGGACCAACACTGGCCATTTGAGCATCTGGAGATGCCCAGGAGACCATGTAGTAATATAATATTTTTAAAGTGCTACAGAAAAGTAAAGATCATCCAATTCAATTATTCAAGAATGAGACAAAATAAAGACATTTTCAGACATCTAAAACTAAGAGAGTTTGCCATTTAAATTGGAAGAATCACTAAAGGATACATTTTGGCAAGAAGAAAAATGAACCCAGAAATAAGGAGTGAAATTTAAAAATATCATGAACATTGGTATAATTTGATAGTAAATTTAAGTAACTATTGATGGTAAATATTAGTAATACTTTTTTTTGTATTAAGGTGGAAAAAATTCTCAACTACAACACTAAGGAAGACAGGAGAGAAGTTTCAGTGTGTAGTTGTGGTGTGTGAAGGTCCTGGCTTGTTTTGGAGGATGACAGAGACAATAACTTTAGACTTGCTAAAAAATTTATAGTTAAATATGTATGTTAATATTTTATGGGTGCCAAAAATAATGGTAGACAAAAATCTAGAGTTTTCAAATCAGCAGAGAGAAAAAGAAATAAAATTGTATCAACTGGGCTGAGCACAAGAAAGAAGAGTGGTCAAGAGAGGCCACGAATAAGGTCATAGAAGTCAACCCAAAATATTAGTGATGACAATAAATATTAAGGGATTAAATCCATCTGACACTTACTGATTACTTGATATATGCCAAGCCATGGTCTAAGCATGTTACATGTATTGGCTTATATAATCCTCAAAACAAGCCCATGAGCTAGGTACTGTTGTCACATTTTATAGATGGGGTACCTGAGGCCCCAAGAGGTTAAGGAATGTGTGCCAGGATTCAGACCTGGCATCCTGGCTCCCCAGCCCTTACCCTTCCTTATGTTTTCCGCTGCCTTCTGAAACAGGTGCTTACGCACAAAGAGCTGGCTTACTGCTTGCCATGCACCAAGAGATGAAGACCATCAGTCTGGGTAGAAAATCCTTAAAAGAGCAACACAGAAAGGCTGCAAATAAGTGGATGAAAGTGGAATGGCCAGGAAGTATTAACCAAAGGAAAGCTGACATTGCGATATTATCATCAGATAAAATAGAATCCAAGGCAACAAAGCATTAATGGGGTAAGGAGTGGTGCAACACAATAAGAAAAAGAACAATCTAAAAAAAGATGTAACAATGAGGAACTCGTAGGCATCTAACAACACAGCTTCAAAATATATAAAGCAAAAAGTGGCAATCACAAGCAAAGTGAACAAATCCACCATCAGAGTAGAAGATTTTAATAGTTCTCACTCAGAAATGGAAAGATCAAGCAATAAAAAAAATTATCAAGGATACAGATTTGAAAAGCATAATTTCAACACTGATTTTATATATGCCCGTATGATGTATGTATATATAACACATAGAAGGTATAGAAATATATATGTATTCCTATAACCAGCAAATAGAGAAGATACATTCTAAAAGGTAAATAATGATACATTATAAATACATTATAAATAGATAAATGTTTTTTAAGCACTTGTAAAATATTTATAAAAACTGACCACATCCCACATACCAGGTTATAATATATTACAAGGAACTAATATACTACAGATCACATTCCTTGACCACAATGCACTTAAATTTATGAACAAATAAATTCCGTATTTCACACATTTTAAGATGCACTTTATTTTTTCACATCATCTCCAAAACCAGGATGTTTCTTATAATTGATGGGATGTTACAGTTTAACTAGCAATGTTTTTTTTTCTTTCTTAGTGGTATAAAAGTTAATGGTGTGCATTACAATCAGCAGCATTTTAGATGTCATGAAAATATAGGAGTTTTAAAAAAATGTATGGGATACATTACTACCTAACTAGAAATTATTAATAACAAAAGAAAAAATAAAAAGCTTTAAAGTACCCTCCTGAATACCTCTCTTGTATCAAAGAGGAAATAAAAATAGCAATTTTAGACTATGAAAAATTACAATAATGATCATTTATGCAGACCAAAACTTATGGAATGTGGCCAGAACTGTACTCAGAGGAAACTTTATCAGTTTAAGTGCTTTATTCTTAAAGAAAAAAGATAATAAATGACCTGGACATTCAACTTTAAAAAATTAGAAAAAGAGCAAGAAAATTAACCTTAACAAAGATTAAAGATAATAGGAGGAAATACTGATTTTTAAAAGAGTTCAATAGCAGGATGAATAAATAAATTTAACAGTTGTTTCTTAGAAAAGGCCAAGAAAATAGACAAATCTCTGGTAAAGTCTAACCAAGGAAAGAGAGAGAAAAACAACATTAATGAGAAAGAGACATAAGTAGAGATGCAAAAAATTATCAAAATATAAGTATAGTACATAGAATTCTATGCTAATACATTTTAAAATCTCGATTAAATGTATAATAGTTTAGGGAAGCAAAAGTGATACAAACCGATTTAAGAAGTCGAAAAGCTGAATATAAAATAAGTGTGGAAAACAATCATCCCCACCCCCAAAGGCAGTATCCTCAGACAGTTGCAAACCTCCAACGAACAGAAATTTTCCGTGCTATTTAAAAATGTTCCAGAGGATAAAGAAAGGGGAAAAAAAAACTTCCTAATTAATTTTATGAATAACGCATAACCCTGGTACCAAAACCTGCTAAAGATGAAACAAAAATAAAATCACAGACTAAATCTTGCTTGTCGCTATAGATGCAAAAATCCTAAATAAAAGATCATGGCAGACATACACGGCCCCCACCATCACTATCCCCAGCTCCAAATGTTTAGAATTGTGGGATAAAATATAATATAAAATAATTAAATGTATAATTAAGCTGGAAGGAAAGAAGAGGAAACCCTCAGGTGCAAAAAATGAAGAGATTCAAGAACTAGAGCAATGAACTGTCAGCTGGTGCCCCAGAAGCCCTGAACAACAGATGGCAGACCCCACAGGCCAGGACCTGGGGCTTTGGTGCCCATGGGAGAGTCACGGAAGGAACTGGAACTGTGTTCTTGCACAAAGCCAGGGCTCTACAAGGCTCTACTTCAGTGAAATGGAAGCCTAGAAAACTCAGCCCCTGTCTGAGGGAAAATACAAAAAATCCCAGGGAAAGGGAAAGTCTTCCAGAAAGAAAGGAAATCCCAAGCCTGCACCATAGCTGTGGAGTCCAAATTTACACTATCTATGTGGTGCCGCTAGAATACCCACATATAGAAATAATGGGGAAAATAGGTCCCAAACTGATGCATTCATGGGAGCCCCCAGCAGAAACAATTTTTGAAATGCTCTGAAGCAACACTTTCACAACCCAGGAAGCACAGGCTACCATTAAAAAAAAAAATCACCAATCTTAAATTAGGCTGGATAATTTCCACTGCCCTAGAATATTATAGAGAAATTATAATCCACGAAAGGAAATGATTCACCATGAGAAAAAATCAGTGATAAAACGAGCAGGAAGACTAGAGCCTGAGATAAGGGGAAAACCTGATTTATGTTCATTTCTTATTTGTTAACACTTACGTTTTAAATTGAATAAAAGAAAGAATAAAAACAATAATGAAAGAACAGGAAACTACACAAACAAGCACGTAGATATGAAAGATCTCCATAGAATTTCTAGAAATGCAAAATATAGTGATTGAAATTAAAAACACATTACTAGTGTGTAAGAACAGAATAATGAACTAGGAGATGTGGTGCTCCAGGAGATGAATCTGACATAATCACCCAAAATGCATACACAAGACTGAGGTTATAAGGAAGAGGATAGAATGAGAAGGTCCAAAATAATACTAATAATCATGGAGACTCTGGCAGAAATGCATCCCCAGAGACTGAAACACAGTGAGGTGCCTTCCATACTTACAATAATGACATTTAGGCAAACGTGTTGGTGTCAGTGCAGGGTCTCTGAAGCATTCCAGGGAACACTAATAACTAAGGTTACAGAGCTGGCCATGTGCTGGCAGCTCTTTTAAGCACCTTACATATATTAACTCGTTTAATTCTCAGAATAACCTAAGATTCTGGTAATATTATTATTCCCAATATATAGATGAGTAAACTGAGGAACAAAGTGTAAGTAATTTTCCCAGCTATTAAGTGTTGGAGTATAAGTCAAATCCAAGTAGACATCTCCAGAGTCCATGCTCTTAACCACCATGCTATACTGTCTGTCCTGCATACATGTGACTGGCATTTCAAAGGCTGATATTGAGAACCGGGGAAAGGAATGATTTGAAGAGATCATGACTGAAAAAATTTGCAGAACTTAAGAAACTCATGAGTCCTAAGATTGAATAAGTGATTCAACTTCCAAGTAGGAAAAATTAAATTACAGAACTAGATACATCTCAGCGAAGCTGAGGAATATCAAAACAAAGAAAAATCACAAAAACAACCAGAAAGATAGACATTATCCACAAAGCACTGACAAACTAACTCCCATCTTCTCTGAGGAGCAGTGGGGACCAGAAAACAATGGAATCGGTCTTTCAAGGGCTAAAAGAGAATACCCATCATCCCAGAATTCTATACCCAGCTCAACTATTAGGAGCAAAATAATAAATGAACAAGGGCCAAGAGAGTTTGCACAGGCCTTCCCTAAAAGAACTACTAAAGGGTTATGTGAGGCAGTTGGAAATGGAACTCAGAAAGGAAGAGTAGGATGCAATAACCGAGGATGAATAAAGAAATTGCTGAACAGCTGTAAATTGAAATAATCAACAGTAATAATGATTTTTTTAAATTGGGGAGTTTAGAAACAATATGGCACTAAAATTAGACAACAAAAGGTATGAGATGGGAATATGTTCAGAAGTAAAGTGTCCTAAGATCGTTGCATTGTTTGGGAGGAAGGTAGACATTTTTATTCAAATTATACTGTGTTAAACCAAGTGTGCACATTAATAATGTAAAGGTAATCACTGGAAGAATAAAAAAAATAGACTATATAACATCCAATCCAGTAGAAGGAGAAAAAAAATTATAAAGTACATATAATCAATCCTTTAGAAAGCAAAATAGATTAAAAAAAGAAACAATGAAAAAGCAAGGTAAGTAGGAAACACAAATAAAACAAAAAAAAGAAAGACACAAATACACTAGTAACCATGAGAAAATGAAAACAGATTAAACTTGCTATAAGAGACACTTCCAAAACATGATGATGCAGAAATGCTGAAAGTAAAGAGATACTAAAAAGATATACCAGACAAATAACCAAGACACAGTTGTTTTTACAGTATTAACATAAGGCAAAGAGAATTTAAGGCCAAAAAAAAAAAAAAGCATTGATAGGGATTGAAGAGTTATTACACAAGGAAAAAGGGAGTAATTCATTAGGAAGACACAACCATCTTGAACCTGTATGTACCAAATAACATTGCTTTACCAAAATATAGTGAAAAATTGATAAAAGTTTTAAACAAAAATCAACACATTTTGGGAGATTTTAACACATCTCATTCTGATGTTGATAAATTAAGCAGCCAAAAAAAGTTAAGAATATGGAAAACACAAATAATATAATTAAGACTGAGGTAAGAATGTATATACATACAGATGTATACAGAATTCTGCACCCAACAATTAGAGGATATGTATTATTTCAAACATAATGGAATTTTAAAATGACCATATACTAACCAAGACAGAAAGCAATTCTCAACTAAAATTAAATAACCAATAGCAACAAACCACAACCTCTGACTACAATGCAATAAAATTAGAAACTGATTTTTACAAACACAGAAAAGAAAAAAATGCCCTTGAAATGTTTGAGTCTAAATAATTCATGAGTCAAAGACTCACAAGGAAATTATAAAACCTATGGCTATTTAACAAGCAGTATAATAAAATAATTATGTATACCAACAAATTAAGATTTAATTCAGAAATGCATTACAGTGGCTCAATATTAGAATATCTATTAATATAATTTATTGCATCAATAGGTCAAATCTCCATAGACAGATAAAAAATTAATTCCAGATGGATCACAGACTTAAATCTAAGATATGAAACCATAAAAATTCTAGAAGAAAATATTGGAAAAACTCTTCTAGATATCAGCCTAGCAAAGAATTTATGAAGACGACCCCAAGGGCAATAACAACAACAAAAATAAATAAATGGGACTTGATTAAATTAAAAAGCTTCTGCACAGCCAAGGAAACAATCAACAGAGCATATAGACAACCTACAGAATGGGGGAAAATATTCGCATGCTATACATCCGATAAAGGGCTAATAATCAGAATCTACAAAGAACTCAAGCAAATCACCAAGAAAAAAATCAAACAACCCCATTAAAAAGTGGGCAGAAGACATGAACAGAAGCTTTTCAAAAGAAGATAAACTCACAGCCTATAAACATACGAAAAAATGTGCAACATCACTAATCATCAGAGAAATGCAAATCAAAACCACAATGAGATATCACCTAACCCCAGTGAGAATGGCTTTTATCAAAAAGTCCCAAAACAATAGACGCTGGCGTGGATGCGGAGAGATAGGAACACTTACTTACATGCTGTTGGTGGGACTGCAAACTAGCGCAATCACTATGGAAAATAGTATGGAGATTACTCAAAGAACTAAAAGTAGACCTACCATTTGATCCAGCAATCCCACTATTGGGTATTTAACCAAAGGAAAAAAAAGTCATTTTATCAAAAAGACACCTGCACTAGAATGTTTATAGCAGCACAATTCATAATCGCGAAGATGTGGAATCAACGCAAGTGCCCATCAATTCATGAGTGTGTTAATAAGATGTGGTATATGTATACCATGGAGTACTACTCAGCCATAAAAAAAAGAATTAATACCTTTTGCAACAATCTGGATGAAACTGGAGACCATTCTCCTAAGTGAACTATCTAAAGAACGGAAAAACAACCACATGTACTCACTATTAAATCGGAACTAACCGACCAGCACTCGTGCACAGATGAAAGTAAAACTCAGCAGAAATCGTGCAGGTGGGAGGGGGGAGTAGGGGATGGGTGAAATCATACCTAACGGGTACAAGGTACGGTATGTGGGTGATGGGCACACTTATAACTTTGACTCAAGCAGTACAAAAGCAATCCATGTAACCCAAACATTTGTACCCCCATAATATTCTGAAATAAAAAATAAATAAAATAAAATAATTTTTAAAAAATCTTATCCCATAGACACAATCATGATTAATGGTCAAATATTAAAGTTAGGAATAGAACAAGAGAAGCCCACTACTACTCAGTATTGTCCTGGGAACACTTGCCAATTCAATTAGAAATGAAAATTAAATAGGAAAGACAAATAAACAGCAGAAAGGAGTAAATATTCATGACCTTGGTTTAGACACAATACCAAAAGCACAAGCAACAAAAGAAAAAAATAAATAAATTGGACTTCATCAAAAATAAGACCTTTTATGTTGCAAAGGATACCATCAAGAAAATGATAAGACAGCCCACAGAATGGGATAAAATATTTGCAAATCATATATCTGATAAGGAACTTGTATTCAGAATATATAAAGAACTCTTACAACTCAATCAAAAAATAAACAACCCAATTAATTTATTGGCAAAGGATCCGAATATAATCTCCAAAGACATAAAAATGGCCAATAAGCACATGAAAAGATGCTCCATGTTAGTCATTAGAGAAATGCAAAACAAAACTAAAATGAGGTACTACTTACTTCACACCCACTAGGAGGACTATAATCAAAGGGCTAGACAATAACAAGTATTATTAAAGAGATGGAGAAATTAGAACTTTCATGCATTGCTGGTGGGAATGTAAAATGGTGCAGCTACTTTGAAAAACAGTCTGGCAGTTCCCCAAAAAGTTAAGTACAGATTTCCCAAATGACCCAGCAATTCCACTTCTAGGTATATACTCAAGAATGAAAATATATATTCCCCCAAACCTTGTACACAAATGTGTACATAGCAGCTTTATTAATAATAGCCAAAAAGTGGAAGCAACCCAAATATCCATCAACAGACGAATGGATAAAATAATAAATGTGATATAGCCGTATGGTGCAATATTATTCAGCCATAAAAAGGAATGAAGTACTACAACATGGATGAACCTTGAAACCATTATGCTAAGTGAAAAAAAGCCAGACAAAAAGGCCACACATTGTAGGATTCAATTTATATGAAATGTCTAGAACAGGCAAATTTACAGAGACAGAACGTAGATTAGCGGTTGCCCAGGACCGGGCAGGTAGGGAGGAGGAGTGTCTGCTAACAGGACCAGGTTTCTTTTTGGAGTGATGAAAATGTTCTGGAATTGTGGGGAGGGTTGCACAACTGTGTAAACATACTGAAAGCCACTGAATTGCACACTTTAAATGGGTGAATGGTATGGTATGTGATTATATCTCAACAAAGCTGTTGACAGAAGAGTGGGGGGAGGGGGAGAGGGACACAGACAGGGACAGGGACAGGAAGAAACTTCCAGATCCCAATCACCATATTTGCACCCCCTGTTCTGCCTTCCCAGCTCTGACCCTTAATCACCTATCTAAACCTACCTGCAGCCAATCCCTCCACCCCCACAGTGCCAATACTCTCTAACATTCCCAAGGACTGGGCTCAAGCAAGTCTCCCTCTGCCACCTCAGTTTTTCACATTCTATTCCATCAGTTTCATCTACACACAGATATGCTGTCATTTCTCCCATCTTTAAAAAAAACAACAACAAACTTTTGACCCCTCTTCCCACCAGCTATCTCCCATGTCTTTGCTCCTCTTTGCAGCAAAACACCTCGAGTTACTCATATTCATAATCTCCAATTTCTCTCTTCCCATTCGCTCACAGACCCACTGAAATCATACCTTTGTTCTCACCAGCCCACCAAAGCCACTCTTGCCTAGAGCACATTGCCAAACCCACCGGTCAATCCTTGGTCCTCGTCGTACCTAACCTGTCCCCAGTATTTGACACAGGTGACCACGCACTCCTCCATAACACGCTTTCTTCCCTTGGCTCCCAGGACGTGATATTCTCCTGGTTTCTTCCTACCTCACTGTTCACTTAGCTTTGCTTTTTGGCCCCTCCTTATCTCTCTGACTTCTTCATGTTAGAATATTCTAGTTCTCAGTGACTGGTCCTATTTTCTTCTCTATCTGCACTCGCCCCCTTCCTGACCTCTATCAGTTTTTGGTTTTGAAAACCATCTATATGGTGATGACTCCCAAATTTATATCTCCAGCTCTAACCTCTCTCCATAACTCCAGACTCGCATATCCAACCAAACATTCAACATCGACAGTTGGATATGTATTGGACATCTCAGATCCTGCATGTCCTTCACTGAACTACTAGTCTGGGCCCCTTCAACAGTTGTTCCACCTACCTCGTGTGTGGGTATCCATCCTTCCAGGCACTCAGATCAAAGCTGTCTTTTCCTCAGCCACTCGTCTAACCCATCAGGAAATCTTGTTGGCTCTGCCTTCAGATATATGTGGACTCCAACCCACCCTCTCACCTCCAGTGCCACCATCTCGGCCAAGCCATCATTTCTCACTGCCAGCCCACTCTGCCCCTCATCGTGGCAGCAATAAAAGAGTAATCTTCTCAAAATATAACTTCAATCATGAAAGTTCTCTGTTCAAAACCCAGTTGCAGCCTGCAGTTGCTACCCACCTCACTCGGAGTGAAGTCAGATTCCTTACCCTTTTCCCTGCCCCTCAAGGCCCAGAGCCTCTGCCCTCTCCCCTTCCCCCATGCGAGCTCATCACAGCTGCCTTGTCCCAACTCTCCACTTCTCTGCTGCTCCTCACGCGCACATGAAGACTTTTGCTATGTGCTCCCTCTGCCTGGAGCCGTCTTCCCCTAGATCAGGATTTCTCAACCTTGGCACTATGAATTTGTGGAGCCAGACCGTCCTTTGCTGGGGGGGCTGTCCTGTGCATCGTAGGATGTTTAGCAGCATCCTTGGCCTGTATCCACCAGATGCCAGGAGCACCCCCAGTCATGAAAATCAAAAATGTCTCCAAATTGGCCAAATCCCCCTCAAACCTGAAGTCTCACCTTCTCAGGGAGGCCCACCCTGACCACTCCACTTAGTTCTTCAACCCATCCCCTCCTCCCTCACCCCACACTTCCAATACCTTTTACCCTACCTGGCTTTTCAAAGCAGCTACCACGTTCCTAACACTACATAGTTTACTTATTGAGTATATTTAGTGTTCACTATCTGTTCCCCTTGCTAGAATATTGGCTCCACAGAGGCTGGGATCTTTCTCTACTTTGTTTCCTGATGTATCCCCCAATGCCTAGAACGGTACCTGACACACACTTTGTTCTCAATAAATATTTGTTGAGTAAATGGCTCAGATCAGAAGACTCAATATGGTAATACATAATACACACAGTAAAGAAGTCGATTTATCTGTAAATTTATCCTAAATTTATCCATAAATGAAAAACTATCCCAATACAAATCTCTATTGGATATTATTTGAACCCAACTCTATTTCCAGAGGGACTTAAAAGAATAAAAATGTGATATCACACAAGAATAATAACGAGAGGAGACTGGCCCACTAAGATATTAAAAATGTGCACATTCTGGTCCTAGAATAGACAGACTACAACAGAAGAGTCCAGAAGAGGCCTGAGTAGATATAAGAATTAAGCAAATGACAAAGCTGGCATTTAAAAATCAGGAAGCAAAGCATGAATGCTCAGTAAATGATGCTGCTACAATTGGCTGGCCATTTTCCGCCCACAGTGCACGTGTATTATTTAGAAATATAGACGTAGCGCTGTAATGCATGCTGGAGAAATAGCTCAAAGAGTCATAGGTAGCTGCCTCCAGGAAGTAGGCCCAAGAGAGGTGGGGAGGGATGGAGCAGAGGTCTGCTGCATTTGTTATAAGCCTTTCATTATTTACGCCTTTTTAAATTACATATATATTATTTTGATAAAAAATAAAATTTATGTTAAAAAAGCTATAATTATGCCCCTCTTTAACCTATGAAATTGACAAAGATTTCAAAAAACTGAAGATTCCCAGTGCTGTTGTGATTATGAGAAAAAATAGGCATGTTCATGCACCAAGGTGATTTGTCAGGAAGCATTAAAAGTCTTAAAACCGAGCATATCCTTTGAGGCAACAATTCCACTTCTAGGAATTTCTCCTGAAACGACACAAAGGTATACAGGAAGAATGTGGAGGGGGGGTCTTTGGTAGGCCCTTCTGCTACTACCTCACCCACAGGGCCCTAGGGGGAGTAGTCCAGCCAGCAGGGTCCAGCCAGTAGCCCACATGCCCACAGTCCCAGGGGCAAGGACTTTGATCCCCTTCCTGGAGATGGGGACATCCCAGGACAGGGGCCATAGTCAGTCAGTGCTGAACCCAACAGCTCTGCAGCCATGGCCTGTGGTCTTGGTGGTTACTGTCCCTTTCTGGGGCTCTGGCCAGACACTAGGCACCAGGCCCCACCCCCCAGGCAGAGAATTATTCATCTTGCCAATGAAGTTCTGGGCTCCCAATTCTTCAAGCCCAGAAGCTAAATGCAATCCACAGACATATTATCTTGTCAGCATAGGACTTTGATTTTAAATTCTGAATTAGTCTCCAGACTTTAGAAGGGAAGAGATTTCATATAAAAATCTACCTGTTCTTAAATATTTGAATACCTGGCCACCCTGGAGTCCCATCCCTTCCTGCAATGACAGCTGGAGTCCTGCTGCCCTCTTCCAGAGGAGCAGGTGTCCCTGGCATCCCAGGCCACACCACTTCCTTGCCCTGAAGCCTGGCCCCATCCTGGGCCGTGCCAGCCCCCCAGTTTCTGGGCCATCTGATGCTCCTTCTCCCCACTGTATCAGGCCCCCTCTTCCCTTCCACCCTCAGCTGTGGGAACCAGTACCAACACCCCAGTGCCCCCCAGACCCTGCTCTGCCTTGGCCCTTTGAGACATGGAGGGTTTCTTTACAGAAAATCCCTCTGAGTCTGACCCCCACCTGGAGCCAGGGAGCCTGGCCCACCACAGACCAAGGTGTGGCAGCTCAGACCTGGGGGAGCACTTTGGCCCTGCTGCTGCTCAAACCCTGCCCAAGGGGACCTGGGCTGAGGCTAAGCACATGGGCAGTGCCTCACCCCAGCCCTGGGCTCAAGAAGGGGACCCAGAGCAGAAACAATCCTGGCCCTCGGGGACTCTGATCCCAGCAGGAGAGGACGCACCTGGCAGACTGTAAGAGCCAGGATCTTGGGCTGAGTTTCCTGGAAGCTCTGAGGTAGAGGTTGCAGGCAGGTTTATTGGGGAGGGCTCTCAGGACAGCTCCCTCTGAGGGACTGCAGAGGGCAGGAGGGGGCCAAGGGAGACACTGACCGCAATGCCGTTCAGCTGGGGCTGGTCCCATGGGCACTCTGGGACTGGGAGGGACCTTCAGAGCCATCCCAGACAGAGGCGAGGAGGCCGGGCCTTTGTTCCCCCACATAAGCCAGTCACTGGACAAGGGATGGGACGCAACCTCGGGCAAACGGCTCCCAGAGACCCAGGGCAGTTCTCTCTGGGGGAAGCCCTGGGAGCATCAGCAGCAGATATTCCCAGCAGCCCCCTCGGGCCGCGGCCACAGAGGGTCTGGGCAGAGCAGCACTGCTTCACCACCTAGGCTCAGCAGGGAAGTGTCCTAGAGGAGTGGTGCCGGCCAGAGTGCCAGAAGGCCACTGGAGGGCCACCGCAGGGCTACCAGAGGGCCACCTCACTGGAAGGAGGAGGGACAGCGCTTTTTTAGGCAAGGCCACGTGGAAAGGGCTGGAGACGCAAGAGGAGCGTGTGCTGAAAATTCAGTCACATCCCCGGCACTTATTTGAAACAGAACATTAATTCTGACTGTCATTAGAGTCCATTTCAATTTCGTAATAACATAAAAAGTTAAGAGTCTAATTTATTCATACAAATCTTGTTAGCATCCAATTTCCACATAATGTAACATATTCCTTAAAAAGCTGACAAAGCAGGAGAAATTAAAAACATTTTAAAAAGACATCCATGGGCTCTCATTGCCACACAGCCAAAGGTGAGGGGGATGGGGGGAGACCCCGGAGCCTCCAGAAAGGGCTGGAAGCTTAGAACGACAGCGGGCGGACCTGGGCAGACTTGGGGAGAAGCGGGGCTCCCGCTGCATCCCAGACGGCTCCTCCTCACCACCCCCACAGGTCCCAGGCCATCCCTGCGCCTTGTCCCTGCCTTTGGGCTCCAAACAGCTCCCTAGCGCTTCCCTCAGCAAATTCACCCTCGAGAGCCGTAACTCCTCTTAATTACACGTCTGCGGTGTTTGCATTAGATAGCTGTCACCCTGTAATTTACCCGTACACAGGTTTTAATTGTACATTAATCTTTCCTACATGCCACTCCCCTGCTAGAATCTGTAACAGCAGCAGTTTGGGCCATTTTGTTTATTTCTCAACCAAAAATAGCTGATGAATGTAATTGCACATTGTTCCTCCCCCTCCTTTTCCAGGATTTACCTGCTGTGTGCTGGCGCTGGAGAGAGGCTCCTGTCACCTGCAAGTCACCTTTAAATACACTATTTGACTATTTGCTGACTGACAGCAATTTTAGAGGAAAGGTCAGTGGCAACAAGCAATCTTCTGATCACTCGCCACGTGCTCTGGGGCACACCTGCTCACACCCTCTCTCTCCAGCTCCCGCCTCATGGGCCTGGGAGCACTCACTTGGGGAGCGATCTCACCAGAGGATGGAGGGCAATGTGGGAACCTAAGAAATCCACCAGCGTGGAGGTTCCAAGGTCACTTGGAGAACCACGAAGGAGAGCTATAAATTACAAAGCCCTGGCTGGCTGCCAGGGCCCCAGGAAGCTACATTTAGCATATCATTCTCCCAGCAGCAGGATGAAGCCTTAACTCCCTTTCCAACGGAATTTGAATGGAATTTGTTACAAGAACATTGTGATTGAAATATCACCAATTGGCTTTTCATGACAACTCAGCAATAGACTGTAATTGCTAAGAGGAGTGGGTGGGGGCAGAGGGGGTGGCTGCTGTGTTCTCAGGCTGGCCAAGGTGGCAGTGAGGAAGCCCCATACAATATTTATGAAATCCAGATGAAGCCCTACACTGGCAATGAGCTGATATCATAACACAGATTTCAAAAACGCCTTGACATTTGCCCGAGATCAAATTTCCCCTCACAAAAACCCAGGAGGCTTTGTGCTGACAGCGGTCTGCGTGCTTCACCCCCACCTGCAGCCTTCTTCATTGAAGCCCAGGTAATTAACACCAGGATGGGAGGGGGCCAGGGACTGGGGTCGTGGAGAGAGTGGAAGAACACCGTGCAAGTCCACTTCTCCTTGGAGGAAAATATTAGCAGTGGTTTCCGGTGGTGAAAGACAGGACTTTTGATAATTTTTATTGTTAAACACTTTCTGACAAGCAAAACAAAGGTCAGGTGATCTCCTTAAACTGATGAGGCTCTGACAGCGTATTTGGACAGAGAGAGGTATGCAGTGATGATCCACCACACAGTAGCCCAGGAAACAAAAATGAAAGCAAGAAATGTCGTTCCTAGGGCCAAATGAGGCTGTACCTCATTTAGGTACAGCCTTTGATTCCTCGTAGAGCAGCCTTAGAGATGGAGAACCTTTTGGGAAGGGGATGTTCAAACCCTCCTGGAGGAGAGGCCATGCCGCAGGTCCTGGCTTTCCCATGGCCTGGGTTACCAGTCATTCAGCAGATAAAGGACAGCAACATTTCCTAAGCGGAACTTCACAGCATCTCACACCCCACATGGCTCCTTCTATCTCTAATTGTGGCTTTTGGAGACAAGGACTCCCCTTGCACATCCCAGTTCCCAGAGTGGTGAGACATGAAATGTTGCATGGGATCCAGGCCTGAAGTCTCCAGATTGTTTACGAGTCAAAGGCAAGGGCGATTTAGGTGGTTCTTGATAAACACTTCATATTCCACATCCTAAGAGAAGCAGAATACTTGTCAAGCATGCATCTTTATGAGCTGTCTGCTATAAACCTTGCACGAAAGGTCCGTGCTTAATGTTGGTTTGGCAGTAAATTGGCGCGACGCACGGGTCTGCTGCATCAAATTAGCATCGACCCGTAAAACGTTACTGAATGATTCCTCAAATCTGCCAAGTCTTCAAATCAATTTCGGAGAAAGCGTCAAGGGTTTTTTTAAACTTTGATAAACCTTTCATATTAGTTATCACAGAAGAGCATAAACCTCTCTAATCGTCTTCCCACAAAAAAAAAAGGTGTTATTTTTCCCAAACTGCTTTTAGCTCTTCCATCTTTGCGCACCTGCCTCCAAATCGTATAAACAATGTGTGTGTCATGGATTCATTTGCTGCCCTATTTTAAAGTGACTGGTATTTAGCTCACACTGTCCATGCCCCATGGTCCCGAAGCTTGGAGAGAATTTCTACTGCACCAGTACAAAGTTCTCGCCCCTAGCCTTTGAGACATGCAGTCCCAAGCTCGCCTCATCCAGGAAGCCTTCCATGGCTCACCAGTGTACCCTGATCACTGCTTTATTCCCTTGTGTGTATGCCCTTGTGTGTCAGGTCAAATGGGCCATGGTGTCGCTCCCAATTCATGCTGCTGACCCTTGAGGCAGGGCTCACGCTGAGTGTTCCCACCCCTAAGGGTCAGCCCAGGCCTCTCCTCTGTGGAGCCCCCGACATTTGCCCCAGCCGGAATGCCTCCCTTCCAGTAGTTGCATCAGAGTTGTGTGTGAATCTGCCTCCCTCCCCTGGGGGCAACGGCTGGGTCTCAAAACCACCCAAGGGGCTCTCCTCCCCCAGGCCACCCTGCTTTCCAAGGAACTCCGCCAGACTTGAAGAGGAAGGAGACGAGCCACACCCAAAGAAAGGAGGCTTTATCATGGTCCTCATCAACACGCTGATGGGGCAGGAGTGGAACAGCTGGTGACAGGCATGGCCCTTTTGCCCTTGTTTAACCAAGGGCACGTCATCTATGAAAAACTGGTGTTGAAAAGCAGAGGAGGCCACGTGGCACAGGGATGGAGTGCTACTTTGGTGGAGGGGTGTTGCAGGCTTCTCCAGAGGGACCCAACAACAGACACACTGTCAGGGAGGAGGTACAAAGGATGCTCCCAAATGACCAATGCCTGGAGCACCGGGGGTGGCCATGGCTGCCTGCGGCATGTCTGTGGCTCGGCTGGCAGCTGGCTTTGGACAGACAGGCAGTCATTCGGAGGAACAGACATGGGACACCCTCCAAAGAGCAAGAATCCAACTTCCAGAGCCTTTACCACACCAGCCCAGCTTACTAATGAGTCCTCGCTACGGGAGACATGCAGTCCCAAGCTCACCTCCTCCAGGAAGCCTTCTATAGCTCTCCAATGAACCCTGATGTGGGGATACCCTAATTTCCTTATCTATTCCGCTGCGGACTGACATTTGGGTCAATGGGAAGCCCTTCACCTTTGCAGGCCTTCATTGTGTGGGTGTTTATAGGGCCCCACTTTGTGCAGGACTGTTCTCAGCACTGGGACACAGCAGTGAACTCAACAGACAGGGCAAGCTCCGGTGCTCATGGAATTTGTGGAGGGAAAGAAAGATGAGCCCCAGGAGAATAACGGATCAAGGGTTCTCTGATGATTCCAGGGCTGGGCTAGGGCACAGTATCTGCATCTCTGACCAGCAACCCAGGTGCTTCTGGGGCAGGTGGCCAGTTCCCCAAACTCGTCTAGAGAAGCACCTATCTACTCCATCCCTTGGCTTCCAGCAGGGCCGATTCAAACCCATCCAGCAGAAAAAAATCACAAGCACCCCAAGACATTTAAGAATTCTAAAATTTGGGGATAGAAGTGAATTTTCAAATTTGTTAAATAGTGTTCTCAGGTTCAAAACATCCTTGGCAAAAAAATAAACTGTATTAGTCATCTGAAAAATAAAATTAAAACCACGGTGAGATACCTCTACATACTCACAGAATGGCTAAAACGAGAAAGACCAACAACACAAAGTGCTGAATAGGACGTAGAGCAACTGCAACTCTCCTACATAACTAGTGAGGAGGAGGGTAAATCAGCACAATCAGTTTTAAAAACTGTCTGACAGTACCTACAAAAGATCCACACACTGGGACCCAGCAATTCTCTTCTAAGTACATACTTATCAAAAATGTGTACATATGCCCAAAAGACACATGCAAAAATGTCCCCAGCAGCACTGTTCATAATAGCCAAAAACTCTAAACAACCCAGTGTCAATCAACAAGGGAATGGATAAATAAATTAAGGTATATCCATGGAATGGAATCCTATAGAGTAACAGGAAAGAACAAATTACAATGACTCACAGCAATGTGAATGAATCTCACAAACATGACACTGATGCAGACACCAGAGCATACATGCCATATGATTCCATTTCTATTAAGTTTAAAAACAAGGAAAACCAATCCACGCCATTAGAAGTAAGGAGAGCAGTTACTGGTGGTGAAGGGGAGTGACTTCAAGAGGTCATTGGGGGTTCTGGGGTGTCAGTCATGTTCTGATCCCTGCTCTGGTACTGGGTATACAAGCGTGTTCGGTTTGTGGATATTCATTACATTGTACACTTATGATCTGTTCGCTTTTCTGTATGCATGCTGTGCTTGGAAGAAAAGGCTTAAAAATGTACTGTGGTGAACCAGACAGGGAAAAGGAATCTTTGGGAACCTGCTTAGAAAAAGCAGGACTTGAGGGGCACTGGCCAGGGGGGCCACATGCCCCCTAAACCTCTGTCACACTACTGGGCAAGGCCCTTGACCACCATGATTCCTGGCATGCAAGCAGGAAAGGGACTGCACCTCGGCTGAGAGACCAAACACAGGGTATAACAATGACGGTAGCACCTGCCATGGATTGAGGCTGGCCATCAGTGAGGCACAACAGCTCTAAGAGGTGAGTTCTACTGTTAGCCCCATTTTACAGATGAGGAAACTGTCTCTGGTCCACACAGTGACCAAGTGGTAAAGCTGGGATTTGAACCCAAGCAATCTGATTCCAGGCGCTGGCTTCAGTCACAACCCAGAGGCAGTTGCATGAGTGAAGGGAGACGTGTAGGTGGTTGCCATGGCTGTCCATTGACACATTAATCCATGGAAGAAGGAATCAAGAAGAGTTAAATAATAGGCATAGATTGTGCTTTCACAGGCATGAATGGTCATGAAATTAAATTTGCAGATGAGGCCAAACCTCATGAGGCCCAAAATCTAAGCAAGAAACAGCAAGATGGACCCAACCAGGAGAAAAGCAATTTACCATGCACACCAAGGCAGTAATCCTCGCTAAATGACTTTTGCGAGAAAAAGGCACATGAGTGGCTGCCTTGAGGGATGGTGAGGTTGTGATGACCACCGACAGCAGGCTCAGCCCCCAGCACAACAATGGGGGAGGGGACGGCCAGGTGAGATCACAGTATCACATTACTCCCAGCCCTGAGCCAGCCTCTGCCAAAGAGATTTGAATAGACACAGGAAACCTTGGAAGTAGGAATCAAATTGGACTAAGATGTGCACAGGGGAAGGGGTAGGAGAGAGTGTTCCTGGAAGAGAGGACCACACACAAAAAGGTGAAGGTGTCAGAAGGGACCCAGAACACTGGCCTCAGTAAGCCAGAGGCTGGCTGCATCACCCACTGGCTCAACTCATGTAGGGAGATGCCTGAATCACATGCTGAGCCCCGCCAGTGTAAACAGAGTGACTGTTACAGCACTGGCTCAACCAGTTTAGACAGAACAGTTTGTATAATGCACTGGCTTGACCAGTGTAGACAGACTGCATAGTTTGTCACTGAGTGCCTTCTCCATGCCAAGCTCCTCATGGCCAACACAGCCGGAGAGAGCAGTATGTGCACCAATACTATAGCCTGCTTGTGTGCACCGGGCTTCCTCAGAGCAGGTAAGAGGCTCTGCACAGGGAAGGACCAGGTCAGCATTTGCTGGGTGCCTGGATGCTCACTGTGGCACAGGAAGCAGAGCCCCCTCATCCCAAGGCTAGAGGAGGGTCCCGGTGCTCACAAGGCTGGGCAGATGAGTCTTGTCCAGAGAGATGAGTCAGCCCCCAAAAGAGGCAGCCCCGAAGGTGGGGACGATTCATCTGCCAAGCGTGAGTCAATCTGTGTCTGGGCTAGGGACGGCTGGCAGAGGGGCTCGCCTGAGTCACCTTCCCACTGATGAGCATCTGGGCACTTCGGGGGTCTGTAGTGGTGAAGGCAGCAGTCAGAAGAGAAGAGTGGCCAGGCCAGCCCAGGGAAGCCAGTCTGGAGCAGCTGCCCTCCAGGCAAAGAGTCCAGGGGGCCAATTATCAAGCCCCAGAGAGGCCAGGGGACCGAGGAGGGGATCTGTAGCTCCTGCACCCTCTGCTTGGCTCTCACCTCTCCCGTCTCTGAATCTGGCCCAGCCAGGGAGCAGCTGGCTCAGGCCCACACAATGAGGACAAGGTGACAGTGACCTGGGCTGTTGCCTACAGCTCAACAGCCGCTTGGCTCGGGGCCCGCTGCCAGCAACGTGGGCACAACGGGAAATGGGGTGACTCACAGACCTGCTCCCCCCACCCCCAGCTCTGGAGGACAGAGCCTGTGGGCTCAGCCGGTATCTGCAGGGAAGCCAGGGCCTGAGCTATAGACAGCCACAGGAAGCTCACTGACATCAGAGGGGGTGGGGGAGCTCCAAGCCCTGGGCAGAGCCCCTCACAGAGGGTGGGAGCAGACATAGACTGGCTCCCTCAGGGAGGAGGAAAAGGAGAGAGGGCTGAAAGCAAGGGAAAGACGCAAGAGAGGGTTTCTTTCTGGGGCAGGCACCAGCCACCTGCCAGGTTACATCAAGTGGGTGGCACCTGAAGAACCTACTAGGGGAGCAGGACATTAAGTGGACGAAACACAGGCCCGGGCCACTCCTGTCCAGCAGGCCTGCAGGTGATCAATTCCAGAGGAAGGTGGGCTTCTAGGCTGCAGCAAGCAGTCAGCACACAGGAGCGCCAAGCCCAGAGCACAGCCAGCAGCAGGCAGCAGCCTTGCTCCATTCCCCCAGGGACAGCCAGCCCTGAATGAGTGTGGCCCAGCTGGGACCAGAAGCTAAAGGTGGGACAGGACCATGGGTCTGGACCTCGAGCAACTTGTCCTCACCACGGAGGCCTGGGCACTGGGCCGTCACTTACTGAGTAGGCTGAATGGTGAACACACAGGACAGAAAGGCAGCAGAAGACCCAAGGGCTTGGAGGACAGCTGGAAGGATGGCGGCCAAGGGACAGGGGCACAAAGGCAGGGCCACATAACCAGCTGCCTAACCATTCAGTCCTGGGAGGATATAACCAACAAGAGTGGACAGGTGCTTAGGACTCCAAGGGTGGCCCTGCCTCAGGGGACAAACAGCTCCTGATGGTGTCACGAGTCAAGGTCCAGACCACCCTTACACCCCCCACACACTTAACCCAGCTCCAGTTCCTGTGGGATTCACGCCCATCCACTCGTCTTCAGGACCACAGTCATCTTTCTCCAGGATTACTGTGGCTCCCTCCTCCTCTGGTTTCCCTACTCTGCAGCAGTTAGTGGGACAAAGTCCCAAATCCCTCCCAGACCTTGAAGGCCCTGCATAGCCAGGTCTCCAGCCCCCTCCTTCACTCTGCTGGCCACAAGGCCTTCCCACAGCTCCTGGACGGGGCTCCACACTCCCTCCACAGGGGACCTCTGTGCACACTCTCGCCTGCCCGGCGCTCTCTCTCCGTCCTTTCTCCCCCCGCCCTGCTTAGCCCCAGTCCCTCCTTCACGCCTCAGCTGAAGGGCCCCCTCCTTGGAGCAGGCCTCTCAACCCCTCAGCCTAGGTCAGACCCCTCTGCCGCAGGTCTCACAACAACCTGTCATTCCCTTTATATCCGTATCACAGCCTAGAATCACTCATTTGCTATTACTTTTATTAACGTCTGTGTCCGGCTCCAGCAGAGAATGAATTAGTTTCCCTCCCATGGCTTGGGAGGGGAAGGGCACCTTGCGCTCGGTCGCCAGCACCCAGAAGCACTGACTTCCCAGAAATTCACAGCCTTCCAAATGGGGAGTGAGAATGGGAGACACAGGCCACCAGCCTGGGAGGACAGCTGTGTCTGCTGCCACTAGCTTCAGGCCTGCATGCAGACACTCTCTGACTTCCCGAAAGGTGCCTTTGGACATAGGACCAGGGCTGTTTCTTGGTGTCAGCCCACCTGGATGCAGGCTTCCCCCGGCTCTTGGTGGCCCAGGCTGCATTTCTGAACTTCTAACCACCCAGGAACGAGTGCAGCAGGTGCACCAGATCACAAATGAAAGGAAGTTTTGTACAAGATAAAGGTCACAACTTTTTTCCATGACCAGTTTGTAAGTCTCATCTTCTGCCCACGATGATTTACTGACTGCAGTGTCACACATCCTTTAGCTGGTGAGAAATGAGGTGGGACTTCCTGCATCCTCTACCAGAGCCTCTATGCAGCTCCGTCCCCGGGTCGTCTGAGCCCATGGGTTTCCTCTGCCTTTGGGCAGCCTTTTCCCAGGAGGGAGGGAACACAGCTGCTCTGGAGTCAGGTAAGTCCTGGCTGTGACTCCAAAGACAGCACCAAGGAGCCTACTGTCGCCACGCTGTCACCATGCAGGCTGCCCACTTCCCGCAAAGTTCCTGAGGCTACGGGACACTCATATACATCCAGACACCATCCTTGATTTTTTATTTATTAATTTAATTTTTTTGCTGTCCCATGGCAGGGCACATTGATCTCCTTGGGCCAGCATTATATAAATCTCCTGTTTATAACTCATTACCTTCTGATTAGCTGACAGGCTGGCCACTTGTTTCACATGGTGTTGATTGGCTCTACTTGCCACAGTTGCTCATTAAGGAGCTGCCATAATCTTCCGTCCACTTTCTTGACCACAGATTACCCCCTTCCCCACACTTCTTCAACGTGGCTGCCACGCACAGGTAAATCAGGGAGGTGAGATTTTCTGAGCTGGATGCAGCAGGTGCAGCTAAGACAAGGGTCTCAGACTCCAGGCCAGGCAGCGGGCAGGAGATGGGGAAGTCAGCAGTCAGCCAGGGACCTCAGCTCTGGCCACACCTCCCTCACCAGCCCCCACAAGCACTGCAGCACCCACCACAGGTTCCTCCAACCAGATGCATCAGCAACCAATGATCAAAGCTCTGAACACCCATCATCTCTTCCATCAGCAAAACCACAAAAAGCCTCTCAGGCCGCGGCTGGCATGAACTCAGAGCTCAGAGCAGGGGAGCAGCCTGCACGATGTCTCCAATCAGGAAAATCTGACTTTCTTTCTTTTATGTGAATTGAAGGCAAATTCTGAGATGAGCCCACTAGGCACACTTTCCCAACAACCATACAGCAAAAAAGTAGTTACTGAACTTTCCCAGACTTATTAGCTTACATAAACAGGGATTTGAATAAATGTTTAAAAAATGAAATTCCCTTGATACTCTGTAATCAGTAAATGTTCATTATGGAAACACAGCAAATATGCATGGAATTTCCCAAGTGATATTCTGGCTACAAGATTAAAAAGGCATCTCAAACAGCAGGCTAAGTTACAAAGCATCCTCCGCCAGTCACAGTCCAGGAATGCTTTGCCAAGCCCAGGAGGTCAGACAAGCCTGCTTTCCTGTCCCAGCCAGAGCCAAGGAAAATCAGAAGATGCGCATTTTGCCCACTCAGGCAATTTAGCAATGAGCCCCCCCCCCCCCCTGCTGATTGATGTCTCTCTATAAATAATTAATCCTTGACCTTGCTTTAAGAAAGCCTTGACTTTTTAATTTGGGGTCTTTTAAGAAAATCAATACCTGGGGAATGTAATTCACTCTTGTGGAATCTGATTCCAGGTAAGTAAATAAATAAGTTGTGCCTTTCCTGTGTCCCAGGGCAACTGTGCCAGGTGATGGGATGGGGGTCAGACTTTGAGGTTTTCTGTGTTCAAATGCTACTGGATTATTGATCACCCTATTGAGGCTCAGTCTCTTCAGGGTCTAAATCTTGTCCCTCCTGTGGGTCGCTTCACAGAGGAAGGTCTGCTGAAGGCTCCTGAATATGCTTCCACGTCCCCCAAGAGGTCCCCAGACCCTGTCCTGCCTTATGTGCTGGGATGTCTTCATTAAAAAAGGATCTCCTACTGGGACCAGTGTCACTCCTTCCTGGGCCCAAGGACAGCAGGCGGGCAGGAGAGCCCAAGACAGTTGAGAAATTTTTAAAGAGGACTCTGGCACTCCTACTCCATAGGCTGCTCTGTCTTCCTTCCCCACCCACGGGCAAGGGTCAAGGTGAACGCAGAAGTGAGAAGTTACCCCCAAAAAGTGGGCTTGGTAGTGTAGCTTGCGAGCACGAGGGAGATGAGAAAGGAGCTGATCTGCCCCTTACTCCTCTTTCCCCTCCAGCATCCACTCCTCAGCCGCTGCCGTCCCTGCACTCAGCCGCCCCTCCCACGTGCTCTGCTGCCCGCCAGATCCCCGCCAAGGAGATGCAGAGCGCCCGGGACGCGTGTTCCCCCAACAGAGCCAATCGCTGCCCAGCGTCCAGCTCGGGGGCGGCCCGGGGACGCCGGGTCCACTAGGATACTGGAGACGGCTGCGGGACAGAGAGCCCGAGGATCGGCGTCTACTTCTCGGTTAGAACAGAAAGCCGGGCAGTGAGCTCCCACAGTCGAGGGCGCCGCGGCCCCGCCAGCTCTGGGTCGGGGTCCTCGGGCCTGGAGGCAAGACGTACGGCGAAAGTTAGGGCCGCGGGATTCCCGCGCCAGACAAGGAAGAGGGGTCACCTCTGACCCAAGCGCCAGCACTGGCTCTGCCAATCCGGCGAACGCACCTTCGCCGTGCCCGGCCGGCCTCCGGCAAGGCCAGAGCTGGTGTGCAGGAGCAGCAGCCAGCACCTGGAGGGCTCGGCTCAGTCCCGCGGCAAAGCGGGCCCTTTCACCGCCCACCAGAGCCGCCCGAGGCTCGGACTCCCGCACTCCCAGACACACGCACGCACACACCTTCACACGATCGCTGACGCACACACACTCGCCTCCAGCACAAAACAGGCCGGTGCCCTGGAGAGTCGCGCGGTGGGGATGCACGCGATGGAGCGCGGGGGCACCTTCCGCCGCTCGGTAGGAAGCCAAGGCCACCTCTAACTTCCCCCCTCGTCCCTGGCCTGCCACCACCCGCCCCGAGTCCCGGCTCCGAGCGCGCGCGGGAAAGCCCCGGCGCCCTGGACGCTCCAGCCCGGCCCTCTCTGCGCTGGGCGCCCGACGCTGCCTCCCCGGGCCCAGCATCCAGGGCCGGGAGGAGGAGCTGGGGGTCCGCAGGGACCCAGCGAGCCCGAGGGCCGGCAGTTCACAGACGCGCGGCGGCGAGTGAGATCCAAGGAGCTAAAGTCTAATTAAAGTTCCCGCTACAAGGGCCGGTCCCCAAAGTGTGGCCAGACCCGAGCCCGGCGCGCCCCACCTCCGCCCGCGGCTTCGGACTCCTATCCGCGTCGGGTCTCGGGGTTGGCGCGCAGTGCAGTCCAGGACCCGTTCGGGACCCCTGGGGCGTCCCTGCAGGCCGGGAGGCTGCGCGGGGCAGGAACAGGGGTGGGGCAGGACGCAGCCACTCACCTGGCGCAGCCGACGCTCTCGAGGCCGCGGGCGCCTCCAGTCGGGCGCGGTCCTCCACGGCGAGTCCTCCGCTCGGGGCGTCCAGGCGGCAGGGAGGACCTCCGCCCCAGCTTGGGCCCGGTGCTTCCTCCCGCTCCGAGAGGAACCCGGTGCGGTCGGTGGGCGAGCGGCGTGGGGCCGGCGGCCGCAGCGCGCAGAAGAGGGAGAGGGTGTGGTGGCGCGTTCCTCCTTGGTCCCCAGCCCGGTCGATCCTGCACCTCCCGCCGCCGCCGCCGCCTGTCCTCTCTCCTCCCCGCAACGCCGCCGGATACGGCTCGCGCGCCGGGAAGTCTCCCAGCGAAGTGCTAGCGAAGCCTCCGGCGAGGCTGGAAATAGCGCCGCGCCCGCCCGGTGCCCCGCCCCCGGCCCGTGCCCCGCCCCGCGGTGGTGGCGGCGACGGCGGTGGCCGGGCTGGGAGGGGATCACTCCTGCGATCCGCTTGGCCCTTCCGGGGGCCACGAGCGGCGCGTCCACGCGCGCTCTGCGGCTCCCCAGCCCGGCTGGCCGCGCGCTCCGAAAGAGTCGATGCTGGGCGCGGTCCGGCGGCCGTGGGGGTGGGGGTGGTCGTGGCGGAGGCTGCACCGGTCTCCCGGGTCCCTGAGAGCCGGACTCCTGTCTGACGCTTGGCTCCAGACAGCGGCCAGAATGCTGCCACTGCCTTGCTGGGTCGCACCCGGCATTACTGGGGAGGGCCTTGACCACAGCTGGGCAGGGGCGCGCGCCCGGGACCCGACGCTGTGGGGGCGCGGGGCCAAAGAAAGACAGAGGATTGATCCCGAAGGAGATTCCGGGAAGTCCCAGGGCAGAAGCCTCGCGTGGAATTTGGTCAAGGCCTTGGGCGGCCTCAGGCCCTGGTGTCTGCACCAATCTCCAAATTCCTGTAGGTGTGGATTCTGCTGAAAGTGCTCTATGACTCAGGCTCTCCCTTAAGGGGTTCATCCCTGTCAGGTCACCTGCGTGAGGCCTGGGCCAACCGTCCCCTCTCCGTAGACACCCAGAATAACAGAGTGGCGGTGTGACCAGTCCACAGCCACACAACATCTGGGCAGAGCATGGACAGGGACACCAGCTCTGGTTTCCGGTCATTGTTCTTCCTGAGAAGAGGCAGCCCCAACCTGCCAGGGGCACGCAGGTGCTTGGAGGAAGGACAGGCTGTTTTCTCACAGGAGCTGTATGGAACTGTGTAAATCAGTCACCTCTTAGTCTTGAAGGCACACCAGTATTTTCGAAAACCTGCAGAGATGCCTTTAGTAAACTAAGGTGAAGGATGTTCACCCTCTTCTCTCTAATTGTATCTGCTGGTTGGATGGCCTGACTCCAACTGGCTGACCCAGAGTGAGTGACGGAATTGGGGAATGGGATGTACCGGTGGCCCTTGACTAACCAGAGTTGGGGGCAGCCCTGGCAGGGAGCAAAGCCACTCCTGAGGGCAGCCAGGGAGCCCCCAGCACTAGGGCCCTGAGGCCTCCTTAATGCCCCAGGTAAGCTCAGAGCATCTAAATAGAGACCAGGACAGGTGAGAAGATAAACTGAAGCATACCAACACTATCAGGATCTCCCTTTCATTCTTGCAACAACAAAGTAGGCACTATTCTTCCCATTTTACAGATGAGGAAACTGAGGTGCAAGAATGCCACTAAGTTGCTGGAGTCCACATATCTAGAGAATGGCCCAGGTATGCTGATTCCGAGGTAGAATAGATTCAGTTCTGGGGTCCCCTCTCCAGGACTCTGAGCTCAGACTGTCCCTGCCCAGGGCAGTGCCATTACCCAGCCATACTCTGCTGGCTGTATGTGTTACTTGTGGGGGGTGAGGGGTGGGGATAGAGTATATCTATGTGCTTGAAATCCCCCTACTCCACCTCAGTCAGGTGCAGATTGGAGGAGCCGAATGCAAAGAATTTCTGTGTCAGGAAGAACAGGGCAGTGGAATCCTCGTCCATCCCACATCCAAACACTGTCAGAGATGAGTAGGAGGACAGAATATGGGGACAAAAGGGAGGGTGGAGTGAGCAGGAAGCTACTTGCTGGACTAGCCCAGAGGACAAAGACCCTGCCTCTGTCCCTGTGGCCCCTTACCCCTACAATTCCAGGCCCTCTGACCACCCAGGGGCCTGGCTACAGCTTGTCTAGGTAGCTGCCAAAGAGCTCCCTGTCTGCAGTTGGGCCTGGGGCAGAGCACATGACTTTGGCCAGAGAGGCCTGGTGGTCAAGGGAACCCCTTCAGTACCATGCACACTCCAGAAGGCAAATGCGTGCACACACACCCCTCTCTCTCTCTCTCTCTCTCTCTCTCTCTCACACACACACACACACACACACAGGTGGGGAGAGGATGGGAGCGCCCACTCCGGAGCCCAGCCTTGAAGCTGGGAGGAGGCCCTGGATGGTGAGTACTTCCATGGAACGAGTCTATACAGGCTTTATCTCCACAGGACAAGTCTACACAGACTTTACTGCGACCAGTGAGTGGGGCTAGTCAGGTCAGCTCAGCTGCCCTGCGCATCTGTGTGCAGCGGTCCTCCTGGGAAAGGTGGTTTTTCCATGAGCTCTTCCAACTGTACTTATTAGCACTTTTTTGCATCTAATATTCAGGCAGGCACCACTAGGAATCAACAGTGTTGCATTCCCTTGACATTCTCCACATGTTCGACTTTTCACTCAGACTTCCTTCTTGTGTTGAAAAGCCCTCAGGGAAATTCCTGAAGGGGGCCTGAGGCCCCCGGCACCAACACGCAATGAGTTTTCCTCCGAGATTGGCCAAGGGCTGTGTGCCCTTTTTTGAAAGTCAGGCTCAGCCTCTGCAGAGAGGGAGGAGCAGGAACGCTGCAAATCCCCGGCATGGAGCCCTGTGTGCTCACTTGCAGTTTTTGATATGTGTGTCTACACCAGAAGATTAGTGGCAAACTTGTCTCTTTGCATCCTAACTAAGGTAAAAAGATTATTTTTGTTGGATGGCCCCATGAGTCCATAGCGTAGGCCCCAGAAGGGCTAAAGAGAAATTCAGAAGTCGCTCTGTTTGCTGCAGCAGGGCTGCGGGAAGGAGGAAGGGGCTTGGCTACGCACACCCCCCCCTCCACTGGCTCTGCCCTCCCCCACCCGCCCGGCCCCCAGCCACTCCTGGGAGTGAAGATTCCTGCCAGCCTTTGGGCTGAAGGTAGCGCAGCAGGAAAGCTGAGACTATCTCACATTGTGTTTGAAAAATGGCACGTAAACCTATTGGCAAGACGGAGTCTGGAGTCCTAAGCTTGCATTTCGTTCTGTTGCCAGGAGAAGGACAGAGCACTGTTCAGGAACATCTCTTCTGTCTCCCTGTTCTCCCATGGGAGACAGCCAGCTGGGTGGTCCCAAGCACTTCTCCAAGCCCCTCTGAGCCTGTTTCCTGTTTGCAGAAGGACAGCAGACTGCCCTGCAGAGGTAAGGGGAGGGGTGTGAAAGCAGTTGGGGAAATGGAGTCCTGTGTCCAGCCTGCCCTGAGCCACCCCTGACCAGCCACCTCAGGGTATGGCCTGGCCTCCGTGTCAAACATCTGGCCCTGTAATGGCCTCTGAAATACTGTGACCCCAAGGTTTCCTGAAATCAGTTCAACACCCAGACGGCCCGGAGACAGATCAGAGCGCCGACCAGGTGGGAGGCTCTTCTGGGAAACATAGGTGCCTTCCGCAGCTGCCTCTGTGGGGGCCCTGTGTGGGCTCCTGGCCACGGCCTTCCCTTCCCTCGCCTCATCCTTTCTGCTTGACTGTGAGGGGTGGAGCCCAGGCTCTTGAGACCCCTTCCGGGCCTGAGTTGTGATTCCATGATTCCTAAAAATTCCTCACCTGGAAAAAAGGCTTAGGACTATTTCTGGCCAAGGGGTCCCTTGGCCACCTCATTGGATGATTGTTCCTTTCTGGTCCTTTTCCTCCGCTCCCCATGATCTATCTCCTTTTCTGTCATCCCTTGGGTTTCTGAGGAGCTGGAGGGTCGCTTTGTTTCCTGAAATTCCCTGGCATTGGCATGCTCTGGGAGAGTCCCCTGTATCAGCAATGCCCCTGGGGGTTGCAGGCACCCCCACACCCCGTATACCTGTTACAATTTCTGAAATTCTGCCATCATTCTTTGGGGCATAAGAATGGCTCCTCTTTAAAGAGCAGGTTTCTGGGGCAGCTTAGGGTGACACCAGTGTCAGTTCTTAACGTAGACAAGAGTTTGTGAACTGGTATGGTTTTCTGGGTAGTGCACAATAGAAACTGACCGTGACTAACTTGAGTGAAAAAGGGGGACTTTCTTGAAAAGACAGAGCAGGGGGGACAACCATCCAGGAAGGAGGGAGGCAGGAACCAGGGCAGAGGACTCAAGTACCCTGGGGACAGCCCTTTGGGTCTCATGGAAGGGTCACCCTCCCTAGAGCTGGCAGACCACTGCCATGATGGCCTTGACACCCTCGCCCCAATCTAAGGTGGGCAGGCCTGCAGAGGGCCTTTGTTGACCCCAGAGCCCAGGAAAGAGCCATGCCCAGGCCAAGTCCAGCCCCTCTGTGCACTGGGCTCAGAGCCAGCCTGGCTTCTCTGTTGAGGTCTTGCCACGGTCAAGTTCACTTTGATGCTTCTTAATTTTAAAACACATCATCACTGGACTGCCTGCTTCTGGTCACTCCTTCAGCACTCAAGGATCCTCAAGACTGATCATCCTCTGGTAGCCTGGCAGGGATTCCTTCTCTAGACCTGCCCATGGTGGGGAGAGAGGACACTGTCTACGGTGGCAATTAACTGCAGAAGGGGATTCAATATACCCTGAACATAAATGGTAGAGATTTTTCTTTTTACTTTGGGGTAAAGAGTTTACAATTCTACAATATTTATATGTCACCATTCAGAAAATGCTATTGAATTTAAACAAACTAATTCAGCATTCATGTCATACAGGGCCAGGCTGAAGTTTACTTTTTCACTGTCAGTCAAAGACAGTGGGGACAGGCTTGCAGGGGGAATGTCTCCCATATTTTGTATAGTAAACGGATTTTGACTTCTATTAACCCTGGAGTGTTTCTGTGCATTTATCTGCGTCCAGATATGAATGAGCTCACTATAAATAGTTCTCTCAATTCAGTCAAGTTGGCTCAGCTGACCCTCTTTTTGGCTTATATGTTGTTAGTCATTAACTGGGGTGACTATTAAATTGAGGAAATTACTGCATGACATAAATAAACAGCACTTCTGTTTAAATGCTCCCTGGTTTAGAGAGCTTGCTAATTCTCTAGGACTCCCTACCTCTGGCTTAGCCCAAATTGGCCAGGCTCAGCCTCCTTTGATGCACCTGCTGGTGACTCCCCAGGGCAGGGCAGCTGGAGGTTGCTCAGCTTCATTCAGCTCTTTGCGGGGTCACAGAGCGGCAGTGGGGCCTCTGAGGCCAGGATACCCTCTCCAGCACCATCAGCTGCATTTTCAAAACTTCTCTGTCCTTATCTTCAGAGTCCCTGAGATAGCTAAACACATTTTTTTTCAAATAGCAAACTTGAATGCTATTTTAAATTTAATGCTTAGCATTAAGTATTGGGTTTGAGAAGAAAGGATTGCTTTGAAATGAACAGAAATATTTCCACAGGAACACTCCAGAAACATTTATCAGATGCCACTGGAGACATGCCCTTGGGTAAGGATGTCCACTCTGAGACTTCCCTGCCCAGGGAGGTTTATGACCAGATGGGCTTAGAAATGTGACATAAAGGTAGAGGACACATGTGTGGCAGTGTCATAGCTAGACTGGAAGGACCTCATTCTGGAGGAACCTCAGGTATGTACCCTCAGAGCTGGAAAGCAAAGGGGTCACCAAGCTCAGTAGTAATTGTTGCCTGCCCAAGGATACACCTCTAAAAATGTCCCAAATGCAGTCCGTGAGTCTCCAGGTTTTCTTAGACTCTTTTAGCAGAGGCAAATTGTGCCATGAACCATGTGGGCGGCCACAGCAGAGATGGAAAAGCATTGGCAGGTACTGCCCTTCTTCTCCAGGTGGTCCCGAGCAAGTGGTATTTTCATAGTGCATTGGGAGCCCACACAACGCCTGGCCGTATGAATCTCTCCACCAGGACTGAAAACAAAAGCCTTGTGATGATGCATCCAAGGAGACAGGATGAGGCTCATCCATCAGGCAGAATGCCCTTCTCAGGGACATCCAAGGCAGCAGATCAGGAATGCCTGCCCCGCGTCCAGCACCCAAGCTGGGCCCCTGACTTGCAGCCTCTGCCATCCACTCTCCTGTGGGAAGACGCCTCAACAGGAAATGCCCAAGCCAGCCTCGGAGGAATGCACCCAAACCCTCATCCTGCAGGGCCACAGGGGTGAAGGAGAAACTGGAAAAGCCTAAGTGCGTTTGGTTCCTTAGGTGCTCAAAATGTTTTCCAAACTGGAAGGGGGTGAAGCTAAAACTTACTATCAGCCCCTCCTTGCACCGTGCCCAACAAGTGGCCGAGAGCCAGCCAGCTTCCCGGGAACACCCCTCCCAGTTTGCTAAGCCATCCCCCAGTGCTGAGAATGTGCCATGGTCAGCAGGCTTTATTAGCAGATGGCATGACCAGGAAAAGGTTTCTCTGGCAGGGACATCTCCATCTTCCCCAGATTCCTGGGTGCAGGAGTGTTCTGAAGAGATACCCTTGGACACCTGGAAAAATGAAACGCTGTCCCTGAAAATAGAAAGCAACTGGGGCAGAAACTGAGACAAGCAACTACCACTTTGACGCTGAGGTCTCCCAAAGCCTGGAAACTTCATCCTGCAGGCAGAGCCCAGGATGCCCTGGAGTTGAGAGCACTGCCCAGTGGCGTCTTGTCTGTAGCTATGGAAATGGGGAGATAGTCGCCTTCCTGTTGGCTTTCATGCCAGAAACATCTTGCTGTCAGTAGTGTTTAAAGTTAGCTTTAAAAAAATAAGACAACGCAAATCTCCTCTTTTGACATCATGCAAAGGGCTCTGTGGCATGCAGGCAGCCATGAGGATACCAGCACAGAACCTGTCACACTCTGTCCCCCATCCTTGTCCTCAGACAAAGCTTCCTGTCCACTCCTTTTAGCAGTGATGTCTTGGGCTCAAACAAGTCCACCTTTCATGCCTGTTCCTGCATTGGCGCCTTGTCCCAGGATTGGGCATGGGCCTGATTCAGCCCTGACTACAGGTAAGCCCGCGGACCAGATGGAGGCAGACCCCAGGGCAAAGCTCAACCCCTGTACAGGTGTCTGGGCCACCTGCCCAGCCTAGCCCCTGTTGAGGAGCTGCTAGGGACAGGATAGGCATGCAAAGGGATGAGCAGCCCACCATCAAGGAGGAAGGCAGGCAGACAAACAGACAGAAAGACAAACAGGCTTCCAGCTAGAATGGCAAGGCAGACTGTGGGGGAGCCATGAGAGTGGTGGCTGAGTTGTCTTCCCCGGGCAACAGGAATCAGAGGGGACATTTGACCTGATCTAGCCTTACCTGGCCTGGCCTCACTCATAACAAGACTCACAGTCGCAAAGAACCAGGGAGGCAATAATTAAACACGTATTTTGTTAAACACAAAGGATTCGCTGGCACCTACAGATAAACAACTCTCACTTCCATGCTTAGAAAAAAGGATAGAACCTACAATTAGAAGGTAAGATTGCTGAATTCTGGAAAACAAACCTAGCATTTAGGAAAGACAATGTCTGGGGAAAGCCGCTAATCAACCAGGGCCTTTTGAGGGAATAAAGAGGGTGTAGACACAGAAAGATAAGCATTTTGTTTGCATAGACTAAACAGATTTCTCACCAAAGGCCATTAAAAATATTAAGTTAACATTATTCCATTTTTGAAATCACAAGCAAGTTACACTACAAGAGAGATGCTTGAAACAAGCAAGGCTACTGGAACACAGCTTGGTGTCTGTCTTGTGTTCCCTAAAAGGAGACCAGAGACAAGCACATGGGTTCAGATAGCTTATTTGAGAGTGATCTCAGCAAGCACAAGGCAGGCTAGCAAGCTTTAGTGGTACCAAGGAAAGTCCTTGGGAGAGAAGGAGAGAGATGCAGGTGCTTGAAATTAGAATTGCCTTCTAGGAGTGAGCTGGGGGCACTGAGGGGATATGGGAGGTATATCCACAGGATCTGCTCTAGTGTCATGACCAGCACAAAACACTCTATACAAACTGCTCTTTACATACTTTTTCTCCTCTATTTTTGTTGTTATAAAGCATTCCTTAGGGATTTTAAGGTGTCAGTATTAAAAGTTCTCCCTGGGGTGTTTTTGAGAAGATGGCAGCAGTGCTAGGAGCATAATTTTGAATATGCTGCTAATAAAAACAGACAGACCAGCTAGATAACAAAACCAAAAAACCTATGGGAAACACTCACAATAAAACTAGTGGGCAATGCCTCCACTAAAACAACAAAATCTTGGCAGGTGGGGACTGCCAATTTTGTAACTAGGAGTTATAAAACCTGTGTGGTATTAGTATCTGTGCAGAGGAAGCAAAGGGAAGACATAAGGGGTTTGCCACACCTGAGAACAGGAATGCTATGGTTTGAATGCGGTTTGTCCCCGCCAAAATTCATGTTGAAATTTGATCCACAGTATGGCAGTGTTGGTACGTAAGGTCTAGTGGGAGGTGTATGTGTCACAGGGGTGGATCCCTCATAATAGAGGGGGTGAGTTCTCACTATTGAGGGAATGGATTAGTTACTGTGAGAGCAGGCTGTTAAAAAGAGTCCAGCTTCCTTGGTTTCTCTCACTCTTGCTCGCCTCTGGCCATGTGATCTCTTTGCACACACCCACTCTCCTTCCACGTTCTGCCAAGAGTTGAAGCAGTGTGAGGCCCTCACAGATGCAGATGCTCAATCTTGAATTATTCAGCCATAAGAATTGTGAGCCAAATAAACCTCTTTTCTTTATAAATTACCCAGCCTTGAGTATTGTGTTATAGCAACACTAAATGGACTAAGACAAGGAGTAACTCAAAAGAGGCAATAGGTATTCACTGGAAAGCACAGAGATCCAATTTGAAAGCAGTAGCAGAAATCAGAGGGGTTTTGCTCACTCCAATAGTGTATAAGTGCAAAGGGCCTCAGGTAAAAGATCTAAAGAGGATGGAGCAGTCTAGCCCCTGTGAACTCTTGAAGCTGACCAGCCAGGTCTTCCTTCCAGGACAGGGACCCACGCCGAGGAGAAACTGCCAAAAGAGGAATCAAAATTGGACAGAGCAGGAACGATAGAGGGGAAGGAAACAGAAGATCCAAATAAAAATGGAAAAATTTGTATAAGAGCCAGGAATCTCAAAAAACAAGCTGCTATAGTTTTGATACTGCACGAAAACAACAAAGAGGGAGCTTTGTGAAGGTAGAAAAGCTATCTTGAACTCTGCCCCATTTTTAAGTTCAAAAAAATTAATGTCGCCTTTACAAAAATGAGCAACAGTAAAGGATCAAGCTTATACCCCATACAAAGTCATTTAAGAAAAAAGAGAATAAGCAGCAGAGTAACATTTGCACAGACAATGAAAAACACACCAGATGGACACACCTAAAAAACAAAAAATTCAAACCTACTATTTTAAAACAAACTAAAAGAAATTAAGAAAATGAGATAAGATATGAACAAACAACATAAACCAGAAATAGAAAAACTCAGAATGAAATGACAAACTCAGGAAAGAATAGGTTTAAAAGAAAAAACATTTCAAAAATTAAGACTAAACTAGAAAGAATATAAGAGTGAATAAACACAACAAATAATGCATTAGAAGAAATAGAAGATGAAACAAATGGAAATTCTTAAAAATCAAAGAAATGAGTATGATACAAAGAATTCAAGAGAAAGTGACAAATTTTGAAGCTAGGTAAAGAGGATCCAACATACAGAGAATAGGATTCCCTGAATAAAAACACCAAAGCAGGGAACAAAATAAATACTAAAAGCTATGGTTAAAAAAAACCACAAAACTTTCAAAAATAAAAGAGTTTTCAAGCTACATATTGAAAAGCCACACCAAGTTCCCAAGAATATTGATCTAGAAGGACCAACACCAAGGCATAATTTTAGTAAAATGATAGAACTTTAAATAAAGAGAAAAATCTTTTGAGTGTCTAAGCAAAAATAGCACAGGATTTTTAAGGGGCTGAAAATTGGATTATCATCAGCTTTTTGACTGTAACACTTATACCAGAATGAAATAGAGTAACATATTTAAGGAACTCAAGAAAATAAAATGTGAGCCAAGGATCTTATATCCTGGGAAACTGACTTTCAAGTATAAAGGGTACAGAAAACTCTTAACAATATGCAAGGATTTGGGAAATATTGTTCCTTCCTGAGGAATTGACTGGAAAATGAACTTCAGAGAACCAAAGTGACCAGAGAGACATCAACATAAGGTGGTGAACATTAAATATATAGTTATGTATAGAATTAAGAATAAATGAAAATTAAAAAGGAAAAAGTATAATGTCTATATGTGCTGACAAGATAGACATAGTACGGCTATTTATAAGTTGAGGGATGAGGGAATGAGGAAAGCATATAGAAAAAATTTTAACTGTTTCCAATAGTGACTTGGATTGAGTAGCATTTGTGTTTGATGCTGAGACTTTTGTGTGTGTTTAATACAGAATAAAGGAAATGAGTAATTATTTGATATTCTAATTCTGTCATCTCCTGTGTCCTTGAGAACCAGGATTCTTGGGTGAGAAAAAGAAATTCAGGTATAAGAGAAAAATTTAAGTAAATACCCAATAATTCTAAATTTGAATTAGAAGAATCAGTATGTACTCATGAGGCTTTTTATCTTTATTAATTAATGGAATTTATTTCTTAAGAGCAGTTTTAGGTTCACAATTTAATTGAGTGGAAAGTATAGAGATTTCCACATACCCCCTTCCCAAAGCACACACAGCTTTCCCACCATCACTGTGGTGCATCTGCTGCAACTGATGCACTGACATTGACCAACATCAACCAAAGTTCATGGTTTACATTAGGGTTCACTCTTTGGGTTGCATATATTCTACAAATTTTGACAAATATATAACAGCATGTATCCACCATCACAGTATCTTACAGAATAGTTTCACTGCCCTAAATATCCTCTGTGCTCCACCTATTCATCCCTCCTCCCCTCCAAACCCCTGGCAACCAGACTGTTACTGTCTCTGTAGTTTTGCTTTTTCCAGAATGTCATATGGTTGGAATCATACAGTATGCAGCCTTTTCAGATTGCCTCCTTACACTTAGCAATATGCATTTAAGTTTCTTCCATGTCTTTTCGTGGCTTGATAGCTCATTTCTTTGTATATTTTGGTTAACAGTCCTTTATCAGATATATCTTTTACAATATTATCTCACAGTCTATGGCTTGTCTTCTCATTCTTTTGACATTTCATCTTTTGTAAGAATATAGACAGATAGATGATAGATAGATAGATAGATAGATAGGTAGATAGATGATAGATTCTCTACTAATAGAAACCCAGACTTCTTGGAGAAATAGCTGATTCCAGGTCTGGAACAGGAAATGTATAAGGTGAGCCTGGAACATCTTGTCATACCAGATAGCAAGGGGGCTAGCAGAGACTAAAAGATCATGTCAAAAGGACGCAGGAACCATCTGCAAGAGGCTCCCACGGGCCAAATATAGAACAATTTGAACATCAATAAAGTTTATAATTGTGATGGATTAAAACCCATCAAATATGTTTAAACCTTTAATTTATAAAACTACTTAAAACATTGTCACCTTCAGAGGATGGGGAACAAATTCATTCTCTCAAGAACTGGCAAATAAAGAAAAAGAATTAAACATCTCTCCTGTTTCACTGGGTAGTCAAATGGCAGATGAGTGGAAGCATCTTTTTATAGAGGTACTCGAGTTAATAGTGAAAAAGAAATGATGGAATTGGAGTATCAGCATTTTGAAACCCCCAGTGAATTAACAGAGCTAGGCATTGTGCAGTACCAGCTGTTAACATCGCAAAAAGAGAGGCCACCAGACACTACGTGCCTCCTCATGACCTTGCCAAAAGGACTGAACAAACCTCTGGATCCAACTGCCACTTTGCAGGAAATACAGTGGACTATCTTGAACTGCACAAGAGTTATCAATGAGCAGAATCCAGACAGTGGGAACTCTGTGGGTCAAAAGGCTCAGGTTTTTTGACAGAGAAATTTTGACAGACAAAGAAAAGAAAGAAGAGAGAACCTATAGATTCAAAGAGACTCAAAAGATAGATCGAATTTTTAAAAATGGCAAGACCACATCATGTGTCTAGGGAGGCACATGTGGGTGATAAAACCATAAAGACAGGACATAGATTACTATAAAAGTCATGTGAGGGTCACTTTTGCAGGGAGGGAGGCTTCTGAGATTAGGAGGAGGAACAGGAGAGGCTTCGGGGGACGTTGGCAAAGTGCTATTCCTTGATCTGGGTGGTGGCTGTTATAATAACCCCATAACTATACATTTGTTTGGCGTATATTTTTCTGTCTGTTTTATTTTACAACAAAGATAGTTCTTAAATAAAATGTCCCAATCTATGGTTTAATCTTCATTCTCTATATACCCAGAGGCAACAGTGGTAACTGTGACTCTGATTTCCCAACATGAAGCCTTAGGACTCTAGCTCCAGAACAAGGACACTGAGTGTCTCATTAGAAAGACCCACTGACCCGCCAGAATATAAGCTCCGGAAGGCCGGAAACCATGTCTGCCATGTTCATGCTGTATTCCAGCTGTGACTAGCAGGTAGGAGGTTCTCAATAAGTATTTGTTGAGTGAATATATGACAGGGCTGGACTCAGAGGACTCACTTTATTGGGTGAAATGCATAGTGTCAGTCATACAACAGACACCACGACCCCACCATGAAGGCCTGGCTCCCCCTTATTTCTGGGCCAGTCATATCTGCATCTCTAAGGTCACTTCTTGGCCCCTTTGGATACAACTCCTCCACCATCTGGACTAGGTGATTGAGGAGCTGTGGGAACCTCCTTGGTGACCACTGTGCATCTGCAAAGGATGCCTTGGTGCTTCCAAAGGAAGAGGGGAGAGAGACTGGCCAGGCTAGGGGGAGGACTGGATTGTCATTTCACCTTTCTTTTGAACAAAAGTTTGGCAATGCTTCAAAGAAGCAGAGGCAATGCCCAGTCCCTATTTCCCCTGGCCTGGGGAAAGTATTTGCTGTCTGCTCAGGGGAAGCAGTGACTTCTGTGGGCTCTTGGGCTCCAAATGGGTTCATGCTGAAAGCATCAGGGAGAGAAAAGCACGGGCTGTGTGGGCAGGCCCTCTGCTACTTCTGCTTCTCATGCAGGCTCCCAATTCCAGCCTCCAGGGATCCCCAGTAACATGGGATTCCAGGTGCACCCTCATACAAACACAAGGTACCACCTTCACACTCAGAGATCCAATTTCAGGGCATGTTTGGAAGGTAGTATCATATAAGGTGATTTAGATGAAATTCAGGTCTACACAAAATTGCTCAGAATTAATTGCTTCCCATAGCCCCCTCCATCCTGGTTTATGCCCATTTAACAGATGGGACAGCAGAGGCCAAGAGGTTTAGCCATTATTCCAGTTGGAGAAGAGTAAGGGCTCTTGAGGATGCTGCTTCTGTTTTCCACTTAACAAACGTTTCACTGAGCCCTTCCTGGGCAGGGACGGTCCCACTTCCGACCCAGACCTCCCCAGATGGATTTTGGAAGGGAGGGGCAGGTGGTTCATGGGGCAGGAAGCAGTTTTCTCTCACCTGGAATTTGTTTGCCAGTTCTCTTCCAAGGCCACAGGTGCTGTCCACCCCTCCACCCACACATCCACCTCCTTCCCAAAGGACAAGTTACAGAAATCCTAAGGACTCTAATTCCCTACACTCCGATCTCTGGGCCACATCTTCCAGAGAGTCACTCACTGTGATTTGTTCAGTTGCAGGGAGCTGAAGATTCCTTCCACGTTGGCATCCTAGTGAGTGTCTCGCACAGAGTGAACAGGACATGTTGGGACCTGCCCTCGCAGAGCTTTTAGCCTGGCCACTGGACTTGGAAACATCTGCACCTCATGATTTCCACAAGGGGATAGAGGCTCCCTTGTTTAAAAAAAAAGAAAAAGAAGAAAAGGATTAAACAATATTTTTCTCGGGTAACCCTGTTCACCGCCAGTTTAAGTACAGTAAACCCATTTTAAGAGTATCTCCCAGGAAGCATAAACTTTATTTCATTGCACCATATAATCCCCTGTAATGGAAAACCAGTAATGACGATGCCAGCAGCAGGTGCAAAAGGCAGTTTTACATCAGTAGAAAATTCAATTCTAATTAATCTCTTCACAGCCAACATAATTGAGTCTTCGTGGGGACCACGGGACAACCCCACCCTCCACCTCACTGTTCCCTTTGACAGGCCTGTCTTCCCACTGCTGTGCTGGAATTTGTCTGGAAACAAAGGGAAAAACAGTGCTGATATCATCTCGGTGATGTGGGTTTGCAGGAGTCTCTTGATTTCCATCACCAAGTTATTACTGACATTCCAGGCGCTGAGCACAGTCTCAAAGGCCTTCCCTCAGTATGTAAATAGCATCCTGCTTTGTTATTTATTTCTTAGCTCTCCTCTCTCCTCTCCTGCCCCCGGGGTTTTTTTTTTGAAGATATCACAAGGGCCACATCTCTCTTTGCTATCACAGCGTTCTCCGCTTTAGCGGCATAAGAAAGAATTATGAGGCAGGCGCGTGCCAGTGCCCTGTGCACGGGTGTATATCTTCCTGGCCTCCCCATCCTCCCTGGTTGAGGTGATAATTCCTGCATGGGTGACAGCCAGTTTAAGAGCGATCACTGTCAAGCCCCAAGAAAATGCACAGACTTCATAAACTCCCAATATTGCTTCATCTGATCTATTTCTTTCATTGCTTTCTTCTCCCCACGTTAAACTGTGATCATCCTTAGCACTGAGCAAACTTGCGTCAGACCAGCTCCGTTAATTAAAACACTCCCTCTGTGCGGGTTTCCAATAGGCTCTCCTCCCAGCAAATTCGAGCACACAGAAATAAAGCCAAAACCAGACTTGGACTGGTTCTTCATGCCAACTGTGAACCACAAGCCAAGCAGAGACAGGGTGGGGGTGCAGCCCTCGAGCCAGCGTCTGTCATGGAAAGAGGAAGCTGCAACTTCAGAGCTCTCCCTTGAAGCAGGGCTCATAAACCCGTAATCAGAGGGAGCGGCTGGCCAGGGTGAGTGGCTTCCTACCTTATTCGGGTAGGGTCTGGGATCTGCCTTGATTGCCTTGGAAAACTGCTTCTATGGCCAGAGGTAGATCTGGGTTTCTGCCCTGCCCAGGTGAAGCTTGAGAGCACCACCAGGTGTGGGTAGAGCAGCCCCATCCATCCAGCGACCCAACACCTGCATCACCACCAGACACCCTCGTGCCAACTGCCAAATCAAAGTCCCCAGCCAGGAACCCAGGGCTGGGCTTGGGCAGAAAATCAGGGTCTATCTGCTGCCCACCATCATTCTTGGACCTTGATGTCCCAGAAGCCAGGAACACTTGCAGTGCTTTGATGCGTGTGAGAATAAAAACCCAGCAGGACCAGAGTGACACTGGGAACAGGGTCCAGATAGGTCCACACCAGTGGGGCCTGGGTTCCTTGGTGGGATCCACTCCCCCTGGGTGTTGATTTCCCTGGAGCACTTTGAGGTGTTCCTATTTACCTATCAAACTCCCATTTTTTAATCACACCCCCCACTGCCCAAATTCCTCCCAGAATCCCTGCCGCCCCCGCCAGCCTGCTCCCCTTTGCCCCAGGAGGGATGGCCCTTCTTCTCGTGCCTGCTGGGGGAATAGGTGTTTCCTGCTGCCATAGGCCTGGAGCTGCCTTCTCCTCTCTTGTTTTCCGGATTGAGGTTCCTCCCCTGGCTGCCTCTTGCTCTTTTCCTGCTGTGCTGGCTGGATCTGGAGGGCAGGGAAGATGTCTCACTGGCTGCGCTGGGGGTGCCAAGGGAGTGGGAGGTGCTCCCCATTCTCTCACCACACCCCCGAGGTCCAGCAACTTCCACCAATCCACTGATGACCGCTGAGGTCCCAGCCCCATGTGGGGCTGAGCCAAGGAAGGCCAGATAATGGAGGGAGGCAGGGGAACCTCGACCACAGAAGGAGAAAGTGGAGTCACCACCCCTGATCTATAAGATGAGTTACTCTGAAAGCTGGGGCCATAGCCTGTTGAGGCCTGAAAACTTGAGAATTTATGGATCACTATTTATGTTACCAATAACCAATTTGGTTCAATAACCAATAGCAAAAACAAAAACTACAAAGCCCAGCTTGGAAGTATAAGGGGCTCCAGGGTAAGACAGGAACGGAGCACAGAGGCTGCCTTCAGGGCCAGCCATCAGTGTGGGCCTGATGTTATATCAGGAAACAGCTTGGTCCCTGCCTGCCTCACCTGAACCTCTTTGGGAGGAAGCTTGAACTTTCGTTCCTGGACTTGCTGTCCATATGCACAGGGTGGCAGGGGTTTAGGACCTAACTCTAATCTCAACAGGAGACCTTGTGTCCTTCATCACACCCCCACACAGCTCCTGTCCTCACCACCCCTCACTTGATGATTCCTAATGACTTCACTTGTCACCCTGTCTGGGTCCCACCTCCCTCTGGTCTGTCCTCCACCTCTGCCTGAGCAGTGCTTCTAAAATATGACCTGACCACACCAGTCTGATGCTCAGACACCAGCAATAACTGCCCACCACTTGCCAGATCAAATGCACAATCCTCACTCTGGGTTCAAAGACCACCTTCTCCTTTCTCTGGACTATTCCCTAGACATGACCACCTTACAGCCGTTCATGCTGGTCCACGGGCACATCCCCTGCTCCATCACCGTTCCTCAAATCCGCTATTAGACTTGCCACTGCCTCTTATTCAGTATTGTTCTGAGAGTCTTAGCCTGTGCAATAAGTCAAGAAAAAATGTAGATAAAATGAGGGAAAAAGAGAAAAAAGGTAATGATTTGAAGAAGATATGATTTCAAAAAACAAAAAAAAATCAGAATATCAACAATGAAAAAAGGACTAAGATCCATAGTTTCTCTATATACAAATAGTACTAGTTAAAAATGATGGGGAAAAAAAAGACTCACTCACCATAGCAACAAAAATATAAAATATCCAGGGATAAACCAAAAGAAACTTGTAACATCTATGTGAAAACAATCTATAAAACTGTGCTGTGGGATATAAAATAAGAACTTAATAGATGAAGAGATGTGTCACAGCATAGGAAGACTTGGTAGTAAAAAGGCTTCAATCCTTCCTAAATTAATCTATAAATGTAACTCCAGTAAAAATCCCAGCAGGATTTAGGGAGAAGAACCAGATAAAATTCAATTGGAAGAATTCCAAATGACCAAAATGAACTAAGAAATTTTCCAAAAAAGAACAATGGAAGTAGACTTACGATGCTCATTAAAAATGGAAATAGACAAGACAACAGAACGGAAAAGAGCCCCCAAATAGACCCTTGCATATGTAGAAATTTGGGATTACTAACAGTGGCAGCAGATACTTACTGGGCACTTCTCATGTGTCAGGCCCTGTTCTAAGCATGTTATGTCTATTAACTCGTTTAATCCCGACAACAATCCTGTGAGGTAGGTTATTATTACTATCCCAAATTTACAGGTGAGGAAACGATGGCACAAAGAGGTTAAATAACTTGCCCAAGGACACAAACCATTATACAACAAGGGTAGAAGGTAAAGTTAGTGTAAGAAGGAAAATGTATGAATTACATGTCATTGGGAAAAATGGAAGAAATGAAGTTAGACTTCCTACCTCAAACCATGTACAAAATTGGAGCCCAGATGTGGGAAAGATTTCAACATAAGAAGAATCAAAAGAAACTATTCATAGCTGCACTATTCACAATAGCCAAAAGGTGGAAACAACGCAAATATCTATAACAAATGAATGGCTAAACAAAATGTGCTACATCCATATGGCGGAATATTTTTCAGCCATGAAAAGGAGTGAAGCACTGATGCATGCTGCAATGCGGATGAACCTGGAAAACATTATGCTGAGTGAAAGAAGCTAGACCCCAAAGGCCACGTGTTGTAAGGTTCCATCCGTATGAAACCTCCAGAATAGGTAACTCTGTAGAGACACAAAGGAGACTGATGGTTGCCAGAGGGCTGAGAGGGGACAGGGAAGAATGGGGAGTGATTGCTTAATGGGTACAGATTTTCCTCCTCTTGGGGTGATGAAAATATTTTGGAACTAGATAGAGTTGGTATGAATATACTTAATGTCACTGAACTATACACTTTAAAGTGGCTAAATGGTTAATTTTATCTTATGTGAATTTTACCTGAAAAACAAAGTACTAGAAGACTGTCAAAGAGTGACTTTAACATCTTGGTGCGGTAGGTTGTTACAATGATGGTGTCCAGTGAATCACACCTCCCTGTACCTGTGTCCTTTGTAACGTGGCTTTGCTGTTCTTTCCATCAAGAGGTGGAGTCTGTTTCCCACCCCTTGAAGCTGGGTTGGCCTCCTGACTTGCTCTGGCCAATATGGTTCAGGGAAGTGATACTGTACCAGTTCTGGAGCCTCCACTTTAAGAGATGTTGTGACTTCTACTTGGCCTTCTTAGACCCTTTGGCCTTGAAACCACCAAGCTGTAAGGAGGCCAGTCTGGTCGCTTGGAGGATGAGAGGCCACATGGTGGAGAACAGAGGCGCCTATAGGGAAGGGAAAACTGTCCCTCTACCTTCTGAGGGTTTGATAATTCTGTCTATGAAATAAACTGACAGCAGGTAGATTAACAGGAGAAAAGGTATACAAATTTATTATGTGCATGGGGACACCACATGAAAGAAAAGTGAATACTTCCCAACTTCTTTGTTTCCTGCCTATATAAGCAAGAACTTAACTTTTAACTTTGGAACACTGACCCCATTTCTCTGGAGTCTGTGTCTTCTGTATGGCCATTCCCAGCTTTTCATTTGAATAAACTCTTTAAAACTGGATTCTAATTCTTTTGATTATTCCAGGTTGACACCCTCATCATAAGGGAGGAGGGGAGGGGGTGTAGACAACTTAAGGGAGAGTAAGTGATTTGGGGAAAGATGTAAAGGCCTTCAGAAGAACAGGCCTGTAACAAAGTCTGGATGTGGTGTCACCTCCAGGCCCCTCTCCTGTGATCTGAGTTACTCTTCCTTCATTGATTTGATTCCCCAGTAAAGGGATTCATGACAATTGAGTTCCTTTTGGAGGCTCTGTCTTTAGACAGACAAGGGAAGTTCAGAGGAAGCCCTCCCTGCATTTGCTGTTCCACAAGTGCCCTCAGTTTGAAGTCCAAAGCGACATATTTTGGGTACATTTCCTGAACTTCTTCACGTCCCAACCAAAAGCCATAACCAACCGCCAGCTTTAGCTGCGCAAGTGATCCCACGTGCAACCAACAGAAAACCACCCAGCTGAGCTCTACCCAAACACCATTCACAGAATTATGAAAAGTAATATATGGCTATTGTTTTAAGCCACTATGAGTTTGAGAATAGATTATTACACAGCAACAGGTAACTAATACATTTGGGCTGGGGAAGCCTTTTTTGTTAACGCAGTGCTAAAAAGAAAAACAGAAATAGGACAAATCTGACTACATAAAAAATTTTAAAACTTCTGTAAAACAGAAAACACAAATAAAACACTACTAACCAGTGGTACTCATCCTGGGGGTATATCAAAACTGCCTGGGGAGCTTTTTCAACATGCCCATACCAGCCTCATCCCAAGGGAACATCTTAGACTCCTCAGGGTTTAGAATAATACATGTGGCATTAGGTCATGGTCAGAACAAGGAGTCTGTAGCCAGTCAATGGGCTTGAATCCCAGTTACTGGTGTGTGCCCTTGGACAAGTTATTTAATCTCTCTGTGCTCAGGTCAGGGTTGTTGTTGTAAAGATTAGAGGAATAGATAAACTAATAATGTGAAACAGAGCAGTACCTGGTATATAGTAAATATTTAATAAATGTAGCTAGCATATGTATGTTGAAAAATTTTCAAGTGATTCCCATACACCATCCATAAAGCCAAAAAACAAAATTTGACCATGAGTGTATATGTGGGGAGTGATTTGCAACACTCATTTTTTTTGTATTTGCTCATATTATGCTTGCATGTTTGCTCATATTATAATGAGCAAAAGGTTACTGACCTCAACATATAAAGAGCTCTTAATAATCAACAAGAAAAAGATAAAAAGAATGCAATGCAATCACTTCCAAAAGAAATGCAATGGCCAATAACACATTAAAAGACATTCAACTTCAGTAATCATCAGAAGTGTATATTAAAACAATATGTTTCATATTTGATGTTTGAAGTATGATGTTCCCTATCATATTTGCAAAGAGTGAAAATGGATGACTACCAATGCTGATGAGCATGTGGGAAAACAGGAACTCTCATATCCTGCTGGGCAGGTTCTGAATTGTTACCAGTTTTCTGGGACCAATATGGCAACAACATGTGTACACAATTATAATGTGATCCACTTCTTGGAACTTCTCATAAGGAAATCAGCAAATGGGTTGAAAACAATATATGAATAAAAATGTTCATTATAGCACTTTTTATGATAGTCCCAAGTTATAACAACCAAGATGCCAAGTAATGGAGATTCATAAAGTGAAGGGTATTGACAAGGAGCAAAGCAGGTTTCAGAGCAAAATGAATATGGCCTGATCCATTTTTGTAGATAAATATGCAGGGGAGTGTCACTAACCACTGTCCCAGCTGGTGAGGAGGGGGTTGGCGGTGGAGTGTGATATTAGGAAGCTCAACAGGGCAACCTCAGCCTCATCAACGCTGCCAATTTTATCACCATCTGTCTGATTACTGTATTTTATTTTTCAATCAGGTTCAAAACTTGGTGGGGAAAGAAGGGTATTGTTTATTGCACACCTCAAATGCCAACAAACCCCTCATCTTCTCTTGTTCTTTCACAATAGGCCTGATTTGATGAGCCATTAAGCCCATCATTTAGCAACCAAAAACCTGGTTACCCTTTTTTCCTCAAGGGCAGGAAGGGCTTAATATGCACCCTGGTTCCCAGGAGGTAAGATGAGATATTTGCATTTTGTCTTACTAAAGCAACAAAAAAGGAGAAGAAAGATCAAATAGTTTGGAGTCGCTAATAAAAGAGGCTGAGCATTCACATTCTGCTATCACACATATGTAAAATTTATTACAAATACAGAAAAAACAAAGACTGCAAGGATGTGTACGTGAGGACCAAGTGGAGGAGGGGCAGGAGAGTTGAATAAGGTGTTAATAGTAATTGTGTGAGCAGGTGGGATCAAGGGTGTTCCCTGTTATCTTGAAATTTATGATTTTTCTGTAATTTATATATATTTCTCTTGAAATAGAAAAAAAATCAGATATAGGCATACTTTGGAGATGTTGCAGGTTCTGTTCCAGACCACTGCAAAAAAATGAATATTACAATAAAATGAATATCACAATAAAGCAAGTCACACAAACTTTCTGGTTTCCCAGTGCATATTAAAGTTATGTTTACACTATACTGTAGTCTCTTAAGTGTGCAATAGCATTATATCTAAAAAAAATGTACATGCACCTTAATTTTAAAATACTCTATTGGTAAAAAATGCTAATGATCATCTGAGCCTTCAGTGAGTCGTAATCTTTTTGCTGGCGGAGGGTCTTGCCTCAGTGTTGATGGCTGCTGACTGATCAGGGTGGCTGGCAGTTGCTAAAGGTTGGGGTGTCTATGAAAATTTCTTAAAATATGACAACAATGAGGTTTGCCGCATTGTAGCATGTGATGCAGTATAATAGCATTTTGCCCACAGTAGAACTTCCTTTAAAATTGGAGTGAATTCTCTTAAACCCTACTGCTGCTTTATCAACTAAGCTTATGTAATATTCTAAATCCTTTGTTGTCATTTCAACCATGTTCATAGCATCTTCACCAGAAGTAGATTCAAGAAACCACTTTCTTCTCAAGTCTCAAGAAACCACTTTCTTTGTTCATCCATAGAAGCAATTCCTCATCTGTTAAAAAGTTTTATCATGAGATTGCAGCAATTCAATGACATCTTCAGGCTCTACTTCTAATTCTAGTTCTCTTGCTATTAATATTTCTACCCATTCTGCAGTTACTTGCTCCACTGAAGTCTTGAACCCCTCAAAGTCATCCATGAGGGTCGGTATCAATTTCTTCCAAACTCTTGTTAATGTTGAAAATTGCCATCTTATATAGGCATTGTTTATGGCACTCCAAAACAATTAAAATAGCAACATCAAAGATCACTTATCACAGATCACCATAACAGATATAATAATGATGAAAAAGTTTGATATATTTCAAGAATTACCAAAATGTGACACAGAGACACAAAGTGAGCCCATGCTGTTGCAAAAAGGATGCCAATATACTTGCTCAACATAGAGTTGCCACAAATCTTCAATTCATAAAAAAATGCAATATCTGCAAAGCTCAATAAAGTGAAGTGCAATGAGGTATGCCTGTATACCAGTAGGCTTTTGTTTACATTTTGGAGGTGTCTCCACAGTTCAAAACAATCTCTAATCCTAGCCCCTTATTTTGACAATATTGTTCGATGCCTAGCAGCCATCTTGTACATTGTGATCCTGCTTGGCTCCCCAACCTCCAATCCCTATCACTATCTTGGCCAGGGGGGTTTGAAACAGGAGTGGGCATTAACCCTTATGGGGCCAATTGAGATCCCCTGGCCAGGAATTTGCAATCAGGCTGAGAAAGTCAGTCCTTCCTGTGGCTAAACCTAAACGGTCAGGAAAGGTGGGCAACCATGTTTTCAACCATGTGGCAATGGGAGTCCATTGCTCCGAGTCATGGACCTTCCCGAGGCCTGGCTGTGTTCCTGTTCACAGGTTCTGCATACTTTAAAGCACTGTGTTTTTGTCTAAGCCTGTTCTAGATGGATGATACAATCATAAGAATATTAACAAAGATCAACTTTGGTACCAGAAGTGGGGTTATGAGTAAACAGTCCCTCCCTGAAAGACAGACCGAGACAGGATGGGAGTAAGGAAGGAAGTTACCCATCCAACACTGCGAAACCTCCCACTGGCTTATATGTTAGAGACACAATTGATGAGGCTTGTTGGCTCTTGGCTCTAGGAGCCAACAGAGTGAGGCTTCAGGAAACCCCTATATCAGATGGCTTACGTTTTCACAAGAGATGTATTACCAGAAAAAATAAGGTCTGGCCAAAAGAAGCATGTGATTCTCAGACCCTCAGGAAATCCACAGATCTGAGGCTCTAGCTGGGAGTGAATCATCAAGGCTGTCAGCTCTCTCGTGGGGATCCTCCCTGGTGCTCCTCTCTGGGTGTCCCCCACAGGACAGTAGGTAGGGAATCCACCCCCTCTCCATGACAAGCAGAACCTGGGGTGGCTGCTGGCCAGGGAAGCAAGCCACCCAATAACTGTGGAAAGTGAGAACCCACTGGTCCTATCATTCCCTTATTCTCTCCGGGTAAGAAGAAATGGTATCTGCTTTGGACTGGCAACTGAGTGCGGAGTGGTTTTGTTCTAGAAGGTTCTTAACATGTCCGTTCTTCTAAATGAGATTCATTACTGTCCATGGGATGTGTTGGGGAAGATTTCATTATAATTCAGCCTACAGGTGGCACCCCAGGGGCCAGGCACAGATGGCATGGAGTGGCCTGCTCCCTTTAAAAAGGAAATGTTCTCTAAGAAGAGGAGCCTCATTGCTGCCTGGTGGGGTGGGCAAAGACAGGTGGGTTTTAGGCACTTTCCACTGGGAGTGAAGTCCTCTGATGTAGGATGGGAACCATTGGATAGACAAGAAGGGGTATCCTGCTAGCATCCCTGGTTCCAGGCATCTCGATACTGGCTGCCCACCTGGCTTTGGGCTCCACGGTGAGTGCTGCATCCTTCAAAATACGTGTCCTTTATGCTTAAGTTAGCTTCAGTTGTGCTTTGTAACTTACAACTTAGAGTCTTGAATTTTTTAAATTAACTTATTTTTTACTAAAAATGTAATGACTGAACATGATAAAAAATTCAAATAGGTCAAAAAATACTCAAGGAAGAGTAGGTCTCCCTTCCACCCCAGACCCCTGCCCCTGTATCTAGAGGCAACAACTACTAACAGTCTCTATAAACTCTTTCAGAAACTGTCCATGCATATAGAAGCCCTTGTATGTATTTTTTTAAACAAATAAGAGCTAATTATACGCACTGCTCTGCACTTTGTTGTTCTTTTAACGTAATAACATCTTGGAGATCATTTCATGTACTAATTCATTTTTAATTTAAAAACTACATAAATAAATAAATGGTGCTGTGATCATTAGTTAACTGTTTATGAAAAATATTAAATTAGTTTCCTTCCCTACACCATGCACCAAAATAAATCCCAAGTAGTGGATTAAAGATTTAATCATAACAAATGAAGCTCTCAAAAATAATGAAAGAAAACACGAGTGAGTGATCCTCACATGGCAGATCCCCGGGTGGGAGAGAGCCCTGGGTGGGGCCTGACATAAGCGTGGAAACTACAAAATCGAAGACCCACGGGCTTGAATGTGTGTATGTTGGTGCTATCTGGGTTCCATTTTTTCTCTTGTTGGGAGAAGCATCGTAGGTGGGGTTCCCCAGGAGAAGAGTCTGAGGAGAGCATGCACAGGCAAGTGAGGCATAAAGCAAGTGGTCCCAGGGAAGAGCAGTGAGGGAGGGGGACTCAGTGGGGGGAGGGGGAAGAAGCCAAGCAAGACTGGGCTCTCAGGCAAAGTCCCAGCTGTCCCCACCTTGAAGCAAAGGAGTTGGGCTTTCCTACTCCCAAATGCGTCAGTCATTGACTGAGGCCTGCCCCCGGGGCACCTGCTCCCAGGCACCCTGACTCTCTGTGTCTGTGAGTAGAGCAACTCCCTGACCCAGGGTGGGCCTCAGAGGAGTTGCAGGTACAGCTCGTAGATTCTGGGGCACAGGTGCCCAATGTGGCAAAGGGGATCAGAGAGGGTCTGGGAGCAGCAGCCATAATGTCCACTCCCGAGGGAGTCTTCCACCAAGCGGGTGCGCTAGGGAAGGCCTATTGGGGTCAGACCCATGAGAAGGTCAGACCCCTGAGAAGTTATGACTCTCAGTTTCCAGTGAAAATTCCGAGAGGATGTGAGCCCAAGCTCCTCACAGCCACAGCCATCTGGCCCCAGAACCCAAAGGCTTCTCAGGCTGAGTTCTCTGGATGCAGACTGGGGTGTAGCGTTTGGGGCAAGAGGTTTATGTCGCTGGCTCTGAGGAAAGACCCCTGGAAGGAGGTGAGGAGACAGAGAGAGAAGCTGGCCCACAGAGCAGTGACAACTGAGGCCCCAGTCAGTCCCACAGGGAAGTCCGGAGCTGAGCACCCCTTCAGAGTTACACCCCTTCAGAGGTGTCCCCAAATTGAGGTGAGGGTGGATCATCCCAGAAGGGGCATAACATTGGGAGAGGTGCTTCCCAGCTGCCAAGGTAACTCCCAGCAACTGCAGATAGCAGCCGCGAAGGTTAATTTTAGATGTCAGCTTGACCGGATTAAGGGATACCTAAATAGCTGGCGAAGCATTATTTCTGCGTGTCTGTCGGAGTGTTTGTGGAGGAGATTGGTGCGTGCACTGGTGAACTGAGTGGGGAGGATCTGCCCTCAATGTGGGTGGGCACCATCCAGCCAACCGGGGGCCTGGGTAAAACAAAAAGGCAGAGGAAAGTTGCTCTCTCCTGGACCTGGGACACCCTTCTTCTCTGCCCTTGGACATCAGAACTCCAGGCTATCCAGCCTGTGGACTCCGGGACTTTTAGCAGTGGTTCCTGCCCCAGGACCTCAGGCCTTTGGTCTTGGGCTGCGAGTAACACCGTCGGCTTCCCTGGTTCTGAGTGAGACCTTCAGACTTGGACTGAACCATGCTGCTGGCCTCCCTGGTGCTCCAGTTTGCAGACAGCTTATTTTGGGACTCCTTAGCTTCCATAATCATGTGAGCCAATTCTTCTAATACATCCCCTCTCGTCTCTCTCTCTCTCCCTCCCCTCTCTGCCCCCAATCCTGTTGGTTCTGTCTCTCTGGACAGTCCTGACTAATACAGCCATGTCAGCTCTGGAGAGGGAATCTGCAGGGAGCACCACAGTGTCCACTATGAGGGGGACCCAAGAAGTGTCCTCTCCTGGGGGCTCCTGGCTGCAGTGACTCTCCAAGGAGAGGGGCTGAGGGGGAAGCCCGATGGCCACACATCTGAGGCCATCAGGATGGGTCACCCCCTAAGGAGAACACCTCTTCTGGAACCCAGGGGTGATGGGGCTGGGTGGGCCCCACCTGCCAGGCTCTGGGGGGCTGGTGTTCCCTGGCAGAGAGTTCCCTGGCTGGTGTTCCTTGACTGCGGAGAGATATCAGAGAAGAAGATTGTCTTGGTCTGTTTTGTGTTGCTATAACAGAATACCACAGACTGGGTAATTTATAATGAACAAAAATTTATTGGCTTATGATTCTGGAGGCTGGGAAGTTCAAGATCGATGGGCCTTCTTGCTGCAACATAATATGGCAAAAGGGCAAAAAGAGGGAGAGAGACGGAGAGGGAGACAGAGATTAGAACAGGGCCTGACTCTCCCTTTTGAAACAAATCCACTCCCACAATAACAGCAAGAAACCATTCACTCTGCCTCCATGGTCTTATCACTTCTCATTAGAACCCACCTCCCAACACTGTTGCATTGGGGATCAAGTTTCCAACACAATGCTTTCTGGAGGACACATTCAAACCACAGCAGAGACATTCTCAGAAACCTGGCAAGAGGGAGCATGAAAGGTCGAAGATGAGGTCCTGGGAGGGGGCACTCCAGCCTGGGGCCTGTCTCCACACAGCTTTGCTGCAGGCAGGGAGGTGGTGTCACAGGTGGTCAGCAGGCCTGAACAAGGGGGACTTCAGCAGATGACCTGCACCGCTCTGGGCCAAGTAGGCCATAGGAGCATGCTGCAAGTGCCTATGCAGCCCTGCGTCAGAGGAGCAGAGAGAGAAGCCCAGGAATGACCGGACCTGGCTGGGCCTGGACAGAAGGTGACTTGAGGGCAGGAGGTTTGTTTGTGTCTCACACGGCCCCCATCCCAGTCACCCCAACTGCTGTTGCTTTTAAACAAATTTTCCAGAGAGGGAGAAGTGGCAGAGATATGTGGGCAGCTGGAAAGCCATGGGTCTGTGGGAGACAGCTGGAGGTGCAGTATCACCACTACCCCATTTTACAGATGAGGAAACCAAGGCTGCAGGCGAGGAGTGCCCTGGGAGCCCAGAGAGGCAGTGGTGTAGAACAGCATCTCTGCATGCCTTGCAGGCCATTGCAGGATGGGGCATGGCCACTCAGGGAGGGGTGTGGACTCCTGTGCAGCTCAGAGTCCAGCAGGGAGCAAGTAGAGCTGGCCGAAGGGTGGGCTGGGCATGGGGGCAGCCCTGACTAGCCATTCCCCCACTCTGCCCCGTCCTCTCAGGAGGACTTGGCTTTGGCTCTGGTTGCCAGGAAACAGCACGGCCATGCCTGAGTATCCCTGGAAAGCCCGTTTCCCTGAAACACCCCTGACCACAGCCAGAGCGGCAGGGCCAAGCCTCATTATGGCTCAGCAGACAGTTCTTAAAAAATTGTCCTCGGCAAGCTCGGCAGACAGGGATGTGTGGGAAGATCAGCTGCACAAGGAGATCGGGGAGGGGGTGTCCAGGCACCTGGTGCTGGGGGATGGGGTATGTGTGCCCCCAACGCCCTGCCTAGCTCCTTGCTAGGGGGGCCCTCATTTTTCTCACAGAACTGCCCCCCAGGACACCGTGCCTTCACCCTGACCAGACACCCCTCTCCCCAGCACCCCTCTGAGCACCTGCGGAGCCAGGTGCCAGGAGCCAACGTTATGGATTATGCCCCAAACCAGGAAGGACAACTAACAACTCAGGGTAAAGCTCTGTTTACACCGGTATTGATTCTGGACCTGCAGTGACTCAGAGGCCACAGAAAACCAGACGCTCTTGCAGAAGGTGTGAGAGCTTCTGACTGGCAGACACTAATGATTTCAAGGGACGCAGAACATTTCCTTAGGATGGCTTGTGTGCCCCCACCTGCCCTGCTCATTGGGAGCGGCTGCTCAGGCAGCCACAGCTGGTGCATCTGGGTTCACGCTCAGGTCCCAAGCATAAGGGGGTTGTGTGGAGTGCTTGAGAGTCAAGGGAGAGGGTTTTCTGGGAAGGGGGAGAGAACAGCCCATTGCACGAGGCTCAGGAGAGCATTAGTGAGCCAGCCCAGGCACGCCCAGGGCCCCATTCTGCCTCCTGGTGGGAGCACGGGGAGGATGTGATGCCAACTGTGTGCCCCTGGTCTCTGATGATGGCTGCAAGCTGACTCCCTGCAGGGAGAACATCTGAGATGTGGGTGTGATGGGGCTTTGGCATTCTATCCCCTTCTTGTGGCCTGTGGCAGGTGGGTTTTCTAGAAGCGGGGCTTGGTGAGGTGGGGCGTGGGGAGGGAGACTTCCTGAAGAGAAGAAGGTTTCCAGTGTCCTCAGGGCCTCATTCAGGAGCTGGGACAGGTGGAGAAGGTTGTTTCTGCCCGGGTGGGAGGTCGGGCAGGTTCTGAGGAAAGCAGAAGCCCTGAGATGGGGCCTCCGGAGGTTGGGCCCCAAGAGGATGAAGGCCGTGGAGTGGGGCCAGGAGCTGGAGGCCAGGCCCACCAGGCCCAGAGAAGGAGTCCTATCCGTCTGGGACCCTTGGCTTTTGCCCCTTTTTATTGACCTGGACATTGTCTTCTGGAGTACTAAGGGAAGGGCCATGTGTCCCCATGTGAGCAGGGGTGCTAAGGCCAGTGGGCCAGGTCAGTGGTCACTGGGAGTAGCTTCTGGGCAATGCTCAACGCAGAATGCTCCCCTCATTGCCAATGCCGGAGGTTTGTCCTTATCACAGAGGCTGGACATTCCGTTGCACCCTCTGTGGCCTTCTCTTTGTAGCCCCCCAGGGCAGAGCCAAGAGGATCACTTAAATGTAAGCCACTTGAATGTGCAGCCCAAACGTGAGGGCCTGGCTGCCAGCGTTGATCCCTTTCCCTGCAGGCTGACCTATCCATGGGGAGCCCTGCCAGCGCCACCCACAGGACAAGTGAGACCTGCAGCTTCAACATCGTGCCAACCAGCTCAGGGGTCACTGCCAAGGGGGCAGAACCTCCCTGGAACATCTGTGAAGATAGTGTCGCCCCACAAAGAGGGAGTAGGCACCAGATACCCACCCAGGTGTGGTAAGTGCTGCAGGGGAGGTGACAGAGGAATGCAGATGTGGGGCCCAGGTCTAATGTGGGGAAAAGGGGTGCCTAACAAGCAGCCCCTCTGCAGCGACTCACAGACTCTCAGGTCTCAGCCAGGTCTTGGTTGATTTGGAGAGGCTGGGGAAGGAGGTCTGTGACAAGTAAATCACAGAGGCATGACACAGCACAGAGGACAAGAATTCAGCGGTAGCAGCAGCAGGGCGAGCTGCTTTGTGTCACAGACGCTCTGTGAGAGCATAATTCACCCCCACTCTCCACCCCCAGGCTCAGATTTGCAGAAATCTTGAGAGAATTATGAGACTTTCTGTTGCATGTGAAATACTATTGTAAGGGGCAGCTGGGTTATGTTTGTTAGGTTTTACTATTGTTTGGTTTAATTTTTAAATGTGGTTATCAAAGTAATACAGCCACCTAGTTCAAAAAAGTCAAATATTACCAAAAGACTTATAATTAAGAGCAATCTCTTTACTTCCCTGCACCCCGATCTTGCTCCCCAATTTTACCTCTTACAGCTGCTTCCTCGGTATTTTCCTGCATTTCCAAATCTCATATTCACGCTGCCCTTTCTTCACTCTTTGGTTCTGTTGTTCTACATGGCTATTCCACAGTGTGAGTGAGTCCCTAGCTGCTGTAGGGCACCCCCTCCCTTCTTTTACCCACCAGCCCCCAGCCCACTTTTGGTTAAAATTATGGTTAGTGTTTGTGTTATTATGACTATGCAAATATTGTATATTGCAGGTCAAGGAGCATAATATCATCTCATCTTTTTTGCCCAACCTTCTTTCTAGAGTCAGTAGTTGCTTCAGTTTTTTATTTTCCTGGTTTTCAATATACCTATCGTTAATTTTCCCCACATATTTCAATCTCTGCCACAAGCCTATTTACTATATTTTAAGACACTCTAATGGCACAATTCGCAAATAGCACCCCAGGACCTCAGAGTTCACTACATAGCGCAGAAGCACCATGGGATATTTTAACTTTTTGAGGGAAGCATGGTGGTACTTGATGTTTGTTAGCTATCACAAACTACAAGCATGAGGTCATTCACCATTTCAATGCTACATTCCTTATGATAATGCCATATCTTTGCAAAGCTGGGTTTCAGCAGTTACTATGATAGTAAGTGAGTACTGGGCAAATATCATTGTGAAACAGAAAATGAAGGTAGAGGTGTACAATCTGATTCAAAGGTTTGAGAAACTGCAGTGTTTCTACACTACACAGTGTTTCTACAGGCACGCACGTCCTATTACGAAGTAATTGTGGTTATTTAAGAACAAAAGTATTATTTTTCTTTCAATTTCTATGTACTATTTTTTCAAATGGCTACTAAGCTGTTAGGGCATAAATATTTATTAAGTTGTCTGGACCTAACTATTTAATAAACAGAACTGTTAGGTATTTCTTTTAGCCCAGAGGTACCAAGAAATATTTTTTTCTTGACAAGACATCAAGGAAGTTATGAACCAAGAAAATTTGGAAACCTCTGCTCTAACCCATTAGTTCTGTTTCATTCCTGAGGACTTCTCTTCAGGGAACTTCCCCCTCTTGCTGCAATCTGTTGTGAAGCTGTTACCTTAGGAGCAACCTTCACTTTTCTCCTGGGTGGGATCCTTTGTTTCCTGGATCCCGTGCTGCCATCTGTATTCTTTCTCATTTTGCTGAAGCATGTTCAGCAAAAATCCCTTTATTAAAGGATTTGTTCTGTAAAATTTGGATTCAGTCAAAAGGCTGCACTCAAGGATCCAGAAGGCCACATGTGGCCCCAAGGCTGCAGGTGCCCCGTCCCTTATAGAGCATCTTTTCCTGTGCTTATTTACCATTTGTATATCTTCTTTGGAGAAATGTCTATTCTAATCCTTTGCTCACTTTTGAAATGAGTTGTTTGGTTTTTATTGTTGTTGTTGTCGATTTTCAGGAGTACTTAATATATTCTGGGTATTTATCCCTTATCTGGTGTATGATTTGCAAATATTTACTTCCATTCTGTGGTTTATCTTTTTACTCTCTTGATAAGTGTCCCTAGGTGCATTAGTTTTTAAAAAGTTTTTAAATTTGATGAAGTCCAATTTATCTATTTTTTTATTGCTTGTGTGTTTGGTGTTATACTTAAGAAGTTATTTTTAATCCAAGATCATGAAGATTTTCACTTATGCTTTCTTCTAAGAGTTTTACAGTTTTATGTGTTAAATTTAGGGATTTGATCCATTTTAATTTTGTATAGTATAAGGTAAGGGTTCAGATTCATTCTCTTGCAATGTGAATATCTAGTTTTCCAGAAGCATTTGTTGAAATGACTGCCCTTTCCCCATTGAATTGTCTTGGCACCTTTGTAAAAAATCAATTGATCATATATGTGAAAGTTTATTTCTATACTCTCCACTCTATTCTATTGGTCTATATATCTACCCTTATGCAGGTACCACATTGTTTTGATTATGGTACCTTTGTATAATAATAACTTTTGAAATCAGGACACGTGAGTCTTACAACTTTGTTTCCTTTTTTCAAGATTGTTTTGGCTGTTCAGGGCCCTGAGACTCTATATGTAGATTAGAATGGGTTTTCTGTTTCTTAAGAAATGCCATTGGGATTTTGATAGGCATTGCATTGAATCTGTGCATAACTTTGGATAACATTGTCATCTTAACAATATTAAGTCTTGCAATCCATGAACATATGATGTCTTTTCTATTTATTTAGGTCTTCTCTATTTGAGCAATGTTTTGTAGTTTTCAGTATATAAATCTTTTGCCTCCTTGGTTAAATTTATTTTTAAGTATTTTCTTCTTTTTGATGTCACTGTAAATATAATTGTTTCCTTAATTTCATTTTTGGGTTGTTCATTACAAGTTTGCAGAAATAGAACTGATTTTTGCATGCTGATTTTGTGTCCCACAACTTATATGAACTAATAATTCATTTATTAGTTCTAACAATTTTTCAGTGGATTTCTTAGGGTTTTCTACATACAAGGTCACATCTTTTGTGAACAGAGATCATTTTGCTTTTTCCTCTCTAATTTCTGTGCCTTTTATTTCTTTTTTGTGTGTAATTGCTCTGGCTAGAACTTCCAATACTATTGAATAGAAGTTGTGAATATAAGCCCAATAGAAGTGGTGAAAACAGGAATTTTTGTCTTGTTCCTGGTCTTAGGGAGAAAGATTTCATACTTTTGCCATTGCATACGATGTTAGCTGTCACTTTTTCATATACGGCCTTTATTATGTTGAGGAAGTTCTGTTCCGTTCTTAGTTTATTAAGTGTTTTTATAATGAAAGGGTGATGAGTCTTGTCAAATGCTTTTTTCTTCATCAATTGAAATTATCATGTGTTTTTTTTACTTTTATTATATTAATGTTGTATATTATATTGATTTTTTTTTTTGGTATGTTGAACCATCCTTACATTCTGGGAATAAATCCTACTTGGTTATAATACAGAATCCTTTTAATATGCTACTGAATTTGGTTTGCTAGTATTTTATTGAGAATATTTGCATCTATATTAATGAGGGATATTGGTCTGTAGTTTACTTTTCTTGTCATGTGTTTACCTGGCTTTAATGTCAGTGTAATGCTGGTTTTGTAGAAAGAGTTAAGAAGCGTTCCCTCCTCTTCAATTTTTTGGAAGAGTTTGAGAAATATTGGTATTAATTTTTCTGTCAATGATTGATAGAATTCACCAATGAAGACATCTGGTCCTGAGCTTTTCTTTCTTGAGAGGTTTTTAACTTCTGATTCAATATCCTTACTAGTTATTGGTCTGTTGAGATTGTCTATTTCTTCTTGAGTCAGCTTTGGTATTATAGATTATGTGCTTCTAGGAATTTGTCCATTTCATCTAGGTTTTCCAGTCTGTTAGCTTACAACTGTTGTCTTAGTCAGTTTGGTCTGCTATAACAAAAATGCCATAGACCGGGTGGCTTAAAGAACAAACATTTGCTTCTCACAGTTCTGGAGGCTAGGAAGTCTAAGATCAAGGGGCCAGAAGATTTGTTATCTGGTCAGGGCCCACTTCCTGTTCATAGAGGACCATCTTCTCACTGTGCCCTCACACAGCAGAAGGAGTGAGAGAGCTCTCTGGGGTCTCTTTTTTAAGGGCACTAATCCCATTCACAAGGGCTCCGCCCTCATGACCTAGTTGCCTTCCAAAGGCCCCACTTCCAAATACCATCACATTGAGGATAAGAATCTCAGCATATTCCACACAACCAGCTCTTATTGAAAAAAAGTAAAAAAAAGAAAAAAGAATCTCAGCATATGAATTTGGGGATGGGACACAAATATTCAGTCCATAACAGCTGTTTATAGTATTTTCCCATAATCCTTTTTATTTCTGTAAAATCCATAGTAATGCATTCACTTTCAGTTCTGATTTTAGCAACTTGAGTCTTCTCTCTTTTTCTTAGTCAATTTGAGTTTCTTCTCTCTTGTGGCTTTCAAAATTCTCTCTTTGTCTTTGGATTTTAACAATTTGAGTATAATATGTTTCAGTGTGGATCTCTGCATATCCTGCTTGGAGTTAATTGAGATTCTTGGATGTTTATGTCTTTCATCAGATTTGGGAAGTTTTCAGCCATTATTTCAAATATTTTCTTCCTGCCTCGTTCTCTCTCTCCTTCTGTAATTCCTATAATGCATATGTACTATAATTGATGATGTCCCATAGGTCCTTCAGCTCTGTTTATTTTCCCTCATTCTTTTTTCTTTCTGTTCCTCGACTGCATAATTTCAATTTTCTTATTTTCAAATTCGTTGATCGTTTCTTCTGCCTGCTCGAATCCAATGTTGAATGCATCCAATGAGTTTTTCATTTTGGTTCTTGTACTTTTCCGCTCCAAAATTTCAGTTTGCTTCATTCTTATAATTTCTTTTTATTAATATTCTCATTTTTACACATAATTTTCCCAATTTTCTTTGATTCTTTCTGCATGGTTCTTTTAGCTCATTGAATGTATTTAAGATAGTTAATGTCCTTGACTAATAATTTCTATGTCTTGTCTTCCTCAGGAATAGTTTGTCAACTTTTCTTTTCCTGTGAACAGGCCAGACTTTCCTATTTCTTAGTATGTTTTATAATTTTTCTGTTGAGGACTGGACATTCTGAGTATTACGTTGTGGTAACTCTGGAACTGTAATTCTCCCACTTCCCAGGAATTGCTGATTTTTGCTTATCGAAGGCTGGGGCCATCCATTGGTGACTTTTCCAGACTATTTCTGCAAAGTATGTATTCCTTATTGCGTGTGGTCACTGAAGTTCCTGTTCCATTGTCTCTGTGGTCAGTCAGTGACCTGACAAAGATTCCCCTAACTGTTTGGCTCCCAATATTTGTTGTGTATGTGGGAGAGGCAGGAAGTTCTTTCTCTTTCAATCCCCTTATAGTGGGGAAGCCGCTTTAGCCCTTGTTATCTGAAGCAATGGCCAGCCTCTGTGCCAGACCCTCAGTGATCAAAGGGATCAGTCATCAGAATACACAACTCTGATTTTTGGAGAACAAAGTCCTTATTGCCCACCATGGCACCAGCAGGGCATACCAGGAACACAGGCAACCATCCCCACAGCTGCCTGCCAAGGGGCTGGTGAGTGGGGGATGGTAGCCATTATGCAAACAGGGAATTTATCAGAATTTACCAGCCTCTTCATCAAGCTTTCCTTTGAACACTGGAGGTGTTCAACTAGACTGCAGAGTTACAAAATGGTTGCTTCAGACAGCTCCTGCCCCCTCAGTAGTTGTTTGAATGGAGGGACAGATTCCTTTAGCTTCCAGCCCTTCCATCAATTTCCCCATTTTTAATCTCCCTAAATGCCCACTCTCAGCCCCAGCTCCAGGACCCAGCCCCCCGACTACTGACTGGGGGTCTGTGTTAATGGGCTCTTGCTCTCCAGTCCCCTCTGAAGTTCCACAGGTGTCACTTTCTCTGCTCTGCTTGGCCAGATGGCACTTCTCCCTCTAGGCTCTGCCTTCCAAAATTTACTGAAATCTCTCATTGCTGCTACCTTCTCATCTGTCTTTGTCCTTGTTGGTTTATGCCTTTTAAATTGCTTCACTTTCGTAGTAGCAGGATTGGGATGGCAGGGAGAAAATGCCTGGGGTCAAGCCACTGGTTTTTAATGGGAACTCCAGGTTTTGCTACTGTCCAACACTTTGTTTCAGTGCAAGTCAGCACTGTTACCATAGACTGTCATTTTCTTCCTCTATGTATTGGCTACTGTGGTCAGTAGAAATGGTGGGGCAGGACGTTTGCAAGGTTTTTGCCCAACAGTGTGGCCAAGTCATGGCAAGAGGGTCAGCCAGCCCTGGGCTCTGTTTAGGGCAGGATGAGTCAGAGTGGGATATCTGGGGTTCCTGGGCATATTATAGGAGGGGATACTGGGTCCCCAGAAGGCCAGAACCCAGTCCTGCTGAATTCCAGGGCAGCCTGCTACTGCGGCTTTGTTCTGAGTCCAGTGTAATGTGCCTTGAACCAAATGTGTGAATAATAGGCACCTCTGATGCTGAGAGGGTGCTCAAGCCATCTGCATCCAGGAGGAGTGGGTGAGCCTCTCCTCTGAGCAAGGCTCAGGCCACCACAAGCTTCCTGGCATCTAATTGCAAATGGGTGTCAATAACTCTCCCAGGCTGAAGGAAGGCATCTCTTTTTTCTGTTCTTTGGTGTTTAATATCAAGTTTCAGCCCAGCTCATGATCGCAGCTGTTGTCAAAGGACCTACAGGAAAATCCGTTTTTATTGAAACTGAAAAGGTCAGTTTTCTTGGACGTCTCCATGGTGAAAATAATAAATGCAGCACATTCATACCCTTATGATATTTAGGCTCTCCAGCTGGAACGACCCTTGGGAGAAGGCGCCTGAGGTTTTAATTATGTTTCCCATCCTTCCCACCACAATTGCTGCAGAAGAGGCTGGCTGGCAGGTCATTTCCCTCCCTGGGTCACTAAGTAGATAGATGGTCAGGGCTTGGCAGCCCCACTAGGTGGCATCTGGCATAGGCTGGGTGAGCTCCCAGAGGGCCCACTTGGTCTAAAATGTGACCCCTCTGTTATGTGGCTTCTGCTGTTCAGTGCTTGTTCCATCATTGACCTGAAATGGCAGACGGGCAAGTCTCTCTGCTCTGCCTATCCAAATCCCACCTGCAGACGGGGACCCCCTTCGAGAAAAGCCTGAGCCTCCGAGGCTTAGCTGGTAGACATTGCCAGCCTCTGGTCCCTGCGGAACAGCCCACTACCTGGGGCAAGTACAAGTGCATCCCACCCGAGGTTCCTTGATGACAGACTGAGGCGTGGGGAGGGGTGATCAGGACGGCAGAGAAAGGGATGCTACCAGGGCAGGTGAAGCCCATTCTAGGGAGGACAGGGCAGTAGGGGATGTGGGGAGAGAACCAGGACACCCTGGTGTTGACTTCTTTCCAGGGACTCACTCTTCATTAATCCAAGAGGTTAGACGGTGTCACGAGGTGTCTTTGATGTTTATTAGTTTGGCCTGGTATACAGCAACCCTTTCAACCTACAGATTTAGATGTGTCTTCAGTTCAGCAAAGTTTTCCTCTCTTTTATTTTTGAATGTTTTTCTTTTCTGTTAATTGTTTCTGTTCTTCATGAACACCCCTTATCCTGTTTTGATTTCCAGTATCTTTTCTTGAAAGGCGTTATCCTCTCTCTACTTCTAACTTCTCTTATCCTTTTCTGGTGCATTCCAAAGAAGCCTCTCAGACCATGTTCCGAGTCGCCGGCTCCATTGTCCACCGGCTGCTCCCGATCCTTGCTGCTGCTGCCCCTTCTACAGTCGGTGTGTCCTCAGACGGTTTGCCCGGCTGCCTGCCCCATTGTGACCGCAGTTTGTCCTCATCTTCTCTTCAACTCTTACTTTTCAGACTCAATATTTTCATTTTGGGGGAAAAAAAAAAACTCTTACATCTGTTTCCTGGAGTAAATATTTTTAGAATTCTGTTTTTTCTCCTTCCTTGATATCATGACAATATGGTTTTCTGGTCCATCTGCCTTCTCCTCAGGAGCTGCATGGCTGAGTTCACTCTCACACCCAGGTTTCTGCCTGGCACATTGGGGGCATGCCCATCCCCTTTTGTGAGTGCAGGGCATCCCTCTGATTCAGGAAAGGGGCCCCTGAGGGCAGGTGGAGCCCACCGCAGAGGTGAAGGATGATTAAAGAAGAGCCCTGGCCACAGAAGTCGGCTCGCTGGGAGCACTGGGTCTTCCCAGGCCAACAGCTTCCTCGTGGCTGCAGGTCCCTGGGAGCAAGGTGCCCATGCACATCCTGCTCTTGTATCTAGCCCACCTCTGCAAGTTCCAGGGGTTCAAGAAAGAGTTCCTCCAGCCAAGGATGCCCAGGTCAAAGGAACCTTCCAGCACCCCAGGGCTGCTTCTTGGTGCAGCCAAGACTGTGCTCACGGCTGTGGGGCCGGGGCGTCTGCAGGCACTTGAGATGTAGTGTGCCCTGGCCCCGCCCCCAGGGCTGTTCCCACGCATGCCTCACCCTGCAGAGGAGGTGACCTGAGTGCCATCCCACCAGCACCACACTGCCTCCCCAGGAAAGAGGGCTGTGGGTCTTCCTCGAGCTACGACTTCACTCTGGTCTCAGCTGCCCAGCACCTGGCAAAAACTCCTGGAAGATTGCAAGACACAGCTGGTGCTTTCTTTGAGTTGCAGTAGGACTTCTTTGATTTCTGTTTTCTTCTTGTTTTCCCACATTCTTCTCACTTCAGAGAGGGAGATCTGAGGCCTTTTCCTTCCGCCACCATGTTCATTTGCACACATCACGCCTGTTCGGTTTCATGCCGTGTCAGTTATGACCGGCCCCCGAATACTTTTCACACATACGTGTATGGCTAAAGAATTTGGTGAGTAATTTTTCCTAGTGCAACTTTAATAAGGGACAAAAATATTTTGTGTGTGTGATAAGGTTGATGGCGTGTCTCTAGGGAATTTGGAGATAGTGAAAGCTCAGTTTCTTCATCCGAAGATGGAGAAAATAACAGCACCTATCTCCAGTTCTACAGCTTAAATTAATTAAAAAAACCAATACCTATGAAGCCCTTAGAGCAGTGCCTGGCACATGGAGATGAATAAGTGATGCTTAGACATTATTTACTATACTAAAAATTATTACTCTTATTCCTGTTACAACTCAACCTCCTTGGTTAAATTCCTATGCTATGGTTAAATCACATTTTGTATTTACAGTGATACATACAGCAAGTCTCTAAAACACAAAAGGCTTAATAAGGTTAGGATTATTCTCGTACTTCAAATTCAAGGCCCTAAGAACTTCTACTAAAGAACATCAGTGGATAAGCATACCACTTCCGAGGTGGAAAAAAGACCATTGTGCTATTTGGGATTATCCTATCAAATGAATCTTGCCCCAAACTCGTCTAGGAATAATAAATAAAATGTGCGCGTGTGTATACACCCAGAGGTAGGCCCTTTTTCCCAGCAGAGCCTCTGAATCCTGAAACACAGCCTGACAGCCCAGAGTTCCACCCACCTCCTCATTGGCGCCTTTTCCTAAAATTTAAAATACAATTTTTTTTCTCAGAACACAATTGGCAAATAGCGATAACTCTGCAAACAGGGCTCTGTGGCCTGGGGCTGTGGTGAAAGGAAACCTTGTGCATCTTCCAGCATCACAGCTTCCTGGTGTCTGTGCCAAGGATGGTCCCCCATCTCTGGACCCTTGAGGTCCATGCAGGTCCCTATCCTCTGGCCAAGTGGCCACAGGCAGCCGCACGACCTCTCTGAACTGTAGTTTCTGGCCTGTGAGATGGGCTACCAATGCTGCTCCTGGGTAAGAGGGTAGCTGTGGGTAGACGTGGTCTGCAGATGGACCAACTCTGCCAGTCCTGCCCACTGAGTCACCTCCCCTCTCCCTCTGGCCCAGCTTCTGGACAGGCCATCAGAACTTACTCCCTCCCGAACACTCCTTGCTCTACCCAGTCAGGCTTCTGTGCCACAAACCAACTGGAGCAGGATGTCTGCCCTGTCCCCTTCCCCCATCTCTTTGGGAAACTTTGGTCAAGAAGAAAGCTGTTCCCAGATCAGGAAACACAGATTACATATGCCCACACATACAGGCACCAATATACCTATCTGCACACAAATACACAGATGTGCTTACACACACCCACACAGATATGCACACCTGCGCATTCACATATATGTACACACATAGGCACCATGCACAAGCACACCCATGTGCACATACACAGAGCCACAGGCATCTGGCCACCCTTACCACCTTCAAGGCTCCTGAGGCTGCCCCAGGCCTGGCTGGTGCTCCCTCCCTTCTGCCTCTGGGCGAGCCCAGGCAGCAAGACCAATCTGGCTATCATTAGATGCCCTCTTGCTCCCACGTCCACTGTCTGGAACTGGCCTGCACTGTTCCAGAAGGCAGCGCTGTTATTTAGGTTTCCATTTTCTTCCCCTGACCAAGGAGACCTCAGAAACCTGAGCCACCCAAGCACATGAGCTGTGTGCTAGCTGTACAAGATTCATTTTAGAATCGCCAGCAGTGATGTCAGACTGTGTCAATTCCACAGTGTCAGACTTTATTTTAAAAAAACTCAGTGTCTGGTCCAGGCATGGATCCTCTGGTGAGCGTGTGTACTCATACATATGTGCAGACATAAACAAATCCTTAAATGCATACATGAGTACACAGTCACACAAGCACACACCCTTGTGCTTAAGATACACACACACAGACACACGTACACATGCTCACACAGACATGAGCACACCACACACATTTTCACATACACAAACACACACACATGTATACAACACACACACACAAGTGTACAGGCATGCACACACATGAAAGCACACACAGGATACACATATACACACAAACATATACAGAGACATGCACACATGTAAACCCATGCACAGAAGCAAGCACACGTGCACACATGCCGGGGGGTGGGATGCTGAGAGAGAACCCTGCAGCTGGTTTGGAAACCCAGCCCTGTCTTCTTCTGCACCCTTGTTCCAGGATGGGCTTTTTGTGGAATGTCAGGCATGGCTGACCTCCAAGAGAAGGGAAGCAGGAAACACTGACTCCACCTTCTATTTCTCACATGCCTGCCTGCTGGCCCTGTCCCTCTTCAGACTCCCTCCCTGCCCCCATCATCCCTCAGAGCTCCAAGTTGCCTCCAGAGCACTCTGAACCTCAGCTGTGAGCTGCAGAGACACCCTCAGGAGAGAGTCCAAGCACCTTGACCTGACACTACACCTCACCCTAGTTGCCCCCCAACGTGGACACTGCCCTGTGCTCCAGGCACACAAAGTACCTCTCCCTCCCTCAGAGCTGCCCTGCCAAGCACATGCCTGCTCCAAACTCCTATGCACCCTTCAAGGCTGGCTTGGATGGCCCCTTCTCTGATCTCCACACTCCCAGGCACAGCTAGGCCCCATCCTCTGCTGTCCCTGAGCTGGGCATTCCTACCCCCATTATTGTCCTTGTCACACTGACATTCAGTGAGGCTCAGTTGTCTCTGCCTGGCCTGTTCAGTCACTCTTGGAGGGCACAGACTATATCCTCCTCATCTGAATGTGGCAGGAGCCTGGCTCATAGTAAGCCCTCAGTAAATACATGTTGGCGGAATGAATGAACACATGAATGTGCCAATGGTGCTAAGTGAAAGTCAGTTCTGTTCTGTTTGGAGACAAGGACCAAGGCCAGCTGGAGAAGTCTCCTTCTTAGCTACACTGTTCTTGAGCTCAGTTGTGTCCCCAGAGGGAGGAATCTGCAGAGAAAACTTATCGAGGGGAATGCTCCCTCCAGCCCCATTAATCAGGAATGCTCACTTTCCCCAGGAAGCTCCATTTTCTATGTACAAGGGGAAATGAAATCAGATGTTCTGTATTCAAATCTGTATGGATTTTAGATAATGGAATCGAAAGTTTGTATTATCATCCAGCTGTGGCTCAGATGAGATTTCTAGTCACACAAAGCACAGATACATCACACTGAAGGAAAACCCTCAGCTACAACAGGAGGAGAAATATCCCTGAGGTGGTGGCTCCAACAGGAGGATGTCACGTCTCTGCGTTCGTTTCCATGAGCTGAACCTGTGCCCAGTGGGCATCCGCGAATGGCGAACCTCTGCCAGGGCTGAATGTTTGTCATTTATTCTTACCTCTTGAGTCTTGGTGACAGCAAGCCCCCTTTTCTCCCCCTCCCCCCATAAGGGCAACGCATCCCAATGTTAGCTGAGGCTTTCGCCTTTTAAAGACACTTCAGATATTTTGGTTCTAAGTTTCCACATTTACCATTAAAGCAATTATCAGCTAAAAATGCTCTGCTCCCTAAAACAATACAATCAGAGGGCAGGAGCATATTAAAAGTTATAAATAACTTCGTTTCTCCTGCTACTTGTTTGCAGTGCTGTATAAATCTTTAGGTGTGCGAATTTCATCATTACTAACGTTTTTTAAAATGTAATAAAACTTTTCTCATTAAAAAAAGCCAGCCAATCAAAAGCACCTCACAGACCCTCAAACGTAAACCCACAGTATTTGCATTGCAGAACAACTGTAATTTTATTCATGGGTTGGCATAGCCTCAGCCCATCAGTAATTAAACACGGAACAGCTGTCACTCTGCAGCATCTTGGGCACAGGATGGAATAATGAGCCCCTATCAATGGGCTTGGCTCAGCGGTAGGGGGCTGGCATGGGTGGGGAAGGTGGCTGGCGCAGGGAGGGGGCTGGTGCGGGCAGGGGCTGGCATGGGTGTGGGACTGCTGGCTGGGCTCACGGCTGTACCTGGCTCACCCACTGCAGACTTTCCTCCTTGATTCTGTGGGAAGAGGGCAAGACACTGCACAGAAAGATGGTGGAGGGATGCTGGTGGTGGTGGTGGTGGTGGTGTGGGTGTTTGCTAAAATATGTACTCACTTTTCAGAGGCCACGTGGGACCTAGTGGATGTGTGCTTAGCGGGATGGGGGTCACTTTCAGTTTCCACTTTGTACCCTTCTGTGCTGTTTGAAATATGTTAACAAGCTAGTAGATACTACTTTTGTAATTCACAGAGCTAATTTTAAGAAAAGGTTGGGTGCTGAGCAGTGGGGGCAGAGGAAGGGAGGGGACTTTAGACCTGCCAGAGCTCCTGCTGGACTCCCAGGGATTTGGAGAGAGGGGTCCTCAATCTCTGGGTAGCCCAGCCAGAAGGGGCAGTGAAGATCTTCTAATGCAATGCCCCACTTTGCAGATGAGAACATTTGAGGGGTGCAGAGGTGCAGTGGTTTGGGGCAGTCACTGGCTAGAGGTTCCTCCTCCAAACCAGAAGTGAAGATGAGGTGTGTGTATTGTGGGGGGTGGGATGGTGGCCTTTAGGGCTGTCAGCATAGAGGTCCTGGGAGCAGAGTCATCCTGGGGCCTTTTTTGGGGTGGACCTATTTATTTCCTGTAGGGCCCAGATGGGGAACCAGGGGGTGGCCCAGTCTTCTGTCTGTCTGTCCCTCCAGCAGCCCCCAGCTGGACTCCCCTTGCATCTCCCCAGTCTGCATGACAGCTTTTCTAGACATCTCTCAGGAACTCTCTTTCCTTCCCCCCCTTTCTTCCAGGTTTTCCAGGTTATCTGTACCACTCCACCAGCACCAGCACGGGACAAGTACTATGCTTCCCAGAGCCCCCGAGGAGCCCGCATCAGGGGCAAAATGCAAGACCTCAGGGCTCTGCATTCCTGCAGACCCAGCACCTTGCACACTGCTCGAGGCTGCACATCCTCAGGGCAGCCCCCTTAGGGGACCCCTCCATCCTGACCCAAGCCTCCTGCTGGTCTGGAGGCCAAGGAAGGGGTAGCCTTCCACCACAAAGGCTTCTTGGCTTCTCTGGGCCCACCAGGTGCTCTTGACTTGTCTTTCCTGCATCCTACCACACTTAAGTCAGGGCGAGCCGAGTAGATCTGGTGGGCAGGTGATGGGCAGGACACGCAAGTACCCCCCTCAGTGGGGCTGTACTGGAGGGGACTGACTCAGTGACACTGGGTGGGAAGGGGAGGTCTTCCTGGAATGGACTGGCAGGTGCCGACTGTGGTGTCTGTGAGATCTGGTGTCTGCACTCACAGTGAGAATGGGAGGGAGGGAGGGAGCCTACGCAGTGGCTGGGCAGGGCACTGCTTGTCCTAGGTGAGGCAATGGTGGTGGGAAAAGTCTAGGGTCCTGTATGGGTGACGGTCTGTGGGAGGCTGGGGGCAGGGATTCCCAGAGGGAGGGGTGATGCCCGGGAATCTCCGAGGCCATCAGTGGGGACAGGGGGTCTGCCAGGTCATTGCTGGGGGAGGGAAGGGTGTGCTTACTTCAGACTGTGCCCTCTAGGACACAAAGAAGGGGAGGCATATAACCCATACCCAGAGACAGAGGGCACCAGGTCTGATCTTCTCCCTGTGACAGTGACAATGGCTTTATGTCCTGCTGGGCCTGATGTCCTTTGCACCTTCATGTCTGGGCCTGTGAGGGTGGCTGGATTTTCAAAGCCATTTGTGGAACATAAGGTCTGATGACAGAAAAGAATGTTTGAAATCAGGGGACGTCTGGTGAGGCTCCTGGGGCCAGGCAGAGAGAATGTCCCATGGAATAGGTGGGGCCAATGTTTACAAGGACCAGTGGATGGTGGATATGACCTACCTGTCAGGCTGGGGACCCTGAGGACTGGACAGGATATGGACACGCAGGAGCAGGTGGTCTCCCAGGCTGACAACACACAGTGCCTGGGATGCGTGGATCCCTCAAAATGCCACAAAGGGGCACCTATCGAGGCTTCTCTGCTCTGCTATAGAAAAAACAAGCACTTTGGGACATACGAGACTGTGCATGTGTGCAAGTGTGCACGTGAGAGTGTACACACCTAAGAGCATGTATATGTGCATGAGCACACGTGAGAGCGTGCATGTGGGTGCACGTGAGTGTGCTGTGTCTGAGCATGCCTGTAGGCATGTGTGAGTGTATGTGCATGACCACACGTGAGTGTGCACAAGGTGAGTGTGTGCATGTGTGAGAGTGTGCATCTCCACTAAACCATGCAGTCAGAAGAATCAGGGGTCCCAAAAGCCAGGTGGATGTTTCAGCCCCACTGCTCCTTCTGGCCCTTCCCGGAGTAGTGGACCCACTGGACAAACTTCTGGGGATGGAAGGTGTCATTCCCTAAGGTAGACAGTGGGGCTATGCCTGAGGCCCTCGCTGCTATCCAAGACTAAGATGGTTTGAAACCAGCAAAGAGAAGGCTTTCTTGGGGCAGGACCGCAAGGCTCCCAACACCTGTTAGCAGCTTTGACAGATGTGGCTTCTGGGGCAAAGGCTGCTGTGGAAGAGAAAACCTGCTCAGAGGAGGTGGGAGTTTTCTGGCCTACAGTGCCTGGTGGTGTTGTGGGGCTGACGGTGTGCAGGCCAGACACTGCTCAGCTCCAAACACAGGGCCACAGGGGCACTAGCAGTGTTGTGGGACTGCTGAGGCACCCAACAGCTCAGCAGAGAGCTGGAGAGATTGCTGAGGAGGAAGGAGGCGCAGGAGCCGAGTTGGGAACCTGCGTCTGGGAACAGAGCATACAAGGACCCACGGTCTCAGGCACATAGTGGGTTGCAAACATGGTGGAGGTGTGGCCGCTGGCCTCCCCAGTCTCTTCCCAGCAGCGGTGTGTCCACCACCTCTCCACCCTCCTGGCTTCTTCCTCTTGGCCTGTGCTCTTTGGGGAGGATCAGTACACAACGGGCTTGGGCACGGTAAGGGACCCTGGGTGACTGCCGTCAATCGCGCTGGGCCCACGCAGGAGGGGCCCTGATGGAGCGGGCGAGGGGGCGCTGTCAAGCCAGCAGGAACAGTGCTTCTGCCACTCTGAGCATGTGGGGAGCGCCTCCTGGGCCGCAGCGTCTCCTCTTTCCACACCTTAGACTGGTGACAAGCACCTCGTGCTTCACAACGCCCGGAGACGACAGCCACGGCTGCTGTTCACTGAGTGGTTACTCTGAACCAAGTGCTGTGCTGGGTGCTATACGCTTCCTGCGTCGTCACAACAGACCCTCGAGAGCTATTACTCTTTCCCTTTACAGGTGGGGAAACGGAGGCTTGCAGAAGTTCTGTTTAATATCAGTAGACTTACGGTCACGGCAACAAAAGCCCAGCTCGAGCAGGCTGAAGCCAAAAAGGCATGTATTGGCTCACATATCCAAAAACTCCAGGAGTTGCCCCAGCTCCAGGTTCAGGTGTGCAAATGACACCACCAGGGCCTTGGCGCTCCCACATCTCTCTGCCTGGCTCTTCTCCATGCCGGCACCATTTTCCCACGGCACGCGGGGGCAAGATGGCGGCCAGCGGCTCCACACTCCGGTCCACCCAGGCCTCGGTCCAGTGGAGAGAGCAGGCGCCCTTCCATTGGCTCCGATTGGGTCACATGCTTACCCCTAAGCCAATCACCATGGCTGGGGAATACGAAGCTCCGTTTGGCCCACCCCAGAGCTTGTGGGATAGTCAGCCGCTCCGGAAGCAAAAGGGCAAGGTGGGGTGGGGGTTCCCAGAGAAGAATGGGTTGAACAGCAGCCTGACTCCATGCTGGGTGAAGCACAGACGCCCACCGCAAAGGCCAGAGCTGAGCCAGGGTCTGGGCAGGCTCCTGAGCCCCTCACCCCTTCTCCACAGTGCTCTGGGGTCACGGGGCTGGCATGCCTGCCCCACAATCTTTAGGGCATGTGCCCTGGAAATCTCCTGGCTGTGCCTCGGGCCTTGGGGACCTGTCTGGCAACATCACCTCTGCTCGAGATTTTGAGGGAGGTGCAGGGTGCTGGAGGGGGGCGGAGATGCTCCAGCACAGGCCCTTCACGCTGGGCCCCTGGGGAGCCCGATGAGATTGCCACTGCAGTTATATAACTTAAATATATGGGACATAATTATTTTTAAAAATATACCAATAAAATTGTCTCTGATTATTTTAGTCACAATACAAATAGCCTCAATTACAGCAGAAATAGGGCGCGGGTTTATGGCTCCCATGAATCTGAGAGTAACCTCAGCTGTGAGGCGGAAAAGCCTGCAGCTACCTCCTGGCCCTGCCGTGAATCCTGCGGCAAAATGGCCCCCAATCCAGCATGGAGGCAGCAAGCTGGGAGGAGCAGAGGCAAAGCTCCCTGGGTCGTTTGTGCAAGGCCTGTTGAAATGGCGAGGTCTCCAGGCCCTCGGCAAGGCCTGATGTGGGGTCGAGAACCCTGACCCACTCCTGGGTCCTTGCCTCCTCCCTGCAGCCCATCTGTTTGTCTCTCTCTCTGTGGTGGGCTGAGTGGCCTGAGACCCCCAGGGCCTGGAAGAGCCACACAGGATGGGACCACTCTCAGGCTCTCCTGAGCCTTCAACTCTGGTCTGGCCCACCCAGCCCTCCTAGCCAGCCAGACATCCAGGTGCCTCTTTATAAGACAACAGTTTCCACTTGCTGAGAAAGGCAGTTCCCATTGAAGAGCCCTGAAATCCAGCCAGCTCCCTAGTTACAAATGGGGAAACTGAGGTGTAGAGAGGATGCGTGGTCCAGGTCACACAACAAAGGAGTGGCAAACCAGAGGGGACCCAGGGCTCTGCCTCGCAGCCCCAGGAAGCTGTGGGACAGGGTCAGGACAGAGGTGGAGCAGCCCCTCTGTGGCCGAGGGCCAGGCCTGCCCTGCCCTCACCTTCTCCCTGAGAATCTGCACAGTGCTGAGACCCCTGAGAGCCCCACTGAGCCCCCTCTGCCTAGTCAGGGCCAAGGCGATCTCCGCAGACAGCCACCTCACAGGTCTAGTTAGTGAGCTGTGCTCAGACATTAGGTCCTACTATGGTCTGAACTTTTGTGTCCCTTTCCAAATTCTTATGTTGAAACCTAATCACCAATGTGATGGTGTTAGGAAACGGGGCCTTTGGGCAGTGAGAGGGATAAGTGCCCTTATAGAAGAGGCTCTAAGAGCTGCCCTTGCTCCTTCAATCATGTGAGGACACAGGGAGAAGGTGCCACCTGTGAACTGGAAGGCAGGCCCTCGACAGACACTGAATCTGCCAATGCCTTGATCGTGGACTTCCCAGCCTCCAGTACTGTGAAAACTAAATTTCTGTTGTTTATGAGCCGCCCAGTTTAGGGTATTTTGTTATAGCAGCCCACATAGGCTAAGACAGGCCTCTCCCCTGGGCCCCTGCTTGCTGCTGCTGCTGAGCCTGCAGTGTCATGTCCCCACAGGAAACCCTTATCTTCCCACCATGATGGGTTTCAGAACGCACTACTGACGACCCCATCCCTCTCGGGCCACACACCCAGGGGAACAGCGCTAAAACCCAAGCTTCTCAGAGCCAGCACAACAGGTGCCCACACACTTCCCAGCCCGTGGTGACCCTGAGGCTGCTCGAGGACAGCTGGCTGTGACGTTCCTCCAGGGCTGGGGCGGGCAGGAGCAGGTCTGGGGAACAAGCCTGCTCCTCACCCCGTCAGACACATGTAGTAGTAGGTAATTCATGGGCATGGCAATGCCCCTCAGCTCAGCCACACCTACTTTTTTTGAGGATTGTTAGCATTTTTCTGTCACACTCCAATGAAAATATATTTGGAATTTTTTTTCCATTGGAATTGCAATGAAAACACAGACAAATTGGGAGAGAACTTGAATCCTTACAATAGCAAGTCTTCCCATCTGGGAAAGGACCATTTCTCTCTAACGAGGCATGTCTTTTTGTCCTTTTAAAGGTTTTATAGTTTTCTTCATATGGGTCTTGCCTGTTTCATGTTAAGTTTATATAGGTTATAGCTGTATTGATGTTCTGAATGAGGCCTTTTTCATTTCATTTTCTAGTCAGCTCTTCACTGGCACAAGGGAAGCTCTGGATCTTTCTCTAGTGTCTGTTGTCATACCACTTTCCCAGGCTCTCAGTGGCTCTGATTGTTTTGCATTTAATTCTCTTGGACTTTCTAGGTAAATATAAACATATTATCTGCCAAGAATGATAATATTGTTTCTTCCTTTCTAATCTTTGTACTGCTTGTCTTTGTCTTTATTTCTAGTCTTATTGTGTTGGCAACATACCCTCGTTTAAAACTTATGGGTAAGGGGTCGCCTCCAGCTTCTCAGCGAGGACCCAGAGATGGATCCCAGGAGCCCTGTGCACACCTGCCAAGACTTGCTGCCACGTTCCCAACAGGCCAGGAGCGCCTGTCTTCCGCACATCCACGATTTCAGATGCATTACATTTCCCAGGATTCTCTTCCTTCTCTGGGGGACTCCAGGGCCAGGCTATAATTCAGGCTGGGAGGGAAGAGGCAGCCAACTCCACATACTCTAAATGGTTCCTCATGCCGAAGGCTCCCAGGGAGATTTTCCTGGCCTTGTTTTCAAATTCCCCATGTCCCACCTCTTGAGGGCCTCCAATCCCTGGGTGCTGCAGTGCTGACAACAGGGATGAACCCACTTCTTGACTTAAGATCCTAACAAGGGCTTGCAGGAACCATAGTCCCACCTCCCAATGATGTCGTCTGACCCTCCATTCAGTATGCGTTTACTGAGCACCCACTGTCTGCCACACCCAGTGAGGCACCCGGGGCCACAGGGAAGACCAGATGAGCATGGGGAAGAGGACGCATCGCAGTGCGGCAGGATCGGCATCTGCATACGGTTTAGGAACTGGGGGATGGGGTGGGCTGCTGGGCCCAAAGGTGAGAGTGGCTCCTGCTCGTCTCCACAGTGAGGGAAGCAATGTAGTCCCCAGGTAGGGCTCCCTGGTGGACAAGACAGGAAGAGCATGCTGGGTGAACAGCAGCCCAGAGGTGTTGGAGGAACACTGCCCAAGTCTCAGGGTCTAGCCAGGGCAGGATTTGAGGCTGGGAAGGAGAGGACACAGGCTGGCAGCAGATGGGGTCTTGGGCAGGGAGGCCCCAGACAAAGGGCTCAAACTTATGATCGCAGAGGGTCTCAGGCTGAGGGTCAGGGGCTTAGGCACGTATGTAGCAAAAATCACTGCCATTCTTGGGGTGGAGGGGTGGGGGGCTGGAGCAGAGGACACCCTGGAGATTACCCACCACCCCTAAACTAATGGCATTTTGTTCCTCCCAACCCAAGGGAAAGGAGAAAATGAACAACCCACTCCCCACACACCCCATCTCTGCTGTGGCATTGGCTGTGCCCAGACCTCCAGACCAGGAGAGGATGCAATTCAAGGGCAATTTTCTGCGCAGACAAACCATGGAATTGCATCACATACTAGTGACATTGAAAGGAAAATTGTGCAATTTTTAATTTGAGGGGAAAAAAGTTAAGGTGGCCTGGGTTGCAATGGTAGCAACATTCAAATTTTATTTATTTATTTATTTTTTAGAGACTGGGTCTTGCTCTGTCACCTAGGCTAGAGTACAGTGGTGCGATCATAGCCCACTGTAACCTGGAATTCCTGGGCTCAAGCAGTCTTCCCTCCTCAGCCTCCTGAGTAGCTAGGGCTACAGGTGTGCACCATCACGCCCAGCTAATTTTTCTAAATTTTTTATAGGCAGGTTTTTTTTGTTTTTGTTTTTATTTTTTTTTAAAGAGGGGACAACAACTATGTTGCCCAGGCTTGTCTCAAACTCCTGGCCTCACATGATCTTCCTGCCTCATCCTCTTGTCGCTAGGATTACAGGCACCAGCCACTGTGCCCAGCTAACATCCACATTTTAGTAGCTGTTGAGAGGACATTTCCCTACTCTCAGAGCCCTTTCCCCCTTCTCTGGGAATGCCCCAACACTTGGCCAGGCCCTGGCAGCCATACCTGGGACTCAGACCCAGCCAAGTAGATTTTCTCCCCAGGAACCAGAGTTGGTGAAGCTGAGTGCCCTCTTCATGGCCAGCCCAGGGAAAGGAAGACCCTGGAACTCCAGCCTCCAGCCCTCCAAGCCACCCTGATTTTGTTCAGCTATCTCTTTGGGCAGCAGCATGGGACCCGGGGACTATGCCCATCAGAATATTGCTCTCCTGTGGCCACAGTGATTGGCCCTGGGATGGGCATGTGACCGTAATCAGACCCCATTAGAACTAACCCCAGAGCTTTTATCTGAGCAACTAGAAAGAATTGCCTGCCATATGCTAATGGACCTGCACCGGACAGGTGTGATCAAATACCCTGCCATCACAAAGAGCCCAGGAACATCACCATCAGAGTCAGCCAGAGCTCAGAGATTGTGGTTGAATCCAGCCCCATCTGAGGCCAGCCTACCCTGGACAGGGTCTGCTCAGCCCAGGGTGGTTTGAGTATTCTGCCATTTGCCACCCCAACAGACCTCCCTACAAACAGCATCCTTCCAGCAAACCCACCCTCATTCGAATGGCTTAAGCTATCCAAAGCAGTTTCTGTTGCCTGGCAGAGGAGCTGGTCCCAGAGGCTAATGGCTAGGAGCAGGGAAACCCAGCTCTAGGAGGGCCCTGGAGCTGGCCACAGACCTGGGGTTCTGACCAGTGCAATGACAGATAAACCCAGCGTTGGGCTTTTGTGGTAGGGACAAGAGGCAGAATCTCCTGAGGCAGATCCAGGGATGGGCCTGGGTGTAGGAGGCTGTGGATTAAGGTGGCTTGAGCTGGGCCTTGGTGGCATTTGGATGGGGGAGGGCATAGGGGTGTGGGAAACCAAGTGGGCTGAGGTCCAAGGCAGAACTAAGTGGAGTCCTGGGTCCTGAGGCCTGGATTGGGCAGAGGTGGGCATGGTCCAGCAAGCAGCCTGGGGAGTTCGGGTTTGACATCCAGGAAATAGGACATCCTGCGATATGATTTACTCTGGATGGGTGATCATTGATTTAGGGCTTCTGACAGGTGCGCTATTCTGAAACTTGACGGAGAGAAACATTAAGTCCAGGAGTCCCCATTTTGCATCAAGCAGTCACGTTTCTCTCCGCCTGGTCAGTTCCACAGCCGAAGCACTTTTGTCCCCTGGAGGGTGTTAGGATGGATTTGAATTAACCAGGAAGTTCTTTGATTGCTATTTTAAAACTTCTCTCTGCTACCTGGCCTGACATAATAATTACCTGCCTGTGATTTATCTCAGGCAGATTATGAGTGATGATAGAGTTTGGGGTGATAATTGAGTGTATCCAACACCTCACCTCCTCCCTAGTTGTTCAAGCCGAAGCAGCGTCGTTCCCCCTCCGGGCCTCTCGTGTGCTGCTGCCTTGCCTGCCGTCCGCCGAGAGCAGGTTATGGAATGAGATGGGCTTTTTGAAACAACCCCTTGCTGCGGCCAGCCCCATGGGGACTGTCCAGCTGGGCCTCGGCCTGGCCACCTGTAAGCCGTCCTCAGACAGACTCACAACCCAAGCACTAAGCCCGACCTCTGCTCTTTCTTCACCAGAGTTACTGGGCTCCAACCGCACGCCCAGCACTGCTCTGGGGACACATCAGTGAACAAGACAGAAAGGACTCTGTCCTCAGGGAGCTGAGGAGGGAGAGTGGAAGGACAGGGTGTCCACAGACACATAATCAAATACAGAGACAAGGTCCCTTTAGAGAGAGAGAGAGAGAGACTGCAAAGAAAATGCAACAGGGCCAGGAATGGGCGTGGGGACTTCTTTAGTGGGGAGCTCAGGAGGCCCCTCTGAAAGGTGGTATTGGAAGTGAGAACCCAAGAAGCCAGCATGGAAAAGACAGGAAAGCTGTCCAAGCAAAATGCACAGCAGCTGTAAAGGCCCCCAGGTGCTGGGGAAGGTGGGAGGGAGTCCTTGGGGCTGCCCTGGGGGATGAGGGGAAAGGGGACCTGAGCTCAGAGAGGTTGACAGAATGGTAGGGGGTCCTCTACCCAGCCCCCTGTTAGAACCTCCTGCTGTTGTGGGTTAGGTTGTCCCCGAGGAACCCGCCTCCCCAGCAACTTCTCCTTGCAGAGATAGCCTTTGGGGAGGGGTCTCAGTGCTGTCAGTAGAAAGTCCTGGGTGTGAGTACAGAAGGCACGGGGAGGACACCAGCACCATCAGCCACCCCCGCAGGCAGGGCAGCTGCACAATTCGCAGAGCCCAGTACAAAATGAAAATGCAGGGCCCCTTGTTCAAGAGCAGGACAGAATATCTCCCTTTCTTCCGGTCTCTCCCTCCATCTGTCATGGTGTTTTCTATGTGTTGTTCATGGCTGCCCTCCTGCAGATGTGGGGACACTTGTGGGGTGAAGCCAGACCCTCACAGGCTCCTGGGGCCCCACGCTGCTGCTCAGTGCATGGAGGATGGGCACCCAGTCCCCCACCCCCAGCGCCTGTGCTCAGGCCCTCAGGTGGAGGGGTGCATGGCACGTGGAGGGGACAGCAGTCACTGGGTGGGGGGGACGAGTGGGTGGCTGAGAGCTCATCCTGGGATGTGGGGGAGGGGGTGTGAGGTGGGAGCACCCAGCACACACTCTATTGTCCCAGGAGATGTCCCTTACAAAACTCAAGTTCAGAGGTAAAGATTAAAGATATCAAGGAGCAAGGTCCCCTTCTGAGCATGGAGCCCTGTGCAACTGCACTAGTGGACCACCCACAAAAGCTAGCTCTTCCTGGAAGGCTTTAAAAATGTCCAGTGCCTGGGCCCCACTTGAGACCAATTTCGAGGGTGAGTTTATGGCATCATATTTTTTAAGATGTGCAGCCAGGGTGGCATTGATATGGGTCTGCTTTTACTGGGAGTGTTGGGGAAGCCACCAGAGTAGGGGTGACCTAATATAGAATGTGTTTGGGGTGGACAGCGGCTGGACGGGGCGGGAGGAACTTAGTCATACATAGCAGGCAGACCGCAGCAGGAGGTGTCAGACCTCAGCAGGAGGCTGAGCCTCTGAGCCACAGAGGCTCAGAGCTGGGCTGCCCTTGGGGTATGGAACCATGGGGTCTGCTGGCACAGTCGATGCGATCAGAGGGAGGTAGGGAGAGGAATCAGCCCTGACTTCTGAGGCTTTGGACTGAGCCATGGGAGGGTGGGGGGCTTTTCACTCAAAGGGGGAAGACAGAGGAGAAGGCAGACTGGGGACGGGGAATTAGGTCTCCCAGGTGTGTCAGCTTCTTCCTTAGGGGAGTCAGTTTCCATTTGTCAAACATGCTGTGGACCAAACGCCTTGGATTTTCAGTTCTTGAAACCTAAACTGGATCTTTTCTGGAAAATAATGGGGCTGACAATTACGAAGGGGTTGAAAAAGCAGCCCCCCAAATCATCTCTTGAGTTTGTCTCATAGGCACAAGGGCAGGCGACTTGAGCTACATGGGATGAGGACAAGCAACTCTGTGGTGACAGATAGGTAGCCCTGGATGACCCAGACAGACTGGAAAGAGTGGGAAACACTGTGGATTTTTGATGAATCCCTGCTAGAACTGGAGCCACCACATCAAAGTGGCTTCTCATGACACAACTAGAGTTTCCTGACATTCGTAAAGATGGAAGCACAACATGGGCTGTCCCTATTCATGCTTCCCAGGGACAGAAGCTTTGGCTGAGGCCAGCAGGACCCTGGGCACTCTGTCAGGCCATCGTCTTGGTCAGCTGCTTGCCATTCTCCCTGGAGGATGAGCAGGGAACGTGCCCCAGAGCCCTGACAGACAGTAGAAAAGGGCATGTTGGCCCCCGAGAGTCACATGCTGCTGGGGCCTGACAAGAGCAGAGCCCACGCACAGCAGGGGCTCCAGGACCTGGCCCTTCGTTCATACCCAATGCAGGACTCAATGCTCTGGCGGACGCTTGCTGCTGCAGAGCTCCCCGTTAGGTTGGCTGAGACTTTGCCAGATCTCATTAGGGTCTGAGTCACTCCCTGCCCAATCACTCCCTCCCCTGTTATCTTTCGCAGACATTGCCCCTAATAAACCTGTCGCACCTCCAACTCCATCTCAGCATCTGCTTTCCGGAGGACCTGACTGACACAGATGACCAGTCACCTTCCTCAGGGAGCTGTAATGAGGAAGAAATGAGTTACCATGAATGACGACGCCAGGCTGGGCTGGACAACTCCTGAGGCCCACCCGCCTGGAACAGAGTGAGTGCACTGCCTGGAGCTGCACTGCGCCTGCCCAGAAACCTTGTGGGTCTCAGGCAATGCAAGCTGAGTTGGAATCTCTGAACCACAGCACTTCCTTTCTTCTGTATCAGAGACTAACGTCCCAGTGCCAGGGATCTCATGAGCAAAGGCATGTCAGTCCCCAGCAGCGACTGGCCCTGGCTCCAGGTCTTCCAAGCCTCAGCCACGTAGGGCCATGCTTCGTGGAGAATCCAGCACATACACAGACACACCCAGCAGCTTCCCCAGCGTCCGGCAGCCTGATGTGGTGATGGTTACCCTCAGAATCCAATGTCCAGGAACTCCCAAGGAAAGATAGCCTCATGCTGTCCCAGAAGTGGTCACAGTTTCCCTCTACACCCAGGAGCCTTGTTTTCCCACCCCTAACTGCTGAGGGAACCCAGTGCCCCCAAGCCACGAACCCTGGGGCCTGGCTGGGCTGCAGGGGACCAGCTGGACAGGGGTGCTTGTCATGTTGGTGCTGATGGTCTGTTGGTACACAGGGCCAAGGGACATGGGGTGGTGTCCCAGTGCGTATATTTCTGAACCAAGTATCAGGAGACTTGAACTCTGCCCAGATCCTGCCACCAGCTTCCTGAATGAACTCAGGAAAGACATCATCAGCTCAGCCTGATGGCATGTTTACCCACACAATGGGCACAGTGCAGTCTCTGCTCCAGGGTTCTCAGAGCTGTGATGAGGGCTGAGAGTCGAGCAGCTGCTGGGCTGGGGCTGGACTTCGGGGTGGCTGGACCTAGAAGCTACATTCCTCAAGTTTCTATCAGCTTGCAGGGGAGGGAAAGAAAAGAACAAAGAATAATCTGTAACTTTCTGGCTCTAGGAACAGGAGTTGGTGGTCGTACCATTTATCAAGCTGGGGCAAAATCCAGAGTCCAGGTGGGGACATAGTAGGGACTGCAGCAGTCTGGGTTTCTGTTCAGCTTGCTTCTGTCTACTGCCCCTTCTGCTGATATAGCCTTTCCTTGCTATGTTCTTGGTGGGATGCAGCTGGCTTCTCCCCCTGGCTTCAGGGGTGGGATTTGACCCAGACCTGGCCAATGAGAGGACCTCATTCCCCTAGCCACCCTGATTGGTTCAGTGACAGGCACGTGACCTGAGCCAGCTGATCAGAGTCATCCCTGGGACTTTGGGCAATGACGTGCTGCCTTTTCTGCAGGATCACAAGCTGGTATGTGGAAGTAACTTTGCAAATGCGTGTGGCTGTTTTGGCTGCCACAGGCAGTCAGCCTGCCTGAGAACAAAGCCAATAACACAAGAAAGCAGGGGCAAAAGAGGGAGGGTGGAGTCCTGATGATACCATTCGGACCCCTGGATCCAGCCGTACCTGAAGAAAGACATTCCTTTGGACTTCTCAGTTGTGCAAGTCAATAAATTCCTCTTTTTGCACTCGAAAAATATTATCTGAGCACATGGTAAATGCCCAGTACTTTATTGGACACTGTGAAAACAACATGAGTGAAACAGACATGGTTGAGCATTTTGGGAGCTTGCAGGTTGATCAAAGGAACATTTCCCCTAGCTATGAATCTAACAGGAGTTTGTCAATTGCATCTTTGCAAGGGATGTGAACAACACAACAGATGGGGTCCGAGAGAGCAGTTTTACGGGAAACGCAGAGATAATCTACACGTGCACGTTTCCTCTATTGATCCTCAGCAGAAAGAGGACACAGCGTTCAGCCGTGCTGGGTGGAAATGGCTCTGTGCGAAAGCAGACAGGTGCAGTGCAGGTGTGTAACTTTGGCAATCTGAGTGCAAACAGGGGAAATAGGGCTGGGAGAATCTCTAAATGGTTGGTTTGTCCCCTGAGTGGCTTCTTCTGAATGACAATTTCCCTAGCTGCTTGACAGAAGCAACTTGGTCGATGATTTTAAAATATTTATCTTTTTAACAATAAAGATAATATAAACACATTAACAAACATTTGGAAAACGGAGAAGAGTATCTCGTGTAATCTCACAACCCTAATATGACTGTTGATAAAAATATGATTTTCAGAATGTAATGGCAGAGTCTTTGATGTGGTTGGTGAGCCTGTGTGAGGTGTTCATTATTCCACTCTGGGCTCACTGAGGCCCCCGGCCTGGCCACAGGGTGAAGATGAGGTGGTAAACAGCAACTCTGCAGCCAGACCAACCAAGTTGCAATCCTGCCCTATTTGTTTAAGAAATGACCTTGGGCAAGTTACTCAGCCTCTCTGAGCCTCAGTTTCTTCATCTGTAGAATGGGGATAATAACGGTGCCTGTTTCGTTGGTGCCTTATGAGACTGAAATGAGATGGAGCTGAGCAAATATTGGTCCTCTCCTTACCCTCCTGCCTGAGCCCCTGCCTAAGCACGGCCACAGACTCCTGACCCTGGCTACACCCAATGTCCTGAATCCTTCAAGGACAGAACAAGGATGGCCCAACCCTGAGCCACCAACAGTATATGCAGGGGGCATCACCTCCATGGTGGGGACATGACCATCTGGCAATTTCAGGGGCTTTCCAAATCCCATCGCATGCCTAGTTCAGGCACACCCCATCCCTAAGCACACCCAGCCACTGCTCAATCACATATTCACTTATGAGCTTCCTATGCCCCGATATGTGTGGGATGCCAGGCTCTCTGCAATGTGGACACACAGCTCCCTCTGTCAGCTCTCACTCAGTGTCCCAGAGCCAGGGCTGCAGGAGGGGCTGGGGATCGTCTTTGCCCAGAGAGGGGACCTGCTTGCCAGAGACCACACAGCAAGTTGAGGGGTGGAGCCAGGCCTTGAACCCAGGTCTCCTAACTCCAAGCTGAGTGTTCGTCTTTAGGGAGGAGTTCACAGAGGCCAGGAGTTTTTTTTCCAGAGCAAGGGGGTCTCAGGTTCTCCATCCCAAGCCCCTCTGCACCTCTAACACCTTCCCTGCCCAGCCCTCTCCCCCATGTGTCTGTCTTATCACCCTAGTGATGCCAGCATCAATGCCAGAAAGAAGGGAGAGTGCCACCCACTGAGCCCGGTGTAGTGGGTTGAATGGTGGTTCCCGAAAGATACATCATCTACCTAGAAACTTGGAATGTGACCTTATTTGGAATAAGAGTCTTTGCAGATGCAATTAAATTAAGGATTTCAAGATGAAGATCATTTGGATTAGGGTGGGTACTAAAGCTAACGATGAGTGTCCTTACAGGAGACAGAAAAGGAAAAGACACAGGAAAGAAAGTCATGTGAAGGTGGAGGCAGAGGTTGGAGTTGTTACCACAAACCAAGGGACACAAGGATTGCTGGTAGCCCCCGGAAGCAAGGAGAGAGACATGGATGGATTTTCCCTCAGAACCTCCAGGAGGAACCAAACTTGCTGACACCTTGCTTTGGATTTCTAGCCTCCCAGACTGTGAGAGAACAAATTCCTGTTGTTTAAGGCACCCAGTGTGTGATCATTTTTTATAGAGGCCTTAGGATGTCAGTACTCCTGGGGAGTTCACTTAGGGGCGGGGGTCACAGCCAGTCATGTACCCCTTCCTCCCGCACGAGGTTGGCTGCAGGGCCTCAGAGCCTCCTCCAGGAGGTGGGTATGAGACCGCTCGTGGCCTGTCTTCCACACAAGCATTCAGTCACTCCTAGAAGATGTCAAAGAGACTCAAAGCTGGATGCTCGTTAAAGGGGGTAAAGGTAGATTTTATTCAGTAACCACTACGGTAGGAGAGAAAAGCTTTGCTACAGAACTGAGCTGCACTCGGATGCATGGAGACGTGACTGGGCGTTTTAAAGGCAGAATGGGGGTGGGGTGGAACAAGAGGGAGCTTGAGCAGTGCCCGGGAGGTGAAGCACTAGAGAACATGAGAGAAAGCAGGGAGGGGAGCTTGGCCAGTGGGCTTATCACACCTGTCTGGGTTTGCTAACTGGCCTATCGGAATTAGGCCCTAACCGTCTCAGAGAGGCTGGGAGACAGGGGACCCTATCTTCAGGTATCGGCTGGAACAAACAGTAAATGTTTTTTTGGCAGCCTTGAGGGGCTGGGTCATCCCAGGGACCTGGCCTTGAGCTGGTAGGAACCGTGCTAGAGTTTGTCCAAGTCTCTTGGTATGCGTGTGTGGGGACGGTGGCAGATGAAGCTGTTTGTGCTGAGCGTCTGCAGGTTGCGGCCTGGTGGAGAAGAGGGCTCAGGGGAGCCTGAGCTTGGTCAAGGAGAGTGTCTGTGTCAAGGAGGCAGGTCTCCTGCCTCTGCTTTCCTTCCAGTGGGAAGACAAGGAGAGCATGGGGTGGTGGGGACGATGCAGGCATAGTGGGTGCCCAGAGGAGGGGGCGCCCTGGCAGACAGGAGGTGGGGTGCTCAGGGAAGGAAAGTCCAAACTGATACCAGAAGGCAGTGAAGGCAGGAGGTGGCAGGGGGACAAGCGTTGAGGTAGGAGGACAGCATATTTGATGTGCAAGGGCCCAGGAGCCCAGTGTGTCAGGAAGGAAGCACACTGAAAGATGGGGCTGGAGATGGCAGCAGAAGCTAGTCACATTGTGCTATGTCGGGGCCCCACAGCCAGGGGTCCAGCTCCGTTGGGGCTGGGGAGGGTGTCCAGGCATAACACTGGTAAAAACTCCCCAGAAGATGCTAAGATGCAGCCCTGCTGGAGGCCTTGCTGCGTTAGCCTAAGGGTAACGTGGCACCCTTGTAAGCAGCCAGGAGGGACAAGATCAGGTCTATTTTATTTAAAGGCTCACTGGGCAGAAGCCAGGAGAGCCCTGTGGAAGGTTCTAGCCATGACCCAGGGTGGGAAAAGAGGGGGGCCTGGCTCAGGGCTGTGGGCCTGGGGCTGGGAGATGGGAGGGATTCCAGAGATATTTAGAGGGAGGACAGGCAGCATCTGGTGACAGATGGGTTGTACCTGCAAAGGGGAGGTGACACCCAGATTTCTGACAGGGACAGCTGGCTGCTGGCCACTGAGATGGGAAATACCAAGGCAGCAAGGGGAGCAGAGGACAAGTAGTGCCTGCTGAAGAGTTGGTCCTGCCCGGTGATACCTGAGGGGGCCGTGGGCCATACAGAGATGGAGCCGAGGGAAGACTCTGACCTGCAGATGACACTGCTGGAGTCACCTGTACTTGAACAGCAGTTGAAGAATGTAGGGTCTGTGCTGGGGGCCCAGTTATTTGAGGGATGGGCTGAGCCTCAGAAGTTGGACAAGGACTGGCCAGAGGAGCAGAGGGAAGTTAGGAGAGGGAGGGCAGCTGGCAGGCAAAAGAGAGTTTCAAGGACGAGGGTGTGGTCCCCAGCGCCCTAAGATGCCCAGGGGCCAAGTAGGACAAGGCCAAAAGGCACCCAGTGGATTCTGAGGGACAGAGACTGGAGGCTCTTCTCCTCCTGCCCCCGCCCCTCAGCCCCCAGGCCGAGGCGCACTCCTTCCTGAGTTCCTGACGCAGCCCAGGTGTGAGGGTCCAGCTTTGGGGGAGCAGAGGGGGAGCACCCCAGCAGGATGCGGATGTTCAGCTGGCTTTAAAATAGAAACCTAACAGTTTAGGTTTTCTTCTCCTTTCCTGCCTTCAAAAGAGGGATTGCAAATATTTCTCCCAACTTCCCTGTCTTCCTCGAGGGTAGCCAGATTAATTATGACAACTTTTCGTAAGTATAACATACACAGTGAAAAGTTCAGAGCTGTGAGTGTACACTCCTGGGACCACCTGGATGAGTTAAACCCACGCTCCCCACCCCAGAAATCTTTCCTGTACCCCTTCCAGTCACCGCTCACCAAGGGAGCCAGTATTCTGACTTCCCATCATTTAAGACTAGTTTTTCCTGTGCTTTTCTTAACTTTAAATAAATGGAATCATACAACATGTACTCTTTTGTATCTGGCTGATTTCACTCAATATTGTGTTTCTGAGACGCATCTTCCTTGTTGTGTGGTTTCCATTGTATGAAAACACCACTTTATTTATCCAGTCTACCACTGATGGGCATCTGAGTAGTTTCCAGTTTGGGGCTGTGTGGAATGGCGCAGCTATGGCGATCTTGCCCATGTCTGCCTGTGGCCATATGCTCACATTTCTGCTGAGCGCACACTCAGAAGTGGAGTTTCTGGGTCAAAGAAGAGCACTGTTTTAAGGTTGCAAATGAATGGTTTCCTTTCTAGGTTTCATGAGTCATCCAGGCTGACTGTGAAAGCTGAGACAGGATTTGGGGTGAGTGGTGAAGAGACAAAAAGGGTGAGGGGGCAGGGACCCCATGGGCAGGCTTTAGGAGGCAGGGGCAGAGTAAGGGATGGGGACACTGTGGAGAGCTGGTCACGCAGTTGGTCAGAAGAGAGGCGCCCACGCCAAGCACTAGCCCTGCCTTCCCTCCTGGGGGACCTCCCCTCCCATCCCCTGCCCCTGGGGCCCACTGTTCCTGCCAACAGTGCTGGGGAGGACTGTCTGGAAGCTTTCTTGGTCCTGGCTTCCAGGAGAGTCATCCAGGAAGTTGTAAAAAATCCCAAGGGAATCCTGATTCAGTTGGTCTGGGGCGCAGCTCAGGCACTAGTAGCTTTTAAAGACTCTCCAGGAGGCCAGGCGTGGTGGCTCACGCCTGTAATCCTAGCACTTTGGGAGGCTGAGGTGGGAGGCTTGCTTGAGTTCAGGAGTTAAGAGACCAGGCTGAGCAAGAGCAAGACCCTCTGTCTATTAAAAACAGAAAAAAATTAGCCGGCGTGGTCACGCGCACTTGTAGTCCTAGCTACCCCGGAGGCTGAGGCTGACACCACAGCACTCTAACCCAGGCGACAGAGCAAGACTCTGTCTCAAAAATAAATAAATAAATAAATAAAGACTCTCCAGGAGATTCTATTAGAAGCCAGAGCAGAGGACCACTGGGCCTCATGCAGTGCAGTGCTGGTTCTTCTCCATCACAGTTGGTCTCTAAGAATCTAACTGCACAGTGAGACCACCCACCCACTGGCAAACGTTGTGCCAGGCAGGGCTCTCAATAAAAATGAATGTGGGCAAATGTATGCTAAAAGGGTCCCACTGGAAGGATATCAGGCAGCTCTCAGAACCTGCTGGGCCCCAGGCTAGGGAAGGAACCCAGCCTCAGCTGAGCTCTCCCATAGGGTACTTGCTCTGCCGTTGCAACTGCTCAGCTGCCCTGGCCCCTGGCTCTGACTCGGGCTCTGCTGCAGCCACTGTGAACCTTTCCTGGCTGAGCTGGACCCTGGGCAGGGGCACTGGCCTGGCCGTGCTTGGGCCTGCACACCAGCAGCCCTCAAAGGAGAAAGGGTGTTGGGATGCTAGGCAGCCATACGACAGCACTCATACCTCTACCCTCCCCACACATGCCCCAGGGGCCCTGGCAGAGCAGAGGAGGTAGTGAGCCCCATGCACCTGTTCCGGAAGGGGCCAAACTAGGCAGGATGACTACCCCCAAGTGGGCAAGGGTCACTGACTCCCCACCATAGACCATTGTCACCTCCTCTCCTGTGGCCAGGTCTGCAGCCAGAAGCATGGGACCCAAGTGAGTTCTTGGCAGGATAGAGACTGACCTAGTGATGTCCTCGGCCCCTCCCCTGGACTGTCCTCCTCACAGTCCACTGAATGTCAGAACCCAGAGCTTGGGTTCTGGGCCCAGGTCGTAGGATTTGGGATGTTATAGGGGTCAAGGTCATGGGCCAGGGCAGGATTTGGGACAGCTCTTCTCACCAATGTGGTGATCCTTACCAGCCAGTTTGGACAACGTCCCCTCTTGCTGTGGTCAGTGTAGGCATGTTCCGGCTGGGAGTGACAGTCCATCAGTGAGCTTGCTTTGAAGTCATTCAGGATAGAGCACATTTCCTCTAGCCCCCCACCCCCTGGGCCACCCAGGAGGAGGATGAGACATGCCAGGCCCCCAAAGAGTCCCCAGAAAGCCCCCTGGGAGCCCCTCTGTGCTGCCAACCTCTGGGGTCTCTGGGAGGAGGGCGTCAGGCAGGTGGGCCTGTGGGGGGCTGTTGGGGAGCAGCTTCCCCTCCACCCTCCCCCAGCTGGGGGCCAGCCCCCTCGCTTCCCTCCCCCTTGCTCTTGGGCTCAGGTGCTGGGAGCAAATCTCTGAATCCATGGAAACCACAGAGGAGGCTGGAAACCAGGAAGCAGGAGGGGGCTGAGCACTGTCTCACAAATCCTGGGGAAGGGGAGCGGGGATATTCCTTTTCTTGATGAGTAAAGGCCTAAAATACCACTTTCTTTTTCACTGGCGGCCACCCCACCAAAGGCTTGGTTCCTATTTCTCTCCAGGGCTGTGGATATGAGGCAGGAGGAGCTAGCAAGCTCTGGGGCAGGGATCAAGGGGCAGGGAAGGGGGAGAGGCAGGGAGGCTGGGGGTCAGAGTAGTGTTTGGTGTGGTAGATGTTGGGGTCAGGGGTAAGGGGTCAGGGGTCATGGGTAGGCATTGGTGGAATGGGGGTTAAGAGTATGGGCTCTGGGGCTGGGAGGTGGAGGTCGGAAGATGGGTCCATAGCAGAGAGAGGCGGGGTGTGAGGGGTGGGCTGGGGTGGGCAGGCAGGGGTGGGGGTGGGTGGACAGGGTCTGGACTCCCATCAGCTGGGGGAGCTCCTCTCCTCTCGGGCCCCAGCTATACTCACTAGCTGGGAGAGCTCTGTGATCCATGTGAATAACAACCAGGCCTTTTCCTTCAAAACACAAACCAACCAGCTCCCCTCCCTGGACAGAGTGTGACGTGTGGCTCTGGAGCTAGGAGCTGGGGAAGGACAGTGGTGGAGACAGGCCAGGGTGGGGGTGAGGTGGGGGTGTCTGGGGGCAGCTCCCATACATTCAAACAAGCTCCCCAGAGATTGCAAAGGGAGCACCACACGCTGAGGAGCATTTCTGAAATAGAGATTTTCTTTTAAAAAGTAGTTGTATTTATTGTTAAAGACACAAATTCATGAATATATTCTCCTTTAAGAAGAAAAAAACCAGACCATTCGATGAATTTAGAGCCCCTCCAAGTTCCCTCATAGCAGCCGTCCCCTCTCCCTGATGACCACCACCTGGGTTTATTTTCTTCCAGACCTTTTAAGTGCTTTTACACTCATAAACACGTGTCTGTAGAGAATTTATAGAATGGTTTCTTGTTTTATGGGTTTTGTAAATGAGTACGGCGTGACACAGTATGCACTGTTCGCTTCTCACTCACAATGTGCTGTTGGGAAATCTCCAAGTTGACACCTGCAGGTGGGACATTCCTTTGAACTGGTCTCCCAGTATGTGAGCAGACAAGAGTTCACTTACCAAGAAACACATCGCTTCCAATGTTTCACTATCACAAACAACGCTGCAATGAGCCCTCTGGTTTATGTCTCCTCATGCTCACGAGGCAGAGTTTCTTTAGGGGAGATCATGAGAGTTGTAATTACAGGGTCAGAAGGCTTAGTTTTCATTTTTCTTGGTTTTAACAGGTATTTCCGAAGTACCCTCCAAAGTAGCTGTTCCAATTTATTTCCCCACAGCCTTAGGACATTTGGTCTCAGCAAACATTTACTCAGTGCCAGCCTTGGGGTGAGAGTGGTGGGCTCCGGGGCTCTCTGGCCAGTGGGGGTTTGGGACCCCATAGGCCCCACATGTCCCTTGGCCAGGCCAGTGAGCTTTCCTGCCTGGGCTGTGGGGAGGGCAGCAGGGGTGGGCTTCAGAGGGCCCTGGGCAGGAAGGGCCCTCGCTAGGGGAAGGGAGGGAATAAATAAAGAGGGGTAATGAGCTTGGGGTTTGGTGCCCAGGGCCCGTGCTTCCTCCTAGGACAGGCAGCCACCAGGGCCAGCGTAGCAGCATGCATGACCTCAAGGCATAAGAAAGGCTGAGTTCCCTTAGATGGCTACCCAGACAACGAAGCCCAAACTTGGCCACAAACCACAGGCAGCTGGATTGCTGGAGGACCCAAGCCCATCAAATCAGGGTCTCGGGGGGTAGGCTGCGTGCCCCACCCGCCACCACATACAGAAGGTCCCTCTGATTTATGGACTTTCCCCAGACCATTTGGACACCCTCAGAGAGCCCTGAGTCTTCACATAGCAAGTGTTCCCTGGTGACAGAAGGGACAAAGTCTGCTCTTGGTGCACATCCAAAGCTAAAACAGTTTTTTCTGTGTAGTCAATTCTGTAGCCTAGAGTTCAGAGAACATCCACAAAGATTCCTTAAGATCTTCTCAGCCCAGTTTTGGCCTCCTCTTCCCCTCAAGCAGAGGTGGCACCCCATGGAGATTTTAGGTCCCTTCTCCTCGAAAGTCCCTAAGAAGAAAGGCCTGGCTGCCCACCACAGCCGCACTGGTGCTAAGGCTCCGGGCAGCCAGGTCCACCACCCAGCCTTGCTCGGACGGGAGAGCTCGGAGAGGCTGCACGCTGGGCCACGTTGGTCCTGCAGGCAGGTCGTTGGCTGGGAACCGAGATGAGACACTTCTTTGGAGGAGCCTCACGTGCAGAGCTCCAACCTCTGGCACCACCACTGTGAGATTTCAGTCCATTTCCCCTCAAGCCCTGAATGTATAATGTGATAGTGACCTTTGAGATCTGGAAACAAGATTGTGATTTTCCTAAAGGCTGTTTGAACTGAATGTCCAGAAAAGGTGGGGAAAGGACAGAGACTCTGTTGGCTCATCATACTACCAGGGAACTTGGCATCCAATTCAGAGACCATGCTACTGCTTGAACTGGGCATGGCAGCGGCAACTTCTTGGGAATGTGTTAACCTTTTTAAAAGATGCTCAGTATGACATGGCCAGGGCTCAGATGTGGGTTGGGGCACTCAGCTTAGTTAGCCTGAGCCTTTTTCTTGGGCAGGCATCTCAGCAGCAGGACCCCTGTCTTCAATGAGATGAGAAGGTGCTTTACTTTGGGAATAGTAGCTCTCTCCTCTTGTTGTATGCTTGGCTTCCCTACAAGGTCTGGGTCTGTCTGATCAAAGATAGCCTAGGGAGGAAATTCTTGCTGACTGTCACTTCCAAGTCACCCATCCAGGCCATCTGGGTGCAATCCCATGCTCTCTGCACCCCACACTGGCCTGCTTTGGCCCCCCCATCTGTGACAGTGCTGGGCTCACCAGCTTGTGGTATACACATGGTTCTATTGACACAATCATTCAGAGGAAACTGGCTCCAGCCCCATCTGTATTACAGGGGCCCTCCAGTCCCCATGAAAGTCTCTTCTAGGAATTCCTGGAGGTCCCTGGAGGGTTCTTACAGAAGCTCATGGAGTCCTCCAACTTCCCGTGCTTCAAGTCTGCTGCCCAGGAAGCCCCACCAGGGTACCACCTCTCTGCACCACTGCTGCTCAGCCATGCAACACGCAGATGTCTGTGTGTGGGGTGCTGCTTCCCAGCGCCCCCAGGGCAACACAATCACGTGGTGCCTGAGCAAAATCTCCCTGTGGCCTGCTCTGCTCTGATGCCACACTGTGCTCCAGGTGGGGGTAGGCAGGAGGCAAAAGTCACACTTCCTTCCCAGGGCCCCAGAGCAGAGCTGCTGGGACCCTGCATCTCCCAGAGTTCCTTGTGAAAACAACCCCTGTAGCATCTTACCCAGCCTCCTCTCTAAGCAATGGTCCCAGGCTTTCCTCCCTCTGCCCTTTGTTAGTTATAATTGTGGTCTAACAGCTGCTTGGTGAAATGGCTCAAAACAACCATAGATATAGCTCAGGACTCTGGGACTGGCTCGACTGGTCTCTGCTGGACTCATTCATGAGTCTGCGGTCAGCTGTCAGGTTGGCTGGAGGCTGGATAATCTAGACTGGTTTTGCTGGGTGGCAAGCTAGTGAGGGGATCTTCCCATGGTGGCGGTAGCAGGGCTCCTAAGAGTGGCAAGAGGGCAAGCCTGCTGGGTGGCACCCTCCAAGTCCTCTGCTTTTGCTAATGTCTTCTCATTATCCAAAGTAAGTCACGTGGCCACCCCATTCTAGGGCTGGTGAAATAGACTCCACCTCTGGATGGGAGGGGCTGAGGGCATGGATCCAGCAAGGAGAAGGATTTGAGGTCCATCCTGCAACCTATGACATGTCCCTAACTCCTCTTGCAAACCTCCTTACAACCCCTTTTCCCTGCATGCAAATCCACACCTGCAGAGCCCTGTGAATGAAGCCCCAGGCTGGGCCAGACACCTGGCTGCAGCCTTCCCACTCACTCTTGGTCCCCTGCGTCTCTATGTCTGCCTGGACTGCGAGCCCACCTGCTTGAGGGGGTGTGGCAGCCCCAGGACCCAGCCAGTCTTCCCGAAGGGGCTGAGCACTGGCCGCCGTGGCTCGGGATTATGGACTCACACCTTCTGGTCAAGGCAGCTCTGTAGGTGGGCAGGGCTACAGTGACCTCACAGGACATCTCACCCAGTGCTGGTCTTTCCCCACTGCCCGCACTTCGCATGTGACCACTGAAATAAGGATGGCTGCCACCGTGAGCTAGGGGCTAAGCTGAGTGTCTCTTGGGACCACCCCATCCATCCCCTCACAATCCTCCCAACTGGGGCCCATCATCCCCATTTTAGGAATGAAGAAACCGAGGCTCAGAGAGGTTGGGTAATTTTCCCAATGCCACACAGTGAGTAAATAGCAATGCCAGTAATCGGACCAAGGTTGCTATACTCACATTCCTAACTACTGTGTCCAGGTACTCTAATTATCACAATAAATATCATAATAAGGAAAGTGACCACCACTACATTTGTATCACGTTAAACCTTCTGCCGAGGGCGCTGATGTTCAAGGCCTCATCTGAGCTTTGGAACTGCCCTGTATGTCACGTTGCTAGGACATGAGCCGGGGCTTCTGACTTTGAAATCCATGCACTTCTTTCTCCACCACACAATTTCTATTGAAGTATTTTGTGGGGATATTTATTTGCCAAGGAGGCAGAGCTAGCTAAGAGCTATGGAGCCAAAAATTGTGTATCCCCTCCTCATGTAAACTGAAATTAAAAATTACACCAAGCCATGAAACAAGAAACTCACACTTACACTGAAATGCAAATAGCTGCATTCTAACTTTCTGATTGCAATATTCAGGGTGTGTTTATCCAAGTGGAACTTTCCAAGGTTTTATTGGGGGGGTTGCTGGAACCCCAAGCTGATCCATCACTGCAGGGCTTTGTATGTATTTACCAGCATCTTGGACCTTGGTGAGATGCCAGGTACCCACCCCTCCCCACATATTTCCACCCCCAGCAGAAGCCAAAAGGGACACAACAGCCAGGGCGTGGGCATGAGACCTGGGCTCTGCAACTGGCTGCACTGCCCACCAAAGTCTTGGCCATGCAGGGAGTGAAGCCAGGATGCTGTGTCAGCCCCAGGTTGTGCCCAGGGGCAGAGGTGGTGGCAAGGGTCTGAGCAGCTGCCATGTTTCCTAGGGGGTGGCCTGGTGGTGTACCCAGCCACCAGCCTCCCTGACTCCTTCCTGTTTTCTGAGCCTGCCTCTCCTTCAGCAGTGCCACCTAAAATCCCTCCAGTGCATCCCTCTTCCACTTGAGGTACCAAGACCCAGGGGCTGTTTGCTATAGAAAACCCTGATGATCATGGGGGCTCAGAACGGGAAGAGACTTCAGCCAGGAAGTCACTCAGGGGAGCAGCAAGAGAGACTTGGGGAGGGAGAGGCCAGAGGAGAGGAGAACAGACAAGGGTTAGGTTAGGAGTAATTCTAGCAGGAACAGAGGGAGGAGAAACAAGTGATCCAGTCTTGGCGGTGGCACAGATAGAAGGATAGGTGGCCACTGGGGACACAGTCTGTAGGTGCTTTCATGAAGTGCTGAAAGCTTCCTTCTTAAAATGACACTCTGAGCAGAGTTCCTAAAAGGAACAGTTGTGAATGCCAGCAGAGACCCACTGTCCAGACAGAGACATTCAGTGACTTGGAGCTGGGCAAAGAGACAGTCCATGCCCCCAGGGAGTTTCTCTCCAGGTCACAAGCTGCGGAACCAAATCCCCCTACTTGGGGACTTTGCAATCATACTATTGAAATTAGAAATTTCATCCCATTTTTATCAAGAACTTGAAATGGGGTAATAAAGTTACATCAATGAACAGCCCAGCACGACATGGGAAATGTAATAGAAGGTGAAAGCAATAAAAGGTGGAGCTTCCAGCCACTCCGCACGGATGTGGCTTGTAAGAAATAAAAGTAATTATCACCTGCCCAACCTGGCCGGCCCGTTCTGCGCGTGTGGAAGAAAGCCATTTCAGAACTTTATTTCCTATATTGAATGTCGATAATTGGATGTATTTATAAGTCTCCCTGGAAGAAAACAGCTTGTGATTTCAAGATGAGAAAACAGTCTTCCAAACAGTGAAAAACAATATATTCCCCATTTTCACACACACAAAAAGAGCTTGTTTCCTTCAAGGTTTTTCAGGTGCTGTTGGAATGATTTGCCTCTCTGAAGCCACCATTGCATTTCTCATCTTGAATTGCCTCATAGACCCTGGCGAAGCACTCAGCAGGGACCACTTCATCTGAGGCGGTGACGGGGGCTTCCCCGGGAAGGCCCCTGGGCTCTGCCCACCTCTTTTCTGCAGGCAGATGGATGTCCAGGTGGGCTGGGCCAGGGGAGGAAGGGCAGGAGGAGTAGAGGGGGAGGTGGCAGGGGTCCTCTGAGGGGCTGATAGATGGTGGTGACGGCTGGGGGGTGGCCTTGGAGGGAGGGGTGGGAGAGCTGTGGCTGTCGCTGTGGATACCGTAAAGGGTGAAGGCTGGGATCTGCCAGACCCAGCATGGAGAAACAGCTTCCTGGGCATCTCATGCCCAGCACGCTCCTTCCTTCCCCACTTGGGGAGAGGTTGGGTTGGAACGTGCCACCCCACCCCATCTCACCCCATGCCCTACCCCCTTTTTTCTTTCTTTTCATTCTATTTGGTGCTGGTTTTCTGCATCTAGTCTTCTATTCTCAGCAAAAACAAACAATCACAAAAAACCCAAATGCCATCCTGTGTGGGGTTTTACCATCTGAGGCCGATGGTCCCATGCAGCTGGTATAGATCCTCTTGCTGGCTCTTCCCAGTTCTCTCCATGAACCCTTCTGAGCTCCTGCCTGAGGGACAGGCTCGGACCCACTGCTCCCTGCTCAGAATCCCTTGGTGTCTCCCCACTAGCAAGGACAAGTAGCAGTATGCAGCCCTGCTCTGCAGCCCTCCAAGATGGCGGGCCATTCAGGGACAATGTGGAGGGCTCCTCTTCCTCCTCTGCCTCCCGTTTGAAGTTCCTCCAGGACAGGGGCTGGGCTCCTAGCTCTCACAGCATGGGTGACAGCTTGGCAGCTGGGAGCAGAGCCAGTGTCCAGGCCACCTCCAGCTTGGTCCCACAGAGCCTTCTGGTAGACCAGGGTCCTCAATAACATTGCAGAAGATGGATCCATGTCATGGGTCTTCCAGGGGACACCCTACGTGGCCCCAAGGGTGGTTCATGAGTCAGAGCCTGGCTGATCCCACGTCTGGGCCTGCCAGTTCCAGGCAGCCAGCCTTCAGCAGTGTCCTCGGTGGTGGCTAGACTGAGGCAGGTGGGCAGAGCAAGGAAACCTGGCCAGACACACTGTTCCAGGGACAAAGGAATAGTCTTGCCAGCATGGAGCTTCTTTTATAGGTCTCTGGCCGGGGCGGGGCACTTCTGGTGAGTAACAATGCTCTGGCAACCCAGCCAGCTGGGTACAGGCACCTCCCAGCCACCTGTTGGACATTACTAGTGGGAGACTGCTTCAGCCAAGGGCCTATGACATCAGAGGCAATGGCTCGTGAGGCCTGAGTGTGCTGCCTGGGGCGCTCTCTCTCCTGATTTACACACTTTCACTCCGACTCTCTAAATCAACCTTTCTCCTCCTGCCTCCTGGCTCCCAGCAGCCTCCTGGGTCTGCCCTGCATGAGTAACTAAGCAATCTTCTCCCCACCCTGGCCGGCTTCTCCTGGAGCTGTGCTAGAGCCTCTGATGGGGAGGGGCAAGGGTGGGAGGCAGCTCTCTGTGCCAGGCTCGTGGAACTGCTGGCGGGGCAGGCCTGGGTGGGCAGCAGTCGTGGGCAACGCCTCTCTATTACTGCTCACAACAAGGGCACTTCACTCAATTGGTGGGTGCCTTCCTCCTACTGTTTTCTGAATGTTAGGATAATTACTTCTTTTTCATGTTAATAAACACTCAGAACTGGCAGTTGGCTTAACTTTGACATATTTTACGTCAAAAGAAATGGTGGGAGCAGATGTAGTTAGCTGGGGGACAGGTCCACCGAGAAGCATGAAAAGCTCATTCTGTTCACCCTTTGTTATTTTTAAAGTGTTCCTTGGTAGGGATTTGAGTGTCTTCAGCTGCTTAAGAGGGGTCCAAGATCTCGGGGCCCCGGGGCCAGGCAGTGGGGTGTGCACCCTTGTGCCTCTGCTCTCCTCCCTGGAAACTGGCAAGAGGGTAGAGAGACCCTCTCTTGGGTCTTGCCTTTATGTCAGGGACCCCTAAGAAGGTGCCTGTGTGTAGAGGGAAGGAATAGAAGGGATGAGGCCCCCCTTTTCCATCAACTCTCCAATGCCTTAGCAGGGTCAGGGAGGTGGGAAGGGCTGTCTGGATGTGCCATCTTCCTCCTGACAGCTTTGGTTTCTCTGGCTGTGCCACAGGCTAAAAGTGCCTGCAGGTTTGAACATGAAATCTTACAGCAGCCCTGTGACACCAGCGGCCCCATTAGCTCCCTCCTGACAGATGAGGACATCAGGGATGGCACTGGGATTCCAAGCAGCCGTGCTGTGTGCCCTTCACCATCCCCCCAACCCCGCTTTGTCTGGCTCCATTCCTCCTATTTAAGGGGTCTACTCTTCTTCCTGCTTTGTGGGGACAAACAGCAGCTGCTTCTCCAGTCATAGCCCCTGGCTCTCACCAGCCTGGCCGTGGTGACCCACATTCTTGTCTCAACAAAGAAACAAGAAGCATCCCCCAACCCAAGCCCTTTGACCAGAAGCCACTTCCAGCTGTGGGACAGCTGGAGTCTGGGGTCAGGAGCCCCATGGACATGTGCTGGGCCCTACCTCCTGTCCATACACATCTGTACAACTTTGTGTGTCCCAGGACCTCAGGGGCACCTTCTCCCACCAGTCCTGGACCCCTTCCTTCACAGAGTCAGTGTGGGTCACTCCTCAGGGGTGCGACTGCATGAGCACGGTCCCTGCATGAGCTCTGGCATGTTACCCACCTCTCTGGGCCTCAGTGTCCTCATCTGTAGAATGGCATTAAGGATAGTCCCTGCCTTACAGGGCTGTTGTGAGATTTCTATGAGCTGCCATTTGCAAAGCATTTGGGCCAGTGCCAGTACGTGCCTGGTACCTGTTGGCAGTAGGGAGGGCAGCCTATGATTCCTGGTCTCCTCCCCCCAACTTCTCTGTAGGACTTCGCACCCAACACCAGTGCCCAGCTGGGCCGAGGAGCAAGCCCTCTGGTAAACTCTCCCTCCTGAACCCCTCTCCACTGTGCCCACTTCTCCCCAGCCCTCCTCCCTGGCCTCCCGTCCCCCAGGTTCTTCTCCATTCTGCAGTTGAGGAACTCGGAAAAGATCCTACCAGACCTAATTCATCCACCCCTTATTCAAGGCCCTGCAGGGGCTGGCCCTTGCTCACCTCCGAGGCCGCACACCTCTCTCCACACTCCCTCTCTTGGACACTGAACGTTTGGTTCCTCCAATTGCCCCAGGCTTTGTTCAAGCCCTTTCCCTTCTTAAGCAACTGTTGTCACCTCCGCCCCACCCTAGCCTGGGTCAGTATCCGCCCTCCCCTCCTCCCCATTCTCCTCCCCCATGGTGTTCTCCCCCGGTGGGTTGGGACTCCAGGTCCAGGGTCGAACCAGAGTCAGTGAGCACTGCTTCAGACACTCCCTCCCACTCCGGAGAGATCTCGGATGCTGCCTCCGCCCCTCCCCTCGCGGCAGCCGGAGGGCCAGGATCCAGGGCTCCGTCCCACCGGCCTGCAGGACCCGGCGCTGGAGGGCGCGGGGCAGAGAATCCCCGCCCCGGCCCCGGCCCCGCCCCCGGCCCTCGCCCCCAGCGCGGGGGACCCGGCCGGGCTCAGCTGACGCCGCACTTCACGTGACCCTTGCGCCGGGCGAACATGGCGGCGGCCACCGGGTGAGTGCTGCTCCTCTACTTAGCTCTTCCCGGCCAGCGCGGAGAGGGGCCCGGGTGTTCCCGGCCGGACAGTGGGTGACAGCCCCCGGCCGGGCTCGCGGAGTGGTCGCGGGCAGCCGCGGGGCGGCGAGCTGCACGCTCCGAGCGGGGTCGGCGCTCGTGCCCGCAGCTCCTCCCCAACCGCCCGGCTGTCCGCTGGCCCTGGGAGCCGCCTTGGTGCTCAGGCCCCACACACGCGCGTGCGGCGGCCCCGCCGTGTGCGGCCGAGGTGGGGCCTCGGGTCGACACGCGTGTTCACTGCCACGATCCTCAGATGGGAAGGTGGCATTGCAAGGGCGCCGGGCATCCGGGCGCTTCCCAGAGGAGGCGGTGTTTGAGACGGACTTGGAATCCCCTTTTCCCGGCAGGGCACTTCCCCACTTCATTCAGGGCCCAGATGGCACCTCCTAAGAGAATCCTTCCCTAACACCTATGACACTTTTTGTAGCCCTTATTTCCACCTGATAAACTCTGGAGCGTTCATACTTGTTGATCGTCTTCTCCCCGTGTAGAATGCAAAGGCAGGGCCCTTCTCTGGTTCACACTGGGCCTCACTACCCCAGTGCCTTGCACACAGTAGGTACTCCATCGTTCAGCTGAACGGAAGAAGGGTGAGTGGTCCTAGTGGGAGGAAGTGTGGACAGATGGACTCACTGAAGCGTTGGGGAGAATGTCCCAGGTGAGGGAGTGTCTGAGCAAAGGTTAAGAGACAAAGTTTGAGAATTCAGAGTGTTTTGGGGACAAAGAATGAGGTGAGTGCCAGGGCTAGAGGGTGTGGTGCCTCAGGTGGCCTCTCCAGACTTTGTCCTGAGGGGCTGGAAGGGTTTTAATCTGCTTTTTAAAGAGCTCACTCTGCTGGGCTATGTATGAGTTCAGTGGGAGGGGGTGTAGGCCTGGTGGTGCAGGGGGCTAGGAGAGGCAGGGGTTGGAGGGGGCAGTGCCCCAGATGCCAGGTTGGGAACTGAGATCAGAATGGGGGAACTACTGGACCGAATGCATCTCTCTTTTCAGGAGGTGGGGAGAATGGCAACAGAAAGTGGGTTCTCAGTTGGCCCCCAAGGTTGGGGGAGCTTAGAACATATAAATCAAACATTTCATGGGCACCTGCTGTATTCCAGGAATGCAGGAATGGCACTGGACCTACCCTTAACCCTTAGGTGCTCTTAGGCCTCTGGGGCAGACAGACACATGGGACTCTTGTCATCCATCTGTCTGTGTCTGGTCTTGACCAAGGTGTGTGCAAAGGAGGGGCAGGGGCTCTGAGCTCAGGGGAGAGTGGGGGAAGGCATCACTCCCTGAATGACTTTTGTGCTAGTCCTTAAGCAATGAGACACCCTTCAGGTAGAGAACTGTACATACAGAGATGGGTGTCCAGGAACTCAGGGTCAGAGCCTTGAATCTAGCCTGTGACCCTCTTAAAGAGCAGAGTGAGCATGCTGGTGCCCCGCTGTGGGTGTGCTGTATCTCTGTCTGGGTGGGACAGGTGGTCACAGGGAGTTCCAGGGGCTATGTTTGGGTTCATGGCTCCAAGTTGGCCTGAAGTCTGCTGCTCTCCTGAAGGTAAAGAGGAGCCTAGCTGGTGACTGGCTGGATGCTGGAAGGAGGGCTCTTCTAGCAGAGCTTATTCTTTGGGCCACTATGCCGGGTGGGTGAGGGGGTAAAACAGGTTTTAGAGAGGTGTGCTGTTGGAAGGGTGCATGGAGCTTCCAGAGCTTGACAGAAGAGCCATCCCAATCTGCTATGGAGCTGCCCTGTGGATACTTTGAGTCTGAAGTTGAGCCCAGTGGCTTCCTTAAGGGGAGGAGGATTGAATGTATTTCTGGCAAATCATGGCTCCCAACTTTGCTCATAGGACAGATTAGAGTGTCTGGCATAATGAGGCACCACACCAGCAAGTCATGGCCATGGTCTCCTTGGGAGTCAGATTTGGTTGCCTATAGAGTCCTATGAGAGCCTTGCACAGGGGAGGCCCATGGAAGTTCCAGGTGACTGGTGTGTGCCTCATATGATTGGGGAGCAGTGGAAGCCTCACATTCAATTAGAAACTCAAGATGCTGCTCTGGAGAGTGTTTCAGGGTTGATCCTGCTCTGCCCTGCCAACCTGGGCATGGGCTTCAGATTGAGACAGAGTGTCTGCTCTGAGGTCACCTCCCATGCCCCCGTGGAGAGGGGCCTCTATCTCATGGCACTTGGTGGGAGGTAGCCCTGCCTTCTCCTTGAGCTGTGCTTTGAGCTTTCCATGGACAGGGTTGAGACCTTTCGGCTCCAGCCAGACTTGTCTGCGCCTGCTCCCCCACGTGGCTTTTTCCATTCTCCTCTTCCCTTGTCTACTTACCTGCTGGCCGTGGAATGCCCTTGTCCTCTGACATGATTTTTCACATACTTGCAAGCCCAGCTAAGATGGTTCTTGATCTCCTAGTAAAGGCTTCCTTCTCAGAACACCAGAGAATCCCCGTTCCCCCCGGCAGGACACTTTTCCATGTCTGCCCATTGTGGTTGGGTGAGGGGTTCCCTTCATGCCTCTCCTGGCATCCTTGAAGCCCAGGGACCAATTCAGTTTGTATCCCCAGGGTAGTCTGTGGCTTCCCTGTGATTGGTGCTTCGTGAAATGAATGAAAGGCAGATTTATTCTTAATTAGTCCTACTTTCCTGGGAGACTCTCAGAGATTGAGGAAAGGTATTGTAATTGGGAAGAGAGACAGAATTCTGAGGAGTAGCATAAAGAAATATCTTTAACTGAGTGGCTCCCAGGAGCTGTTGCAGAGCCAGCAAGAAGCAGCGGGTGAGCTGCCCTGGGTGTGTACCTGTTGGGTCATAGGTCACGCTGGAGTCAGCATTCTTCTGGAGAGAAAGTATCCGGAGGAGTGGTAGTCTGGGTCAAAAGCCCATCCCCGCCCTAATGTGAACCTTCTGCTCCTGGTGCTGAGGCCTCAGGCTGACCCTGGGGGCTGGGGGTAGGGTGGGTCTGTGGGTGGTGGGCTGGCCACTGAGCACCCCTTTGCCTTCATGGCTCTTCCCCAGGCCTGGTCCTGACTCCACACAGCCCTCTCTTGGTCCCTATGTGTGCTTGGCCTCCTGACCCTCCTCAGGAGCGAAAGAGGCAGGGTGGGGGATGCTGAGCAGCTGCTCCAGGCCCTCTCCAGCCATGGTGACCCAGCTTCCCTTGCTGACAGTTAGGCAGCCAGTGGGCTGCCCAGGCATCCACTCAGTGCCTGGCCCCATGCTGGAGGCTGAGGTGAGGACACAGGCTGTTCTTGGCTGGCTTCTCTTGTCGGGAGGTTAGCAGCATGGCCCCATCCAGAAGTGGCTCGCAATCTGGAGGAGGGATCTTGTCCTTGTCTGTGCTGTGGACCCCACAGGCATCAGTGAAACGTAGGCACCATTCTCGGCATAATGTTTTCAAATCCGTGGAATAAATAGAGAAGATTACAAAGAAAACCAATTATATGGAGATACAGTTACCAAAATGTTAAATAAATTTGTGATACAATCATACATGCATTTTTATTAATGCACTAAGTAATAAAAGCTAGCAGATCTATTAACTGCCTTAATTTTGAAATAGTGATGAGCAAAAGTGATATTTTGAGATACTGCAACAGCAATAATGTGATATGGAAATACCTTTGATTTTTGTTGGTGACAGATTCACATGCACTGCTAATGCTGAGTGGTTAGTTGCTTACGTTAATAACTGAAGAACATGTACATTTGAATTAGAGGTTAGAGAAAATATAGGTATAATTTTTTCTCATCCAAGTAGATGGGGCCCCTAAATTGTGTGCATGAATCCTCAGGGGTCTGTGGGCCTAGGTGAGAAGCCTACAGGTGGCCATTGAGGAGAAAGTAGAGGGTGGCTCAGTATGGATATGGGGGCACAGGTTCTGTGGACAGGGACATGTTGCAGGATAGTAGTATCACGCCCTTTCCGGGGGCTAGTCCCATTCTTGGTCACTCTGTTGTTGGCCCTGGGCTGCTTACTGGGCCTTGGTGGTTGCCTAGGGGAGGGTTGGTGCTGGGGGCCAGAGGCTTGTTCTGTGGGTCTCCTCAAGGCCCTGGAGCTGTTCCTCCTCAGGCATTGCCTGTTCCCTCGTCTGCCTATAGTAAAGCATGCCTTATTTACCCTGGGACTTGAGGAGGACATGGCTTTTGTCTTTTAAATTCTGGGTGCTGGTTAACAAAAGCTCCAGCAGAAACCAGTTGGAGATGTTTTATTGGTGCTGCTTTTGCTGAATTTGCGGGAAGAAGTCATCCAGGTTGGCTCTGGGCCTGACAGTCTCTCTGGGGTTTGGTTTATGCCATTAGAAATCAAAGGGCATGTCTCTATAAACCTTGATTCTGGGGCTGTCCTGCAGTAGTAAATTACTATTGCAAGTTGCCCTGCCTGGTGGCTCAGGCTGAGAGCCTTCTCATGCTCAGAGCCCAGGACAGAGTGGGTTCTGTTCTGGCAGAGCCTCGTGGAGGAATACGAGTTGTGGTAGATTTCCTTCACAGTTGCAGCTGATCACTCAAGGAGAGGGTGGCTTATCAAGTTTTCTGTCTTGATCTGAGCAGCCTGGCCCTGGGGCCAGTAAACCCCCGTCTGTGTGCCCTGAGAGAGTTAGGTCTCTCAGAAGCCTAACTCAGTAGTGGCCCAGCCCTTCTGAGAGCCTTACAGGTAGGGGTGGCATCATGCTGGGGGAAGCCAGCACATGGTGTGTTTACAGAGGGCAGCCAGGCAGAGGGAGAGAGGAGCGGTGGCAGATGTGGGTAGGGCTGGGCTCTGCAGGCCGGTGGCCAAGGATGGGCATTTTCTGCCAGTTCTGTTGGGTGACTGGCCGAGGCCCTCTGTAGCAGTGTGTTGGTGTCATTGCTGCCATGCTTTTGGGGAGTCTGTAGTGATGAGTTTCACCCCGTGCCCACCCCTGCCATGGGCTTTATGGAGTGCAGGGGAAGGGTGTGGGAGGTTGTGGGGGAACCCCTGTGCGTGGGTGCTGGCGGCTGCACTTTCAGTTCCTGATAGTGTGGCCAGCTGGGATGCAGTCATGTTTACAAGCTGTCACCAAGTTCCCTCTGCCCTTTTATCCTTGTGGCTGAGCAAGTCAGAAAAGCAGCCCAGACTTAGAGGAAGCCCTGGCTGCTGGTGACCACCCAGCCTGATGTTCACCCTCCTATCAGGGGAGGAAGAGCACGTGTGGGGAGGGGAGGGGAGTGCTAGTCCTGTTAGCAAGTGTGGGGTGTTTCCGGCCCCTCCACCCTTCCTGGCCAGGCTGGGGCCTGGGGTCTGCTTCCTGCCCTGCAGGGGCTGATATGGCACCTTCCAATCTGCACAGCTGTGTGTCAGCTCTGACAGGCATTCATCCAGCAGATATTTATTGGGCACTTGCTGTGTCCCAAGCAGGGTGCTAGGCACAGGGGCACAGCAGTGACCAGCGCAGACCTGGAGCTCTGTCTCCCGGAGTTGCACTTGAGGACAGGGACGGGACAACACGAACAAGCACATGCCACACTTAGGTTAGAGGGCGCTAAGCATTGTTGCACTCGGGGACCTGGCCCCAAGCCAAGAGTTCACTCAAGGGGCCGCTGAAGAGAGTTTTTCACAGGGATGATTTGTGATCTGTGGGCAGGTTAAGGGGACCTGGGAAAGAAGAGGAGGGAAGCTGGTCAAAAACCCAGTGAGGGCTGTGCTGTGGGTCAGGACGGCCTGGCTGGAGCTGTGGCCCTGGGTGGAGGGACACCGCCAGCTGTTTAGTTCCATGGCCTGCCAGGAAGGGAGCCAGGGAAGTGGATTCTCTGTCCCCTCCCTCTTCTTCTGCCCCCTCATCTCTTGTGCCTCCCACTGCCCGAGCCTACCTGGAGGCCGGAGGCAGGGTTCACGCTGTGGAGGTTGGAGGTCGGGCCGGCCAGCCTATGGGCACAGAGCAGGGTGGGGTGGATCTGGAGGGCAAATGGGGAAACCCAAGGCCAGTGCTAAGTGAGGCGTGGGCGGGTGGGGGAGTCACAAGTTCAAAGAGGGAAGCGAGGAAAGACCATCCTGAATGGGTGGCATTGGAGCCAGGATGTTCAGGAGGTGTCACTGCTCATGTGTCCCTGGTGTGAGGGTCCCATGGGATGTGAGTGGGAGGTGCCCCAGGCCCTTTCACCCCCCAGGCAGAGCCCCACTTCTGGGCTGTCCCTGCCCTCCTCGACCTCTGTGCCCACCTGTCCCCCACCAGCTGGAGATCCTGGGGGGCCCCACCCTCTCTCCACACGTGGCTTCCAGCTGCTTGTTGGGACTGCCCTTTCTTTCTCTGTTCATTCATTCACTCAGTCCCTGCCCTCATGGAGCTGACATTTTACCTGGAGGGACAATGGGCAAATAAGTTGAAGAGTGACGAGTGCTCTAGAGGGGAGTGAAGAGAGCCAGGGATGAGGTTCGGATGGGGGACTAGGGAAAGCCACCCTCGGAAGCCTTCTGCAGAGGCTGGATAAAGTGAGCACGTGGGCCATGTGTGGGGCACCTGCCAGAGGAGCAGTCCCCCCAGGGCACAGCAGCGGGGAAGGTTGGAGTGTTCTGGGTGTGTAGGGGAGAGTGGGGATGCCTGTGCTGCGGCAGAGGGAACCAAGGGTGAAGTGGGGCCTGGATCCCTCATCACCCTGTGTTCTGGGGAGCAAGTCTGTGCTTGGTGTTCTGGGGCACCAGGAAGCCAGTGGGAGGGGTTGAGCAGGCACCTGCTGGGATTGGCTTTTCTAAAGGGCCCTTCTGGCGGTGAGTGAACACCAGGCTGGGCTGTGCAGAGCTGGCACAAAGAGAGCGGTTGAGAGTTGCCTGCAGATGTCCAGGCGGGACGTGGGGATGCCCACACTGGGAGGTGGCCCTGGGGGTGGGGATGTGCGCTGATGGAGGTGGAATGAGAGAGGAGACAGAGGAGGCCTGAGCAGCTTCAGGGCAGCGGTGGCTTTCTGTGTGGGGGAGACTGGGGAGGAGAGGTTTTAGGTCTGTGTTGTGTCCACTGAGTTTGAGGTAGCTGGCATCTGAGAGCTGGATCTGGTGGCGAGTGGGATCTGTGGATCCAGAGGGGCATATCACGGGCCTGTGGGTACAGCTGGTACTGAAAGCCAAGGGACAGGGTGGGCTCAGCTGTGCCGATGGAGGGAGCCGAGCTGGGGAGAGGTCCCAGGACCCAGCTGAGCTGGGCTCCAGCAAGGAGGTGGAGCCAGGAGTGGGGGAGGCTGGCTGCAGGGGAGCCTGGAGAAGCTGGCATTGGGCTGGGTTTCAGCAGAGGGAGTAGCCCCCAGTGTCGTGGGCACCGAGCAGCCTGGCGAGGACTGGGAACCCGCTGCAGATCCTGGAGCGTGGGATCGCTGCGGCCTGGGGGGCTGGGTGCGGGGGACAGAGTGTGGAGGCTGGGTGGGGGTGGACTGAGGACAGCATGGGTGCGGGGGCAGGGTTGGTGGGCTTGGGTGACTCTTCAGAGGACATTTACTGCAAAAAAGACAGAGGAATAGACCGCTGAGGGGATGGGGTTCAGGGAAGTGTTTTTCTTTTTTTCTTTTAAAGATGGATGGGGTTCCTATGTGCCTAGATGCCAAGAATGATCCTGTAGAGGAGAAAATTGATGCTGAACAGGTGGGGGGGTGGGGCAGGCCCCCACACGGGGAGGAGAGGCCTCAGGTGGGAGCAGCTGCGGGAAGGGCCCAGAGGCCCATGGGGCTTTGGGGAGTGGGTGCTGGGAGACGAGTTGTGTTCTCAGTGAGCAGGGAAGCCCGCAAGGGGGGAGGGGTGGTGAGCAAGTCCCCCTGCCCTGCTGGGGGCACACAGCAGCTCTGTCCCTTGCTGGCCCCTCTGCTCGCCTGGTCGAGGTCTGCACCCCTAGGGCTGCTGCCTGCAGGTGTGTCTCCACAGGGTTCTGTCTCGGTCACCCAGCAGGTAGTCACTAGACTTGACTCAGGGTGCCCTGCATGGGTGTGTGTTGTTGGGTGTGGGAACACCTGAGTTGGGCTGTGGGGCCAGTGGCTTGTAGAGAAGGTGGCAGGATGCAGGGTCCACGGGCAGGGAGCTGTGTTGTCTGGGTCAGATCCTGTGTTTCTCCCTTGCCTTACCGGTGGTCAGCTCCTGAAGGCCAGGAGTTGAGTGTGTTTCTAAACCATTGTGGGTGTTCCCTCCATGGGCCTCACCTGCCCAGTGGCTACCCAGACCCAGCCGTCCCTTTTCCCCACGTGTACGCCAGGTGCTCAGGGACAGCAGGAGCATGTGTGGCTGACAAGCGCCTGTGGTCCTCAGGCGCCCCAGGGAGGAGCTGTTTCTGGGTCACAAGCAGGTTGAGCTCGGGCTTGCCATGTGCTGATGGGGGTCCCACAGCAGGCTTGGCCCTCCAGTTGCCTCAGACAGTGGGTGGGGGACATGCTTGGAGGTGCTAACAGAGGCCTGTGTGGTGGCGTGTGCTCATGTCTTTGCAGACCCTCATTTTGGCTGGGGAACGAAACCCTGAAGGTGCCACTGGCGCTCTTTGCCCTGAACAGGCAGCGCCTGTGCGAGCGACTGCGGAAGAACCCGGCGGTGCAGGCTGGCTCTGTCGTGGTCCTGCAGGGTGGAGAGGATGCTCAGCGATACTGCACTGACACCGGGATCCTCTTCCGCCAGGTGAGCCTGCCCCTCGGCTTCCACACCTTGTAGTGTACATCAGGCCTCCTGCGGGTTGGGATTAGAAACCCGTCTTCTGACACCAAGTCTAGTGTTTTTTCCTGTCCTCTGCCATGCCCAGAGCTGGGGCCTGACCACAGTGGGAACTCCAGAACCTCCCTGCAGGCAGGCAGAGCCTGGGGTCATGGCCATCCAGCATCCAGGTCAGTGGGGAGACAGGGGAGCTGAATGTGGAGGAGAGGTGTCGTGGCATGGCCTCCTTGGCTGTAACACGTCTGCCCCAGCAGGGCACAAACAGGCTGAGCTCTATTGCCAAGAGTGGCTGCAGAGTGTTTTTTGCTGAAAGCACCTCCTGCCTGCAGGGTCCCGTCCCTCTGCCCCATTATTCTAGCAGCTGAAAGCCTAGAGTCCCCTGGCTACTAGAGACGTGGACGTCTAAATAAGTCTCTTCTGACTAGTCTTGGTGTTTCTTGAGGTTTAAATATTCTATGGTTTAAAAACCGATTTCCTAAATTCAGCTGTTGGCTCCCTTACTGATGTTATGCAAGGCTAATTTTAGAAGAGGTCCTCCTCCACTTCATACCTTCATGACGTTATTTTAGTTCAGTGTTTATTGCTAAACACCAAAGTCATCAGCTGCCCGGGGGTGGGAGAGGGAAGTAAGAAGTCCTAAATGGAGGAATCCATTTCGGTGCAGATATCCGGCCTGGGCGTCTGAATCCAGGGGGCGTCGTCCCTGCCCATGGGTGGCAAAGAGGCGCAGGGCAGGGCCGAGTTAGACCTGTGGTGCTGCTGGGTGCCTGGGTCCCAGGGTGCCCTGTCGGGCTCAGGGGGCTGCGGGGTGTGGCCAGTGAGGTGGGGACATGCGTGGGCTGGGGCACTTGTGTGAAACCCACATCATCAGAGAGGACTCAAAGCAGGGCCAGAGGAGCCACTAGGCTGCCCCCTCCCAGACCACAGGAGGGCGAGATGGGTGGCCTGCCGCTGGAGTGGGGAGACAGGTGCTGAGGGGAAAGGGCTGTGTGGGGCTGGGGATCAGTTTCCAAGAGGAGGTGGCCCAAGCTGGCTTTCACGGCGCTGGGAAGCAGGTGCCCAGTCCGCTGCCTGCCTCCCTCCTAGCGCATCATGTTCCACTGGGTAATGAGGGCCTTTGTTCCCACTGCAGGAGTCCTTCTTTCACTGGGCATTCGGTGTCACCGAGCCAGACTGCTACGGCATCATCAACGTTGACACCGGGAGGTCGACCCTGTTTGTGCCCAGGCTTCCTGCCAGCCATGCCACCTGGATGGGAAAGTAAGGAGCAGTCGGGGTTGAATCTCTGTGGCTGACCACAGGCTGGGGGTGGGGAGGGCAGGGCGGGGGCAGCGCAGGGCCGGGCCTGTGGGTGGCAAGGAGGGGAAGAGCAGCAGGGGTGGGGGGCAGTGGTCCCAGCCCCTTTGACAGCCGGCTCTGTGCCAGTGCCCTGTACCCTTGGTTGGGGACGGGCGTGAGAGCTGGAGCTACAGACTGGTGAGCCTTGTTTGTTTGGAGGTATGGTTTCTTCATCTGGAAATTCTGGATTCCAGGCTTTCCTAAAACGCCTGTGGCTTTGGCCCCAGTGGGCTGTCACTCCTGCGTGACATCAGTGGATGCGGTGTGGGCCTGTTCGTGCCTGTGGGTGGTGGGTTTGGTTTGGGTCAGGGAGGCCCCTCGCTGATGTGCGAGGGTGTTATTTGATGCCTGCCTCTGCACGCAGGTGCGGCTCTCCACTGGCTCCTCTGTGCGACGGGGTGGGGGCCCGGGGCTGCTGTGTGCCCTCCCCACCCTCCATGGCACCTGCTGCTCCAGGGCTCCCACTGGGAACCATTCCCTTCTGCTCAGAGGTGCTGAGGCAGGAGCTGTACTTAACCAGGAAGGTTTGAGGTGATCAGAGGATCCCGCTAAATGCTCGCTGCCTCCCAGCATGTCACTTCTGCCAGGAGAATGATTATTCTGGGCTAATGCATAAATTGCAGCCTTCTCTGCCTCATGCCCCAGAACGCTCATTACCAGTGGGCTGGCAGGTCTGTGTCTGGTTTGAATGACAAGGCACCTGGCTGCTGCAGGGACTGGGCTGTTCGCAGAGGGCCAGGGCCGTAGCAGTGCCTCCCCAGACTTGCTCTGCTTCACGCGCTACCCCTCCCCCTCGCCAGCCCTTCAGTGCAGACTCCACAACCTCCTTTGTTGGTCCTGGCATGTACCACTTCTGCTGTCTTGGGGCCAGAGGTTCAGGTTCACAAATTGCTGACCGTTCTGCTCTGAGGCCGCTTGACAGGATCCCAGCTTGGCCCTGGGCCTTCAGCTTTGCTGTGAAGACTCAGCTTTGAGCAGAATTGGCAGCAGAAGAGAAGAGGGCTTTCTCTTAGGGGGTGTTTTCCTGGCTTGGCCCTTGGAAGGAAGGGTGGAGAGTGGCCAATCCAGCTAGCCTTTGGGGTGCATGTCTGGGCTGCCACTGGGAGGCCCTCACCTGACTACATCTTCCCATCCTGTCGTGACCTTTGTTGTCAACCTTTATCCCATTCTTGGCTGTATCCTTATAGCTGCCCTGTTATGAAAGAGGAAACGGCTCAGCATGGTGGTGTGACCTGTGCAGGCCTGGTGGCCCAGTCTTGTTGGAGCTGCGATCAGGAGCTGAGCTAGCTTGCTGGCTCAGCGTGGCCTCCCTGCAGAGGTCATGGGGCTTGCGAGTGGGTCTGTCACTGTTTGGGGCTCCAGTTCTTTACCTGTGGGGCAGTGGTGATGCTGCTTGCTGTGGTTACTGTGGTGCTCACTGTGGGGACGATTACATCTGTGACACTGACATGAGCTGGTGATGATGCCAGGAGGCAGATTGTAATGTCCAAAAGTGGCCACAGCATTGTTTCTGGCCATTTGCTGGCAGCAGGTGGGATCTGTTTTCCCTCCTGCTTGACCCTGGCAGGACCTCATGACTGCCTGGACGCACAGATGTGGCAGTGTTGCTGTGTGACTTCTCAGGCCAGACTGTAAAACGCACCATGGCTTCCACCTGGTTCTCTCGTGGGATGGTTGCCCTCAGAACCGAACTCACCCATGTGGAGGGACCAAGCACTAGTGCAGATGAGCCTTCAGGTGATTCCAAGCCCTAGCTTTGGACCTGCTGAGGTCCTAGACATCGCAGAGCAGGGATCAGCCATCCTCTCTGTCTGAATTCCCAACCTTCACAGTCTGTGAACAATGATAAATAGTTTTTCCCTTCACTAAGTGTCAGAGTAGTTTGTTACCCAACCCTAGTAACTGGAACAACCCTGACAAAGAGTTTAGATCTGGTCTCTGCAAGAGGATTCTCGCACCATCCTTTCTCTACCCCGAGGTGATCACAGGAGCGGAGTTGTGGCCTCAGCTCTTCCTGCGAGTGGCATGTCTCAGGGGTAGCTGGGGCCCCTGTGCCGAGTGGCCCTTGGCTGTGGGTGGCCACCTGCAATTTTGACCTGGCTGCCGTCTCAGCCTCCCTGGTGCCCTGCTCCCAGCTCAGAGCCTGCCGACACATCCCACTGCTCAGAGAGCCAGTGCAGCAGTCAGGACAGATGCTTCCATCTGCAAGATGTGGGGATGGACAGTGATCAAGGAAGACAGCTTCAGGGAGGGTCTGATCAGGACCTCAGCAGGACACCACCTGGAGTATCTGTGTCGAGAAGTGGAGGGGCTCTAAGTGCATCTCCTCTTCTGTCTGTTTGTATCTTTTTATGAAGAGCTGACTCTGGAAAGAAGTCTGGGGGTGCCCATCCATGGCTTGAAGGTGGACATCCTTTGGGGCTGGTAGGAGAGGCCTGGTCGTGCCTCAGGGACTCCACTGTCTAGTGGCAAAACCTGAGCAAATCTCACCGTGTCTCCCCACACCCACCATCTGGGGAGCCAAATGGCACTTGACTTGACAGTTTAAAACCCAGGACCTGATTGGGCAGGGAACAGCTGTTAGGAGTTGGCTTTTCTAGAGCGTAATCTTCAGTAATACAGGAATAATATTCTGCGCCTTGGTCACAGCTAGGTTTCAGAGTAGCTGTTAAAAGTTCTCCTTTAGTCTCTCCCTGCTTTGCCGAGCCAGCTGTTTGTCTAGTGCAGACATACAGGCTTGGGTGACCTTGAGGGTGCAAACAGGTCTGCAGGGCTGGTCTCCCCTGTTGGAGAAGGCTCAGTGTGCATGCTGGGTAGGTCAGATCAAGCAGCCTTGGTCCCAAGGGGGATTCTGGCCCCACAGCTGAGAGGTGGACCTTGTCTCCTGCAGACCTGGTCCCCCGGCTGTGGCCACCCGCCGCAGGCTTTTCCCTTCCTCTGCCCTGGGGTGAGTCCCCATGTTCTGAGCCTCCGGGAGAAAAGGCACAGTTGTAACAGGGTGGTGGTGAAGGCGCTGGTTGTTCAGAGCTGGAGTTAGGGAGTGGCCAGATCTGCTTGTGTGTGGCTGCTTCCGGACACTCCAGGAATCAATAGGGCATCTGGAGCGAGGCTGATGGGATCTCCTGGCCTTTGCAATCAAAACCCACCAGACTGAACATTTGACCTTCAGCTCCTCAGCTTCCTTTTGAGCCTCTATCTGATGGCTTTTGAAAATCCATCTGGCAGATACCTCAATCCAAAGTCGCCCAGGGAAACAACACCCCAGTCTGCAGGCCCTGCCACTTCCTGTGTAAATGGTCTGTCCTGTTGTCAGGGTTGCAGACGCCGAGGGGCTGTGGGTAGCCTGGTGCTGGCCTATTCTTCACCCCAGGCCCTTTTTGAGACAGGAGGGTGGTAGCTTCTAATTCACTTTTATTTGGTGTCTTTGCTCACAAAAGTGTGGTGCCTTTTTTATGTGAGAGTATTTCCCATCATTTCCTGTCAGAATCAGGCTTAGCTGATGGCAGCTTTGGCAGTGGAGTATTTGGGGGTCCTCTGAGAAGGCAGGAATTTGCCTCTGTGAGTCAACACCTCAAGCAGCTTCAGCACCCATAGAGGGTACACCACTTTGGGCCAAGTGGGGACCCTCCCAGAACCTTTGCAGCTTGGCTGTGTTCTGTTCCCATCCCTGGCAGACCCCGGGGTGGAATGTGAGACCATGTGCGTGGCCTGGGGTCTGTGGGGAGGCAGTGCTCATCCTGCCGAGGGCCTGTGGGCCTCAGGCTGCCCAGGGGGAGTGGAGAGAGTGAGTTTCTCCAGGCTGAGGACCTGAGGCTCTGCCCACTGCTCCTTCGGGTATCAGAATCGATGTGTGGTGCATGTGGTGTGGGCGTGTGATGCGTGTGGGGTGGCGGGGGGACAGGTGTGGGGTATGCATGTGGGGCATTTGTGTGTGTGATGTGTGTGTGGAGTGTGTGATGCATATAGGGTGTTTGTGGTGTGTGATATGAGGGGCATGTGTGGGGGGTGTGGTGTGATGTGTATTTGGGTGTATGTGATGTGTGTGTCTCTGTGTGTGTGTGTGTGTTTGTGTGTGTGCGTGTGTGTAGTTCACGGCCCTGCCCCCCACCCCATGCACAAATCTTGTGTCATGAGGACCAAGGTTTCCTCAGCCTTTCTCAGCCCCACCCTGGCACCCTCTTTGATCAGGGAGGTATGTGGGGCCCTCTTTGAGGGGCACAGGCCTCCTGAGAAGGGGCTGAAGGAATTCCTTTGGTGCCTACCCCGGGCAGTTTGGGGGTGTCCGATCCCAGGCAGCCCCAGGCCTGGCTGGCATTTGCCAGAGTCCACTGTGGCCCATCTCTGTCTGCTGCCCTTGGGCAGCGCCTTCCCTTCTGCGGGCCTCTCCAAGGACCGCCGTCTTGCTCGCGGGAGTGGTCTCTAGGATTAGGTGCCTGCATTGCTTTGGAGAGGTCTGCTTTTCTCTTTGACAGCCTAATAAAATCTTGAAATGGTTGCCAACTTCCACCGCGGAGCAAGTGCTGTTGCCTTCTGCGGTGAGCAGAGTGAAAGGCGGCGGTGGTGGCATTGTTTGTAGCTGAAGGCAGCCCTGGCTGCTGGAAATTGATGGTGACTGCTGTAATTTGGCCCTATTACTTATTCATTAACCGCATGCAGGTGGTCAGCCAGCCAGCAAGACCTGCTCTTTGAAATTTCATTTTCTAGAGGGCTCCCTGTGTATGCACTGTGAGGTATTAATTTAACGTTTCCTTCCCACCCGAGGCCCCAAACGGGGTGTTGGTGGTCACTGCAGAGTGAGTAGGCATCAGCTGTGACCCTGGGCTTTTGGAAAGGCCGCCTCTGACTCGTGCCAGGGTCCAGCTGCTGGCAGAGCTGGCCTGCTCAGGCCAGAGTCCCTGGATGCTGACCCCTCTGGAGGACAAGGGCCCCTTTGAGTGGGAAGACTTTTCCTCTGTCCTGCCAAAGCTGTCCGTGCACTTGAAGGGAGAGTGTCTGGGAGTGGCGTCAGCTTCCCTGCTGACCCACCCTCCCCGGCCTGGTTGTTTCTATCCAGATCTCCCCTATGGTAGGGCCAGGCGTGAGCTACCCTCACTGGACCTCAGACTCCCTATGTGACAGGTTGCAGGCCCTCTGACTGGCTGCCTTCGGACCTGGCCAGCCTGGTCCTCAGCGGGTTCAGAGCTGCGCAAGGACCTTTCCAGCCAGCTTTGCAGGGACTGTATAGAGTTCTTTTCCTGTAAATCCTGCTAAATCATGGCTGCCCAGCCTTCAGTGGCTGGTTTGACGTGGCAGTCTGGCATGCATATCCCTTAGGGTAACATTTAAATGATTTTTACTATAATTAGTCCCAAAACATGAAAAATAAGTACTACCCAAACTTAATTATCTCTGCCCTTTAAAAAAAAATGAACTGTACACTGCCAGAAAAGATGCTTACAGCTTTTCAGGTTTTATCTGTCAAATGGTTCTTCCTGTTGGGAGCCAGGCCTGTGGCTAGGGAGGTCCTTTTTGGCAAGAAGGGCAGGAACACGTTTCCTGGTGGCTTCTCTCTGCAAGACAGCTGGGGTGAGCTGGGAGGTTTCAGGCCCCCACCGTGGGAGTGGTGGTGAGGTCAGGTGGCCACACTAGTGGCTGAGATGCCCTTCTGTAGGAAGGCCTGCACACTGGCCTTGAAAGCAGGTCCTTTGTGCTTCCCCAGTCTGCTGGAAGTTTGTTTTTCGTGCCTGTCACAGCTGGAGATGATGAAGTGACTTGTGCCAGAGGCAGGGTTAGGGACTTGCAGAGGATGCCGGGCCTTGTCGTGGAGCTGGGACAGTCAGAGTGGATGTGATGATGCCGGTAACTCATTTCTCTGGTGGCCCTATCTCTTGCTTTTCTGGCATGTGCTTTTGTGCCCAGCTGCAGGGTCAACTTGGTACTAAGAGTGTTGCCACTCAGTAGCAAAGGGTCTGCCAGCTCCCCTTAGGCTGGCTGCATAGTAAGTAAGCCCAGCATCTGGGGCCTCCATAGTCTAGGCGAGGTGCTTGTCAATTCCTGCCCTGTAGTTGCCTGAGGCCGTGCTAATGGAGGTGTCAGACCTTGGCCATTTAACTTTTGAATCCTGTCTCAAACCTGGAAGCTAATGTGACTGAATTGTGCAAATTTAATTAACGGGAGGAGCTTGATACTCAGTGATCATTTCAGAGAAGCCAAAAGGGAGAAAAAACAAAGGGCATTTCGGATTGCATTGAGCAGCCGATTGTGGCAAGACCAGAGTCTCCTCGGCTTGAGGTGGGTTTCCTATCGAAGCCCTGCTCAGTACATGCGGCTGTGAGCTCCCTGCTGCTGATCCCTGCAACCCTCCTGTCTGTCCCTGGTCCTGAGGTCTGTGCTTCCTGGCTTGGGTGGAGGGGAAATGGTGGGGGGCTCAGGGTTCTGTTTCCTGGGCAGTGATGCTGGTCATTGGTGTCTCAGAGGCCCAGAGTGGCGCACAAGATGCCAGCGCAGGAGCTTGCTCTTCAAGGTTGTCGTCTTGGGTCCTGAAGTTCTCTCCCTCCCATTTCCTCTTGGGATCCCCAGGCACATTGTCCTCAGCACCCTCCATACTCCCCTCTCATCTGCTGACCCCTTAGGGGCCCAGGAAGCACAATCCAAAAACTATCTGCTGTTTCTTGTCCAGGACCTGTTTGGGGTCCAACACCTGGTGGCTGTAATGCTGTGACAGCATAGGCAGTTTGGGGGTGGGGCAAGGGTGGGGTGAATCCCTGTGACTATGCGGTGCTTAGGTGTGGGACGGTGGGTGCGTGTGTGACTTGACTCTGGCACTCTCCCCGTGTAGTTTGTGTTCCTCCTCACGTAGGCTGTCACCAGCAATGACACTGACTCATCTCCAGCCAAGAGCCTGGGGGTGGCAGCTCACTGGACCCAGGCCACAAGTCTGCCCGGCAAGGCTGTGACCCAAGGGCCACCGTGAAGTGGGTGAGGGCCACCCAGCCTCATCTGCTCTGTGTCTTCTCGCTGGCTAATTTTTCAGGGGTGAGGAATAAGTTTGAATCTTTCTCATCACGTGGAGTGATGCTGATATTGACTTCTTTAAAATGTTAGTTTTTTAAAACTCTCCTTTAGAGAGGCTCCATCATGGTCTGGATAGTCCAGGAGGCAGCTTGTTTTTTGCCCCAAAGGGTGGGGTGCACTGGTTGGCCACCCCCATGGGCTCTCTCTGGCAGTGAAGGGGAATGATCAGGGGTTTTGTCTGCAGCTGCTTGGAGGAGCTGGAGGTCCTGGGTCACATAGGAACAGGGGCCAGCTTGGGGTGGGGGTGCCGAGGGAGGCAGGTGTGGTTCAGTGGTCACTCAGTGGCCCAGTGCCCTTTGTCCTCCAGGTCTGTGTTGGAGCCAGGTGCTGGCCATGACGGGGATGGGCCCAGGGCTTCATGGCCTGGGCTTGGCGGGCAGGGAGGTGGCCATGCTGAGCCGTTGCCAAGGCCTGACCTTGGCATTCCTTGTGCTTCCCTTTGAGGATCCATTCCAAGGAGCACTTCCAGCAGAAGTATGCCGTGGACAACGTTGAGTACACAGATGAGGTGAGTGGCTGACTCCTCTCTCTCAGCAGCCCCGGGCTGCCGGTAACCCTTCTGCTGCTGCATCCCCTCTCCTCCCACTGCCGTAGCCTGGCTGGACGTGGGGACACCGCTGCCTGGCCGCCAGCCCTCAGGAGTGCTCTCGTTCGGAAAGCAAGCGGGAAACAGACACCTCAGAATTCTCTGAGGAAGCCATTTCTTTGCCTGGGCAGTGCCCCCGACTCAGTGGGTGGAAGTGTCTGGTGACCTGGGTTGTGGCCACTGAGATGCACAAGAGAGGATGTCTCAGAGAGGTGGGCCTGCCTTCACTGGTAGCACACGGTCTGATCTAAGCCAGACCTGGGCCTTCATGTGGGCTTAGCCTGAGCCTTTATGTGTCGGGAGGCCCTTCCCACAGGCCCTGGCTGACTGCAGGTGCTGCTGTCACAAAAGCCCTAGGCTGGGAAAGGCTTGTGGGGTGAAGTTGGAGGTCTCTTGGCTTTAATCCACTTCCCAGCATGGTTTTTCAGTGGGTATTGCATGGCCTGTGTAAGTGTGTTACTGTCCTCTTGGGGTCTTTGAATATGTCCCAACTTCTGTTGATAGGGCCAGGCTGAGGCAGAGGGGAGAGCACAGCTAGGAGTCCCCATGGTCTAAGTGACCAAGGCCCCCAATGCTGCACCCACTGCCTGGCACGCAGGAGGCCTCTCTGCTCCATCCCTGGGTACTGTCACAACCCCATGGTCTGTATAGGTCAGTGCTGAGTAGAACATGAAACACTGGGAAATCAGTGCCTGCCACTAGGAGTCCAACCCAGACCTGGCAGGATCAGCTGGATGGGGCCCTCCCATGGCCATATTTCCCCAGACAGTGGTCACGCGTGGACATATGCTAAGAGGTGGGGCTGCAGTATGGGAGTGGCGGGGGTGCCAGCTGGAGGCCAAGCAGCTCCACTTCCCCTGGCCAGGACACAGCCTGGTTTGGGGGGGTGACAACACTGGGTGAGGGGCAGATTCCCAGGGAGCCCAGCCGGATACACAGTGCTGTAGGAACCAGTCTGTCTCTGCCTTCTCTGGGACAGCCAGCTCACCTTGACCCCAAGTGGGCCAGCTTCAGTACTGTGCTATACACAGGCAGGCCCAGCCCTGCCTCTGGTTCTGCTGTCCTAGAATGCTGTTCCCACTTCTTAGACTGTCTGTGCCCTACCCATCCTTTAGAGGTTTGCACCAGTCCTCTGCAACCCCTGCCGACTCTGGTCCACAGTGGCACCCTGCCCTGAGCTGTCTGGACAGGTTGTGAACCCTGACTATGTTCTGATCTGCACCCTGCCCTTTACTGTCTTGTATTTGTGTCAAAGGGCCAGGTCTTTTCCCCCAGACCTTCCTCCTCCACTCTCTCCCTGCCTGACCCCAGGGACATGTGGGCAGCAGAGGTGGTTGAGACCCAGGGCTAAACTCAACAGCCAGGGCATGGTCTGGCATAAGAGGTAACCTTGTGGGTGAACAAATTGCTGTAGGGTCCTGGTGCCTGGTCAGGGCTCCCCAGAGGGCCTCCATGAAGAAACACCGCTCATCTCCATGTGGCCACGGGTGCCTCTTTTTGCAGCACCTTCTGCCTGGTTGGATTTGGGGAGAAAGGGAGCTTTTGATGGATCTTGTTGTCATGTGATTTCAATGCCAAGCTTTGGGGGTGACTCGGCATCTAAAGAATCTATTAATACATACGTGACCTATTGTGTTGCTTTCTTTGGGTATAGGATCTAAATAGAGTGAACATTCATTTGCATGCCCCTAGCAAGGTCATTTGCCTCATACCATGTATTTCTAAGTACCAGGGAGGGAGGGGCCTGCTTATCCTTTTTCTCATTTTGTTCCTGGCCCTCTCCTTTGCCAGGTGTATCCCTTACTCCCATGAATTGCATTAATGTTATTGCCCTTTGAGACCCTGGCCCTTCAGGTCTCCTTGGTGTGAGACCTGGAGGATGCAGCTTGGGGTGGGTCCCAGGGACCCAGAGGATGGGCACCTGCCTCTGCCTGGGACTCGCTTGCTGAGTTGGAGCTGTTTCTCTGCCATGGCCTTCTCAGCCACTATCTGACATTTTTGTTTTTGTAACTTGGGGAAAGTTCAACTCCATTTATACTGTGATTTCTGGGGGAGAGAGAGGAGAACTGGTCTCCAAATGCAGTAAAATGGAGGAAGTCTTGAGTGTCAGAGCAGGGAAGCCCTCAATGGTAGTGTAGAATGACAGCCACCCAGACCAGCTCATTCTTAATCTTTGTTTATAGAGCAGGATCTTAAATGAAGGTTTCGATAGAGTTCAAAGAGCAGAGTCTCTTTAGGGTTCAGGAGCATTCTGCAGCACTGCCCCTATCATCACCATTGGTCAGTTTTGTTATTACTGTTACTGCTGTTTTTATTGGAAGTGAGGGCTCATGTTGACAGTAGGACAGGAGCTTTGCTTGGGGCTGCACCCGTGGGCTCTGGTAACCTCAACAGCTCGCTTGGGTCCCCTCACCCTGTCCTGTGGTGAGCCACAGCTTCCACCCCATTCACAGATGAGGGGGCCGAGGCTCACAGAGGTGAAGGGCCTTGCCCAGGGCCCCACAGCTGGAGGGTAGTAGCGTTGGGATGTGACCCCCCAGCCCTCTAGCCCTCACTTGCTTGTCAGAAATGAAGAGCTGCTGCAGACACTTCTGTGGAGGTGACACAGGCTGGAAAGGGACCCTGCCAAAAAGCACAACCTGCTGGACTGAGCCCCCTGGGTTGGGAGGTGTTTCCAGGTCGCTATAGGGACCTGGGGCCTACTCCATCGTGGGAGGTGACAGGAAGCCCCTTGTATGGGAGCGGGTTCCTCAGGCCAGTTCTACAGTGCCCGGCCCTGTCTTACTTGGAGCAACCTCAGCCATCTGTGATAAATCACAGCAGCTGGCACCTGTCTCTTCTGAAAGAAGGCAGGAGCGCCTCCTGCCCCCAGGCCACAGTGGGTCGCTTGATATCACATAATACATGCAGGTGTCTGATACAGCAAACCTGGCTCCCTCTAGTTTCACTCTACCCCATGGATGACCCTGAGTTTAATTATTGAGAAGGTAGTGCCCCTGAGGGGGGCACGCAGGAGACTCTCGAGGGGTGCTTTGAGGCATTGCTGTTGAGGCCCAGCGTGGAGAGGCGTCAGGGAATGAGGTGTCACAAGGGACAGCTGCGCTGTGGGACTGCTGGCCCAGGGCTGCTGGAACTCCCGATTGTTCAGGAGTAGCTGGGGGTGATGTTTCCTAGTGTTTATATTTTAGAGACAAATTCAAAATTTTTAAAGCATTGCAGGTCACCAGTGTGCTCTGCTGCTTGAGGAGACTGCCATGAAAGACAGTTTATTTTCAGAAGCTTCAGTGCTGGCAGGGTGAAGCCCAGCTCTCTGGAGCTGTACAGGCTTTCTCAGCATTGGTGATGGCATGTCCAGCCCCTTTGTCTGGATCATCACCCTCGGGCCTGGTCCAGGCCCTGGTTAGGAGAGCACAGGAGGTGTCCGTGGGAAGCCTCTGATTGCCCCTAGGGGAGGATCCACATCATGGGGCTCTGATGAATTCTACATGTGCCCATCTACCTCGACCTGCCAGAGAGGCCGGGCTGCCTGAGAATTGATGCTGGCCATGGCACGAAGTGAGCCAGGGCCATTTAACAGCACAGGTTTGTGAGAGGTCCCTAGTGGCCACCACTCCGTGGAAACAAGGCTCCAAGTTGATAGAACCATGCTGTTTTGTGTGCTGGGGCTGCATTTGGAGCCAGTGCCACACAGCACTTTGTGTTCCCTTAATATCTGAGGCACAGAGTCAGGGTGTGCTGATGAGAGTGTAGCACTAATGGGTCTCCATGGGGAAGGGCAGATGGAACTGCCAGGCCGAGAGAGGCTTTGCAGCCACAGAAGTAACCAGGGCCCACTCAAGCAGTTGTGATCAATAAAAGGTGCTGCCCTGCCAGGACCAGCTGACGCACAGCCTCCTCTCTGTGTCGGGCCGCGATCCGTCTGAGCACCGGCCAGCTCGGAGACGGCATGTTCTCCATTATTCCTAACCAGCACGTCCTGAGAGTCGTTGCAGAGAGAAAAACTATCAGCCCACACATTTGTTATCCTGCTCCTCCCTCCCAAGGACAATAGTTACAATCCCCAAGTGCCTTCCCGCTCTCTGATCCTGCCGCTGTAATTGACAGATTCGTTCCGTGCTGATGAATGTAGACCCTTCACGTCAACGTAACAACACACCCAGGGCCTAACATGTGCAGCTCTGGTCTTTTTAATGAGCCTCCCCCTCCTCCAGGAGGGGCTGGGACAATGGAAGGGACTCAGCCAGGCCTTTCCTTTGTGAGACACTGAGGCTGAGGCACGCTGTCACAGTCAAGGAAGTTCCTGAGTAAATGAGGTGTCTATCTGGAGGGTTATCTGGCTGTGCACATGACAAACCTTGACAAAGTATGTGGCATTTGACCCAGCAGTTTAACTGGGTCAAATTTGATCTTTTTTTTTTAGAGAGAATACATTTTTTAAGGAATTTAATTTTAAGAAAATAAAGCCTTATATATAAGGATATTCATCACAGCATTATTTCTACTAGCTAATCAGAAGTAATTTAAGTGTCCAATAGAGGAATGAATAAATAAATTATGCTCATGTCCATAAAGAGAGAGTATTTATTATATAGCCATAGGTTCAAATCCGAGCTTTGCTATTTTTTAACTGTGAACTCGAGCAGGTTCTCTAACCTCAGAGGCCTCACTCATTTATGAAATCTGCACATCTGTAGCACCATCTTCGTGGGTGCTTAAGTGAGATGCTGTCTGTAAGATAGTCATGGCACAGGCCGTAATCAGCGACTCATTGGACGTTTACCATCCCCAGTGGTAGTGACTGCTAAAAATTGCATGTTTGAAGAATATTTAATGACAGGAAGTAAGTGAAGCATGTCATTTGATATGATCCAAATGTCATTACAGATCTCTGTTTTCATGTGCAAAGCTAAAAAGTCTCTGGGGATGGGGTTGTACATGCATTTTATCTTTTTATAGTTTTCAGTATGTTCCAGGTTTTCTCTGGGAGCATCTCAGTATCAAAAAAGGTATATGTACATATGTCAAAACTTATCAAAATGTCCACTTGAAATACATGCAGAGTCTCAGGGATGGCTCAATCACACTGTTAAAACAACAGCACATCCTCTTCCCTCTCTCCCTGCTTCGAGGGTGGAAGAGTTTAGGGTTGGATGTGGGGAGGATGTTGTTCTCTGCCCTAGGGGGCTCAGATGCTGTGGGGGCTGCAGAAGCCAAGGTGCAGGGCAGATCTCGGGGAGGGGCCGGAAGAGGAAGACATTGCTTCCAGCAGGGTGGTCAGCATCCTTGGGGTACAGGGGAATGATGACTGTCCGTGGAGCATAGAGGAGGGAGTGAATGAGCCTGCCTGGGGGGCTGGGGGCTTTGATCCTGAGTGTGAATTGATAAAGCAGCTAAGACAGGGAGAAGGCACTCCAGGCAGAGGTGAGAGCCCCAGCAGAGTCATGGAGAGATGAGCCTGCGTGGCACAAGCGTTCTAGGGGTTGAGGTAGGAAGCAACTGGCACAAGTGGGCCGTGGTGGAGAGTTAGAGAGCGGGTGTGGGGTGGGGGCCAGAGGGAGGGGCTGGGGAAGGCCAGCTTCCCTTGGGCTAGGAGATAATGGGGGGCAGGGAGGGAGGTGTCTGCCCTGGGGACAGGAGGCTGGTAGAGCTAGAGCGTAAGGGTTTGTTGGGGATGGGTCTTTGAGGAAGGACTTAGCACATGGCAGAGGTGCTGGCCTTGGAGGGTGGGCAGGTCTGGCTGCTTGGAGCCAGGGACCTGTGTGGTGCCTGGAGGCAGGGTGGCATGGTGGGAAGCATGCCAGGTTTAGGTTTTACCCTTTCTACCCCTCCATAGCTGTGTGGCTTTCAGAAGTCCTTCAACTCTGTAAGCCTGGGCTTTCTCGTGTGTAGGATGAGGGCAACAACAGCATTGCCTGTTCTGAGGGTCTGCTGCATAACTGTGCGCTGCCAGTTGTTAGGTGATGAGGAGATGGCGTCTCATCTCCATCAGACTTCATCATGGTTGCTCTAAAGTGGGTTTTTCTTTCTGACCTTCCAGATTGCCAGTGTTCTGACGTCACAGAAGTCCTCTGTCCTCCTCACGTTGGTAAGTGGCTGGTGTCCAGGGGTCAGTCAGTGTTTGGCATGGGGGCAGGGTTTTAGGGAGCTACCTGCCCTTGCAGATTTCAGGACCACGGGGAGCATTAAGCCAAGAGAAGTGGTTGTCCCTGATAAGTAGCAACACCTGCTCAGTCCAAATGGCCCCAGCCTCAAGTCTCCCCGGGACGTGCTGTGTCCTGTCATGAGGCCATGGTGGACAAGACACGATGTCTACTTCAAGGGTGAAAACCTGGCTGGAAGATGTATTTGTGTTGGGCTGAGCTCATGGGATTTGTGGTGGTAGACTGTCCGTTCACTCCCACCCTGTGTCTCCTCCAATAATAGGATTTGAAAACATACCCTTGGCATCTGCCCTCAAGGGAGCTGGGCCGTGGGGCAGTGACTGGCCAGGGCCTGGGGTGGGGTGGGGGTGCATGGAGGGCTCCTGGTGCCCAGGCTGTGGGATTTCTCAGAGAGGAAGCATGCCTTCTTGCCCTTCTTGGACCTTGGAGTTTCGCATATGAAGCATGTCTTTAGCCCTTTTGTCCCAGTGACCCTTCTCTCTTTTGTTAATCGATTTTTCCAGAAGTAGTATTTCTTGGTTATTTCTTTTAGCACTTGGTCTCTTTTTTTCTGCTCTGCTGTTTAGATGGCTAAGTAGGAAGGTTATGTTATATGACTGTGGTCAGAGGTGGTCTAGTGTGTTTTATTTGGGTATACAATTAGACATCGACCTGAAGTTCTGGGGAAAGAAGTGGTGATTTAAAATGCCTTGCCTGTCTGGGGATGGCACGTTTTTCTATGAATCCCCTGTTTTGTTTCCATCCCTGACCATTTAGAGTCTCCTTATAATTAGGAAAAGGAGAGGAATATGACCCAGTGTCACCTAGTTCTGCCTGAATCAGGTCCTGCCCTCCTCCCTGGAAGGGTGGATCTGACAGGACTCTTGGACCTCAGACTGTTAGTGGGAGTATGTGCATGGGAGAGGAGACGAGGCAGATAGGGGAGAGCAGATTTGTGGTGAGGGTGGTCCCAGCTCTGTGCTCTTCTCACCTGGACCCTGCCTCTGCCTGAGCAGCCTGGCTGGTGTCAGCACAGCGCTCTGACCCATCCGTGGAGCAGGCCTTGTTGTGCATGTGGGACGCTGCAGGGTTTGTGGGGCCCCAATCTGTCCATGTTGCGAGCTGCAGTAGAGAAAGGAGGGCTGGCCCTCGTGCTGGAGCCTGGCTTGGAGTTACCTGGCTGGGTGGATTGCTTATCAAGGAAAGGCAGGAGGGGATGGGTTTGTGGGGCTGGGATGGGCACTCCCTGTTCCTACCTGTCCTGACCTTGGCTTGAGGAGGCCAGGCCTCCTGTGCAGGCTGTGGGGATGCCATGCAGCCCCCATGTGACACATCTGTGTTCTCATACTCCTTCTCTCTCCACAGCGTGGCATCAACACGGACAGCGGCAGCATCTGCAGGGAGGCCTCCTTCGAAGGCATCAGCAAGTGCGTTCTGGGGGCCCTGGGGACTCTTTCTCTGTCCTCTACCAACTCACACCTCTGCCAGCAGGTCATTCCCAGTCTACAGATGAGACATGAAATGCAAAAATAGGAGGACTCTAAAAAGGAATTTGGGCATTTTGAGGAAATATTTAGAAAAATAATTTGCCTAAATTCACCTCCACTTTTCCTTTAAGCACAACTTCTCTGTTGTGCTCTATAATGGAAGTGCTTTGGGAGCCCTGGCTGCACACAGGGGTGGGGTGGGGGTGCTGTTTTCTCTCCAGGGACCTGCCCTGAGCTCTTGTGGTCTTTGTTCTGATCACACCCTTTGCCATGTAGCTTCCTTAGTCCCAGCCACTAAGCTCTCCCAGCCAGCTCTCAGCATCTCTTCTGTGTCCCCTGCTGCCCCAATCCCAGGTAGGGTCCCCCCTACCTGCCCTCACTGCCAGCTGAGCTCTAGGCTGAGCCCCCAAACCCTGCTTGGGAGGCAGTTCCGTTTTCTCAGCCTCTCTAGGCAGGAGGACAGGTATTGGGTGCAGGGAAAACAGCCCTTCCTCCTGCTTGTTACCCTCCTCCCAGGGCCCCAGAGAGTGCTACGGGCCAGCATGTGCATGTTCCCGGGCTGGCTGGTGACTGGCCTGCGCCAATGCTGCAGGAGATGAGGCCCCCACTCCTTGAGGCTCTGAGCGTGGACAGTGGGCAGCTCCAGCCTGAGCTCCTGTACTGGATCCCCAGCCCCTCCCCTGCATATATGCTCTGCAGCCCTGGTGTCTTCTGTTGTCCTTTGGTGGACCAAGGCGGTGATGGAGGAAGTGCCTTATAATTATGTATGAGCCTGAGCTGCTGGAATCTGTGCGTATGTGTGATGTAGGGGTGATTAGAGTGGATTATGAGCTCATAAATATGTATTGCTTCCCCCATGCTAAGAGTGATGGGGCAGGGGGAGCGGGTATCAGGTTTGCTTCTTTTCACTGCACAAATCTCCTTATCCTCTTGGGAGTTTCCCCAAAGGAGTCCTGCCTCCCACGCCTGGCAGCGATTAGCCCCAATTGTTGAAATGCTGGCCACGGAGCTGCTTCCTCTCCTCAGGCTTTGGAGAGGGTGTGGGCACAGCCAGTTGCTGCCTGTCCCGGGCCAGGGTTCCCTACATCCTCCCAGCACTGCCAGGTGCCGGCACTCCAGTGCCCTGCTCACTTTCCTCCACCCATACCATGGAATGTCTCCATGGCCTCTCTGCTTGGGTCTCTGCCTCGTGGGGAGGGCCTGAGCTGGGAGGAGGGAGCCCTGGTGGCCACCTCACTGGACTGGCTCTGTGACCTTGGCAGGGCTGAGCCTCAGCTCCCCTGAGTGTAACATGGTGCTTCTTGGGCTTGTTGTGGGGACCAAAGGAGATCACGCTCACCTGGAGCCTGGCACGGAGCTGGTGCTCAGTAAATGGTTGCCCCCATCAAATCCTGTTGCCCCTTTGAGCCTCAGATTCCCTGTGTGATTGCAAGATTCCTGGATGTCAGTGAGCTGTGGCATTTCTCAGCTATGAGGTCTTTGCTTGCCCCTTGCAAAGGTCTCTGCTGCAGAGAATGCAAAGCACCCCTGGGACCAGGTCCAGGGATGGTGTGGTGGGCATGGTTCCTGGGTGGAGCTCAGGATATGGCCCCTGAAGCACAGCTCTGCTGCCTGCTCTGTAGGGTTTCCCCAAGAGAGGCAGATGGGGCCCAGACTGCCCCAGGGACCTCATCAGTGTCAGTGGGCAGTGAGAGGTGGAAGCCTCATCCCACTCCACTGGCAGGATTCCCTGCTGTGAACTCTGACCTCTCTTCTAATAAGTAGACCCCAGCCTCAGTCCCCTGTTTCTCCCCTGAGTCCCCATGGCCCCTGTCAAGAGCCCAGAGGAGCCTGTGCTCTCTGCAAACCCCCAGCCCCACCCAGTCAGTATTTGGAGACTTTTCAGAGAACTAGGGACTGCCTTAATTTTGCATCATTGCCCCAGGCACTGGGCTAGTACCTCTCCAACCCACGATCCAGTGCAGGTAGGGGCTGGCTGTGGGGTGCTCCCCAGGCCCCCTCAGCTTATGGGCTGGGCTGAGAGACTGCCCCTCATGCTGGGTGCTGGGTGGATCAGTTTCCACACCCACGTGTCCCACTGGCTAGGTCTCTGATTGGCTGATGTGCTACAGACCAGAGCCTTCGTGCCTGTCTCTCTGGCCTGCTCATGGACTCCCTCCCCACCTCATCCTCTAGGGCACATGTCCCCCCATATCTCTTCCCTGTGGGCCTCACATCTCTCTGTGTCAACCCCCATGTTACACTTGGGGGTTGCTTCACTGGGGCAAAGGCCTTCAGCAGGTGCCCCCTATGCTACGTGCCATGGGCACCACCCTGGGGCCCCGGCCTCTGCCCCCAGCCACCTTCTGGCCCCTTCCCTGTGTAAAGTCATGTCTGTGCATGTCTGTGTTCCTGGTATCTGGGTGCAGCTCATCCCCCTGCCTCCCACCCACCCAGGCTGCCAGTACCTCTGTGCCCAGCTAGGCAGAGACCTTGTCCTTGAGGGCGACTGCAACTCAGCGACCGCATCCACCTGCCTGCCGAGTGCATCTCCAGCTGTTTACTGGGGATAATAATAGCCTGTTTCCTAAGCAAGATGAATCTTGCTGTCGTCCTACTTTCCAATACTCAATTGCTTCTGGCCCTGGTCGCTTCTCACTGCCCTAATGAAGCTCCTTATTCCTGGAATTGTAATTTTTGATACTTTGAGGTGTCTCTGGTACACCTCCCATCTTGGGTCTTTAGCTGGCCTCCTGCTTTAACAGAAGTTCAGGTTTGGCCTCTTGGATTGTCTGGGCCATCCCAGGCCACCTTTATCCCTTGGCTGCACAGGGGAAGGAGCTTGTGGTACAACAGTGGCCTTACCTGTTCACCTATCCCGGACCCTCTGGGCCCTGATCCAGCTGGACGCTTGGACTGTGACCTCTTCAGATGTGGCTCCTCAGGTTGCCTGCCCCGAGGTCTGTCTCTTGGGCTCAGCCTTAGTCTCAGACCTCCCTCAGCCACCCCATATCGTGGCTGGGCCAGGCTGCCTGCTCCCATGGCAGGAGTGTGCTGGGTCTCGCCATAGTGAGGACGGTAGAGGACAGGGAGCAGAGGGAACAGGGAGTCGAAGGTCTGCACAAGGCCAGAGAGGATGAGGGATCTTCCTGTGGCCTGAGGCCACTGGGCTCACCAGGGGGCGTGGCTCGGGTGATTATAATAGGGTCAAGGGAGCTAGCAGGGAGCCTGTGAGGGGCCTCATGCTGAGTTTGTGGTCTGGCCCACCCTGTGTCTCTGGGTATATGGCTTGATCCCAGCAGGGAAAGTCCCATGGAAGTTTGGAAGGAGCAGGCCCTGCTGTGGGCTCTGGTGGGAGGCTGGGGTATGTGGGTAGGGTCAGGTGCCCATTGCCAGGTCCTGGTGAGGGCATGCAGCCAGCGGGGCTGGTCTGGGAGCTGAGATGGGGAGGGTAGCCCTGCAGTAAAGAGGGTTTGAGACTCTTCCTGTGGCTGAGGCTGCCTGGAGCACTCAGATCCTATAGGCTGGGAGCAAAGTGAGGCATGATGGATCTCTGAGCATCTGAGTGGACCGTAGGGCATATTTTCCTGAGAGCAGGAGACCGACTGTGAAGCAAGAGAGATGGTTGGGGCGGGGTGGGGTGGCAGGTGCCTGAGCCGAGGGCCACCCATCCATTAGGTTTGCAGGGCGTAAGGGGGGTGCCTTCCTGGTGTAAGACAGTTTCCTCCCAGACAGGTAGAATCTGTGTCCTGGAGCCCCGGGCTGGGGCAGTGAGTTGCAGAGGACTCTGTTTCATGGCGTTGTCTCAGAAAGAAAGATGGTAGATATTCTACATCAGCTGGTGATTTGGGATAAGCGTATTTCTTCTTATCTTTTGGCATTTACTTAAATTGCCTTGCATATTTGAAGACAATTGGTTACAAATTAGTTCCATTTAAATAAGCAGTTAAAGATGAAATGCTGAATTTGGGGGTTGTTAATGCAGGAATATTAATATTCAAAGATGTGAATTTTAAAACCCAAGAAGTAGAGGGACATTATTAAAACTTGACGGTTATAACAAAATGCCAATTTGTGGTTTGGGGACCATGGCTTTCTGGTTACTGTTAACTGGCATATCAAGTTAATATTTAGGATTGGGTTTCTAATGTGGCCCTAGGAAATCTCCATGAGGGGAGGGACCCTGAAGAGGCAAGAACCTGATGCAGTCCCCTTGCAGGGGGTAGAGTTGGGGGGGCAGGGGGGGCTGCCTCTGTTGTTGGGTTAGAAACCCCAGGGAGGAAGGCAGAGGCCTGGGACAGGGGGTTGGGCCCACACAGCTCACCCTTTCATCCCCCAGCCCACATTTAGAGCCCACTAGGAAATTACCCTCTGCTTCCAGGACACTGCCACCCTCACAGGCACCAGTGGGGTTTTGTTGTTATTTTTACATAATTAATGTTCGTTGTGGAAAATGCTAACTAGCACAGAGGCAAAAACAAGGAATATCTGAATTTCATTACCCCGAGTTCAATCTCTCAACACTGTCTTTTGGACTCTTCTGTGTGTGTCTGAGTGTGTTTCTCTGAGTGTGTTTTTGTGTCTGAAGGTGGCTTGTGTGGGTCTGTCTATGTATATACATCAGTCTGCATGTGCCTGTGTGCATCTATGTGTATCTGTGTGTGTGTATGTCTGGGTGTGGATCTCTGTGCACCTAACTGTATGCCTGTGTGTGTGTATACCTGTGTGTGTTTACACGCCCTTAAATGTATATGCCTTTGTGTGTGTGTGTCTGTGCCTATATGTCTCTGTCCATCTGTGTGTGTGTCTGAGTGCACCTCTTTTCTAAGCATATGCCTGTCTTTGTGTGTCTGTGTGTGTGCATCTGTGTCTGTGCGCTCAGTCACTTTGTGCTAGGTCACTTTGCTGCTCATGTGTGTGTGCATGTGTGTATACATGCCTACGTTGTGTAAAATGAAATGTTGCTGGTGTGTTTGGCTATTGAGTATGTAGGCCATTGCTTTTCCTAAGGTCGAAGTGACATTTGGTGAAATGGGAGGCAGAGTCTATTTGTCATCTTGATTTATGTCGTCTGCTGCTCTGTTCTTCACTCTGAACCACATTGGCTGCCTATAGTCCTTTGATACTTCCCAAGTAGGGCTTTGATTCTACAGCATTTAAGTTGACTTTGAATCAAGTAGTCCTATCTATGTAGTTAAGAATCCTGAAAGTTTCAGAGATCTGGAATCCTCTCAGCCTGCTGGTACCCTTTTCTCTTCTCTTTTCTGTCCCCTGTTCCTGCCCCTTGTTCATCTGGCTCAGCCAGGAGTAGGGCTGCTGGTCTCACAACCATGGTAAATACATAAATGTTTTCCAGCACCATTAATGGAGCCATGGAGAGTCCCTGCCTCGCAGGAGGACAGGAAGTCACAACCCTGCATGTACTTATGTGTCATATCCTGACCTGAGGTAGAGCAGGTCCTGGAATCCAGAGAGTTGAAGTCTTGCCAAGACTTCTCAGCTGAGGCCTATACTTGTGCCGGACCATGTTCTTCCCCAGCTCACTAATAGCTTGAGCTCTGGGTCACATGTGGCTCCTTGGACCAGGGATGTGCCATGACCTTATCCTTTTGTCTCCTGGGGTTACCTTTTCAATTATGTTCGTCTCATCAAAGAGCAGCTTTTGGCTTTGTAGATTTTTCTCTGTTATACTTTTGCTTTTTAATATTTCATTGATTTCCACTCTTGTAAATTTCCTTCTAATTTCTCTCAATTTTATTTGTTCTTTCTCTAGCTTCTTGAGAAGGAAGAAAGAGGCATTCTTAGGATGGAAACTTAGATCATTCATTTTCAATGTTCTTTTCTAGTATATACATTTAGAGCTACAAATTTTCCTCTAAGCACTGCTTTAGCTACATTTCACAGGTTGTGATATTTCATATTTTTATTTTCTAATTTCATTGTGATTTTTGTCTTTGAACAGTAGGTATTTAGAAGTCTGTTGCTAAATTTCTAAATAATTTGAGATTTTATAGTTCCCTTTCTGTTATTGATTTCTAGTTTAATTCTACTGTGATCAATGAATGGGTCTCTGTATCTTAACCCTTAAAATTTGTTGAAACTTCCAGCTTATGATCATTATGGTAAATGTTTCATGTACACTTAAAAAGAACATGTATTCTTCAGTTGCTGGCTGTAGTATTTTGTAAATGTCAAAATGTCAAGTTGGCTAATTGTATTGTTCATATCTTCTACATCTTTCCCAATTTCTGTTTGCTTGTTCTATCACAAGAGGTATGTGAAAATCTCAAGCTATGCTTATGGATTTATCTATTTTTCCTTCCTGTTCTGTCAATTTTTATAAATCAGCGTTATGGAAATAAAATTTATATACAATAAAATTCATTATGTGCATAGTTTAGTATGTTTTTAAAAATAGCTTTATTAGGATATAATTCACATACCTTATAATTTACCCATTTAAAGTACACAATTAGTTTAGTTTAGTTTAGTTTTGTTTTGAGACAGGGTCTTGCTCTGTGACCTAGATTAGAGTAGAGTGGTACGATCATAGCTCACTGCAGCCTGGAACTGCGGGGCTTAAGTGATCCTCCTGCCTCGGCTTCCCAAAGTGCTGGGATTACAGGTGTGACCTACTGTGCCCAGCCTTAATTCTCCTTCATTTTTGAAGCATAACTTTGCTGGATATAGAATTCTTGGTTGACCTTTGTTGTTGTTGTTCAGCACTTTGAATATGTCATCCCACTGCCTTCCGTCCTCCATGGTTTTTGAATGAGAAATCAGCCATTAGTCTTAGTGAGACCCCTTGTATGTGATGAATTGCTTTTTTCTTGTTGCTTTCAAGATACTCTTTGTCTTTTGACAGTTTGATTATGATGTGTCTAGGTGTGGACCTCTTTGAATTTATCCTACTTGGAGTTCATTGAGCTTTATGGATATGTGGATTGATGTTTGTCATCAAATTGGCAAAGTTTTCAGCCATTACTTTTTCAAATATTCTTTTTGCTTCTTTCTCTCTTTCCTTTCCTTCTGGCACTCCTGGTATGTGTTTGTTAGTATACTTGGCGGAAGAGGCTATGTTGTCTACCTAGTGGGGGTGGGGGGTGGTGTTTTGCAACCAAAAAGCTTGCTGTCCAACTGACTATACTTGGAGGACACGGCCCAGGCTGCCAGGTCTGCTGCAGGAAATGAGCAGCAGGCCTTCTGCAGGTCAAGGAGTCAGGAAGGTAAAGTTTTGGACCCTCTCTTGGTTGTGGTGTGTGTGTCTTGAATGTCATGTTGTGCTGGGATGTGATAGACCATTGAACTAATGGGCTTGATTTATTTTTCCTCTGTAGGTTCAATGTCAACAACACCATTCTTCACCCAGAGATTGTTGAGTGGTGAGTATGGCCTGTGGCTACCTAGACTGTTGTGCTCAGCTCGTGGGGACAGGAGGCCCTGCTGTTCCTGCCCACCCCATTTCAGAGAGTCCCTCAGAAAACCAGTCTCCAGAACCTCCTCCTTTATTCTTTATTGTTTTGTTTGTTTTTTGTTGTTATTGGCTGGCTGGCTGGTTTTTTCAAAAAGGCATGAGTCACTCTAAATATCAGTTAAATTTTTCTTATCACTTTCTTTAGTTTCAGTGTTTTAAAACCTCCTGCCATAAGTAAGCCAAATATACATAGCTCAGATAGAAAGTAGATAGTGCAAAGCATAGAAGTAAACATCACACATAATCCCATTGCCAGAAAGGTAAACAAGTTTCCTTCCTGTCACACTTGTGTCTTGACAAGGGTGGCATCCTGTTATACGTGTTCTTTTGTTACCTTCTTTCTTCCCTTGGTGATATTGGCAGCCCTTACCTGCAGCACACCTGGTTTCTGTTAGGTGGCTGCAGGGTGAGCCTTCTCAGGTTGGGCGTTGCCTCTATGGGCCCTGGAAGTGGCCCTTCAACTCAAAATTGCTCTTTGATAGCAGCAAAATGTTTTTCCTTTGTTGGATGCCTGCACTTACTGTGACGTAGATGAGAGGCGGGGCAGGGCCTTTGCCACGTTGTCACTCCACTGGGAGGTGCATAGACTTCTCACGTCTCATCCTAAGTCTGTGTGATCACGTTTTCTCCACTAGCTGGAAGCTCTAACCCACCTGGTCTGGAGCTTGGGAACACTATGCCCTGAAGGATGAGCAGGAGTTGGCTGGGGAAAATGCAGGAGTAGCGGGAAGGAGAGAGCGATCCAGGCTGAGGGACCACTTGTTCTCAGAAACAAGAGAAAAGTTTGCGGCTTTGTGTGGCTGGTGTGGAGCCAGGGATGTGGAGCCTGAAGGTGGTCGGAGAGAGGGTCAGTGGCTAGGCAGGCCTTGGTGTCAGTTTTGACTTTTTCTTGAGAGAAATTGGAAACATGGGAAACCCCTGATGGGTTTAAGCAACAGAATGGTAGGATCAGGTTTGCATTTTTAAAAATCATTTTGGCCTCAGACTGGTGACTCAGCTGCAGGGCAAGAATGGGAACAGGTGGTGAGTTAGGAGGCTGTGGCAGGGGTCCAGGTGGCAATGGAGGGCGGTGGTATGACTGATTTGAGAGAAAGCAGCTGTCAAGAGGAAGGCTACTGGGAGGATCTGGCTGTGATGGTTGAGCGAGGGGTGGAGTTGAAGGTGACTATGGGTGACTATGGGTTTTTGTCCTGAACAGCTGGGTGGTTCACTGAGATGGGGATGACTGGAGGGGCAGATGCTGTGGCAGATCTGGGACTTGTTTGGGGTGTGTTGGGTCTTAGGCAGGTGCCAGTGGGGGAGAGGGCCAGGCGAAGGTGGGCGTCTGAGGGCTGTCAACAAGCATTGGTATTGCCCTCAGGAGAGTCAGATGCCAGGCGGGCTCTCCAAGCTCTGTCAGCAGCCCTGACCCAGTGCCCTCACGGCTGCATACTCAGGGAGGATGAGGCCCTGTGTCATCAAGTTCACAGTCCCAGTATAAATCCTGGGTACTCAGAGTGGGTCTGTGTCTATTTATGCTGCCTCACGTGTGACATTACCTCATGGTCGCTTACAGGATGGGTGCTTTGGAGACCATGTCTGGGTCATGCACTCCAGCATCTCCTGAGCAATAAGTCAGTTCATCACTTTGAAACAAGCGCACTTTAATTCTACTGACACTTTCAAGGTTTTGAGGTAGAGTCTTCATTCATAAGCATGCCTTCCAACTTTATTAAAGCAAGCAGGAGAAAGGATTTATTTGGCATTTGATGGCAGTAGAACTATTTGAGAAATGTCACATTGTCCTTACTGCCTCAGGGGTATGTTTTAATAGCCTCAGTCCCAGTCACTCTGGGCAGATCCATTGTCATGATCACTGCTGTCCCCAAGTAACTGACAGAAGGATTCTGGGTGGAACAGGGTGGGGGGGCCAGGTCCCTTATTCACCAGTGTGGGTGGGCTTTCCATGGTGTTAAATTACGACTCAGTGATGCATCCTTGGGCCCCTGCATCCTGAATGCTTTCACCACCCTCTCTTTCAGGGCCCTGTGGAGGGAAGCTGCCTGGGGGTAATGGAAAACCATCGGCTCAGGCACACCCAAGTTGCAACCCCAGCTCGCCCCCTCTTCAGGAAGCCACTTAACTTTTCGGAGTTTTCAGCTTCTTCACCACCCCCTCACCCCTCGAGACAGAGTCTCACTCTGTTGTCCAGGCTACAGTACAGTGGCATCATTGTAGCTCACTGCAACCTTAAACTCCGGGGCTCAAGCGATCCTCCTGCCTCAGCCACCCCAATAGCTGGACTGCAGGCATGCGCCACCATGCCTGACTAATTTTTCTATTTTTTGTAGACACGGTGTCACGCTCTTGCTCAGGCTGGTCTCAAACTCCTGAGCTCAAGCGATCTCTCACCTTGGCCTCCTGGGGTGCTAGGATTATAGGCGTGAGCCACGGGGCCTGGCCAGAGTTTCAGCTTCTTGATCTGTAAAATGGAGATGTAGTAATACCTAACTCATGGCGTGGATGTGAATGTCCACCCAGCCTCAGCTTCCTTACCTGTAGAGCAAGTGGGTGGCTGAAGGATTGAATGAGAGTAGAAGTCAGATGCTGGCACATCTTAGTACTGACTGTCACTGTTGAGAACCCCTACGTGCAAGGTATCATGCTAAGAACTTGACGCATGTCACCTTATTTAAAGAGGTATTTCGTTTATGTTGTATTAGGTAGGTGTTCTAGTTATCCCCATGCTACAGATGAGGAAACTGAGACACAGGGAGGTTAGCGACTTGCCCAAGAAAAAGCAAGTTGAGCCCGGGCCGTTGGTTCCAGGATCTTGTGCTGCCGCGTGCAGCTCAGAGGAGCACCCTTAAGGGTGGGCCCTGCCTGAGTGTCAGCCTTTCTCTCAGGTCACGCTTGGCCCCATTGGATGCATGGGGCGCTTAGGACCCTCAGAATGGACCTTGTGCCAAGGCCAGGGTATAGCAGGGTGGGGGACCAAGGAGTGTGCAGCTAAGCTTCTTCAGCACCCACATGCACCCTGGCTCCCATTATCTGATTGGGAGGCAGCAAGCAGCCTCTCCTAGCACGGGGAAGCTCACTTTCTCATTTTTGTTTGGGTGTCATTCATTTCCTTTCTGTGACTGTTTTATTGTTTTCCATTCTCTCAAGCAGTGCCTTTTTGATTTCCTGTAAATTCCTCTATAATCATACTCTTCCACACAAACATGAGATCATAACTGATAATTTCTTTTCTTGCACTGGGTATTGCAGTTGGAATGTGAAGGTCAAAAGTTGAAACTTAAAAAGAGCAGGCGTCTTACTTCCATAATTTAGGCTGTGGTTCTACTTTACTGTTTTGCAGATGATTAAATTGATCTGAAGGTAGGGTAGGAAATAATAGGAGATGCTTTCATACTGCCTGATAGCTCAGCGCGTTGGGTTTCGGTTAAGTACCTCTGGAAGCGTCACAGGAGAGCAAGCGTGTCAGCAATTGCAGTGTGCCTTCTTGGGTTTTAAGTGAGACTGTGTTAAATTGAGTCATATGCCTGTTTTAGAACTGTTAATTACACAGAGTGAAAGTGTCCTGTGTGCATTCATCAGGCAGTGGGTAACAGATCTATTTCTGCTCCCCTGCCTTTCTGTGTGCACAGGAGATGGTAAGCCACGGATGGTTTGCAGGCAGAAGTGCCCCAGGATCCTACGTCCTGGGTAACATGTCCCAAATTAGAAAAGGTACGTAGATGATGGCCTATATTCTTGGTGTGTACGTGAAAAGTACTCCAGTAGTGTGGCTCATCTTTGTTTCCCAATGAATAGGCATGTTAACCCTACATTAATGAGGAAGCCAAACGGAGAGTGGGGTTCTTAGGGCAGAGTGAGAACTCCAGTCACTGCACGCCAGAAGGCAGGAGGTGGATGTGGTAGCATCAGACAGAGGGAAAGGCCTGGCCCAGCCCTGGTCTGGCAAGGAGGTGGACCTCACTCCAGTCTGCCCATCCCTGGTCAGGTTTCAGGCACGCTAAGCTCATGGCTGAACTAAACCCTCATTTTCTTCCTGGCTCTGGTTTCTTTGAGAGGACTTATTGATTGAGCCTCCTGAGGATATGTAATTCTAACTAGCTCTTTTCTTTCTGTCCTTCCTGTTGTGGGACTTTATCCTGTGCATCACTGGGTCTCAGGGTGTGGAAGGGATGGCAGTGGGGGTCCTGTGGAATTGAGTTCCCACCCTCCTGGCTCCCACCCAAACATTCCCTACATATTCATCTCCGGGAGAGATGGAATTCCTAGCCCTTTAAATGGGTTTTGTTCAACTCAGTGATACTTTGATGCTTAGAGACTGATTTTGGAAATACTTCAACCTGTCCTGCTACTATTTTAATCAGGGGAGCATTTAGACATCAGTTAATTGATGTCTTAATCCTGAGTTTAATGCCCAGAGGCAGTTTTGTGACCTGTGAATATTTAAGGAGGGAAGAAAAGATTGCACAAATAAATCTCTGCCTAGTCCAGTCTTTGTTGTTTCAGGCTTGTAGCAGGATACTGGGCCTGGGATGGAGTAGGGGCTTCGCCTCCCAAGCGCCTCATGCTTGTCTTGCCGCCTGTTTCAGCAGTCCCCTGGGTGTGGGGGTGCTCATGGGCATGGCCATGAGCCAGGGGACCCTGCGTGGGGCCGTGCATGCAGTGCTCATGTCTCCCCGCACACTTCAGGCACCTCCTCTTCCTGGCCCAAGCTGCCTTCTACCCAGACTTCTTATGTGACATCTGTGTGTCCTGTCCTGAGCCACGGTCTTCTGCTGCTTCATTGAGGAGGTGGTCTTCATCCTCTCTTAGATCCTATTTCAAACGGCTACCCCACACATCCTCAGGCCAGACAAGGCTGGGACTGGGTATGGCACTGAGCATCTCTCACTCCAAAGGCCAGTGGGCCTACAGAGGCTGGAGAATCCTTTATTCCTGGCCCTTTCGTATTCAGGAGTAGCACAAGTTGCTTCATCAGATTCAGGGTGGTGAGTTCCTCCTGAAGTTGGGGAGAAACTATGCAGCATGCTAGAAAGTCTTATTCGTTTCTGCAGTAATTTTAAAACAGTCTCTGGTTCTTGTGTCTTGGAGACAACTGGAGCAGGCTGGGACCCAGCCCTCTCTGCCTGGTGCCTGGGTGAGGCTTCAGCCCAGAGTACCCTGTGGATCGTTGGTTAAGCCAGCACAAAACAGACATTTATTTAAGCTTGGATTAAATTGGGCCAGGCTGAAGCCCAGCCAGGCTGGTTTCATCAGAGAACTGCCTTTGTGGGATAATTTGCCCTGGTTTGGTTTGATTTTTTTTTTTTTTTAATGCAACTGAAAAAATATGCCCTGAGTTGACCAACTAGAGGCTCAGTTTGTCACTTTCCCCAAAGAAAAATTAGAAAAGAAAGCAGGACTCTGGGCCTCGATGGCTGGAATGCTGATTGCCTCTGATGGGAAGAGAAGGTGGTTCTTTCCCCTTTGGTGGGTTACATGCTCTTCCTGCTCATCTCCAGAGGGGGATACTGGAGCTGGAGGGGGCAGAGTGGAGAGCCTGTGAGTGTGGGCTCCTGGGGGCTCAGACCCTGAGCTGTCTCTTCCTGCCTGTGTGACTGGGGATGGGGCAGTGGCAGCTGGAGTTTGGGCTGCTGAGGCCTGGGGAGGCTGTGCCCCTGTACTGCCCAGCACAGCAGGCTTAGCGACCTTCCACACCGCGCTGCTGGACTCCCCTGGGGTGGGATGGGGAGGAGGAGGCCTCTTTTCCCTTTTGAAATGAGGCCATCTGGTCTCCTCATTAGAAATGAGGTGTTTTCTAACCCCAGGGCAGTGCCCAGGTAGCACTGATGATTCTGGTTCCTGTGTGCCTGTTCTGGGCTAACACTGTTCTGGTGCTGGGACCCTGCCCTCCAGGGCTACGGTCTTTTGGAAGAGACTTAAATTAAAAGAAACAAGTGTTGGCGCTTTCTGAGGATTCATATAAACTGCCCAGGGAACACAGAGGAGGGATTTAGCCTGGGGTGGGGGTAGAGGGGGACTCCCCATGTTGAGAAAGGTGTGTTTCAGGTGGGAGCTGGAGGCTGCATCATCAGGTGAAGGGGCAGGAGTGAGTTCCAGATAGGGGAGGGAGGAGGCTGGGGGAAAGTGTGAGGGTGCATGGCAGAAACAGGCAGGGGCCCTGCACACACCGGTTGAGTGTGGTGTAGCCTTTTAACTTCATCCTGAGGACACCTAGAGGCTACTGTGAGGCTTTAAACAAGGGAAAGCCTGCTGAGTCTTGCATTTCCTAAAGACCTCCAGCTGCTGGAGGCCCAGAAGGCTGCTGTGGCTGGATAGAGAGACTTGGAGGATCTGAGCGAGGGTGGAGGGGATGGCAGCCCCTGGCCGTGGTTGGATGTGGGGAGCAGTAGTCAGGGGAGAGGGAGGTGTCTAGGGAGATGGCCAGGTCTCTGCGGGGGGCAGCGGGAAGGTGGCAGGCTGTGTTGAGATGGGGCATGGTGGGAGTTCTTGCGTGCTGAGCTCCGTGTGCCTGGGGACCTGCAGGTGGGTGCAGACAGGAAAGCAAGGAGGGGAGGGGAGGGCTGGCAGTGTTACGGGGGTGGAAGGGAGAAGAGACGGCAGTGGGGAGGTGAGGAGATGGAGAAGAAGTTGGAAATAAATCGTAAAAGCTGCTGTCTTCCTTCTCCCCTGAGGCGAGGAGTGAGGGGGGATTCTTCACTCCTGGAGGAGCCTGTGTCCGTGGAGCTTCTAGTAGGAGGGGCGGGTGGGCGGAGAAGGTGAGGAACAGGACGAGCCTCTCTTGGAAGGGGAGGGAGAGAGGACAGGATGAATGGGGGAGGAGGGGAGAGGCAAGAGTGGGCCCATCTGCTGGCTGCTGTGTTCTCTGCGAAGTAGGAGGGGAGTTCATTCATCTGTGAGAAGGAGCCCGTGAGAGGTGGAGGTGGGAGTAGAGATCTTAGGAGTTTGAGGGAAGTTGAGAGGAGCCCTCCCATATGCTCCTGCGGCTCGTGGCAGGACCGGGGCCTTGCCGATGGGGCTGGTGAGGCAGGTGAATAGGAGCTTGCTGGGCCGTCCACCTAGCTGCATGACTTCCCCGTGTAGGTGGATGGCCAGGGCCTGGGAGTCTAAAGTGGTGGCTGGAGTGGTAGCTGGAGGAAAGGGCCAGGCACCTAAGCCAAATAGAGAGGCAGAGGGATGCTGCTGCCCAGGAAGAAGTAGAGGGGTCAGAGGCATCGGGGTGGGTGCAGCCGGGCCTGGTGCCCACCTGTGTTGTCACTCTGTGGTCCTCATTGTGTTCGAGAACAGACAGGCCTGCTCCACAAATACAGGTTCCTGAGGTTGGCGCCATGGAGGTGGCAGTGGGGAACCACACACAAGTGGCCGTGCATGGATTTGGGCCTCAGGACCCTGAGCTGCTGGCTCAAGGCCTGCCCGAGGGCCTGGTCCCTCACCCTCTAGGGAACAGCAGCAAGCAACGTGGCCCCAGGTGGGACTGCCTCCAGCCCCTGCTGAGGAATCAGAGGCACCTTTATGATGATAAACAGCACAGTGTTAATAGCACAGTGATAAACAGCTTCAGGGTTGGCCTTCTCAAGAAAAGATGTTTCTTTGAAAAAGTCTCATTGGGCTTGTGGGTTTGTTTTTTCTACCTTCCCCAGAAGGTTTTATAGTCTTGGGAAGGCATCATGCAAGATGCCGTCCTCATTTCCCAGTGACAAATGGCTGGCTGTCCCAGCTGTGTGGCATCTTGGAGACTGTGTGAGTCAGCAGCTGGCTGGCTCTGGCTGCTCCTGTGAGGTCCCCAAGGGCTCACTACCTCTCATGGAGGTGGGCAGTGGCCAAGCCCCTTGCCTTCTGCCATCCCCATCTGCCTCAGGCCCTGTGCTGAGCTGCCTCTGCTGGGGCCGGCTCCGGTGGGCTCTCTGGTCAGGCCAAGGAGGAGGGAGTGGAGATGGTAAGAGGTCCCCTCTGGACGAAGGCGTGGGCGCTGATCTGCTGTCGTCAGATGCTCTGGTTTTGCTGATGTTGAGGGTGCTTGAGTGTGTTCCCTTTGTGCAGGGGAAGGTGATCGTCTGGGAGCTTTGGTGCAGGTGGGTCATCTTCAGTAAAGGGAGCAGAGGTGGCCACTTGGGGGATGCCCCAGGAGCTCTCCACCTTTGCAGAAGCGAGACCTTAAGCAGATGGAGTCAGCTGGGGCTGCTGCATCTCCACCCCCCAGGCCCTCTGCCCTTCTCTAGTCTCAGTGTTACAGACTGGCCTCTCCTGCATCCCTCCCGTAGCAACCTGGCTCTTCCCACAGCATCTTCTCCCACATTGTGATTGCGTATTTGCTTGCGTGATGCTCAGCTCCTCCTTAGTCTCTGAGCTCCGTGTGGGAAGGATGTGCCATTTCACTCCACTCCGTAACCAGTGCCTGGTGTGTCCAACTGGCACTTACTTAATAGTGATGTGAAATGAATGAATGGTTTTTGCCAGCACCTCATTAAAGTTTTTAAAGTGTTATCAAAGCAATATGTGCACATGCTTAAAAAAAAATCCACTAGCACAGACTCAGTACAGGAAAGCTAGGTTAGAATAAACTGCCGACTCCTGTCCCCTCTTCTCTTACCCCCCCACTGAAGGTAAACACTTCTGACTGTTTCCATCACCCCCACCCTACTTTTAATCATAAGATTAGTTCTTTTCTTGGTTGCACGTGTCATCTTGTCATACCCTTGGTCCTCTTCTCTCGCCCGTGAACTCTCCGTACTGTCTTGCTCTTGCACTGGGGGAGCCGTGGCCCTGCCCTTTCTGCCTCTTATCCCAGCCCCCTGCCCTCACCTCCTGACTGCTGTTGCCTTTTCCTTATCAGGATTCAGAAAAAGATGTGAAATCAACCTAAGTGCCCATCAGTTCATGAGTGGATTAAGAAAATGTGGTACATATAGACCATGGAGTACTACTCAGCCATAATGAAATAATGTCTTTTGCAGAACTTAGATGGAACTGGAGACCATTATCCTAAGAGAAGTATCTTAGGAATGGAAAAACACCACATATTCTCACTAATAATAATAATTGGGAGCTAATCAGTGGGTACACATGGGCACAAAGAGGTGTAAAGTTCATTGGAAATCAAGACGGGTGGGAGGAGGGATAAAAACTTACCTATCAGGTACAATGAACACTATTTGGATGACGGGCACACTGAAAGCCCTGACTTAAAGCATTGTAAAGGGTATTTGTGCAACAAAAACATTTGTAACCCCTTAATATTAAAAAAAAAACCCATAAAACTGCATTTTCGTTGTTATCACTGTAACTGTGGTCTGTGCAGAGTTAAGGAACGTTCCAGGGTGGTACCTGCTGCGCTTTTGGTCCAGCGTCACAATCCCAGGGCCTCCCTCAAGAGGAAGCTCTAGCATCAAGTGCATATTTTATAAGATTTATATGTCTTATTATAGAATTATATAATCTTGTTATATAATAAAATCTTACATGATCATATTACATAAGATGTTTTCTTACGTAACTATCAGTTGTAAAAAATCACTCCATATTTTAGTTTATTCTGTATTTAGAGCATGGTTTCCTTTTTCTTTTTTGAATTAAAAAAAAAAAAAACCTTTTCATTGTAACAAAAGCAGCATATGTACAAATTTTCCCAGGAAAATTTCCCCAGTTGTCCTTAAAACATCCTTGATATATCCAGTCGTTTCCATATCTTACCTGATTTTTGTGGTGCTTTTTCCCCCCGTGATACTGACTTATTAAAAGGCTGGGCCGGTGGTTCTGCAGTGTCCTACGTTTTGGATTTGTGTAGTTGTTCTCTTGTGGTGGTTAGCTTCTCCCCCATCCCCATATTTCTTGCAAATTGGAAGTTAGATCTGAAGCCATAAAGTTTAAAATATTTGCTAGAATACATCCGAGGTGATAGGTTTTTGTTACTGTCCTATATTAGGACACAAATAATATTTAGTTGACTACCATTAATGATCCTCAGATTGACCACTAGGTTACATTTTCCCCCTTGGCCTGGAAAGTAATCTACATGGTGTTACTTTGGTACCATATGAATAAATGTGACTTTCTTTTATGTATATATATATTTTTTATTTTTCCTGGAGTTTTTATTTGCTTTCCTTTTCTCTTATTGAGAGAAGAAACATGTATGTTCGTCACCATATCACTAAGAGTTTTAAGCTTCTTATTGATTTGATCTGTGGGAATGAATCCATTCCATTCTTCTTGTAGATGTTCCTTTCAGAGCCGTATACTTTGAGTTCTGATTTCTACTGATTGCTTTCTAGGCTTGCTATTCAGCATATTCTGGGATTTCTTTTCATTATTCTTTTGGATCAACTCCACTTTTTAAAAATATGCCATTGCACCATCTCATTCTCTTTATTGGTTCTCTCTCCCTCTCTGCTGGAGTACATCCTTAAGTACTTACCCCATTTCTGAGTTTTTGAGTGCCTAAAAAGGATTTACTTTCCCTTTACATTTGATTAGTAGTGTGTCTGTGTATAGAGTTCTATTTTTGCATGGAGTGCAAGGAAAAGGGGGTCATTGTGGCAGAGTGGGTCATGCAAACTTTGATGTTATTTTAGCTAAGTCTCAGTTTCCCCATCTGTAAAATGGGGATGATAATACCTGTTCCAGGTTGGGTTCCTTGGGAAGCTGAGTCTCTGAGGTAAGTGGGCAAGAGGCATATTGAGGAGTGCTCTTGGAATCAACACATGTAGCAGAGTGAAGGAGCAGGCGTGGGCTGCAGTGCGGTTATAACGACACCTTGGCTGATCCCATGGGGAGCTTTGCAGCTGGAGTGACCCAGCAGAGATGTCCTCAGATGAAGCAAGGGAGCTGGGTCTTTGTTCCCTCCATCAAGTGGAAGAGACCAGTATAGGAGTGTGGCCTTGGAGCCCTCCTGGAGAGGACTGGTTGGCTGCCACCACTCCCAGCAACCAGGAGACGAGTGCCTTGGTCCTGCAGGGGGCAAGTTGGGCAGTGCAGCCAGCGTCCACCGCCACTTATGGGACCCAGCATGGAGCAGGTCCCAATAAATGGCAATTTAAAAAGAAAGGAGGCAGTGTTTGTTTTCTGAGAGTTCTCTAGTTTCATAGGTGTGTCGTAAATACTGGGAAATATTATATCTTTTGACGAGAATCAAGGCATCCTACCAACGGACGTCAGAAGATTCTGTCTGAGGATGAGGCGGTGTCAGACTTTGCGTTTTAGTTTATGTAACAAACCTACCTAGCACTTACTATGTGCCAGGCACTGTCCTCAGTACTGTCAAAATGCTAACTCTTGGTTCTCACAGCAAGCCTGTGAGGAAAATTCTATTATCATCTCTGCTTTTCAGATGAGGGAACCAAGGCGCAGAGTGAGGGTCTCGACCCCGGAGCTTGGGAGGGGTGGAGCTGGGGTTGGAGCCCGGCTGGGGTCTGCGTCCTGGGCCTGTGCTCTTAATGACCCACAGCGGCCATTTCAGTGCCCGTGGGCCTGGAGTTAGTTATTTGAAATGGGTGGAGGTAGAAAACTAATATTTATTTAGCTCCTCTCTGTGAGTCTTACTTGGGGATAAGATTGATTGCAAGGACCAAAAACCTAACCAAATTTGGGCAAATTAATATTTGTTTGCTGTGGGACCCTGGGAACCCCTGAGTCCAGCTGCAGGAGGCACAGCCAGTCTGGAGGAGACAGCAGGTCTCCTGGTCACGGATCCCTGCCCCACGTGTGCCTGCTCTCCCCCCATGGCGGCCCTGCTCTTGCCCTAGTCTCCTGCCTGTCTCAGCAGACCAGCTGCTCCCACATTTGTGCCTGCACACGCATGGCTGAAAGTGGCTGCAGTCCCTCCACCCGACCCTGTCTCAGGCAGGGGTCTGAGTCACTTGTGTTCCTGGGCAGCTCCATGGCCAGGTGGTTGGGGGCAGGGAGGAAAGAAGAGGCAGAGCCCTGGGAGGTGGCATGCTTAAGATTAAGGTCCAACAGCCTTGCCATGTAAATATGATTCCCTTTCCATGGATGGGGAAACTGAGGCTCAGGGAGGCAGGCTGTGTCTGGCCACAGAGGCTAGGCTTCTTCCACCACCCACAGCAGCTTCCAGATCTTGTCACTAGAAACAGCCTTCCTGCCGTGGCTGATGTTAGGACAGGTGGGCAGCAGCTCTGCTGCTTCCCACCCCCAGGGGTTTTCTTCATGACCCCCAGTACAGCTCATCACTCCTGGGCTTCGATCGCCCCACTCTGGCCCTGGAAGGCCTTGCACCGTGCCCCTTCCCAGGCTGTGCAGGGTGTGGTCGGCCCTGGGGTCTCCCTGGAGGGGTCCAGCCAGCCCCTGCTGGAAGTCACTGACTTGCTGCTTTGTTTTTCTCTCTCTGAAGCCGAGTGTTTAAGACGGACATGGAGCTGGAGGTTTTGCGCTACACCAATAGAATCTCCAGCGAGGCCCACCGGGAGGTGAGTCAGGTGCCGGCTTTGGTTGGGTGGGACAAGCGGCGTTGCTGTGTGGAGATGAGTGGTCGCGGGGCGGGCTGCAGTCCCCAAGGGCCACGGGGGAGGCAGGACGTTTTACATGGTGATGATTCTCTTTTCTGTTCCCCAGTGGGCACAGGGCAGGGACAGGAGACACTGTGCCATAATTCCTCATCTTAAGGCACCACCCTTCATGGGGTTAGTGGACACTGATCCTCAGGGAATTCTCCAGCAAAACGTCCCGACTTCCAGGAGGGGAGGGCTCTCCTTCCTGACAGGAAGTTCTCAGTTCCTCAATTCCCTGCTCATTTTAGAGACTCTTTTGTCTTTAACTGTGATTCAGGGACACTAGTTACCATCATCCATTTTCTGAAAACACCCTCAGGTGGTCCTTTTTCAAGCCTTCCCGCTTTACCACAGGAAGGAGACCAAATAAGGGAGTATGTGACTTGAAAGACATTCAGGGAGACTGGGATAGCCCATTGGCTGCTCAGGGACAGTCACAGCTTTGTGTTAGGAAACGCACAGGGTAATTCATGGGCAGTGTAATCTCTTGTATGAGTTAATGCTCTCTGTGTTTTATGAAAGTTAGACAAAGGCAATCTTTAAATGATCGTCATCGTAGCTTTTGTAGCATTAAGTATTCGCCAAATGCATCTTCGTTAAATCTTCACGGTCCTCGGGCTGCCTGCTGCCTCTGAGCTGTAACACGGTGCTTGGTGTTTATCGGCTGCCAGTGGAAGTGCTCCATAGTGGTTTAAATAAACTGTATGGATTTTGGAGCTTTAAAAAGCTCTGATTTGTCACGTTTCTGTACCACTGTGTGCACGTATCACTCCTTTTTTTTTTTTTAAAAGAAGAGGCTCTTTGGAAAAAGTGCTACACGTTATTTATAAGGCCGTGTTACTTATCTGCTTAATACAAATGTCTTTGCTTAATATCCGTCCTGCAGGTAATGAAGGCTGTAAAAGTGGGAATGAAGGAATATGAGCTGGAAAGGTGAGCAGCCGTGATTCTCTAGGTAAAGATTAAAATGCAAAAAACAGTAATTTATGTTCCCTGAGCAAGTAACAGATGAGGTGCCGCAGTGACACACACACATTGAGTGGGGGTTATGAGTAGGGCTCTGGGATCTTGGGCAAAGATTATTTTTCTTCTGACTGTGGCCACCTCCTTGGCTCTTGGCAGAGTGTTTGACGCTAATGGTCTTTGATGACTTTTCAGGGTGGTTAAGTGCCCCATCATTCCACTCTTGGACTTTGTTTCTGCAATTTGCAGGAAACTTTACCAAATAGCCGTTCTTGTGACTCTGAAAGCCGCTAGTAAAACAGCTTGCCATTTTTATGTGTTAACACTGCCATTATGTCTGCTGTGCTTGGACGACTGGGTCGAGGGATGGTTAAACGGCTCATAAAGCGCTCTGGAGAGCTCCATTGGCCTTTAGCTCCAATTAGGCAGTGCCACCGGGGAGCTTCCTGGGACTGCCCAGCCATGATGGGTGTGGCTTGGTTGGCAGCTCCGCTCCAGGACCCAGGGGTCAGCATGCTGCCGCCCATGGTGTGAGGAAGCCCTTGGGTCAGACCCAAACTGCTCCAGTGGCTCCCTTCTCACCCATGTCCTGGGGCATGAGGCCCCCGTTCCAGGGTCTTCCACCAGCAATGGCACCACCTGGAAGGTCTGGGGAGGGAACGCTGAAGTGGCTGCCATTCTCCCCTCCTCACCTTGCAGGGCCCAAGTGCACCCTAGATGCCCTTAGGCTGCCCTCGGGGCCTGTTCTATATGGGGCATTGGCTCTGGGGGGATGCTGGTTCCACATTACTCTCCCAGGCCCCTGGCCTCCTGCTTTGTCAGCGCTGGTCAGAGCGGGCCAGCAATTGTCAGCATAGATGTTTCCATTCACTGTTGCTGTGGCGTGGGGATAGGTGTCTTTTTCAAAGTCTAACCCTGAAAGGAGTTCTGAATAGTGAGCCTCTGTGTACCTCTCTTCTTACGCTGGGCAGGAAGAGGTTAAAACGGCCTTGCCCTGGGTGTGGTGGTATCCCAGGAGGGGCACATACCGCATGTTCATCAAAGACCCAGTTCTGTCATGCTGAGGAGGATGGGGAAGGGCATGCAGAATTGTCCAGCGTTTGCGTCTGTGAGGTCTGCTGCCGCAGTGTGGCATCTGTGGTCTGGTATTCCCATGATCCCTGCCCCCCGCCCCTCCCAGGATCTGGGATGGGAAGAGTGCTGTGGGGCCACTCCAGGGAGGTGGGCTGGACAATGGGTCCCTCAGATTGGCACTGCCCCAGAAACCTGCTCCCAATTGAGTTGAATCATAGTGACCCATAGCTGATGCCTCAAATAAAAATAACCAAGAAATTGGAGCAAGAATAGCTTATTCCAGCATGGAGCCCTGCTGTCCCCTGCACGCTGGCAGCCTATGCCCTGTGCTGCAAGGAATCCAGCTCTGAAGGTAGTTCCTGGGGGAGGAGGGGGTCCCAGGGCCCGAGCCTGCCCAGCCTGTGGGCAGGGCTGTGTGGGCTCTAGGGCAGGGGCCGGGGCCCTGGAATACTTGCCTCAGCTCTCCTGCCCCTCCAGGTAATGGAGGTCTTTTTTCTTCTTTTAATGATAAATTTCAAATATTCTAAATAATAGAATAGTATAATGAACCCCGAAGTCCCCATCAGGTTTTTTGTTTAGTTTTATTTACTAGATTATTTTAATAGTGAATTCCAGATACCATGTCATTTTGCCTGTAAATACTTCAGTAGGTATCACAGTTGACAGGGATATTTTTTTCCTTTACATAACCGTTATCACATCTAACCAAACGAACAATAATTCCTTAATATTATCAATATCTAGCCCATATTGGTCTAAAACTATCTTTTTAGAGTTGATTTGTTCAAGTCGGGATACAAGCAAAGTCCACATGTTGCACACGGCTGTTGACAGAGAGTCCTTTGTCAAGCTGAGCTCTGGGAGATCTCACTTTGCACACTGCTGGCCCTCTACCTCCAAACCCCCCCACCCCAAAGTCCCCAGGTTGGCCCAGCTGTTGCTTCCTCTGTGGACCAGGGCAGCTCCCAGAGAGATGGGCCTGAAGCCAGAGGCCACAGCTGAGCACGCCCTGACACTGTGCCAGGAGCAGCCGCCTCCAGGGTGCTGAGTGATATCGAGTCAGCTCTCGAGCCCGTTGGCTCTCTGTTGTACACCTGCCTTTTGCTGCGCCCACCCTCGGCTGGCCGTGGGAGATACCAAGGGGAAAAAGTGCCTGCCTCAGGGCCTCAGCTCAACAGGACAGCCATCTGCTCTGTGGGTCCCTGAGAGCTTAGACTGTGTGGGGGTTGGAGGGTGGGGACCGAGGGGACAAGAGTGAGAGGTGGAGCCTGTTCTGGAAGGACAGGTGGGATTAGAGGGGTCCTTCCTATGAAGATGGTGGCAAGATGGATGTCTGGGGATGCTGTCACATTGTGGGGTATCCCTCGCCAGATTTGAGGAGGAGGGCCCTGCCCTCCAAATTGAAGCTCCTGGGGGCATCTGGAGGCTTGAGGTAAGCTGACTCTTCTTTCTGCCCCCAGCTCCCTCCCATGGGCACGTTTCACTGTCACTTCCCACATCACTCTGTGACGTAGTTTTGTGGTCTGTATCCTTGGGAGTCTGGAGGCGTCTTCTCAGGGGCCATATCTCATTTGTCAGCACAGGGTCTGACCCACGGTTGGTGTCAGGAAGTGTGTGTGGGTTGGTTCCATAGGTGGATGGAAGAGAGAAGAAAAGGTCCAGAGCTATTTTTCTGCTGTCTTCTATTCCACTGGGAACTTTAGAATTCTTTTCTTAACTAGTTGAGGAATAAAAATCTCTCTAAAGCAGGTGGTATTGGTTGACCAGGGGTGTGGTCCTTTGAACACAGGCTAGACTGCTGCCTTGGCAGGTTGGGGGCGGCCAGACTGCTGTGCGGATTGCTGACTCACTGGGTTAAAAGTAAGCGAGCTGCTCCTTTGTGTGTGCTGATAGCACTCTGAGAGCAAGGTGGGCATCCCTAAAACCTGCTGGCCCTTCTGCTGGGAGCATGGCCAGCTCCAGCCTCACACAGGGACCCTGGGCAAGGGCAGGGAGTCCTTCATGTCAGGACTGGGGACAGAGGTGGAGGTGGGAGGCAGGGCTGATTTTCTTGGAGGAGGAAGGCACACCACTCCCCGGAGAGCTTTGCTCAGACTCAAGAGATGCTGGCCAGGGGACCCGGGGCTAAGCCTCATCTTTTTTGTTTGTTTGTTTGTTTCATCAAAGATTTGTTATAAAATCTTGGGGCATGTTAAAAAAAAAAGTAAGCGAGCTGATGGCATTTATGAAAACACCTCTTCCTTCGCACTGTGCCTGTGAGCGAGGTTTCAGAGGAAATGAAAATCATTTTCCACGATTGAGGTGTAGTAAATTGTGTTAAACCAATAAGACGTTAACGTTTGGGTAAATCGGGCTCTAACAGCATCTGACTGCAGGCCCAATCAGGCAGTCCATTTTAGCGCCTCATATTATTTAATGTTAGTGGCATAACCAGCTTGTAGCCGGCTGGCATGGAGCTGGCAGCCGAATCAATTACCTGCAAACACTAATTTAGAGCATGCTCAATTGGCTGTGTAAGCAGGTCCCAGTTCACATTTGCCACAAGGAGATTAATAACTTGATGTTTTTGACAGCCTGGGACCTTAATTGAAATTGTGCTGTCTTTCTCTCCAAGCTGGGAACGGGGCATTTTGGGCCCTTTCATGGCAGCTTCCGTGGGGGTCATGAGGGCCATTTAAAAGGCAGAGGTTCTTCGAGGTGCGGTAGGGACAGCGTGTCCTCCTCCCCTGGCTGGGATCCTTCTCCAAAACATACGTGACTCCATCTGGAGACCCTCCACAAGGCCTGGGTTTTTCTGGGCTCTGATGTCACAGGCAACAGCCTACAATAGTAGCCTCCTGTTTCCTTACAGTCCTTTGTTAATGAAGGACTTGCCCAGCTGTGCTGCTTTTTATTAAAGGTCTCCTTGCCTTTTCTTGCCCTTTGGCCAGATGGAGCTGGTCACGATTCTGTGTGTGCAGTGTGCCTGTGGAGACCAGGAGGGGGACACGGCCCGAGAGTGTTCTCCCCCACCACATACACACACACTGCACACCCATGCACATACCACACACACACCCATACACACCCCACACACATACCACGCACACACCACACACACACCCCCCACAAACCATACACCCGCCACACACCCCCCACACAGCCATACACACACCACACACACCCCACACCCCACACACCCATACACATACCACATACATCACACACATACCTATATACATATCACACATTACACACACCACATGCCACACACACCTATATACATACCACATATTACACACATCACATACCCATACACACATGCCACACACACCACACATCACTCACATACCACACACCCATACACACATACCACACACACACCATGTACCACACACACCACATTCATATACACAACACACACCCCCCACACACTCACACACTAATCTTCCATCCAAGCCATGGAGTCCTGGGTCAGTTGGTTGATCTTTCAGTTTATCCAGCTGGGCAGCAGGTTGCAAAGCCCTTGCCGCATTCTTGTTAAACAGGACAGTTTTTTTTTTCTTTTTTTCTTTTTTCTTTTTTAGAACTAGAAACTTTAACTCCAGTAAGGACAACTGGGCGGCGGGAGAGTCTGTAGCACCCCACAGCCCTGCTAGCTGGCTGCTCAGGCCTGCAGGGAGCGTGAGTAGCAGCAGACAGGCTGCTCCTCTGGGCGCTGCCCCCTGGTCCTTCCGCTCAGGTCATCCCTCACCCTTTGCTGCGTGCCCTGCCCCACTGACCCAGGCACCAGCCTCTGTCACGTCTGCGGGGGCTGCCTTTCTAGCTCCCTGGAGGCTACCGAGCCTTCTCAGCTGGGTGCCCTCGTGTCTTTGTCTGTCTGTCTCCTGGGTGCCTGTGCCTGTGGCTGCATTGTCCCCCTCCCGCCCTGGGTCTAGCATAGGGCTTCTCCTGCTGGCCGTGCTGGGCATGTGATCAGACATGGCCCTGTGTGTCTCTGGCCAGGGTTGGGACCCCCCGTGGGTCATGCAGAGGATCCAAGTTTCACTGGAGCTGGAGGTCACCAAGGGGTCCCTGTTTGCCTCCTTCTGGCAGGTTCTGGAGATACACAGCCGCCAGTCACCTGGGCGCAGCCTGACCTAACCTGGTCTCCACCTAGGCATCAGCAGGCTGCCCTCAGTTTTCCTACCCCAGGTCTGGGGCCAAGCAGCCTCTGAGACCTGAGCCCCCAGGTAAGAACAGATGTGATGGGCCCTTCTTCACGGGGCTGGTCTTTGTCCAAGGGTGGTGCACTGCACCTTCCGTAGCAGACACATATCTCCGTTGGCTGCACTGAGGGGTGAGAGCTGTGGCACAGCCCCCGAGACCCTGGGTCTGGGTGTGGAGAAGCACCCTCTTAGCCTCGGAAGGCCAGGAGTGGGTTTGCTGCCAGCACTTCCTTGGCTGTTGGACACAGGCCAGAGCCCACACAGTGTACCACAGGTGGGAAACCCCCGCCTGTTTGTATACTCCCTAGGAAGGCAGCCCCTGGGTCCTACACCCTGGCCGGCTGCACCTCAGGGCATTTGAGCCACGCCAGGGCTGTCTTCAGTGGAGAATTCCTTTGAGTCTAGAGCAGGCTTTACCTCATTCTGAGCTCCCCAAACTGGCGGGGCAAGCCCTGTGTGCCTACCCACCCCTCTCTGTCTACACTACCCAACATCAGGGCGTGACACGCTGTGGGGAGTCCCTCTGTCCATGAGATTTGGCAGAGCCTAGTGTCTGAGCGTGGAGCTGGGGCCTCTTGTGGGTGGAGGGGCTGTAGGACTTGGCGCTTAAGGCAAGGATAGCTCATTTTGCCTCTAAGAGTAATTGGGAATGGGCACATTCAGGGCACAAACCAGCTTGGTGTCTAGCCAGAAAGCTGGACAAAGAACCAGAGGGACGGGCTTTCCGCAAATATGCAGCCTGGTCAATGCAGGCCTAATTAGAGCTTTTGGGGGTAACGCCAACAGAAATAGGCATTGTCTTTTCAAATGCCAGGGGTATTGCCTCTCAAGAGTCACGTTAAGGAACTGTGGTACCAGTAGGTGTCTTTATGGATTTGCCTCTAGTGTTTCACCATTAAAACTGATGCTGACTATTGATTTCAGATAAATATTTATCATGAGTTTAAGGAAGTAGTGTTTTCTTCCTGGCTTACTAGGAGATTTTATCAGGAAAGGATGTCAAATTTTATAAGCTGTTTTTTCAGCATCTCCCTTGGGCGTGTGTTTGTGTGTGTGTGTGTGTGTGTGTGTATTTTAAGCAATTAATAAACTTTTTATTTTAGACTAGTTTTAGATCACAGAAAAGTTACAGGAATGTTAAAGAGTTCCCATATACCTTGCACCTATTTTCCCTGTTTTGAGCATTATTATGGAAAATTTGTCCCAACTCAGGAATGACATTGATACATAATTGTTTTCTTAAGCCCATACTTTATTCCAGTCGCCCTAGCTGTTACATGATGTCCTTCTCTTCCAGGGTGCCATGCAGGAGACCACATTACATTTAGTTGTCATGTTGCCTAGGCTCCTCTGGACTATGACAATTTCTTAGACTTTCCTTGTTTTTGATGATGTTGATATTTTTGAGGAGTACCAATTAGAAAATTTGAAGAATGTCTTTCAATTTTAGTTTTTCTCAGGGTTAGAGTGGGGTTCTGGGTTATTGGGAGGAAGATCATGGAAGTTCCATTGTCTTAATATCATACCAAGTGTACATACTACTGACGTGATTACCACTGTTGATGTTGACCTTGGTCACCTGGCAGCGTAGTGTTTGTCAGGTTACTGCCCCACTTTTCTATACTGTACTCTTTGGAAGGAAGTTACTGTGCACAGCCCACTCCTAAGGAGTGGGGCGTTGTGCTCCTTGAAGGAGAGTGTCTGCCTACACTATTTGCAGTCCTTCTGTACAAATTTCTCTCTTCTCCTTCATTTATTTATTTGTTCAACCAGATTTTTGCTTCTATCTGTATGGAGTCACGGATGTTTATTTTATACTTTCGATTATACTCCAGTATTACATTATTTATTTTATTGCTCAACTCATTCCAACTTTGGGCATTGAGAGCTTTTGTTTGGCTCCAGTGTCTCTTTGATACGCCCCCATTGTCTTGCATTTTGAGCACTTCCTTACTTTCTGGCACTGTAAGATACTCCAGGCTCATCTTGTGTATCTGCTACACCCCTAGAATCAGCCATTTTTCCAAGGAGCCCAGGTGCCTTTTATTGGAGAATGGTATTAGAATCCAAGATTGGGCGCTAGGTGTACCTTAGATGGATTTTATGACGTGACTTCCTAGTGTGGAGCCAGTGAGGCATTCCTGGCGCACACCTTACTTTGTTGTGGTAGATCACTATTTTCATAAGCCAAAATAGGGAGGCAACATAGTATAGAGATTAGATCATGGTCTCTAGAGAGTGGTGTCCTTGGTTTGGGTCCCAGCTCTGCCACTTACCAGTTGTGTGACCTCAGGCAAATTGAAAACACTGTTCCTCAATTCCCTTATCTGGAAAAAGGGATGATAATAGAACTTCGTAGGATGGTTAGGAGGATTCGATGAATTAACATACAGGCACACCTTGGAGATACTGCTTGTTTGGTTCTAGACCACTGCGATAAAGCAAGTCACACAAATTTTTTGGTTTCCCAGTACACATAAAAATTATGTTTACATTATACTGTAATCTATCAAGGGTAATAGCATTATGTCTAAAAAATGTACATGCCTTAATTAAAAAATACTTTATTGCTAAAAAATGTTGTCACAGAGACACAAAGTGAGCACGTGCTGTTGGAAAAATGGTGCCAGTTGGCTTGCTACATGCAAGGTTGCCACAGACCTTCAATTTATTAAAAAAATGCAATATCTGTGCAGCAGGATAAAGCAAGTTGCAATAAGATGAGGTGTGCCTGTATATAGAACAGATAGAACAGGCCTGACATCTACTAAGCATCATGTTTGTTTTGTTGTTGTTCTTTTACTAGCATTTTATGCAGGCTCAAAACAGGAGAATGAGCTATAAATTTCCTTTTTTTTTTTTAAACTCTCTTAGCCATATTTTGAGATCAGAGTTTTTGAGCTCATGTTTTGGGAAGCTCCCCACATTTTTCTGTTTTCTGGAACAATTTAGAAAACGTAGGGCCTGGCTGTTCCTTGGAGGTATAAAGAAGTCCTTTGAATCTGTAAGAACCTGTTGTTTCTCTGGGGAGAATTTATTTGGTAACTTTTCCGGTTATCCTATGGAGTTGTTTTATTCTGACTTTATCACGGTTAGAAGTCAATACAATATATTTCCCTGGAAAGTTTTTGTTTTCATCAAGGATTTTAAATTAGAACCAAGTTACCAATTTTATTCTCTTAAGTTTTAAAAATATCTCCTCTATGTCTGTAGTTCTCTTTCTTTTCTCGTTCCTAGCATTATGTATTCATGTTCTTTCTCTATGGATTGGCACTGCTAGAATTTTATGTGTTTTATTGGTCTTTTCGTAAAATCAGTTCTGAAATTTATTTTTCAGTTCTACTGTTTGTCTAACTCATTGATTTCCAATTTTATCATTATATCCTTTCTCCTCTCTTCCTGAAGCTTGTTTTGAATATCCATCTTTTAACTTATTTAGTTGAATATTAATTCATCTTTATTTTTTCTTCTTTATTAATAAATGGATTTGGGCTAAATTTTTTTTGAATACTCCCTTGGCTGTAACCTAATAAGTTTGGATTGATTTGTTTTTTAACTGAAGTATTGAACTAGTATATTTCTTTTCATTTCCTGATGGATGTGGTTGAAGTTTTTCTTTTTCCCAGATAAAACCCAGCTCATGAAGTGGAATTTTTGTTGGTTACCTTTTTGTTATTAGTTACTGGTTTTGTTACCACTGTAGTTAGTAGAGGATGTGGCCTGTGAAAATTTTTTTTGTTTTTTAATTTTGAGATTTTTCTTTGGGGGCTATTTAAAAATATTTTTGTTAAGATTTAATGGAATACTGGAGAGTGTTTAGTTTTTATTTTTAGAGAACATACTTTGGTGTATATTAATCAGGTATTATCTTATTCTAGTCCTCTGCCTCCTCCCTTATTTTTGTGTATTTGCTCTAAGATTTAGAGAGGTGGTTTTGTGAATTCTTTTTTGTGGTTCTTAATAGGTTTTGTTTTATTCATTTCCATGGTGAGTTGTTTGAGGCATAAAGATTGATGATTGTTAAATCTTTATTATTTATTTTACTCTTTTACAGCTTATAAGAAACCCCTTTTAACCTATTTAATCTGTGTCTTGAATGTGACTTTATCTGATATTGTTATTGCTATTATATGTTTTCTTTTTGTTACGTTTTCCTGGTATATCTTTGCTTATTCCTTTATTTTTAAACCTTTTTTGGAATGGGTTATTTATAAGTTGCGGTTTACTTGTTGTTCCAAATGGAGGGCCTCCCTGTGTTAGGAGGGCTCTTTGAATTTACTGTGTAGTCTTGTCTGGAGTCTTATTCTGTACTTTCTGGTTTCTGTTTTTTCTTTGTGGCTTTAAAAAATTTTTCTGTCTTTGGAAAATTAGTGAAGTTTTCTTTGTTCTGTTTTATGCGCATCCCACTTTAATTGTAGAATCACCTTTAAATTAAGAAAAAAGATGCGTATTTCTGTTTTCTACCTATGTTAAAAAGTTAAACAATATCGATTACTCACTTAAAAAAATAAGTTTAGCATAGTTTTACTTTATAGTCTCCGTCTTTCCCCACGTCGAATTTATTGCACACCTCTTTCATCTGTCATTTTCACGTTTGCATTGTTTTATAATCATTTTAATAACAATTATTTAGACTTAGTACTGTCTCACTAAATCCAATGTGGACCCCTATTTTGTGCTATGTTTTCCCTTTAGTCATATGCTGGTACTTTAAGTTTTGGCTCCATACTGTGAGTTCCTTGCATGTTGGAGAGACCTTTTATTGCCTCCTACGTGAATGATGGCTTAAATGAGTACTGAATCTTTGTTCCATAAATCTATTTCCTCCATTGTTGCCAGAGATCTTAGGCAAACCATATTCCTTCTTCTTTCCAGGAAACTTTATTTTCTTGGCTGGATGCTTATAGAATTTCCCATTCCAGGCTTGGGCTGTACTTCGGCGGTCAGAATCCCACCAGTTGGTTGAGAGGACCAGGTGGAGGCAGCTCTTGGAGATGAGGTGCAAGCCGGACCTTGGTTAACCTCCAAGTTCTTCAGCCAGTATGTGGCATGGGTGGGTACGGAGGGCCAAACAACTCAAGTGGCAAGATTCACATTGGGTGTGTTCTGACTAGGCCAATGGAATGTGGACAAAGAATTAATCACAATTATCACAGAGACCAAAATATGTGCACTACAGGTCACTATAGGTCTGTGGGGGCAGGGATGGCTTGGCCACCAGCAAGGTTGGTCTGCCCACAGTGGACAGGCCAGAGGTGGTGGTCACTTACACACCCAAGAAGGGTGTCACACCCTCTGTGTTTCCTGTCTGTTATCCCACTGGTCACTCCCGGGGTAAGCATTCATCCCCTTGGGTCATGTTATCTGAGGCCTGTGATGTAATTGTTTATCATGTCACCCTGGACAGATTTCACTCCCAGGTCTCTCTGTGGCTTCCTTCTCGGTTACAGAAGGTAATGTGGTGCCCACTGGGGTTGGTGCACATGGATCTGGGGCCGTCCCCGTGAGTGTCCATGTTGGTCTAGGATCTGCTGCTTTCATCTGAGCAGTGAAACCTTTCTGCACCGCAGGGCCTTCTTTGAAATTTCTATTCCACATATATTGGATCTCCCAGATGTGCTCTGGGGCTGTTATCTTTTCTCTCATTATTTCCACTTCTGCACCAGTGCAGAAGTTCCCAAGCCTGTCTCCCAGTCACTTACTGTACCCCCTTACACCTGTTCTGCTGCTTATTAACTGTGTGCACTTTGTAACTTGGTCCCTTCCCATTTTTGCTTGTGCTTCTCAGATGAGCTGTCCTCATGGATCCCAAGAAAACAATGGCTGGGACTCTCTTTAATCTTCCTCTGATTTCCCACCAGGAGAACTGCTGTAGTTCCTTCTGCACGGCTGACCAAGAGCTGTCTGATTGACCCTGGATGTGGAGCTCTGTTGAAGTTGCTCAAGCCCAGAAGAAAAGGGAGGAAAGTTTGGGTTGCTTATAGATTCATGGTGCAAGGGGAGTGACCCCAGAGGAGCTCAGGAGAGAGGTGTGAGCTGCACCAGATGGTCCAGGCACTGCCAAGCCTCCTCTTTATGGAAGTAGGGGACACCTTCTCTACAATGGACTGGTTGCCTGGGGTTGGTTTTGGCTGCACCCCCATTAGCTGCCTACCTTTCCCCGGGGGCACATGTGAGTGGACTGCAGCCCCTGTGGGCCTCCAGGGGCCTCTGTCGGATCAGGGTGTTGGTTGGGGGTGATGGGAGGGACCCTTGGGGTCCCCACCTCTCATTCCCCAGGAGGAATTTCCTAGCAAGACAAAGGCTAGAGTTTGTGAAGTGGTAGCCCTTGGGCTGGACCCAGTGCATAGGCAGTTTCAGTTTGGTCTGTGTGATGGGTTTTTTGTTGTTGTTGTTTTGGTTAATTTGAGTCAACAGTTAAAAATCAGGAGATTTTTCTGGCTTTTTCCTAGAAAATCAGAATAGCTAGTAATCTTGGAATGGAATTTCCACAGAGCAGCAAGCTGCTGGTTGCTGAGTAGCCTTCGGGGTGCGCACCACAGGCCCCACCCCTCCCTGTCGCTGCCAGCACTGAGGCCAGCCGACCTCGTCACGCTCATGCTGTTGATTCTTTCATAGTTGAGAAAGATTTCTTATATCAGCGTCTCTATTAAAAGAGGAAAAATAAAAGGTAGCTGAAAGGGTCATGTATTTCAAGAAAAATGGGAGAGCAATGGGGGAAAAAAAGATGGTTTTTCCTGTTTTGCGTGTAACTGCCTGGCCAGCTTCACTCCTGCCAGGTGCCTCTAAACCTCTGAGCTGGTCCTGGTGCTCACCCCTTCCCCAGAGGGACCTGCTCCTTTCTCCTTACGTGCCCCCAAAAGAGCCCTGTGGTAGATAGGAAGGGCATGGGATTAGGCGTGAGGACCAGATGGCCATCTCGGAGGGGGTCTGACCTGTTTGGTGATGCCCATCAAAAAGCATCGCTGCAAGACTTGGGCCATCTACTGAGGAATTACCCTGTAGGAGTGGTTATTTCAGTTTGGCTCCAAGAGCAGGCAGACAGTGCCAGTTTGGTGCTGGTTTTTAGAAAATTCTCATCCAGACCTATTACATGCTGGTGCAGAAAGACACTCCCTGTGGGAGCAATTATTCTGGGCCATGAGTTTTCCCCTCCTAGCTCTGACTTCTGTGGATGTCATGAAGGGTTTAATCCAGGAACTCTGAAAGGCTGCTTCCGTGTCTGCCAGCAGGCACGTCTGCTCTTGAAACCTGGAGGTAATTTATGATAAAACCACAGAGGGGGGTTACCCCACTTACAGGCTCAACGTCCTGGGGCTGTGAAGCCAGGTTTGTGTCCACACGAGCCTCCCTGGCCATGCCGGCCCAGACTGTGTATTTGGCCTCCCTCTGTCCGTGGCATGGAGGGTGGGTATGGGGCCTTTGTGCTTCCTCCAGCAGTTGTCCAAGGGCATGCTCCAGTCCCGGCCACGACTGCCGCCTCCTGTGGCTGCCTCAGGGCAGGGCGAGAAAGAGTGCTGAGTAGTGGCCGATCAGGAGGCTGGCCCCTCATAAGCAGCATGTGGCCTGCTCAGGTGACTCTCCTGGGTGTCCTGGCTAGGACCAGGTGCACTACAGCTACCTCTCCAGCCTGGGGCGGCCGGGGCTTGTTGCTGGAGGGCTCTGGTGGTCTAGTCCCCCGTGGAACAGATGCCTGGGTGGCAGGTCAGAGCCTGGCTGGGCTTGGGTGTTGCTGTTTTACTTTCTTACTGTTCACCCAAGCAAGAGAAGTGAGGTTGGATGCCCTTCCTAGGGCCAGCTGATGGCTATGGAGATGGGTACATGGCTTGACAGTGGGAGGCACATCTGAAAGCTGTGGTCCCAGCACTGTACTGATGCAGGGGGAGGCAAAGCCTCACCACTCTGGGTGGGGGAGGCTTGTGTCTGCTGGGCTTCCCTCGGGAGGTAACCAGCCACCATGGCTGTGAGCATGCTCTTTTGAGGGGCAAGGGGCCTTTGGAAAAGTTGTACCAGCTTTTGGGCGGGGGAGGGAGGTTCCTCCTGGATGCACAGTGTGCAAATGGGGTACCCCCTTACTCCTAGCCACAGCCACCCAGAGCGTGCCCGCGAGGCCCTCAGTGACAGTGTGCTAAGAGGTGGGAGGGGCCTGGCCATGCGTGGGCACCTCGTGCTGGCTACAACTGGACAAGTATCACTATCCCACGGGTGAAAAGACTCCAGAGAGTGGGGGCGGCAGCCAGCATGACCCATCCAATAAGAATGTGGTCAGTGCTTTTCTCCCCAGCTCTGGGTTATTCAGAATAGGCTTTAAGCAGTCTATATATTTTCAACACGAACTGGAGTCTTTGAGTCATTTATCTTGGCGGCTCTTCTTAAAGCTGGAGAAAGGTGGAAATTCATCTAGGTACTGAGAAAGGAGCCTGGAAGAAAAAAGTGTCTGGTGGCTGCTGTGATGGGTGGTGTGCCTGGAGACAGTGTTGGTGGCTCAGAGATCAAATAGATGAGAAATGGCTTCCTGGGAAGAACCCAGGGAATTCTAAGTAGGTAATGAGTAGTGACTGTCTTTTGATTTACGGCAAGACTTGGCAATCAATCTATAATGCTTTGAAGAGGAAAGAAATGAATCTCTAACAGGCTGCAGGGTCTGGACAGTTTGGACTGGCAGCCCTTCCTCGCGGGGTGGGGGAGTGGGCAGAACCCCAGCCAGGGGCAAGCAGGTTGGGAGTTTACTTCTCTCTTGTGCCACAAGAGTCCAGGGCCCTCCTGGTAGGCAACAAACTGTGGCTGGAGCTGGCTTGAGGGAAGGGCTCTTCACATCTCTTTGGACTCTGCTGAGGTCTTGGCTTTGACCCTGGTAGGACCTTCAGAGTTCAGGTCATGGGTGATGCAGACCCTACCTGGGGTTTGTGGCCACAGCCTCCCTGATAGATCTGGGGACCTTCCTATCACCCGTCTGGCCTGAAGGTGCCTGTATTAGTGTGCTAGGGCTACCCATAACAAAATACCACGGCTCGGATGGCTTCAACAACAGAAATATGTTTTCTTACAGTTCTGGAGGCTAGAAGTCCAGTTCAAGGTGTTGGCAGGGTTGTTGTTTTCTGAGGGCCTCTCCCCTTGGCTTGCTGATGACTGCCTTCTTCCTGTGTTCCCACGTGGCCTCTTCTCTGTGTGCACACATCCCTGGCATCTCTCTTGTGTGTTCAAATTTCCTCTTAACAAGGACACTACCCCAATCGCCTCAGTTTAGCTTAATCACCTCTTTAAAGCCCCTATCTCCAAACACAATCACATTCTGAGGGACTGTAGTTTGGGGCTTCAATGTATGAATTTGGGGGAGACACAGTTCAGCCCCTAACGGTGCCTTTGCTCTCTAGAGAAACCAGGCATGTTTCCTTGTCTGCTGGTTCACACCCGTTGACTCAGCAGCCCCTGCTGTCTGAAGGGCTGGATATACGGCTGACATCCCAGAAGGGAAGACAGAAAGTAGGTGACTTACACATGGTGATAAGTTGTTGTCCAGGAGAATGGAGCGACCCTCAAGCTGAGGCTGAGAGGGGGCATGAAGCCAGCCTGGCACTTGCCATGAGGTGAGGGCAAGAGGGAGAGGACACAATGGGTAGGGCCCCACAGTTAAGAGAGGAGTAAATGGTAGGGTCAGGTCTCAGTGAGATGCCCAAGAAGTTTCTGGGAGCTGGGAAGTGGCTTGACCTACTGGGGCTGTGGTTTTCAGTGGTGAGTGGATGAAGCTACTTTGGGGGCCAGGCTGGTGGGCTTGGATGTGGGAGGGAGGTGGGTGGAAGGGTAGGTTTGGAGGTGGAGCTGTTAGGACTCACCAGATTGGATGTTGGGGTGAGGGAAGAGGAGGAACGGTGGTGGTGTTGTGGTGTTGTGGTGTTGGGCCACGCAGTGTACACCGAATTAGGCCTCACCTGGCACGTGTCAGTGCCCGTCCCCTTCTCGGGGAGGCTGGTCCGGGCAGCCCTGGGTGCTGCGTTCTAATCTGGCACTTCTTTGTCTCCTGCCTCATAGTCATTGTATCTCCTGCTTCAACCTCAGAGGCTCTGCCCGCGGGCTGTGCTTTTACGAAGCCCGTGAATTTGGACGGAGAGCGATCCCCGGGGCTCTGGCACTGCACTTTCAGTGAGGGCCTGGCTGTATTTCATGTCCAGCCTTGAGAGAGAGAGAGAGAGAGAGAGATGTGTGTGCTCATTACACATGCCCCCCACATTGCCCGCCTCTCAGTCAAATAACTCCTCTTTCAGCCCGTTTATTTGTTCAGCAAACATTAGGCACCTACTGTTTGCCAGAGTTCTGAGCCCTGGGCATGCAGCAGCGAGGGAAAGTCTCTGCTCCCGTGGAGTGCAGCGGTGGGGAGCAGAGGTAGTGGGAGCCCAGGGGACGTTCCCGGGGCCTGACCACGTGCCAGCCTCTGGCTCGGACCCTTTGCCCTTCTGTAATTAAATGCAGGGTGAGATCTATTTAATCCTCCAAGCAACCCTCTGAGTATAGGGACCATCATGAAGCCCCGTTTATAGATGTGGAACACAGAGGCCGAGTAACTGGTCGATCACACTGTGGGCTATCTGGAGACTCAGGGTTCGAGCCCTGCTGTCGGCTCCAGAGCCTGCAGCCCCAGAGCCCCCGGTGCACTTTGCTGCGGTGACCTCCCCCCAATGGAGGGAGCCTGCTTCTCTCCACCTGGCAGTTACCATTATACAGTGAAGGGCACTGGAAAGGCACGGTTGTCTTTCAGGGAAGTTCTAGTTTTTAAAATACCCATAAAAAAGGAAAAATGCCTATCCCATTATGAATCATGATGACATGTAGCATATTGCCAGAATTGGCAGAATCTGGCCGACTCCCGGTAAGGAAGAAGGTTCTACTTCCTGCAGTAGAAAGAGATGCCTAGGAAGGGGCAGGGGGCTCGACTCCCACACCAACGTCTGGGTCAAGGCTGGCCTCAGCCAGAAAGCCAGGGGCCGTCGCGCCAGCCCCAGCCTGGTTCTCTCTGTGGCCCTTCAGAGACAACAGGTCCAGAGCAGAGGGCTGGGCTGGGCAGGGGGAGGTGGGGGATGGGATGGGGGGGCAGAGGTCACTAGCAGGTATGCTTGGTGTCCCAGGAAGCCCAGTCCCACCCGGTTCCAGGCTACAGATGGGGCAAAGAGAGAACAAACACTGCCACACAGCAGGCACTCAGTAAATGTTCTGGAGTGAAGGGAAGGAACAGGGCTGCCTCCTCCCCTGGTGGTGGGGAAGGAGGACCCAGTAGGCTCCTCACTCAGCACTTGGGGGATTCAGCCTGGCAGGGAGCAAAGATGTGCACATCAGAGCAAGGTGGCAGCCTCGTCGGGGCTGTGCACTCTTCCAGGTGGCCGCATTTCCTGGGGATGTGGTCACCAGCCCTGGGGAACCCGACTGCCCAGTGGTTATCGAGTAATCAGGGCCACGACGCTGGGCTGGCAGATAAGGGGATGTGTTGATGTTGCAATGAAGTGTGTGTGGCAATCGTTCCCAGGTGGTCCCACAGCCAAAGGCCAGCCTCACCGGAAGGATTTAAATGCCAGGGCATGTTTCTAAAGATGCCATCTCAGGAGGCCTTCGAGAGCCAGGGCTGATCTCTCTGGGCTTGATAGGCACAGCAGAAACCAGGCTTATGATCCCTTCGAGACCAGGATTGTCCAACATCATTTCCAGATGTCATAGGTGTGGCCACAGCCATCTAGGAATTACATCTACGGTTGCCCATTTCAGAGAGCTCTGCTTTGACCATTCAGAGAGTTTGCCTGGAGTACAGCAGCAGTCTCCCGGCCCCCTCCCTGCTCTTGGCCAAGCAGGCTGATGGGTGCCCACCACGCACCACTGTCCTGGGCAAGCAGGCTGCCCGTGGGCCTGCCCTGCCATCCGGCTGGCAAGTGTGGCTCATTCCCAGCCTGCCGGTGCCATTCATTGGGTCACCAACGCGTATGGAGTGACAGCAGGTACCACACACTCTTCTAGGAGCTGGGAGGCAAAACAGAAGAAAATCTGTCCGGGAAGCTCTAACGGGGGAGACAAACCAAATAAAGGTATTCTATGGTGATGAAATACTATGGAAAAAATAAAAGCAGGAAAGACAATGGAGTGAGTCCTGGGGGTGATTGGCAGTTTTGAATAGGGTGATGTCAGGGGCCTTTTGGAGAGGTGAGGGTTTAGTAAGGCCTGAAGGGTGAGGCCCAAGCCCCGGGGTGTTGGGGAAGAGGAGCGGAGAGGGGGCCCGAGGGGCAGAGAGGAGGGAGCCCCGCAGGTCTGGTGTGGAGGAGCCTTTTGGCTGCCATGCAGAGCAGGGACTGGGGCCCAGGTCTGGGCAGTGAGCCAGGGAGGAGGCTCTGCAGCGCCAGAGGTGACCACTGGCTGGGGGTCAGAGGAAGCGGGAGAAGCAGGCAGGTTCTGGGTTTGTGGTGAAGGCAGAGCTGGCAGGATTTGCCATCAGATCAAGGGTGTAAGAAGACAGTCAAGGACGACCCCAGGGTTTTCGACTCGAGCAAGTAGAAGGATGGAGTTGCTATTAAGTGAGGTGGGGAAGTCTGGGAGACGAGTCGGACCGCCTGTGCCTGAGGAAACTGAGGCAGCAGAGTGCAGAACAGAGGATCACGTGAGGAAATGTTCATTTCCAGCCAGAGTCATCCGTCCTGTGGTAGGTCCCATGGATGCCATTTAGAAGTTTTATAAATGGTTGAGGAAAACCCAGTATAAAATCTTTATTTAAGAACCTTTCTTGGAACCCTGTCTTGTAAAGTTTGGCATCTGCTCCAGGGAGCTTATGAAACAGTGGCAGCACCTTCGAGGTCGTGGTCTGCTTTAATCACGGGCCAGCCTGGCAGTTGGGGTGCCAGCAGCCCTGCACAAGGTAGGGGGAGCTTCGCCAGGATGGTGCTGGGCTGCGTGGCCCATAAGCACTTGAGGAGCCATCTGTGGTGATCGTCTCTCAGCTGGACCCTTTCCACCTGGGAAGCCGCCTTTGTTGAGAGCCTCCAGGAAGCTAACCCAATGGCCGGGGCCCAAGAGGTCTTGCCGGGGAGCCCTGGTAGACCAAGCTGCTGGGGCAGACGTGACAGGCACTGCAGCCAGCCCATGCTGTGCCAGGCCGGTTGCACCCCCACCACCTGTGTGCACAGAGGGAGAAAGTCTTTACACTGGCCTGCCTGTGCCTGAGGTCTGGCCCCTCCAGGAGAGGATCTGAAGGGTCTGGTGCTATCCCCAGGGCCCTGCCGGAAGTCGTGGCCACCAACATCCAGGACCCCTTGGCTTAGGTGCCTGGCCCAGAGGGAGGCAAAGGGCCGGGAGGCGCAGGACCCAGGTGCTGTTGGTGCGCTCTCAGGGCCGTGGGTGCGTGTGAGATGTGCCCAGGTGGTGGGAGCCCCGGCCACGTCGCACTTTTCCCTCCTCCGGGGAAGCACGTGGGGTAAACAGGCTGCGACGTCTCCAACAGCCCCTCTACCCTCGACTGCAGATATTGTCCAGGGCCGGCTGCTTCTGCACTGCCAGGGAGGAGAACCGTGCCACCGGCCTGTCCTTGAGTTAAGGCTCTTGTCTGACTAGAAAGCATTCCACTTGTTCCTTACGTTTCTGTGAAAGAATGGGGAGGGACCACTCCTTTGTTACTGAGGTGTCACGGTTCTGCTCCGAGGAGGACAACCAACGTGGGGAGAACATTTCCCTCCAGGGCTGGGCTGTCAGCCGTGGGCAGAACCCTGCCACCCCTCTTTAGGGGCCACTCCGGGCCTGGGCTCGGCCAGCAGGCCAGTGGAAGAGCTCACCGTCAGTGAGGCTGGGGACGCAGAGAGACCTGGCACGGGGCCTGGCCTTGTACCTCATTGGGCTCAGGGTGAGGGGAGCCCTTTCATCTGCTTCCTCACTTGCCATTTTCTGGCGGCCACTAAGAGTCAGGCCAGTCTGGCCCAGAGAGGAAGCAGCCCAGCTGCATTGGTCTGGGGTCCCTGAGCTGGGCAGGATTGTGAGAGGCATTACTTCTCCTGCTGAGTGGGTACAGCGTGGGCCCTGGGAGAGCAGGTGGGTCTCTTCACTCTGTGCCCAGCTGAGGGTCTGTGCCAGAAACCCAGCACCCTGGGCCGGCCTGCTGAGATCCCTCCCTGGCTCCTGGTCACCCTTGGGGCTTGCATCTGGGCTGTGGGCCAGCCAGCGGGATTGGAGGGTTATTTCCAGCTGTCTAGGAGAATCACTGGTTGCTTTAACGCACCTTGGTCTCCTATTTCACGGTCAGACACTTCACTATATTGCTCTTTCTGTGTTATTTTTTTCTGTCCCTTTCTTTGGCTCTGCTGTGACTTGGTGGTTGTTGTGGGGAGAGCCTGGGTCTCTGACCCCATGTGTTATGGAGGGTTTGGAACCCCGCCCTCTTCTAAAAGAGATTACGTGACAGGAAGTGGCACAAAAGTCAAGACTCAAACTGCACGGGCCTCATGCCTTCGGGAATCACTGCCTGTGTCATTTCTGATACCACCCGCGGAAGATTCTCCCCCTAGCGTCGCCACCTGCTTACGTCTAGTAGGCAGTTTGGTTGGATTTATTCCGATGGGCTCTCTGTACCTAGTAATTGAGAAAGATATTTGTCATTTTGCTATAAAACATCAAACACATCGTGACCTAAACGATTGTGACAGCGGAGAGTTCAACCACAGTCTGAAATTTTAGCATTATTTATGATGCTTAGAGGTCTGGTGCCTACAGTATCTCCTTAATCCAGTCTTAATCTGGAGCGCTGTCTCCCGGGCCTGGCGTGTGTCTCCCCTGGCTGTTAATAACAGCTCCTGCAGGCGCCTTGTCTGCCGACGGAAAATCCATCTGAACCCTTGCATCTCATGTGGCTGTTAAAAACTGACGTTTCTTTATTGATGCAACTGGTTCCTGCCAAATACTTGGGGACAAATAAAAGTGGCTGAACTCAGAGACAAGCTGAGAGCCATTTGTTCATGGAATTGCCGGCCAATTGATGCTGGTAGTTAAACAAGCTGTCATTTAAAAGAATCCTGAAAGGAAAAAGCCGAGCGTTCTGAGACATTAGCGTTCAGAGTAGTGGTTTGCCAGGGCTGGGCGGTGCAGCCTTCCGAGGGTCAGAGCCTGGTGGTCAGGGGTGCATCTCTTCTCCAGGCTCCTGGGCCACGTTCTCAGAGAGCCCAGCTCCCGGCAGTGACCCTGCCACTCCTCGAGCTCTGGCTGGCCGCTGCACCTGGGTGCTGCTCCTCTCTCGTGCCCAAGTTCTATCCACACCTGCATGTCTCACTTGCTCCATCCTCTGCTAAAGACTTCTCCTCCTCCTCCAGGAAGTCTTCCCTCAAACCTCATGGCTTCTGCCTTGTTGAATTTAATGCTGTCACAGTTAATCAGGGGATGCCTGCCTCTCTGTGGACTGGGGGCCTGGGACTACTTGCTCGTCCTGTGGTCACAGTGCTGCACGGCTGGCACACAAGTGTGCAGCAGCGTTGCCCACCGGCCCGATGAACAAGCCACAGGGGCCTCCTGAGTGCCTGTAGAGCTGGGCATGATGTCTCTCTATGACATTCTCTCCCTGGCCCTCCTGGGATGCAGGGGTGGGGCAGGCAGCCGACCCAGGGCCGCTGGCCCAGTTCTGGCCTGTTGCCCGTGGAGTGATTGTTTTAGACCAGCAGCAAGTGTGGGAAGACCGAGGAGGCAATAACATTGATTTTCCCATAAAGGCACAATTTGCAGCGAGAGGACCTTCCTGGCAATACCTCACCCATCTTCCCTGACCAGCCCTTGTGCCCCCTGCGGGGACAGTAGGGAGGGTCTTGGCATGTGGCCCATGGCCATGCCTCCTCCACCTTGGCAGAACTGGAGCCCTCGGACTGTGCCCACCTTGGTGAGGCAGGAGTACCCTGTCCTGGGCCATCGGGAGATGCCGAGGGAGGCTCATGCTGACCCCGAGGGAGGTCCTCAGGCCTGTGGGGCAGGCTGCCCGCTGAGCACCCCCCCATTCTCCCCATTCCTGTCTCCTTCCCGTCCTCCCCCACCCCTCCTCTTCCCTCTCCCTGCCCTTCCTCCTCTTCCATCTCTTCCCTCCCCTCTCCTCCCCTTCCCTCTCCTCCATCTCCCTGCTCCCTCTCTTCTTCACACTCCTCCTCTTCTTCCTCCTCTCCCCTCCCCTGCTCCTCTGGGCCTATCCTCAGGCCTTTCCTCTCCTCCCCCGGCCCACACCCTGTCCCTGCCTGCTGCTTCCTGGAGGCCAGCCTTTGCCCGCGCCGCCCCCACCCGTGTCTGAGCCTGGAGGGCACGTCCACAGTGGACATGAGCATCCCAGGGGCTGGTGCCCGAGACCAAGCTGGGGGCACCGTGGGAATGTGGTTTGGGACACACAGCCCTCTGCCTGCAGCCCTTGGAGATTCTGACCCCCAGGATGTGGCTGTGAGAACTAAGGGTCATAATATTAATAGATATTCTCACAGCACCTATGTGACAACATCCAAAGTATGATCGTCATTCCCGTTTTACAGGTGAGGCAGTGGAGGCCAGAGAGGCATGCTGCAGGGTCCAGGGCAGGCCCTTCTGGGACTCAGCAGGGGGGCTTGGTTCTGGGGGGTTTTGTCCCTTGGCCAGGCCTGGGCCCAATCGTGCTTTGTTCTGGGCCGTGGCCCCCTCACCTTCTAACCACCTACCCATCTAGGGACCTGGGCGGCTGGAGGTGGCAAGGGCGGCAACCCGATGAGTCACTCACCCCAGGGCCCCAGCTTGGCTTCCAGATTCTGTCCTCCATCATGTTAATTACATTTATTATTCACAAACTGCTAAGACTGGCTTATGGGGCCTCAATTTCCCAAGCGCCCCCTGAGGGTCCCCTATGGCTTTGAGCTGGGATCAGACGCTGGCTCAGCAGAGAAGCCTTTGAGTTTGGAAATGAAAACAAAGCAGGCCCGGGTGGCTGGTCCTTTCTCTTCTCTGCCTGGAATGCCAAGGATGAGGGTGCAGTCACCTCAGCTGCCTCACTTGGCCCCCCAGTGCCCAAGGCACTCACTCTGCCGCCTCCTTCCTCCCTCCTGTCCCTCAGCTTCCTTTTCTGGCTCGAGCCTTTGATCTTTCCCAAGTCCTTGGGCTTGGACCTGCACCCTGGGGCTTCCTTCTGTCTGGGCTGTCCTCAGATGTCTGTAGCTGCAGTATTTATGACACCCCTGAATGCTCTGTCTCAGTCCTTCATTCTCAGACCAGGGAGGGCCCAGGCCCCAGTTCGAGTGACATGCTGGGCTTCCTGCTGCTCTCCACCTGGCTCGTTTCTGGCCCTGTTCCTGCAGCCCAGTGGTCACCCAAAGGGCGTGACGTTTCCCAGCCACTTTTGGATGCCCCTAGTTGACTGCGGTTATGTGTTACTCCCCCTCCCTTGTCCATAATAAAGTTTCCATTTCTGTGAAGTCTCTGCTTATAGAAGAACCTCTCATGTTCCTGCCCTTGAGGCCAAGGGAAGCCAGGTGTACTGTTCTGCAGAGGGTAAGTGTGACTTTAGAAGGCCTTTTCTACCTGCTCTGCCCCCAGGCCTGGTAAATCACTCTGATGCCCCACACTAGGGTTCAAGCCTCTAGATTCATATAGTGATGGGCTTGAAAGTTTCTTCCCTGTCAGGGAAAAAAAGCAAACAGAAAACAGTGATGCTGGAACAATCGCTGTTCATGACTGGCAGCCATACCTGGCACCTGCAGTTCCCTTCCGCATGTGGCAGGTGTGATCAAAAGACATACACAAGAGGCTCTGCACGTGGACTGGAAGTTGGGGTGAGGCCAAGTCCATTTATGATGGGTGGATAAATTGTGTGTCCATACGATGAGTACTGCCAGGCAGTGAGAATGAACAGATTGTTGCTACGTGCAGGGACTTGGACAGCTGGCTCTCGTGAGGGTGATGGCGCATGAGAGAAGCCAGCCTCAAAAGGGCACATGCTGAATCATCATGGTGACATGAAGTTCCCAAACAGGCAGAACTTTCATGACAGAGGAGCAGAGAACAGGGGCAGGGGTGGCGATGGAACCCGCTACAAGACTAGAAATGTTCTGGATCTTTGTGTAGGGGGTACGTTTGTGAGATTTCATCAGTCTGGACACCTAAGATGCATGCGATTTACTGGATGTATGTTATATGTCAATAAATAAGTTTGTACACTCACAGAAACGACAGATCAGGGCTACTGCAGCAAGAGTCTAGGCAGAAAGGCTGCTGCATCCCTCGTCCTGAGTGGACCTCCTGACTTCCAGATTTACAGGCATCTCAGGAGCTACAGGCTGACACAGTAAAATGACCATTTGCTTGCTTTCAGAATTATTCTACTGGCCGATGACAGAAAGAAAATGAACAGTTAAATGCAATTTAGGGAAGTACTGCCTGGGCTGTCTGTTCAGGCCAGGACCTGAATATTGAGTCCATTAGAAGCAATTATAAAAGGGACAGCACTTCTTAATGTTTCTCATTTGACAAGAAGGTTTTTAAATATGGAGCATTAGTTAATAAAAAGTCCCCAGAAGCCCATTGTAATATATTACCTAATTTCTAACAGTTCATAGCCACTGAAATAGGTAAAAAGGGGATGTAAAATTAATATATAGTTATTATTAAAATTGCCTTATAAATTAGTTAAGTCCCCTGGAGGTACAGAGTGGGCATGATTATTCTAAGAGCGTCCCGGTGGCTTTGGTGTGCCCTGCATGTTTGTGGAGCAAGAATGCCCCCTTAGCAGGAAGGGGAGCACTCTGGCACTGTGGTTTAAGGAGAAAACATCTGCTCACACTGAGAGCGGTGAGAACTAGCCACCAGACTACAGAAATTTCATAAAGATACCTTTTCCTTAGTTTTTGACGTTTCTGGGGAGGCTGGTGCTTTGAGGCATCACTGAGCATGTTCTGTGTCTGAGATGAGCAAGGCCGGGAAGACATGGGTTGGAATTGATTGGGGGCGGGGGGACGACATGCAATCATTTGCGTAGCTCCTGGGACCCTGGGGACCACTCGCTTGTCCTAGGACTGGAGGGTTAGAAATAATTCCCTTAAAACGTTTTCACCCAAGAACACCCAGCTGCAGCAGGATGGGAGGGAGGGCCTGTTGGCCACGGGCCAGCCACGCCTGCTGGCTGGTACAGCTGAGGAGGCTGGGGTGCTTCAGGAAGATGTGTGTGTGTGTGACTCAGGCAATATGAGGGCCATCTTCTGCAGGCTGCAGGTGCTGGGAGCCCAGGAACCCCAAACTTCCCACCTTTGCCATGAGGCTGTGCCTTTAATTGGGGGATTTAGAAGCAGTGAAAGGAAATCCATTCAGATCTGAGCTGTTTGCTGAAGCCGAGATTTCTGTCCAGGGGGATTTGGGGAATGTAATGTTTTATACATTCTAGGTGATTTGCCCATACCTGCTGGATTTGCTCACAGTGGCAAGCTTGTTTCCGAGGAACAGCACAGTCTTCCTGGGCAGAGAAGCTTCCTCCTGCTCCCAGGGGAGAGAGAAAGAGAGATCTGGGGTTTTTCCAGCGACAGACAGCACCACAGGCAAATTTGCTTTTTAATTCGGCCCTTCAGAGCTGCAAGTTCTTCCCCGTTCTGTCTCTGGCTCCCTCCACTGTAGTGTTTCCCTGGGGCTTGGGCTCCTTTTGCTTAGGTGGGTGGTCCACAGTGTGTGTGGAGTGGGCAGCCAGAGGAAGCAAGCACAGCTGTTTTCCAGCCAATCTCTGACTTCGCCAACTCACACTGCAGAAGGGATACCTCCTTGTGCAGACAGAGGTTTTGCCAAAGAATCTAATTCCAGAGAGAAAAGATAAGTGGGCTTTTGAAGCAGGACTAAGTGGACATTCTTGTGGCTTGGGTTCTCCAAACCGCATGCCGAAGAGGCTTGCCTGCAGAGTGTGTTTCTGAAGCTGCTGTTGCAGTGGAGGAGGTTCGGGAACCCTGCCAAGAGGGATGGGTGGGTTCCCAGTGTCTTCCAAGAGTGACCCTTACCTGGAAAGGCTCTTCTTGGCCTCAGCCTGTAAAGGGCTCCCAGGCTGGTGATGGCCACTTTGGGTTGAATCTTCCAATTTTGATGATGAGGCCAGGAATCAGGAAAAGAGTGGGCCCACCCCTGGAGTTTGATCCCTGTCTTCAGGCATGGATGCTGCTGGATAGGTGATAAGAGAGGCGAGGAGGAGTGAGTCCTCCCGGAGGACATGGAGGTACAAGGTGGCAGATGACCAAGGAAACATCAATAGGAATTTCAAATGCCTTGTCGTGGGCAGAATCAGGAGAAAGCTCCACCCTGTTGTCTGTTCCCTTTTCTTGGGGAAATTCCCTGCATGAACCCTGGGATTATGAGTGCAGGACCCCAGCCCTGGCCTCCAAGGGGGAGCCGGGGCGTTCAGACTTCGCGCGATCGCAACCCACCGTGGGGTTTCCTGATGGAGTCAGGAAGGAATTGGGCTTGGGTTGCCTATTTTTAAATTTGTCCACCAGAGTGGTATAGAAAACAGAGATACAATTGTGGTCCCGAAAGCCAGGCTGCAGGTTTTTCAAGGTGCCTGGTGTGGGTGGCAGACTGTGTCCACGTGCGACCCCTTGTGGCAGTTTCACAGAGCCGTCCTGGATTGCAGCTGTGCTTCAGGAGTGTGGGTGGTGTCTGCTGGACACGCTCGTCAGAGAAGAGGCCCGCTGGGGCCGGCGGGGCAAGGCGAGGTCGAGGGGAGCTGGTCTCTGACAGGTAGCTTTCATTTCTTCCAAAAGGTATTTTCAAAATGAAAATAGCTTTATTCTGATAAAAAGATAATACATATGCCAGTAGGAAATGCAGTCAGTACAGAACATTATAAACAAGATAGGAAAAAAAATCCTCTGATCAGAGGCTCATGAGCCCCTTTGCTTTAGCAAACAGGCTCCCAGATCTCTCCAGGGACGCAGACAGACGGGCTTTGATCTGCAGGGCTCACACTGTGCGGAGTTTGTTCCTCCTCCTTTGTGCAGTGGAAATCTCTTCCCATCCATGAACTGGGGCACACAGTGGGGCTCCACCATAATCCACTTACCCAGTCACCTGCTGGGACAGCTGGGTGACCCCCAGTGTGGACGACACTGGGCAATGTACCTTATCTAACCATCTCTTGGGGGTTTAACTGGTTGTCTCTCTGGGGCAGAGTCCTGCAAATGGAATTGCTGTAGAAAATTTTGATGCACAGAGCCAAGCTGCCTTCCAGAAAGCTGTTCTCCCTTCACAGCTGTGGCTGGTGTTAATGGCAGCTGGACAAGTATGGCATGCTTCCTGGGATTTAATCCCATGAGGGGGGAGTAGCATCCTCTCCACTTCATAGGACACAGGCCTGCAGGGCTTTAAAGGACTGGCCCAAGACCCCACAGTGGACAGATGGGTCATGGAAGAGCCAGGTGGCGTCTCTCCAGAAGCCATGCTCTCGGCCATGTGCTGGACACCCCTCCCCGTGAGTGCCTGTGTGCCCACCTGGGTCTCAAGGTTAATTGTATTGTTTTTATTATTATTCATGTGTACCAACTGGATAAGGGAACAGTAATATCCCATGTTTATTTGCACATCTTTGATAACTGGCCAGGTTAAACTTCTCTCATAGGCATTTCTTGGGCATTAATCTTTGTGGCTTGTCTGTCCTCTGCCTCATTTGCTGTGGTGACATTTGTGGTTGACTTACTGATCTACAAGAGCGCTTTGTAATAGAGCTTTTCATGTTATTCTATATGTTGAAAGTATTTTCCCCAATTAGATATACAGAAATTTTAAATATGAGTAATCATATGGATCTTTTCCCAGATAGTTTATACCTTTGCTTCATTACTTTTGCATAATTGCCTTTTCTACCTCAGTGTATTATAATTCAACTGTTTACATGTTTTCTCCTATCTTGATGATTTTTTGATTTTTTAAAAAGATATTTTCTGTGTAATTATGAAATACTTCAAACATTGGTATAATAGATATCCATGTAGCCCCATGGTTTCATTTTTTATATTTCTTTTTTTTTTTGAGACAGAGTCTTGCTCTGTTGCCCCGGGTAGAGTGCAGTGGCGTCATTGTAGCTCACTGCAACCTCCAACTCCTGGGCTCAAGCGATCCTCCTGCCTCAGCTTCCCAAGTAGCTGGGACTATAGGTGCTTGCCATGACGCCTGGCTAATTTTTCTATGTTTGGTAGAGACGGGGGTCTCATTCTTGCTCAGGCTGGTCTCGAACTCCTGAGCTCAAGCAGTCCTCCCACCTCAGAGTGCTAGGATTACAGGCGTGAGCCATTGCACCTGGCCATATTTAACTCTTTAATCTATTGAAAATGCATTTAAGAATAATACATAAACAAGGATTTTGGCTTTTCTGCCCCTACAAAATGACTAGTTAACCCATTGTCTTTGAAATAAAGTCTTTGCCCCATTGATTTAAAATTCTACCTTTATCATATTCTAAATTCCAATGTGTCCTAGTCAGCATAAGACAGCCTTTGCTGCAGTAACAACAAAAACCCAAATGTCAGTGGTGTAGCACAGTAAATGTTGATTTCTTATTCACACTGCAGTCTGAGGCTGGTCCGGTGGCTGTGCTCCAGCAGTGACACAGGGCTGCTTCCATTGCCCAACTCTGCCCCCTCAGAGAAGGGCGAAGAGAACGCAGAGAACTCACACCCACTCCTAAAAGCCAGGGCCTGGAAGCAGCACATGTCACTTAGTATTCCTCTTGAGGGGAGTCAGTCACATGGTCCCAGCCTACCTATAGAGAGGCTGAGAAATGTGCCCAGTAAGAGGAGAGTGGCTAGCACGTGGCTGGCTCTCCACTTAGGGCCACTCCCGGAAAGATGGGGTTTATGCTCTGTGTGTGTGTGTGTGTGTGTGTGTGTGTGTGTATGCATATGAACATTCTGTTTTGATCATTAGGCATGTTCAGGCCAGCTATTCCTGCCATCTGTTACCCTTTTCTCACATGTTTACTGAGGACCTACTGTGAGCTCATCACTGGCCCTGCCTTGGGTATGGGGTGACATGGGCCTGCCTTGAGGAGTACCCTTCAAGACTGGTGGGGAAAGGAGTGGGTGCTGGGGCACAGCTATGTGCCATGTGAAAGTTCTGCGGTATAGGAGTATGGGGGCAAGGGGCTCACCCGTGGAGGGCCTTCAGTGGTGAGAGGAGGGAGAGGCTACCTGAGGGAACCCAGGGAGGTTCTGGAGAGGGTAGTCAGGCCTGGCATGAAGGTGGACACTGGCCAGGTAATAACTGGCAATGAGCAGGAGGTGAAGCGGGTGCCTTCCTCCCACTAGTGCCTGGTGTCCACTGAGACCCCCTCCAGCCGCCACCTCCTGGGGAAACAGCTTCCACCACAGTGTGACTCCCTCTTCCTCATCCTCCAAGCCCTCACTGGCGCTGCATGCATTTTCTGAATTTTGGTAGGTGGTTTGGTGGTTCGTGTGGGTGGTTCTGGCAAGACGCTCCAGTGCGTGTACAGGCTGGGGAGTGGAGAAGTGAAGGGACTCCCTGCCTTGTGGCTGGACAGGAGGGGACTCACACCCTCATCGTGTACCTGCTGCTCCAGCCCTGCAGTGGGACTCTCTCAAGGCCTCGGGCCAGGAGAGCACTGCCCAGAGTGGGTGATTCGTCAGGTCATGTTGCCCCCTGCCAGGACGGGGCATGGGTTGCTTACAGGCACCCTTGCTGCTGTACAGATCACCGAGAGGAAATTCTACACATGGAAGAATTCCTGCTGGTTGTGTGCCGCTTCAGTGAGCAGTGTTAGTACCATAAAGAGAGGATATTTAACTCTGCATTGATAGGCAAAGAATAATTAAAATATAATTAAAAGCATGAATTCTTCTAATTATTGGCTTTGTATAATGTGTATTTAAAAACAAGACATCTGTTAAGGCTTCCTTTTGAATATACCCAGAAACCAAAAGACGGTAGCATTTTAATTAAAAATGGATTATTTCAAAAACAGTTTAATCATCCTGTCATGAAAAGACTTAGACCTTATTAATTAGCTATTGATAAATAGGTTTAAGCTACCAAAAATTTAAATTCACAGGGGTTATTTCTTGCATCTTCTGGTTAAAGTAGTAGTTTTCAGAACCTGCCTTGTGTGTCTTGGATGTCAGCAGGAGAAAGGCACGTGAGTTCGTTCTTAAATTGCCTTTCCCATCCTCTGTGGACCCAAAGTGGACATTCTGCTGCAGGTGGGAGACAGACGGGCAATGCCTGTGGTTGTCCCACCTCCCCCCACCTGCTACCTCTGTCCTCCAAGGCATGAGAGGGTGCCGAGGACCTGGAAGGTGGTGTGTCTCCTCTGTGTTCTGAACCGTGACTCAGGCCCCACTGACATTCCTCAGGGGAGCACAGATGCAGAATGTGCTGGAAGAGCCGCTAGCCAGAACACCCTGCCTCCTGCTCCGTGCTTGGAGATGGTCCCTGGCCGTAGCACCTCCCTTTTCAGAGCTGATCTTTCTGGAGGGGCAGCGTGGGCACAACCCCATTTATCATCTTAAGTGGATAAAGACTTTCAAAGTGATAAATAGCATTCCCGTTGTTCCTTCAGCCGAGTGTGACTAAAATAATGTTCGGAGTCGTGAGTGGAGATGGAAAGGCTCATTAGAAGAGGGGTTTTCAGCAGCTCACACTTCACGACGATGCACTGTCATAAAACACAGCCACCTCGGGGTGGGAGGACCCGTCCACCAAGGACCCACCTGGCTGGCCCTGCAACATGGTGTCTGGGCCTCCCTCAGGGAGCAGGTTTGGCTCAGTCCTGGGCCTTGCAGTTCCTGGAAACTTGTAAGAACCTTCCCAAAGAGGAGATGTGTTCATAGGTTTCGGGGGTCATGCCCTCCTGGCTAGGTGCCCATGTTCTCGTTTCCTGCAGGTGGCTGGGGATCCTGGGCATCAGTGACCTGGTTCCTCCTGGGTCCCTCCAGCCTAGGGGTAGCCCCAGCCTCCTGCTGCAAGCTGCCCACTGGCCTGCTCCTTCTTGGGTGACCAGATCCCTGTATTCAGTGGCCTGTGCTTACAATACGTGGAGTGGCTTGTGTGTCCATCTGGGCCTGATGGGCATGGCGCCTGCTGCCTGTGCTTCTCTCCAGAGCCTTCAGTAGAGGGCAGTTGGGAGGGAAACTGAGGATACAAGACCCACAAAATGAATCAGAGTGAGCTGTGGGGGCTGCAGAGGGCTGGCCAGAGCTGGGGTGCGGGGTAGCGGGGCAAGACAGCGCTTCAGACCTCCACTTTAGAAAGGCATCTATAGGAAACAGCACTTTCCGCAGAAAGTTATGTCTGAAACGACACATTTGTGAAATGCTTTAAGATGGTAAGGCTGAAAAAGGAATTTGATGTTTAGGAATAAAAGTAGTGCTGGACTCTTTCAAAACAAAACAAAACACCCTAGAGGGATTCAAGAAGCAAAGCACTTTCTTTTTCTAGAAGGGATAGTGTGGGGACTCTGTTCTGACCGAACTACGTGGGCTCTGGGCCCCTTGTCTCCTGCAGGTTCAGTATTTAGGGAGCATCTGTTTAGTGGAGGGTCTCAGGTATCATTTCTTCCACCCCAGGGGAAGTTCATGGAGTTGGGGGAGCCGAGGCTGGTGGTGCCTCCAAGGAGACCCCCCCCCCCCAGTGGAGTGAGGAGCTGCCACGCACAAGTGGTGCTCTGCTACCATGGTCCCATGTCCTGGTGTATTCAGAGAGACAGTCAGTGCCCTGACCAGCCTTGGTCCAACGACCCAACCTCAAAATTAGCTATTAAATAAAGAAGGTGGAAGCATTGCCAAGTGAGGCTCCTGCCAGGATTCGGAGCTACAGGGAAGTGCCTGCTCTGCACCTGCACTTGTTAGCAGAGCAGAGCATCTTCATGAGAGCATGGCACCTGCTTGCCTGAGGCCCTCAGTGGCCAGGTTTGCTGGAGGTGGCTCCATTCCTGGAGACTTTTTGGCACCCCAGGTACTAAGGACAGAGAGGCTCATTTGGTCTTTTGTCCACGCAGTCCCCAGACTGCCAAACTAGGGAAAGGAGCAGGCTCAGACACAGGAGAGAACTTGGCTGTGTTGGTGTTCTTCCCACCAGCTGCCATCTGGGGACTTGGGGAGCCTCTGGATCAAAGTTGTCCCCCTGCCCCGTCAGAACTGAAAACCAGGCTTTTCCTCAGAGAAGCTTTAGAGCAGGGTTTCCCAGTGTCAGCCATTCCACACGACACCTTGAGGTTTCAGCCAACTCCTTGTCCCACCTCTACTATTATCTGCTTAATAGTTTTCTTTAAGTTGACTCATTTTTCCCACTAAATATATATTTTTAAGAAGCTTTTTATCCCTGTCATGAGTGAAACTCAATATATTAATAATTTGCCATAAATGGAAGTTAACACTTTAAATACCTACTACATGAAGGGAATATGTTTAGTTGGGTACCACACAGGGGCCTCTCGTGGACTCGTACCATGCTTTGGGAAATTAGCTCAGCAGAAGCCCCTCTTTCCGCCTCACGCCTCCTCGCTCCTCCAGAGAGCTCCCTGTGTACTGACTGTTCTCCTGCGCCCTCCTGGGGAGGGGAGGAGGGGGTGCCGATGTCCCTGAGAGAGAAAATGGCCTCTGGACTGTGTTGAGCTAGGATTATCTCCCTCCACTGTGGAGAACCTTTTTGCTTCTCAGTCACATGGTTTGAGCCTCTCTGGATGATTCCTAGGGTGGCCTGGTCCATTTTAAAAGGGAGAATTTTTGTTTTTAGAGCCAAAGAAAGTGTTATTGCTGCAGTCAGCGCGACTGGTGAGAGTGGGTCAAATGTGAGCGGATGTTCATCTCAGAAGAAGTCAGAGAATAGCTGGCAAATTGTATTTGTGTTTGCACAGCTCTTCCAGGGCCTTCCGGAGCGGGGGCTCCCCCACTTGTTCAAGGGGGTCAGTCCCCAGATGGGTCTGGAGTCACAGATCTAGAACTTCCCACTTGAGCCACACACTGTGGGCTCCGAGCTTCTTTCTCCTGTGTGCTGTCACCCTCCAGTTGTGTCCTGCCCCAGGAATCAGCAAAGAAGGTACTGGAGTGGGTGAGAATGGGGTCGGCTGCTGGGGGGAGGGTGGAACTTGCCCTGAAAGCCCCAGTGGGTGAGGGCAGGGCCCGGTGTGTAAAGGATCTATCTTTCAGTGAGTTGGCGCTCCCAGCCAGTGTGCAAGGGGCAGTTAGTGAAAGAATGTAAAATGGAGCTCTGCCTTGTGATTTCCATCACAATAAATCCAACATTGATTGATAATATAAATGTGAAAACAGAAAGCCCACAAAAGATGATAGAGTTTATAGAATCATAGCAGTAGGGAATGACTTCTTAAAGGAAGGAACCATAAAGAAAAAGATTTAACAGATCTAACCAATAAAAATGTAAATTATCTGTCCAGAAATGCCATAAAGAAAATTAAAGAGCAAAGGGGAAACTTGTTACTAGTCAGATCCACTGCCTAGTGTGCTTCCTATATAAATCCCTTAAGGATCAATAAGAAAAAGATGAACATTCACATTTTTTAAAAAAGGAAAAAGCCATTCAGAAAGGAAGAAATATGAGGAAATGGACATATAAGCATGTTAAAACTTGCCAGTTCATCAGGGAAACAGTGAAATACTTTAGTGTTTTGCCTACCAGATTCCCAGTCCTGTGGGCAGACGGCCCCACAGGCAGATGGGCCCTATGGTGCACTGCTCAGGACCCTGAAAATCCTTGTGAGCATCTGGCATCCATTTTGCAGAACATGCCCTGAGCCTCGAATACGTGCGTATGCTCAGTAATTCCACTTCTAGGAATTTAGCCTGAAGACAGTGAAAAGGCATATGGCCATGGGTGTCCATCATAGCACAGAGGTGGAAGTAGCCTAGATGTCTAACAGGCAGTAGTTGGTTACGTAAATTAGAGGCTGTGGTACTGCCCATGCAACTGTTTACTTATTCAGTCACCTAACAGAAATGTACTGAACACCTCCTTATGTGCCAGGCACTATTCTGGGCTCTGGGGGGTAGTATAGCAAACAAGACAGGTCAAACCCCAGCAGAATGGGAGGCTAGAGAGGATGGCTGGCTGGCTGGTTGGATGATAGGAAGGTAGATAAGTAGACAGATACAGTAAGGGAGGTGGGATAGTGAGGGTTAAAGGGGGAGGGAGATACCCTTTATCCAGGCGCTCAGGACACCTCCTTGAGAAGGAGACATTGGAGAGAACGAACTAGCTGTGGATCTCTGGGATGGACACTCTGGGCAAAGAGAATGGGGCCCATGTAGGCCCCCAGGTGGGGGCTCGCCTGGTGGTTTTAGGAGTAGCAGGGAGGCAGACATAGAAGACAAGATAGAACCAGAGTATGAGAGGGAGGTGGGCTGCCAGTGGGAAGCCAGGGTAGGGTTTGAGCAGATGAGTCTGTGATCCTACTTAAGTTGTGAAAAGGTCCCTTTGTGGAGCACACTCTGTAGGGGACAAGGACAGAGCAGGGACGCCAGCCAGACCACCATCGCCACTGACCAGGCGAGAGGTGACAGTGGCTCGCGCTAGTGAGGGAGCAGTGGCAGTGGGAAGAAGTCATCAGATTCTGGACATGGTGACAGCATTAAAAAGAAAAGTAGTATAGACACGTATCCGTTTACAAGAGACTTGTCCTTGCTTTAGCCCTGCCCTCAGCCAGGACCAGGTGGGGCAGTTTGTCCTCACAGACCCGTTTCAGCTCAGTTTGGGCCCCACGCGCAGGCATGGAGGGAAAGGAGTTATGGGACGCTGCCTACGTGGATACAACTACATGGAAACCCTGTTGGGCTTTGTCCCTAAAGCTAAACCCCCACAAAATCCCGTGAGCCAGCATTTCTACTCCCAGCTGTTTGCCCAACAGAGATGTGTGTGCACGTGCCCCAAAGACCATACAGAACCCCCACGGCTCCACTACTCACAATCGCTACAATCCGGAAACACCTGAATGTTCACCAGCAGAAGATGGGGGGATGCACTGGGGCGCACTCACCCAGTGGGACACCACCCCGCAGTGAGGAGGAAAAGGTGGCTGCCGCCCACCACCCACACGGGTCTCACAAACATGATCCTGAGCAGGGAAAGAAGCCAGACACAAAAGACATCATATTGTCTGACTCCATTTACGTAAAGTTCACAAATAGGCAAAACTAACCTATGATGTTAGGAGTCGGGCTACGCTTGGGGAAGAGAGACTGCCAGGTGCGGGGGGTCCTCCGTTTGTGCCAGGTCATTGTGTTGTGTCCTTAGGATTTGGTCCTTTCCTGATGTATGTCACGCTCAGTAAAAAGGTGACTTTAAAAAAAAAAAGCTTACAACTAATTATTTTGAAAATCTGTACTTATGTGTTCAAAAACGTCTAGAAGGATGTTTGACAAAATATTTGATAGAGGTTATCTCTAAGTGATAAGAATGGGTGAATTTTTTGCTTTGTGCAGAAAATTTCTGAGATCTCTTCCATATATATATAAAATTTAAATATATCAGCATTCAGGGCTTTGACAACTAAGAAGGAGATATGTTTTATCAGTAACTGATACGAGGAACTCAGAAACTCAACCTAATCAAGCATGTCAAGAATAAAAGGGAAAATTTGTTAATTGAATGTCATGTTATGTCCTCAGTTGTGCTTAATACAAGATAGGCAATTTAGAATTCCCAATTATCCAATTAAAATGCTAATTATCTCATACCTTGATAAGGCCGCTGGTGGAGAGAGGGTGAGCTGCTTCTGTCGCTTCTCTCTGTCCTATTGTGGTGGCCACTGTTTTTGCCGCTGCCCTTGCCTCTGATTGGTGGGTCCTCCCCTTCCGGGGCCTCTGCATCCCAGGCCTCTCCCAGAGCACCAGCTCCTGCATTCCACCAGCCAGCCTAGGGCACCTTTGCCGGGGACTGAATGGGGGCATTTGTCCTTGCAGACCTGTTTAGGCTCTGTTTGGGCCCCGTGCACAGGTGCGAGATCCAGACCCTGGGAGGCATTAGCCATAGCATCACCCACTGCCAGTGCTTATGGAGCCTGGACCTTTTCCCTGTGTGATCTTCAGTCCTCTGAGCACCTACTATTCCAGCCCCACACCTACCAACAGACCTGAGGCTTTGGAGGCATCCGGGTCAAGACAGTGAGCTTTGCAGCCAGCAGCCCTGCATGGACTCCAAGCCCAAACACGGCTTCAGTGGGTTCCCTGACCACAGCACGTCATTGCTCAGAGCTGCAGTTTCCCCAATCTGTGAAGTAGGAAAACCGCTTGTCCCTCAAAGGATTGTTGTAAATGCTAAATGCTGCAAGTGGCTGTTGGGTTTTTCTTACTGGGGTGTCTGTGTAACCTGCCCAGAGTCTCAGACCGAGTGGGCAGCAGGGCTTGGCTCGGTTCGGTTTGCAGAGGTCCCACACCTTTGCCTGCCTTCCTTCCCAGGCAGTCCCTTAGGTCAAAGGTGCTTGTCGGGGGCACCCCAGCAGGAGCTGAGGAGTCAGGGACAGTGGCCTGGGCAGGCAGTACAGCTCAAGGAGTCTGTCTTCATCTGGCTGGCCACATGGAGATGGTCGACGCAGGCCCAAGACGCCCAACCCCATGTACACTTGTGTCCCAGCCTGCCGGGCCTTTGGGAAGTCCTGGTGGGAAGGTGTTGCCCCTGGTCAGGCACTCTCGGGCTGAGGGCCAGGACCAAGGTGGGGGTGGGGAGGAGGGAGCGAGGAGGCTCAGGGAGCACCGGGCAGCAAAGAAAGCTACTGAGGGTGGAGGCCTTCCGGGAGCATGAGGTTTATTAATAACGCATTTCTGATTTTAGCCCAAGGCTTTAAGTCAGTCCCTTCTTCGTGACATACCACGTGAATGCCACTTGCTTATTTAAAACACACTCAGAGCCTCAGTGGCTCGTCCCTGGCTTTCTGTCTGTCTGTCCTCACCCTGGGGCTGGGGGAAAGGGAAGTGCGGGGCAGCCCCCTGGTTCACTGCCAGGTCTTGGTACCTGCCCTTCAGGAGAGCCACAGAGAACACATGCCAAAGTGTTCTTGGGGGCACGCGAGCTTGGGGTCATGCGAGCTTGGGGGCACGCGAGCTAGGGGGTAGGGCAGAGCCCCGGACAGGTCGCAGTTGCAAGGTTGGCACTGGGGCTCTTGCCAGGTACCCTCTGATGGCCTGCAGGTCACCCCAGAGGAGAGGAGTGGAGCAGCTCCCAACCTTCCCCCGGGAATTCGAGGGTAATTTGGTATGTGCTTCAGGTGCCATGTGAAAGAAATTTTGCTGCTGACTCTGCTGGCTCTGAGTCCTCCGTTGCTGCTGCTTCTGGTCAGGGAAATCGAGACACTCTCCTGCCGCCTCCATGCCCCCAGGGCTCCTCTGCAGGGCTGTGTGCTCTCACGCTGACTTTTCCTTCAGTAAGTGGGTAGATCTTCGAAAGGCGTATCATATTAGTTACATGATGATGAGCATTTATACCCAGAAAATATCATAATTAATTAAAATTTTTAATGTTAATTAAACGTAACTCAGTCCTGAGATAACAAGACACAACGTAGTCCTTTGGCCTCAGACAGCACGAGACACTTGGCACCCCCTACCCATCCTTTTCTTATGTGCTCAGGCCCTGGTCCGTCCCAAGGAGGCGAGATCCCCGGGTCAGCCCTCTGGGGGACAGAGAGGCAGCGTGGAGGGACTGCTGGCTGAGGTGTCCTGTGTCGAGCAGGAAGCCTGTCTGTGTGCTTGTGTCTTGGGAGCTGTGCAGGGGACACACCTTTGTGTTTTTCCTGCAGATGCCGGGTGTGTCACCCTGCAGAGGAGGCTGGTGGACCCCACAGAGAACTTGGCTTCCCTGGAAGATGTGGCGGTGGAGTCTACATAGGCTCTGTTTGGTTTTAAAGGACTAGCCAAGAGGCTGTTTCTCAAAGCCTGGTACTAGGTGTCCACGACCTCCCCTTCCGCTGCCTGCAGGATGAGTCCCTGTTCCTCGGACTCCCAGGCCTCTGGTGATGCCACCAGTGGTGGCTCGCATGCCCCATACGTAGTGCTCACTGGGTGCCAAGCACTTGTGCACTCCATGCACATTAAGTCATCTTACTGGCATAGCAGCCCTGGGAGAGGTACCATTATCATCCCCATTTTACAGATGAGGAAACTGAGGCATGGAGAGGCCATACAGCTGGCAAGTGGCAGAGCTCGGGTTTGGCCCCAGGAGGCTGGGTGTGTGGGGCCTGGAGCAAGGAGTGCAGGACAGGGGGGCTGTGATGGGGCAGGACGCCCCGGCCCCGCCCAGTTTTGTAACCCTCTGCCTGGTGCCTGCTCTCCTGAGCCTTCTGCTCAGCTCTCCTGAGCCACCACCCCTGCCTATTGCCCTGCCATGCTCCTGGCCCTGGCCTGGCCTGCCCTCTGCACCTCTTGGGGCCCCCAGTCCATTGAGGCCCTGCCTGGTAGATGGAATGAGGTGGTCAATGCTGCTTTTTTACACCACCCCCATTGGCCTCCCCAGCCCCATCCAGCCCGTGCTCACAGCCTGTGCTAATAGCTTGGCCAACGCTTGCTGCGGGGCAGCCCTTCTGCCATTATCTCAGGCAGCTAATGCGTTTTTATGTGACTGTGGCTTATCTTCATGTTATATGATAAACCTCTGAGGGCAGGAGCTGGGCCAGATGCCCAGGAATGCTCCATGGGCTGGATTTGTAGGTCCCAGGAGGAGACCCAGCCATGCTGTCCCTGGAGACACCATTCCTGCAAATCGGGGCCTGGGAATCTGCTGTTTCTGCCCCATTAGTCATCCCCAGGCACTGACAAATGGCCTGCCTCCCTGACACTGCAGTAACTCCATCCACCTCGCTATTCACAACACAGACTCTCCCGGGTTACTTAAGGGTTCTCATTTATGCCTGGGTACAAAGCATCTTCTACCTAAGTCTTGCTCGGGAGAAATTTATAGGCAAGGGTGTTAGAGGAATAACCATGCGGGGAGAAGCATAAGGGCCCCCAGAACACGGGGATGTTGGGAGGCTGGTTGGCTGGGACTCAGGCAGACCCTGGCCTACCTCTGCCCATCAGGAAGTCCTTCCCTGCTACTAGGGGAGGAGGCGGGTGCTGACCCAGGGGCCTCATTGGGGTGTGCCCCACCCCCATCCTTCCAGGTGAGCACGAGGGAGCCGGGCGGGTAGGTGCAGCATGTCGTTCATGCTGCATGTGCGAGTTGCAGATTTATGGAAGGAGCAGGTGGAGATGGTCGCTGGGGGCGGCGACACTCCTGCCTGTCTTGCTGTCTGCTGTCCTCTGATGGATAGCCTGTTCATTTCTAGAAGTTCTGTTTCAGTTCTTTATAAAGTCTGCCTGTTCTTTTTTCATACTGTCCTTTTAGGTATTAATTATTTTATTATTTTGTATGTGTTTAAAGTTGCTATCTAATGATTCTGTTATTGGAGACCCCAAGGAGGGCTCAGCCTGCTGTTTGTTGTATCTGGCAATTCTTGTGAACTATTTTCTCTTGTGTTTTGTCATTTTGGATTGTGAGTTCACTTCAGGTGTGTGTATGGGGGTGTGCGTGGTGTAGTGTGTTTGTATGTGTGATGGGGGTGGAATCTGTGTGTGGGGTGTGTATGGTGTGCGTGGGTGTGTGTGTGCATGCACACAGATCCTGGTTAGCCCGGGTGGAGGGTATGGCCGTCCAGTTTGGCTTTGTGTCAGCTCCCTGCGGGTACTCCAGATATCACAGTCAGGGACCTAGCTTTTTGTTAATTCCCTGGCTTTTGGAGTCTCCAAACCATGTAGGTAATTTACATTTGAACTTGAAACCCATGGAGGGCAGACCTATGCCTGTGGGTTCTGAGTTGATGTTTTGACTTTCACCCAGAGCCCAGGCAAGCTTCCTGGTGGCCTCTTTGGTGCTGGTGAATTTTTTCCAAGTCCACCCTTTGGCTGCGGGCATGTCACTGCCCAGGTCCAGCTTTATAAATGTGGAGGTGGGGTCTCCGTTCCAGGCCCCTACCTCTCACGTGCCCAAGGCCTGTCCCTGTCCCCACATGGAAAGTAAAGTGGAGGCTTCTCAGTTCCCAAGGCACAGCTCTGTGTTCCTTTCTGGCCTCACTTTCCTTCCTTCCTTGTGGACTGGGCTCTGCTTGTTGTAGTTTCTGGGTCATCTCTGAGTATTGGAGGTGGGAAGGTTTCTGGCTAACGACTCTGGCATCATCTTGTTTATTGTGGTTCCAGAAGGTCCAAGTGGTAGCCTCCAGTGAAATTTGGCCACAGACTTGGGTGAGTTAGCAGTCAGCCCACTCCGGGGATGGGTCACCCGGACCCCTCCTCTGTCTCGCAGTTGGCCGTATTTTCCGCGAGCACTTAGTAACCTGCTGTTGCTGCCTTGGTGTGTGAGCCGTCAGTGGGAAGTCAGTTGGCCTGCTGTGGCAGCCTGTCCTCCTGGTCTGCTCGCCCCTGGTCACCCAGCCCTGCCTGCTCAGCTCTGCCCACGCAGTTCAGGGGCCTCACACTGCCTGCTTGTTGAGCATGTGGCCCCAATTTGGGGCATCCACTCCTCAGTCCTCACCCCTTGAAGATCAAAATTGTGTCAGACTTACCTGTGTCCGCAGATGACCTGAGCCACCACACTTGCCCCAGGACTTGGGCACCTTTGTGCATTCACAGCCCAAACCCAAAATCCGCAGAAAACGCAGGCCCATTGCATCCACCTAAGTACCACATTGCCACCAAAGCACCATGTCCTCAAGTCATTTCAGAAAAGATAGTTTAAAACAAAATTAAGTGCTGAAGTTAAGCATGAAGAACTTCAGACTCTCTTAAGCTAGAGTGAACTTTCAGCGTGTGGTGTCTCTCCTCGTCTTTTCAGCTCTTTCTTAGGGAATCGTGTAGGGAATTGTTGAAGAGCCTGGCAAAGGTGACCAGTGTCGGGCTGCAGTTTGAGGTGAAAATGGGGTCAGCCTTGCCTTAGTGTGGTACTTCTGTAAGCTGTGCCTTTTTCTCAAAATTTTTATTTTTTCTTAAACAGAAGCCGGGGCATACAAGGAAGGTCACGTACCGTACTGAGTGAATTATGCAGTAGGGAAACGTGCTGCAGGCGAGGGAACCAACCCCCGCCCCCCGGTGTCCTGAGGCCACTTGTTCACCTGCACATGCAGATGGCACCGCATCCCTCTGCCTGTCCTTTGTGAAGCTGGCCGGTCCCAGTGCAACCTATGGTTGTCTGCATGTCACCTGCCCCAACAGAAGCCACTGTCCTTACCACCTCGAGAATGGCCATGTGGCCCCCTGAGGTTTGCTTCTCTTTGGGCAGGGCCACGTCTCCTAAAGCTAAGGGGGACCTCGGTTTCATGGCATGTCTTGGACCTCTCCTCAGGCTGTGCAGGAGTTCTGCACGTCTAGGCAGGAAACCAAGGCAGTGTGGGGTCAGCTTCCAAGGCTGCTGGCATGTGGCCTCATGCACAGGTGTGAGGCACTGGCCTTTGCACCACCTCAGTGGGATTGTGTCTTGGTGCTGTGACTTAGGTCTTACCCTCCTCGTGGCCTCTTGGGACCGCGGCGGAAGCTGCTGGCAGCTGCCCAAGTGCTCCCACCGAGAACACGGGAGCAGCTGAGGAGGGGAGCATGTGGCTTCCTTGCTTCCCTGGCAGTTCCTGAAATCCTTTGTGTTGAGGAAATATTTCACTCACAGATACCTAATTATCCTGTAAGGTTTATAAGGCAAGTCTGAAAGCCGATTGAATATCGCAGAACCATTCCTGCATGACAACTACTTAATACCTAATCATAACAATTATACATAATTTGTGTTTACAGTGCCTGGAAGATTAAACTCCTCTGTACAGACATTCTCTAAAACAGGCCCAGAACGTTCAGGGCAGAACTGCCACTTGGCATGCCCATGGGCGGCCTTTGATGTCCTGAGGACGGTTGTCCTGGTGGCAGGTGGGCCGCAGGGAGGGTGTGGGGGCAGCTCCCCACCATTTCCCCCTCACCAGCTGGGTTCTGCAGAGGCAAAGCACCTGCTGTGCCTGGAAGGCCAGGCAGAACCTGGGGAGCAGCTTGGTCCCTTGGAATTCAAAGCCCCATGCAGAGATGAGGCCTCTGTTGGAGGTCCCAAGGTCCTTGGGTACGTGGTGGGGGAGGGGCAAGGTCCTAGCCACTCCATAGCTCTAGGCAGCGTGACTTCCTGAGGGCTTGGCACTGCTGACGGCCAAGGCCGGTCCAGTCCACCAGCCCCCACGGCCATCTCCAGGTCCATCCCTTGGGGGCCCAGTGTGGAGGAGACAGCTCACCACCCCCATAGACAGTAGACATCGTGCTTGTTCCTAATGCCAGGCCTTTGTCAAGGCTGGGTTGTCCTCTGACCTGCTCATCCCACTCCTGGGTTTGCAGGGCCATACTGATGTCCCACTCTCCTGTCGCTGCTCTGAGCTCAGCCTGGGGGCCAGGGCCTTGTCTTTCCCTGCAGACCTTGCTGCTTGTCCCAGGTAGGGAGAAGCAGGGCCTGTCCCGCTCCCTGGAGCCTGCCCTGCCTGCCCACCTATAGGGGGGCCTGCCCACCTAGAGGGGAGCCTGCCTCTCTTCCCTGTCTGCCCAGCAGCTCCTGCTCCCCTTTCTCTGGGTGACTGTAGGAAAGCACAGGGGCTGGATGAGATCTTGTGTTCCCCCCAGCTGTGCGTCCAGCCTCTCCTGGTGGGGTGGGTGGTGGCCACTGGATTCGGAGTCACAGAACACACTTCCTCCAGCCCTGCAAAAACATGTGTGGCCCTTGCCAGGGCCAAAGCTCCAGCGGGCCCATCTGTCCTCGTGATGAGCCTGTGAGACAGGCCAGTGCCACAGCAGCGGCAGCCAGTGAGCTTCTGTGGCAGGTGGCTGGGCCCTGCTGGACCCCAGCTTCCTCCTCACTCCACACTGATCTCTGTGGTTCTGTGGCCTGTGGCTGACCCTGGCTCCAGGCTCCAGCCTTGCAGACTCACACTGGGGGGCTCGGACCTGCTTGGAGCTGCAGCAGAACAAGACCTGAGCTGAGGATTTTCACTTGGGGTTTGTAAGGCTCAGGGGTTTGGGGGGTGTGCATTCCCTGGCGACCCCATCCTGACGCATCTCTCCTCTGCAGCCTCTTCGAGCACTACTGCTACTCACGGGGTGGCATGCGCCACAGCTCCTACACCTGCATCTGCGGCAGGTAAGCAGGGAGAGAATGACCATGGGGGAGGTTGGGCACTTAGTGAGTGGAGGCCTCCACCTTCCCCCCAGCTTAGACGCACTTGCTCACTCCCATGCCCACACTGGTGCCTGGCAACCCAAGCTTAAAAGGCACTCTTCACTCTCAAGGTTCCGGGAGCTGAGGTTGCCTCTGCACGTGGGGCCTGGCCCTGGGCAAAGTAGGGAGCCCAGCCGGCCCCCAAAGAGCTATCTGCCACCCCCTCCCTTCTGTCCCCAGTGGGGTGGAGGGTGGAAGAGGCTGTGTTGGCACAGGAGGCAGCAGTTGTGTGTCCGTGTGTGGGTGTGTGTTCAGCTGTCGGTGTGGCTGTGTGGAGACCAGCATGGCATGGGTGGGCGTCAGGGCTCTGTGTGGGTGTGCATGTCACTATCGGTGTATGTGCACGTGGCACATTGAGGTGGGAGTAGGGAGCTCTGTGTGCGTGTGTGTGGTTCTGTGTGTCTTCTGCACATGGCTGGGTGTGCTTGGAGACACACACGTGGTAAAAGTGACCATGATACGGGGGCAGCGCGTGGCCGTGAGTATGTATCACTGTGCTCTCCGGGGCAGGCACAGCCATGTGTTGCTGCAGGTGTGTCTGCACAGCGCATGTCCTGGCTGTGGGTGGCCCCTCCTCTCCTGGACTCACCCCACCTGGTCTCCCACTCTCTGCCGAGGCTCTGCCCCTCGGGTCTGGCCCCTGCCCAGCCAGGAAGGAGCCGGGCAGCTCTGCTGATGCACACGTCCTGGGCACATGAATAATACATGTGAACATTTCAGTTCTTGGAAATGTTCTTCTCTAGCGGATAGAGAGAAAAATCATTATTTCTGCTTTTATGATTCCTGAGACTCCCGAATGGGGCCATAAATATTACACCCAGGTGGGGTTTTTTCCCCTTTGGACAGACTTAAAAGTCCTTTTTTTCTTAAAGGCGTCGCTTGTTAGGGAAGTCCTCTGGAGCAGAGGGCAGGGAGCGCTGGCCTCCTGCTTTGCCAGCCAGGCCAGGATGCTGGGGTGGCTGCTGAGACAGTGAGGGCTCTCCATCAAGCCCCTTGCCCCTTAGCCGCCAGGAAGGGGGCTTCCACGGGCCCCTCCCCAGCCCACCAGCCGCGATGCCCCACTTCTGTCCTTTATGTGTGCTGCCCAGGCAGCACCTGAGCAGCACTGTCGGCCGGAAGCCCTGCAGGCGGCACTGCCAGACCGAGAGGCTGGCTGCCAGCCATGTGGCTGTGGGGTGCCCGGCCACCATGTCCCCTGGCCCCACCTCAGGCTGTGGGCCTGTTCCAGCCACCCGTGGGCCTCTGCTGGAGAGTGAACTGTGCTGCCTGTGGGGCGGGGGATCGGGGCCCAGCCCCCAGGCCTGCCAGTGAGGACTGGCTGTGAGTCCCTTCCCCGGCTCTTTGCAGTGGTGAGAATTCAGCCGTGCTGCACTATGGACACGCCGGGGCCCCCAACGACCGAACCATCCAGGACGGAGACATGTGGTAAGTGGGGCTGGCCCTCGTGCTGCCTGGCCTGGCTCTGCATGTGAGCAGCTGGGCCAAGGCTGGACTCAACCTCAGGGTCAGCCAGGGGTCTCTGGGTCCCTGTCCTGAGAGGGCTCACCACAGCAAGGTCCCTGGCCCAGACTTCCCTGCCAAGGCTGCCAGCCTGCCTGGCGCCTTCTCCAGGGCCAAAAGCCTGTCCCCTATGGGAGGCACTGAGAGAGGGGCACAGGACAGGGGCCCCTCATGGTTTCCTGTGGGGCCAAGGCATGATGGGCCCTCTGAGGAGGGCCTCAACTGGCCCCCAGCCTCTGCCCAGGTGTCCTCCCCACTCGGGGGCACCACATTCACATCTGTGTCTTAGCTCCAGGAGGTTGGGGCCCCTCAGTCTGGTGCAGGAAGACCCCAGGGAGCCTCCCACACTCTGAAACCTGCCAGCCTCAACCACAGGGCCCCTTGGCATAAGTGGCCATTTGTTCAACAGGTCAGAGGTGGTGCTTGACCCCCAAGGTCACTTTGCCGTGCCCACAGCACCTCACAGAGGCCCTGACAAGGCAGATGTGGCCAGGTCCTGTGGTCTCCACCCCTCTGATAGCCTCTTCTCCTGTTGCGGGAGGTGCGGTCCTGCTCACAGTGCCCCAGTGTGTAGGGCAGAACACACTGGGCCACTCCAGGGCTTGGGAAGGGTCTGTGAGCACCTGCAGACCTCTGTCCACAGTCACTCTGCCCTCTCTGCCCCTGCTCTGCACCACCCAGACGTTGGCCAGGGCCAGCCCAGGCAGCACAGGGCTACTGAGAGCCGCCCAGATGCTGGGGCCCTGGGCTCTGTCACAAGCCACACAGGCTCTGTCTTGGCCTTCAGACATTTTGCCATGGTCATCAACCAGCAGACAGGGGTGTCCCACCCAGTTCTTTCCATCCATTGGTGATATACCTGAACAAGGCTCCCTCAGAGCCCTGCTTCCAGGCAGTGTCACGGCATCCTCTCAGGCAACTGTGGTGCCCAGCTGGACTCTGTGGGCCTCCTCCTTGGCTGCCCTGATGTGCTCACTCCTCCGACTGGAGTTCCCACGATGGCTGCTCATGGGCACGGACTCGGCCTCACTCAGGCAGGACTCGGCCCTACAGTGGGGAGCGGTGGGAGCCTGCACCCCAGAGTCCCCATTAAGGGACGTGAGCACACATGCACAGACCTACACAGACAGCCAGCTGCCCAAAGATGCCAAGTTCTGAGCTGTTGGAGCCAAGTATTTGCTGGAACCTGCTCAATCCCAGGGTCTCCCTGCCCACAGGCACACTGGCACCGTGACTGGCCACAGTCTCTCTGTGGGTTGGTAGCTGCACGGGATGTTCTGGCTCAGGCCAGAGCCCAGCTCAGCCTTCTGGAAGAAACAAAGTCCATTGCTTCCCCTCTGTGCCTCAGTTTACTCATCTGTGAGTGGAGATAGCACGCACATCTCAAGACTAGCAGCAGAAGGGATGTGTTAGGGACAGAAGTGCTGAGCTGTCATGCCCTCTCCCCAGGGGACTGGCCAGCAGGTCGTGGCATGCGGAGGGTGATGAGCTAAGTGGCCATAGAGTTGGGCCAGTAGAATTGCCACTCACCACCGCCCACCTGACCACAAGTTAGGCCTCAGCAGTCACCTCCCCAGCCTGCCTGCCGCACTGACCCCACAGAACCTGGTTCACCCATGGGTTGCAGTGAGCCCCACAAATTGTGGGCCAGTGCCCAGTATCCTCTTGGCAGTGCACTTAGTTGGGCAGTGGCTGGGCCCTGTAGTGCCCAGGGCTGGCAGGTCAGAGAGGGCTCAGCTACCCTCCAAGAGGCCCAGGGGCCAAGAGTGTGCAGCAACCTTGACAGGGTCCTCCCCTCTGGGTCTCTGTGTGGGTATTCTCACCCACCCCTTACCCTGGCCCTACAAGGGGGGGTGCCTCGCCCCGGTGTGTGGGCAGGGCAGCTGAGATTCAAGGAGGGGCCCAGGTGGGGAGCCAGAGGGATTTGGGCGGGGATTGGCAAACAGACTTGGCTCAGCTGGAGACCAGGGCAAGAGAGGGTGGGAGCCCTGCATCTTCAGGAGCTCTCAGCTCCTGAAACCTCTTTTAATGCTCTTTAATCCTGCAGCCCTTTCTGGCTGGGCCAGGAGGACAGGACTCAGGAACCCAGTCCCAGGGCAGAAGCACAGACCCAGCCACCACAGCGGGTCACCACTGACCTGTGGGCAGCCCTGGCCAGCTGCAGGGCCATGTGCCAGCCATGTGGCTATGAGTTTTTCTCCTCTGTAAGCTCAGCACACCCCAGAGGAAGTGGCTGCTTCTCCACTCCCCTCTTTACCTGCCCCAGAGAGGGTCCTTACCCCATGAGAAGCTGGTCCCTCTGTATTCCTGGGGTGTGCCTTCACAGGGGCAGGGCGCAGTCTGGGTGCTGCATGCATGGGCCTCCACACAGCCCGGATGCTGAGGCCTCAGCCCTCCTGGGTAGCATGTGGCACCTGCATCTCCCTGTTGCAGCTGTAGAGACAGGAGTGTTCGAGGAAGCCCGTGGATGTTAATGCCAAGTCCAAATTGGTGATTTTATTTTTCTAGTGCTAACTTTGAAATGTAGCCAGTAGAATAATTATGAGTTTATTATAGTCAATTTATTATGCAGCATTTAGAACAACATGTTTTGTTGATTACTGCTACTGCCAGATTGCTGGCGGCATTTATAATCCATTGTTTTATTGAAATTGATCTGCCAAGCGCCTACTGCGTTCGGTAAATAATAAATCACTCTGTTATCCCAACATAAAAGCCACAGTACTTCATCATAAGGTATGAAACCAAAATACAAGCCTAGTGCAGAATTTTTTCTGAAGCTGAGTGCCTCCCAGAGCTGTGCGTGTGTCCCAAGCAGTGGTTGCAGTGGTGTGCTCTGGGTCCCATTCCTTTGGCCTTGGATAAAAATGCCCCAGAGATATTTTAGCTTTTAGTAATGGGGTGGTTTGGGGAGTCGGAGCTGGTCCAGAGCAGTCAGAATGTCCTGGAGAAGTGGGGGGTGCTGGGGGGAGGCCAGTCCTTTCTATCCCTCTCTCCACAGATATAGGCACCTCCCCCTACACACATGCATGCACACACACACAGGGACCCTGAGCGAGGCTGTGCCACATCATGATGAGCACAGTTTAAGTCCCTGTCACCCTCTCCCTAGCAGAGTGGCCATCCTTCAGAGCCTCTGTTTTTCCATCCATCATTGAGGGGGACATGGCGCCCAGCTCTGGGGAGGATTCAGGGATCATACATGCAAAGTGCTGGGCATGGTGTCCAGCTCAGTGTGGACCCTTGGTGGGTGAGAATGGCAGCGGCAGTGTCATCACCAAGCCAGGCAGACCGGGGCCTCATCCTGCCTGCGCTGTGGGCCCCTAAGGTCCCCCTTCCAGCAGCTGGTTCCACGGCAGAGGCTGGAGGTGAGAGCCACGGGCAGAGTTTGAGCCAAGCCCAGCCTGTTCGCAGCTTCTTGAGTTGCATGGCCTTCCTGTCCCGTGTTCTCAGCCCCAAAATTGTCCTCTGTGACATGTGTGCCAGGTGGGGCTTGAGGTCAGCCAGGCCGTCTCGCACTCCTCCATTCCTGCAATACCAGGAGCTTCCCTGGAGCTGGGCCTTGGCCACTGTCAGCCATGGTCAGAGCCATGAGGGCCTGTCCATTGGCCACTCTGGCTCTTGCTTCAGGTCAAACTTGTTGGCCAGGAACTGAGAAGAGCAGCTCGAGGGCCCTTCCTTGTACCAAGCCCCTCGGGCCCTCCCATCCCTCTGGGCTAGGTCCTGCCCCACCGCTCTGCACAGATCCCAGGGTAAGGAATGGCGCTGTGCTGTGGTTTCAAATCCTTGGGTCTGGCTTGGTTCAGAGCCCTTTCCTGCCGTGCCCTGGGGTGCATCACGAACCCCGTCACCAAGTCCCTGTTCAGAGAAGCCAGTGGTTATGTTTGTTTTCCTTCTTAAAGCAAGTAGGCAGACCTTCTAGAACAGGTTACAAAAGTGTGGCACACTTGCTAATTAATGCTTTCAACATGTGCACACAAAGGATGGTGTCTAAGGTCATTGGAGGCCCTTCCTAAGTAGGAGGCCCCAGGAGGCACCTCCCTACTAAATTCAGCCCTGAGCACGTGAGTGTGGGACCTGTCACCCCTGGTGCTGGTCATCTTCTGAGCCCTCATGCCCCATCCTCCCTTAGCCAGCCTGGGCTGTGGACACCAGAACCCCAATGTGGATGGAGGCACCGAGGGCCGGCGAGTGGCCTGTGTGCCACCAGGGAGCGCCATCATCCATAATTGAATCTATTGGGAAGCGGTGCACCCAGAGGTGGACCCACTCCTGTGCTGGACTCCTGGCCTGAGGCCGGCTATGCGGCACTCCCCGCCTCCCCTGGTCCCTAGGCAGGCTCTCCCCATGGAGCAGAAGTGGAAGGCTCTGATTTGGAAAGCAGCTGGGACATCCTCACCTGCCACCTCCTACCTCTCCCGCCTCTGGATCAGGTGGGCATGGTGCCTGTGGCCCCTCTCAGAACCTTCTAGAGCATGGGTCCAAGGATGCCCCAGGCCTGCAATGCCCAACTGCAGGCAGGATGTGGCTGGTGGGCGGTGAGCTGGTCCTTCCAGCACTGGCCAGAAGAGGGCAGCATTGTCTCAGGACCCTGCTGGGTGCTGGTCTCCTGCGTTGCCCTGGGCATGGGAGGCGGGCGACCAGCCCAGCCAGGCTGGAGAGCCCCGTCCCGGCCACCAGTGTCCTCTTCCCCTCCTTCCCTGCCGCGGGCCATCTGTTTCCCTGCTCTGATAATGGCCATCCTGAACCCCAGCTGACCAGCAGAGCCGGGGACACAGCTCATAGTCACCAAAGCCCAACTTCTCTCTGCCCAGAGAAATAAGGGCTACCAATTTTATCCCACGAAGGCACCTGACACCCTGAACTGTTGCCGGCATGTAGCTGGCATGCACTGCAGCCCCCACTGCCTGTGTCACACCCCTGAGCTGGGGTGACAACAGAGCCCTCCTCTGCACACTATCTCCATCACAGATGTGCTAGCCCTTGTCCCTGCAGGCCGCAGGCTGCCTGCTCACGTGGGGTCTCAGCAGCCGCCTTGGCATCTCTTGGGCCCTGTGGCCTGGGATGGAGCGATTCTGCCCACTCCGGTTGGCTGCTCAGCTTGAGTTTGTCTGTCATCTGTACATTGCAGCCCCCAAAGGTGGTGAGTCTGTGCCTGGGGGCTGTTCCCCAGCTGGCAAAGGGGCTGGGACAAGGGGGCCCCCACACCCCACTTTACCTGGTACCTGATGCCTTGGTGAACTTCAGAGTATGCGTGTCCCTCCCAGGGCCGCTCCCTGCACCCCACACACATGCACCTTGCTGTTTCCCCAGAGGGACGCTTGACTGTCACCAGCCAGCCCCATCCTGAGCACTTTGTGGTCTCAAGGACATGCCTTTGGGGCAAGAGTACACTCTCAGGAGGGCACAGGCCCTGGTCAACCGGCTGTCCACACTTTCCATCACGGTTATGGGCACCCTTATACTCTAACCCAGTCCCCGTGCACATAGATAGGCCCTGTCGCCAGACACCCTTGCCGACGCCACTTCCATCTGTCTGTTCACTTGTCTATGACCCGTGGCTGCACCCCACTCAGTTGATGTCATGCCCCACAGTTTGACCAGCACTAGTCCAGACAGCTGGGTGCTCACAGACATCATGAGACACTGGTCACCAAAAAAGTGAAATGCAGCATGTGCTGTGCGCGTGACCCCAGCTCCCTCCCTCCCTCCCCCGCTGAGGCCACTGCCCTGATGCCTGGCCCTTGCCCCATGTGCTTCAGTGGCAGCAGCTGTGTCCCACCCGTCTCTCAGGCAAGTTACCATGTAGTGCTTTTCCTGGGGCCCTGCCTCTCCACTTCATCCAAAATGGTAGTGTCCATTCCCTCCAGACACCCAGGAGGCCACAGAATGCAGCCACTCTTGGCACCGTGTGCACCATGGATTGCTGTGACTGGGCACCTGGAAGCTGTTGCTGTGGTGGGCTGGTTGCACCAGCGGCTTCCTGTCTGCCCAGGCCCCACAGGAGCGGCTGTCTGGTGGCTGAATTGAGTGGGGCAGAGAGAGATTCCCAGGAAGGCACTGGAGAGAGGCCTGCTTGGTGGATCAGCCCGTGGCACTGGGGAGACTCGAGGACTCTGAGTGATGGCCTTTGCCCCTGCTGGCCACACCTGGGGCTTGGCCCTCCACAGAGGCCTGGCGGGAGCAGGCAGCTGGCCCGAGCACCTGGGAGGCCAAAGCTCAACGCCTTGTCTGCAAGGGCTGCCCACCATGGCAGATGAATGGGAAAGTTCCCCGAATGCCTTCCTTTCCATGTCATGCTGAAGTCTGAAGGGAAGTGAGAGCCTCCTGCCCCTCAGAACCCCGCCTAGCCTGGCCTGGGACACAGCAGACTGGGGCCACTGCACGTTGGGGTCTGAAGCGCTCCTGCAATCCTGAATACGCACACCTGTGAAATGTCAGTCTTGAGTGAGAAGCAGCTAAGAGCTGTGACACATACTCAGGAGTTTAAAATGAAGCTACAAACCAAGTACAAAGTGGCCTCACATAAACATTGCAGTATTTCCCCAAAACTGTTCCCGAGCCTTCTGTCACTGGCCAAACCGTCTCGGAGGCCTTCTGCCTGTGGGCCTTGGCCGGTCCCTACAGTGGGGCTGAGGGAGTCGAGGGGACCTGGTTGGGGGGTGGTCTGGGTGGGCCAGTGGTGGCAGGTAGCCCGGGCCTGGAGCTGCCCCGGGAAGAGCCAATGGAAGACAGAACCTCTCATCCCAGCCAGAAACAGCCATCTGAGCACATGTGGGGAACAAGACACCAGCGTATGGCTTGGAGATGTATAATATCTCCCCAGATGTCTCAGATTATCATGCAGAGTCACTCAACCAAAGATGGCAGTGTCCCTGGTGGGTGTCCCCAGGCAGCCAGGAAGGGCAGATCGTGCTTTCTCAGCTGAGCCAAAGTATGACCGAATTCCCCACCGTCAGTTAGCATTCAGAGGACGGATGAGTGGACATGGAGGAGTTGGAGGAAGATGATTTATAAAAGAGGTGGCTTTCGTCCCTGCATTCCAGAATGGCTTGCGTCTGAGTAACTGATGTGTGTAGGAACTCAGAGGGGGATTTGTGGTTTTTTGCTTTTTTTTTTAAGGCAGAGAAAGGCAGGGAACTGAGAAGAGCACGCAAACGGCCTTCAGCCGCGTGCAGGGCGCCGCTGCACAGGCCGGAGCGGGCTGGCTGGGTGTGTACTTCCTTCTCCAGACAGCAGATGATTTTAAAACAAAAAAACACACAATTGAAGTCTCCTAGAACCTGGAAGATAAAGCCAGGCTGGCTGAGGCCATGCACGCATCCTCTGTCCCATGCTGTTTCTCTTTTATTGACGAGGGTTTGGAGAACTTGGTTAAGAGCCTGGATTGCACAGGAGGAGAGTCTTGTTTTTACTGTCGTAGATGATTCCAGCATTTGGTGTATTCTTGCAGGCTTCCTGGTTTTTTTTAAATAGTTCAATTTCTGCTTTTCTTTTACATCAGCACAGTCCAATAAAGCTTTCCAGCCGGGGGTGCTGCTGCAGGTCGCCCTCTAATTTGGCACCTCCCAGGAATCTGTGTCCCCCATACTCCTGGCTCTGTCCTGCCTGCCCAAGCCATCCTTGGATGTCTTAAACCAATAAACCACAGACCGTTTTCCTTTGTTGAGTGTGGGGAGCCCAAATGAAAACATTCTGCTTTCCTGGGCAAAACCAGGCCATGTCCCCATGCAGCTCCCACCGCTGCATGCATGCTGGCCCCAGAGGACACAGACCTGCAGCAATAGCAGTGTCCCCACTTTACAGGTGGGAAAACTGAGGCCCTGTAGGCCCAGTGCTGGAGCAGGACAAGAGAGCCCATCACTGGGCTCTGAGTTGCTTACCCCCCTGACTCAGGGCTTTGCTAGGCCAGTGTTCCGAGCCTCATATTCCCTTCAGTTTAGGGCTTAGATGTGCCCTCCCCTCCTGGCCAGCTCTGAGGGGGGTGTGCCCCATGCAGGAGTAAACCTACAGGCAGCTGTGGGCCCAAACAGCCCATTGCATCCAGAGCCTCCCGGGGAGCAGACGCTGGGAGGAGCCTGCTCGGGGCCTCCCTCTGCTCCATCATCCTCACACATGGGGCTTGGGCTGGTCACCCTCAAGTGAGGCCCAGCTTCCCCCCTCGGTCTGCTCTGGGGGGCCAGAATCTGTGACTTGGACCCAACCTGAAGTTCCCTGGCATGCTGGTGGGGACTCTTCCCCCACCCCGAGAATCACCTGAGGTGTTATCTGGTGGTTTTTGCACTGTGGACACTGTTTATGGTCTTTTGCAATCAGAAAAGACAGGAGATCACAAAGTACCTGGCTGGGGACTTTGGATTCCAGCAAAGCATCTAGGGACCCTGAACATTCACATTGTTTCTTTAAGCACTTGCATCTGTGAGGTGGCTTGTGCCACCTGGCAGGCCACGTGGCCCGGCTCCTTGCTTACGCAGAGCCAGGTTCCACCACCCCCCTACCCTGTCCCACAGGACAGGGGCCCTAAAGGCAGGCGCACAGGCAGCTTCTCAGTGTTTGTTGAGCGGCTGTCTTTACTGAGTTTGGATTTGGGTGAGAGGCCTTGTAAAGGAAACCACAGCTGTGCCCTGGGGTGTAGATTTTCCAGGATTTGTGCAGCTGCAGGTTGACCCCCACTGGAAGTCAAGGATGGAGCCAGACCCAAGCAGAGCTGGGCTCCAGCCAGTCCAAGAGGGCAGCTCACACCTCCTTGGCACCACCTGGCTCTGTGGTCACCTGGCCCTGAAGATGCAGTGGGATCGATCCCAGGCCTGGGGCTGGACCAATGTCACTCAGCCAGTTTTGTTACCATCAGCTTCATGACTTGGCCATGACCCTGTGAAAGGGCTGGGCAGGCTGGTGGGTCCCTGCTCTGTGTCTGATGCCAGCAGCTCCCCGAGGTGCTGAAGTAGGACAGGATGGAAAGGGGCTCCCGTGCACCATCATGCCTCTCATCGGGCCCCATCCTTGTCCGCTTGGGTGACACCGTGTGTTGGGGGCTGCTTCAGTGTAGTCCTGGGAGCTAGGCCTGCACCCAGCAGCCCTTCACATGGCCTATCTCTTTCCACCCCAGAGGTGAGCAGGGTGGGCTTCTTATCTGCCCTTGACCAGAGAGGGCCCTGAGGTCCTTAGCGCAGCAAGGGTTGGCTCTGCTCCTTCCCACCCGCTGCACCAGGGGCCCCCCTCACAGGGTATCAGAGGGACAGGCCCAGCCGCCGTCCTCCTGACTCAGCAGGCCAGCCTTCTGCCCCACACCGTCCTGCTGCTCCACTTGGCCCCTTCTGTCCTCCCCCACTGCATACCCATCCTGTTCTCTATACCCTGTCTGTGCCCTGCTGGTCCCTGCCTGCCACCTGTGGATGCAGGGGTGCCAGCAGACAGGGAGAGGGGAGTCAGGCAGCAGCACCATCCTGGCTCCTGGGGGAGGGTGGCCGTCAGCCCCGGGAAAGTCCTGCTGGACACTAAGCCATCCTCTGGCATTCCCTCCCTGCCCGCCCCTCAGGCCCTGGCAGAGCAAGTCTGTCCCACCCCAGCATGGGGAGGGATAGTGTCAGGTGTTTTCCTCCAGCCAGGGGACCCCTGCCGCCGGCTGAGTTTCCACCCAGGTGCTCTGGAGCCCGTGAGAAGCAGGTGGTACGGCTGGGGGCCCCTTCTCTGCTGAGAGGGCATCTGTCCCAAGGTCCCTGCTCAGCTCCCTCTTCCTCTGCCTCCCGTGGGCATTGCTTCACCCCATGCTGGGTGCAGGCAGACCTAGGAAGGTCTGTAGGGATGCCTAGACTGAGGCCAGGTGGTGGGTGGGGACCTAGGGACATTGCTCCCTCTGCCTAGTTCTCCAAGTGAGTCCCCACAGCTGGGCCTATCGAGGCCAGGCCATAGAGGGCAGGGGTCATCTGTGCAGGGAAGCCCCACTCCCCTCAGCCTTCCCTGTGCAGGCTGAGTCTGCACCCTCCTTTTTGGTGGGGACAGAGGTCTCCCAGGATGGTTCTAGGTTTCTTCGCTGCTCACGTACCTGTGGGAGACACCAGGGTAGGAGCTGCCTACAGTGTTCACATCCTGAGAGGGGGTAGCCTCAGCACCCTGCTGCATCCAGGGCTGAGCGAGCTGCCCTTGAGTCCAGGAGGGGGAAGGGAGGGGCCGTGGCGTCCGAGTGCCCCCTGCTTATACCCTCCTCTCCCCGCAGCCTGTTCGACATGGGCGGTGAGTATTACTGCTTCGCGTCTGACATCACCTGCTCCTTTCCCGCCAACGGCAAGTTCACCGCAGACCAAAAGGCCATCTATGAGGCGGTGCTGCGCAGCTGCCGTGCCGTCATGAGCGCCATGAAGCCAGGTGAGCACCGGTGCAGGTGGGGCCTGCCAGGGAGGACGCACCTGGTGTGAAGTGTGAGGGGCTGCTATGTGGCAGGCGCCTGCAGGAAACAGGCCCTGCATTCTGTGACTTGAAACTACCCGCCTCTTACTGGGCCAATAAGATTCCAGATGGCATCAGGTCCCCAGGGTCACTCCTAGGAAACGGGCTGACCACCAAACAGGGACAGAACCAGGAATCAGGGAGCTCAGCCCAAGGTCACCCCACATCCCATCTGGCTACCTCCACCTGCACATCCCCACCCCTGCTGGCCACCGGGATATCAGCATGTCCTTATCCTAAAGCAGAGTCCCCTCCAGGGAGGGCTTGGCATGCTCTGGACGCTGGCATCCGGTTAGACGTTGGAGCAGGTTCAAGCCCTACTCGGCGCTCTGTGACCTTGGACAGAAAGCTCTTCTGGGTGGCTGTTTCCTTGTCTGTAAATGGGGGGCAGCACTTGTGTAGTTTGAGTCAGGCTGCATGAAGCACTGCAGCACTGCCTGGCACATTGTGGCACTCTGCTGCAGCCACGATTGCTGCCGTGATGGTGGTGGTGAGTCAAGGCCCAGGCCTGGAACTTCCGTCCCCCTGCAGCCAGCCCTGGCCCACGTGTCCTGCCCCCCCATCCCTAGCCTTCAGTGTGTGGTCTCCCCTGGGACTCCCCCACCCCACCCCTGGGCAGCCTGCAGAGCCCCACTGGTGTGCCCTTTGACGTCCACCACATGGCAGTTGAGATCAGCAGGGTGGACAGAGGTCCTCAGGAGGGAACCTGTGTGCCCCGCAAGCAAGGCCAGCTCTGGTGTTCCTTCTGGGAGCCACCCACCATCCCCATTCTAGGCAGCCACCCTCCTGCCCAGTGAGCCCTGGGCCCTCCGTAGCCCTCGGCAGGTGGAATCTAGCACCTGCAGGATCAAACCCCAGCTCTGGTGTTTGGCCCTTTCTGCCTTGCAGTGACAGGAGGTCATCTTTCCCTGGAGGGGAGAATTTAGGGATGTGGACTTGTTGTGTCCTTGCTTCAAGCCCTACAGGGCTTCAGAACAGCCTGCCCTGCAGTCCTTGGATTCTCCAGAGCCTGAGCAGGGTCCAGTGGGCTACCATGTACCAATTACCCCAGGCCTGGGCCCCTGTAGCCCTCTGTGGACACGTGGCTCCTGGGCCATCACTAAGGTCTGTTTGGCTGCTGCCAGGCTCTGACCTGGAGTGTGGATGGGCTTTTCCTGCCTCCTGTTCTGTCCTGACCTGATGAGTCACCCACCCCACCCAGGCACAGCCATCCCACCATGCGCCGGGGGTCTGCATCTTTAGTTGTAGCCAACAGAGTGATCTTCAGCCAAGTTAGGTCATTTGGTGCTGTCACAAATTCATAGAGGTGAGAAAACTAGGTCTGGGATGGGGCCAGAGCTGAGGCAGCACGGAGTGGTGGCAGTGAGCGCAAGCCACCCTCTTCAGCCTGGAGTCTCTCCATCAGGGTCAAGGTCAGAGAGCACCTACTGTTGGCCAAGCTCCAGTCATAGCCCAGCCCACAGGCCCCCGCGCCCTCCCACCCTCACTTCCTCCCTCCCAGCCCCGGCTATACAGGTATGCAGAGAGGCAGGTGGGCCCCCAGGTAGCCCCCTCCAGACCTTCCTATGTAGGGGGAGCTCAGGCATCCTCCAGCAGCCACGTGGGCTCCCGCGGGCAGAAGAGGCTGCGCAGTAGGGACCCCGTGGAGCGAGGCTTCAGGGTGCAGAATGCAGGCCCCAGCCCAGAGAGGCCGGTCCCGCCCAGCTCAGCCCCTGCCGGCGTGTGCCTGACTAGCCCTCAGCCTCCTGCCCTGCAGAGTCTACGCCAGGGCAGGCTCAGCCAGCTCTGAACACGGGCATCTGGTCAGATGCTGGAGTGCCGTTTGTTAAGGGCCAGCAGAGAGCTGACAGCAGCCGAGTGTCTCCTCAGTGCTCGGGGAAAGAAGAAGAAAGATCCCGAGCCCCAGAACCATAAAGGCGCCAGGATGTGGCCTCCTGCGGACCCAGAACTTGATGGCTCAGCGATTGGCCAAACAGTCCCCTGTGGCCCCATGGCCAGTTGTTTGGATGAGTTACAGCCACTGTCGCTGGGCCAAGTGCCGCTTTGGAGTCCTCAGCAACTGTCGCTTTCAGAGAAGGCAAATGGTGGACAGGCGATCCAGATAGCCTGCAGTCCGGCCCTGAGACCCCCGCCAGAGGCTGAGGAGCCATGGAGGGATGCTCAGGGGATGCCAGGCCCAGCTCCCAGCTCCCAGCCCCCAGCCCCACACTCTCACTCGAGCACTGGGATCAGAGCTTGACAACAAATGAGTCCAGGCACGGGGAACACAGATATGCCCCAAAAGGAAGATGGAAAAGGAAAATTGAAAAGTAAATAAGCTTCTGATGGGGTGACAACATTGATTGGACTCACCTGGTTTAGTGGCTGCAGAAGAAAACAGCATTTTATGCTGAATTGTTTGCCTAAAAAACAACAGTCTCCTCTAAGTATTAATACCAGGGCACCTCCAGGACAGATGGCTGCGTGAGCACAGAAAAGTGCCCCTTCTGTGTAAAGGCAAGTGGAGTAAGAGCATGGGTTCCCACGTGCTTGTGAGAGCCACGAAGGAGGTGCAAAGGGGAAAGGGGACAGAGGAGAGGGCTCCCTGTGTCCCCTTGTGTTCTTTTTGACCTTTCAACCTTGGAGTACATCACCTGTTAGCTGTTAAATCCAGCATCCATGAAGCCGTCACCCAAGGGATGTATCTCCTCCTCCTTTCTTTACATTAGGGGTGAGAATTTCTTGCTCAGTTTTGAATACCATCAATCATTTAAATGGTATTTCAGATCTAGCAGAAGGTTTGGGCTGGTGAGCGTGGGCTGTGGTGTATTCCATGTGTATCCTGACAGCTCCTTTGCTGGGGGCCCTGCACTGGGCACAGCCTCTGGGGTGGGCTGGGACCTCTCTGACACCCACCATGCACAGGGCTGGCCTCACCACACTCCCCGCCATGTGCCACTTTGCAGCTGTGCCAGGGTGAGCTCTGTCACTGTGTAGGTTGAGCAGACTGTGTCCCCTTTACCTTAAGCAATATCTTCAGACATCCACAGGCAGTTGTGAAATACAGATGTCCAGGGATTAAAGCTCCAGACTGGATGGGGCTGATGCCCCCAGCAGTCAAAGCAGAGCTCAGCTGCCTGTGAGGGGCCAGGGCCCAGCCTAAGCCTGGTGGCCCCCGTGTACCTGAACATCATGCCAAGGAGCACAGCAGTGCTCAATGTGCAGTGGTCGGGTCCATCCGGGAGCATGGAGTGGACCCACCCAGATCCAAGCCTGCCGTCAGGCCACAGGAGAGAAGGATGCAGGATTATCTACCCCACTCTACACTGGGGACGGGGCAGCAGGGGCCAGCCCTCAGCGTGAGGCTGAGGCACGGGGGATGTTTGGCGGGACATTCAGCAGGCAGGGATCTGGGAAGATGTCGTCTTGTTCCTTGCCCTGTGCTGAGACTGGGGGTGGCTGAGCCCAGGCCGATCCCACCTGCCCCCAGCCATAGGAAAGCCTGCTGGGGCCCTGGTGGCACTGCCACAGTTGGTGTCCTGGCCAGCTCAGCGGCCCAGTTCTGGCCAGAAAGTGGCCAGGCCCCAGGGCCCCATGTGGCACTGAGAAAGGTGCCGGGCTAGGTCCCAGCACTCACCTGGTCTCCCGTCCTGTGGGGCTGCCTGGCCAGTCGACTCTCGGGCAGGCACAAAACCTCAGGCCTCTCAGGCATCGCTGGAGTGACCAACCCAAGCCCCACTGAGCTGGTCTCCGCAGACCCTGTGAAGCAGGTCCTCCTCCAGGCCCGCTGCCACCCACCTCTGGGCTTTTCCACTCAGCACAGACCGAGCCTGTGCTGGGGTTCTGAGGAGCCCTTGTGTGAGAGGATGGAGCAGACCCCCCAGCAAATATCCCCCTGCACCTTACCACCCATACTGTGAGACTGTGTGGCACTGGTGGTCCCCAAGGGCAAAGCCAGACCCCATCTGGGTCACACAGTGTGGGCCCAGCCAACGGGTCCTGTGTCCACAGAGCTGCTCTCCACAAGGGGGATAGGTTGCCTCCCCATAGCATTGAGGAGGCCGTGGCCAGGTCACCCCCTGCCCTGTCCCAGCAGAAATGCCCCAGTTTGTGGGTTCAGCTCCTGGGCCAACACAAACATCCCACTGAGACTGCCCGACTGCTTCCTGTGACCTTCCAGGGAAGAGTAAATAAAGACAAGCAGGAAGTCACACAAGGATGCCCAGAGGAGAGGCAGAAATTAATGATCAGAATATACACGGATCCTAGCAGATACAACCCCGGGGGATTGAGGAATGCAGGCCTGGGCCCCCCTCATGGGGCCAGAGGAGGAGCATTCCTTGCCGTCACTCAGAGACAGAGAGGAAGAAGGGCCAAGCTCACGCAGACAGAGGGGATGCCGGTGATCAGGCGTCCACGCAAGGGTGGGCAGGCCAGGCCGGGCAGCTGCAGCACCTGGGAGACTGCCATCCATGGGAGGCTGGATGGGATTGCCATTCACCTCAGTTTCTACGTCAGAACAAGCAGCCCACCCCGTGCAGACCTCCCTCTCCCCATGGGCACCCCAGCCATCGTGAGGGGAGGAGAGAGGTGCTGCTGCTGGGGAGGGCTGGGTGAGCCCAGCAGAGCTGGCCCTGAGCCAAGTCTGAGCTGGCACAGCCACAGCTGCAAGGTTGTTCCTGTGAGCAACAAAGCTGCCCTGGTCCTGTAGCCTTGCAGTCCCCAGGGTCATTGCCTACAAGCCCCCAAGCCTCTTGCAGTCTCTCCCACTCCCAGCACCCAGTGCATCTCCCTCTCCCTCCTTGCCACCTGCCCACCCCGGCCTCCCCTACCTTTGGCTGCTGGGCCTCACCACCTCCCTCGCCTCTTTCCTGTGGTCTCCCAAGAGCCTCCCTGTGGCCGCCAGTGCTGGTGGCCCTGCTCCTGTCATGGTCTCTACAAGCAATTGTGTCCCACGCTATGAGGATGACACCTCTGTTACTCTTTGCACAACCCCCCACTCCTGACTCTGTCCCTGGCCACTTGGGGAGGGGGAAGCTGAAGTCAGAGGAGGGGCTCTCAGTGACAGGAAGTGCCCCTGCCTCCAGAATGGGCCTGACAGCAGGAGAGGAGCACAGAGCTGTGGGATGACCAGATGGGAGAAGGACATAGCAGCACTGGCCCCAGCTGACCTGGCTTGTGTCTCCTGTGGACCTGTGGCCCGAGGGCACCTTTGCCGGCTTTGCTTCCCTCCCGACTAGGGCAGGGGCCAAGTGGCTGGACTTCCCATCAGACCTGGTCCTCAGAGATGGCATGGAATGCAGGAGGTGGGGCAGACAAAGGGACCATGTGTCAGCCCAGGCATGGGCGCCCTCTGTGGCAGGGGCAGGACAGGGAGGGCTGTCTTTGGCGTGGGTGCCGTGTCCTCCCCTCCTGCTGGCTGCAGGACGGCGGGCTAGCTCCTCGGCCTCTGTTACTCCTTCGGGGTGCTCTGCCAGGGCGTCGGGGGAGGAGTCTTGAGTGTGCACAGTGTAGTTATGCTTGCCTCGGCGTCAAGGCGCCTGCAGCTGGGGCCGACGCTGCCCCCTGCCCTCGTGCAGGGTGAGTGGGTCCCCAGAGGTTCTGGCAGCAGACAGGGTCTACCCACCCTGGTGCAGGGTGGGGTGAGCTGAGGGCCCTCAGCCCTGCGCCAGCTCAGCCTGCCAGGCAGCCCACGGGCCCTGCCCTGGGACCCCAGCCCTGTGCCTTCCCTCCTGCACCCCCAGGGCCGGCTCACACCTGTCTGGAAGTGGCCCTGAGGATGGAGCACGTGGGGGCCTCTGCTGCCTCCTCACTGGCTCCAGCCTGGGAGCCCCCTGGGGCTGTAACACTCCTGGGCAGGAGGCCTCAAGGTTGTGATGGCTGCTGCTGAGGATCCGAGGAGCCACCGGGATGGCAGGCCCCAGGCTCCAGGCCCCTCAGGAGAGGGCGCTGCCTGCAGGGGCCAGGTGGGCACAGGAGACCTACCAGTAACCTGGGTCTGCTGTGGACACATCTTGGGGCCCAGGCAGTCTGAGCCCCGCAGTTTCATGCGGCAGACGAAGGAGCACTAACGCAGAGGCTTCCCTGCCCCTCTGGGGTCTGATCACGAAGAGGGTGGGCTGGGGGCACAGCAATGGCTGCAAGGGAGCCATGAAGGAGGTCGGGGCTCCCGCTCACTGCAGGCACCTGCCGCGTGCCAGGCACGGAGCAGGGCACAGGCTCCACCCTCTCAGGGCCCAGAGGCCATAGCCAGGCCCAGCCGTGCCAGCGTGCTCTGCCGTGGAGGAGGAGCTCTGGCAGCGTGGGAAGGAGCAGTCAGGGGAGGGGCCTCAACACAAGAGGAACGGGAGGGGGTGGTCCCAGCTGAGGGAACAGAGATGGGAGCCCGGAGAGCACCGGCGCTCAGGACCAGTGGCGAGGCTGAGAACCTGGGCTTTTTCCTCGGCTGGAACCACCTGGTCTGCCCCGTTCTGAAGAGATGGCCCCGGCGTCCCAGCAGTGTGCAGGACCCAGTGCAGAGGAGGAGACTGGGCCGGGCTCCGGGAGAGAGGCTTCAGGGGAGCCAGGACGAGATTCGGGGCTTGCCGGAGGTGGGAGGGAGTGCGGGACAGCTGACGCCCAGCTTCTGCCGTGTGCGTCCCGGTGCGGGCGTGCTCGGGGCCGGTGGTGCCTTCTGGCGAGGACCACGGGCCTCTGCAGTGCCTACAGGCTGCCAGGGTGGGAGGAGCCTGGGAGTCAGAGGGTGGGCCCAGGCTGGCGGGAGGCCCCCGAGTATGTGCCCACCCCACCAGCCTAGCCCAAGGACAGTAACCTTCACACACTGCAGGGGCCCCCCGCCCAGGCTGTGGGTGTCGTAACCACCATCCGGGCCAGACGCTGGGGCCAAGTTGCTGGAGGTTTAATCACTGTCACAACCCTAACCACACACAGGCAGAAACTCCCCACTCCCAGCCAAGAGAGCTGTGTACAAGGCCTTCCCCGAGGGTGCACAGGCGAGGAAGACCAGCGGCGCCATGGGGGCCGCCTGGGCCCGCGCGTCCGGGCAGGCGCCTGGCCGGACCCCATGAGGGCCACCACAGAGCATGATTTATACCTGGTTCCCACCCTCCGCTGAGGCCAGGCCAAGACCGCAGCCCCACAATTGAAATTAGCCAGGTTGGAAGGCTGGCTGCATTTCCTGGGGCTCCCCTTTGGCGACTGGAAAAGGCCCCCATCCAAGAGAAGCGAGCTGAGCGGGGGTCAGGGTCTGAGCCATGGCACGGAAGGCCCCCTGGCCCCACGTGCCAGGCTGCTAGTGGCCAACTCTGCAGGCTGGGGAGCATTTGAGATGCGAGCCTCGAGCAAGGGTGGACCTGAGGGGCACTCACCCTGTGCCAGGCTCGGCGGGCATCCTCAGGAAATGCCATTCTGGTGGGGAGATGTAGGGAACATGAGAGCAGATCTGTCCAGGGGACAGTTTCAGGCCAAAAAGTGCAAGGAGAGAAATGATCTGGACAGTGGGGAGAGTGACTGACGGGAAGGTCTCTCCCGGGAGGTGATGATTTTTTCTATGCTGAGACCCCAGATGAGGCATCACAGGCCAAGGCTGGCACAGGCAGCCATGAATGGCGTGGAGAGCCCCCAGCGCTTCTGGAACAGAAGGGGCTCTGGAGGATGCCGTGGGGGTAGGGCTAGGGTGGCCTGGGTCCGAGAGAGGAGCAGCGGCGGGGGCTGGGGCAGGCTAGCCTTGAGCCCTTTCTTTGAACATAAAGTTGGAAACCAGGGTCTGTCTGGTCATAAGTGCTGGAGGAAGAGTGGCTGATGCCACTGTTGGGCGTGCTGCCCCCAGCCCCCAGGAGGTGCCGGTGAGACGGCAGCCAGCTTGCTAGGGACAGCGTTGTGGCTGTTTGACACAGGTGGTATATGAGGCTCACGGGGGTGGTGGAGCTTGCCCAGGTCACGTGGCAGGCGAGCAGGGATTCCAGTTACCCAGGTCTCCATTTCAGGAATGCCACACCATCAGAGGAAAACCCCGCCCTCGCTCCGCCTTCAGAGGTGCGGACTGGGCCAGCCAAGAGCGTTGTGTGTGCCCAGGACTGCCCCAGACACAAACCAGTAGCACCCAGAGGTGCCCCAGACCTGCCTGGGCTCTGGCCCCAGGCTGTGGTGGTGTAGCCACACCTCAGGGAGCTGGGCTCTGGGGAGAATCTCTCTCCCTCCCCCCTTTCTGTCTCCCTCCATCCTCTCTGTGTTCCTCCCTCCCTCTCTCTCTCTGTAGGTGTAGGTATGTGTGTGGACAGGTCTGGTGTTTTCCACCACCCCCTGCCTCCCTGAGGCCCTGGGTGGGGCACTGCCCTGTGACCTGGCCAGGTTACAGCCCTACCGCCTGCTCAACGCCCTGCACCTCCAGCCAGCCCAAGACCCCACCTGTGGGACGTCCATCTCTGGCAGGGAAGGGGCCCCAGTGTGGGGGACTGGTGCCCAGTGAGTGTGCCAAGGGTGATGGCCTACATCCCAGGGTAGGCTCTCCTCCCTGGTCACCTCAGCGAGCCCATGGTCTACCCTGCGCCAGCCACGGAGGTTCAGAACCCTGATCCTCGGGCCTGGCCCTCGCCAGTTCAGGGTTTAATGGGGCCGTCAGGACGCGGAGTCCCCAGCGCTGCATTTTGCAGCAGCGTTCATCAGTGATGGGGCCGTGTGCAGGCACGTTCTAGTTCTGAGCCCAGGTAGGACACGGCTGGGAGGCCCTTGGGGGCCAAGGTTGCTCTGCCCCTTGGGAGTTCAGTAGGGCTGAACTTTGCCAGAAGGGCTGCAGGGACTGGCACCAGCTGCTTCTCTGGCCGGAGCACTGCACAGTGATATGGGCCCTCACCCCACCCACCTGTCCAAGTGTCCTGGGGCCGCTGGCTTCGGCCAGGACATGGCCTATGCAAATTCAGCCTTGTGGGGTCAGGCTGCTTTGCCATCCTAGGTCCTTTCTGGTGCTCAGGCTGAGTCTAGAGGTGGGGCTGGACCCCCCTTGAGGAAAGAGGCTGGAGCCAGAGATTCCGCAGAGCCCAGGGGAGGGCAGGGCAGGGCACTCCCTGGGGCCAGCCGAGGCCCTTTGAGGGTAGCTCTCTCCAAGTGCCCTGTGTCACAGCCCCCAAGGGCCTCCTTCCCAGGAGCCCCACAGAGCCTGTGTGGCCCCCAAAGCTCTGTGCTGGGAGGCTTTCCACAGTGACCTTTGCCCCAAAAACATGGGGCAAAGATGAGTTTGATTTGCAACCCTGGGCTCCTGTGGGGATGGCTGTCGGTGCTGTTGCAGGCGGGGCCACAGACCCCTGCCAGCCACCCTGTGAGGCTGTGCCAGCTGCACCTTAACCCCAGAAACCTTTGCTCCCCACAGCGGCTCTAAGGGATGTGAACTTTATGTTCACAGCCCCATTCTGGGATATGCAGGGATGCCCCCTCCCCCAGCCAAAGCCTTCCCCTTGCCCACAGCAGCAAAACCCAGGCCGGAAGCTCTAGGGCAGGGTTTGGGCCTGAGCCTTGGGCCCAGGGCCCACTGAGGCCACCCCACGTCTGCTACTGGGGAGACACATGCTTTTCTCTCCCTGATGCCCAGGGATCTGGTGGGGCTGCCCTGGCCCCAGAAGCACATGCCCCTCAGGAGTAGACATACCGTGGGCTGGAGTAGACAGGTGACAGGAGCCTGCCCCTGAGGGCAGAATGAAGACAGGAAGGGTCCCCAGGTCCAGAGCTTTGGCGGGGAAAGCCCAGCACAGAGGGCCACCCTGGTCCCTGGCCCCTTTGGCCCCCAGTGGCCCCCCTCTCAGGCCCTCCCGCCTCATCCAGTGTGGGGGCTTCATGTCCTCCCCACCCTGGTCCTGTGGGTCCTGGCTGGGCTGCCGGTGAGTTGGCTGCTGGTCTCCATGGCTCACTGCTGCCTCCCTTTATGTCACAGGTGTCTGGTGGCCAGACATGCACCGTCTGGCCGACCGCATCCACCTGGAGGAGCTGGCCCGCATCGGCATCCTGAGCGGCAGTGTGGACGCCATGGTCCAGGCCCACCTGGGAGCCGTGTTCATGCCTCACGGACTGGGCCACTTCCTGGGCATTGATGTGCATGACGTGGGAGGCTACCCGGAGGTCAGTGTGGACGTGGGAGCCAGGGTGGCCTGTCTGTGGGCTGTCGCCGAGCCTGGCCACCCTAGGGTGGCGTGGGGCTCTGGGCGGTAGCGGGACAGGAGGAATGGGGCCCCCTGGCTCCCCGTGGCACATGGGAGGGTGAGGGGAGGAATCGGGGTCCTGGCATACCCCGTGAGAGGGCCTGAACAAGGCAGGGGTGGACCCATGAGCGTTCCTCCTCTAGTGGCCACCTCCATAGGATGTGGGCACAGAGGTGGGTACTGTCTGCATGCAGGGCTGTGACTGTAGCACCTGCCCAGAAGGGTGGTAGATGGTCAGCGTACAGTGCATAGGGTCCCCACAGTACGATAGGGCTGAAGCCAGGTCTTCGTGACAGGGCTACGCTGCACCCCTCATGTCCTCCTGCCTCTGGCTTCATTCTGACAGGACTGGCCCTGGTCCCTCACAAGCCTGGCAGCAGACCCTGCCCCGCTCCCGCACTGGTGTACCCTCTGCCTGCCAGGCCCTGGGCAGCACACCTGTGGCCCTGCAGCAGCCTCCCCATCTCCAGGCACTGTTGGGACCCTTGGCACGGGAGGGAGGCTTGGGGGGCATCTCCAGACAAGACCCCTCCCCATCCTACCACCAGCCCTCAGAGGACCACCCAGAGGGTGCTGGAGGGCCTTCGGGAGGCCCTACTGGGCAGGTGGCTGCAGCCTCTCTGGGCCGGGCTGGTGGGGCGAGCCCGTCCCTGCTGCCTGGCCTGGTGGCCACAGTGCAGGGGGCTGATTATGCAATCGGTGCACGCCCTGGGGCCCACCAGCCAGTTAGCCAAGACAAGGCTTGGCCTCTCGGCTGCAGGGTATTTTGAAAGCACTAAGGAAGATTTTGGGGGGAGGGGGGAATTGCTCAAGAGAAGCATTATTATTCAATTATTTTTTCCTCAAGTGTAAACAGTTAAATTTGGAGAAACAAAATCAGTTTTAATTTCCTAATTTCTATTCATCCCATTGTGTGCAAGGAGCCAAGAGCAGGGCTTCCAGACATTGTTAGCTGAGGTTCGTTATTCATTAGTCGCCAAAGCACTTTTTTTCCACCAGAGAAAATTGGCAGCAGACTATTTTCATCTTTTCCAGTAAGCAGCCTTTGTACTCACAGAGTCTATTCTTCTGACAGATAAACACTGTAGAAAAAATATGGCTTTTCCTATAAAAGTCATTTGTTTTAGTTGAGGCCTACAGACACATCTGGGTCTCCTCTGCTCACAGCCCAATCAAAGTGGAGGCCTTGTGAAGCCCTGTGCTCAGGCAGGCGCGGGCGAGGGCCCAGCGAGGGCAAACCCCCCACCCCACGCCCGCCCCCAGCACGGCTGCAGTTCCCGGGGCAGAGGGGCTTGGGGCTCCCACTCTCTGCCATAGATCTGCACTCTACTCGGCCCAGCCCTTCACTCTTCTCTTGGCCATGCTCTGGCCGGTAGGCTGGCTTCCCAGGCACACTTGTGCCTGTGCCCTGTTCTTGGTGGGCCCCACAGGGCAGACCCTAAGAGCTAATGCTCTGAAAGGGTAACTGTGGTCAGTGGGCTGGGGCAGGCATATTCTCTATGCCCCCTGGGATTGCTTCCAATCTCACCCACCCCCAGTGTGAGCAGTGGTCCTAAGGATTTCTGGGTGGAGGAAAGTATAGCTCTCCATGCTTCAGCAAACCTGCCTCCCTGCCGCACACCCGTGGAGCAGCTCAGCATGGGCCCACGGTGACGGAGGGGCAACTGTGAAGAAAGAGACATGACCTTGTCGGGCCTTTGCCTTCACCAGGCCCCTGGCTTTGACAGCCATGGGGTGGAGAGAAGGGGATGGGCGTGTAGCGTGTAGCATGTAGCATGAAGGAAAGGGGCAGGGAGGGGTCCCAAGGGCAGGTATAGGCTGTGGATGACAGGAGCAGGAACATCCTGGAGCAGAGACACTGGGACCCCCAGCTCTGGCAAGCAGCTTCTGGGCAGGATACAGGCCCCTGTGTCGCCCCAGTAGCATCTCCCACCTGAGCACAGGGACCCTCGTTCCAGGCAAGGCCCTCTGGCTGGGGCACCCTGCCTTCTCAAATCCCGTCCTCCTGTCTGGCCTCCAGGTCAGTGGCCCAGATGAAAGTGTTGTGGGGCCGGGGACCCCACCAGTCAGGTGTCTGTGCCCAGAGGATGACCCCACATGGTGCCTTGGTGTCTCCCCATCTCCTCCATCCTGGCCTCCTCATACCAGGTCAGGGTGGCTGTCCCTGCCCTTGTGGAATCAGTCACAGCCTTTCCTGCTGTGCCCAGGCGCGGAGGTTGAGCCAGCCTGTTTCTGGTTACCTTACGTGAACCACTAATTGAAGTCTGATGTTCTTGGCCCCCAAACAGTCAGAAATGACAGCTCTGTCTCCAGCAGCTGGGCTTCCTGGGGGGAGCCTCAAGCAGGGAGGGCAAGCTCAGATCCTGACCAGAAAGCCTGCTTGCTGCCCACTGTCTCAGAGGCGCTGGCCACAGGCCAGATGTGTGCCCCAGGGCAGGCAGGAACTCTTCTGCAACTGTCCCGAGCACCACCTGCCCTTAGCCCAGGCTGAGGCCCTGTCGGCTGTGCCTGTATGAGTGGGCAGACCCAGGCTGATACGCACGGAAGGGCAGGTGGGGGCAGACAGGGGCTTCTCAGGGAGCAGCTGCCACTGTCACTCATTCCTCCTCAAAGACGGCGGGCTGTTTCCCAGGGCTCAGCTGCAGGGCCCGGAGCACTCCTCTGGGAGCCACACCCCTAGGCCATGCACACAGAGGTACGTGTGCATTTGCACAGGGACAGGCTGGTGCTAGCAGGCCCATCCTGATGACAGCACCTGTCCCTCTTCTTGGACGGTCATATGGAAAACCTGGGACTTGGCCTGTGGGAGCTGGGACCAGCACTTCTGGGGCTAGTTTCCACTTGAGCTGCCTGGAAGTAATGGGCTGGAAGGAAAGATGCGGCCCCAAGTGGCCTCACAGCCTCCTTAAGAGCTTTTTTGGCTTCAGTGGTTTGGCTTATACCATCCCCCTGGCTGGGAGAGGGGCCTGGGTGAGAGCAGCCACACACTAAGCCAGCCCGATAGGCCTGTCTGGGCAGCTTGCCCTGGGTGTGTGCACATGGATGTCCACAGGGCTCCAAGAGGCAGTTCCAAGGGTAACACATGGCCAGGGATACTCAAAATCTGGGGGTATGTGCACAGTGGAGCGTCTCATCAGAAGTGTCAGTGGCCCAGCACAGTGGGGGAGTCGGCTGGAGAGCCCATGGGGCTGAAGCCGACCCCCACTTGCCCATCTGTCCCTCGATGAGGTGGTGGTGCCAGTGGCCAGCCCTGGAGGCATCAGTCGGGTCCCCTCACCTTTCCTCTCCGCACAGGGTGTGGAGCGCATCGATGAACCTGGCCTGCGCAGCCTGCGCACTGCGCGGCACCTGGAGCCGGGCATGGTGCTCACCGTGGAGCCGGGCATCTACTTCATCCAGCACCTTCTGGACGAGGCCCTCGCTGACCCCACCTGCGCCTGCTTCTTTAACTGCGAGGTCCTGCAGCGCTTTCACGGGTTTGGTGGGGTGAGTGCCCCTGGGCCCCACACTCTTGCTCCCAGAACATCTGCCACCCCACTGCAGCTGCTTGTCACCTTTGTCCCAGGATAGGGGCCCTAGTAGAAGGAGGGACAGTCTTGATTGCCTCACTTGAGAAGGGCCTGGCCTGCCCCTTCTGTGGCTGTCATCTGATAGGTGTCTCACCCCTCAGTAGGAAGAGACATAGATTCTACAAAACCCCTGCCTGCTCCAGGGATCCAGTCCACCTGGCAAGGACAGAGTGAACAGGTGACAGGAGCAGATGGCCCCAGGGGAGGACCCTTTGAGACCAGACCCTCCATCCCAGGGAGTATCGTCCACTCCTCAGGAAGAGCTCCTCCCACTCAGTGTTGGGGTCAGCCTGGAGTAGGTCTGACCCTCTGTCCTTGCACACGAGGCCAGCTCCATAGTAATGAGTGTCTTTCGGCCTGACAGGTCCGCATCGAGGAGGATGTCGTGGTGACTGACAGTGGCATGGAGCTGCTGACCTGCGTACCCCGAACCGTGGATGAAATTGAAGCATGCATGGCAGGCCGTGACAAGGCCTTTACTCCCTTCTCTGGTCCTAAGTAGAGCCAGTCGGGAAGGCCCAGCGAGCCTGGGGCCTGGCCTTGCAGCCTCTCTTCACCATGGTCAGCCTGCTGACTGGCCCTCCACTGGGAGAGACGGTGCTCAGAATCAGATCCAGCGTCCACATTTGATCATACCAAATAATGCTGTTTCCTAGGGAGGAAACACTTTTTTTTAAAAAATTAACCTCCTGCAAGCTCACACCCTTAATCTGTTATGTACCTTGTTTGAATGACCGTGACTTAAAATGCTGATTGAACATAATCTTGTTTCTTAATAGCAACTAAAATGTGTCTCGCTGTCATTTGCATTCCTTTTCTCAGGAAAGATGCATTTCCAGTGTTTTCTCTCAAAAATCAATGTGCAGAATGGAATTTACACTAAAAGGTTTCCTAAAATGGCCCTTTGTGCTTGGCTCCGTCTTTTTTTTTTTTTTTTAAAGAGATGATGGGGTCTCACTGTGTTGCCCAGGCTGGTCTCAAACTCCTGGCCTCAAGCAGTCCTCCTGCCTCTGCCTCCCAAAGTGCTGGGATTACAGGCATGAGCCACCGCACCCGGCCCCTTTTTATTGTTTATCCCTTTGCATATGAGCACTTGGGATCCGTGGACCCTGAAAGGATGGCTCACCTAGTGTGAGCATCAAGAGTCAATTCCCAGGAAAACGTGCTGGCGGCACAGGCCCTAAACCTCTGCTGCTGCCTCAGACTGGCCCAGCAGAACAAGGGCAGAGTCCTTCCCCAGGAGCCCGGAGACTCTGCTGGGCTCCACTGTAACCCTGTCACTTGCTGCAAGGCTTCCCAAGCAAAACAGGCATCAGAGCCACTGGGGCACTTGGTAAAAGATTCCTGGAACCCACTCTCAGACCTTCTGAATCAGAATCTCCAGGGGTGATGCCCTGGGAATTGTGAATTTAACAAGCACCCACTAGATGCTACTGATGTACAGTTTGAGAACCACTCTCGGGGAACATGGTGGTTTAACAAGCTTTACCCAGTGCAGCCAGAGGTTTGGAGTGGGGATGGGAGGGGTAACCAGCCCTGCAGAAAGATCTTAGGCACTCAAACTGGCAGAGTTATCCTACACCATGCCTTTGCACAGGTTAAAAGGCTAACCAGCAATGTAAGAAGCTTCTTTGATATAGTTACTGCCTCAAAGCTAAATTTCTGAAGAGGGCAGAATTATGTAGCACTTGAGGCAGTTATTTAAAATTTGGGACTTGCAGAGATCTCTTGTCCTTGATTTCTTTTTCATGCGGGACACGCTAGCAAAGTTAACATCTGTCAGATGACACTTCCAACTAAGCACCACAGCATATTTGCGGAGACCCTTTGTCTTCCCTAAGTGTAAGCTCACCAACCAAATTCAACTCAGGCAGGAAGCCATCCAGGGTCCAGCTGTGCCTAGTCCCTGCTAATGGTGAAATACCTGTCCTTACCTCTGCTTGTCCCCAGTCCCACAGCACTGCATCCTGGAGCTGGCTACTAGAATTCTGTACACCATTCCAGGTTTAGCTCCTCACAGTGCTCTCATCCAGGAGTTTCTGAGCCAAGGTGAAGGGCAAGTGAGAAGAAAAGATGTCAGAGATGAAACCATGATGGGGTGGAAAACTCGGTAGCCCAAGCTAGACATTTTGAGAAGTCACTGAAGAATTTAGTACAAATTGGGTTTTTTCTATGGAATAATACAAAACTGCTCATGATGTGGTCACGTTAACATAAAAGCCAAACTCAGTTCCAAGTCATCATTTATCTTATTTGCTTCTCAGATTTATAACATCCACTTTTTAAGGTTTTCTGCTGGTGCACAGATATATTTCCTAAGCTTTGTGGCACTGAACATTGTTAACAATTGTCTGAATGTCAGGAAAGTTTGCCAAGCATTTCTCTACCCCTGCTGCCCCTGTGACAGACATGTTCTGATGAATAGGGTTTCAATTTCCCCCACTTACAGGATAAAACCAAAGTGACGTTGAGACTGTAAATGGACAGTTTAGTTTTGTTAATTAAGAAATACAGATGAGTGTATCATACATCTATCTCCTTCCTCCCCTCCAGACATTCCATACCAAAGCAACCCGTTTCACATAGATGTTTTCTCTGATTATCAAGCAAATAGAAATCTCAGTAGCTTAACACTCTGTCCAAGAGGGACACTAGGAACATAGATGCAACACATTTAGCCCAGGTCAGCAGGTCAAAGGGCATTCTTTGAAGGCACAGGTCTCAGGTGGCCAGCAGTAGCTACCTACTCTACCCCATATTCCTGAGAATGTATCCAACTGTCTCCTCCAACGTCTGCAGAAATTTGTGTTGCTTGAAAAATGCATTAGAGACCCTTCCAGAAAGCTGTAGTTCTAAAACTCTTCCCAAAACTCTGGAAGGGTCTAGGTATTCATTCAATAAATGAGTATCTACTGTGTGCCAGCACAGTATAAAAACATGATCCCTCCTCTCAGAGCCTGTAGTATCCTAAAAGAGGCTTCACCTTAAACAAACATGCACAAATATATTGTCTCAAACACTGAAAAGTGCTCCTATGATAGAAAGCAACAGGACTGGCCTTGTGTGGAAAGCTAGGGGGTTAAGACAGGAAGGGTTGTAAGTGAAAAGCAAGAGGAGATGGTGCTTCATTCCAGATACAAGGAGCTGTCCCAGGAAAGAGCAGAAAAAGCTTGGAAGAGCCCTGTGGCAAAAGCAAGGTAATGCAGGAGAATGGAGGGAAATGAAGTTGACATGATCAATCAGAGCCATGTCACAAGGACATTGGGTCTCCCCCTGGCTGCAATGGGGAGCAACAGAACGGTTCTGGGGCACACACAATTGTCCAGGAATACCAATGAGGAGCCAGTCACCAAGTCCAAGCAAGAGAGGAGAACAGCTCTGCATAGGGGGTGGTTAGGGTAGGCGAAGCAGCCAGGTTCAAGATACATTTAGGAAGTAGAACTGAAAGGTGGTAATGTGGGAAAGCATCTGGCTCTAACAGCTACTTCAAAAGGAGTGGCAAGACTTGGTGTTTGGGCTGCAGAAAGTGTGTAACGCATGACTGCCTCACTGACAACTTCATTCTTTTCCAAGCCCAATTCTACAACCCCAGTTTTTCTCGATGCCACTACATAACTTTCAGGCCTAGAGCTCTGTGGAGTCTGGATGTTGCTGTAAAAGAATTTCTAGGTGTTGGTGTCTTCCTCTGAGTGTATGTAAAATGCTTATGAACTCTTCAGGTACACACATGCAGTGAGACAGTAGTCTCAAAGTGCTTTTATTAAAAAAGACCTGGTACCTTCAAAGAATCTCTCTGTAAAATTCCCCAAGACAAGTTATTGGATTCTAAGTTATGATTAATTCATAAAAATAAAATGGGACATACTACCCATAGAAATAATTACTATACTACAATTTTCATTAAGATGCAACAAATAGAAATTTATTTCCCAAGACATGAAAATAACTGAAGGATCATAGAAGAAAAGTATCTAAATGGCATCTTCTCTTGAAACACTTCAAATCACCTTCCTGGACTCAGAATCTTTATGAAATCAGCAGATTCACTTCTACAGACAATCTACAGTGTCACGTAAATGAAAATGATGTACATATATACTATAAAATTGTAGTTAGGGGAAAGGCCTTACTTTACATTCTTGACTGTCTATCTGAAAACCTAATAATTTCTTACCACTCTGTAAATGGAAACCATGCTCTGAGACACTAGGTGATTAAGCAGAACCTATTTATCACTTTCCCTATTCTAGTATACATTTTTAGATTAGACCAAGTGACTGAACTATAACTAAAGATATACCCATGTTCAGAGAAAACTATTTCCTTATCCACTCAGGGAAATCTAGACTTGGACAAAAGTACCTCTTCTTGTACTGCCACCACCTCTCTTCCCCCACCCCCCCCCACCGCCATATACACACACCCCCAGACTGGGAACAGGAAAGACAGCACAGCATCCGCCTGTTCCTCAGAGCTGTTTAACATTTGGACTGCTCTTTGGTATCTAATATAAAGAAACCCACAATGAAATAGAGTCATTGTTCCAAAGGTTTTTTCTTTATTTTAAATTCACTGAAAGAAATAAAATTATATTTAAAAAAATAGAGTAATCTCACAAACTGAGGAAAGTCAGGAATAAAAAGAACAAGTTAGTACTTTTTCCTGAGAGGCAGATCTAACAGGTATAGAATGGACTTTCTCCTTCCTAGTTTTTGTCAAACAAAAAATTTTCCTATTTCTAAGGCATCAAAAAGCACTATGAGTGCTAAATGGGTTGTTCAGGTACAAAGTTACAAGCCCTCTAATGAGGATTAAGAAACAGCAAAAGCTGCTACAATTTCCTTTCTTTTAAATATCAAATATTAAATTGTACATACTTTTTCATGTAAATTTGAGAATTTCACACTCATGACCTGAATTTCAAAAATCTGCTCAAATTTTATGAAAATCTTACTACTCCTTAGCAAGAACGTCCAAAGCATCCCAGTACTGAGAGGGGCCAGCAGCAGGAAGAACTGCTCTGCTCTCGCCATCTGCAGCCAAACCAGCCCAATGCACCCATCCCAGAAGACTCAGATGCAGCTAGAAATTTATGCTAAAGCCTAATTCCTAAACCATTGGATCTGCCTGCAAAGGCAGATCAAATCCTAATAGTTCATAGGTAACACACAGAACAAAAGTTACAACAGTCACTTTACAATTCCCCAAGCTCTAAACTTACTCATTCCCCATACTTGGTTTCCCTCAATTTTATACTGCTAAATCTATCAGACTAAAAACTTTCATTCCCAATCACTTCAGTAAGATAGTCAAGACAATGTTTAACATATTTGTTCTATGTATGATTGCTTGCTTTTGCTAAAGTTTTGATTTGCATAGATAATAGGAAAAGCTTTAATCCATTTTTCCAAAAGTTCTAATCTTGTGTTCTGATTTGAAATATTGAGTGCACACCCCTGATGATTCCCTAAAGCTTCTTTTTCAAGATACTTAAGTCAATTCATATAATTGGTAACCATAAATTCCACGGGGATTTCAATTTCTGAAAAATCTTTTTAAGTAAATAAGATTAAAATGTCTGTAGCACCTATTATAGGTGCTCAAAAATTCAAGTGACCTAACTGCATCTCCAATTAAGTTAATTATATAACATCAATCAGCTGTTAAAGATTCAGAATTCTGTGGGTATGTCCTAGTTATTCAAAACATCTATCAACCTTTATGAGTAGATCAATATTCCAACCAAAGTAAACTGGTGTTGGACCCTAACAGAAACCTCCATCCTGTTTCTAGGCTCTATAGGGAGTTAATAACCCTCCTGGGACAGCATCTCAGGGAACACTGGGCTCCTGTCTTACATTCAGAAGGGCCAAATGACCCTAATAATGGCTTTGCTGAGTTGCAGGGCGCTATGTCTTCTGCCCAGGAGAGAATAGCACAGTCAGCACTCTTCCACCAACCCAAGGGTGCAACTTGAGTTACATTCTGGTTACATTATCCCAAGTCCTAGTATGAAAGAGCAATGTGGCCAAAAATGACCAAATGAGATACCTGGTAACACAAACTTTTTAATCAGATATGACTCCAGTCTCCTCACCAGCCCAGGCACAAAGCAATACACAAAAGCCAACAAATTTGAGCTAGAATTGTGCTACAAAAAGGGTAAAAAGTTGATAAAGACAATCTAAACTACCAACATTGATATAAGCCAGACTCTAGAGATTCCCTACGTTAGTGACTGCCATGTTTTAGTCTCAACAAAAATGTCAATATCCTGAGTTTTATCAGCATTTTCTAAAATAACTTATGGGACATAAAAGCAAACAAATGAATAAGCAGAAGCAGTAGTATATAAAGTCTAGAAGAACAGTCCACTAACCAGAAAAAGAAATGTAACAAAAACAATATAAAAAGATGTATTTAAGTGAAATAAATTAAAGGCTAAAACCTTATACTTTCAAGTTTTCTTAGTCAATAATTTTGGGAGATGACATGGAGTTGATACATTTTTCTAATGATCACTTGGTTAAGATCAAATACAAAAATGATCCTTCACAAGAAATTTTTGCCATTAAAAATCACAGCCCCATGGCAGTTATTTTGAACACGAGAAACCACCTGCTGAATTGATATTCCAAATCCTAATTATCATCAACTGTGTCAAACTGTTAAGACATTTTGTTTACTAAATTGACTGTCCAAATGTTATTCAAAAAAATGCTTACTTTACTAGCATCTGCAGAAACTAAATTTCTCTAAATCACTGAGTGTTTTTTAGGACAAAATAATGCCAATCTAATAACCTACATGTATCCCAAATGCATAATTCTAATATGCTTTACTTTTATTTTTCAATAAAACCTATTTTCTTTCTAAATGTTATTTGTGTTTTTAAATCAATTGGTTGCATCCTGCCTTTAAGATGTGATGGGGTTTCTTTACTTAAACTGACATCACAATTCAAAAACTTGTACTTCTTGGGGAAAACAGTCCTAATTATGCTAAAACAAAGTTTAAGCTATACATAAAATTACTCCAAATTACAAAGTGATTGGTTTCTATAGCTCTAAGGATTTATAATACATAATTTATCACAAATAGATTAACATAGATGGCATTCAACTTTTCTTAATCCAGTTAACAATATCCGTTAAAGCCAAGAACCTTCTGTACAAACTGCCAGTTTCCCATTCCTTTTTGCCAACTTAAAAAAGAAGTATTTCTTGGGAAGTCATGATTTATTATGACCATCAATAAGGTCCAGGATATTTTTTTTACCATATACCTTTAAAATATTTGTTTCTTTGATCCCCACAAAAATCCCTATCATTTAAAACCAGATATTTGAATTACATGGCTAACATTTTTAGCTAATCAACTCTTCAGTGCTGATCCTAGAAAATAACTTTCAATGGATCTTTGAATAATGGGACAAGACAACTTTCAGCCATTGATATGAGTGGTATAGGGGGTCACATCCTTAACATTCAAGCCACAAGTTGTGAAGTCTGGAAAAGGTAAGGTCTACTGTCCTGCACTATCAGAATCTCTTGTTGTATTTTCAGTGCTAATGGGTTGCACGTTGTCTGCAAGGTTGTGTGCATGCTCAAGAAACAAATCTTTTAATACACTTAATTCCTTAGTCAGCAATTTAATTTTTGCTTCCAACCGTTCATTCTCTTCTTTGAGCTGATTCACTCTTTGAAGTGTATCTTGTGCTTTCTGCTTGCTTTTCAACCGGCTCTTTTTCACAGCCATGTTATTCCTCTCTCTGCGTTGCCGATACTCATCACTATTTCGATCCATGGGCGAACTCTTTTTGCTTTGCTTGCTTGGAGCCACAGCTTTGCCTCCTCCCCCTGGGCCAGCAGGCACCAGCTGAGGAACCTGCTGTAAGCCGCTGGCATGTGCCTGAGTATGAATAACACTTATTCCGTTCACTCCTGGAGTACTGTTTTGCTGTGATATCTTGCTCATTTGGGCACTCTCCCTTGCCAACACAGAACACGTAGAAATGAGGACAAGGTGATCAATGGTTTCCACGCTAAACTGCCAAAAAAATCTTCACATGTACCTAGTTAAAAAATAAACTGTATTAAGATATTTGAAATGACAGGATCAAATGAAATTAAACTTGCATGTACCTAACAGCAGGCCAAACATTAATTGATTATGCTGAGAAAAGTCTACAGCAACTGCCAACTGTTCCAATGTTTCAGAAGTCTAAATCATTTCATTTAGAAAGGTAAGTTAGCACAGAAGCACCATAAGGCTAAACTCAGCCCACCTGAATCCCTGAGGGTACTGCCCATCTGCGACTGTTATCAAAAATCGGAGGAAAAACAAAAGACTACCACTAATTAGGCAGCACATATGAACTAACAGCACCTGACAATCTGCCAGGAAGAAATTTGAGATGTTTGGGTTAAACATGGAAAAGCTGAGTTCAATTGTGATAGAAAAAACACCTGCAATCAAAGGGGGAAAAAGTTTCAATTGTTGGTTCAAGTCAAAACAGAATGCTGGAGTGGAGTGCCCAGTCTCCCATATTCATGAGGAATATTATGCTATCATCTCTGCATGTTCCTTTTCCAACATACAGAGAAAGTCATCAAGGACTTCAGTTTTCTCCCAGAGCATTCTTTATGGGATATTTTGAAAAGGTGGGTTTTCACTTGTTTTTATTTTTTAAATGACCTCAAATGATAGTATCATAGTTTACTGAAATTTACTGCATTAGTTTCTTGGATTTAGGAGCTCTGAGACTCAATTTGCTCCCCCACCCCACCATGATACCAACAGTGTTTTTTCGTCTTGACATAATTAATAAAACATCTAAATGCACTCAACCCGAAACCACAAGGAAAGAAACAAAAGGTCTAATGATGCATCCAAGCAGTGTTAAGTACTGGGACTCAGGCTGGACAAAGGAACTGAGCAGCTGTAGCCACTTCGCACTACCGAATGAGCTCAGAAGACATGCCAGCTCTGAAGCATTACTGTGCCATTGCCTGTATAAATGAAGTCACAGTGTCAAAAACTAGTCATATTTGGATTGCTATGAATCCAACTAAGTCCCCACAGCTGCCTTAATAAGTGTAAACGCATACCTAGCCTATCATCATGAGGCCACTTGAAGACAAACTGGTCAAGCTGAGTGAACTGTGTCCACCAAGAAGTCATAGCACTCTTAGAAATTTAGAAAGCAGTGTTATGAACCATAAATCTATCCTGTTCTCTTTTCACAAAACTGTTAAAACTACATCAGTGGAAAAAATCTGCAGTCAGAATTATGAAATGCCCCAAATGAGTAAATCTCAGTTACTAAGAAAAGCTGTTAATAAACACCAGTACCTTCACCCAAACCTTTAGCCAGGCAATTCTGTATAAACACTGTTTATTGGTCTGCTTTGTAAAAAGTCTTTCCTTTAAAAAGTCCATATATCATTACTTTCAATTGCTTTAAAAGTCACACAGCCAGCCCTGAGCTAGTGGGCTCATCTGTTCTCACTCCAGTACTAAGGCAAGACAGAAAGCTTCCTTCCAAACCATGAGGAATATCTACTTCAAGTCTATCTTCAGTAATGGACATTTCACAATTTCCCTTGATAGTTATGCTGCCTAATTTTCCTTCTAGTTAAAAAGTGGCTGTTCCGTATTAATTTGAGCCACCCTTACTGCCACCTGACATTAGTGCGTATCTATTTGGTGTAAAATGAATGTAAGTGTTTTACCCAATATTTAAGAACTTGTTTAATTTAGCACCTCTCCTGGGATTGTCTTAATCATGATCATGTTCATCTTATTTATCTACTTTTTTATTTTTTATATATCAATTATATTTTTAGTCTTTAAAGCTAATCTCTACAGTCAACTTGGTCATGCTCAGAGATAGCAATGATCCAAACAAGTACAGACTAGGAACGAGGTTGATTCTCGTCTTGGCTCTGGCTCTCCCAATTTCAGTTTGGGCAAATCCCTTCTCTTCAGTGGGCTTCAATTTCCCCACCTGCAAATGAAGGATGTGGAATAGTAAGATATCTTCCAACTGACAATATACCATGACCTTCATTCACTAAGGACTCTTATGCATTACAGGCTCTAAGTTCAGTGATGTACATGCCTGTTTCTGTACCCAAAGATACAGGCATAGGGAAGGGCTCTTTTACCTCAGTCTGACTCATCTTGCCAAGGTACTAGGCTGAACATAGTAGGTGAGGTTTTGAAAGTGAGCCCTTTGGCTTAAAAAACAAGAGTATTCACTGAACCGACAAACTGGTAAAAATGTAAAAACAGAAACTTGGAGATAATAACTTCAAGAATGTTTTTTAAAAAAAAGTTCTTCAACCACATACAAGCCAAAAAAGTAGCTCTTAAAGTGAAGAGAAAATTAACCAAGTTAAGGGAATGAAAGAGCTAAGTGCTCAACTTCAAACAGATTATTAATTTTGTTTTTACACTGAAAAAGACATTTATGCTTCTGTTCCTTCCACAAACATTTAATGAGCACCTACAACAGGCAAAAAAATAAATTTATTTCAAATCTGGATACTCAACCCTAAATGAAAGTCTGGCTCCTATGTGGACAAATCATTCCAAAGTTCAGTCTACAGGAAGCAGGGCGGAGCCTCGTTTCCTTGCATGTGTATCAGTAGGAAACAGTAGGAAAGCTGAAGAGCAGTTCTCAAAGTGTGGTCCTAGAATGAACATCACCATCATTTAGAGACTTTTTAGAAGTGCAAATTCTCAGGTTGCCCCAGACTCAAATCATAGATAGGGCAGACGCAAACAGGACTGAGCAATCCTGTTTTAAGGTGACCTCCAAGTGATTTTGACACTGAAGTCTGAAAGCCACTGCTGTAGATTAACAATGGATCTTAAGAATGTTCGACTAAATAGGTAGCAGATTTTTTAAAATTCAAACTTCTTAATTCAAGTAATGTTCACTCAAATCACTGAAAGCTCAGAATGTTAGAATGAGTAAAACAAAATAGAATTTTTCTCAAGTTTCACTTGGGAAAATAAACCTGTCAAGAATTATCCTAACCCTTTTGTCACTTTTTTCCCCACATGCCTAGAACCAGATAGCCCTCCCTTTGCCCTCCAAAATAAATTTTTCACTCAATTTTCTCAGTGAAGGACAACACTTAAAAATATTCAAAGATGTTTCTCCCTTGCCCCAAATCTGTTCAATCATTGGGATCTGACAATTCTACCTACAACAACCAAAAAACAAAAGAAAAAATCTCACATCTACCATTCCTCTCCATCCCAATGCCACAGAAATTACCTCAGGCTAACAACATCTCTCAGGGGCACTAGTCTCTGGTTTAGCAGCATTCGCTCCAACCACTGTCTCTAGAGCAAAGTAACACTCAAACCTGAGGGTCACACCCTCTACCTGTGGCACCAGTCTATAGGATCAAATTCAAGGTCCTGACCTCTCCAGTGCCTGCTCCCTCACGCTTCACACCTCAACAATACTAAACCACTATTAGTCTCCTCAATGGTCTGTGCTTTCTCTTTGGGCTTCTGTACAATTTGTTCCTCCAGTTTGTCAACTTCAGCTCTACAATGTGTCTCCCTGTAGACTAAGCCAGAGGCAGGACTCTGTTCATCTTCACATGCCCAGCATCTAGTGTAGGTCCCTGAAGGTGGATGTACCCGCCTTCAGGGAGTAGTGCACAGGTGGTCCACTGAGGTATGAGAAGAAAATATGTTTCTTTAATGTCATCTTTCTAATCTACTTTTGATGTGATCTGCAACACAAAAAACAGATTATTTGTAAATATACATCTATTAGGAGCTCATGCTCATTTTTTTCTTTTTTTTACTGATAGGGCTAAGAAGCCAAAAAGGCAAGAGACCAGTGTACCTACCAATATAAGAACCCATTGAACCACCCCGCCCAAGAATACACAATCAACCTGGAATTGTGGCTACCTGTGTTTACCATTACTGTGACCAGGTGAGGCAATCTTTGACCATAAGACCAAATTCAGCCCCGTGAGGTCCTATTTGTCTTTACCAGGGGCTCACCATGGGCTGTTTAATACCCTGGGGATGAAACCACCTCTCCAAGATCTGAACACCTTGCAGACAGTCATGATGTGCTCTTGAGAATTTAAAGGATATTCTGAAAAAATGAAGTTTTGTTTCCACCTTTTTTTTAGGCAGGTATTATTAATTAAAAATAACTGAACCAGCCAAGTGTGCCCACCAGAAGCAGGAATCAAGAAATTGAAACATGCTTCAGCTCACTAGCATCCTGTAATTACTTAGCCTTGTTTACAGTAAATGTTTCCAGAAACAGAATCAACCTTATGAAAAGTTTATCCCAAATACTACTCAAGTGGTAATAGCTGACCAGATCTCAACTTAAAACATCAAGAACTTTTGGATGCAGAATTTCTTAGTAATCAAACCCTTACAGTATTTTATTTCAAAATTTTCCTTGGGAGTCATTTCTTTGGGGGAGAGGTCTGTGTTAAATGACAATCTATTCAAATAAGGATTCAACTGAGTGTAGGTTCGGAAACAGAACTACCAATTTTTGTGTCACCCACCAACGTTCAAATCTTTCTAAAACTGACACATTTAAAGATGCCAGATTACAGTATAAATGTCAAACGAGAGGAAAACCAAACGCTTAAACCTTCCAAAGAACAGCAACATACAAGCTTACGCGGAAGAACAGACTATCCTTCCCCTCAACAAGAATTTCCATCCTCTGCATCCAGATACCTCCTCTGGCTATTTTCCTTGCTGTGTTCCCTGCAACCGTGCCAACGAAGCGCTTCGTTTCTTGCACTTCTCTTTCTTTTCGACCCGTACTCGTTGCATGTTCATCTAAACTATATTCAACAGGGAACTGCAGGTCATTCAAGTATCCCCGTAAATAAGCAAAAGATTCTTTCGGTAAAGTTATGTATTTAAAAATCAACTGCTTTCCCTGACTACTTTGTCGCCCTATTAACTTCTGGACAGAATTCTCGACCACGGCAGACTGAGCCGTTTTAGAGGGGCAGGAAATGTCTCATGTGGCACTAAAGATACCGTCCACCTTCTGCTATTCTGGGAACACCCTTCATCCCCAGGGGCCAATACGAGCCTGGCTTGTCACACTGCACGTTTCATAAACAGAGGGCCGGGTTCTGGAAGGGGCACACCTCGCCCTCCATCCCGTCCTCGGCGTCCGCCGCGCTCCGGGCAGGCAGCTAGGGGCGCCGGGCGGGAATGGGGGTCGGCGGGTGGCGCCGCGGCGCTGGGCCGCGGCCAGGGATGAGCTCAGCGTCCCCGCTGGGTGTTGCCGGCAGGTTGCATCAGACGCCGCGCGGGGCCGCCGCCTGCGCCTCGAGGGGCCTTCCTGGCCAGCCGGCCGCCTCGGACCGGGCCGAGTCTCCTCGAGCCGGGCCCGCGCCCACGCGAGCGGCCGGCTCCGCCGCGGCCTCCCCGCTCTCTCTCTCCTCTCTCTCTCTCTCTGCCCACCCGCGCGCGGCCTCCTTACCTGCGCCTCCAGCCCGCCCGCCCCCAGGCGGCCTCCACTCCGAGCAGCCCCGCGCGGCGCGGCCCGACCCGACCCAGGCCTCGCAGCCCGCGAGTCAGCGAGGAGGAGCGACGGTTACGAAACCGGCAGCCTCCGCCCGTTCCGCCGCCGCGGCCACCGGCTTCCCCTCCTTGCCGGGACCGCGCGCGCTGCCGCCGCCCCGCCACGACCAATGGGAGCGCCGGACACGGGCGACGCAGCCGCCACCTCGCGACGAGCAGCCCGACCAGCCAATCGCGGGCCGCCGGGCTGCGGGAGGCGGGCACGCGGCGGGGGCGTTGGCCACGGCGCGGCGGTGCAGGCGGGCGTGGCGGGCGTGGCGGGAGCTGGCGGCGGCTTGTTACGCCGCCCGCCGTCCCTTGGCTGCCCCAGCGGGCTGGCGGCGGCGGTGGCGGACCCGTGCTGTGGGAGACTGGTGACGAGAAAAGTTCTGTTCGAGTCGGAGGCTTGAAGAACCATCACTTTGTGAAGGCCGCACCTGCCTTTGGAAAACACCATTTCCTGAGGTGGTTTTTGAATCCCCGATTACTGTTTTGGTTTCACCTCGTGCTCTGGCGGCCCCCGGAGTTTCGCGGAGCGCCCACGGCTCTCCTCCCCGCAGCCGGGGGGCCCGCGGCGTGCGGTGCAGCCGGAGCGAAGTGCCGGACCCTCCCGGCCGTGAAGGCGATTGCAGACTTTGTTACTCAAAACGAATGAAGCTAAATTTGTCCAACGTAGGATTAGTATCGATGTGGCGCTCGCGAAAGCTACAGACTGTGGCTCGTTGTTGGGGTGAAATGAATTGAATTTCCGAAATCGATTCCCTAGTGGCGTCTTCCAGGTGAAGAGGCAAAGAGGTGATGCCTTAAAAATGAATGCCAATCCGGTTTGACTTATCTAAGACAACTCACCGGAGGATCTGAAAGCATTTTCAAACCAGGAAGCAGCGCGCTGGGTGGAGGGCAGAGTACGCCTGATAGGTTTGATTGCTTCCTCTTTGGCAATTCTTACCGTTCAAAAAATAGAGGCTTTAAAAGAGGAAATGTTTCTTCATCGCCCATGGAACCAGCTCTCCCCATAAGACTGTTTCTAAGACTGTTTCGAGGAATCAGTGGGAGATGATAAAACAAGAAATAAAAATTAAAAGGGGCTACAACTAAAGTGAACAATGATAACCATAGATGCACACTTGAGAGAATAACAGAGTGTCATGAAAACCAGTATGTTCTTGACTTTGGCTGTCAGTATTCTGAGCTGAAATTTCTTTGATCAAGATTTTAGCACTGTTAAAATTGGATTATGTTTTGTTGCTCACAAGATCATAATTTTACCCTAAACATTTCCTAATCACTTAAAAATTGTAGGGGAAAAAAAAAACCAAAACATGTATAGGTATACTTGATTATCCTCTGATTTGCTAACTGCTCTGCCAAGCAGTTCCGGCATTCTCTGTGTCTGTGTCTGGGCAGGCTTTCCACACCCAGCAGGTCTAGTCAGTGCCCAAGAGATGGGTATCTATTTCCGCTTCAGCTGATAGCTGGTAATTCTTTCTTCTACTGGTTTACAGATATGTATTTGTGCCAGCTATATGCTAAGCTGTGGGCTAAGTCCTGGGTATTCAGCAGTGAACAAGACACAGTCCCTGCCCACGTGGTGCTTACACTTAGAGCCAGGGAGACAGGCATTCAGTAATTACCCAATTTTTCAATTACCATTTTCATAGATATTACAAGAAAGAAATACAAGATGCCGTGAGAGATTATAAGAAGGGAACCAGACCTGGTGTGTTGGGACAGGGAAGACCTGAAAGATGGGTGGGATTTTGCTAGGCAGCACAGATGAAGTAGGTGCCAGTCAGAGGGAATGACTTGTCCAAAGGTCTTGTGATAGTAGAAATTTAAGACCAAAGTGGCTGAAGTGGAGGGCCCCAGTGGAGACCAATAAGATAGGCAGGGCCATGTGGGCCCAAGAAGGGTTCAGATTTTTACCCCGAGAGATGAGAAGCTTCAGAAAGGTTTGCTCTCACTATAAGGAAATGAGAACTTGTGAAAGCTCAGAAGTCCTCGATGTTGCTTTCTTGCAAGTCACAGGGACCCAAGCCATCACAGTAAAAGACTGCATGTTTACCCTATGTTGTGTCCCAAAAGGTGTTTTATAGAGTAGTTTACTTGGTTACCACATCTTATCATTTCATTTGTTTCCATAAAGTAGAGTAGAGGAAAAATTTAGTAACTTGAAATCTTTTGTTATTTGAAAGCCAGATCAATATAAGTCTGCTGTGCAAACTGAACATAAATAAATTAATGTGTATTTGGAAAGTTTCTGGAAAATTAATATGCAAAATTAACCACACTTGACAGGAGATCTGGACCATATCTGTAATCTTTTGAGAACTGGGAAAATGTCTGTCACAGGTGTGAGTCTCAGTAGATACATATTGTGGTATATTTATTGTGATAGTATGATTATCAGTCATTCTGCATTGGTTAGGGCTCTTTTGATTGGAAGTAAGTGAAAACCATCCCTGACTAGCCTTAGCATAAAAAAAAGATTTGGTGAAAGATGTAACAGCACTCTTCATGAAATAACCAGGTCATGTCAGAACCAGGAACTCAGATGTCTTTATGTCTGTGTGTGTGTGTCTGCCTATTGATTTAGGTATTCTTTCTGCTTGCACACAAACTTTCTTCACATGACCATGGACAGCCTCAATGTTCACAGCTTCAGTCACTAAAGAAAGGCCAACTCTCTTTTTAAGTTCCTGTTCTAAAAGTCCTAGTCAAGGACTCTAGGATTGGCCCAGCTGGGTCAAGTGCTCATCCTGGAATGATCAAATGGCCAGGAGCAGGTCACGACGTCCTAACATGGCTACTCTGGAGGAGTTGGCAGAGGCAACCTTTTTCTCAGAGGAGAAAGGAGTGCTTGAGCAGACAAACCCATCAATATCCACTTCAAATGGCAGACCACACTGTGGTCACTCTGATGGAAGCTTTAGTCACTCTGGCTGACTGATTTGTTTTTTCTCATGTGATATCATCTCCATCCTTGGGGGCAAAATTTAAACTTTCAGTTTTACCTTTGAAAGCACTATTTGGAGTTATAACAGCTAAGATGCTAAATGGTTGAATTAGGACATCCCCAAATTTAATAAGCGAGTCATACGCATGAAAGAGAAAAATATGATATAGTCCAAACTTGAACAATTGGCAAATACTGTAAATGTCCATTATAATGCACTTTTCTGTTTGTCAGATTTCATTATCCTGTGAGTTAAGACACGTCATCTGTGCACTTAAGGACAAGTACATGTCTTCTGTGCACACAAAGATAGGTACATGCCGTGTGAGCGCATGAAGATAGGTACATATCTGCACACAGGAGAGCTGCATGTGTCTGTGCACATGAACATAGATGCCTGTCATCTTTGCACATAAGGATAGGTGTATGCCATCGGTACACATAAGGAGAGGTGCATGACATCTGTGCATGTTGGGAGTGGTCATCTGTATTTTTGTGGGCCCCGGAGGGCCTTATTCTTTTATCTTCACTCCACTGAATAAGCACAATTACCTGTTACATAGTGATTGTAATGCAAATTATTCTGGTACCTATGAAGTACAGAAGCACAAAACTGAAAATAAATGGGTATTTATTTGTTTATTTGTGATGTGTGTGACACCAGTCTCCATCATGGCAGTATGATGGGCTCTGGAGACAGAACTGGATGATGTTGGCTAACATTTAACCTAAATTTCATTCCTCATCTTTAGAGAGGGTTGACAGTAAATACTTCGTAGAGGTGTTTTGAAGATTAAGTAAACTGACATGAAAAGGAGCTAGCGTAGTGCCTGGCACATAGCAGGCACAAAATAAGTGTTTTTGCTTTCTTGTGTGGTTTTTTTAATCCCAAAATATTTGCTACCTAGGAGCCAGTTCTTCATTTCTAATATCATTCCCTGATAAAAGGAACCACACTCCTTGAAGAAGGGCTGATTCTAGGACTGGGGCAGGAAATATATTGATACAAGATGAGCCTGGAGCATCTTGCAGTACCAGAAAGTAAGGAAGTGCTCAAAAAGCAAAACAATGGAGGCATGTGTTTTAGTCAGCTCTGGCTGCCATAACAAAATATCATAGACTGGGTGGCTTAAACAACACAAATTTATTTCTCACAGTCTGGAAGCTGGGAAGTCCAAGATCAAGGTGCTGGCAAGGTAAGTTTCATTCCGAGGCCTTTTCCCTTGGCTTGTAGGCAGCTACAATCTCCCTGTGTGCTTACATGATCTGTACTTTGTATATGCTAATTCTCTAGTATCTCTTCTTATAAGAGCACTAATCTCATCATGAGGATGCACCCTCATGACCTCATCTAAACCCTAATTACCTCCAAAGACCTTATCTCCAAATACCATCGCATTGTGGGTTAGGGCTTCAGCATATGAATTTAGGGGAACACAAACATTCAATCCATAACAGTCTGTCAAAGGGTCACTGGAGCCAAACGAAAGAGCCCCCAAAGCCCAAAGCTGGAATTATTTGAGTGGCAAAATAAATAATGTAGTATTGGATTATAACCCAAAGTATAAAATATCCATGAGTCCATACAGATACTAGTAAATGATCAAATAAATAGCAGAAAAGAGACAAATCTCCCATGCAGAAGAATTCCAAATAATTAGTACTGTGCCCTCAGGTGCAGGAGCATAACCCCAATTCTTAAGTATGGGCTGCATATAGTGACTTCCTTTTGAAGAGTAGAATATGGAAGGGAGGAAAAACCAGTAACTTCACAGTGGAGAAACCTGACAAAGACTACTTCAGCCAGGTGATCAAAGTCAACCTCAGCAGTCATAAACCATGTGGATAGCAAGTACCCTTGATATAATGAGATGAAAATGGCACTTTACCCTTGGTCTTTCTCCCCAGAGCTCATAACCCCAGTCTAGCCATGAGAAAAATACTGGAGAAATACAGGGGCATTTTACAAAATACCTGCTCAGGACTCCTCAAGACCATCAAGGTCATCAAGACAAGGAAAATCAGAGGAAATGTCACAGTCTAGAGGATCCTAAGGAGACATGCCATTGTAATGTGGTATCCTGGCTGGGATCCTGGAATAGAGAAAGGATATTAGGTAAAAACTAAGGAAATCCAAATAAGGTATGGAGTTTATTTAATAATGGACTTTAGATAATGTTGATGTATGTGGTGTTAACATTAACCTAAACAGGACACATTTAAAACACTAACAAATCAGATTAAACCTGGATTTTAGCCAAATAGATAAAGAATTCAGAAGAGGAGCCTTGAGCCCCACTTCCTACCTTGATCCACCAGTGGTGACTGTGCTTCTGCCAGGCAAACCCAAAAGGTACAGAGAAATGGAGCCAGAGAGGGAGAGTAGAACCAAAGGAGCTCCTCCAGGAGGGGAGAAGAGAGAGAGGGAGGGAAGAGGAGGTGGAGGGAGACCACTTTGAGGCTGCAGATGATGTAGAAGTCCAGGGAGCCATCCTTGGGCCTACAGGGGAAGCCTCATCCTTATCCTGAAGGTCCAGACACCAGGCCAACCTCTGGAAGCCACAAGGCTGAGTTGAGAAGGCAGTGAGAAGCTTCCCAGACAGAGAGATGTGGTTTTCCCATTTATTCGTTCCTTCATTCTTTTTTATCTGTCCTGGTCAGTAGAGGTTTATTGCATTCCTACTCTAGGCCAAGCCCTGCCCCAAGTGCTGGGCGTCCTGTGAGGAGCAAGACTCTGGGCCTGAGGAGGTAGAGGCTGGTGGCCAGTAGAGAGAGCAAAGCTGCTGGAGCATGGCCAGGCTGGGTGGGCTTGAGGGCCGCAGTTCTTTGGCTTAGAGTCAGGAATCTGTGTTCACTTTTAGGCCTTTGGCATTGTTTCTTCAGATTTGCTTGGGCTTGGTAGGTGGAGCCACCAGAGTCTATTTGCATAAATGTTGGGATTTGGGCTAGGACAATGGGTTTTTTTTAATTTTTGGATACATAATAGTTGTACATATTTATGAGGTACATGTGATGTTTTGGTATGTGCATACAGTGTGTAATGATCAAATTGGGGTAATTAGGGTATCCATCACCTCAAATATTTATCATTACTTTGTGTTAGGAATATTCCACTTCCATTTTTTTGGCTATTTTAAGGGATTTGTTGTTTCTTTTTCTTTGCAAATCTTTCTGGGGAGAAACTGAGGTGGGGAGGCAGCTGGAATTTGGGGAGGGCCAAGTGCTATTTTGCAGTCCTTACAAAGAGAGTGATTTTCCCCTACCTCCATGAACAACCACCTGTGGCTTTGGTCAAGTGGGAACTGGAGTGAATGCAGAACCACTTGGATGCCTCTAGGATTTGATTTTTGTAAAAATCAGGAATCAGCACCCTTGGCATCTGGGCATCAACTTTGTGAAGAAGCTGAAGTAGAGGCTGTGCTGAGGGACCTGTCCTCAAGAGACTTTGAGAACAGTAGATATTAATGATGCGGGTACATTGTCGTGGGTGCCCGGGAGCTGACTAAGGTGCAATAACCTCAAAGATGCTCAGAAATACTCGGTAATGGAGGTTGTAGTATTTGTTCTATTGCTGCTAAAGAGACCCAGCTGTGCCCATAGGTGGGAAGGCCTGGGAAAACTGAGAGCCAAAACAGTAAATTTCCTTTCCAAAAATTCCAGCTTCATCTTGGCTAAACTATGGATGAAGCCAAAAGTTGCAACAGCCAGAACGGCTTGTGAGATCAAGAGTGTGTCTAGGGCAGAGAGAAAAGGGAGAAGAAAGTGGAGAAAGACTGAGAAAAGCTAGAAATGCCCACCTAATTCTGGTGTGCTGGGCTATTTCTCCCCAATTCCATGTATCCAAATCCTTCCCCTTCCTCAAGCTACAACCCATCTCAACTCCGGGCCTTGGCTGACTATTCAAGTTCTTGCTGGTCTTACTCTTTCTTCTCAGTGGCATACAATTTAACATTAAAATACACATTGTCCTGCTTTTTGCTATTGTTTTGTCTGTTATACTGTTCTTATCTAACAGAAAGATAGGTTCTGTTTTACATACATACTGCTGTGCTATGTACCTATGAGACTTCAGAAAACACAACTGGGAGAATGTGTCCCTCCAACCTGAATGAGGGATCTGGGGGGCGGCTGCACAACAACATCCACTACAGTCCACCTCCTGCACTGCTTGGATCCACTTCTTACTTATACATAGTAGGTTCATCCCATCTGTGAACAGCTTGTCCAGGATGCTGGATGGTCTCCTTTCCTGGAGAAACTTGCAAGAGGATAGCTAGTGGGATGAACTACAACCCTTACTGCTACAGCTGGCCTCACAGCCACAGCTGATTTTATCAATTGCCTCCCTACGACCCATTCTAGATTCCCCTCACTCTCAGCTGACACCTCTTCTGGTCTAAGTAGCTTACCTGTTGTGGGTGACCCACCCCTTCATCCCTGAAGAATCTGTATGCTTCATTACCATGGCTTTTCTTAGGCGTTGGCCGCCACACTTGTCCATTTACCATCAAAATTGTGCAGAGGATCATGTATACAAAACAAATACAGGAAGAATAAACCAGAAACTAATGAGATGGGTTATGTACGAGAGGTGGGCAGGAGCGGGATAGAAGGGATGGAGGAGGGAGTGGTATCCCCGTGAGTAAGCCTTTTTTTGCATGGCTCTGACTCTGAGAACCACAGTAATGTTTAACACATCCCAAATTAATAAATAATTAACACCGACTAGGATGTGGGAGAAACCCAAAATGAAATATAAACAGTAACCAATGAACCTAACTGTACTACGAGCCAACAATATAACAACACTGTGGGAGAGAAAAGAACTTATCTGAGTAATTTTAGAAAATAGTATTTTGGTGTATAGTATAAGGCTAAATACAAAAATAACTGTACACAAATAATATGCTTTAGTTACCAAATTTGTCAAAGGGGTATGAATTAGCAATTCTGAAACTGTTTTATGTATATACTAGGACTGAGCAAATAAGTACAGTAGCCCTCCCCCCTCATCCACAGTTTTACTTCCTACAGTTTCAATTGCCTGAGGTCAAGTATGGTCTGAAAATATTAAATGGAAAATTCCAGAAATAATCAATTCATAAGTTTTTGCTCCATCTGTGCTGATAACCGTGCCCAGCTGCTGGATGTGATTACCTTTCGCTGGATCCCTGTAGTCTACCCATTAGTCACTTAGTAGCCTTCTTGGTTATCAGATGACTGCCCTGGTATCACAGAGCTCGTGTTCAAGTAACCCTTATTTTATTTAATAATGGCCCCACCAAAGCACTAGATAAGCCTGGCAATTCGGTATCCAAGAGAACGTGTACAAGTCTCCTTTAAGTGAAAAGGGGAAAGTTCTCAACAATAAGGAAAGAAAAAGAATTGTATGCTGAAGTTGCTATAGATCCAGGAGAAGCAAATTTCTATCTGTTGAATGTGAAAAGGAGGAAATTCATCAACTAATATAGGTCAAACGTGGTCAGGCTGCATGGGCAGATCCATGGAGGACCAAATCTTTATTGGAGTGAAGAGAAGGTTTCTTACTAATTATGGGAAAAGGTTCAAGATACGGGCAAGAGTAAGGAGAATACTATAACCCTCATTTTGAGAGGATAGAAGACAGTTGTTATATACTATTGAAAAAGATAATAAGAAGGTAGGTGGCGAGAATTGACCACTTAGCATGATGATAAGGTATCAAAAATCATTCCTATTGTCCATGAAGGACTAAGCAATGACACCATACAAGAAATAGAAACAAATGCATGGTTTTGAAATATCTTCACCACATGAACAAAAATAGGTCTTTTCTCTGTGAGAGGACTGATCCCATCAAGAATGTGGAAAAAAGGACACCAGAAGAGATCGTAGACACATTCTATGGTGCCGGGAAGTAAGGGAATGCTCAAGAAATGATCGGGGGGCAGCCAGCGAGGTGGCTCATGCCTGTCATCCTAGCACTCTGGGAGGCCAAGGTGGGAGGATCACTTGAGCTCAGGAGTTTGAGACCAGCCTGAGAAAGCGAGACCCCATCTCTACTAAAAATAGAAAAAATAGCCGGGCATGGTGGTGTGGCCTTATTATCCCAGCTATTTGGGAGGCTGAGACAGAAGGATCGCTTGAGCCCAGGAGTTTGAGGTTGCAGTGAGCTATGATGACACCACTGCACTCTAGCCCAGGGCAACAAGAAGAAGACTCTGTCTAAAAAAAAAAAAATGATGGGGGCATATCAAAAGGAGTTTCCAATGGCCACATCTGGGACAATTTGAATAAAAAATAAATAATGGATTATAACTCACAGAGTAAAATAAATATCTATGAGTCTATATTGACAGAAATAAATAATTGAATAAATAAATTGGGGAGAGGAAACAGCTGTCTTCCTTACAATTAATAAATGTAGAAAGAATGGTTGAAATAGCAAACCACCATCAGACAAACACCACAGTAATTATTGTTGCAGGCATGAATCATCAATGAATGTTAAAAGCAGTGGGTGAAAGCATAGTGAGAAACAGGATATTTGTATACTCTCAGAGTATTTCCCCACAAGATACTTACTAATTCAATAGGGAAAAGTAATAACTTTTTAGTGGAGACACCTGTAAGACACCATCTTAACCAAGTGATCAAAGGTAATATCACCAGTAATAAGACACATAGACACCATGGACCCTCTGCTAAGATGCACTGAGAAGGACACAATATCACTCCTGTGGCACTCTTGCCAGAATGCATAATCTCAGTGTAATCGAGAGAAAATATAGAAACTCAAGTAGAGGAACATTCTGTGGAACAACTGGCCAGTACTGTTCAAAAATGTCAAAGTCATGAAAAACAAAGAAAAGCTGAGAAACTGTTCCAGATTGGAGTAGACTAAGGAGATATGACAACAAAGGCAACTGGAATGCTAGAATGGATTCTAGAACAGAAAAAGGACATTAGTAGGAAAACTGGAGAAAATGAAACTGGGTCTGTAGATCTGTTAATAGTATTAAGTCAATGTTATTGACTAATATTGATCATTGTTCCATGGCCAGATCAGCTTTTGTTGGGAGTATGGAGTGGAAACAGCCTTGTGCTGAAGAGACAGGGCACCCCTCCCTCAACCCCTTGCACTAGGCAGGGTTATAGATTCCACCGGTTACCATGGCCAGAGAGGAGCCAATGGCCGGCAGAAGGTAAGTCCCTCACACACACAAGACAGTAAGAAAAAATTCCCTGATCAGCACCCAAACCCTGCCCCAAGGTTCTCACAGAGATTAGCAAGTTGCCCCTCTATGAGATAGGAACCTGCCACATAGACGTTACCTAAGCTTGACTTCAAAGTCAAAAAAGACAAATGAAACAATTGATAGAGTTGATCACATAAATATTTAATACTTTTGAATATAAAAAATGCCATAAATAAAATTAGTCACAAATGAGAAACTGGAGAAATATTTGCAACTTATATAAAAGTATAAATAGCCTTTTCATATAAGGAACTCTTCAAAACAATCAAAAGATGAACACCACAATTTTTAAAAGGGCAAAGGACATGAACAAGCATTTCTCAAAGAAATACTAATCGCCTGAAACATGAAGAAATATCTCATTGTCCTGGCCTACAAAGGACAGCAAAAGAAAAAAAAAGAAAAGAAATATCTCATCAAACATATGCAGATTAAATCAATGAGATACCATATTTTGTCTGATTATAAATCATCAAAGAGTGTTAACACATGGTGTCAGAGAGAAGGTAAGGAAATTGGCAGTTCCATATATGGTCAGTGGGAAAGTAATTTGGCAAAACCTTTTTGGAAGGCCACTTGACAATCTGTAATAAAAAACCTAAAAGTGCACATACCCTTTGACCCAGCCATTCCAACTCAGTCATTTATTCTAAGAAGCTCATTATACACCATGCAAAGATACAAGGAAGTGAATCATATCATTGTTTACAATAGTAGAGAAAAAGAGAGATTCTGTCTAAATGACCATTTGAAAGAGTCCCAAACCAGTGGTGACCAAATTCTCAAAATCAACAGGAAGAAATGAAGCAATGTTTGGAAGAAAAGATTTGCCTAATGTGGGTAATTGCCTTAAAGTAATAGGATTATGACTGAGTATATTACTGGATTTTTTTGGTCACCTTTCTTTCTTTGTCTTCTTAGTCCTTGAGGAAATCGTGACCAAATGTCTTGTTGTATGGATTGCACTGTAATTTGACCATTAGTGCATAAAACTCTATCCGCCTCGGGTGTTGATAAAAAATGTTCTCCTCTGGGCTGTCTGTTGTTTGAACAAAACCAAGATTAATTACTTGTGTTCCTTCTTTCAGAAAGAGATACACATTTAGCTTTGAAAGAACTATACATAAATTTCTAGTTGCAGACTCTTAAGTAACTCTTAAGTAAGAATTTTATGGTTTTAAGTTAAAGATTAATCTTATAAAGATCAATCTTGTTAGATTCATTCTTCCATATAAATTAAACTGTTACCACATCTTACATATAATATTCTTGTTTTTATTAAGTATTTATACAGTGAAATATATGTTAAAATATATACATTTTAATGGCAAGATCTTTTTATTACAAAAAGTGTGAACAACTTTATAATAGTAACACAAGCTTATATTTAGTAAAGCCCTTTCTATTTACAGAAAGCATATATTTGCATATATTTTTTGTTATACTATATTTAAATGTGGAATAATAAACTTGCAAAACAACAAAATTATAAAGTACCATAGAAAATCATCATAAAAAGTCACAGATGGGTGGAAGCAACCCAAATGTTCACAGATGTTCACAGATGAATGGGTAAACAAAATGTAGTACATACATACGATGGAATACTATGTAGCCTTAAAAAGGCAGGAAATCCTGTCACATGCTACAACATGGATGAACCTTGAAGTACTATACTAAGTAAAATAAACCAGTCATAAAAGGACAAATATTGAATGATTACATTATATGAAGTATCTAAAGTAGTCAAATGCACAGATACAGAAAGTAGAATGATGGTTGCCAGGGTGTGGGAGCAGGAGGGAAATAGGGAATTGTTGTTTGATGGGTACAGGGTTTCACTTCTGCAAGATGAAAAGGTTCTCGAGACCTGTTTCATAACATTGTAAATATGCTTAATAGTACTGAACTGTATACTTAAAAATGGCTATGATGGTAAATTTTATGATATGTATTTTTTTACAATGAAAATAAATGAATGGAAAAATAAATAAACAAACAGCTTTCTTTAGTTAAAAAAAAGGTCGCACATGATGCTGTGCTCTCAAGCTAGTAGAGGAGATATTTATTCATTTATTTCTGATATCTACAGTTCATCTGCTATGTGATAGGCATTTTGCTAAATATTGGGGTTAGATGGTGATTAAGAAATGATCCTGTTCTCAAAGTCTAGTTGGAGAGAGAGCAAGAAGTAAACAGTGTAATAAGTTTTCCACATAGTAGGGTAAGTACTGGGTGCCAGGAAACACAGAGTGGGCGTGCTTCATCTGGTCTCGGAATGGTGGTAAGGAACGCCTTCTTGTCTTGCTGGAGTACCAAAGGTGAGTAGGAATTAGTAAGGCAAAGGTGTGGAATGCAAGACCAGGTAAAGGCATAGTGAGGAAGTCAGGGTCAGTGAATGGCTTGGTGTGATCAGGGTTTAAGGTTGAGAGGGCTGAAGAGATTGAGGACACTGAAGATAGAGCCCTGTCAAGAAGTCTGGATCTTATCTTGGGATCAATTAAAAGTCATGAAAGCTTTTAAGGAGGGGAATATTGTGTCCAAATTTGCGTCTTAAAAGGATTATTCTGGCTGCTACAGTGAGAAACAGATTGGAGGAGACCAAGACTGGAGGCAGGAATATTAGTAAAGATTTAACAACAAGGAGGTGACAGGTGACCTTTGCAGTAGGCTGAGAAATGTCTGGGAGAAGAACTATGAGGTTAGACAACTTCTAGAAGTGTGGCTTTGAACGAGAGGAGAAAGCAGATGACTGCAGGAAAATCTGGAGCCAAAGGATGTGTGTGTATGTGAGTGTGTGTGTGAGTGTGTGTGTGAGAGTGTGTGTGTGAGTGTGTGTGAGTGTGTGTGTGTGTGAGAGAGTGTGTGTGAGAGTGTGTGTGAGTGTGTGTGTGTGTGTGTGTTAGAGTAGGAGGGACAGGCATGTTTAAACACACAAAGAACAGAGAGGAGCTATTCCCTAGGGGTATGGGAGGGGCTAGGACCAGATCTGGAACTTACTTAAGCTTGGCAGGAAGAGAAAGGGCAGGACTCTACTTTCATTTTAATAGGAGGGAAAAGGAAAGGATGGATTTAGGTGTAAATTTGTAGGTTTGCCATTAGAAAATTGAGGGATTCCAATATTATGGTTTTTACTCTGTAAAATAGAAGGGAAGTTCATCCTGGGAATAGAAAGATGGTGGTTTACAGGTAGAGTTAAGGGTGAAACTGGTGCTAAGAAGACTAGGAAAGAGAACTGAATCAGAACAGTGAGATTTCAGGGCAGCACGGGCCCACTGGAAGCTGGAGAGCATAATTCTGTCAGTGTATTTTTGTGGGTGTTTCTGTGAATCCTAGCACCAAAGGTATTTCTTAGGATCTGACCTATGTGCTTCGCCTGGCCTAGACCAGTGCATCTAGACCCAAAGACCTTAATTCACTACAGGCTTGGGAAAAAAATTAATGAAGAGACACTTGTTCTACCAGAAACCTAAATATACTATTAAGTTATAACTATTAAGGGGTGCAGTGATGCTCCTGTAATCCCAGCGACTTAGGAGGCTGAGGCAGGAGGATTACTTGAGCCTAGGAGTTTGAGACCAGCCTGGGCAAAACAAACAAACAAAAAATACCCAAAACAAACAAACAAACAAAAAGTTATAACTATTAAAACAATGTGATATTGGCCCAAGAATTGACAAATAGACCAGTGTAACAGAATAGACAGTCCCAAAACACAGATAATTATATGTTGAACATAGAAGATAAAAAATGTGGCCCTTTAAATTACTGGGGAAAGAAAACTTTAGTCAACAAATGGGAAAGTGACAATTGGCTGTTTGTTAGATGCCTACCACACATTATTCATGAAAAGAAGTTCTGGGTGAATTAAAGATCTAAGTATTTTTTTAAAAAAAAAAAACCTTTTTAAATCATTACAGGAAAATATTTTTATAAACTTGGTTTCAGAAAGGTTCTAATAAATAAATAACTCATGAGACCTAGGATCCAGAAAAGAAAAATCAACATATATGACCATACACAAATTAAAAAATAAAACAAACAAGAAACTCTATATGACCAAAAAAAAAAAGGCTTAAGTTAAAGTCTTAAAAATAAGCTACGAACTGCATGAAAACAGTTGTAAAATACATAACACATGCAGGGTTACTATTAATATGTGGGCTCCTGTACATCAAATCTCCTGCTCTGCATTTGTTCCCTTAATTATATATTAAGTGTCCATACATGTGTGGATTTATGTCTAGATTCTCTGTTCTGCTGCAATGGTCTGTTTGTCTATCCATGTGCTAATATCACACTGTCATATTATGGCAGTATAATAATAAGTCTTTATATCTGGTAGTATAAATCCTCCAAATCCATTCTTCAAAATAAAAAGTAAAAAAAATTAGTGATAATGTTCTTTTTTTCAAATTTGATGAGTACCTACTCAGATATTTATGTCACTAATGTTTATCTCATAAATATTTTGTTATTTATATTAATTTATACCTGCCCAATATTTAATAACACCATAATAGAACAATTTTTTGTATGCCTAGCAACAGCAACAAAATTTATAAAGCTAAAGTTAGGAGCATAAGGGAAAAAATGTGCAAAAACACATTTTTAGTGGAATACTTTCATACACCTCTCATTCTTTGACAGTCCAGGAAGAGAAATATTTGAAAAGACATGACATTGAAGGAGCCAAAGATGGTGAAATAGCAGACAAAAGTTTCAATGCAGCTGTTATAAACATGTTTGAATGACTAAAGGCAACCATGCTTAAAGAATTAAAGGAAAGGATGACAATAATGTGTCATCAAATAGAGAACATCAATAAAGAAATAAAATTATTTAACCAGAAACTCGTAGAAATTCCAGAGTCGAAAAGTAAAATAATCAAAACTGAAAACTTCACTAGAGGGGCTCAACAGAAGATTTGAGCTGGCAGAAGTAAAATCAGTGAAACTGAAGATAGACCCATAGAGATTATCCAGTTGGAAGTACAGACAGTAAAAGGAGAAGTGAAGAAGAGAAAAATCACCAGAGCCTCAGAGAAATGTGAGACACCGTTATGTGCACCAAAACATACACGACGGAGTCAGCAGGTAGAGAGGAGAGACAGGAGTGCTAAAAGTATTCAAAGAAACTACGGTTGAAACTTCCCAAATTTGATGAAAAACATTGATCTACACAGCTGAGAAGCTCAACACACTCCAAGCACGATAAGCAAAGAGTTCCCCATCCAGATGCATCATAGTAAGTATGCTGCAAGCCAAAGACGAAGAAAAATCTTAAAAGCAGCAAGAGCAAGGAACTTGTCACATATATGGAGTCCCCAGTAGGGTTAACAGCAGTCTTTTCATCAGAAAAAATGGGGGCCAGAAGGCAGCAGGCTGATATATTCAAAGTGCTGAAAATAAAATTTTGTCGAACAAGAGTCTTATATGCAGCAAAATTAATCTCTAAAAATGAAGGCAAAATAAAGATATTCCCAGATAAATAAAACCTGAGAAAATTTGTTGATAGCACACCTGTTTGACAAGAAATATTCAGGCAGAAAGCAAGTACTTACTCCAGACAGTAAGGCGAATGCGCACTCACACAAACACATACATACACAAAGCATCGGTAAAGGTAATTATGTAGAAATTACAAGAGACATATATAATTGTATATTTTTCTCCTTTATCTCTTAACTGATTTATAAAGCCATTTCATAAAACAATGTTTATATATATTGTATTTCTATATATTATAGATCCAACAATGCAATTATATATATATTTTTTACTGATAGAACATAATAAATACAATATATTTGACACTAATACCACATGGAAGGTGGGAGCAAAGCTATATTGTCAGAAGGAAAGACACAGATGGTATTGCAAATCTACGGTAATAAATAAAGAGAACCAGAAAGGATAAATAAAAAGGTAATATAAAAACCTGTATATATGTACTTTCTTTCCTTTCTTCTCTCACTTTCTTTAAAAGATTTGTGACTACACAATGCATTAATTATATTAAGTATTGTTGGGTTTTTAACATATATAGACATAATATGTATAACAATAATAGCATAAAAATGGGGTGAAATGGAGCCATTCAGGAGTAAAACTTCTATATTTCACTGGAAATAAGTCATTATAAATCTGCAGTAGATTTTGATAAATTAGGCTAAATTAGAATACAGTGATTGTTGCACAACCCTGTGGAAATGCCAAAAAAATTAAATTGTATACCTTAAATCAGTAAATTGTAGGGTATATGAATTGTATTTCAATAAATCTGTTTTTAAAAAAAGATAAGGAAGATCTGAATAATAGCATATAACTGTGATTTAATAGATAAAATATATCAATGCTGTATAGGACAAAGAATACACATTCTTTGCAAATATCCATGGAATAGTCACCAAAAAAAAAAAAAAGGATTTTACATTAGGCAATAAAGGAAATCTGAATATATTCCCAAAAAGTAGAACTTTGTCCACAATGCACTAAAACTAGATCTTAAATAAAAAGGATTGATAAAATAACCAAATAACTTAATCAAAAGAAAAACAGTCTTTTAAAATCTTTTTGTTATAATAAACTTTTGGATATAATACAAAGGACAATTTCAGTTATGTTTAGAAAATAATGATGAGAACAGTATATATTAAATTTGGGGGTGATGGTCAAAGTTTTATTTACTCAAGTTTTCTTTACTCCTGACCCAACAGGGAGACATATTGTCTATCATGTGACCATTCTGAGGGGTCAGGCTCTTCCTGGCAATAGAGGGGGATACAGGACACCTACAATAGATCCACCATGAGTGAAATTGCCAAAGAAGCCAGATTTCACACAGTCTGGGAAAGTCATATTGATTGCTTGTGTCACAAGCAGAGCCACTGACAGAAGTGGATGAGATTCAGACAGGTTAACAACTGCAGAAGGGAAATCGATGGATATGGGACACTCATATGAAAGAGAGTAAATTCAACAGGAAAGGATTAGGGAGGCTCTTGGGAAGATTAATCAATGACCCTCTTTGTGATCATACTGCGACAGTCCACAGAGAAATCCATAGAGTAGCATCACACACCTTAATCGAAACCTCCCCCATCAACACTTGACTCATTCTTTGCTCACTTTAAGAATTGTGCTTAATTGCAATTATAACCTAATTTTCTGAAATAAATTAAAACTGACTTTTTGAGATGGTTTTTAATTTTCAAGGCAAAGCTCCACTCATCATCTCTTTTTTCACTATATATGCAATATGGGTCCCTGTTTTAAGTGGATTCACTCCAATTCCCTTTTTTTTTTTGTACTATTTATCCTAGGATAATGAGGATCTTCCGCAAATTAACCTTTCATCAGTAATTGGTTTTGTAATGTGACTTTCTTTTTCTGATGCTGAAAAGGGGAAGGCAAAAGGCTGGGGGCCTTTTGGAACTAGTGGAGCAACTCAGAGATGGAGTTAGCTGCTGCCCTGCGCCCTGTGCCCCTGTCAGAAGGAAGAGGTGCTGTCGGAGTCCTCAGAGTAGGGGGCACACATTGTCAAAATAGGTTTTGGCTGGCCCACTGTGGACTAGAAAATGAAAGATCAGCTCTAGCCAAGTGACACGCCCTCTTGACAGTACTGCACTTACCCTCATACATTCGGACCCAAACACTGCTTTTCCCCGAGTCAACAAAGATAATCAAGTGGAACCCAATGTTTTGGCCTGACGTGTCCAGCTTTTCTGTTCATATGCCCTCCCTCAGCTGCTCACCTCTCTCTTACCTCACACAGGGCGTCCTCCTCCGAAGAAACCAGATTCTCCTGACCACATCTGAAACCTGTGGGAAGCAGGGCTGGAAGATGCCCCACTGGGACCATACCAATGCCTCACAGGGACGGCTCTCTTGCCTTTCAGAAACCGCCTGAGTCACACATGAAAATCATCACTGAGCTGGCCGCCAGCATCGACAGCCAAGGTTTGGATTGACAAGCAGTTGTTTCCTTGGAGTGGTGAATTCCAAACTCCTGTGCCAAAGAAAAGATGCATTTGATGCTGCACGGGCATGTCAAGGCCTGCTCGAACACTTATTTTTGTAGTTGTACTTCAGACCTATATACCACCACTCAACTGTGACTCTGATAAATAAGGCTTATGGCATTTTTTAAAAACCTGGCATAATATGTCTTTTTCAGGAGTAAATAGAAAGGATTTGGCTCTCAACAAGGATTGACGCGCTACATTCTATCCTTTGCCTTTATACAGGTGATCTAAGTAGCTTTTCCAAGAGGAGTTTCCAGGTCAAGTATTTTGCCTCGTATTCTAGTTTTAAAGTTCACTGATGCCTGGAAAAATAAAGATTTTTAAAAAGCTAAATGTATATTTGACTTAAATTATGAGCTAACTTTTTAATGGATATTCTAATGCAGTAAATCAACCCCAAGTAAATGCCACCTGGCGTGGGGTATCTCCAATGGTCAAAGGTGACTAGCCTCAGCTTCCTGTTGATCGCAAACTGAAATAAACCCACCATCCAGACTCATCAAGTTTGCTCACCAGCGTTTTTCTGAGCCACACTATTCCCTGGGATCTTTTTGCCATTGCTTTGCCCAGCTGTGGGATTTCTAATCTAATTTATGGTACAAAAATATTAATCGATTGGTTAACCCACCTTTGTGTTTTTGCTTCAAGGTACCACCTTAGGATTTTAAATCTTTTACATCAGATACCGAATACTTAATACATGACTAAATCAATGAGTCACTCACAAACAAAACTTGATTTCCCTCTGGGGGTGTGCCTTCAGTTCTTATGATTCACCCTGTACATATATCTGTCATGGCCCCAAAGGGTGTGTGCAATTATTTCAGTGTGGGAGAATCTCAGATGATTAGCTATAACCTCAATGTTTTGAAGGTGTGACTGTTGTGGGCACAGCCAGACAATTAATTAGATTTGAACAGTCTGTGTACACAACGTCTGTCCTTGAAATTAATTGAAGCCCTTCCACAAAAAAAGGGGGGGGGGAGAAAGAAAACAAGAAAAAGAAAAAAGGATTACTTATCTGCTTTAGAACTTTAATCAAAAAACTTTAAAATGTTTTCATAATTCTTAAAATGTCAGTAATTGCCCTGGTTCCCCATGCTTCAAGGGATTTATTAAGGGTTATTTTCCCATGACAACTTAAAATGAAAATCTCCAAGTTGAAAAAAAGAAACTGGAATAATTGGCTTTGATGAATTCAAGGGACTCTTCCGCGTTGTAACTGTGGGTGCAGAGAGTTTAAGGTGGCAGGTGTGCTCTGAAAATACACTCAGTGAATGTTAACACATCACACTGTGGAAGGAAATGAACAGTCCTGGAGCTGTGCAGCATCACCCAGTAACTGGGTCATCCCAGGCTTAATTCTTTCCTGGTTTCAGGATCGGGCACAGTGCTGTGGTTTTGCAGATAAGATCTTGTGCTCTGGGCCAAAATACAGGAAAGCCTCTCCCTGCGTCAGTCCTGCAGAGCAAACCTGGCAGAGAGCACAAGGCCCCAGCACCGCCCTCCTCCGCGTGCCTGTATCAGAGCTTCAGCCCAACCTTGAGGGCCTGGGGTCTCCCGGGACAAATTGATGGGCTTTCTCTCTTATCCTGGTGACTCCTTGTGTGATTACCAGGCTTCAGGAGAATGAAGAAAACACTGGAAGTACCCCAGCGTTTTAAAGTAAGAATCAGACAGACTTCAGCCTGTGGACAAAGTGTCAGACTAGGAAAGCAACAGTGTCCTAAAAGCAGATTTCACCTTCTGCTTCCGTGATCATCCCCGGAACGTTTTTTGCATGAACTATATCCATCAATGTTAAATGTAGGCTAAAGGGTAAAGGAAAAGACACATTTTTCCATTAAAGACCAGACAACAGATTTAGGATTGTATTAACTCACAAGGAGTTTATGGGAAGCTGTCATGGGCTCACAGACTTGGTGCGAGCAGGGAGATGAACCTGCTCTCAGGGAACTTGGTTGCTGCCTCATCTCAGGAACACCCCTTTCAAGATGTGGCTACCTCGGTTTTGGCTTCTGCCCACCACGGTCATTGCTGCCTGCAGATGCTCTGCCATCCTTGTGTCATTCCCTCAAGATCCAGGTCCTACCAGTGGGACCCAAAGGGACTCACAACCCTCCCCCCAACTCCCAGCATCCAAGAGAGGAAGAATTTGCCTCTCCAGTTTCCACAGAGGCTGGGGGGAAGTAGGGGAAGTGGGAAGCAGTGATCCTTCTGCCCAGACCACACTGCAGGGGAAAGGTCACTGCTCCTGAGGATCAAGGTGCCACTGTGAGGGGAGACAGCAGCTGGGCAGGGAAACCCAACCAATGGCCCCTGCATGGCTGAGAAGGCCAAGGGACTTAGGCTCCAGGAGCCCAGCCCACGAGGGCTTCTCCCTCTTCAGAGCTCCCTCAGCATCTACAGTGGAGCCCACTCACTTGTCACATCACATATTCTGCCCAGGTGCATAAGTACCTTCCAGCGAGCTGGCAAGCTTCCTACAGGGATCTCCAAGGAAGGCTGCACAGTGCTGGGAACATAACAATTACTCAAAACATATGTGTTGACCGAGACTATGAAACAAACAACACATGTGAAATCGTGTACTATATTCTGGAAAACCAGCACAGTGTCCAGAATTGGTCAAACCCATGTTCTCATCTGAGGTTGGTGTGACCTTGGGCCAGTTATTTCTTCTTTCTGAGCCTCAGTTTCTTCATCTGTAGATGTGGATGATAATATACCTACCTTGAAGAATTGTTGGGGAAATTAGAAATAATGTAGGCAAAAATGCCTGGCACATAGCTAGCATTCAATACACAGTTATAATTATAATTATAATCAGATGTGGACTTTTTCTTATGATGTTCCCCAAACAGACACTTCATGCCATGATTAAAGACAAATGTGTTGTGTCTTTAATTTCTTTAGAGAAACTTTGGTTAACCCCAAATTTGCTTTACATCATAGAGTATGTAACATAATTTTTTAAAAATTCCCACAGTTTTTGTACCTTTATATTAGAAGATTAACATTTCTTAATAATTTGTTTTAAATGATATTATGGAAAGGAAAAGCACAACCTAATCCTGTGTCTGGAAAATTTGTGTTAATATCATTTTGGATAACAGCAAAGCCTTTTTAATCAAAGTTTTTAGTTTGATTTGAGGCAAAAGATGAAAATGCTTGGTACTTGGTTAATTAAGGTACAGAATTTTCAAGTTACCAACAAGTATTTATTGAGTGCTCACTATATACAAAGCATGGTCCTAAGCATTTAATATGCACGAAGGGACAAAACAGAGGAAGCTCCCCACCTTCCTTGGGTCCCATTCTAGTGGGAGAGACAGGCCACTAATAATAGAAAACAGAGGTAAACTGAACACTGGATATTTTTTATTTTTTGTTCTAATTGACATATAATAATTGTACATATTTATGGGGTACAGTGTGATATTTCAATACATGTATACATTGTGTAATAATCAAACCAGGATATTTAGCATATCCATCACTTTATACATTCATCATTTCTCTGTGGTGGGTACATTCAAAATCCTATCTTCTAGCTTTTAGAAATATACAATACAATATTGTTAACCGTAGTCACCCTACTGTGCAATAGAACACCAGAGTTTATTCCTTCTATCTAACCGTAACTTTGTACCCATTGGCCAATTTCTCCCTATCCCTCTCTTCCCTCCGCAACCTCTAGTAACCACCATTCTAGTCTCTGCTTCTATGAGGTCAACCTTTTAAAATTCTACATATGAGTAGATCATGCAGTGTTTGTCTTTCTGTGCCTGGCTTATTTCACTTCATATAATGTCCTCAAGGTTCATCCATGTTGCCAATAATGGCAGGATTTCATTCTTTTTTATGGCTGAGTAGTATTCCACTGTGTATATATGTACCCCATTTTCTTTATCCGTTCATCCACTGATGGATGCTTAGGTTGATTCCATATTTTGGCTATTGTGAATAGTGCTGCAATAAACATGGGAGAGCAGATATCTCTTTGACATACTGATTTCATTCCCTTTGGATATATACCCAATAGTGAGACTGTTGTATCATATGGCAGGTCTATTTTTAATTTTTTAAGGAAACTCCATACAGTTTTCCATAATGGCCATGCTAATTTACATTCCCAGCAACACTGGACACTGTGTTACAAGGTGGTAAGTACTGTGTGGGGAAAAGAGGCTAAGGAGGAACAGACGTGGGCCAGAGTACATTTTAAATAGCATAGTCTGGGCAGGCCACATGAGAAGGCCATACAGGAGCAAAACTTATAGAGTCCAATCAAGAGAATCAAAGCCCCCAAAATGTGTTCATGAGATTGGAATATCCAGAATAGCTTTCTAAGATGTCATATTATTCTAAAAAGATTAATTTTTTTCTCTTAGTACATTTTATTGTAGCTATAATCGCAGTCATTCTTTTGGGAAATGTCTTCTCCCGTCCTTTTCACCTTCTTTTCAAGGATAATATATAGGACATGTGCTGAGAGAGGCACTCAGACTCCTACTAAGGAAAAAAGAAAGTTCCTTTCTCTTAATGAGAAATTTGTTCCTGTGGGGAGAATTTTATTTTAATTTGAAATTTAAGTAAAACACACCCAACTACATACTTAGGGAAGTATTGTTTTTAAAGGCGCCTATCGATCCAAAACACGCTCAAACAAGAGCAAGTGGGATACACCCGGGAATAGAGTGTGTTCTCTTGTACATGGATTTAGTAACTACCACACCTATTTCTAAAAACTTGCATGAGATCTGCCAGGATTTTGCTCTCCCTAGAGGGAAGAGCAAAAAAGGCACCAGTGTAGGAAGAAATCCCTACCTGTGATTACTGGGATATTCATAAAACTGGAGATTGTCAAGAAAAAAGAAACTTTTTGATACAGAATTCTCCCAGAATCACATGAGGTACACAGATGCCGAATCTTGTTAAGAGTTGCAAGGGTAAATATCCAGTGAGCTCAATTTTTTTCCCTGTTACATCTAAAACTGCAGCTCTGAATGCTCAGCTCTGCCCCGTGGGATAAGAAAGAAGAGCCGTAGGTGTTGCTTTTGATTAAGGGTTGCCATGGTATCCGGGAATAGAGAAGGGAAAAAAGGGGTTTGGGAATGGCAACTGCAAACTCAGCTAGCTTTGGGACACCTAATGCCCAAATTCAGCTAAATAATCAGTTGGGAATTAGGAAACTATATCCTTAAGAAGGATCTATGCTGAAAATGAGTTTTGGATTCCTAAGGGATCAAGACCACATCTGGGTACATTTGTTGGGTCTATTCCTGTCTTGTTTACCCAAGTTGTTTTCTCTCCTGATTCCTTTCTTCTCAATTCCATAATAAAAAGTTGTCTCTTATCTAAGCTCTTCTTTCTAAGAATGATCAATTTAATGTTCCTTTGACCATGGAAAGTGTAGTCTTTGGGAGAAAACTTTCCAAACTATTGATGAGGAGCTGAATTAGAAATGCTATCAGCAGCCGGGGGAGAATAATGCTGATTTGACCTCTTGGCCCCCTGCCTAACATGGACCTGACTGGACAGCAGGGGACATTTGCATTGTCCTGACATAGGTGCGTGTTTGTTTTTCAATCAGTTGCAAACCAGTATCAGGCTAGTTGGAGGAGCTTTACTTTTTTTAATAAACTAATATACTGAGGAAAATTGCACAAAACTTCGAGTGCACAACTCTGAAATTTCACAAGGTGAGCACCCAGATCAAGGAACAGAAGTGCCCTTGTGGGTTCCTAACCCAGTCACTATGCTGCTTCCTCCTGACATACCTTGAAGTAGTTTTGCCTATTTTTTGACTTGATGTAAACACAATTCTATAGAATGTACAGACTGTACTTTTTCATATCTGGCTCCTTTCACTCAACATTATGTTCATGAGAGGCACCTATGTTGGGAGTAGCAAAAGAGAGTTCATTTTTATTACTCTATAGAATTCTATTGTATGAATATACCAAAATTTATCTATCTATTTATCCATTGTAGACATTTGGTTTGTTTCCAGTTTGGCTATTATGAATACCTCCATGAACATTCTTGTATGTGTCTTTTGATGTGCATGAATCTGCATTTCTGTTGCATATACACCTAGGAATGGAATCTCTGGGTCACAGGATGTGTAAAGATATATTTTTCCATATAGATATCCAATTGACCCACTATCACTTATTGAAAAGATAATCCTTTCTTTCCTCATTGAACTACAGAGTGGCCTTTGTCATAAATCAGTTGACTGTATGTGTGACTATTTATGGGTTCTATGTAATTTTCCACTAATCAGTTTGTCTGTCCTTGTGCCAACATCACACTATCTTAATTACCATAGCTTTATAAAAGGTCTCAATATCTAACAATATAAGTCCTGAACTTTGTTCTTCCTCAAAATCACCTTGACTACTCTGGCCCTTTACATTTCCATATAATTTTAGAAGCAGCTTATCAATTTCAGAAAAAAATGAAACACAAAAATCATCTGAGATTTTAGTTGGCATGGTATTGAATCTATAGATTAATTTAGGACAGAATGGCATATTTACTATGTTGAGTCTTCTCGTCCACATCTTATACCTTTCCATATATTTAGGTCTCCTTTAATTTTTCTCAATAATGTTTTATAGCTTTTACTGTAGAATTTTAGCACTTGAAACCATTCATGAGATTTATTTCTAGGTAGTTTAATGTTTTTATGCTACTACATGTGACTTTTAAATTTATTTTGTCATGGGTATGCAGAAATACAATTTTTTTTTGTATTGAGCTTGATCTAACCATCTTCTTTAAATTTACATATGAATTCTAATAGCTTGCCTGCAATTCTTTCATATTTCCTACATATACAATCATGTTGTCTGTGAATAATGAGTTTTTTTATTATTTTTTACTTTCTATATTTACACTTTTAATTTATTTTTCTTGCCTTATTGCTCTAGGTAGGACCTCAATCAGATATTTTAAAGTCTATTTCTGATGATCATGATATGTGGGTCACATCAGGGTCTGTTTCTATTGTCTATTTTTCTCTTGGTTTTCGTTATTTCATCCCATCTCCTGATATCCCTGGAAATTTTTGATTAAACACAAGTTATTGTGTATGACAAATTATGCAGATAATTTGACACTCTATCTGATGTTATCTTCCTCCAAAGAGGACTTAGCTTTGCTTCCTGGCAGGCAAGTAGAGTGAGAGTTAATCCCTTTAATTTAGTTTGGAATTGAAAGGGACCTAAACTTCTATTCAGTCTTTTAAGAGGAGTGTCTATTTCCAGTTTACCCTTAGCTGAATGTAGCCCTTCCTAGGGTTTAAATGAAAATGTAAATTTTGTGAAAAGCTCTGCTTGGTTTCCCAGCTTCCTAACCACTGCTTTCTGCTTAGCATCTTATCTCCATACTATAATCAGGAAATGCTTCAAAAAGAACTAAGAACTAGTTGTTCTTAGTGGTAAGGTTGGTCTGAAGCATTACCAGAAATGGAAATGACTAAAGGGATTTATTTTTTAGTTATGTGCTCAATATGCTTACTATGAATAGGAAGCAATAACAAAAAATATAAAGTAAGATAGTAGTCTATACTCACAAATTAAAACAACCATTTTATATCTAAATTTAAGGGGTACAAGTACAATTTTGTTACATGGATATATTGCACAGTGGTGAAGTCTGGGCTTTTAGTGAAACCATCACCTGAATAGCGTGCCTTGTACCCATTAAGTAACTTTTCATCCCTCACCCTCTCCCACCTTCCCACCCTTCTGAATCTCCAATGTCTATAATTCCACACTCTATGTCCATCTCTACTCATTGTTTAGTTCCCACTTGTAAGTGAGAACATGCGGTATTTGACTTTTTGTTTCTGAGTGATTTCACTTAAGATAATGGCCTCCAGTTCCATCCATGTTGCTGCAAAGGACATGATTTCATTCTTTTTTATGGCTGAATAGTATTCCATTGTGTATATATACCACATTTTCTTTATCCAGTCATCCATTGATGGACACTTAGGTTGATTCTATATCTTTGCTATTGTGAATAGTGCTGCAATAAACATATGGGTGCAGGTCTCTTTTTGATATAATGATTACATTTTCTTTGGGTATAATCCCAGTAGTGGGATTGCTAGATTGAATGGTAGTTCTATTTTTAGTTCTTTGAGAAATTTCCATACTGTTTTCCGTAGGAATGGCACCAATTTACATTTCCACCAACAGTGTATAAGCATTCTCTTTTCTCCACATCCTCACCAACATCTGTCATTTTTTGACTTTTTAGTAGTACCCATTCAGACTGGTGTAAGACAATATCTCATTGTGGTTTGAATTTGCATTTCTCTGATGATTAGTGATGCTGAGCATTTTTTCATATGTTTGTTGGCCATTTGTATGTCTTCTTTTGAAAAAAGTCTATTCTTGTCCTTTACCCACTTTCTAATAAGGTTATTTGGTTTTTGTTGTTATCAGGTTGTTTGAGTTCCTTGTAAATTCTGGATATCAGTCCCTCATTGGAGGCATAGTTTGCAAATATTTTCTCCCATTCTGCAGGTTGTCTGTTCACTCTGTCAATTATTTATTTTGCTACGCAGAAGGTTTTTAGTTTAATTAAGTCCAACTTGTCTATTTTTGTTTTTGCTGCTTGTGCTTTTAGGCTCTTAGTCATGAATTCTTTGCTTATATCAGTGTCCAAAAGAGTTTTCCCTAGGTTTTCTTCTAGTATTAAAACAATCTTTTAAATTACTTTTATTACAAAAATGATACATGCCTACTGAAATATTAATACAGAAATGTATCAAGTAAAAAGTGAAAGTTTACTGTTCCTTCTATATCTTTATCCCAACTCTTACATCACAGGGTTAACCACTGAGCTAATTTGGGATGTGTGTGTGTGCGTGTGTGTGTGCACGTGCATGTGTGTCCATGTTTGCACATGTGTGTTTTCAATTTTTAAAATGGGAACATGCTGTTCTGCAATGATTTTATCATGGACATACTTCCATGTCATTGAATACAGATCTACTGTACTTCTTTTAACAACTTTACAGTGTTTTGTGGTAAATAAAGTATCATAACTTATTTAGAACATTTGTTGCTGGAAATTCATGTTAGTTCCAATATTTTGCTTTTGCAAACAATGATGCAAAGAATATCCTTGAACATATATAATTCATATATAATTGCTATGTTCATATGCATATATGAACATACACAATTTTATGTTTCTGTAGAATACATGTCTAGAAGTGGAATGCATGGATCAGAAGGTAAGTATTTTACATTTGGATAGGTAATGGCAAATGTGTCCTGTAAAATTCACAATATCTTTCTAATTACCTTTGTTTGTTTGTTTGTTTGTTATAATGAGAATACACCATGTAACTGGGCCACCAGCAGGTTCTTTTTCTCTTTTAGAAGCTTTGGTCTAGATAGAAGTTGGCAAACTATAGCCTGCAGCCTGTTTTTTGTATGGTCCATGAGCTAAGAATGATTTTTATATTTTAAAAAATTTGTATAAAAAAATCCAAGAGGAATAAGCAACAGAGAATATGTATGGCCCACAAAGCTTAAATATTTATTATATGGCTCATTATAGAGAATATTTGCTGACCACTGGTCTAGAACATCCTTTTTAAAGTGTTTTAAAATTAATGCACACTTGAATCCTGGGAATACAGATTCAGAGGTCTAGAGTGGGGCTTGAGATTCCATATCCCTAACAAGGTCCCAAGTGATGCCATTACTGCTGGTTCCTAGACCACACTTGAGTTGTACTGTCCAAAAAAGTAACACTTGAGATGTGGTAAGTGCAACTGAGCAACAGAATTTTAAATTTTTATTTCATTTTAATTAATTTATATTTACATTTAAAGACTAATATTGGTTCAACGATTGAAAAACTTTTAAATATGTTGGTATGTGAATCTACTTTTCAAAGAAGAACTTACGAAATTTAAATACAGATAACTATTTCTTATAAAAATTTAGTGTCCAAATTGAGATGTGGTGTAAGTATAAAATACATGCCGGATTTTGAATAGTTTGTACAAAAAAAGACTGTAAAATATCTCAGCAATAATTTTTTATATTGATTATATGTTGAAATAATATTTTATATATTGGGTTAAATTAAAATTAATTAATTTCAGCTGCTACTTTTTACTGTTCCAATGTTACTATCAGGAAATTTTTAATTATCTACGTAGTTCATGTTCTATTCCCATCAGACAGCATTGGATCAGAGTGGCCCATGTCTGTGTTCCTGAATGCATTCAGCTGCCAAAGGTACTGAGTTCTATCAGGCAAGGTGTAGGTGGCACAACGGGAGAAGTTAGCTCATGGAAAATGTTGTAAAGAATAAAATAATTTATTGATGAAAATTATGCATTTGTCTAGAGAGATTCTCAAGTGTATAAGGAACTCTATGTCCATTCCCCGGAATCCACCTTTCTATCCAAAGGCACAGCATTCTTATTGGAGATTAACATCACAATGCTGTTCATTTCAGTGTATTTTTCTTTGTATAAGGGTGGATTCTAGATCATCCTAGAAATACTGAGCATAACAAATGTTAATAAAGTAGTGAAGGATCGGAGTGAGTAGAGGTGCCTGATCTGAAGCCAGGAGAATACAGAAATCTTGTTCCCCAAGAGTGTCTCCAACCAAAAGATTTGAAAAAACTTTGAAAGTGACTATCTGTAAGCAAAAGAGAAAAAGAAAGAAAAAAGAAAAGAAACAACAGGAGGGAATTCTGAAGAACAGTTTCTACCAACAACCTGGAATCTTCTTTTTGGGGACAATCCCAATTTTAAGTGATGGGGCAAATGTATGTTTATCAGAATTGGAGGTGTGTATTTAATCCAGTCCATAAATGTTGACCTAAAGACCATCTAAGTTCTGAAGCTTAAAGAACTAAAATCAAATGACATGGAAGAAGGAAAATGGAAAAATTTTGTAGTCTAATAATTCAGCTTCTTCTACCTTTTTTCCCTAAAATATCTATTAATAAGCATTCTTTTAAAACTGCATGAAGCTCAAACAAATACTTTTTTTGGAAAGAGAGTACAAAGATGCTTCATTTTATGATCAAACTTTTTATATAATAAAATATAATCGATCATATTAGGATCTCACATGGAATAGTCTTTGAACAGAGCATCACTTAACTTATATGAGAATCCCATTGTCATGACCACTGTTTACTAAAGAACAGTCAAAAATGAAGATGGCAAAACTTTGATATTATAAATAAGTTAATAGGAAAATATAACTTAACTTTCCAAAAGAAAGTTACTTGCATATAGAGTCCAAATATTTATCAGTTTCGTAAAGTGAAGGAAACTGGAATTGGATGAGGTGGATTGGTACTCTTTTGGACATTGTCCATTCTCTGTGTGGACAGAGAGTTGATATCAGAGGGTGATAACATTTTAGGGATTAGTTAAAAATTACTTAGCGTTTAAAAAATAAAAACTGTATCTAAGGCTACATAAGCCAAATGAAGCTTATAAGACACTAGGTTGGAGAGTGCTGCCAAGATGTGCTAATGGGTCTTTGGGGCGGACTCCTGTTGCTAGTGCCTGCTGATTCTTTGGATAATAGTACAAAATTCTTCCTTGGGGAACCAGCCTGGCCTGGCCAAATCAGAGTCATAGTGACTGGCTGAGCATGCATCTGGGCACATGACCCAGACTAGAGCAATCCAATGTTCCTCTTGGGAATTCAAATAAATGACAGCTGGGACAAAGAGAACAGTTGGAGCCGATTCTTCTCAGCAGCAGCAGCAGCAGCAGCAGCATAATAGATTATCAATTAGTTCCTGCGCTCTGGGCTCCTAGAGTTGTTCTCATTGCTGTTGTTTACATGGTTGTTCTGTTTTGTTTTGGTTTTTTTCTTGGATTCTATGAGCTTCTCCAAATTTTTTCAATAGATTATTTGGTTTAAGTTAACCAGACTCAGTTTCTCTTGCTTGTAGGTCAGTAACACCTGTAAGAAAGACCCTGATGAATTCTGGATTTAAACAATGGGAAAATATGTTAAGAGGTAACTTAGCTCATCCCCAAATAGTCATTAAGCAGAATTAGATTTAAATGATCTCAGAAAGGCATAATCTGGCCTAGCTATACATTAAATATGAAATGTCTGATTTCAAATCAAAAGTGTAGTTTATTATATCTCAAACAAGAAGCGGTACAATTAATCAAAGTATGTGCCTAAACCATCGACAGAGTTTTGCCATCTTAACAGTAGCTTGTTTATGCCAGCAGCAAAGAAGCCTGGAGAGCGAGTGGCGATGAAATCGCGAAAGGTATATTCCAGAGCTTGTTGAGAATCGAATATTTTTCCTTGCAAGAAGTGGTCCAAAGCCTGGAAGAAGTGGTAGTCAGTTGGTGCAAGGTCTGGTGGATACAGTGGATGGCAGAGAGTTTCCGAGTCCAGCTGCTGTAGTTTGAGCAGCATTGTTTGTGCAACATGTAGTTAAGCATTGTCTTGCAAGAGGATTGGGCTGTCTCTATCGACCAATCTCAGCTGCTTAATCGCAAGCATCCTCATCTGCTCAACTCGTTGCAGTAGACATCTGCTGTAATCGACTGACCAGCTTTCATGAAGCTGTAGTGGATAGTACCAGTGCTGGACCACCAAACAGACAATATTAGCTTTTCTTGATGAATATTCGGTTTTGGACCGTGTTCCAGCACTTCATCTTTAGCCAACCATTGTGCCGACCACTTGCGATTGTCAAAAAGAATCCATTTTTCATCACATGTAACAATATGGTGTAGCAATGGTTCACCTTTATGTCATGACAGCAAAGAAAGGCAAGCTTCGAGATGACTTCTCTTCTGACCCTCATTTAATTCATGCGGAACCCATCTATCCAGTTTCTTTACCCTGCCCATTTGTTTCAAATGATCCGATATTGTTGGAATAGTAACGTCAAACCTTGCTGCTAATTCACGTGTAGGTTGAGATGGATTTGCTTCCACTACAGCTTTCAGCTCATAATTATCTACCTTGGTCTCAGGTCACCCACGTGGCTTATTTTCAAGATGAAAATCACCAGAACAGAACTTCTCAAACCATTGACGTTCTGTGAGTTCATTAGCCACATCCTTCCCAAACACTTCATTGATCTTTTGAGCTGTCTGCACATCATTGGTTCCACAACGACAGAACTCATATTCGAAAATAATATGAATTTTTGACTTATCCATGGTTTCACAAAAATTGCTCTAAAAAAAAATTGGAAAGATAATCACAAGCCAAAACATGTGTTTGAAAGACTGAGGAGGTACCTTCACAATAAAAATAGAACAAGAAGTGTCAAAGTGAAATGTCAGAGATATCAACTGTCAAACTTAGTACTTAAGGAAATTGGACATTTCATACTTAATAACCTAAGACATCGCATACACCACAATGTCACCTATTATGAAGGAGAGTGGACCTTCCAAGAGTTTCTTCCTTACATCCAATTTAAAATTCTCAATTTTTGGACAATATTCATTTAATGCTATTAGCTCATTATGTGTTTACTAAATACTTATTAGGGAACCAGGATGGCAAAATGTTGATGCAGGGTGATTGGTATGTGGGCATTCATCATACTATTTCCCCTACTTTTGTGAAGTTTGAACATTTCCATAATAAGTCATTTTTTTTAAAAACACCTATCATGTGTATAACATGATGGCAATATTGTGGGAAGGACAAAATAAGATCCTACTTTCAAGAAGTAGGTCAAAGGATGAAAATACAGAACTCTTGGTCTATGTAGAAAAGCTTTTGTGAGCACAGGCATAGAGCAAGAAGCCCTCAGACATGGATGAAGATCCTAGAGGGACTTGCACTTGGCATGAGGGAGCCAGATGAGCACACAAATAACAAAGATGTGCAACCGTGGTGGGGTGCACACCAGGGCTGCATGTTAGCTGCTCACTGGGCTCCTGCTTTAATAGGTGTTAGAGGATGTGCTACTTTTGCTGAATCTGATTGAGGCCCAGCCAGCAGGTTGCTGAAGCATCAGTCATAAGAGAACAAACGGAGACGGAAAAATGGGTTTATTAGAACCGATCTGGGTAGGGGTGGGGTGGAGGAGGCAGTGCTCTGAATGTGCATATAAGGAAACCATTGCTAACCTGCATGGGCTAGGGAATGAGCAGCATGCTCTGGCAACAGTGGGTGACAAATCAACTGCCTTCTGTTGCACATGGGCCCTGTAGCCTGTAGCAGGACTAGTGTAGCCTGCTGTTAAAAGCAGGCACTGTCATCAGATGATGTGGATTTGGATCCTAGTTCCACAACTTCTTTTTTTCTTTTTTTAATCAAAAAAAATTTTAATTCTGGTAAAATATACATAACATAAAATTTACCATCTTAACCGTTTGTTGTTTTTTTTTTTCTGAGACAGAGTCTTACTCTGTCACCCCAGGTAGAGTGCAGTGGCATCATCATAGCTCACTGCAACCTCAAACTCCTGGGTTCAAGCAATTCTCCTGCCTCAGTCTCCTCAGTAGCTGGGACTACAGGTGTGCGCCATGATGCCCGGCTAACCGTAGAGACGAGGTCTCACTCTTGCTCAGGCTGGTCTTGAATCCTGAGCTCAAGTGATCCTCCCGCCTTGGCCTCCCACAGCGTTAGGATTACAGGTGTGAGCCACTGTGCCCGGCCGTCATCTTAACCATTTTTAAGTGTATGGTTTAATAGCATTAAGTACATTCATATTGTTGTGCAACCAATCTCCAGAACTCGTTTCATCTTGCAAAACTGAAACTATACCCACTAAACAAGAACTCCTCACTCCCTACTCCCCCCAGCCCCTGGCAATCACCATTCTACTTTCTGTCTCTATAAGTTTGGCTACTCTAGGCACTTCATATAGGTGGAATATACAGTATTTGTATTTTTGTCACTGGCTTATTTCATTTAGCATAATATCCTCCAGGTTCATCCATTTTGTAGCATGTGTCAGAATTCCACTCCTTTTTGTGGCTGAATAATATCCCATTGTATGGACAGAGCACGTTGTGTTTGATGCACACGTGAGTTGCTTTGGCCTTTTGGCTACTGGGAATAATGCTACTATGAACAAGGGTGTACAAATACCTTTCTGAGACCCTGCTTCCAACTCTTTCGGGTATATACTCTGAAGTGAAATAGCTGGATCATATGGGAATTCTATTTTTAATGTTTTGAGGAACTGCCATGCTGTTTTCCACAGTGGCCTCATCATGTTACATTTCTACCAGCAATATATGACTGTTCCCATTTCTCCACATCTTCACGAACACTTGTTATTTTCCTTTTTAAAATTATAACAGGCATCCTAGTAGGTGAGCTTGGATGTTTTAACACTGCCATGTGATTTGGAAAATGTAAAGCTCTGAAATGTAATCCATAAGTGGCAGAGAATGCTGAAAGTAGCCATAGTTGGTGGTAGCATAGCCACACAGAGACACTGAAGAAGTCCCTGCAGGGGAAGGTCACAGGCCAGCTAGTGCCAGAGACCCCAAAAGAGCCAGTGAGAGCCATGGGTGCCTAGATGAGGGAAGTACAGTACAGCCACACCCAGAAAACTGTGCTTAGTTGGGGCTGCTTTCTACCACAACTATGTAGAGAAAAGGCTGGCAGAGCACAAAGAGGAACCAAAGCTATTAAAAGAATGGAGGAATCGGTCCATAGCAAAAGACTAAAGCTCCAAGGGGTAGTTTGGGTCATCTGTGTCATACAAATATATAATGGACAAAACCAGTGAAGAATTATTTTTTAAAGAAAGAGGATGTCTTAAGTAGGGAAAATATACTAGCAATATTGCAAAGACTTCTTAAAAGAAGGATCTGGGTTCAATATTAGACCAAAAAATATTAGTAGAGGGCTATACAAAATGAGGAATAGTTTTACCAGAAAGTGAGGAAGTACTATTTTTAGAAATCTCTGCTGAAAGTATTTCATCTTATTGCAGGGAAAGTTCAATCTTTCTACAGATCAATTAAGGAACAGAAGAATGTTCAGTCTCTGACTTCTTTGATTAAAAAAAAATGTCATTCAAAGTGAACATTTCTCTCTTCCCAATTGATTTCAGAAAACTATCAAAATCTGACTCAGCATGTCTGAAAAATTCATATTCTTCCTTCCCTCCCACCCCACCTCTTTAAAAAAATCCCACGGGCCCCATGGCCTTTGGGATCACCTTCACTGCCTCCCCCTCTCCTCCTCACTTACCAGTCTGGTGGTTTCTTCCGAATCGCTTTTTTAAAAATTGATACATAATAATTGTACATATTTATGGGGTACATGTGATATTTTGATACATGCATACAATGTGTAACGATCAAATTAGGGTATTTAGCATATCCATCGCCTCAAACATTTATTTCTTTGGGTGGGGAATATTTCAAATCTTCTCTTCTAGCTGTTTTGAAGTATATACTAAATTATTGTTAACTGCAGTCACCCTACTGTGCTGTTAAACACTAGAACTTATTCCTTCTGTCTAACTGTGTGTTTGCACCCATTAACCAACTTGTCTTCATCCCCCCACCCCAACTCTTCCGGCCTCTGGTAACCACCAATCAACTCTCTGCCTCCATGAGCTCAGCTTTTTTAACTCCCACACACGAATGAGAACATGTGCTATTTGTCTTTCTGTTCCTGGCTTATTTCGCTTAACATAATGACCTCCAGTTCCATCCATGTTCCTAAAAATGACAAGATTTCATTCTTTTTCATGGCTGAATAGTATTCCATTGTGTATGTATACTTGCTTCAGTGTGCTGAAGAATTTTCCCTAGGTTTCCTTCTAACAGTTTTATAGTTTCGGGTCTTACTTTAAGTCTTTAATCCATTTTGAGTTGATTTTTGTGTACAGTGAGAGATGGGGTCTAGTTTCATTCTCCTGCATGTGGCTATCTGAATTGCTTTTTGAGGCTGCCTGTCCCTCCGTTCTCTGCTAACCCAGCCTGATTCTTGCTCCAGCCTTATCTACAGTGTGGCAGCGACTCTCTCGTACGTGGACACTCACCTCTATTCTCCATCCTCACCCCTCCCAGCGGCCCCCCACTCCCCAGCACCCTCCACTTCCGCACCCCCTCTTCAGTGCTCCCAACACCCCTCCATCACTCTACAATTGATCTGGCCCCCAATCCACAAAAAACTCCCAGTTTTCTGAAGAATAGTCTGGAAAACCTCAAAATGACCTTCAAAGTGAATTGAGCCCTACCTCATGAGTACCAGCACTTCCAGGACTGACCATGCATGTTTTTAAAAAGTTACATTATTGGCAAAACAATATTAAAATTCAAGGCAAAAATTCCCTACAATTCCATCAGCTATTTACATCAATATTTCTATAGTTCCATGGTACCCTCATCCTCGTCCATATGCTTGGTCAAAGTTTACAGACTTGTAGTAATATTTATAGAATTTAGTTTCTTCCTATTTTGCATAACATGATATCATGAGTAACTTTCCATTGTGCTACAGTCTTTTTCTACTTTCCCCTCTGACTTTGGCCTTACAAACAGTGCTAAAATGCCATCTTGGTGTAAATGTACTTGTAGGCTAGTAATTTTGTATCCATAAGGCAGATTCTCAAGAGTGTCATTTCTGGGTCAAAAGGGAACATGTATTTTTAATTTGAATAGATTTAGCCAAATTATATCCCCAGATCATTGCTACAATTTATATTTCTACCACCAACGTATAAGAGCATCTGATTTCATGTATTCTTACCAGCCACTCTGTAATTTTTGCGAATCTGAGTTTTTCTAAAACCAGGTGCTTCAGTTTCTTCAATTTACATTTCCCTGATTACTAAGGAAGCTGATCTTTTCACATTTTTAATGACTATTTAAATTTCTCTTCTTGGGAAAAGCCCATTAAATGCCTTTCCCATTTTTCCATTGAATTGTTTGTGTTTTTCTTCTCAAGTCGAGGCTCCTTGTGGATGGAAGACATTAACCCTTCCTCTGCCATGTGTATTGCAAGCACTTTTCCCAGTGTAGGTCTCTCAGCACCCTTTAGTCCTGAGTCAGAAAACTAAATATCCTTCGTCATAACAAAGGAGAATGCGTTCAATTTGCTACTTCCGTGGGCAGCCTGCTCCATCATCCATCTCCTCCTCAATTAGTTAAATCGCTTCAAAATGGGAAGGGCCTGTGCTGGTGTGAAGGGCTAGGAGTGAAATGCCAGAGGCCCCAGATGAGTGAATGTGCGGGGGCAGGGCTGGGGAAGGGCACAGGACATGACTGGGAGGTAAGCAGGGGCTGGGGCACGCAGGGCCTTGTAGGATTGGCCTGAAGCGGACAGGACCGGAAGGAGCCCAGTTGGGAGGATACCACTGTGGTCGGGGTGCGAGACAGCGCTGGTTACACGAGGCATTGGCAGCAGGTGTAAGGAGAGGTTGATAGATATATTCTGAGCCATAGAGAGGGGTCAGTAGATGACACGAGCAGTGAGGGAGGAGACGTAGAGATTGACTCCTGTGATTCTGGCTTAAAGAACTGGAAAGGAGTAGATTGGGAGGGGAGAAAACAAGATTTAGTTTAAACTTGTTAATTCTGAGCTACCTGTGAAATAACCAGATGGAGAGATTGTCAGAGGACGACGCTTCGACTTGGCATCTGGGCTGAAGACGTGAATTTGGGACTAAACAGCAAATAAATAGGATTTAAAGGTAGGGGAGAGGATTAGATCCCCCAGGAAAAAAGTGTAGATAGAGAAGACAAACGCGGCCTGAGCCTGGGAGAGGGGTTGCTGGCGAGGGAGACTGAGAAGCAGCAGGCAGAAGCCAAGAGAAGAAAGTATTCCAGCAAGGGGGGTGCAGAGTGCTGGCAAGGGGCACAGGAGGGGAGGGCCGGGAGGCCACTGCTGGTCTGGGGGCACGGAGGGCACCTCGCCAAGGGCAGTTTCAGCAGAGTGCCTGGGCGCGGGGAGCAGACTGACTGAGTGGCAAAGCTGCTGAGAGGTGAGCAAGTAGAGCTGGCATCGGGGGACAGCTCTGCCAGGAAGCTCAGCTGTGGAGAAAGGCAGGTGGCTGAAAGGGTGCGGAGTGCCAGAGAGCTGTCTGGTTTCTTCAAGGGGGGGACCGAGAGCTTGGTTCAGTGCAGATGGGTGGCGCCCCTGAGAGTGAGAGGACATGGGGCCGGCGCATGAGGACTGGCTTGACCTGAGGCAGGAGGGTGACGTCCCTTGTCACAATAGAAGGGACAAAGGAGAAGACAGGAGACGAAATGAAAGAGCGAAGGAGAAGAAGAATGAAGAAAAGACTCATCTCATGAGAAGATGAATTCCAGCAAGTCAGAAAATGAACCCAGGCTTGGCGACCCTCAGTACCCCAGCGAACAGAGCGGCGCCTCAGGGCGTGATTCACAGAGAACCGCAGTGGATACCAACAGGAAACGGTGCTGGAACGGTGGGAATCGGCAGTTCGCACAGGAAGCTGTGGGAGATGTTTCCTGTAGTCTCCCTGAAGTTGGGACGAAATTAAACAAGCAAGATGAGTTTGGTGCTTTGGCCAGTGTGAAAGCTGCTGGTGAACTCCATTCTCCTTCATCAGGAGAAGTAACTGAAATGAATGAAGCTCTGGCACAAAATCCAGGGCTTGTCCACAAATCTTGTTAGGAAGATGGTTGGCTGATCAAGACGACACTGAGCAACCCTTCAGAACTAGAGGAACGAGTGAGTGAAGAAATATGAGAAATACGTAAAATCAACTGAGGAGTGGAAACGGAGCCCTTAAATAAACCAGCGTGGAATAACCGAATCCATCACAGTTGTCTTAAATTAGTGCTGGATAGACGACTTAAAACAGCAACTACTCTCAACACTGCTAATGAAAGAAAATATGCCTTAACTTTCTAATGATTGTAGATAAACAAAATATGCATCTTTTTCACAATACCCTATTTTTTTAGACTAGGCTCTAGTACTCAGAATTCATGAAATTGTCCGTGGTAAAAAGTAGTTATAAAAATGATGTAATTCTAGGATAACATTGTTATGTTAAGCCTTATATAATACTGTAGCTTGCTTACATCCATACCACGATTTGGGTTGAAATACTTAATGATCTTTCCATTGGAAATAACTGGGAGTGGAGAAGTTTTTCTTGGGTTTATGGTGTCCAATGAAGAACAATATTATCTTAATTTTGCAATATACTGCATTTGCTGGTGCTGTTTTTATACAGTGAGCAACAGCTTTGCAGCAAAATAATAAAATATTCAACTTTATTTTTAGAAAAAGCAAGAAAATGAATCCATGGCAAAGATAAGTGATACTAAAAACAGTGACAAGCAAAAAAAAAAATGGGGTGGGGTGTGCACTTATAATTAAGTATTAATAATTGCTGGCTATTTTTTTTAAAGGTAGTCCAAAACTAAAGTTCAGATGATGTAAACATGAGAGATGGGAGGAGAAGAGATGGAGGAGAAAAGTGAAATCCTACTAGTTCTCCATCTTGTTCAGGGGAGGAAACAGATACTGAGTACCTCTAGCCATTGAGAGAAGAATGGGTGTCAAAAAATGTAATCAAGGCCGGGTGCGGCCTGTAATCCCAGTACTGTGGGAGGCCGAGGTGGGAGGATTGCTTGAGGCCAGGAGTTTGAGACCAGCCTGAGCAAGAGCGAGACTCCATCTCTATAAAAAATAGAAAAATAAGCCAGGGTGGTGGCATGCACCTGTAGTCCCAGCTACTGGGGAGGCTGAGTGAGGCAGGAGGATGGCTTAAGCCCAGGAGTTTGAGGTTGTGGTGAGCTATGATGACTCCACTGCACTCTGAAATGTAATCATAATCTTAGAAGAATACAAGATGTATAGATTCTATATGTTCTAATTCCTAGAGGGAAAAGAATGGAACAAATAAAACTCTATTCATTCAAAGAAAGTAAAAGATTTTTTACATGAAAAAAGAAAGACAAAAAAGAAATATTTCTATTTAGAAATAAAAATAGAAAACCTAAAATAAGATGGTATGAACAGTTTCAGACATATCTCATTGAGGGGAGTGGAAAAGTGAGTTTCTAGAAAAACACAATAAAATTTCTGCACAAGATTATCTTTTTTCACCCCAATTGGAAAGTATTGAGGAACACCTCTAAAATTCTTTGTATTAATAAATACAGCAGTTACTATGGCTGTATAATAAATTACCCCCAAACTTAGTGGCATAAAACCACCATTTATTTTGCTCGCGGATTCTATGGATCAGGGATTTGGACAGGATATGAGGGAGATGGGCTGCTTTTGCTCCACAATGTTTGAGGCCTCAGTTGGAAGAGTCAAAATCTGGGAGTTGGAATCCTCTGAGGACTGGTTCATTCATGTGTCTGGTAGCCAATGTTGGCTGTTGGCTGGGGGCCTCATTTCCTCTCCATGTGGACTGAGGCTGGGCCGCTCCGTGTGGCCTGGGCTTCCTCACAACATGGTGGCTGGGTTCCAAGGGCAAGCGTTCCAATAAGTAAGAGCCAGCTGGAAGCTAAAAGTCACACAGCATTAGAGCCACATTCTGTTTATTAGAAGTGAGTCACTAAATCCAGATCGTAATCACGGGGAGGGGAATTAGACTTCACCTCTTGTGAGCAAAGTGGCAAAGAACTTGTGGACATATTTTAAAACCATCATAATAACCAAGTGGAATCCTTTTTGGTAAAACATAAAATGTACTATATGAACAAATTTTAAAGCTTTAATTCTGCAACAGGACATGATAATATACTAAACAAAGATGATATATGGTTAAGACCACATAGTGGGTGTGAAGTGAGTATCTCATTATATTTATTAGACAGTATTAGTCTTAGTGATTTGTCATTAACAAACTCTTTGTGAAGTTTCGCAAGTTGCCTTTCAGCTCTCAGATCAGGTAAATACATAAGAACTACAATCAAGAAAATCAGCTGTTTGCTACTTATAAAAGATGGGTAGAACAAAATAAAAATAAAGGCTTTGAAATAAAAGGACATAAGAAATATACCAGGTATCCTAAGAAAAACATTTAGGGAATTTCATAGTCATTAACCTTATAGGTAATCAGGAAAATAGAAGCTAAAACAACAATGACATACCAAACAAACAAGATTTAAAAGTATTAATAATGTCTGTTGTTTGCATGGGTGTAGGGAAAGGTATGCTATTGGTGGGTGTGTAAAATTACATAGCCTTTCTGGAAGACAATTTGCAGTATCTGCTAAATTTTAAACTCCATACCCTCTGATTCGACAATTTCACTCCTAGGTATTCAGCCTACATACATCTTTGCTATACAATACTATGCAGCATTTTTAAAACAGAGGAAGATCTATATTTAATAATATGGAAGGATCTCCAAAACACAATGTTAAGTGAAAAAAGAAAGCAATAGAGCAATACATATAGCACAAACCCTTTTATTTTTAAAGTTACAAAACTAAATCATGTATCTACATCTTGTTTACTTATGTTCATACCTATACATCACCAAAAAATATGAAGAATGATTTGCATTAAACTAATAATGGTGGCTTACTCTAAGGACTGTAGTAGGATTAGAAGTTTGGGGTAAGGAGGTAATTAAACACTTTTTTCCTCTATACCCTGCTATATTTCAAATTTCTTAAAAATAAAATATACCTATATTAGCTGTATAATTTAAAAATGAAAAATAAAATGAACTTTTTTTTCTTGTTTTGTAATTGTTTTGTAACATCTTTATTGAGATATAATTCCCATACCATACAGTTCACCCATTTAAAGTGTACAATTTAATGATTTTTAGTATATTCACAGAGTTGTGCAGCCATTATCATAATCAATTTTAGAATATTTTCTTCACTCTCAAAAAAAGCCACGTACCCTTCAGTTATCACCCAACCCCCACAATTTTCGTCTCCTCCCAGCCCTAGGCAATCACTAATCTACTTTCTGTCTCCATAGATTTGCCTATTTAGGACATGGACACATAGAATATGTCATGTTTTTGTAAATGGCTTCTGTCACTTTGCATAATATTATAAAGGTTCATCTGTGTTGTAGCATGTATCAGTACTTTATTCCTTTTTATGGTCAAGTAATATTCCATTGTATGGATAAACCACATTTTGTTTATTCATTCATCAGGTGGTAAGCATTCAGGTTGGTTCCACCTTTTGGCTATTATAAATAAAGCTATCATAAACATTCATGTACAAGTTCTTATGTGGACATGTCTTCATTTCTTTTGCATATATACCTATGAATTGCTGGGTCAAATGATAGCTCTGTTTAACTTTTTGAGAAACTTCCACACTGTTTTCCAAAGTGGCTGCACCATTTTCCATTCCCAGCAGCAGTGGATGAGGGTTTCAATCTCTCTACATCCTCACTAATACTTTTTTTTTATTATAGCCATCATAGTGGGTGTGAAGTGAGTATCTCATCATATTTATTTCCCTGATGATTAATGATGTCGAGCATCTTTTCATGTGCTTATTGGTCATTTGTATAACTTCTTTGGAGAAATGTTTGTTCAGATCATTTGCCCATTTTTTAATTGGGTTAATTTTATTGTTGAGTTGTAAGAGTTCTTTATATATTCTGAATACAAGTCCCTTATCAGATATATGATGTGCACATATTTTCTCCCATTGCATTAGTCTTTTCACTTTCTTGATAGTGTCATTTGAAGCACAAAAAATTTTCATTCTGATGAAGTCCAATTTTATTGCTTGTGCTTTTGGTGTCATCTCTAAGAAACCATTTTGCCTAATCCAAGGTCATGAAGATTTACCCCTATGTTTTCTTCTAAGGATTTTATAGTTTTTGCTCTTACATTTAGGTCTTTGATCCATGTTGAGTTAATTTTTGTATATGGTGTGAGACAGAGGTAAAACGTCATTCTTTTGAGTATAGATATCCAGTTGTCCCAGCACCATTTGTTGAAGAGACTATGCTTTTCCCTTGGCACCCTTGAAAAATCAATTTACCACCAATATAGGTATTTATTTCTGGACTCTAAATTCTATCCCATTGATCTGTATGTCTAACTTTATGTCTGTACTACACTGTCTTGATTACTTTTGCTTTGTAGTAAGTTTTGAAATCAGGAAGTGTAAGTCTTCCAAACATTGTTCTTCTTTTTGAGATTGTTTTGGCTATTCTAAGTCCCTTGAGTCTCATATAAATTTTAGGATCAGCAGTGTGCCAATTTCTATAAAGAAGCCAGTTTAGATTCGGATAGGGATTACATTGAATAACACGAACTTTTAAGATGTTAGATATGATGTTATTATTTTGTGGAACATGGGAGTAAACTATCATTTCACCAAGGGGTTTCATGAGCCTGAACTTGTAGGAGTTAATAGATGTCAATGTTTGTCATCATCTAGATCCAGAATTGCAAAATTCTCATTTTGCTTCCTATGTACCTTTCAAAACCGTATTTCCTTCTTCTCCATCTCTGTTCTACTTTTCTGGTTTAGGTCCCCAGCACTTCGAATCTGCATTACTAAAGCATCTCCCAGAAGTCACTCTATCTTCACTCCAGTCTGCTCTAAATCATCCTCCAACCTGAAGTCAGAATCGTCTCTCTAAAGCCCAAATATGATCCTGTCTCTTCCTTTTGAAAAACACTTCAATGACTACCCATGACTGTCAAGGTAAATTTCAGATTAGCATACTTATAAGGCCCTTCTAAGTCTGGCTCCCACTTGCCTGCTGCTCTCTCTCCTATCCCTTCTCAGTCATACCAACCCAATCCTATATTTCAGGCGTGCCAAGAAACTGCAGTCCCAGAACACACCACTTTCACACCTCCCTGTGCTGCACACATATGACTTTTGCCTGGAGTGCCCTCCCCTCCCATCACGCTGAAAAACTCTTAGTCATCTTTCAAGACTTGGCACAAATATTACTTTTACTCTTTTGATGATGATGATGATGGCAGAACAGGCATTTGGTAGCAAAATTTAAACCATAAAAAGTATAAAATTAAAATTAAAAGAACTCCCATCCACAACCTCCAGTCATACTCTTGCTATATCAATTTTTACTTCACGTATTTTGAGGCTCTGTTATTAGGTGCATACACACATGATTATCATTTCTTCCTAATGTACTGACCTGTACATGTACTGACCTGTAAATGATATTGTATCATTTATCATGATACAATATCCCTTTTTCTGGTAATATTCATTGTCTTTAAGATTGTTTTATTGATTATTTTATAGCCAATCCAGCCCTTTTATGCTTAAAGATTACATAATATGTATCTTTTCTTCTCATTCATTGGTTTTTAACCTGTTTGTGTCTTTATATTTAAAGTAAATTGCTTATAGACAGCATATGATTGGGCCTTGCATTTTATCCATTCTGAGAACCTCTGCCTTTTCATTAGAATGCTAGTCCTTTTTACTTAATATAATTATTAATATAGTTAGATTTAAGGCTATAATTTTGCTATTTGTATTCTATTTGTCTCTTCTGGTTTTTGTTGTCTTCTTCCTTCCTTTTGATTAACTGAATATGTTTTAGAATTCCATTTTAATTTGTCCATTGGTTTTGTAGCTATACTTCTTTGCCTTATTTTTTAGCTATTGCCCTAGGATTACAATATACATCCTTAACTTTTTACAGACTGCTGAGAGTTTATATTGCATACTTCACATCAAATGTAGAAAGCTTGCAACTATATGGGTTTATTTACATCCCCTATTCTTTATATTATAGTTGTAATAATTATTACACCTACATACATTACAAACAATATTATAATTACAATTATAATACAATAGTATAATTTTTGCTTTAAGATTGTATTTTAAAGAAATTAATAGGACAAAAATAATCTTTTATATTTATCCACGTATTTTATCATTTCCGACGATCTCCATTCTATTCTGTAGATCTGAGTTTCCATCTGGTTTCGTTTCCCTTCAGCCTGAGGAACTTCCTTTAGCATTTCTTGTAATGCAGGTCTGCTGCTGACAAATCTCTTAGTTTTTTAAGTCTAAAAAATTTTTATTTCATCTTTATTTTTAAAGGATATACTCACTAGATATGGAATTCTGAATCGATGGGGTTTTTTCCTAGTACTTTAAAGATGTTGTTCTACTGTCTTCTGGCCTCTTGTTTCTGATAGAAATCCCAGGTCATTTGAATGTTTGTACCCCTGTATACAGGGTGTTTTCTCTGACCATGTTCAAGATTTTATTTTTATTCAGTTTCAATAGTTTGATTATAATGTCCCTAGGTGTGCTGCTGTTGCTGCTGCTGTTTTCCAAATCCTACTTAAGAGTTTCCTGAGCTTTCTGAATCTATGAATTTATGCCTTTACCTTAAACATTAGCTGTGCCATTTTTGCCTCTCCTTTCCCTCTAGGACTCCAATTGTATGTATGTGAGAACTTCTGGTTTGTCCAGCAAGTCCCTGAGGCACTGCTAATTTTTTTCAGTCTTTGGAAAAAAGTGTATGTTCTTCAAAATGGGCAATTTCTATTGATCTACCCTCAATTTCACTGACTCTTCTGTCATCTCTCTTCTGCTCTTAAGGCCATCCAGTGAAATTTTTTATTTTTGATATTGAAATTTTTCTTTCTAGAATTTCCATCTGGTTATTTGTCATAGTTTCTATTCTGCTGAGATGTTCTATTCTTTTATTTATGGCAAACATATTTCCTTTATGTCCTTGGGCATAGTTATAAGAGCCACTTTAAAATCTTTGTCTACTAATTCCAGTGTCTGAATCATCTTGAAGTTGGTCTCCATTGGTCATCCATTGTCTTAGAATAGATTATGTTTTCTTGTTTTTTAGTATGTCAGGGAATTTTGGTTGTATCTTGAATATTGTGAACTATACATTGTAAAGGCTCTGGATTCTGTTATGATCCTCTGAAGAATGTTGACCTAGTTTGTAACTTATAGTTAACACGACTGAACTCAAATTGTAAACTCCATCTCCCCTATGGGAGCTCATATTTAATCAGTCAGTTCTTTTAGCCTTAGCTGCCTATTTGGTGTCTGCCCCATGCATATAAAGATTTGGGGTGAACCAGAGTCTTGGGCAGAGTTTAAGGACAGAATTTGGGTTCTCCTGTCCTTTCTTGGTTCCCTCTCTTCACTTTTCACTGTCTGTGGTTGTCCAGAACTGTGTCCTCTAGTTCAGCAAGCCAATAATATTGCAGGGGTTTCTTAAATCAGAATTTTAGCTGCCCTACCTGGTGCAGACTGAGGCCTGCCCTCAGGCTAAATGCTACTTACAAAGAAAGAAACTCACACTGTGATGTCCCCTTTTTCCAAGTGTCAACTCCCCTGAAGCATCTACCTGGTTTTGTAAATTTTCTAGTATCTTCAGGTACAGGCATACCTCATTTTATTTTACTTCACTTTATTGTGCTTTGCTTTATTGCTCTTCACAGATATTCATTGTTTTTGTTTTTGTTTTTTGGTTTTTTTTACAAATTGAAGATTTGTGGCAACTATGCATTGAGCAAGTCTGTTGGAGCCATTTTTCCAACAGCATGTGCTCACTTTGTGTCTCTGTCACATCTTGGTCATTCTTGCAATATTTTAATCTTTTTAATTATTATTATTATTATTATTGTATCTATTGTGGTAATCTGTGATCAGTGATCTTTGATGTTCCTATTGTAATTGTTTTGGGGCACCAAGAACTGTACCTATGTAAGACAGCAAACTTAATCAATAAATGTGTGTGTTCTGTCTGCTCCACCAACCGGCTGTTCCCCCATCTCTCTCTCTCTCCCCCCACCCCCCCCACTCCAGGCCTCCCTATTCCCTGAAACACAATAATATTGAAATTAGACTAATTAGTAACCCTACAAAGGCCTCTAGTGTTCAAGTGAAAGGAAAAGTCACACATCTCTCACTTTAAATCAAAAGCTAGAAACTATTAAGCTTAGTGAGGAAGGCATGTCAAAAGCCAAGACAGGCTGAAAGCTAGTGCTCTTGCACCAAAAAGTTAGCCAAGTTATAAATGTAAAGAAAAAGTTCTTGAAGAAAATTAAAAGTACTACTCCAGTGAACAAAAACACCCTTCAATTTATAAAAAATGCACTATCTGCAAACTGTTATAAAGTGAAGCACAGTAAAACGAGGTATGCCTGTCTCTTTTCACATCCATGATGAAAAACACAAATTTGGCATGAAAATCCCATCGTGGTTCCATCACTTAGGTGATCCAGAATATGTTAATATTCATTGTGTCTTTTAGATGGACTCATTGAGTGAAAACACTCAAAATATTAAAAATTACCAAAAGGAGTTGTAGACCCCTGAGAATATATTTACAGGCCTCAGCTTGAGATATTCAAGAGTCTTCAGGAAAGGAGGGGTTGCCTAGAGTGATGGAGGGCAGTACCATGAGGGAGCACTGGCCCCAAAGGCAGAGGGCATGGATTTTAATTCTGTGGTGCCACTTGTTAGCTGGTTGATTTCAGGATGGAGACTTTATTCCCCTGGGCCACCAGATTTCTAAAAATTGGTGGTATTTGCAAGATGGTGGTGAGGGCCACATATGACCACCAAGATACATGTCATGTGACCTTTGTCAGCCAGGGTGGACTGCAGAACTGGAAAAGGTGGTGCATGATACTGGTGAGAGGATGGCAGGGGCCCAGTGCTGGGGGCTGCTGCTCCTAGTCCAGTGTCTGGGTGTGAGAGCAGCAGGTAGGGGTAGGAGGTTTAACTCCTGTTGGGGTACCCTCCTTTGTGAAGACATGGAGGTGGATGGGCCCCACCCCAACTCTGATGCTTGATCAAAGAACAAGGACACTGAGTGATGGCTGCTGCTTAGGCCATGCTATGCCAGGGCAGAGCAGGGTGGCCACAGGAAGCCTGGGTGGTGCTCAGGGACCCTCAGAGCCCAGGCTTCCTGCAGGGCCCTTCCCCTGCTAGGATGCCTGGGACAGAAAGTTTGAGTGGTCCGGATGGAAGACCAAACCAGCCACCACAGTCCCTTAAGCCAAAGCCTAATCCACAGTGAGGCCCTAACTCTCTTCAGTTCTATGAAGGCTGAGAGAGGTGAGGGAGCTGCAGAAGAAAAGTTTGAAGCTAGCAGAGGTTGGTTCATGAGGGTTAAGGAAAGAAGCCACCTAGATAACGTAAAAGTACAAGGTGAAGCAGCAAGTGCTGATGTAGAAGTTGCAGCAAATTATTCAGAAGATCTAGCTAAGATAATTGATGAAGGTGGCTACACTAAACAACAGATTTTCATTGTAGACTAAACAGCCTTCTATTGGAAGAAGATGACATCTAAGAGTTTCATGGCTAAAGAGGAGAAGTCAATGCCTGGCTACAAAATTTCAAAGGACAGGCTAACTCCCTTGTTTAGGGACTAATGCAGCTGGTGACTTTAAGTCAAAACCAGTGCTCATTTACCATTCTGAAAATCCTAGGGCCCTTAAGAATTATGCTAAATCTACTCTGCCTGTGCTCTATAAATGGAACAACAAAACCTGGATGACAGCACATCTGTTTACAGCATGTTTAACTGAATATTTTAAGTCCACTGTTGAGACCTACTGCTCAGAAAAAAATTCCTTTCAAAATATTATTCCTCACTGACAACTCACCTAGCTACCTAAGAGCTCTGATGGAGATGTACAAGATTAATGTTATTTTCATGTCTGCTAATACAACAACCACTCCACAGTCCATGGATCAAAGAGTAATTAAGTCTTATTATTTAAGAAATACATTTCATAAAGCTATAGCTTTCATACATAGTGATCTCTCTGATGGATCTGGGCAAAATCAATTGAAAACCTCTGGAAAGGACTCACCATTCTAGATACCATTAAGAAATTCCTAATTCATGGGAGAAGGTCAAAATATCAACATTAACAGGAGTTTGGCAGAAGTTGATTCCAGTTTTCATGGATGAGTTTGAAGGGTTCAAGACTTCAGTGGAGGAAGTAACTGCAGATGTGGTGGAAATAGCAAAAGAACTAGAATTAGAAGTGGAGCCTGAAGTTGTGACTGAATTTCTGCAGCCCCATGATCAAACTTGAACAGCTTCTATAGATGAGGAAAAAAGTGGTTAAAAGTAGAGGGAATCTACTCCTGATGAAGATGCTGTGAACATTGATGAAATGACAACAAAGGATTTAGAATATTACATAAACACAGTTGATAAAGCAGTAGCAGGGTCTAAGAGGAGTGACTCCAATTTTAAAAGTTCTACTGTGTTTAAAATGCTATCAAACAGTATCACATGTTACAAAGAAATCTTTCATAAAAGGAAAAGTCAATTGATGTAACAAACTTCATTGTCTTCTTTAAGAAATTGCCAAAGCCACCCCAACCAGTAGCTATTAACAAGACCCTCCACCAGCAAAAAGATCATGACTTGCTGAAGACTCAGATGATTGTTAGTATTTTTTAGCAATAAAGCATTTTTAATTAAGTTATGTACATTGTTTTTTAAGACATAATGCTATTGCACACTTAATACTACAGTACAGAGTAAATATAACTTGTATTAATATATGCACTGGGAAACCAAACAGTTCATGTGACTCACTTTATTGTGATATTCGTTTTATTTCAGTGGTCTGGGACCAAACCCACGCTATCTCTTAGATTTTGTCTAGATTTTGTAGTTGGATATATCCTTGGAATTTGTTGATTGATTCTAAAGGTCTCTGTGGCCAGAAAAATAAATGGCTGAGAATCCCTGATCTAGTTGCTAAAGGGATTTTGATTTTTATCTCATTTAATAAGGAATTTTTTAACTCCCCACATTAGTCTTCTTTTGTTTCCTTGCTGGGAGAGCTAATCCTTAACATTTATCTAAGTGCTATTAATGGGTTGTTTTATTTAATCCTCACAACAATTCTAAGGGGAAGAAGGCTGTATTGTTCCCATTTTACAGATAAGGAAACTGAGCAAGAGAGGCTAAGACACTTGCCAAAGCCACTGTGCATGAGTGGCATTCAAACTGGCCACTAACTCCACAGTCTGTTTTCTTTCTTAACCTGGTTATGAGCAATGGCTTGTAAAAAGGGCCAGGTGTTAAGACCAAGGCCATAGCTGGAGGGAGAAGGTAGAAGGGGCCATCTGTGACTTTGAACTTGGCCAGGTCCTTGTTAGTTAGTCATCCAAGTCAGAGACTTCTCCCAGCTGGGCATAACCAACACAATCCACTCCAATTAAAGAGAAAAGAAAAGTAATAGAGAATGTTAGGAAGTTGGCAGTGTCTCAAGGAAGGCCAGACGATCCAGTCTGGAGACTGTACAGCCAGTGACAATGGCCATGGCGCCCCAGATGCTGGCTGTCCTCACCAAAGTAGAATCCGTGGCGCTTGCTCCTTCATGTCCTTCTCTCCTGCCCCGATGTTCTCACTGGCATGTGTGTTCTCCAAGTCTTCATTACAATCCTCACCCCAGCTGTGAAGGAGGCTACATGACAGCCTCTCTGCCTTCCAGGTGGGGACATGGGATTCCTAAGGTGGGACATCCCAACACACTGGAAGGTGCTTAAATGGTGTTGGGCAACAAAAGAACTCAATCAATGTCCACCCAGTATGCACACTCCATGTCAGCGAGCTATTGGGCAGTTTCCATGGAACCAGCTTGTCTTATAATTGCCCCCAGAAAAGTAAGAGGCCAGAACAACCCCTTTCTATGCAACTGACTGAGAGTTTCCCTTGTGTGGAGAAATGCTGAACTCTGTAAGGAGACAGTTTTATAGGCGCATGAGTCATGCTGGTTTTCGTTTAACAGTTATTGCACCTTGACTAAGATTAAAAAAAAAAAAAGACTGCATTTGGAACGTAAGCTGAATTTTCTAATCAATTATAATAAAAATCGGGTTCTAAAGATATGTTTGTTGACACTCAATTTGTTTCGTGTCACCTCTACTTGTTGGTCAAGTAGACAAGGATTTGTAACAGAGTTCCTCTGGTGCCCAGGAATCTGCACTGGGATCTGGGCCATGGGGGGTTATCTAGACAAAAGGGAGTGTCTGGGGTATGTGCTTTCCAAGTGACCTTTGGAATTTTGACTGAAAATGGTAGAGACAGAGCTGGGCAGGACAAATTGGAGAGGTGGGATGGGACAATCCTGCCCTGCCCACAGTCCCTGAACTGCTAAATCAATACAGACAAGAAACTCAATTCCATGTTTGGAGGAAATAGGCTTATGTTGTATGAAAGACCTTTACTGTAACTGACTGGTTTATAGATTTGCTTGGGTCAACCAATGAAAATAAAGTCCTTTTTAGGCTTTTATGGTCCATTTAGTTCTGTTCGACTCTATAAAAACTAAACTAAACCCTCTTCTCATTATCCTAAGCCTAGTGTTTCCAGGGTATATACAGCAATCATATGCTTTGGAATTTTTGGAGCACTCCCAGTTCATTAGTATTTAGTTATTTTTTAATTCTTTTATATATGTTAATGTATGGTAAAAATTTGTTACCCATTTGCAAGTCTCTGTCCTTATAGTTTCCCCGCTTATGTGCCCTTCCTGAGCTATTCTAGACATAGATAGGCATATATGTAGAACCGCTCCTTTTTACATAAATCAAGCATATTTATACACATTTTCTGCACTGTATATATATATATATGTATATATATATACACACACACACATACATATCTGTATATTCCAATTTTCTTTTGGATTGGGATTTTTTTCATGCTGATTTGTTGAAGTTCTTTATGTATTAATAAATGAGCTTTTTACTTTTAAAATAAAGATGACCCGTTAAATGTAGAATTAAATGCAATTTAATGTCTATAACTATGTATGATTCTTTGTATGAGAAAACTGACAAATCAGCAAAAAATTCATTCTTAGATCATGTTTCTAGATTGTTTATTTGGAAAATATGGTCATTGAAAAGCATTTTGAAGTTATTACAAAACAATGCAATCCATGATGGTATTGTATATTTGTAGAGTAAATTAAGGTGCTCAAAAACATTTCATAGTTTATAAAACTATAAAAAATTATAAAACTATAAAGGTAAAGTGGCGAAGTGTTTTTATAGTTTATAAAACTATAAAATAATAAATATATACTCATCTATTTTAAAAATCCAATATACATAACTGTATAAATTTAAAAGTACGAGTTATCTCCCTTCTTACAAAGGCAGAACCACTGTTAACAGTTTGGTTTGTAGTTCTCCTAACTTCTTTCTATACACCTACAAGTATATATTTAAAGTCTTTTTTTCCTGGAAAAGCAGAAGCTACATGCTATTCTACAGCTTGGCTTTGTTTCAGTTAGGGATTTATCCTGGATGTCAGGAATAGTAACCTTTGCAATTTGGTTTCTTAACCTGTAAGTTGACAGTGTATTGCTACAGACCATAGCAGGACGTGATACTGGCTTTCTTTGGGAAAAATCAAGCCCCAACTAATGTGCTAGAATAGATTTGGCCTTTTGAAACATTCCAAGTAGCTCACTGTGTGCAACTCTTTTCTTCCAGAGCTTCAATGTCTCCATCTGGAAGACATTTTACATGGTGTTGAGGGGCTTAGACTTGGGGGAGCGGAGGATGATCATAAGGAAAGAGGGCTAGAATAGGGCCTTCATACGGCCAGCCCCTAAACATTCTTATTTTGATCTTTCAAAAGATTTGGCTTCATATCTTATTTAGGATTTTTTTTAAAAGATCTTTAGGCATAAGTCCTTGAATCAGTAAGGAGAAATGAGTGGGTACACAGGAGTGGGCTCCATGGGCAGTGGGGTCTGCAAGTCCTGGGAGGCACGTCCATTTTCCCAGGTGGATCTGATGTCCAGCCACGTCCAAGGACTAAGTCTGGCTCTCCTTGGGGCACCTTCCCAGCAGTGCCCTACAGATAGGGGGTGCTCTGGAGCCATGGCGGAGGGAGCCTCTACTCCCCAAGCCTTGTGTCCAGGCCGGACTGCATCTCCTCAGAGAAGGGAGACCTTTTTCTTCCCTGCAAAGATGCTTCTTGCTCAGCCAAGTCCCTGAGGGCCACATCTGCCTGAAGGGGGCCTCTTTTGACTTAGCCCAAAGGCCTGGGCAGACTCTCTAGGCCCTTGCAGTCTTGCCTGGAACAGCTTCAATAGGCTCTGGATGGGGTCTGCCTCAGGGACCCTTGACCCAGGGGGTCAGTTGGGTCTTCTCCTGTATCCTTTGGAGCCACCTTTGAGCCGCTCTTAGGCTTTGGAACAAGCTCAGTTCCAGGAGGGTGGCTGGGTAGCAGTTTTCTTCAGTAGAAGTCATTTTGTGTTCATTCAGCAAATATTTGAGGCTCTCCCATAGGCCAAGGCCTGTCCTAGCTCTGGAAATAGGCAGAACAGGACAGACAAGGTCCCTGCCTTTGTGGAGCTGGCATTCTAGTGGGGGAAGCCAGATAAGGAACAAGTAAAATAAGTAAACAAGACCATTTTTCAGAGTGCTACAAGGAAAATAGAACACACAATGGCCTGAAGAGCAGAGGGGGAGGAGGATTTGTAGTGTGCAGTGCGTCCCTGAGAGGAACCTCTCTGAAAAGGTGAGACTCAAATGACAGGAAGGAAGGAGTTGTGCCAACCTGGGACAAACATTCCAGGGAGCGAGAAGAGCAAAGTGCAATGCCCCGTGGCTGGGAGACGCTCTGCTTGGCAGAACATAGTGGGGGGTCAAGGAGAGGATGGGGTGTGGGGAGAGGTGAGGGTCAACTGAAGCGGGGCCTGTGGCCAGGAGGATCCATCTGCGTTTTCTTTCACAGGCCATGGGTGGTCACAGGAGGGTTTATGTGGGCAAGTGGCATGATATGAATGCATGTTTAAAGAATAACTCAGGCCACTTCACGGAGAGAGTTGGGGGGTAAGGAAGGCTGCAGGGAGCCCAGTCAGAGGCTGTCACAGTGGCCCAGGTGAGAAAGCCTGTGGTTGGAAGCAGGATGTGGATGGTGGGATGGAGAGAAGGGATGAATTGGGGACACCCATTGGGATTATTGCCAACTGCCATGTTCTCCAACAGAGGCAGGACCAGGTGCCTCCAAACAAGGCCGGGATGGGGGCCACTGCTCTCCTGCTTGGACTGTGAGTGCTGGCCCGCCCAGGGCACTAACGCCCTGCCTGGGTTCCCCCAGAGCTACCCTTAGACTCAGGCAGGAGGGCCCCTGTGCTGTACACTCACAGTAGAGGCTCCCACTCATGCTCTCCTTTGGCTACCCTCTCCCCTTGGGCCAAGGAATTTCCTGCCCCAACAGCCCAGAACAAGCTGTCTGGGCCTACATGGGCCTCTTCACCAGGGTGCACAAGGCCTAAGGGGTGACAAGCGGGGGTGTGTAGCAATTTTCAAGGGGTATGGACAGCGTTTGAGCCCTGTGCCGGGAATCTGCACCTGCCCGCCTAAGGACCCAGCTGGCAGAGAAGGACCCCTGGGAAGGGTGCTGTCCCTGCACCACCATGTTTCAGGGTCAAATTCTAAATTTAAACCTGGTCTTCTAGGATATTATGAAGATATATTTGTTAAGGCAGGAAGGTAGAACATATTTTATCTAACAGTTTCTTAGTTTGATTGGTAACTTTTAATTTTTTTTTGTCTTTTTTTAATCTTTCAGTAACTTTTAATATTTAAACAGATGGTCTGGGGGCTGCCATTTGTATTCTTGTCCTGGATCCCACAGAAGCATGGGGCGGGCCTGCCACCTCCACTGCTTGCTTTCTGCATGTTCCCCAAATGCTGGATGGCGAGTTTGAGGACCCATCATATACCAAAGGAGTTTCCCACCAAAATAGAATAAAAGACTTTTCCCAGTTCGCTAAAATAATAATAATAATAATAAGATAATGGATAGAATTTTCTGAATTTTAAATTTTGACTCAATTTTCTTTTTCTAGAACCTTTGGTGCCTGCTACTGCTTATCTGCTAGCAGAGGCAAGCAAATAAAATAAACAAAGAAGAAAAACAAAAGAAATCACACACCTATTATATTAACAGTAGATGAATATTAGAGAAAACTGGAAATGGCTGATTCTCATGAATTTGACAGTATGGATTTTTTATAGACCTGAGTACTCATGCTTGTGAGTTTATATGGTATACATACAATATAGTTATATTTCCTAATGGTTAAGATTTCTAGCTTGTGACGACAGAATTAATTATGCCTTGAAATGTTCTGCAGAGAGTACCATAATTTCTAGGTGCTTTCCCCTAGAAAACACTGAGAACCCTGGTCTAATACACTACCAGACATCCAATAACTATATGTTGAAATGAGTTGCTTAATATTTGAAGTTTCTGGGAAAAATAGAACCTCAAAAGTGTGCTTAAGGAGAGGCAAGGGGGGATGAGAATACTACAATGAGCTCTCATTTACCAAGCAAGCATCTACAGCGTGCCAGGAACAGGCCTTGCACATGTAATTCTCCCTAATCCTCCCAGCAGCCCTACAGTTCTGTACATTGTACCCAGTTTACAGAAAAGAAACCAGAGGCTCAGAGAAATTCAGTAATTCGCCCAAGGTCACGCAGCTATCAAATGACAAGGTAGGTGTTTCAAAGGTCTAAAGAATCCCCCACACCACTGGGCCTCCTGGTGAGATAGGATGTGTGCTCTCATGGGTGATAATGGCTTCTCCAAGAGCTGGGAGTCTGTTGATAAGAAACTTTTGGTTAGACTTTGGTTAATTGTCCATCAGGTTCCTGTGCTGTACCTGTCAATACTGAAAGCGTAAAATGAATTAGTATAAAACTCATTTGTGAACACATTTGTAATAAAGAGGAGCTAGTGTTTTTGTTTTGTCTAATTTTAGGAAGGTCTTTGAGAGTATTTTATTGAATCATTGAAACATTATTAGATTTACTATATCAGATACTCATGCCCCCTAGCCAGAGCTCAGCTGTGCCAGAAAAATCCTTGTTCTGGTCTTTTATCTTATCTTCATTGGTCCTGCCTTGGAAAGACCAATCTTACATCCACACTTCAGCTTTAGATAAAGTTAGAAAACTAAATCAGAAAAGTTAGTTCCGTTTTTGCTCTTCAGAATTTGATTGATTTTCAAGCTTATGCACTAATTCTCTTGTATGCATTGCATTAGAAAGGTTGAACCACAGTAAAATAAAAAGTTCCTAGGGCTCTGTCTTCTCAAAATAGTTAGAGTTGCAAACGACTCTGGAACCAGGCTTCATCCTGGAACACCGGAAACTCAGGATGACACTTCCGGAGGCCTCCTGCTCACCCTCCCCACGCTGGCCTGCTCACACCCTGGCTTGCCCTCCCCCACTCCATAGCTTCCTCTTCTGAACTGTCAGGAGCACAGGGCATACCTATTAAACATATTTCCAGTTCTGTTGCTACTTTTCTCCTTTGTAAAAAGTAGAGCCTGCATCAGAGCTTGCCTCTTCTCTCCCTGGCCCCTGCGGTGGCAAAAGTCAGGCCCCAGGGAGCTGGCCGCGTGGCAGAGCTTGGGTCCCTGCCCTGTGGCTCCAGCTGCCTGCTCAACACATTGAAACAAGGGCAGACTTGAGAACCTCCCTTGGCTCTCTCTGCAGGGGCCGCCGAATTGCCATCAATTAAGAAGGAAGAAGGATCTTAAAGGTAGTCAGAGAGGATTTACGAGCTTCTCTTATTACCAGCTTTGTATCAATTGAGCATCAACCACAGAGCCAATTTTCTCCCAGGTGATTTCTCCAGCCGGATGCTGCTTGCCCATTCAGTCTACCAGGCTATCAGGCTGTACCTCCCTTATGCCTTGGGCGCCTCCCATGGAAAGTGGCTCTACCAACCCTGGGGTCTCACCCTGACTCCTCAGCCAATTCCTGCTTCAGGGCTTGGGCAGCCTAGACACCCCCTCACCTCTCAGCATCTGGCCAGCCCATCCACTTTCTCCTCACGTCAAGGTACTGTCTCAGGCTTCAAAGGAAAAGCTGGAACATGGTAGGTGGATCTTGGCAGCTACTCCAAGGTCCTCCCCTCCAGAACCACAAAGCAAGCAGGCAGGTGTCCTGGGGTGAGTACCCTGTGGCCTCCCAGGGGCTTGGAGAGGGGCCTCCATTTTCCTGGGCATTACCTACGTAAGGGGATGGTAACCCCAGCCAGAAGCCAGGCATTCAGCCTCCAAGTCCTGACATCTTGTTCAAATCTACCCTCTCGCCCCACTCTGGGGCCTCAGGTGTCCATTGTTTCCCATCTAGTCAACACCCCTCTCCACCCCTGCCAGAGTAGCCTCTCAGGAAACCAAATCAGACAGCAAAGCTCTCCTGCTAAAAACTGGAGGACAAAAGCCTGTGACGTAAGGGCTTCTTCTTCACCTGGAGCAGCCTTGGCCATCAAGCCAGCCCCATCTGTGGACCCAGCCTTATCTAGGGCCCTCCCCAGCTTGGCCCACACTCCAGCCGGTCAAACATCTTGTCCTTTGTTACTAGAACACGCCATGCGTGCACAGCCTCGCCACCTTTGCACCTGCTGTTCCCTCCCCCTAGAAAGGCTTTCCTCCCTTACCCTCCCAGCAAACTCCTGCTCACTCAAGGCACAGCTCAAAGGTCCACTCCTATGTGAAGCCCTCTCTTACCTCCTGCTTCAGTCTGCTCAGGCTGCCATAACAGAGTGCCACAGACTGGGAGGCTTAAACAATTCACATTTATTTTTCACAGCTCTGGAGGCTAGAAGTCTGAGATCAAGGTGCCAGCAAGGCCAGGTTCTGGTGAGGGCTCTCTTCCTGGCTTGCAGACAGCCACCTTCTTGCTGTGTGCTCACATGGCCTTCCTCTTCTGATAAGTCTATCAATCCTATCGAATTAGGACCCTGCCCTTATGACCTCACTTAACCTTAATTACTTCCTAAAAGCCCTGTTTCCAAATACAGTCACATGGGGGTTAGGGCTTCTACCTATGAATTTTGGAGGGACACAATTCAGTCCATTGCAGCTCTCCAGACAAAGTTGATCTACCTCCTTCAGAGCCCCATTCCCTACCTCAGTCAGGGCAGGACATCCCTTTATCACAGCACATCCATCCTTTATCCCCATTTGTGTCTCCTAACACATCTGATGAATGAATGGACATCCCCTGCTCTTTCTGCCTCTCCCTCTGTGAAGAGGCCCTTCCTCCCAGCAGACTGTGTAATGACTTCTCTGTCACCCCCACTGTGCTCTTAGCTCCAAGAGGCAGGGGCCACTTGTCACTCATCTCTGAGCACTCAGCGTCTTGCATAGGGCAAGCCTGGGTGGGTGAATTATGGTGCTGCTGTAAGAGGACCTGTGCCCTCCAGGGTGAGAGACTCCTGGGCTGGGAGCCCCACTCTCCCTGCCTCTCTCACTCCTGTACACTCATCAGACCCTTATTGAACAAGGTCTTATTTGCATGCTGCAGTTTCTCCCACTCCTAAGAAGTGAAGTTCCTGCTCCATGCACAGGCAACAGCAACCCTGCAGGTGAAGCCACACATCACCCTCCTCCCTGCATCCGTACATGCCAGGAACAGGACATTTTCAGCAGCATTTTCTTTGTTTCTACACTGGAAAAAGCCGTAATTTTTAACACTGCAGAAAAAATGAAAATCCCTCTGGGTGTTTTTGGATTTCTCTCTGGGTCTCCCTCCACAGGCGCGTGGTTGTCAATGGGTGCTGCATCTGGCTCAGAGAGCAGCTCCTCAGCGCAGGTCAGGTTATTTATTTAATGTATCTGGTTTTTACTCCCTCAGCCCAACAGCATCAAGCTAAAAATATCTTGTTTATGAGCTCTGGACTGAAAATGAAGCAGTTGGGCTATTAATCATTGGGAATATGTTGAATAGGAACTTGATTAAAGCACAGTATGCATTCCCCCGATGAAGCTGCTTCTTCACTGTGACCACAATGGAAGCTCGGGCCTCCCCAGAGGTATTTTTAGCAGCTCCTCCATGAGAGCTCCTGGGAGGGTCGCGGCGCCTTGCCAGGCTTAAGAAGGCCACTGTCGATGTGGGGGTCTTGACCTGCGCGGCGTGGAGATCCTCACAGGCGAGTGCACCTCCAGCTAGCATCCAGGGCAAGTCGCGCAAGTCGCGAGGTGGGGGCGGGGGTAGAGGCAGGAGAGACTTGCGAGCCCACGAGGCCCCATCGGGGCCGGTTGCCCTCCTTTACCACCCACCCAACCCACCTCCGGCGCCGGGATTTCGGTAGCGAATGCGAGGGACGCCACGTGGCTGGGGATACGCTCTGTAGCAAGCTTCTTTCACCCGCAGCGGTGAGAGCATAAGCGGCGCGGCGCCCAAGGGGCACCCGGGTCTGGCCGCCCCGGGCCACCAGGATCCTGGAGACCTGGCGCCCCGCGATCCACCCGGCAGAGTTCTCCCAGTGGGTGCTCAGACCTGGAGGCCCCGGCCCCCTCGACACTCTTGTTCCCGCCGTTGGCGCCCACCTGAATGGGGAGTGGGGGAAGAAAGCAGTAGCTTCAGACTTCGTTGACTGCGGCCCCCGCTTCAGGATCCCCGTCCCGGAGTCAAGTTCGCCTGCTCCCTCTGTGCGCCCCTCCCGGTGTTCGCCCCTGCGTCCCGCTCAGCCCGGCCCGGGAGCCCGCCAGTCCCTAAGGAAAAAAAGTGGCGGCTCGGCGCGGGGTAGCAGCGCTGGCCCCAAGCGCCTAGCAACCCTCGCGCTCCGGCCCGGAGCAGTAATTAAAAAGAAAGTTTTCCAGCCCGGGCGGATCCACCGGCCAGGTCCTCCAGACTCCCGGGCCGCAGCCACCTCCCCGCGGGGTCCTAGCGCCCTGCTCTGCGGAGCCTATGGGACCCCAGAGGACCCCGAGAGGCGGAGCTGGGGAGAGGTGATTCTGCACGGAACCGGGGGCGGGGGGGTCGCCTGGAGATCAGAGATAGAAGACGCAGAGTCACCGCGCTCCGGGCCTCTCCACACCGCGGTGTGCGCTGGGCCGCGCGTCCGAAACAGTTCCCCGCCCCGACCCGCCCCGTTGCTCTGCGCCGCAGCCTTCCAGAGACCCTGGGCCGGGACAGGCCTGGTTCTAGCTTTTAAAGCGAGTCCGCGCCACAGTAGCTCAAGACCAAGACTCGCCCTCCACCAACCCCTGTGCGGCCTCTGGATGCTCCCGGGATCCCCAGCCGCTGGCTGTAAGTGGGTGGTTAGGGGAGGCTGGAGGAGGGGGCCCCGCCGCCGACCACGTGTGCGCGGGGGCGACAGCCTGGCCTGGGGCGGAGCACTGAGCTACTGCCACGGTCCGGCCTGCAGCGCAGGAGGCGGTGGGCGTTGCGCCGCGGCCTCACCCGGCTAGCGCTGAGCTCCGGCCCCACTCACCGCCCGCTCCGACAGGCGGGCGCTAAGACCCAGGAGGCGCCGCTCCGCCGTCGCCAGTGGTCAGAGGCAGGCTTGGACTCTAGGGGGCGACGGCCGCCCTGGTATAAATGCGGGGCCCGCGCGGGCCTGGCCATTCGCGACCCGGAGCTGCGCGGGCGCGAGCGAGTAGGGGCTCTGGGTGGGCGGTGGCAGCAGCGGCGCCCCGCGCAGGCTGGAGGCCGCCGAGGCTCGCCATGCCGGGAGAACTCTAGCTCCCCCATGGAGTCAGCCGACTTCTACGAGGCGGAGCCGCGGCCCCCGATGAGCAGCCACCTCCAGAGCCCCCAGCACGCGCCCAGCAGCGCCGCCTTTGGCTTTCTCCGGGGCGCGGGCCCCGCGCAGCCTCCCGCCCCACCTGCCGCCCCGGAGCCGCTGGGCGGCATCTGCGAACACGAGACGTCCATTGACATCAGCGCCTACATCGACCCGGCCGCCTTCAACGACGAGTTCCTGGCCGACCTGTTCCAGCACAGCCGGCAGCAGGAGAAGGCCAAGGCGGCCGCGGCCCCCACGGGCGGCGGCGGCGGCGACTTTGACTATCCGGGCGCTCCCGTGGGCCCCGGCGGCGCCGTCATGCCCGGGGGAGCGCACGGCCCCCCTCCCGGCTACGGCTGCACGGCGGCTGGCTACCTGGACGGCAGGCTGGAGCCCCTGTACGAGCGCGTCGGGGCGCCAGCGCTGCGGCCGCTGGTGATCAAGCAGGAGCCCCGCGAGGAGGACGAAGCCAAGCAGCTGGCGCTGGCCGGCCTCTTCCCCTACCAGCCGCCGCCGCCGCCGCCGCCATCGCACCCGCACCCGCCGCCCGCGCACCTGGCCGCCCCGCACCTGCAGTTCCAGATCGCGCATTGCGGCCAGACTACCATGCACCTGCAGCCCGGCCACCCCACGCCGCCGCCCACGCCTGTGCCCAGCCCGCACCCAGCGCCCGCGCTCGGCGCTGCCGGCCTGCCGGGCCCGGGCGGCGCGCTCAAGGGGCTGGCCCCCGCGCACCCCGACCTTCGCGCGGGCGGCGGCGGCACTGGCAAGGCCAAAAAGTCGGTGGATAAGAACAGCAACGAGTACCGGGTGCGGCGCGAGCGCAACAACATCGCGGTGCGCAAGAGCCGCGACAAGGCCAAGCAACGCAACGTGGAGACGCAGCAGAAGGTGCTGGAGCTGACCAGTGACAATGACCGCCTGCGCAAGCGGGTGGAACAGCTGAGCCGCGAACTGGACACGTTGAGGGGCATCTTCCGTCAGCTGCCAGAGAGCTCCTTGGTCAAGGCCATGGGCAACTGCGCGTGAGGCGCGCGGCTGCGGGACCGCCCTGGGCCAGCCCCTGGCGTGGACCTGGGAGTGGTTTCGGGTCGCCGGATCTCAAGGCTGCCCGAGCCGAGCCGTGCAAGCCAGGACTAGGAGATTCCGGTGCCGCCTGAAAGCCTGGCCTGCTCCGCGAGTCCCCTCCCTTCCTCTGCGCCAGACTCGGTGCGTCTAAGATGAGGGGGTCAGGCAGTGGTTTCTCCTGAGCTGGGAGAAACTGGGAAACTGGGGCTGAGCTGGGAGCCCAGCAAGTCTAGTATTAAGGAATAACCTTGTGCCTTGGAAATGCAAATTCACTGCTCTGATTCCTACCGAGTAGGGGGAGCAAATATGTGCCTTGTCATTTTATTTGGAGGTTTCCTGCCTCTTTCCCAAGGCTGCAGCAGGCCCCCATGAGAGGAGGGGTGCAGGCCCACGGCAGGAGGAAGGTTTGGGGAGCTGAGATCCGGACAAGCCACCCCAGCTGCTCCTCAGCCCCAGTTTTTAGAGGGGAGGAAACATATAGGAACTTGGGGCTTTGAACCTAAGGTTGTTCACCTAGTTCTACGTGAAGGTTCCCTAGTTCCTTGCCTCTTCCACCTCCCCCCTGCCTCCAGCCTGCAACAGGCTAGGCTTCCCTGGGCGGAACTCACTGAGATGGGGGTCACCAGGTGACCAGTGGGAGCTCCTTACCCCCAGTCAGACCAGAAAGCTAGGTCACGGGTTAGCTATATGGACATGTGTTCAAGGGAGTGGTGGCCTGGTGGAAGAGGGGAACCTAGAGATCTGGTCTTGGGGCAAAGGGGGGTGAAGGGACACCAACCATCAGCCTCGTCTGTACTGTATGTCTCCAGCATTGCCATACGAACATGAAGCACAATCAGTCCATCCCAGAGGGACCGGAGTTATGACAAGCTTTCCAAATATTTTGCTTTATCAGCTGATATCAACACTTGTATCTGCCCTCTCTGTGTCCCAGCGGTGCCTTGTGCAATGTGAATGTGCACGTCTATGCTAAACCACCATTTTATTTGGTTTTTGTTTTGTTTTGGTTTTGCTCAGATACTTGCCAAAGTGAGACTCTTCGCCAGCAGCTGGGGGAAGGGTCTGAGGCTCTCTTGCCCTTTGGCTTTGGGATTGCTTTTGATCCCAGGGGAACAATGAGGTGCGGTGGGCTTCCCCTTTCCCCTCAGCTTTCCCTGGCCTTGGTTGTGGGCCTCAACTCCCTCCAGTCTGGGCTGCCCACAGGCTTGTCCCCCCCAGAGGCCCTGGCTTCTGGTCTGGAAGGGAGGTGGCCTCCAGCCAATGCATCACTGGGGCTGGGAACAGGGAAGGATGGCTTGGTTCTCTTCCTTTGGGGAGAACATAGAGTCTCATACTAGATATTTTATGTATTATATCTATAATATAAACATATCAAAGTAAATGTTGGTGTCTTTTTAAAACCAGAAAGAAGGTACTTCCAAGGTTTTCTGTGGGCCAGGTCCCATTTGTAAATAATCACAGCATTTTCCCTGGCTGGGATCCTGACTTTCATTAGCTCTCCATGCATCCTGAGCCCCTCTTTACTTTAAGGGGGTTACTTACCTCCCCCAAGCAAGACAAATAAATAGCAGAAGGGCAAGGCTCCAAGTTGAAAATGCCCAGAGCCTGAAGAGGGAGTCTCCTGGGGTGGGGGAGGGGGATTTGGAGGGGTCTTGAGGCTGAGGGCCTTGGTGTGGCCTCTCATCTGCCCCTGGGAGGGGAAGAGGGACTCAGAGAGGGAGCCCTGTGCCTGAGGGGCAGGCCCGGCCCAGCAGCCCCAGGCTCAAGAGACCCTTCGGCCACACTTACTTCCAAACCACTCACTGCTCCAGCTCTGGAGCAGCCTCATTCACACCCGCCTTTGCCCTGGGACCCCGGGGCTGACATGAAGAAGCCTCCAGTGGTGGGACCCTCTACCCCTCCCAACTTTCACTGGGCCATGGTGCCGTCTACCCCTGTGATGCCCAGAGAGCAACCTGAAAGCTGAGCCCCCTTCTCCACACCTGCCCTGCCCCAGTCACCCAGGACGGGGCGACGGGTGGGGGGAGCCACAGCAGGCCTGCAGCGGGGGCCTGGCCAGCCCCACATCCACCCTCCCCACTGTGTTCATACTGGACCAAGCAGGAGGCTGAATCCTGATGTGCCCCCACTGCAATGGCTGCGCTGCAAGGACAGGCACCCCAGCACCCCTTAGCAGCAGTAACAGCCAGCCAAGGGAGGGCTGGTTTTGGGAGGATGGACCCTCGTCCCTGAATTAACAGGGCCTGGGAGGAAGTAGCTCAGGAGGCTGACAGAGCTTTTCGGATTTTACCCACTCAGAGGGTAAAAGGTAAAACAATTTTTACCTCTTTCACCATGAGTGTTTGCTGTGCAGCTTACACGTGTGCCAATGTGAACTGGGGCATTTTCGAGAAATTACATATTCTTTTTACATTCCGAAAGCTGTAGGTTTATTTGCCTGAGTGGTTAACTCTCTCCCCCTTCCCACCCACCACTTCTGCCCTTTCTGTCCTGTGTCTCGCCACCTCCTCACCCATGGCCGCCCCTGGCAGAGGAAAGGGCACGAGCCCAGTGAGGAGGCGGCAGCCTGCCCCGCCGCCCTGGGAACCAAGGAGGCAGAGCCCCACCACCTGCCTAGAGGCCTGGGGCAGGCCACAGCTTGCTAGGCCCCAGCAAACCCTCTCTGAGTTCAGTGCTAATTCCAGTTTTTCTTGTTTGAGGGGCTGATCCTTGGCTTCCCCTTTGCCCCCAGAATGAGTCCCAGGATGAGCGGGGGAGGGGCGACCCTCCTGCCCTCACTCCTCCCACTCCACTCCACGTGCCACCCCTCCCTGGGCTTCCTCTTTCACAGCTGTCAGCTCCTGGAAGGGCACCCCTCCTACTGCGTGTCCTGAGGTCCAGGGGGGGCTTTGTTGGGGACAAGACAGATCGGATCACATCCAGCCCCAGGGAAGGGATGGGGAGGGTGAGGCCCCCAGTGTGGCCCAAAGTAGACCAAGCAGCATGCTGGGGGAAGGAGGGCCCTTCAGATGTGGGCTGAACCTGCCCAGCACGTGCTCTGTGCCCAGCAGGGGGGGCCTCCAAGGCGAGTTGCACCTGGCCACCCACTGCCTCCTGCAGGGTTCCCCACAGTCCCCCTCCTGACTGCAGCCTTCAGGAAAAAACCACTCCAAGGGCCTGGCACTGAGTGCACTCCAACTACTTACTGGATGCCTACTGGATGCCAGGGCCTGTGCCAAGGATGGGGCACTCAGCTGGGAACAAGCAGACTCTGTTCCTGCTCGTGGGGAGCTCAGAGCCTTGTGGCCCCAAGCTGTGGTTTAAGGGTGCCAAGTGCAATAAGGGGGCAGTCAAAGTGTGAATAGGGTCCACCAGGGAAGGCTTCCTGGAGGCAGCAGCTTTGACTCAACACCCGGTGAGGATAGCCCCACCTGGACCCAATCCCAAGACACCTGGATGCTTCTGCCTTGCACCACTCTCCCCAGGACAGGCGGCACCACTGATACCACTGTGCAGGGGAGCCAGCCTTCAAGGAAGGAGCAAAGGCAGGAGGGAGGGACAGAGGCGGCTCCTTTTCCACCAGATGCATCCTGATGGTTTAGCACTGTCACACATGTTACCCTTATCTCCTGGATCTCCTGGGAATCTGTGAACTTGGGGCTTGGCCCTGACACCTGCAGTGAGCCTCTGGGACTGGTGAGGAGTGTCTGCCCCTCCCAGCTCTCCCGCCCCCTCCTTCCTAGGTAGGGACCTGCCAGGCCTCCTCCAGGAGCAGCTGATTTCACAGGAGGGGAGAGGGTCACTCAATGGTGATGGTCAAGGGACAGCAGAAACCCTGACTTTGCACGGCCAACAGGCCGCTCCCTCCAGGGTACCACGGGCCTTCTGCAGACACGGGGCAGAGAGGGAAGGGGCGGTGGGTGGGAATGATGTGGCTATCCCAGCTGGTGGGTAGAGGAAGGCTTTTCTCTTCTCGTCTCTTTCTATTCCTTTCTTTAAATAAAACTATACTACCAGTACCTTTGAAAGATCTTTCTTGATTCCGTGAAAGACTCATGCTATCTCTTCTCTCTCAACAACCTCACCTCTCCCCAGCCCCCATGCCCCTCTCTGTGGATGGAGCATTTGACGTCAGCCGAGACACAGGAAAGATACCGATTCACTATCAAAGCATCCTAGCCCCATCCCATAGCAATTAAAAAGCCAGATGGAATCTCTGGGAAAACGGCATTAATAACGCGAACAATCTGTGTTGGCCGGGAGGAGCCCAGGAGCCTCAGGCGGGGGTGGGATGGGGGGAGGATGGGGTGCCGGAGTGTAAGCTCGCAGCAACATCTCAGCCATGTTGTGGCCAGCAAGGGATGGGGCCATCGTAAGGGTATGCTAGGTCTGGCCGCAGCTGGGCTGTCCCCTCCAGCTCTTGCAAGGCCCACTGTGCATCCTGGATCCTGGTGGCTATAGACAGAGCCAGACAAATGTGGAACCCATTACTCAGACAGCTGCAGCCTTGGCCAGCCCCATTCTGGCACCCGGGAGCTTTGCTTCCCTTCAGTTTGTTTGTATTTATTATTTTTCTAGCTTTCTGGCCCCACCCACTAGGAACAGGCCTCTCTGGGTGTACGGCTTCCATAGATGCCCTATCTCTTCATTTGCTGTGCCCAAGTCCACTGCCTGTGCCTGACAATAGCAGAAGACAGTGTTGGGGAACCCCAGTGGGGCCTGAACTCCGGGGGCTGGCTCTAGAATGCAAAGTGTCAGGCACTTCGGGCAAGACCAACTGAGCTCTTGAAAGCTGACATGATTGCTTGGGGAGCAGGGCACAGCATCCACACTGCCTGGCCGCCTTGAGGGGCCCAGAAGGGACTGGGCCAGGCCACAGGAAAAGAATCCTCTGCTGTTCCGAAGCCTTTTCTAGGCAGAGCCAAGAAGTCAGACTCTTCTATAGTAGCCCCATTTTTCAGACTATAGTCTGGAGGTCCACCCGAGGTGGACTTAAAGATGTAGTTTTCTTATAGCCATCAAGTTGGGATGGGAACTAGCTTGTTTAGGAAACACCCTTTGAGATTTTCACGTACCCAGAGTCATTTTCTGACCATCATCTTCACCGTCTCCCCAACCTTATCCTTCACCCTCATCCTCCTGGAAACTGTTCTCCCTGAGGTCACCACTAGGCCCTAGAGCCAGATCAAATGAACTCTCCCGGGGTCCTTCCTGCCTTTCTCGGCCTTCTGCTGAATTTGGCCCCAACACATGCTCAATGTCTGGCCCACACAGCTCTTCAACACATGTATTTGAATGCAAAGATCTCTCTCCGACTCGTCTTTCTCCTTCTTTACAAAACATCCTCATCATCTCCTTTGCATTGAAGGGTCGGCCAGAGGTTCACCAAGCAGGGGCTTGAGGAACCAGGACCTACCGTTGTCAGAGGCAACACACGGGCACAAGAACTAAGGCTCCACCATGGTGGCCCACTCCAGATGAGTTCTTGCTTCTGCAAGATTACTTTTTAAATGTAAGAATCCTGGCCAGGCATGATGGCTTCCACCTGTAAGCCCAGCACTTTGGAAGGCAGAGGCAGGAGGATTACTTGAGGCCAGGAGTTTGAGACCAGCCTGGGCAATATAGCGAGACCCCATCTCTACAAAAAATAATAATAATAATTAGGCAGGTGCAGTGTCATGGGCCCGTAGTCCCAGATACGCAGAAGGCTGAGGCAGGAGGATCACTTGAGACCAGGAATTCAAGGCTGCAGTGAGCTATGATCGTACCTCTGCACTCCAGCCTGGGTGACAGAGTAAGATTCTGTCTTTAAAATAAATAAATAAAATAAAATAAAATAAAATGTAACAATTCTAAGAAAGGTAGCCCATCCCATCCTAGACAATCCTCCACACCTTCATGTGATAAGTTTGACACTGGACTCAGAGGGCTTTCTGTTTTAGAAGGTATTTCAGGCCTTCATGTGTCCCCTCTTATCCCCACTCTAGGATGACTGGCAAGGTCATTACTGAGGGACTATGGCCTGAGGTGGGAACACCAGTGGCCAAATGTGGTGGCCTAGAGCCAAGGCATGTCACCCAGTGCCCCAGACGGGGCCTGAGGGAACCATCACAGCCTGTCTCAAGCCCTCTTGGATATGAAGGTATTTCTGCTCCTTGGTAAGTGGCAGCCCAACCTTTCACCAGAAACAAGAAACACGCCTCCCCAAGGAGCCACTGTCCCTTTCCTGCTGCAGCCATAGAGGCCTCAGAAAGCCCCCCACCTACCTTAAGCCAATCAGAATGCTTTCCACAGTGCCCCCAAGAACACTATGCCCTCTTGCTAATGAGGAAATTTGGCTAATTTATGGCGGTCTTCCCCTTGCACATCTTGGGCAATGGCCTCGGCTGGACATGGCAGCACAGCCCCTGCCCAGAGAACAGGGGTGGAGGTGGGGCCGGGGGGTGTCAGGCCTGGGTGCCTGCTCCAGAGAGAGCCACCGTGACCTTCAGCATCAGGTTAGGACCCGTCTGAAGTAGCCTCCCTGAGTGATTTACAATTTGCAAACACGTTTTATTTGATTCCTGAGTTTTGCTAGAGCAATTACAGTGACTAAGCATGACAAATCACTCCCAACACAGTGTCTACTTGCTGTTAGGAAACGTGTTTGCTTCACTGTTTTGCCTGGTGCGGCAACATTTTAAAAATAGAATCATTCACTGCACTCGAAGGCAATTTGTTCCAAATTTTCCCACTAATTTGATTTTAATCTGATATTTAAAATTTGTGTGACCACATTCCCACTGATTTATAGGGAAGAATCCCTACCTGGCAGCATTTTAATTGGCATCAACCCAGGAGTCCACAGGACAAAGGATTTATCCCACAACAATTTGAAGGCCCTGACGTCTGTAACACTTAAATATATGTCTAATTCAACATTGCAAGTGCTGCTTGCCTGGGCCAGTACCTGTGAGTGTGGAGCTGAAGGCTGTAGAACCCTGGCACATAGTAGGCCTTCAGTCTTGTATTGAGCACACAAGTCAAGCCCAGATGCTCTACCATGGTATACACTTTAAGTGTGTGTTGAGTTGGTTTCCGGCAAAAAGCAATTTGTTCACAGGCAACAAGTAGACATTTCCTATTTCTCCCACCCCATGATGAGGGTGGCTGTGGGAGGCGGGCGGCAGCCCTGGCCTTGCCTTTTACTGACTGGGTGGCCCTCACTGAGTCTCTTAATTTCTCTGCGCTTCAATTTCCTTTTATGCAAAATGTATGCAAAACTAGTAATATGTCATTGAGTTATGAAAGGTAAACAGGTAAAGCTTGTGAGACACTTGGCTGAGGCTAACTATGCCCGTGTGTTGGGGTAGAAGGCAGAGTGGGAGGGCTAGGGCACACCTTGGTCCTTGAAAAACTCCAGTGGAAGGAGACAGTCTGAATAATTTAGGGCAAAATCCTCATACCCAGATAACCAAAGAACTGAAGTCATTTTAAAGTTACTTAGATTTCCCCCTGCCAAAGGATGCCCTTCATTTGCTTAGAAAGCATTTAATGAGCTCCTCCTGGGTGCAGAGCCCCCTTGCCAGTGACCTTGAAGGGTGAGCACAGTGGTCAAACCCTCCATAGCTCTCAGCAGAGCAGGCAAGGTGCTCCGTGTGCTTGTCGAAGTAAAAGTTCCTCCATACTAGTGCAGATTCTCAGGTCAGTGAGGACAAGCATTCTCAAGGGGGTGGCAGGGCCCCCAACATCCTGAGTGAGCCCTTGGCCCCATGGGCCTCCCCATTAATTTCTCTGTTTGGAAAGCTGTGACCTCAGCGAGCAGGGCAACGCTGTCTTCCCCTTGATGGTGGGAGGGGAGCAGGGGGCACATGCTGTGTGTGTTGGGGTCAGGGGACACCTTCTGCTCCCTTGCCTTCCTCAGTTTCCCTCTGGGTCATCTCAGCGCTTGGCCGAAGACCTGGTTCCCATTTATCTGCCTAGCTCGGGCCCAGGAGGTGAGGATGGAGGCTGCCCTGCCCTGCGGGAAGCTGCCTGGGCAGGGCCTCAGACAGCCAGGGACGCTCCTGAGGTCCTGGGGTCCTGGAGGAGGAGCACAAAAGCAGGTGGCAGGAGGCCTTGGCCAAGCTTCCCCAGAGCTGGGGCCTCCAACAGGAAAGCGTTCTGGAAACCTACCCTGCTCTTCTCTTCACTGCCAGGAATGCCACCACGAGAGTAATTCAAGTTAATGAGCAAACTTCTCAGGCAAGGAAGGAAGGCGGCTCTCAGGCACCTCCACCTCACTGCTCAAGCACAGGAAGCAGTTGGATTCCACTTGCCAAGCCAAAGGAGGGCAGCAAGTATGAAGTGGGGCCAGGAGGCCTTAAGTTACCGGCTTCTCCACACCCGGGTCAGCTGGGCTCTGTGCAGGGCCTCAGAAAGGAGAGAGGGCAGGACTCCCGGGGCGGCCAGGGCAGAGTGGCGCCGTGTGGGTGCCATGTGCACGCGCGCTTGTGGCAGATTCCAAGGCTTGGACTGGAGGAGTGTCAGACCCAGGGAGGGTGGTGGAGGGTCCCCCCAAGAGCAATTCCAAGTTCACCAAGGCCCAACCTCCTCTGTTGGAGGATCAGTCTCATCTTGGAGAGGTGGAGGCATGTGACTCACAGGCCAGGCCCCTAGCCGAGGGGAGGTGGGGATGATGGCTCCGAGCCTGAAATGTGTCAGAGGTGAGATGAGCATCTTGAGCGAGGCAGTCTGTGGAGTTATGTGGGACATAGCTGCCTGGGGTGTGTGAGCCATGCTAGAAAGGAGAGCGGCCGGCTCCAGGGTTCTCTGCCTCCCTGGGCTGCACTAGGCTGGTCAGGGGCCCCATCACACCAGAACCAGTGATAGGACCAGGGCTGGGGCAGGGCAGGAGCAGCACCTGGGCTCCTAGACTCTGCGTCCATGTGGTAGCTTAACCCTCTCTACCCCCAAATCCATCCAGGGAAGTGAAACACTCCTGTTTTCCTGATGCTCTCATTACTGGCTTAATTCCATGACACCTCCCCACACCTCGCCTCCACTCAACATTCCTCAACTTAATTTACTTTAGTTTTTAATTTAAAAAATTAAATCAGCCGCATGTTGTTTGTAACATCTTTGAGAATTTCAAAATTGGAACGACATGTCCGAGACATTGCAGGGCCAGGTTTGGGGGCAGATGACACCCCCATCTTCACTCATCATAGGCTGGGAGATCAACTGCCAGTCAGCAACCCCGTTCCGCTTTCCCCCTGAGACTGGTGTCTCCCACAGCACAGTGGCCTGAAGGGACCTGCTGCTGGGGGAGGTGGGGGGGAATCTGGCAGATGCCTGAGGGCCAGGGTGGGACCAGGGCCTCCGTGAGTCTCCACCACGGAGCTGCTCACAGTGCCCAGGCCCTGACGCTGGTTACACAAGGGTTGGGCCCGCATTCCCACCCACTGGGGGCGTGAGACCGCGTGTGCCCTGGCCCCAACGCACACCTGCTGTGTGACCAGACACAGGTTTGGCAGCCTCTCTGTTTGAGCATGTCTGAGAGGTGTGCCAGGATTCCCAGAGGCAAGATGATGAATGGTGTCCCTTCAGAACAGAGCAACCACAAGAACCTGATCCCAGGACGAGTCACAGTGAGGAGGACAAGGACCAGGTCACCTGGCCACCAAGAGGGGAGCATGAGTCAGAAACAAGCTACCCATCTGCCAGCCAGATTGCTCGCCCATCCAAGAAAGCTCAAGGCTGGAAGGTAGACGGCTGCAGGATTCAGGGCTGGGTAATTCCCTGCTTGCCTCTGGAGCCCAGCTCCTGGATCCTTGCCAGCCAGCTCTTAGGTGATGCTGGCAGGCTGGAAAATGAAGGACATTAGTGCTTCTTGGTCCATGTTGGGGCCAGGGTTGGAGGACCCTAAGGTGGTGCTGGCATCATCAGGCCTTCTTTGGCTATGGCAAACGGACACTTTAGCATCACCTCCTCGTCCAGATCTCCCCACCCCAAGCAGGACCAGTCCATATCAGTCAACTAGTTAATGAGTCACCACCAAGCACCCCTAAGGGCCCAGACCAGAGCCTAGACATAGGACAGGAGACAGAGATCAGAGGACAGAAGGGGAGCGGGGTCTAGGAGAAGGATGTCAGCATCGGTACTGAATCAGGGCGGAAGAGAGGCCTTCCTCACCTCACCCATCCATGCCATTGGGCCCCCAGTTGACTGTGGAATGTTGTTCTGCTATCTCCCAGTGGCTGGTCAGCAAGGCCCATGGGGGGGAAGAAGGAACAGGAGGATACATCTGTGGTCATCTCAGGGTTGTCCAAATAGTTCCTAAGAAGGCAGGGGTGAACTGCAGAGGCAGGAGACAGGCAAGAGTTGATTTTCACTCCCTGATCTTGTTTTCATGTGTCCTTTGCTACATTTTACTTGGTATTGTACAATATCATGGCCCTTGTCCAAGAGTCAACTGGGTCCAGAATCTTCCATTAGTATTTTTTGAGTGCTGGGTTGTCTGAAACATGGAGCTGAATGGATTGTCACCAAGGCACAACTAACCATTAAATGGCTCAGTGCTTCCCCTCGTGCAGTTGTTCATCAGTTCCAGAGAAGTCTTACCTATTAATCCTCAAAACAGTGTCTCTGCTCCATTTCCTCTCTCCTCATCTTCAAGGGTAATGTTAAGTATATGTTAGATCTTCTCTCTTCTTTATCTCTTATCTTCTCTTCTGTATTTCCTTTTTGTCTTTATGTGCTACATTTGTCATAATTTCTTCTGACCTCTTTTCTAGTTTGCTAATTCTCTTCTCAGCTGTATTTAATCTACTATTAAATCTGTCCACTGAGTTCTTGATTTTGGTTATTGTAGTTTTCATTTCTAGAGATTCTACTTGATTCTTTTTCAGATCTGATATTTCACTTTTTACAGATTACCATTCCCGTAGTTATTTTTAAGCATGTCTTATTTCTTTAAACATCATATGCAGTTATTTTATAATCAATAATTTGAAGTCTTTGTATTGTTTCTTCCAGTTTTCACTCGTAGTGTCTTATTTCTGTGTGTGTCTGATTATCTTTGACTATGTGCTGGTCATTGTTTTTTAAAAAATTGTTTATAAGAAAAAATTGGGATTTAAGACAAAGGTCCCTTCCACTGAAGAACATTTTCATTTTCTCCTGCCAAACATCTAGGAATACTGCTAGTCCAGGACCAACTTAATCAACTTTTAAGGCTTGAGAGTCCCTAGCCCACCCCAGAGGTCAGAACTTAGATTGCAAGATGATGTAAGGGCTGGTTTACTTCTGGTTCACCCTTATCCTGAGGGTGTAGCCCTTTGGAGTTCCACATCAATATGGGATGGTGTCCTATTATATGCCCCACCTTGTGTGAACCCTGAGGTTAGATTTCTGTCTCTCTCATTCCATGAGGCTATCAAAATAAGATTCAAATTTGTTGGGATCAAAAAATGCCTTAGGGAAACAGTGGCTTTGCTTCTTGCTTACCTGTTTGGATTCCTTTTCCCCTCAATTTTGGCCTGGTGGTTCTCTGCATTGCTGTTAACATATTTTAAAAATTTTTACCCAGCACTGTCAGTTGTTTCCAGTGAGAGGAAGGGCCCAAATAATCTAGTTTGCCAATACTGGAAGCTGGAAGTCCTCCTTTCACTCATTCAGTAAGTATTTGTGGAGTGCCTACTATGTGCCAGGCACTGTGCTGGGGGCACAGCAGTAAACCAGACAGAGCAGACTCTTGTGGAGCTCATTGTCTCCCTGGGGAGACAGACAATAAACAGAGAGTTACACAATTGATTAGTTAATTACAGTTGTGACGCATATTGTGAAGTAAAGAAATTCAGGGGTGGTGAGAGTATCTGACTGAGAGTCCTCACCTGCTTTGTGGACTCGGGGAAGTATTCTTGAGGATGTGATTTTTAAGCTGAGATCTGAAGGACTAGTGGGATTTGTAAATAATTGGGGTTTGGAGCAAGAGAATCCAGGCAGAGGGAACAGCATATACAAAACTCAGAAGTGGGAAGGAGCATGACTTTCCTAGGTCCTGAAAAATGTCCAGTGTGGCCACAGTGCACAGAGCAGGGTGAGGTGGAGGACAAGAGGGTCTAGGGTTGCCTATATAGGCTCTTACTTACAGGGCTTCAGACGTTGGCCAATATCCCAAGGGCAACAGGAGCTGTGGAGAACAATGAGGTCAGGTTTGCTTCTTAAGAAGATCACCCTGCTGATGTGTGGAGGGTGGATGGTGGCAGACGAGGGGGCCTCAGTCCGGCCAGGGAGGAAGTGCTGTGGCCCCGAGGTGAATGGACACAAGAGATTCTTAGGGACTCGGACAAGAAGGGTTTCCACCAAGACTGGGCATAGAATTGACCCAGAACGCCTTACCCAAGCCTGCTGTGTCTTTGTCTGCCCTCAGGTTCCCTCTCCATCCTCCTCTTGGCCCTGGAGGCCTGGCCTGTGTGGGCCACACCAAGGGCCTCCGGTGCCTTCTGGCTTTCTGTTGGGTTTGGCCAGTGGGCAGTACAAGCAGAAAATCAGAGGGAAGAAGAGAGAGGTTGGGGTGTTTCTTCCCCACTCTCCCTGCTTCTGTGCCCCCTCCGCAACTCCCCCATGACTCCAGCCCCCGTCAGGTGTCCTGTCCTCTGTCCTCCAAGGCTCCAGTTCTCACTGGGCCCAGTGGCACTTATTCCTCCTCTCATCCCTTCACCTTAAGGTGGTGACAATGGCTGCCATGGTTACTTTCTGGAGGGCTCAACATCTCTTCTTAATTCCTTTAACCCAGGTCACGCCTCCATAAACGGTGCCTTTGTTAACATCCCTTTATTGGAACCATCAGGGTGAGTTTGGTTTTTTGCCAGGCCCCTGAGTGGTCACCAATACTGGGGTTTTTTTTGCTTTAAAGAAGCCAGAGAAGCAAATCTGTCTTGGAATCCTGGGGCGGGGGGCGGGTGGCCAGTCCCTCGAGGCAGCCAAAGGGCTGGTGTCGGAGCCCACATGAAGGCCCTGCTGCCGTCTGCATTCTGTAAACAAACACCCGTGCGTGGCAAGCCAGAGCCAAATGACAAATATGGCTGTGACAAATTTATGGTGCCCCAGTATCAGCAAGGACAGAGGAAATTAGGAAAATTAGGACCATATCTGGTGTCTTCTGTCTGGCTGCGCAATCCCTGTGTCTGCTGGGAATTCCAGCGGGAGGGGGTGCATGGGGTGGGGAGGGGGGTTGCTTTTCAATCTGCATTCAAAGGCAGGTTCCAAACACTTCTAAAAAGTAGGGCCAGGAGTGATTGAGGCCAAAGTGCATCTGATTTCTGGGGTGAACTTGCCAGGTCCAGTGCTGTGCACAGTTCAGAGAAGAACTCTCGCTTAGCTCGCCTGCCACGCGCTGCCTTTCTTCTCCCCTTTCCTTTGTCTTCCCCAACTCCGCCCCCTAAAACCCCACACACAATGAAGTGGGCTTCACCTCCCTTCCCCTTTGGAGATGTGTGCTGGGAGCACAAGCACCCACACAGAGGTTGACAGATGCTTGGGAATTGTGTCTGGAAATTCAGCATTCACTCCCCGCATGCCTCTTGGGCATAGAGCTCGTGCAGGGAGGAACAGGAACCACGACCTGTGGGTAAAGGTTGCCTGGGCAGGGGTGAGTCGCCAGGGAAGAGCTCTTCTTGGAGGACGTGGTGTTCAGTGGAGGTCGAGGTGACAAGAGAGACCCAGCCACTCAAAGGACTTCTCCAGGTAGAGAAACAGGCAGTGCAAAGTTCCAGTGGAAGGTCAGTGTGGCCCAATGAGGGGGAGGGGCAGAAAATGAGGCTGGGGAGGGAGGCAGAGACCAGCTTCCTGGGACCTTGGAGGTGGGGCAGGCACGCAGCCAGGGTGGCCTGGGACAATTCTACCTTATTCCCCTTGTTCCAGCCTTGTCATTTGTGGTGTTCCCTTTGATCCCCCAAAATGTCCCTGCTTGTTCAATAAATGTCACAGTCACTTTACTTATAGAGCAGAGCAAGAAGTCTAGATTTTATATATTTTAACTGTAATGGGAAGCCACAGGAGGGTTTTGAGAAGCGAGTGAGAAGATGGAGACTTTTCCTGCATTCACCAAGTATTTACTGAGTACCAGGAGCTCTCCTTAGCTCCAGGGACACGGCAACTTCTGCCCTGCACAAGCTTACATTCCAGCATTAGGAAGGCTAATGTCTGCCAGAATTAATCAATTCTCCACAACTCCCAGCACCCTGGACATGTCAAGGTACTCACTGGACAGATAGAAAGATGGAGGCAAAAGAATATCCTGCTGGTTCTTTTTCTAAATTTAATAATTGGAAAATCATAAGCTACTTCCCATGAAGTCTGCTCCCAAATTCACCCCTGAGGGGAGGCCTTGGCGGGGTGCTACATGCAGTGTGAGTTGTGCTTTACTCCTGTTCTCACACACATATGCAGCTTTCTGTGGTCAGCGAGCCCAGGTGTGTGCTGATTGCCCTCACTGGGCCCCTCACCCCTCGAAGGTTTTAGCTCTAGGTAACCGGCTCACAAATGCTCGCAGAATCCCAGCTTGAGTGGCCTAAGAAGAAAGGGGCACATGACACTGACGTATCTCACCCAAAATCCTGCCTCTGTGATGGAGGCTTAGACACTGAGGCGAGTGCAATGAGACAGGATGTCTTCAGGCATGGCTGCATCCAGCAGCTCAGACTGTGCCATCTGAAGTCCCCTCTCTCACCTGGTTTTGCCATCCTTCATGCTGGCTTCAGTCTCCCGTTGGGGGTTCCCAGTAGTTTAAAGCCTCCAAACAGATACCCAGCAACCCAAAATAGAGCTTTAATTTCTGAATAATTCCATCAAAAATCCCAGGATTGAATTCTGTTGGACCATAGGCTCATCACCGAACCAGCCACTGCATCTAGAGGGTGGAAGATGCTGACTGGCCAATCTTGAGTCATGTCCCCACCCACACACACACACACAGTTTGGGGGGTTAGCCCCACCCAAACTGCATGGAGTGAGCATGGGAGGAAGGGAGGTTCTCCGAGGAAAATCTGTGTGTTGGCTGGCAGGAGAGAAAGGGATGCAGAGTCAGGCAAAACAAGTGGTGTCCACTGTGCTTGCCCTTTGTCCCAAGAAGAAATGGAGCCCATGGAGAGTGAGGATGACCCGGGGGACTCCTTCACCACGGCTTCAAAAGCAATGCGTGCTACAACCTGGGTGTGAGCAGGCTACATGTTCCTGGGCCCAGTGTGTTTGGGCCCGTGATCTATCCATGAGTTCTGCCCTTGAGAGCTACCAGGAGTCTCTCCCCACAGGCAACATGGGCCCCTTGGGCCCCAGGCTGTTCATGGGGCCTGTGACTCCAACCCATGGAGGCAGGCTCTTGGGAGGAGGACGTGGCAAGAAGTCAGTCGCTGAGTTAGGTATGCTCCCAGGCACGGCCCCTCCTCCCTCCCTCAGCCACCTGCCTGGGGGGGGTCAGGCCGTTGGGCAAACCTGAGGCCTCTGAAGCCTTGGGGTCCTGTCCCCAATTAAGCACCTGCAATCCTTGACCCTAGCCCTTCTGAGGCCTCCGGTCCAGGGTGGTTCGGTTCCTTCGGCCAACGCTGGGTGGCTGGGAGGGCAGGGGAAGGATGCTGACTACAGGGGGGTTAGGGGAGGCCCCCTGCCCTGCTGGCTCTGGGAAGGGCCTCCAAAGAAGCCGGTTTCCCCTGGTGCCCTCATTCACCTCTACTCGAGGATGCTGTGTGAGGGGGGAAGGAAACCCATTTGCTGAGCACCGACGGCATGCAGGTGAGTCTCAAATCTCGTTGCATGCCGCCAGCTGCTCCGGGGGGGTGGCCCCACCATCAGCCTGTCCATCGCAGGAGAAGGAGGCTCCCCACGGCCCACTGGACACTACCAAGATTCTCAGCCTACACATGGCAAAGCAGGGCCGGGCCCACCATGAGGCCACCACCTCCACAGCCTCAGTCTTGCCCAAAAGAATGGGATGCAAGATAAGCAGGGAGAGAGCAAGGCATGGGGCAGTGAGAAGCAGCCTCAGAATTCATCTGCTCTGGAGGGACACGGGCCTTCAGCTCAGGAAGGGAGGGAGCTGCTGAGGCCCGGCCCGTGGAGCGGGAGCCCCCCCAGGGACCAGGAGGAGGGCTTCCTCTCCGTGTCTTCATGCCACAAGATGTAAAATAATCCCCTCAGCTCAGAAAAACACATTTTATGGCTGTCTGACTCATTTCCCACAAAGCTAGGTTCACCACCCCCCCTCCAACGTTTAGAGCTTTTGTTTTGAAAAATAAAAAATATGTTGAAAATTTCAAGATGACTTTTAGACATAAATTGTTCTCTTCCTCACCCTCGTCCCAGGCCCCCCTCACCTAATTTCCCAAACACTGGCTGCCGGAGCCTTGGGAGGACCTAGTCCAAGTGGGTATGGGATGACTCCGGGTTCCCTGGGTAACGCCGCCCTGAGGGCCAGGCTGGTAGATGCCTGCTGGGCTGGAAGGGCCCTCCAGGGTGGCAGGCTTCCTGGCATCTGCTGCAGTGCCTCGATCTTTCTGGTTTGGGGTCCCATGAGGGCCCCTGCAGTGCCTCGCAGAACCAGCCCTCTGGCCCCTGTCCACCCTCCACACTAGGTCAGGGGAGCTCTGCAGGGCGGCCTCATTCCCTGAGCCAGGACATGCCCTGGCCCTTGCTGCTGATTGCCCCTCCCCAGTGAAGGGCAGCACCGTGTCTTACCACCCTGAGACCCCACCAGTGAAGCATGAAGGGCCTCTGATCCCCCAAAGCCTCAGGGCTTTTGATTATGCCCCACATACCCTGAGACTTGGCCCCCTGGTTGCCTCTGACCCTCCCACCACTTTAATTTCCCCAACAACCCTGGGCCGTGGCCACCAGCCTCCCCATCTCTCAGGTAGGAAACAGAGCCCCGGATGGCACATGACCCAAGTCAGCCCACGGGAGCCTGAGCTCAGGCCTATGGCCCACCTCACAGTGCCTGCCGATGCCCAGGGCTTGGACGGAGAGCCTATCCCAGGAGCTCGCTGGGTCCTGGCACATGGCGTGGCCACTCCTGGAGGGTCCAGCACCCACAGAGCTGGCCTCCCCTCCTGCCAGGCAACTGCTGCTGCTTGGCACATTCTAGGCCTTCTGCACGGTGCTCAGGCGGCCACCCCTGTCATCTTTCTGTCTTCCCAGAGGACAACCCCTGACAGCTTCCTCAGGGTCTCCCAGGGAAGTGTGGCAGCCTGTGGCCAGGCAGGGGCGCCCACCAGCACCAGCCTCCATTGAGCTGGGAGTCCCATCTGGGCAGGAACCTGCCATGCCTGGGCCAGCCTGTGGACTCAGGCTCCTGGGATCCAGGATGAGACCACGGTCCCCTCCCCAGCTGCCGTGAGCCCCACTGGGGTACAAGAGCCAAGTAGGGCCAGGCCCCTGCCCCCTTTGCTGACCATCCTCCAGGGATCACCCTGAGCTGCCAGCTCCTTGTGGGATCTCTCAGCCACTGAGCACTGAGGGACTCGGTTCCTGGTACCTGCCACGTGCTAAGAGCTGCCCGAGCTGGGGGCACAGGGGCACAGTGTCAATCCACAGGAGGCCCCAGCAGGAGGCACAGGCAGGCCCCAGACCCACAGGAGCTGCCCAGGCCACTGGTCTGCCCCTCTTCTCCACTCTAGCCCGCAGTCAGCTCTGGGACAGGCCCTGGTTCCTGGTTTTCGGGGCCCTAGACTCCTACCTGGGAGCAAGAAGCAGCCATGGGAAGAAGCCCAGAGAGGTGGGGTGTCTTACAGTCAAGGGCTCTGCTTCAAGTGCTGGGGGGATCAGCTGAGGCAGCCATGCCCCCCTGCCAGGGAAGAGTGTGGATTGGGGTCCCCCGGGCTGGCTGGGCCATGGGCATCAGTGACCCGGACTTCCTTAACCACAAGAAAATGACTCAGCTAAATTGAGGAAGACTTCCGTTTCGGCAGAATATTTTTTCCACTATGGTAAGAGCTTTTCACCCACAGGCTCCAGAGAAGCTGAGTACCCTACAGAGGGGTTTGGGGAGTTTCGGTTTGAATAGTCAATGCCAATTCTTAATCACTATTTTGAAAAGGCAGCTCTTGGTTTTCCAGCAGGTGGCTGGGTCCCAGGGAGCCAAGCCAGGTGTGCGTGTGTGCATGTGTGCATGTGCCTGCATGTGCATTTGTGCCTTAATGACTCTGGGGGCCAGGAAGGGACATTTAGTCCCAAGCATTTCCTTTGGCCAGCAGTAGGCCTTGCCCAGGTCTGCAGAAATGACCTGGATTCTCTAGCCCTCATGACCCTGCCGGCCTGAGTGGGTCTACCAGCTATATCAGTTGAGGGTTAAGGGTGTCAGGCAGCAGTCAGGGCACTTACCCACATCACCTCATTTGAATGCTCACAACCCTGGGAGGTGGGTCCCCTCCCAGATAGCAGCTGAGGCTCCCAGAGAGGAAAGCACCAGTCGCACACTCAGCCAAACGCACACTCAGGCAGCCTGACACCCTCGGAGACCTCCTGATCACTGCCCCACCTGCCTGTGCTCCAGATGTTGGCATCTCCCAACATTGCCCAGGGTCATCTGCCATAGTAACTGGCAGCCCTGGGCCCAGCGAGGTCTGAGGGCTTCTTTCCAGGGGCCTTGCTTGAACATCAGCCCATCAATGACCAGAAGCTGAGAATGTACGGCCAGGACATCTCCAGTGCAGCCCTGAGCCCCAGGCAGGCTGGGTGGCTAGTGGGGGTCTTCCAAGAGTGGGAAGCCTGATCCTGTCCCTGCGACTTCCACCCTAATGAGCATGGTCCCAGGGCTTGATGGGGGAGAAGGCTGGCTGCTTCAGGCTTCTCCCTCTCTGGTCCAGCCCAGGTGGACTCCCTGGAGGCGGGCACCAGCAGGCTCTGGCCTGGATGGCACCAGAGTAGGCACAGTGAGGGCATGGGAAGTACTGGCCCCCACACAGTGACTGACTAGGCAGGAAGGGACTCCTGTGCACCCCTCAATGGGGGCCCAAGTCTGCTCCCACCAGCATGCTCCACACTGGGAAATGGCTCCTGTTTCTTGTTCCCCTTCCAAGGAAGGCTCTTCCCTGAGCCCCCACCTTGCGAGGGGTGACAGGGTGCAGGGTCCTTCCCACTTCATGGCTGGCTGGACCTCCATTCTGCCAGGGGCCCTCCACATCCTGCTTCACCCTGCTTCCTGCCCGGGCGGGGGTCAGTTTTCCCAATCTGGAGGTGGGTGGGAGTCCGAGGCTGCCCAGGGGAGGAGGCCTTGCCCTGGTCTCCAGGGATTTCAGAGAACAGAGTTGATCTGGCCGGTGTGGCTCTGTGGCCCGGGGTGCTGGCGGCTCCAGGGCAAAGGGCAAGTAGGCTCTGGCCAGAGTGAGGAAGCAGGGAAGGGGGCAGCATAAAGACAGGGCTGGGCGGCTCCTGGGCTGCCCCTCAGGGAGGCAGAAAGTGGGAGCAACTGAGAGAGGAGGGAGCTGAGGGTCAGGAATGGGAAGGGCTGAGACAGGCCAAGGCCAAAGGCAAGGCAGGGAGAGAGAGAGGAGCAGCTAGGGAGGATGAAGCACACCCAGCAGTGACCCAGGGTCATCTCCAGACACCTGATCCAGCTGCTGCCACTGCTGGCAAAGAGCCTTCCCCCAGGAGCCTGGCAGGAGCCTGGCAGGAGCCCAGCTGGAGCTGTGGGGTGGGGCCACCTCTGGCCCTCCCTGTTGGTTGTTCTTACCCTCTGCCCACACAGAGGCCCCTACCTTCCCCACCCCCAGGGCTCACACAAGACAGCTGTGTCTGCAAGTGATGTGTCTATATGCATGTGTGCACGTCCACGTGTGCATGTGTTGTGTACAATATGTCTGAGGCCATCTGCACCTAGGACCCTCAACTACCCAGAGTCATAAAGGCAGCCCAGGCACCAGAACACAGCCTCTCCCCGAGTCCAGCCCCATGAGGCCAGCCCTCCACGGGGGCCTGGGCAGTCCCAGCTGGTCGTTGGGCTCCCAGGAACCACACAGACCCAGATGGAAGGAGGGCCTGATGCACCAGAGGCCCCTGACCACTTACTTGCAGAGCCAGCATCAGGCTTCTGCAGTGGGAGGGGACTCAAAGTGCTCCCCAAGTGGGCCACAGAATGTTTCTTACACGCGGAGCTCAGTGTATGAGAGTGTGTGCACATGTGCAAATGTGAACAATCACGCCCGTCCCGTCAGTGAGCTTCAGCCTGTCTCCCTCACCCACCATTCACTCATCATCCCCACATCCAGAACTCTCAGTGGCTCCTAAGGGCCCAGGATGCCAACCCAAGCTCTCTGCCTGTCACTACCTGGCCTGGCCCAGCCTTTGCCCCATGGTCACCAATTCCTCCCTCACGCCATTCACTGCAGCCAGGCAGGTTTCCTCACCTGACTTTTCTTTTCTTTTTTCGAGACAGGGTCTTGCTCTGTCACCCAGGCTGGAGTACAGTGACCTCATCATGGCTCACTGCAACCTCAAACTCCTGGGCTCAAGTGATCCTCCTGCCTCAGCCTCCCAAAGCACCAGGATTACAGGCATGAACCACTGTTCCTGGCCCCCTGTTCTTCATTCACGTGTTCTGTGCAGACGTTCAGCAGTGTGTGCACCTGCGGCTATTGTGCATTTGTGGCATTTGTCCCTGCAAGGTGTGAGTCAGGTGAGAGAATGTGCAAATTAAGGAAGAAACCGAACTCACCCTGGTTTGAGCAGAAAAGGAATTCACTGGCTCTTGTGATGGAAAAGTCCAGATGGTACTGCTTTGGGCATAGCTGGGTATCAGTTGTCAAAACGCACGGACTCTCGGCTCTGCTTCGCTTTGTGCTCCTTCGCCTCAGGAAAGCTCCCAACAAGATAGTCCTAGACTCACATTCTCCTGCTTTGCCACCTAGGGAAGAGAAAATGATTTTTCTCAGTATTTCCAGCAAAAGTCTCAGGGCTGACACCCATTGGCCTGGCCCCAGGAAACTGACCCACTTCCAGAGCCCCAGGCTCGCAGCCCTGCCTGAACCACAAGTCTGACAGGGAGAGGACTGGTTCTCCATAGAAACACCAAGGGCTGCCCCAGAAGAAGGAAGTGAATGGTGGGCAGCCAGGAACTCAGGGGTCTACCCAGGTGACTCTGTGTGTGGGTGATTAGTGAGGTGGAGTGGGGACATAAGCTTTCCTATCCTTGGTCTCACTCCAAACCAGAATGGGGTCTAGAATACTGGAGCTGGAAATCCCTGGGATTCCTGCTCCATTTCTTATAGTGCAGATGGGGAAACTGAGGCCCAGAGAGCCAGGGCACTGGACCAGGGTCACACAGCCAGTTAGGCCAGAGCTGGAAATAGAACACAGGCCTTTTGACAGCTGGCCCTGACTGTCTATGCAGGGCACTCAGAGCAGCCTGGCTCAACAAGCCCCAGCAGTGCTGATGCAGGGGGCTGGGCCCAGGGCTGGAGGCACCCCAATGGGCAAACCCTAGTCCAAGAAAAAGGAGCCTACCTCAAAGGCCAGGAGGGTGGGGAGAGGGGTGCAGAGCATAGGGCTGGTGCCAGGCAGGCACAGGTGGTAGGCTGATAAGGATGGGGTCAGGAAGGCCCAGGCATCCAGACCACTCACCCCTGCTCCAGCTTGGCAGGTGAGGTGGGGGAGGGAGGCCTGGACCATGACAGCAGGAGAGGTCAAGGGGCGGAGAGGCCATGAGGGGCCCGGCGGGCTCCAGCAGGCTGTGGATGCTTGGACAGCAAGGCCTGTTTACTCGGAGGCCCTCGAGGTCAAGGCCCAGGCCCTAGGTTGATTATTAACGGCTGCCCTGCTAGCCCGGCTCGTGGCTGCCCAGTGTGGTATGGGCCAGAGCTTGGAGCCAGGCACCGCCCCCGCTGCCGCCCTGCACGTGGGGCCCCGGAGTGCTTCAGAAGACACTGGCTCTGCAGCCCCTGGGGACTCACACCCCACCCCCCCAACTCGGGGCAGGCCTATGCCAGGATCCTGAGGGCCCCCAGGCAAGCAAAACGGGGCCCGTGACTGTTTGCCTTCTGCAGCCCAGCTTCTGGGATGTCACACCCGGCAGGATGGGGATAGGGCAGAAATGGCAGTGGGAACAGGAGAAGGGTCCTGGTGGGTGGAGGCCTCGGGGGATGCCTATGTAACCGGCAGGACCAGGTTTGGTGGCAGTGTGCAGGACTGGTGTGGTATCTGCAGGGGGCAACATCCTAGGCCCGTGCTCAGGGTGTCTTGGCCTACAGGTTCCCTGGGACCCCCCCGGGAGCCACTACGTGTGCCGGTCCTGCTCCAGCTGAGCTCCGTGCCATCCGGTTGTATCCCCACCACCTCCTGGCAGCAGCCAGGACAGGCGGCTCCCCACGCCCCAGGGAGAGCTTCTTCTCTCTCCCAGGAGCTGGTGCTGACAGAGGAGCTGCAGCTGCATTAGCAGCTTTTGGCTGCAAATCCCCACTTTGTCCTACAGATTAAGCTCTCACCGCCAGGCTGGGGGACAAGGACCTGGTGGCAGTGCTGGCTGCCCACCCTCTCCAGATTCAGCCCCACCCCTCCTAGCCTCCCACCCCAGGGCAGCCTTGCCCTCAGCCTGACTCAAGCTGGGCCCCACGGGAGGAGGAATCGGGGGCTGGGGTAGGGGAGGCTTGGCATTTGCACAGCAAGTGGCTGCTATCCTTGGGTCCTGGGCTCACCCAGCACCTCTCAGAAGGTGAGTGCCTGGGGGGACCTTGTTGCAGTGCAGATGTCGACTCAGCAGGTCCGAGCAGCCCAGGACTCTGCATTTCTCATGAGCCTCCAGTGAGGCCAATGCTCCTACCCCCTACCCAGATGGTCCCCCTACTTGGCAGAGCTCTCCTGGGACTCTCACTTACCCTTAGATTAATAGATCATTAGCTCCGAGGAGTGTCACTTTAATATTAAGCCTTTGGGGGTTGGGGCCGGTGAAGGGGTAAAGCTGCCTGGTGGGGAGGGAGACCTGAGGCATCTAGTGCCTGGGGGTGTTTTTGGCCCCCCCTTTGCTCATGGAGTACCATCTGGGGTATGCTATCCCTGCCTCCACCGTAGTAAAAGGGGTGTCCAGGTCCAGAGGCCCCCGCCTGTGCAGCTGGTGGGGGAGCATTTGGTAAAGGCCTTAGGACATGTCCTGTGGGCCACCTCAGGGGCAAAGGCTTTCTGGGACCCCCTGTGAAAACCCAGCTGAGGCAGGTGCGTGGCCTCTTGGCCTTGGGCGCCACACTGCAGAGCACTGCCCGGTCCAGACCTTCAGTGTCCACTTCAGGACACAATTGTTCCCTTTTCAAGGCACCACTTCTGCCTGACCAGGAAATCCTGAACTGAGGCTGCCTGTCCCTCCCTGAGTCAACACTTGCTGAGAAGGAGGGCAGCAGAGCAGGAAAACAGGCCCCAGGAGTGCAGGCCAGAGTTGTGTCCACACACACACATAGAAATGCACACAAATGTGCACACAGAAACTTGGTCACACGCATTTATAGTCACATGTGTACACACAGACACACTCATAATCGCACACACACTCATACAGATGCACAGACACCTGTGCAGACATATAGGCAAACCTGCACCAAGAGTGCACACACATGCATACACTTGTAGTCACACATGTACACACACATGCACATGCATGCACACACAGACAGACACAGACGCACACAGGCCTTCCTGCTCCCAGGCACCTTCACAAAGTCCAGGCCTGCCTAAGCCATGCCCCCCCCACACACACAGACACACACAGAACCACACACACACACAAACTCACCCACACACAACTCCGCTCTACTTTCCCAGTGACCTCCACATTGTTTGCTGGCCTCCCTTGCAGACACCAGCCACACAGCCCCCAAGAGCCGACCCTCTGGCACCCCCAGGAAGTCTGAGACCAGGACTGAGAACCTGAACCTCACCCTGGGTCCTATCTTTGTTGTCCTAGTTCCACTGGGGGAGAGGGAGCATCTGACATCCCTCCTAGCCTGGCCAGGACTAGGCTGGGGCTGGAGAGTGCCCAAGGCCCTGCCGTTGGAGGGGGCACCCATCTCAGGGATGGCCCTGGACCAGATGCTGATGCTTGTTCCCCATTGGAAACATGGACCCCTGGAATGGGCTGTGTCTGGCTGACAGCAGGCCTCTCCATGGTGGCTTGATGAAGGAACAAAGGCCTGGCAGTGGAGCCATCTGTCCTCTGGGCTGGCTGCAGGGCCCAGTGGGTCCCTGCCACCCTGCGACCTGCCTCTTCTTCCTAGTCACCTCCACCACATGTGAGCCAAGCCCAGGTGAGCCAGCCTGCCCGTGGCTCCCGTCTCTGGGGCGGCGGGCTGGCAGCGCCAGGACATGCCCACACATGGCTCCCCCATGGCCATACGCCAAGCCAACGCCAGAGCCAAGCCAAGAGCAGCAGTCTCGGGGCCTGCCCACCGCCCACGTCCTGCCCAGCCTTCCGCGCCTGCTCCAGCAGGAGACCCGGCCCTCAACGTCCCCAGCAGGACCCAGACTCCTGCTCACACACCTGGCGAGGACAGACCCCCTGCTCTACAGTCCCACCCTTGGCTCCTCACACAGCAGCCAGGGCTCTTTGCAAACGTCAGTCAGACCGTGTTCCTGGCCCAGCCCCCAAAGGCTTTCCAGGCCCTTATATCTGCTGCTGCCCCTGCATCCTGTAAGGTCCTGCATGGCCTGGCCACCCTCCCCATACCCCGATGCTTGTCACTGTCCCCTCCCATGGCTACGGTGGCTCCATTCTGTCCCTCAAGCAGCTGCTCCTGCCTTTGGGACTTTGCACTGGGCTCCCTCTGGGTCTTCGCTTGGCTGGCCCTTTTCCTCCTGGAGGTTTTCTTTGGTTCCACTGCCACCTCCCCCAGGAGGCCCTCCTTAAGTGGCCCCGGTCGCTGCCCAGGCACCTGTCTTGGCCTTGCCTACTTGGCTATCACCTGTCTTCCTTGCTGGATTGCCAGCTCCATAAGGGCAAGGGCCATGTCTGTCTCATTCTCAGCCTGGAAGGGGCCTGTCTGGTGGGTTGTTGGCGATCTGCCAGTGTTTGTTGAGTGAATGAATGACCAAGAGAGGGCAATGCCAAACCCAACCACATGAGTCTGAAATAGGAATGGCCGTGCATCAGGCCTGGGGTAGACCTATGAAGGGAACGTTGGGGCCTCTTGGAGTCCTCCTGACCCATACCACACAGGCAGGCCCACACCCTTTGCTCTGCCCTGGCTGCTCCAAGACCTATACAGTGGGGAGCCCTTTATCTAGTCTCCTGGACTTACAGGGGCCCCGCAGTCTGCCAAGCTCCTGCCTCTGCACCTTTGTCTAGGAAGTTCCACTGCCTGAAATGCCTCCTCTGTCTGCCTGAACAATCCTTCCCCATCCCCAGGGCACAGCCAGATCCCTCTGTCAGTCCCAAAGCCCCCTCCCCACTACATGCAGCGCTGAGGCTGTACCTAGTTCCTCGGCCAGCCCGTGGGTCAGGCCACACTGCATCAGTAATGAATGGTCTTTAGCAGCTTCTAGGCACTTAGTGGACTTCTCCTGAGGTTCTCACCACCTTGTGCAGGCTGAGGGGTTGATGCGAGGCCTTGCCAGAGGTCTACGGGACAGGTCCAAAGACGAGGGGTCAGTCAGGTCTGAAGAAGCCCAGAGGTGGGAAAGGGGTAGCTCTGAACCCAGGAGAAAAGGTCTTAGTTAACTGGTTAGTCGGTTAGACAGTAGGCTAGTTAGTTCACTCATTTGTTTGCTCCCCTTGTTTTTGAACCTGCGCCATGTTTGAGGTGGAATGAGTCTGCTTCCTGCTTCTCCGTGCAGCTGCTGGGGCCCTGGGCGAGGACCAACCGGGCTGAGAGAAGGTGGGGAAACACATACTTCATTCCCACCCTGCACCAGGGGGTAGCCAGCTACAGCCCCCAAACCAAAGCTGGCCTGCTGCCAGGTTGGGAAAAGTCTAAAGAAGGATAATATTTCATGACACATGAAAATGATATGAAATTCACATTTCAGTGTCCATAAAGTTTTATTGGAACACAGCCACACTCACTCCATTTATTGTCTCTGGCTGATTTTGCCCTGCAATAGAAATTGAATAGTTGCAATAGCAATCCTATGGCCCTTTATAGAAAATGTTTGCTGCCCACTGCCCTAGACCTTCCACCCACCATCCACCTGGCCGTGGGCAAGTCATCTCTCCTCCCCACACTGTTTCCCCTGTGTGATGTGGGTGAACAGCAGCGCCCTCAGAGAGTGGCAGTGAGAACTCCGGATTTACTGTCTGCAGCTGGGTGACATGGCGGTCCCCTGCTCATGCTTCCTTTATGCCAATAAATAGGAACTGAGCACTTACTTATTCTGTGCCAGGCAGGGGCTGGCCTCATACCCAAGGCCTGCCCTCAAGGGACACACACCTGGGGCATGGAGATCGTCAAGCTTGAGGGGCACAGAGGAGGGACAGGGAACCTGACTAGCATGCACAGACAGCTCTCAGAGGGAATGCCCAAGCTAGGTCTTAAAATATACGTAGAAATTTGCCAGGGGAAACGTTCTATATGGGGGGAACAGCTTTAGCAAAGGTGCAGAGGCTGAGAGGGAATGTTAGGCCTAAACCTGTGGGGGGAGGGTGGAGCCAGGTAATGGGGGGCTTTGGGCAATCAGAGGTCACCCTTCATCACCAGCCCCACCCAGCCCACCCCACCCAGGTTTGGCCCCAGGCTGGCACTGGTGCCCGCCAATGGCACATGTCAGCATCTGGCAGGGTGAGGTGGGGCACTGAGGGCAGGGGAGGGGGCACCCTCAAAACCCACTCCTGGGGCCCTGCCCACAGCCGGCAGTGCTGCCGGAATTGGAGGGGCCAGCTGGTGGGCGGGGGCTCAGCCCAGCAGGGTGGGGGTGCCAGGGCTGGGGCCGCCTGGTCCTGCCCCTGGCCTCAGGCAGCTGCCAGAGTCCAGAGACAAGGCAGGCTGCCACAGGCGGGGAGCTGGCAACAAAGGCCTATTCTTTAAAAAGTCTTCAAACCTGTCCAACTTTCCTTCGTTAGATGCTCCGGGATGTTTCCCCTTCGAAGGCTGCTCAAGATACCTGGCTGATAAGGCCTCGGTTTGAGGAGGCTTAATCATGGCCCCAAGACCTTAGTGTAAACAATCGGGAGTGTTTGTTTCACCACCTCCTCTCAGTGCTAATGGGGGCGTGAGCTCAGTGCCAGGTGGTGGGACCAGGTGACCCCAGGTCTTGTGAGGTGGACACTGGGGAGAGAGGCAGCTGGGCCCAGACTCTGGCATGTGTCCCTGCGGTGTGGCCACTGGGCTTTGGGTCCTGGCTCCACAACCTCCTGACCATTGGCCATCTGGTACTCACCTGTAAGGGACAGTAACAGTCATTGGGCAGGAAAGGAGGCAGTCCATACCTAGTGCCTGGCACGTAGTGAGTGCTCAGTAAGTCCTGGACAGCAGCATCAGTGAGCGGCAGGAGTTTCCCAGGCACTGTCCTGACCTTGACCCAGGCCCTAGCCCCTGGGAGGAAGCATCTGGTTCCTCAGCTCCATGCCGGGCCAGCTGGACAAGCAGGAAGGTGGGCCAGGGTTTTGCTCCTCGGCAGCCCTCCCACATGCACCCCCATACCCCACCTCAAGGCCTGGGGTGCTCATGGGGTGCTCGGGCCTGGCTGGGGCTGCCCCTCCTATGGGCATCATGACTCCAGTGGATCAAAGTTACCACAGATATGGCAGCTTGAGAACTGCCCGGTGTACTCTCCCTGGCCCATGCCTGCCACCCACGCCCTGGGCCCTGTGTATACCCCCGCACCTGCTGGCTCCTCCTGAGGAGTCACCAGGGTGAGGGAAGCCCACGCCCTCACCTGGTGCCCCCCTGTGGGCCCAGGGACTTGACAGAGCACAGCTCAGGTTTATTTTGGGGAGCAGCTCTGCTCAGGGCAGGGGGTGTGGGGGCAGGATGGGGTTGGGAGGAGAGAGATGGTGCCCTCTCAGACAGATACACGCTTACCCAGAGAGACACACACTCACACATGTGTGCACAACCCGCACGATCCCACACACACAAATACACACTCACCAAGGCATGCATTTGCCAGGCCAGGCAAGGCCCTCTACAGCCTCAGGGTCCAGGAAGCTGCAGCTCTGCTCCCGGGGGTGGGGGCATTCGGCATTCACAGGCTCAGGGTGTGTGGATGTGGGTGTGTGTGCATGCACGCACACGCACAGACGCACACACGTAGGCCGACATGGTGCTGGCCACAAGTGCCTGTGCCATGTGCCAGTGCACTTGGGAGGAAGCAGGAAGAAGGGGAGGGCAAGCAGTCCTTTGGGTCCCCTCCATGAGGCAGGAAGGGGACACAGTGACTGCTCAAGGTCACTCCAGCAGGACTCAAGCCCACTGTGGCCTTGGGCAGGTGCTCACACTAGAAGCTCCCTCTGAGGAGCTGGGGAAGCCTCCTTGGAAAGGGCCACAGCTCACTCTTGAGCAGATGCTGCCACCCTCCCCAGGCTCAGAGCCCCCTTCCCCCTATGGATGTCCCTTGGGCTGGGGTGACAAGCCCCCCACTGGGCCTCCTGCTGAGACCAAGAAGCCATTTTGATCCGTGATGAGAAGAGGAAGTTCCTGTGGCCCCAAAACAGAAACAGGAAGCTGGGAGGGGGTGTATGGACAGGGAACGGGAAGGGGGACACAGGCACCCAGCAGATGCACCCCAAACACCCCAGCCTTCCTGGGCCCCACACCAGCGGCCGTGTCTGGGTATCTTTGCCCAGCGCAATGCTGTGGGCCTTGTCTGTGCCCAGCTATGTCTACCTGAAGGGCAGACTCAGACGCTGGCTAACTGTACACCCAGGTATGTTCAATTGTCTGGGCTTATCTGGTTCTGACTGGGAGAGCTCCGTGGGTCTGCTCGAACCTTCCTGTCCAACCACGTGTTTGTGTCTGGCCACACACCTCTCCCTGGCCCCTGAGTGCTGCCATGTAGTATTCTCCGCAGGGCTGGCCTAACTCTCCTCAACCTCCCATGTCCATGTGTCCCCTCCCCCGACCAAGCACTCGACTGCCCAGCTCCCTGGCCGTGAGTGTGTGGCTGCCTGTTGGATTCTGGTGTCAGCTGCTCACTCCCAGCCCAGGCTGTTTCCCCAGCTGCCCTGCAGGACATGGCTGGCCCCCAGCCCCCACCCTCACTCAGTAACTGCACTCAGGACTGTCCCTGCCCCCTCAACAGAGGCCAGAGTCCAGACTCTGTCCTATGGGCCCCACTGCCTCGCTCTGTCCTCAGCCAGGAACATCCCCACCTGGTGCCTTAGTCCCCCTCCTGCTATGTGGGATGAGGGACGGAGTGTCTGAGAAACGTGCTGGGGCCCCAGCCTATTGTGTCCCTGAACAGAGGGACGTCAAGGTCCAGAATCATGCACCCACCACTGGAAATGGGGAGGCTGCCAGCTCACACAGGCCTGGGCGGGGCGAGGCTGGGCTGGGGTGTATGGAAGGCACGCAAGCAGCTCCTGCTCAGGACGAGCGTCTGCCTGCTCTTCCTCCCTGGGCTTGGAGGCTCCTGCAGGGAGACTCTGGGGGTGAGTGGGCGGGAGCCAGGGGCCAGAGAGGCACATGTCACCAATTTCAGTTCTGCCCCAGCTGGCCTGAGACAGCTTGGGACTTCCCAGGGTGAAAGGACAGGCCTGGGGGCCAGGCCACTTGGGGGCAGGGCTGGGTCTTGAGGACCCCCTCCCTGGCCCAGCTGTCTGCAGGGGAGGCAGCTGTGGGGACCCAGGGTGGGCTGGGTGTGCAAGGCATGTGCCTGCTTGGAGTCCTTCCTCTCTCCCTGTGCCCCCAGCGCTGGTACCTCCAGGACTTCCCGCTAGTCAGCCCCAGCCCAAGATCATGGCAACAAAAGACTCCCTTGGCCCTTTGTTCCCCTAAAATGAAGGTTCCAGGGTATAGCTACCCCAGAGACATCTGAGAAAGCTTTCCAGGATGGGAGTGAGTTGCCAGGTCGTCAACTTTCCCCAGGCTGAAGGATGAGGCAGAAACCACAAGAACCCCCCAAATGGTTCCATCTTCAGCCCCTCAAGGCTATGCCCCAAAGAAGGAAAGCAGGGAACAGGGTGGGACAGGTGAGCAGAGCCCCTGCCCCGGCCCAGCAGGCGGGTGGTCAGCACCACAGTCAGCAGGGAAGCGGGCCCCTGGCCAGGGAGCACATCTGACCGGACCGTGTTCTTGGGAGATCAGTTGTGAAACTTGCATCAAACCCCCAAACCACAAAAACGGCCGATTTTCCCAGCTCTGTTCTCGTGTTTCTCAGACCAGCCGAGGAGTCTTCAGTATTTCCATCTGAGATTAGCCAGGCCAGCTGCCAGCCCCGCAGGGGACAAGAAAACCCCAAGCGCCTGGACACTCGTGTGCTGCAGAAGCCCCTCCTGTGTTTGCCTCAAGCACCCTGCTCCCCTCAGCGCCTTGGAGAAGGGGTGAGGCCTGGGCCTTACAAAGAAAACTGGAAATCACAAGAGAGGGAACTGGAAGCTGCTGGGGCCACCTCAGACGGAGACTTCTGGGACACCCTTGCTGGGGGAAGATGGCATCTGGCTGATGGGGGGTCAGAAGAAGGGTTACCATGGAAGTGCCCTTCTGTTTGAAAAAAGGAAGGTCACAGAGGCATCACCTGGTGTCTCCCCACCACATTCGGTGCACAGCACATGTGGCTGTAGTTCTTTCTGGGCCAGGGCCTGGTTACAGCAGGAAGGCATGCTCTCACCACACGAGGATTCATGTGCAAACACTCAGAGAGATGAGCTAGCCCGATGAGGGACTCTCCGCTTTTCTCAACTGCGTTGTAAGTGGTGGTTAAAGCCATGTGAGAGACAGAGAAACTGCCTGTTGCTGCTCTGGACGATGTGGCCTCAAAGCCTCAAGCCCATTCCGCATTCCTGCAGCACTCTCTGTGCGGACTGTCTCTGCAGCCGCCCCTCTTGCTCCTCTCATCAGATTCTGTGCCCTGCCCTGCCCCCCACACGAAGCCAGGTGAGGACCCTCTGTGCCACCGGCCCCTGGGCCATGCCCTTCTGCCCCCTACACTCTGCCCCAAGGGGTTGCCCTCTCCCAGGCCTTGCTGCCTGTTGCCAGCTGGAGCTTCCTGGAGCCTGGGAGAGAAACCCTGACCTGGATTAAATTTAGTGGTTGTTCCAAAAGCAAAACATTGCTGAAAAAAATACCAAACTATAGCTTCGTGTCAGCCCTTCCAAGCCTTTCCCTGAGCTGGAACTTTTCTTTACGAAGCCATGTCAGAGATGATTCGTACTGCACTTCCTATGCTAACCGTGGTACTGGTCAGTACCAGAGATGATGTTATACATTGGCATGAAAGCCACTTGTAAGTGGTAACACTGCATGACCTCTGCTGGGGCCCAGAGAATCCTGCCTGTGTGGCCTGTGACCTGGGAATGGTCCCCTGAAGCCAAGACCAAGGCAACAGAGTCCAGGAGGTCCACACAGATGGGGGGATCTCACTGCGGGTGCAGGTTTGGGGTCCCCCATCCACTGATGAGATGTAATGGGCCTAGAGTGTATATAGAAAACAGTGGGCATGTGTGTGTGTCTCAGTCACGATGTGCCTCTCTAGGCCAGGCACGGTGGCTGACACTTGTAATCCTAGCACTTTGGGAGGCTGAGGTGGGAGGATCGCTTGAGGCCAGGAGTTTGAGACCATCCTGAGCAACATAGAGAGACCCCATCTCTACAAAAAATAGAAAAATCAGACAGGTGTGTTAGCACATGCCTACAGTCCCAGCTACTCGGGAGGCTGAAGCAGGAGGATCACCTGAGCCCAGGCATTGGAGGTTGCAGTGAGCTATGATGACACCACTGCACCCTACCCTGGGCAATAGAGTGAGACCCTGTCTCAAAAATAAATAAATAAATAAAAATTTAAAAAAACGACGTGCTTCTCTGGCACTTTGGTTTACATGCCCACATCTGTGAGGCTGGGTAGCCGTCAACGTGGGAGTTCCTACACATCATCTGAGGGTGTATGTGTGTGTTTGTGTGTCTGGGCCTGGGCACATATCTCTGGATGACATATATATACATCTGTTCATTCAACCACTGTCTGTTGTGGCCAGGCCCTGGACAGACTAGAAGACAGTGGAGGACATGGTCCCTGCCCTGTCATGCCCACAGTCTGGTGGGAGGTGGGCAGGAAACAGGAATTACCCTCATAACGATGTAGGTGTGATGGTGACAGGGGAGCCTGTGCCTCAAGGGCAGAGCCCCCAAGACAAGAGATCTGATATGGATTGGCACTTGGGGACCCTGGATGCACTGGGGAAACAACTTGAAAGCTGAGTGATCTCGGATGCATGAGAGTTGGCCAGGTGAGTGGTGAAGAAAATTCTCCCAGGCAGAGGGACGGGCGTGCAAAAGCCGGGGCACTGAGGAGCGGGAGGGACCAGGGTGGCAGGAGCTAAGACAGCCAAGGGGCATAGGGGAAAGGGTAGGGGGGCAGGGGGTGGACACACAGGCCTGGAGGCCACAGTGATGCTGGTGGCTGATCCCTGACACCGTGGGAAGATTATGTTAGGAAAGTGGCCCAACCATATGGCCATTTAATAGGGCCACTGTACCTGCTAAGAGGAGAATGGACCACGGAGGCCCCGGACAAGGCCAGAGCAGCCATCAAGGGAGGAGCAACAGTGGCTGGGGATGTGGCTGGGCATGGGGAGCCGTGGACAGGCACAGGCATGCAAGGGCAGTGGAAGGATGGGGTGCAGCACATGGCGATGGCTGAGGTGTGCAAGGGCCGAGGAGGCTCTCTGTGTGCGTGCATGTATGTGTGTGTGAGTGTGCATGTGTGTGAGTGTGCACATGGGTGCACAAGTGTGAGTGTGCTCATGTGGCTGTGCACATGCCCACAGGGGGCTCAGGCCAGCCCTCTGCCCTCTTCTCCTCTCCACCTCCTGCACGTGTACCCCACAGCCTCTCTGCGGACATGACAGTGACGGTAAGAAGGGCTCCGTGTTGCAACTGCATTTCCTCTTGAACCCAGGGCCGCCAGAGATTAGCTGAGAGCCCCGTGTGCACTGGGTGATAACACCCCCACCTGCCCCCCCCGTTTCCTAATCTCTGATTCATTCCCAACCGATAGCAGGACAGGGCCCATGGGCGACCAAGAAATGCCCCAGCAGGTCCTAACGGGGCTGCGGCCACGTTGCTCGCAGGGGCTCGGGACAGCAGAGACTGAGGGGGCCGGGGATGGGGGCAGCACAGAGGGAGAGAGAGCGAGAATGAAGGTGGGGGAGACAGAGGGAGGGAGGGAAAGGGAGAATGTGAAAGAAAGAACGAAGATGAGAGAGACAGGCAGGAAGACGCCCCAACTACCGAGGTCGGGGACGGTGGTGGAAAACCCAGGAGAGCAGCAGAGACAGATTGACACGTGCACAAATATATACAGAGAGGGGCTGGGGGAACTTATTAAAGAGAGAAAAAAACAGAAAAACAGAGAGAAGAGACTGTGTGAGAGACAGAGAGAAAAGGTGACTAAAGATCAAGAGGGACAGAGAGTGGAAAGGGAGGCGCAGACAGAGACCGAGAGGGCGGGAGGGAGGCTGGGCTGGCCTCACCCTCCCCGGGCATCGCCCATGCGGCCGGGCCGCAGTGGGTCAGGGCAGGGTGATGATCTTGCTGACTCGACCCCCGCCAGGACAGGCCCCAGCTGAGACGAGTGGTCGGGGCAGTGGCCTCAGCGCCCCCCGACACACACACCCCTGGCTGGCCGAGGGAGCCCCAACCCTCAGGGCCTCGGTGGGAGTAGGCTGGGGCTGGGGGCTGCACACGGTGGGGAGGGGCTGATCGAGCATGCTCCCTGTCCGTGGGGCTTGCTGGGAGGAGGCCTCAGCCGGGGACAGAGCAGCCCACCAGGGTCTACATGTATCCTGGTGGGGCCTGGTGAGGCAGGACAGCCAAGGTGGGCGGGCTGGGCTCAACCCCAAGGGCTGTGATGGTGTAGGAACCACTTGTGCTTTACCGGGAGGTGTCAGGAACCAGGAGCCCAGCAGCAAGCAGGGAGCCAGGCTCATCCATTCCCTCCCAGGCCCAGAAGCCCCCATGTCAGAGTCTGGGTCATGCTCGTGATGCTCAGTATAGTCAAGGATAGAAGGGGGCTCCAGGAACTGTAGAGCCCTGGCCACCTCCCTCGCCCCTGGACCCTACACCCGTCCCCTCCCTAACAAAAGACAGAGGGAGCAGTGGGGAGGGGGGGCACTGTCTGCCCGAGGGGCAGGCAGCAGGAGCAGGGAAGGCTCAGCTGGCACAGGCTCCTGGCTCAGGCCTTTCTTCAAGGAGGAAGAGGCTTCCTCCAGCAGCCATGGCAGGGGCTCCAGGCTTTCCAGAGGGGAAGGGGCAGGGGGCCTCTGGGGCGAGAACTTGGTGAGCAGGTGCCAGAGAGACAGGGGCCAAGAAGCAGATCACAAAGCCCAGACGGGGGAGGGCTTCACTCTGAGGGCAGAGAGGGCCCAGGGAGGCACCCAAGAGGGGACCTGCAATCCCACTGGCATTTTAGTAAGTCCCTCCGTCCTTCAGGGCCCCAGCCCCAGCCAGCAAAGGTCAACAACAGACTGTGCCTAGCTAGGACCCCACCCCAGGCCTGCTGACCAGGAAGGCTCACCTCGCCCGCTCTGGGAGGACAGCCACCCCTCTGATTTGTCGTGCCCGCCCTGATGCCCTGCCTGCCGCGACCACAGGAAGCGCTGCCCCAGCTCAGCACTTCCCTTTTCTGAAATCTGCCCCCAGCAGCCTGGTGGCCAGGGAAGGCAGACTTCCCGCTGCCCCCACCCTGGGCTCTTCCCACCGGTCACAAGTGGTTTGTTCCTGAGCTTCCCTGGGCAGAGGTGACCTTCTTGCCTCAACCACAGATCAGTTATTTATCAGAACAGGAAAGATGGCACCAGAGATATGTCCTCACCCCCACCCCAGGAGGGCCTGGCTTACTCCAACGACTACACGCCCGTTCCCCACATCATACGGGGCCTGCTCACCACATCACACGGGCGTGTGTGGCCGGCGCGTGCATGCAGGGCTGCACGGGGGAAGGGCTGAGCAGGAGGCCTTGTGGGCAGGTAGGGAGGTGTGTGGGATGCATGGGGCATTTCGTGTCCTTGGGGTCCAATGAGAATCACCCTTCCTCCAGACCCACTCTCCGCCTGGGACAGGTCCTAGGGATGCTCTGTCCCTCCAGCAGGGAACACCCTGGGATCAGGGCCCTACTTCCTCTATGCCTCTACCCATAGCAGACATAGGGATCAGCCCCTGGTGATCCAGGACCCCTTGCAAGGAAGGGAAGAGACAGCTATCAAGGCTCCTCAACAGCACCAACGTTGACATTTTGGGCTAGATAATTCTGTGTTCCTTGGACTGATCCCTGGCCTATATCTGTTAGATACCAGTAACATTCTTTCTTCCCATCACCAATCATGACAATCAAAAACATCTCCAGACATTGCCAAATGTCCCCTAGGAGGACCAGATTGTCCTAGGTCAAGAACCTCTGATCTAGTTGTATCAAAAGGCCTAGCCTGGCTTCCATGGCTAGAAAGTTCCAGGTGTCGAATGGCCTGTTTTGCAATTTTGTGCTAGAAAGTCATGGACTGAAGAAACTAACTGGCCAGAAGCTGGGGTTCTCGGAAGTTGGAGGGTATGACTGTCTGAAGGGTCTGTGCTATAGGACCCCCTCTGGGGCTCTGAGCATAGCTATATCACAGAGCCTAGAGCCGGAAAGGGGATGCCCTGTGACTAACTGGAAGGGGGGTTGTGAAGCTGGGAGGTTTCATTCAAGGGAAGATCAAGGAGCTGTACTGTGTACCATAAATGGAGTTACCTTGGGGCCACAGGGCACTCAGTTAGGGCCTTAGGCCAGAAAGACCAGGAAAGTCTTCAGAATCAGGCAGAACACAGGGCCAGGATATGTGTCCTGGATTCTCTGAGATGGTGAGCTAGAACTGACCCCCTTCCATAAAGAACAGAAGTGGAGGGGCTGCTATGTACCAAAGGGACTTGTAAAGTTGACCCATGAAAGTAGTAATGAAGCTTTCCTTCTTCCTGGGGAAGTGATGGAGAAAAAGTCACCTTTGAGAAACCAAAACCCTAGTCTGAGCCATAAATAGAGTGGCTTACTTTCAGCCATTCTGTATGGACACTTTCACAGCCCAGACAATTATCACAGAAAAAAACAACCCCTGACGAAGATGAGCTCACAATAAAAAGTGATTATGAATGACCCAAAAAAGCAAGCCACTATGTCAGCAGGAGATCTTAGATCTAGAGATATTAGAATAATGTGAAAAAGACTACATAATACTTAAAATTGTTAAGAAGATAGAAAAAGGAGTGGAAGATATAATAAAAATGTTTAAAAATAACAAGTAGATTTCAAAAGATATCAAATAGTCCTTCAAAAATAGTCATTGTAGTATAAACTAAAAGCTCAGTGGATGGGTTATATAGCAAAGTAGTTGTGGCTAGAAGGGGAATTAGAAAACTAGAAAGCACATGTGAGGAAATTTCATGAAATGCAGCACAGAGATATAAAAACAAGGAAAATATAAGAGTCTGAGACTCTTGGAGATTAGAATGAGAAGGGCCAAGAAGGGCCAACACACATATAATAGAAATTCCAGAAAGTGAAAACTAGAAAAATTCAAGACCTAATGGTTGAGAAATTTCCAGAACTAGGGAATGAGTCCTTACTGAGTCCTAAGAAAGATAAATTAAGAACAAATGCTGACCACAGTAAAACTAAAGAACATTAACAAGAAAAATACTATCTTTAAAGTACCAGAAAGAAGCAAGTACCACAAAGGAATGATAATTAGACTGACAACAGACTTCTCATCAATGGACATCAGAAGACTAGAGGATAATATCTTCTAGGTGCTCAGGAAAATCATTTCCCATCAAGAATCCTATCTTGAACTAAAATACAGTGAAATAAAGAACTGGAGTACAAAGGAGGGTGCTGAAGCAGGGTCTGTGGTGACAGAATAGCACTGAGGGTCTTTACAACAAGTCATGGGTGGTGGGGCAGCTGGGCAGATGAGCCAGTCTGGCCTTTTGGAGGGTGGCTTCACTTTGGATGGGCACTTTAGACAGGAAAGTGGTGAAAGCCAAGGGCAGGAACCAAGATATGTTCCTGAGAGGAATGAGTTAGGGTGGCAAGAGAACCCAAGCAAGCCTGTTGTATGTCGGGTTCTGACCAGGTCATGAGGGTGGGTCAGAGGCCATGAGCGACCCCTTTAGCCTGGGAGCCACTCTGGGAGTCAGCTTCTCCACCTGACCCATTGTTTGCACTCAGGCCAGATGCTACCTCTTCCATGTATTTCCCCTGAGCCCTCACCAGACGCAACCTCTCACCTCTATGAACTGTCTTAGGTTATTCTTATGTGGGTCTCTACATTCCCTTCCACTACAAGACACCCGCCCCTGTGTCAGTGGAAACTCACCTGTGCTTCCCACACAAACCTTCTATGGCTCCCTTTCCCCAAGGGGTGGCCAGGAAGGTTTGACTGCTCGGTCATCATAGGCTCAGCTGCACCCCAGCTGCCCTCGGTCAGGGCATGGCTGCAGTGTGCCTACCACTGCCCCAGGACCACTCTGAGACACTCTTATGTCAGTGCCTGAGACATAGGGCCAGAAGCCCCTGTGGGTCGGCCTGGAGCACGGTGTGCAATGGGTAAGCATCTGTTATGGTCTAGTCAAGCTGTTGTCACTTGCTGTAATCCCCAGCCTGTCCTCCCAGGAAGAGGTGGGAAAAGTCACAGGCCTCCACCACTCAGTCCTTGGAAGCAGGAGATCTCCACACACTGCGAGATCCAGGGCACCTTCCTTGACCAGAGCTGGACAGACACCCACCCCACTCAGAGCTGGGACAAGATTCAGGCCATCCATGTGGGGGTGTGGCCTGTATCTCAGAACCACTGTCACCTGGCCCCTGTCTGTTACTAAAACACTTCAAACCTGTTCTTGCCACAGGGCCTTTGCACTGGCTGTCCATCTGCCTGGTACCCTCTTCCCCCTTATAGTCACTTGGTCAGCTCCTTCTTGCCATTTAAGACTTGGCTTGAGTGTCACCTCCCAGGGAGCCGTCCCTGACCCCCCTAGGTCTCCAGCCCCACAGTCACAGTCATCTCCCTCAGCTCTCTGATTTTTGTCCTACGTGGCCCTTATCAAAAGCTGAAATTCCCCCATTTCCTTACTTGTTTACTAGTTGGTTGTCCCCTCACAGAATGTCAGGGACAAGCCTGTCTTGCTTACCACTGTGTTCCCAGTGCCTGGCACTGCACAGAGCACACAGTAAGTACCCAGTAGACACCAGAGCACCCTAGGTGGGCCAAGGCCAGCCCCAGGTGCCCCTGACTCCAAGCTCTGGCCCACCCTGAGGACACCCTGCCCCACAGGGCTCCCTTTGCCTCACCCCCCACCAACTTCTCCCTAGACCAGACATTGGAGGGCCAGGCCTCACACTCTTTACACTCTGATCCTGGGCTCAGACAGACTCAAGTTCAAGTCCCAACACCACCATTTACTGGCCATGGGACCCTGAATCTTCTCTCTGGGCCTTGGCTTCTTCATCTGTAACATGGGCCTGCCTTGCGGGGGTCCCGGGAAGATGAATTGGAGTAATGAACATATGCCTTCTGCTCTGTGTCTGCCTCCTAATGGGTGTCCAAGAAGGGCTGAGGGCCAGAAGGCTGCTGAGGACAGACCTGGGACCCTGGGTAGTCAAGGCCCTCTCGAGCTCAGCGTGCCGTGTCTGAGGGTGGGGCACACAGCAAGGGATGAAGAAACAGCAGGTCAGGCAGCCCAGAGCCCAGCCCCAGCATGCCTCTGCTCTTCATTCCCATGGCCTCAGTTTCCCCATCTGTGATATGGGATACTTGATGCCTGCCTGGCCTGGCAGCTGCATCCTGTGGCATGTGGCCCAGTATGAGTGCCATCTGCATCCCCTCATGGGGTCAGAGGAGGAGAATCCCCCCCTGTGCTGGGCAGCTGGGAGCCACAGCCCCAAGCTGTGAATGGGGAGGGTGTCAGGCTCTGGCCTGAGCTTGTCCTCACACACGGAGCTGTGGGTTCTCATAGGACTGGGCCTGGGTACCCTGCCTTCATGGTTGTGACTGCAAAAGAAGGGGTTGACCAAGCTGGGCTCTCACCCAACCCACCTGGAGCTTCAAATGGCCAGCAGCGCATGGCTCACGCCAGTCCTGAGTCCGCCTCTCTCCACCCCCACAAACCAACCCAGGCTGTTTTCTTGGGGCCCGGCCACTCCCTCGTGCCAACAGCTCCTGCTGCAACCGAGTGGCCCCCAACCAGCCCTTGAGCTGCCTCTGGAAGTTTTGCCTCCTGAGTCCACCCTTGCCAGGCTTCACTGGTCAGGTCCTCTGCAATGAGGGTCTGTGGGGCCTTGTTGGGGGCCAAGGTCAGAGAACAGAGCTGGACACCTTGGTGGGGGAAGTAGGGCTCTGGCATCAGACGCATAGGCCTCTGCCTGTAGATCCATCCAGGTGAGAGGGCAGCCTGGGAGAGAGGGTACAGGGCCACCGGCTGTGCAGCGGTGGTCAGCATCCTTGGCCAGAAATGCCCCTGAATAAGGGCACCTGGTCACTGCCCTCGTGGGGAAGTTGTCACAAATGGACCCTGGCCACAGCCATGGCTGCTGGACAGGGAAGGGCAGTAAGACAAAGATGGTATTGGGCTAGACCAAACTAGTAGCAATAATAGTAACTAATACTTACTGAGCACCTGTTGTTTACATGGCACTGTCCAGGCACTTTGCACATGCACTCATTTAGCTGCTGTATGGCATGTGCACTACTACAAGCCCCAGTGTGGCCCAGAGGATTCGAGGGAAACACGGGGAGGTTGTGTGACCTGCTGGGAGAAGATGAGCTGGGAATCGAAGCCAGGTAATCTGGCTGCAGGCCCAGCCCCTTGCCCACCCCACAGTGAGCAGCCATGGCTGTGGGAGTACCTGAAGAGGGATGGCAGGCCCTAAAGCTGTGGGCAGGGGGCTCCCACCAGCCTGGGCTTTGGGGAGCCCCCAATTCTTGATGGATGACAGGACTGGACAGGAGATTTATGGTCTTCCAGGGAGTGCTTCCACCTGCCAATGGGAAGGCTGCACCTCACCCAGCTGACTGGGGCATGCTGCAGAGATAGAACACCCACAGGGCCCATCCACAGGGCTCAGGGCCTACAGGCTGGGGGGTGGCTGGGCTGACCCTGTGGGGGTCTCAGGTGCAGCACAGAGGGAAGACGTCCAGGACCAGCTTGGCTGGGGTGGGGGCCAGGAAAGGGGGAGGAGATCGCAGAGGTTGGCAGCATAGAGGTCCCCAAAAGCCCCAAGTGTCAGGCTCTTTCCTGGGCCCAGTGGGAGCTCAGAAGGCACTTGAGCCAGGGCACTGCAGGTTGAAGCTCTGTGCCCCACATCTGGGAGTCTGTAAGGAAGCCAAGGGCCAGGTGGAGGTGGAGGCAGCATGACAGTCAGCCTGGGGGCAGCAGGGACACTGGAGGGGCAAGCCTGGCCCATCCCCAGCAGGGACCTGGAATATGGTCCTTGGGTCCAGCTGGGGAGGCTGGTGGCGTTTCACAGAGACTGGGTACAGGGTTCCAGGCAGCTGTTGGCGGGTGACTAAGGCCCTTCCCAGGAGCAGCCGCCCCCACAGCCGGGAAGAATGGCAGGCAGGCACCCGCCTGGCACTGGGGGCCACTTCCTATTTTCATCCCATCCTGGCCATAAGCATGACTTCTGCCCAGACAGACCAGCTCACCATCCTCCAGAAGGGCCCAGGGGTGGGGACAGTGGCCTGCAGCTGACCAGGAGGAGGGCCAGGGTTCACCCAGAACCAATTAAGGGCACTGCGCCCTCAGCCAGAGCCAGGCATGGGGGCCCCCTGAGGGAAGGTGCCCCTCACCCTTACCACCCCCTGGAGCTGCATCCTCCCCCAGGCCCTGCAGTGGGCAGGGGGGGTCCTCTTAGGGGCCTGGGGTCTTTTGCTATCTTTGTCCAGGTTGTTACTCCAAAGACCGGGTGGCTGCTACCACTGCCAAGGCTGACCCTCCTCTGGCAGTGAGGTTAGTGGGCAGGGATGGTGCTGATGGTGACCCTCGGTTGGCAGGGATGGTGCTGACGGTTGTGACTCTCAGTGGGCAGTGATGCCAGTAGGCAGTGACTGCTCTGCTCTGCATAAGAGGGCAGGGAGGCTGCCCCAGAAACGCTGCAGGGCCTGGAGCCCAGCACCTGCCCCACCATTTCCAATCCTGCTGCTGCCATTCTGGGCCACCACCAGGGAGGGGACAGCAGTCTTGACACTTCAGAATCCCACTGCCCACCCTCCCTAACGTCTGGGAGGAGTCCCACAGGACTAGCGCAAACAAACTCCTCATTGGAACCCACACGCACAACCGACCTGCTTGCCTTCACCACCCCACCCCCCAGCTCCTCAAATGGCCTGGGAGATGTCGGCCTTCACGTGGAGCCTTGGGCACTTTACAGCAGAAGAATCTGGCTCTGGTGGTGGAATGTCAGGCAGAGGCAGTGGGTCAGAGGTCCCCAGGCCCTGATCTCCAAGATGGGACTTCTGCCCCGACCAGCTCAGAGTCAGAGAACCAAGTGTGACCTGGTTGAAGAGTCTGAGAAAGGCTTTCTCCATGGCCTGGAGCAGATGGCAGGTCTTGGCCCAGGCCAGGGGTGTCCCCTGTGGGCCAGGCCCTTAGTCTGGACAGAAGATGTGGGGACCCCTCCATCTGAACTCCTGTGTTCCAAGCGAAGAGGTCAGCAGGGTGAGGTCCCTGCAGGCCACCCTAGGTCAGCCCTGAAAGGGTATGTGGGCATCCAAGACCAGGGTCTCTTCTGTGCCCACCCAGACCCCAGGGAGGTAGAGAGACGTACTTGGTTCTTCAGGGGGCAAGAGGTCCCTCAAGGCAGTCCCAAGGAGGTGACAACCCTACCCTGAAGGCTGCAGGAGGTATGGGATGTCCCCCATCTCTAGGCCTCAGCACTCAGCTCCCACCCACAAAGCACAGCCTAGCCCCTGTGCCCAAAGAGAGCCCACTTGAAAGTTCCTGCTTCCCCTCTGAACTCCTCCCCTAGGCATTCAACCCAGGAGGCTGCCCTCCCTGAGCTCCAGGTCTGCCAAGTGGAGGCTGAGGGACTTCAGAGAGGGGGAAGGGCTGTGTGGCCCCAGGGCTCCTGCAGTGTGACTTGCGAGTGGGGGAGGGGCAGGGCACCATCTGTGTGTGTCTGTGGGCTGTGTCAGTGTGGGGTTTGTGTCTGTGTGTTGTGTGATGTCTGTTGGCTGTGTCAGTGAGAGGTGTGTGTGTGTTGTGTGTGTCTGTGGGCTGTGTCAGTGATGGGTATGTGTGTGTGTCTGTGTCTGTTGTGTGATGTCTGTGGGCTGTGTCAGTGAGGTGTGTGTGGGGGTGTGTGTGTGGTGTTTCTGTGCGCGTGTTGGAGCATGGGTTTGACCACAGCCCCCAACTGGGGCGGGTGGTGTCGTGTGTTGTGCTGAGGCTGAGACTCCTCAGGAGTAGCGAGAGCCCCCTGCATGACTGGGGGCCTAGGAAGAGTCTAGGTCCCCGGGGGGTGCAGGGCAGGGCGGTCAGTCCTCAGGACCATGGCTCTGGTGCTATCTGCTCCTCACCTCCTCCTTCCCTCCAGATGTTGCCCAACAGCCCCAGGGCCGCCAGCCTGGGGCACACTTCCCCTCTCTGGCAGGCCAGGCTGGGCCCTGGGCGCCCACACCGCCTTGCAGTTTGCTCTCACAGCAGGAGCTCCCACTCAGCGGCCTGGAACGCGCAGCCTTGGCTCCAAGTCCAGCTCCGTCTCCTGGGTCAGCTGTGAGTCACCTCCCATCTCTGAAACTCCGTTCCCTGGTTGGCAGAATGGGTGTCACATAGGCCTGGGTGGGGTCACCGGGCACAAGTCTTGGCCCAAGGTGGGCAAAGAGAGGTCTCCCAGCACATGCTGGCTCCTGTTTTTCCCACACCTGCTCTAAGACAGGACCCCCATGGCTGGGCTGAGGCAAGTTTTTCCCACCTGACTGGCCCAGGTCCCAGGTAGAGAAGAAACCGAGGCTCCCAGACAGCCCAGAGGACTGCCAGGGGCCAGAGGGGTGGCCAAGGGCATGGCCAAGGCCAGTGTGGGATATGGGCCTCAGAATGATGTGTTGCTGTGGTGGGGGCCTCCTGGAGCCCCCACCCTACCCACTGACCTCAGGGCCTGCTGCCCGCACCCACCTGGCCTGGGCAGGTCCCTTCCGGCTCCTGAGACAGCCCCAGGGAAGTAGATAGGCAGGACCTGAGGGGTCCCTGCATGGGTCAGGACTCGCCTGGGGCCAGCACACCCAAGGTCAGGGTCAAGGCTGATGGAGTCAGGGGAGAGATGAGGCCTCCTTGACCCTGGAGTCAGGCCCACCTGCACGCACATGCTTGGCTCTCCCTCCTACCTCCCTCTCAGGCCTCAGTTTCCAGTGTCTTCCTCCCTCTCCGAGCACTCCTTACCTGCCTCTCCCATCCTGGTGTGTGGCCCCTGTCCAATCTCCCTCTCCCCGCTTCCTTCCACCTCCTGGGAGGGGGCAGTGTCTCATTGCTGGAGTCTCTGGGCCACCACCCCGCCCCCTCCTACTGACCCAGCTGGACCTGGAAGAGCTGCTGGGCCCCATGGCCTTCAGAACATCCCATGGGGGAGCAGAGGGGGTCTCGTCTTAGGAGCAGGAGCAAAGTAAGGGTCACGTGGAGAGCTGACCTGCACACCAGAGGCACAGGTCCCGTGGTCCTGGCCAGACCTTCTGTACGCAGGGTCTCAGGTCAGCGGTGTCCGCCAGGGAGCCCAGGACTCCCCATATGCGTCCCAGGGTAGTTCAGAAGGTAGGACTCCCAGCACCACCACCAGGGTCCACCGGGGTTTCAGCAGGACAATAGGCTAAACCCAGAGATAGAGAAGGATGGGTAGGCAGGACAGGGGTGACCCTCTCAGCAAGGGACAGGGTCCAGGGAGCATGCTCGGGGCCTCTGAGCAGCCCCTTCCTCATCCCCAGTCAGGGCTGCAGAGCTGTTGGGTCCCAGGTTGGTCAGGAGGACTCGCTGCAGGGAGGGTGGGCACCTTCGTGGGCCATGGAGAGAAGATGGGAGGCCCTGGTCTCTTCCCTGATGGCCACAGCTCCCAGGGCCCCTGGGCTGCAGAAGGATCTCCAAATCCTTCATTCACAGACTTCCAGGGAGGGGCCTGCTCATGGAGCCCACCACCTGCCTGCCTCAGCCTTGTGTGATGCTGACCAGGTGGGCATCAAGCTGTGCTATTGAGTGTGGAGAGAAGGGAAGGGCTGGGCTCATGGGGACTGATGGCCTCCTGCTGTCCTTCTCCTCCCAGCCTGGGCCAGAGCGAGGGGGCAGCCCCTCACCCACCCCAGATGCAAGGATTGGTGGAAAGACCAATAGGTAGGTTCAGGGATCACAGTGTGCGGCCAGGTCAGAGGTCAAAGATTTGCTGACAGCAGCCTTGAAGGTATTGACTGGTGGGGGAGGTGACAGAACTCTGTCCCCTGCCAAGGACTGTGGGCATGGGCTGGTGGTCAGGAAGCTGGACCCAGGAGAGCCCACTAGAGCAGGCTCCCAACTGCCATACCCCACATGAGTCCAGTATCACCTGTGGGCTGACGCCCTGGTGTGCCTGGGCCTGTGTGGCCAGATGACAACAGGAGCCAGGATGCCATGCGCTCCATGTGTGCCTCTGAGGCTCTCACAAGTCTGAGATGACTGAGGAAGTTAGGGGTCCAGAAGCCCCATCCTGCAAGAAGAAGGGACCAAGGCCAGATGGAGCATCTTCAAGAGGACAGCAGGCTGAGGGCTGGGCTGGCTTCCTGGGGGAGGTGCACAGCTGCAGCAAACCTCAAAGGCCTTTCCCAGTCTTACCTGCTCCGGGGATGACTTCAGGTCCTTCCAACACCTGACAGTGACCAAAGCACCCCACCTCAGCCCTCTGCCCGGCTTGCTGCTATGGGATGCAGGAACAATTCCAGCTTCTGCCACCCTAGAAAGATGCCATGAGTGAGTCCAGGGAAGGCTCCTGTCCCCTGCCTCTGCCCAGGGCAGCTCCCAGGGGTGCTCGGACACTCTGGCTGCCCCTTACTTCCCCCACACATGTACACCCACTGGTGCAGACAAAGAAGCCTGGCCCAGGGGGGAGAAGCTGCCATGACTGGGGAGGGTGGGGAAGAGACCCCCTTCCCCAGCTGAACTCACCCCAAACACGAAAGGTGCACGAAAAGGTGTTTCTCCATCCATCCTTCAGCCTTCCTGGGGAGAGAGTGGGGAGTGTTTATGTGTGCACACGTGTATTTTGCATACATGTGTTTTACATACATGTGCATATGCAGTTGTATGTGTATACATTCCTGCACTTGCTAGGGCATGTGTTTGTGTGTGCACATGTTATTTGTGTGTGCATGTTTGTGTTCACGTGCACTGAATACATGTGTGAGCATGTGTTTGTGTGCATTTGTGTGTGTGTGTATTTATGTGCACATGTGGACGTGTGTGTGTTTGCATGTACTCACATGTGTTTGGTCCCAGGTCCGAGGCTGGGCTGGCACCCTGCCAGGCACTAACTGGAGAGACGCTGCAGCTGTCCCTTGGAATGGCTTGGCCTGGACTTAGCCAGAAACCCTTACCAGTCCCTATGGCCCCTCCCTGGCAGCTGCCCTGAAGTTGAAGGCTTCTGGCCAGCCTTAGCCAGCTGGCGGCATGGCCAGAGGGCAGCTCTGTCCACTGGGAAGGCATGTGGTGGCCCCTGGCTCAGAGCAGAGCCAGGCTCAAGGTCACTGGCAATGAGACAAAGGCACGTGGGCCCACTTGAGTCTGGAACTCGCCTTGATTCCACCCGGGACTGGCTGGGGCTTCCTCCTAGCAGTGACCCCTACTGGGGACATCAGGTACTACAGACTGGCTCTACTAGCCATTGACATGAAAATAGGCCCTCTGGAATGTGGTTCCTCCCTCCAGGGAGCAGTAGCTTGAGTTTGTTCTGTGGTTTTCAAACTGTACTCCAAGGAATCCCTGGGGTTCCTTCAAGTCCCTTCAAAGGCTCCCAAAAGTTAAGGCTCCCAGTTCCCCACCTCCCTCCTCAAAAAAAAGCGTTGATTTTACATATTGGGCATTTTGAAGACATTTCTCTAAAAATATTTTTAAATCTCTAGGCTAGATTTTGACCTTTCAGCTCTAAGTATGTCTCAATCAGATCTTTTTGTTGAATGATTAATTGGGCTTTAATGCAGTAGTAGCCCCATCTTCTCCTAAAAGGTGTACTAAATTACTTCAGGGAAACTGGATAAGCCAAAGGTGGGTGCAGTTCTGATTTAAATACTTTTTGGAACCTAGAAGAGGCAGTAAGAAAAGACAGGGTCCACCTTAGAGCTGGGCAGCCTTGGGGGTGTCCTGGGGCCCAGCCCTTGGGTCAGGGAAGATTTCATACCCTCTAGTAAAAGGGCATGTATGAGAGAGGCCCCCAGGGGAGGCACTGCCTTACCACTCAGGCTTTGGCACCAGGGGACCCTAATAACAGGGCATCTCCACCCAACAGCCCACTGGCTCCTCCCTCCAGAGGGGGCAGGACAGGCAGGCACCAACTCCTCCCTGCCGTATATTTTCCTATATCCTCCTATATGTCCCCAATGCCCCCATGTAACATGTGTGGCACACCACCATGCTTGCATACCACCACGCTTGCATTTCATGCCTTGCAGTGTTTACCTGAGGCCATAAAACAAGACCAAGTGTGTGTGGTCAGTGGCTCTGCCACCCTGGCCCCAGCCTGGCCCCCCACTTCCAGCTTAGATTGGCCCTAGGAAGCTCCCCATGGGGCCATCTCCCTACGCCTGCCATGGCAGGACCCACAGCACACCAAGCAGAGCACGACTAAGCCTGGGCACCTCTCAGGACAGCAGCTTGCTCAGGCCTTTGGCTCTGCTGGAGATGGATGGATGTTAAGGCCCAGACTCCGGTCCTACCATGACCAGATGAGGGGAGCCTTGTCCCCACTGTCCCATTCATTCAGTCAAGTACTTGTTGCTATGCGCTGGCACTGTGCTAGGTGGTGTGGATGCCCCATGAACTAAACAGACTGCTCAGGTTGCAGAGTAGTGTGGGCAGCGGAAGAGATGGGCAATAAAAGTAAACAAGTAAAAGATCTAGAATTTCAAATGGTGATTGGGGAAAAGCAGGAAAAAAGGATAGAAAGTACAGAGGCGGGGGACACGCTTTCCAGTGGAATGGTCAGAGAAAGCTTCCTGAGAAGCGACATTTGAGCAGAGTCCTATAGGGGGCGAGCAGATGAACCCTGAGGATGTCTAGGGGAAGAGCATTCTAGGCAGAGAGAACAGCAAGTGCAAAGGCCCTGGGGCAGGAGTGTACCTACTTAAGGAGCAGTGTGGCCAGTGTCAAGTGTGTGACAGTTAGAGTGGCTGGTGAGGCAAGCAAGGTCACAGGGGCTGTGTGTAAGGTCATTGCTATGGTAAGGTCTTTGGCTTTACTCTGGAGGGCTTCAGAGACAAGGGACTCAGGGACAGGAACTCTGCCACCCTTCCCTCTGCCCTACCCCAGCCAAACTTGCCCCCATGCAGGAAGACCCTATCTAGGCACCTGGGAGCTGAGATAGCCCAGCCCCGCCCTGCCTTGGGGAGCCCTCAGATGGTGGGGGAAGGGCCCCTCTTGGGATTTTTATCTGCTCCTCAGTCTACAGGGATGTGAGGGTGGGGTCCTGCTTGACCCCCTGAGCTGTGACATATCATCAGCCACAACCAGCCCCAGGTAGGACAGGCCTTTTAGTCACATGCCAGCCAGAAGGCCCCACTGCCATGTGGAGGGGATGGCCCCTGAGGACCTGCAGAAAGAAGGCAACATGGCCCAAGGCCCTCTGTATCCTCCCACCTCCAACCTCCATCACTGCACCACGTCCACACAGGCCTCGGTGTTACACTAACAGGCTTGGCTTGTTCCTGCCTCGGGGCCTTTGCACGTACTGCTCCAGCTGCCCTGAATGTTCTTCCCTCAGGTGTTCACATGACTGATCCTCTTCTTCACCTGCTCACAAGACCCTCCCTGGGGACCTGCTCCCCCCACCATCAAAGAAGCTGCCCTACGGCCCTTCCAGTTCCTCCGTCGTTTTTTTCCTGTGTGACACTGTCTCCATTACAAATCTCTGGTTGGTTTATTTGGTGACGGGCATTCTGTAGCATGCGAGCTCTGCAGGGCAGGGCCACTCAGCACGCAGGAGGTCCTTGCTGAGCACTGGATGAGTGAATGCACGGCAGGGGCCAGGCCTGCTCTGGAAGGGGGTGAGGAGAGGCTGCAAAAGGCCCACAGGGGTCTGGCCAGGGCTTTGGGAGCCACCTGCCGAGCTGGACAGGTGAGGGTGGGCTGTGTAAGTGGAGACCCTACCTTCCCACACCCCAAGGCAGGCAGGCAGGCACAGGAGACATAGGGCCAAGGTGCTCACTAGGGCAGGGGAGGGGATGGGTGGGCTGGGAGGGGGTGCTGCTTTCCCACCCCTCTGTCCTCAGCCTGGGTCTGTGTGGACAGGAGGTGGAGACAGGGTGGCCTCCATAGAGAATGTGTCCTCCAGGACGAGGCAATGCCACCACACTGGCTCCACACTGCTAGTGGACTCTCACACACCTTGATAGGCCAGGCGGCGCCCCCACCTGTGGGAGTGGGCATACCTGGGGGGTAAGGGGCTCTGGCTCCCCACCTGGGCGCCCTTCCTCTGTCCCGTGGGCTCCTGGTGACACCTAGTGGCCAGGATTCCCCGTTGCACTGTCTGCCCCCCGACCCCGGGTGTCTCAGAAAGCAAGGGCACCCCCTTCCCTGGGTCTCCACCCACAGACTCATTCTCACAGCCGCCCTCCGGGCCGCCCCCACGCTCACTCTCACACCCTCTGCCTCGGCTCATCCCTCCCACACGCACGGTGACAGAGCCACGGGGGGGCGCAGCGGGGAGGGGGTGTCTTCGGGCCCTCTGGGCAGAGGGTCTTCAGTGCCCCACCGGGCCAGCTGCACCCGCCAGGAGCAGCCCATGACCGGCTAGTCCCCCCTGGGAGGGAGGCCTACAGAGGAGGGCACGCTGCCCTCTGGGGCTTTCTGCCCACGTCCTCCTGACCGGGCCTCACTGCTGCTGCTGGTAAAAACAAACCTGGTGGGGCAGAGCCAGGACCCCAAGGTTGAGGACCAGCAAGAACCAGGTGGGAAGGAGGTTACCAACCTGACCAGACGCCCAGGAGGAACCAACCCAAAGGCAAGGCCTGCGTGAGGACACCGGGCATGGGAAAGGCCCCGGAGCAGGCATGTCCACATTGGCCAAGAGCAGCCTCCTCTGGGCCAGGGCCGGCTGCCTTTGTCACTGACAGGAGCCTGAGGAACTGGGGGAGAAGCCAGGCAGGCAGGGGTGCCCAGAGCCCTGCCAGCTGAGGCACAGGGCACGCATGACCAGCAGCACAGGGTGGTGCCAGGGGCCTGAGACCCTGGCCTCAGCCAGCCTGAAGGAGCTGATTTCAGATAGATTGCTGGCTTTTTCCGTCAGTGGCCACCAGCAGAGGAGGATGAAGGTCACTTGCCCCATTTCCCAGTAGGCCTGGCAGGAGCTGACAGAGACAGAAGATGTTGGGTATTTTGCTTCCCAGGCTTGGGGTGAACCCTGCAGGGTATCAGGGTCTCTACTTCCTGTGCCCTCCCAGGACCCAGGCGTTTCTCACCACTGTGAACCCGGCCCTGCCAGCTTGGAGGTGGCCTCATCCACCAGGCACCCCCTCCCCACAGTCCCCCTCCTGACCTCTAGTCCCTGAGTCGTGCAGGGGAGGTATCCCAGAAGCTGGGCACCCACGGGGTGGGGCAAAGCAGGACAGGGCAGGCTGGGGTCTCTGCCAAGTTTGGGCCAGGGGCCAAGAGGGCTGAGGAATGGCGAGGTGGGGGGTGCTGCAGCCTTAGCCCTAGCCTGCCTGCCTGGCATGAACCTTGGCCAGGGATGGGTGGGCCTGGCGTAGGTGAAGAGTGAGTGGACACCCCAGGGTGCCCACCACTGCCGCCCATGCTCAGTGCTCAGTGCCCCAGGGATATACCTTAGGAGCTGCAAGTTCAGGCTCCACAAGCTGTATGTGCCAGGGAGCTGGCCTGGAGGCCTGGACCCCAAAGGGGTCCCACAAGTAGGAATTAGGGCACCCCAGCAGCCCCAGTGCTCTCCCTCAGCCCCACCTCCCATTTGGATCGGAGCACGTCTTCCCCAGTGGGCACTTGCAGATGGAGAAATGCCTGTGTCAATCTGAAGGGCCCCCACCCCATTCCTGTAGGAGAAGGAGCAAACGCTTTGGGCAGGGCGATGAGATTCCAGGTCGCTCACAGGTGGGCCCTCTCCAGCACTGTGACCCTGTCCACCGCCGCCCCCGCTGCTCCTCCAGGTTTGCCCCGAGCACACACCCACTTTAGGTTGGAGGAGGGGCATCGGAGGCCTCAGTGAATGAAGATAGAATTGAACTGAGTCACAGCCTCAACTTTGCCACCCATATTTATGGTGCTTTTCAGGAGCCAGCCTTTGGGCCAGGACTGGGATGCCGCAAAGAAGAAAGACCCTGGCTCGGTTAAGGGACAGCATGGCCAGGTGTGGCGGGGAGTGGAGGCTGATGAGAAACACACAATGGGCAGAGGCTGCCCCCGGGGGCTGAAGAAGCTGTGCAGAGGCGAGGGCAGCTCAGGAGGGCTCCCTGGAGGAAAACCCCAGACCAAGGACTCCTCTGGAATTCCAGGGTGACTGCAGAGAAGAAGGCACAAAGGAAAGTGGACATTCCAAGCAGCTGGAAGGACGAGGCAGGAATTGAGGGAGGCAGAAAGGCCAGGCACAGGGGGCACTGGGAGCCATGGGGGAAATGTCACTAGTCCCCACGGGGCCAGTAAGGAGGCAGCTGTTACAAAGTGACTGGGCTGAGGGAGAAATGAGACAGTGGGTCTCACAATATGTGCCAGGAAGGCGCAGGCCTTCTCAGCGTCGCTGCCCTCACCCCACCCCCCCGGATTACAGAATCGGGTCAGAGGCCCTCCACTGTGCTTGCTTCACCCATGGGCTGGTTTAGAAATGTGAGGGAAATTTTGGTGGTTGTGGTAATGGGGTGCTGTAGGCACTGGGTGGTGAGGGGGTCTGGGAGGGGAGGGCAGCCTGCCCGGCAGCAAGTTGCCCTGTAGCCCACATGGCATCTGAATATTCCACCAGATACTTGCCTAAGTCAGTGGTTCCTAACTGGGGGCAATTTGCCCCTCAGGGGACTTTTGGCAATGTCTGGAGACACTTCTGATTGTCGTGACCTGGCATTTAGTGGGTAGAGGCCAGGGCTGCTGCCAAACATACATCAATGCACAAAAATAATTCAGCCCATGTCTGTAGTGCTGAGGATGAGAAACCCTGGTGTAGGTGAAAACCTTGCTGGTGATTATCAGAGTCCAAAGCCTACTTCTGTTTTACGTGGTTTCCAAAGACAGAATTTCCTAGGGATGCAGCAAGCATGAAAGCTAAGGGAGACGGAACCTAGTTTTGCTTGGAAATTTACCAAGAAGAACTTGCCATTTTGGAGACACACATCCCTGGAATGGCATAGTGGCTCCAGCAGGTCCCAGAGCCTGGAAGACACGCCTCCTCCCGTCTGTGTCTGCAGCAGTCACAGCCTCTACGATTCTGTGTAACCAGCACCTGAGTCCTCTGTAAGTCATCCCAGGCACTTTTCACCTTGAATACACATAACGAAATGATAAATTACTTTCCTTTCATTTCTTCCTTATTGTAAAGTTAGGACATTAGATTGATTTTTTACATTACGATATTTAAAATTATAGCTATAGGTTAAATTATCTATGAAGAATGTATGAGAACACAGCAGTGCCCAGAGCCCCCTGACCTGGGCAGGGGGATTCCCTTCAAGATCAAAGGCAGCTCTGGGAAGAAGCCACCACTAGGTCCCGTGGGGCTAGCCACACCCAGCCACTGTCAGGCCTGGGTCTCTGCCCATCAGACTGACGGGGCTGGGATGAACGCCCCAGAACAGGTGGCCATGTCCCCCTGGGGTTACGGGTTCGGGGGCTGGCTATCCCACCTCCCCACCTTGGCAGCTGTGTGACCCGGGGCCTATTATTCCCTCTCTCTGTGCCCAGTTTTTCCCTCTTCGAAATGGGAAGGTAACACAGTGCTGGCACCCCTTCCGTCTCCGCACAGACAATGCCCAGATCCCATCCCATGGGCTGGCCAAGCCTGCACCTCCCTCTTGGCAGGGTCCAGCCTTGGCCAGGTTGACTGGGGTCCCCCCCCATTGGCAGAGTGAGCCAGCTGGCTGAGCTCGAGAACTCTCACTTCGCATTTCTCCCCCCTGTGAACTGGCCTGAGCCAACACATCATCTTCCTCAGGAAAGCGTCCCAACAGAAGCTGGTCCTGAGGGCCTGTGGCGACAGTGCTGGGTGGGCCCACTCACGACTCATGGAAGCGTGGGATGGGGGGCCAGATCCATACCCTTCCCCGGTGGAGAGCTCGGTCTACCCAGAGCTGCTGCTGCCTTGTGCTCACAGAGACAGTCTGCAGGGAGCATGGCCGGGGTGGGGGTGGGGGTCCTCTTCTGACACTGAGACTGTGCCTCCTTAGGCCCTTCTGAAGGCACCCAGGACCTTCCTTATTTTAAAGTTAGAACATTAGGTTGATATTTAAAATTATGGCTACAGGTTAAACTATCTATGAATAATGTATGGGAACACAGCAGTGCCCAGACCCCCCCTGACCTATGGGGGGCCTCCATTCAAGATCAAAGGTGGCTCTGGACAGGGTCCCCCAAGAAGTACCCTGTGGGTCTCTGTTTCTTCAGAGCGGCTCACCTGCCCCCACATTCCGGGTAAGTCAAATCTCTGGGCCTCCTCACTAAAGGGGGCTCTAGGTGTGGGTGGGTGGTAGGGACACCCCAGAAAGCCATCTTGTCCAGGGCCCCATGGTCAGGCTTTCTCTGTGGTCTCCTTTCCACACACAGTGCCCAAGCCACCGGCAGCGCTGAAACCAGTCCACACCCATGGGACAACCTTGAGCCCTTGTTCGGCCAAGGCCTCCTCCCACAGCGTTCCACGAACACGTGTTCTCGAATCCAATGTCCGGTGATGCGCAAAGTCTTGTTTTTACGTTAGAAACATTCGTTTGTTAGAAGTAAACACCTGGATTGCCCCAATTTTTTGTACCAGCTTTTGATGTGTCTTCAGGCCTCAGAAGGCCTGCCTGGCGCCCAGCCCCGTGTCGCCCACTCCCCTCCAGCCGCCACTCGGCCGCCCGCGCCTTTCCCAGGCTCACGGCCGCCCTGCCCACTGGGCAGGTGGGGAAGTCGAGCCCAGGGGGCCTGCCCAGCCCCTGCCCACCGGCGTGGTCGGCCTGTCAGGGCTGCTGTGAGAAAGGCCGGGGCCCATCAGATAAGGCGCTGGGCCCTTCCGCAGCCACCGCCACTGCGTGGGGCTCTGTCGCCTCCTCGTCCCTCCCAGCCCTGCCCAGAGGCAGGTGTGCTGCACAGAATGAATTTCACTGCGAGATCTCTCTGGTTTCACTATGAGTTTCCTGACCCAGGCCAGCACCCACGGGCCCCGGGGCCTCCCCTCCACCTCTCGGGCCAGGAGGAAAGCCTCCCCACTCAGACTGCAGCAGCAGGGAGCCTGAGCAGCCCTCAGGAAGGACTTCCGTGGCTCCCAGCTGACTCTAGTGGTCCCGGGAATCCTATCCTGTTCTCCAGGACCTCCAGGACCAGGTCCAGCAGAGGCCCGGATTCTTTAACATCCCAGAGAGGCAGGTCTCTGGGGTCCAGCCTAGGGACCTGGGGAGGCTGCCCTCTGGTGTCACCTTTTGGAATGGCATCTGTCCCTTGAGTTGAGGGATTTAACTAAATGTCCCAGGAAGAGGGTGCCCTGGTCTAGAAGGCTGGCCCTGAAGGATTGAGGGCTGGGATCACCTAGAGGGACAGGAGACCCTAGTTCCATATCAGAGGCCGAAGCCTCAAGTTCTCATGTTCTTTACTGGTCCCTGTTACCCACAGCCCCAACCACCACCAATAGGGGTTGCACAGGGCCATGCGTGTAGCAGCCGCAGGGGAGGGTATGGGCTAATACACGAAGACACAGGAAGCGGCCTCCCTAACAAGTCACCCCTCCCCTCCATTGCCCTCTTACAGCCTAGCCCCAGAGCCTGGGGAGCAAGAAGGGTGAGTCCAGGCAAGTGGCCCCTACAACAGCTGAGGAATCACATCCTGCCTCTGTTCCCTCCATCTCACAGAGAGGAACTGAAACGCCAGACGTTAAGCAGCTTGTCCAGTTTTTCAGTCAGCGACAGAGCTGGGACTAGAACCTGCATCTCTCGGTTCCTGGGTCAGACCCCTGGAATCTTCCTTGAGGACCAACCACATGCTGGTAGTGAGACCAGACCTCTGCCTTTGAGCAATGGAAGGTGGCAAAGTGGACAGAGGATGGCTTCCTGGAGAAGGTGAAGGAATTAGAAATATTTTACCCCAAGATATGGCATTTTAACATGCTGTAGAACGAACATCTGCCTGAAGAAGCCTCAAGGTCTCTCTGATCTTCCCACATACACACACACACACACACACACCAGGATCCAGACCCACCTAGGAGAACAATTGTTCCTTTCTTCCCCTCCCTGTGAGACCAGGAACGTGACCACACCTGAACAGACTCTTCAAGAAAATAACGTCCTGCCTCTCAGACTCATTCAAATTCCAAAGAGAATTATTTACCAGTTAGTTTTGTTCCCCATCCGTTCACTGTCCCTAGCAATCCTTTATTACCCCTCGACAGAATTCCCCTTTTCCCTCCCTCCCATAACCCATTTTACCAGAAGACACATAAGCTTCTAAACCCCCTTGGGGAGTTGAATCTTCATTCTGAGGGTTCTCATATACAAGTTAAATAAATTTGTATCTTTTTCCTCCTATTAATCAATCGGCCTCATATCAGAGATTTTTTTAGCGAACCGTTGCTCCCTGCAGATTGGCAAACCTTTGGGGGGCCAGGGGCCTTTGCTCCCTACAAGGGTGATGCTCGATCTGACTCACAAGGGACAAGTAAGCATGCAGGCGTGAGGCGCGCCGGCCCAGGAGACAGCAGGAGCAAGGCAGGGTGGTGACCAACGCCTGCGGTATCTGAACATGCAGAGCGGGAAGAGCGGCTTGCAAGGGAGTGGCTACGCATCCCAGTTTGCTGGGACATCTTGGTTCACACCTGTCATCCCGGTGTAATTATTAGTGCTCCTTTCATTTTCAAAAATGTCCCAGGTTGGACCAAAAATGAAATGGTCTCCCTACTGAAACACGACTGTGGGGGGCTGGTCCTCAGGCTGTGGTTGCATTGAGCCATGACAGTCTGGGATGGGAAGGGGGTTAGACTTGCACTTTGGAGCAGCCCTGGGTTGGGGAAGAAGCTGTTGCCAGCCTCAAGATAAGGTGGGTGGTGGAGGGCATCTGGTGGAAGGGGGGCCTGACCCCACTCACAGGAGGGAGTTGGGGGCTGGGTGGCATTTGACAACCTGAAAAGTTATGGGGAATGACACACTTTGATCATTCTAGAGAACCTGCCAGATACGAAGGTGAGGGCCATCCTTAGACCTGGGCAAGGTGGTCCCTGCCATGGACCCTGTATCATGAAGAGAATGTCACCAGCATCAAATACAGATTTTTTTTAAAATTTCAGTCTCATAAGAAAGTTTCGAAGTTTGATAACTAACGGAACAAAGGTGAATGGTGGGAAAGTAGGAGAGGGACAGATGTGAGAAAATGCCCTCCAGGGGATGCTGGGCTAGGAGTGCTGAGTGTGTGTACGTGAGTGTGTGTGTGAGTGCCTGTATGTGTGTGAGTTAGAGAGAGTGTGTGTGTGTGTGTGTGTGTGTGGCGGGGTCAGGGGCAGTCATATCCTCTGCCCTGGGAAACCAGAGAAAGAGGTAATGCTCTCGTTGGAAGTTGGCTGTCCCAGATCACCCAGGAGAGTGTCCAGGCAGCCTGGGTTCTCCATAACTATACTCCCTCTATTTCTTCTAAATAGTTAGGCCTATGGTGCGTGGAGTGTCCGTGTGTGCTTCTGCCCTAGGCCTACCAGTGGTCTGACATGGGTGGGGGGTGTCCGGGGGGACACAGAGAGAGGAGAGAGGAAATTCAAGACAGAGGCCAGAGAAGGTGGGAAGAGAGATGAAGGTGGCAAGAAGGGGCAGAGACAATGTCCAGGGATGAGAATCCCATGAGACAGACGCAGAGAGGGGTCCCAAGAACCATCAACTAGCAGGTGCTTGAGACTTGGAGACAGAGTGGCTTGGGGTCGGGATAGTGGAAGCCAAGCTGAAGCCGCCGACGTGGACACCTGGGTGAGAAAGAGAACAGAAGAGGCATGGGAGGGCTAAGTGTGTTGAAACACCCACGAGGAGCTGGCACAGCCAGAGCAGGCTCCAAACTCCCCCCCCCCAGATCCTGTCCCACCCAGGGACCCTGCCCAGGACATGCTTAATGTCCAATTTTTGTTGAAGTGTAATCTACGTGCACACATGCACACACACAAATGCACAAATCCTAAGTGTTCACCTTGATGAATTTTCATAAACAACATACTCAGAACTAGCACCCAGATCAAGAAACAGAACATGACCAGCACCCCAGAACTCCTCTGCGTGACCCTCCCCAGTCCCCTCCCCCAAGGGTAACCTCTATCTTGACTTCTAACACCATGCATTCATTTTGCCTGCTCTAGGACTGCATATAAATGGAATCATCGCAGAATGTAATCTTGCGTCCAGCTTCTGTTGCTCAACATTCTGTTTATGAGATTCACCCATGTTGTGGCATGGTAGTAATTTGTTAATTTCCTTTACAGAAGAACAGAACTCCAGAATTTGCATGTACTCCAATGTATTAATCCATTCTACCATTAATGTTTATCTGTGTTCCTTCTAGTCTGGGGCTACTATGAGGTGTGCTGCTATGAACAACATTGTTGATGTCTTTTAGTGCATTTATATATTTATTTCTCTTGGTTACATATCTTAGCCTGGGCTCTCCGGAAAGCAGAGCCTAAGGCACTTCTTAATTAGGGTATGCAATCCCAGGAAATCAAGAATAAGGGGGAAGGGGAGTGGAAAGGGAAGGCAAAAGAGCCAACATGAGCGTGAGTTTCTGAGCTGGCCATCACTTGGTGCCAAAGGCATCTGATTACTGAATCTTGTGGTAACATCTCCAAAGAGGCTTTATAATGAATGTGATTCATAACAGTCTATCTGGGATGAGGAAGAGGGAAGAATTTACCCACTGGCTCCCATCTGCCATTGTCAAAGGATAGACCCAAGTGTGCTAAATCCCTTGCATTTTTGGTTACAAGTTCATCAGTGCCAGTTTGGCTCCTCATTACCTCATGCTTTAGGAGCAGCAGAAAAGCCCCAAGGGATGATGGGAGGTGCTAGCAGGTTGCATTTGAAGTGGGAGAAAAAGTGGCCAAGGTCTTCACACCAACTTGAGGCTAGAGGCTCTGAGGTGGTACCCAAGAGGTATCTAATAGAGAGTGGAGATTCTAATCCATAGAGATTTAAACTTGCCAAATGGTCTTCCAAACTTGTGGTACCAACTCCACATCCTTGCCAACACAGGGTGTTTCATTTTTACCATTTTGGTGGCTATGTAATGATATCTCATTCTGGTTTTAATTTGCATTTCCCTGATGACTAATGAGGTTGAGCATCTGTTCAGAAGTTTGTCAGCCATTGAACATCCTCTTTTGGGAAGTACCTACCTGTTTTAAAGTCTTTTTCCTATTGATTTGATACATACAAGTCATACATTTATATTTTTAGATACAAGTCCTTTATCAGATATATGAGTTGAAATAACTTCTCTCACATGTGGCTTACTCTTCTCTCTCTTAATCATGTCTTTTGATTAAAAGATGTTTCTAATTTTAAAGTAGTCCAGGCTGTCACTTTTTCACTGTGTTTTTCTGCCTGTTTAAGGAAGTGATTCTATTCTCTCCCCTAAGTCTTCTTCTAGCAGCTTTCTTGTTTCACCTTTCACACATACACTTCACATGTACATCACCTGGGATTGGTTTTAGGGTATGGTGTAAGGTTGAGATGAAAAGGTGGGGTTTTTTTTCAATATAGATACTCAATTGATCCACCACCATTTATTGAAAAGTCTGGCCTTTCTCCACTGATCTGCAATGTCCACTTTGTCATAATGAACCAGGATGAATCTATTTCTGCATTTTCTGTTTTGTTCCACTAGTAGATTTGTTTATCTTTGCACCAATACCATACTGTCTTCCTTACTGTAGTGTGAAGTGTACTTTGTCCTCCTTCATATAGAATCAGCTTGTCAAGTTTCACACCCCCCAAAAAAAGCCAAGTAATCAACAACAAAATCCTCTCTCACTTTAATGAGATTGCATTGGATCTATTGATCAATTCTATAGACCAATTTGGAAAAAAACAACATCTTAAATTCCAATCCATGAACATGGTGTATCCCTCCATTAACTTATATCTTGAACAATTTATTTCTTTCAGTAATGTTTTATAGTTTCCTGTGTAGAAATTGTACACATCATTCACTAGATTTAGTCTTAGGTATTTAATTTTTATGCTATTATAAATTTCAATTTCTAATTGTTGCTGGTAATATAGAAATACAATTAGTTTTTGTATATCGAACTGGTATCCAGTGACTTTGCTAACTGAGCTTATCTTCCTTAAATTTACCTATAATTTAAAAAATTTTTCTACAAAACCAATCATGTCATATGTGAATGGCAGTTTTATGTCTTCCTTTCCTATCTTCATGCCTTTTTACTTCTTTTTCTTGTCTTATTGCACTGGCTGGGACCTCCAGTACAGTATTGTATAGAATTAATGAGTGCCAACATCCTTTCTCATTTCCAATCTTAGTGGAAAAGCATTCAAAATTTTACCATTAAGTATGATGTTAGCTGTAGGGTTTTTGTTTATTTTTTGTTTCTTGGAGATTTGTCTTTAGGCAGATACTTTTTTATCACATCAAGGAAGTTCTTTTCTGTTTCTAATTTGCTAAGAAGGTTTTTTTGTTTAAGTCATGGATGATATGCTCTATTTCATCCATTATAGGTGTTTTTTTTGTATCTGTCGAGAAGGTTTTATGGTTTTCTTTTCTTTTTTTTTTTCTCTCCCTCTCTGTTAATGTGGGGAATCACACTGATTGATTTTTGGATGGTAAACCAATCTTATTAACCTTTTGTTCCCATCAGAGTTTGCAGGTTCTAGTTCAATTCCATTAAAATGACCTCCTGAGCTATGGGCCTGGACAACAACATACAAATGCCATTCTGTGCAAAGCCCTAGACTCAGCCCTTCCCCCTCAAACATATATTCCACAATCCAGGTCCCAGAGAGGCTCACCCTTGAAAACCATAGCGGCTCCTGCCAGCCCCTGCCCCTTGGCGACCAGTCGCTGAGTGGACTAGCCCTGGCTAGACCTTCACCGAGCAGATCCTAGCGTTGCAAGGGCAACTGAGCGGGGAGAGTCAAACCAGAAGGTCAAGGCTTCAGCCCCCTACCACCTGCGACAATCAGGAGTCTCCGCAGCCAGGGTCTCCCCTCACCCCCACGCCACCCTGCGCGAGGCTCCTTTAAGAGAGCCAGCGGCTGAATTCGTCTCTGGGGCCCAAAGGCTGAGCACGCCAAGAACGCCAGACTCCGACGACAGGAGCGCTAGGGATGAAGCTTCGCCGGGTGGCCTCCCCCTCCGCGTCCCCCCAGCACGTCCACCCTTGGTCCTCTCGCTCCTACTCCTACCCGCAGGTCCCCGCCCCCAACTTCGAAGTTCCCTCCTGCCAGCAAAACGCTGGCCCCGCCCCGCTCCGCCCCTGCCCAGGACCCGCCCCCAGCCCCCGGTGCCACCGCGGGTCCACTCTGCGGCCGTCGCACCCCGGGCCTGGCCCCCGCAAACTCAGACTGGGGGGAAGGACTGGACGCCCGCCGTGGCCTCATCCACATGCAGGGGACGGCGCGTCTCGGCGGCCGCCAGCAAAACACAAAGGCTGTTCCGCCGCCGGCCGCACCGTGCCAGGCTCGCCCCGCCCGCCGCCCCCCTGTATCTGCTCCGCCGGCCTGGGCTGCACAATCCCGACGGCTTCCGGGAGGAGGCAGCCTCCCTCCGACTCTGCACGCCCGGCCCTCCCGCGACCACAGACCCCTTCTCGGTGACTCCCGTGTCTCCTTGAGCTAGGCTGGCGTGCGCAGGGCCTGCGCCACAGACCTGAGTTCTAGTCCGCTGAGCCCTGACTGTGACCTGTGACCTCCGCAGTCGGGACCGAAGGTCATTCTCAGCCTAGAGCCTAGTGGGATGGGTCCGTCCAGGACTCCCACAGGCCTTGGGTCCCCTGTGGATGAGGGTTGGGGCCTCCGGGTCTTCACCCTGACCCTGTCTCTTCAGGCCTTTGCTCATGGGCGCATAGGGTACCCTGACCCCACAGAGGAGCTCCGGGACGTAGCCCCCACCCCTCCTAGAGCTGTACCTCACATCCCGCCCTAGGCCCTGCCACTTGCTCTGTGATGATTACTTATCTCTGGGCCTCAACTTCCCCCTGTAGAACGGACCCAACCTGCGTGCCTGCCCACCCTCCCCACACGCACTCGTCGGGGCGTGCTAGGATTTAGGGAGTATTGAAGAGGAGCACACAGTGGGTTCCCAAACACAGCTGTTACTATTGCTGGCTTCCTTAGCCTCTCTGAGGGCAGGGACAGTCTTGCCTTTGAGTTCTGCCCCGCCTCCACCCACCCCAAGAATGGATGTAACTCAGGCAAAGGGAGGGACCCTTCCTTCCTTCAACTAGGAAGTTCTTCCTAGGTCTGCCCCAAGTCCTCGCCCTCCTTCTTAGGCCAGGATTGGGGGGTGGGAGGGGGCAGTTCCCTTTAAGGGAGTGGGGGAGGGGGCTGCTGGCCGGCCCTCCTTCCGCCCCTCCCTGGGCCCCGCCGCCCGGGGGCTCGGGTCGCGGGCCGGGCGCCAGCGCATGCGCCCGCCTGTGGGCGCTGTCCTGGCCGCGAGGGCTGCGAGCGCACGGACAGACTGGCGGACGGACGGACTGGAGGCCGGCCGGACACGGGACAGTCACGGGACAGCTCGGACAGACGGGACAGCTCAGGCAGCCGGGACGCGGCGGGACAGCGACATGGCCGGCCACATGCAGCTGCAGAGCGGGCGCGGGAACCCCGGCCCTGCGCCCTCGCCCTCCCCCGGCCCGGGCCCGGGCCCTGGCGCCTCGGAGCGGGTGGCGCTCAAGAAGGAGATCGGGCTGGTGAGCGCCTGCACCATCATCATCGGTGAGGGGGGCCCTAGGCGGGCGGGTGCCTGGGCTGCAGGGCCGAAGGCTGAGGGGGCGCACAGCTGCTCCGAATTAGGGGCACCACTTCTCCAGGCGCTCCCACGGGTCTGCGACAGGGGGACCTCGGGCGAGCCGGCGAGCGGACGCCCGGAGCACCTGCTGTGTCTAGCCTCAGAGCGCGCACCGACCTGCTCTCAGGACAGGGGCTGGCACGGCGGCGCAGAGCTTCTTGTTCCCACCGTCCCAGGCGTCTGGGAAGTTTTTGCACCTGGGAGAGTTGCGAGTCCTATTCGCCACTGGAATCTTCCTCCTGACTTGGCTTTGCTGGGGAGCTTTGGCAAGGCGGTCACCCTCAGTTTCTTCATCTGTGGAATGGAGATAATGCCACAGTCCTGCCTGGAGGGCCCCAGCCTCCAAAGTGTGGGGACTAGCCGGGGCTGAGCAGGCTGAGGCCCTAAGTTCTGGGCTGTGGATTAGTCTGAGCCCTCTGTGTGCAGGGTCCAGGTGCCATGCAGTGCAAGTGATTCATTCTTGGAAAGGAGGAGGGGCTGTGGGTAGATTGGACAGGTAGGCTGTATGGACTGCACTGCCCACACAGAGGGCAAATGCATTCAGAGCATGTCATTACCACAGAGTTTGGCAGCAGGACCCAGGGAGAGGGGGCAGGCGGAATAGCCAGTGACTGGGGAGGCAGTGGTGAGCAGACCAAGGCTGCAGGAAGGCCAACTGCTCCCTGGACTGGAATCCCAGCAGGCACTCGCATGCTCTGGCCTTCTGGCTCCAGCTCCCCCACCTGAGAATGGGCCGTGTGTCCTGCCCACTCATAGGGGCTTTTGGGTAGGCAGAGAATGGTGGTGGCATTGTTCCTCCCTCTGTCCCAAGTCGCGAATACTGACTTCTCCAGCACTGGGCTACTCCAGACCTGCGCCTTTCTCCATACCAGGTGCCTCTGAGCCCCTCCTGGGAGGGACCTGTTCTGTGGTTCCCTGTGTCCCAGGAGACATAGGCTGGGGGCATGAGTAACTGGGGCCTTGACTGTTCTTGCCCTACCACCTGCCAGTCTCCCCTTCCCCAGCCAGTGGCAGCTGCTTGTGTATCCACTGCCCTCCCACCCCCAGAGGCAGAGAAAGTTTGGAGGCTGAGCAGGGCAGACCCAGGGTCCTCAGCTCGTCCTCTTCCACCCCAAGAGTTGCCCCTGAACACAACCCCTGGGCAGGTAGCTCCACCATATCACCCCCTTACCCTTACCATGATATCTCCCAGCAGCTGGTCCTGATCTGGCCCTGGGAGCTTCCTGGCCAGCTGCTGGAAGGAAAGGCTGGCTCCGGGGGTTTGGCCAGGGTACTGGCTGGAGCTTTTCCTCGGCCACACCCTCTCCAGGTTCTGTCCCCCCAGGAAGGAGAAGCTCACACATCTCGGGTGGGCCATGGAGTCCAGAGGTTGATCATGTCTGGAGCTGGCCACAGTGCCAGGCAGGAACAGGGAGAGACACAGCTTTTCCTGGGCTGCCTCAGCTGATCCCAACATCCTGAGCTGTATTCCTACTCTGCTTCCTCCCCACATCCCATCCTCCTCAGGTCAGGTAGAGGCTGCCTGGCTCCTCTCTCCCCAGAAGAGGGCCTTGGTGGTGGTGGTGGGAGTGGAGGAGACCAGCTCCACCATCACGCTCCTTCTCTTACAGGACAGACCCTGTAAGAGTGTCCCCATGCAGCCCAGGTCTGTCCTGACAGCTCCCTGACCCTTCAGCCAATTCTTGCTCTGCCAGGTCAACTGCCTCCCTCGGCTTCCAGAACTTGAAGACTGAGCTAGGGTGAAGGGCAACCTGGCCAACCAAGGGTGGTGGATTCAGGTACACAACCCAACAGACCTGAGCCCCAGCCCAGGGCCCTCAGTGGTGGTCCTAGTAGCCTGGCTTGGGAAGCTTCGGAGGGTTACAGCAGCCAGGAGGCTAGACAGGGCAGGAACAAACAAGGGGAGCTCAACCTCAGCTAGGAGGTGGCGGGAGGTAAGGGCTGGGGCAGGTGTGCGCCAAGCCAGGATCTGCACTGCCCTCCCCACCTGATGCCCTGGGGGCCCACCTCCCCACCCCACCACCCCACCACCCCACCCTACCTTCCTGCGGGTGTTTGGGGGGCAGCATTTCCTCCACACCACTAGCCTGGGGAGCCTGGTAAAAGTCAAAACTGTATGCAAAGTGTCATATTTTAGCTGTAAAAATCTTAAGAACTTTACATCCTGCTCCATCACCTATCCTTGTTACCAGTTACTGGACTTGTTATCTCCAAAACTTCCAAATAGACCCGCCCAGATCCTGTCATTCTCTCCCCGCCACCCCCCCCATCTACTTTCTGCCCCAGCCCAGACTGAGGAGCGAGTCTTTCAGGAATGGGGAGATGAGGAAGGGGCTGGCTATGGGCAGAAGTGAGACAGTGTCCACCAGCCACAACCAACGTAGCTGGAGGGGACTTGGCCAGGCTGGAGGACACATAGCCGGCTGGAGCAGGAGCTGTGCACAATGTCATCACATCTAATATCTGTTCATAAGAACACTTATTACATTATGAATACATAGTCTTCCTTTATCTCATTTGATTCTCATGCCTACCTTGCAAGATAGGAATTTTTTGTACTCATTTTACAGATGTGGAAACTGAGGTTGACACTGGTACAAGTGGTAGACTCAGGATTTGGTACCAGATTTGGACTCACCTCCCAGTCCAGTGCCCTTCATACTGCTCTGATGGTGGGCACATCAGGGCCAGATTCAGCACTCTTGATTGGGGAGGGCTGGGAATTGAACTGGGAACTCATGCAACCAGGGTTTACTGAGCTCCCCACCCCATTATGGATGGACAAACAGATGGACAGGGAAGTCCCCCCCAGTGGAGGCTGTCAGCCACCTCCCTCACCTGACCAAGGGAGGGACATGCCCAGTTCCACCAGAGTGGAGTCATCCCTGGGTCTGCTGGCCAGGCTCTTCCACCACTGTCTCCCTTTGCAGCAAGTGTCCAGCTCATGCAGGTGTTTGTGGGTCAGGTGTGTGTTCAGGGACTCGAGGGTCTACTTTACAACCCTCATCACTAGCCAATCCCTGCTCATGCAGCCTCAGCCAATACCCTTTCTGATCTCCAGGGCCAGAGGTAGGTGGACTTCTCAGGATGGACCCCTCCAGAACCCAGTCCCTCCTCACTGGGACCCCAAGGAGACATAAAGCTATGTAGGAGCTTCTCCATGCCTCACCACGGCCCCACTTACAGACAAGGAGACGGAGGACCTGAAGCTGCAACCTGCCCAGGGTCAGAGGTCCTTAGTGTGCTCCAGGACCCCACTGGGAGCCAGGGCAGCCGCAGTGACAGGATGGGAGTGTGCCAGCACTGGACACACTCATTCATCTATTCAACAATTATGTACTAAACAGTGCCAGGCATGTGCTGGAGATACAACAGGGGACAAGTCTGCCAAAATCCCTCTCCTGGAGCTGACATTCCAGCATGGCAGTCAAACAGCAACCAGGATAAAGAAGCCAAAGGCACATCCCACAGTGTCACGATGAGTGCTAAGGAAGGAGAAGAGAGTGGTTTAGGTCAGAGATGAGTTAGGGAGTGGGGTGGGGTTCAGTTTGTGTGGGGCCTACGGTAAGGACTGTACCCGGGGAGGGTTTTGCGCAGAGTGACAGGCTGGGACTTAGCGAGCTCGCTATGGAGAAGAGGGTGCAGGAGCAGGAAGGCAGGTCAGGAGGCTGCATGGGTCTCCTGGTCAAGAGACCACAGTGGCTCAGGGCAGGGTGGCAGCAGAGGAGGTGAAGAGAGGAGGCGCCATTCTGGATGTGTCTGGAAGGTAGAGCCAAAGGATTCATGATGAGCTGGATGTGGGGTGTGTCAAGGTGACGTGGGGTGGTGGCCTGAGCAGTTGGGAGGATAGTTTGCCATTTATCCATCAGGGAAGACTGAGAGGAGCAGGTCCAGGGGCAGGGGAGTGAAAGGAATTCCGCTTTGCACGTGTTCAGTTTGCGATGTCCATTTGTTGAGTACTTAGTTGGATATACAGGTTTTGTTTAGCAGAGAGGTCCGTGCTAGGGATATAAATTTGGGAGTTGCCAGCAGAAGCCAGGGTGCTGGATGAGGTCTCCAAGGGACTGAGTGTCAGAAGAAAAGAAGAGGCCCCAGGATGGAGCCCAGGGCACCCAGCGTCTAGAAGTCAGGCGAGATGAGGGGCCGGCAAAGGATTCCAAGAAGCAGCCAGTGAGCTCAGAGGGAGACCAGGAGGCTGAGTGAGGGGGAAGTGATCAACCGGCCGCACGCTGCTGATGAGACAAGTAAGATGTGGCCCAGGGCTTGACTGTTGGATTCGGCAATGAGCTCATTGGTGACCATGACAAAACTCAGCCTAGAGACGGGGCCGGGGTGAGGCTTGCTGGGCTGCGTGAGCCACGCTTCCCGTCCGCCCATCCCTCCCCAAGGAAAGGGGGTTAAGCTGGCGGTGCGTACCTGCCAAGCAGGAACTCCGGGCACATCCTGGATGTCCCCACTCACCTCCTTGGGGTTCTGCCAAGACTTCGGTTGGCACAGCTGTCATCCCAGAGAGGTACCTGACACATGCTTGCTGTGAGGGTGTGAGCACACTCGGGTACCTGAGGGGACAGGCATCACCCAGGCCTCAGCAGGCTCTGGCCAACCACCCCAGGGTGTTGGGGTCCCACATGGCTCAGGTCTTCAGAGGAAATATTGGGTGGCCTAGGGGGTCTCCCACATAGATGATGATAGTGAGGTCCGTAAGCACTTCTTGTGGTCTGTGATGTGCAGACAGGGTCAAGGGCACGCCTGCATCAGATGAAAGAATCCCTTCCCAGCCACCCTCCAGGTACTGTGGCCGTGGGGTGCGGGCCAGATTATGGGGCCCAAGGAGGATGGTCTGGGAGAGCTTCCTGGGGCTAGTGTTGCTTCAGGAAGGCCAATGAGCTGGGGAGAGGCCTGACACAGTGGGGGACAGAGGGCACTGAGCAGACTGTTTCCTCTGGCCCAGTGCAGATGTGTAGGGTGCATCTTCCCTGCCAAAGGCTGTGGGACCAGCCCTCTGCTGCCCCCTAGCCCAGTGGCTGCACCTGGAAGATGGGGAAACTGAGGTTGAGAAGGGCAGCACTGGCCTGCAGTCACACAGTTGACTCCTAAATGTTTATAGGGTGAGGGGTGATGCCAGCACCCTGGCCTGGCAGGCCCTCCCTGCCCCCTCCCCAAATCAGACTGCATGATCCCCCCCATACACACACCATGGGTAGGTGGCTCATTCTGCCGACGCGACCTGCACACGCCACCCCTGCAACCTCCATGGTCTGCCGCTGCCTCCCAGAAATAGGTCAGCATGCACCGTAGTAGCTGCGGGAAACAATGGCCCTTTCTTCGTTCCTCCGAGGAGCAGGGTAAGCTCCATCAGGCCAAACATCTTAATGTGATAAAAACCACCCAGTGAAGGCTCAGGGAAGAGGGGCGGGAGGAGGAGACTCTGGGGGGTGGGGGGCGTGGCTGGTGGAGGTGCCCACATCCCTGCCTACCCACCCAGAGCTCCACCCTGCTGAGGACCTGCAGGGACCCAGAGCAGTTGTCCCATTGGGTAGATAGGAACATGGAGGCATCAGGACCTGCGTCTCTGTGGTCAACCATCGGACAGACAACTGACCAGGGGCCCAGCAGTATCTCCTGCCCATCCCACATCCCCTCGTCCTGTTGGGCCCTGAGTTCCTGCCCTTCCAGCAGGAGCCCCCAAAGGCTGGACTTGTCCACTGCTGCTCCCCCACATCAGGCAAATCTGCCAGGCTGAACGTGGAGTCTGAGAAAGGAGACCTGAGCCCGCCACCACCGGGGACCGGGGGACTGGCAGGCACCCCCACGGCCCCCTTCCAGCTGTGGCGGTCCCTCGCCCACGCCTCCTGTAATCATTCGAGCATTGGAGGCCCCATCCCTATCCACAGGATCCTCCCTCCTCCTCCTCTCCCTCTGCCACTCACCCAAGTCTACGCCCCAGTTGCTCCTTGTAGAGTCCCACCCACCCACATGGTGCCAGGAGCAGTCAGTGGACCATGATGGCGTTCTCTGCCACCTTCAACACAATCTTGGGACAAATGCTGGAGGTTTTCCAGGCCCAGAGGGAGAGGCCCCTGAGGACCTCAGAGACACTGGCTAGCACATGCGGTCCTTTGAGCCACACAGGGAGAAGTCCTGAACTGTAGCGTGAAGCCACGTGTTCAAAACAATAGTGGTCCCCCACCCCACTGAGGCTGGCTTCCAAGTCTTTTTTTCAGCCACTGGGTACAAGACCAGTAATATGTCTCTTTCAGACCCCAGCCCTGGAAGACGAGGTGCCAGGTGTGGCTTCCCCAAGGGCTATACCCAGGAGGCCCCGCCAGGCTGAAGAGTGGTGGGTCTGTGCAGGGTGGGTGGCTTGGGGCCTGGGATGCCCCGAACATACTCAACTCCTTCCAAGGCCACCCAGCCCCCGCTGGCTCCCAACCTCCCTGGCTTTTGGCAGATCCCGCTCCGCCAGGTCCTGAGAACAGAGGCACTGCTGCCGGATGGAGCGGACTCAAAGGCCCCTTAGAAACCCAGCAGCCCACCCAGGTCCTGGGCCCCTTGTGAGAGATGTGGGAGGTACTCCTCTTCCCCTGAAAGCAGACTGAGGGCACAGCTTACCTCTGGGGATTGGGGCACAGGAATTATTTCGTCCTTATCTGAATGTATTTAGGGCTCCTGGGATGTGACCAGAAAACCAAGTGGGGTGTCGTAGCATCCAGACTGGAAATCTGTGTCGCCCGGGGGTGGGGGTAGCACCGTGGACAGGGAGTGAATGCAGATTGGCAGCCACAACTCTGTCCTTACCCAGCCCCTCCTGGAAGTCAGCAGGTGGAGTTGGCGGGCTCTGCTCTGACCAGTGTGTGCCCACCCTCCCAAGGCCCTGGCAGGTGGAGGCCATCCCTGTCGAGAGGCTGAGCCCCAGGTCCCACCAGTGTCGGCTCTTCTGTTCATGTGGTTCTGGGATTATTTCCTCATGGGCAGGCCCTCGTGCACACCTCCAGTGAGGCTACTGCTTCATGTGCACAGATGGGGAGACCCATGTAACCCAGAACATTGCCCTGCTTTGCCCTAACTGCCAGGGAGCTCAGGGCTAGGTGGGCACTTAGAGTCTTGCTCTTCCTGGGAACGTGCTCTGTAGACCATGGCTTGACCCTCTGAACCTTCCCATTACATCAAAAAGCAGAAGGGGTACCTCCCCACAGGGGGTTGCAGGCAGTACACACAGAATCACACCAAGGAAGTTGTGAAGTACTTCGCAGATACAGCTGTGGATGGGCTAAGGGCTTCACACACCGCATCTCACTGAGTGCTTGCCTGAACTGCATTTTACAGACGGAACAGGAGAGGAGAGCAGGAAGTGCCCTGCCAGCCTGTGCAGGAGGAGGGCCCCAGGCCTTCTGAGCCCCAGCCGGGTTTCCCACCGTGTTCCTGGGATTACAGCATGAGCACTGTGTATAGTCAGGGGCTTCCCCAAGGAAAGCAGCTGTCTGTGTCCAGACCCCAGGCGGGGCCAAGAATCTCTGCCACCTGCCGTTGCCTACACCATCCCTGCCTCAAAGCTGCTCACCAGCTCCAGTCCTGAAAATGCACCAGTTCCTCTCTTGCCCGACTGGCCCTTGCCCAGGACCAGAAAAATTTTAACAGCACCAGGAAACAAGGTCTCTTCAGAGTCTGCATCCACGTCCCAGGTTCTAGGCCAGGGAAGAGCCCAGGAAGCAGGGAAGGGGGGTGTTCCCTGATAGGGAAAGGGAAGACAGAATATGAAATGGAGCACAGAGCAGGGCTGTAAAGTGGGAAGAAGAGCCCAAACCCAGTGCGGTCAAGGAGGGCTTCATGGAGGAGGTGCTACTCCCTGAGCCACTGCACAAATTTGGACTTTGGCCAATAGGAAAATGGCAGGTGAGTGGTCGAGGTCTTGCTTTAGGGGGCAGCTCTGGACAGCAGGTTGGGGGGAGGACAGGTGGCTGGAGGCAAGGGCCTGAGCCTGGGGCATGTAGGCAGGCAGAGGGGTGGCCACCCTCTGCCATCATTCAGGTCGCTGAGCCGCCTGGCTCTGCTGCCTCCTCACAGGGGTCAATGGAGAGCCCAGGAAGTCAGACAGGACCTGTCTCTGGCAGAGGAGCCTGGTTGGTTGGACAAGGTGCCATTTCCCATGCCAGGGACTAAGGATGGGGCATATACTGAGCCCCGATAGCACCTGCCGGGTTTGGAGGCCCAGTGGCATCCACACACCTCCTCCAGGGAGCATCCCGGGCTCCCTTCCTCATTGCAACATCTGGATCCCCACAGAGGCCAGGCTGCTGAAGGGGACCCCAGGCCTGACGCCTCCCATCTCTCCTCCCACAGGGAACATCATCGGCTCGGGCATCTTCATCTCACCCAAGGGCGTCCTGGAGCACTCAGGCTCCGTGGGTCTGGCCCTCTTCGTCTGGGTTCTGGGTGGGGGCGTGACTGCTCTGGGCTCCCTCTGCTATGCAGAGCTGGGAGTTGCCATCCCCAAGTCCGGCGGGGACTACGCCTACGTCACAGAGATCTTCGGGGGCCTGGCTGGGTGAGTGTGGGGCACCAGTGGGGCAGGGGCCAGCTTTTCCAGAATGGGATGGCCAGTTGGACCCTAGGCCTCAGTTTCCTCTTCTGCTTCCCACATCACAGGGAGGTCGTGGGGGTGTTGGAAAGCCTTCTAAGGCCCACCCCACCCTGCTGATGTCTGCAGGGCACTCCAGCTGGCCCCTTGACCTCTCTGAGTCTCCTTTTAAATAGAGCTCCCTCTGATCTCCACTCCCCACCAGTGCTGATGAGGGGGAAGCTCTTACTCTCTGAACCCCGCAATAATGCTGGGACCCAGGCAAGGAAGGGCCTTGATTTTAGTAAGCCCATGTGTTGCGTGAGGAGTGGAGAGGGAGGCAGGTATTCCTATCACACGCTCTGCAAGAAGTTCCCTTTAAACAGTTCCCTGACATTCCTTTATTCACCAGTGAACATCTGCGGAGCACCTACTGTGAGCTGAGGGCTGGGGAGGCAGTGACAAAAAGATCTGTCCCTGTCGTCACATTGCTCACAGAGCAGAGAGCAAACAGCCGCTCAAATGTGGTTAAGACCTGGAAGAGCCTTGCTTTGAGGGTGTGTGCAGAGCAGCCACGGAGCAGTGAGAACAGTGCATGCCACCTAGGGAAGGCTCCCAGGGAAAACCAGGTTTGCACCAGGCTGGGAAGAAGGGTAGGATTTTTCTCAGCCAGGCCAGCCTGCCAGTGGGGAGGGCACCCCAGGATGGGGGAGCATGGGCAGAGGGCATGGTGGCATGGGTAAGCATGGAGTGCCTGCTGTGGCTAGAGGAGAGGTAGGGTGCATGGCAGGCACTGGGGCTTGGAGGGGATGGGGGGCTTGGAGCTGTTGCATTCGTCCAGCTGAGTCATGCCAAAAACCTCAAAGGTACAGGCAGATTCTAAAATCCTTTAGGAGCCTAGTTGGGAGCACGTGGGAGCACATGGTAGCCAGTATAGCATGAGGGAGAGGTGGATGCCACGGAGGGACACCCACTGTCCCATTGAGAGGCTCCGTGTATGGTCTGGAGTTCAGAGGAAACAACTAGGCTGAAGTGGACAAAGTTTGGTTCTGAGGGACACGGGCCAGGGGCCCTTAACTGGTCAGCCAGGAGGGGACCCTGTCAGGGCATGCATCCCCCATGGGTGCGTCCATGGATGCTCTCTTCTTGGGGGAGTGTTCCTGGAAGCCAAGAAAGCAGAATAATCATGCTATGGGCCTGGAGAGGACACTCAAAGGGAGAAGAGGGCCCAGGACGCTACTCACGGGCACCCAGCATGGAGGAGTGGGCAGAGAGGACCCCCAGCAGGGGAGGAAAGCCATCAAGCTAGAAAGCCCCAGAAGGGAGGAGAGTGACACAAAGCAAGGGGTAGGATATATGGCTACAGAGCAAGGTGGGGACCAAGAGGAGCCCATTGAACCTGGTGACCCACAGGTGGCTGGTGTCCCTGATGAGGCAGCCCCTACCCTGGAGGGCTGGCCAGGGGCTAAGGCCACCCCCAAGGGCAGACTCTCCCCTGGGTGCAGGCAGAGCCCGTGGGAACGGGTCAGACCTCACAGCCTTGAGTGCAGACCCCCCACCATCACGTGGGCACCCTACAGAGGCAGGATTCAGGCAGAAGGGGCCTAAATCACTCCCCACGGTCAGCCAAGGTCCAGGCCCTGCATGCAGCTCAGAGCCAAGTATCTTCAGCTGCAAGACTCTGCTGAGAGCCATGGGTGAAGCCATGACTAGAGGTCCAGGGACAACCCACCCTGGCTCAGGAAACAGCCTGTGGCCAAGGGAGGGCTAGGTGGTCATTAGAAAGATATTTGGTTCCTATGTCCTTCCCAACACCTGCCCAAGGGCAACCCTGTCAATGTATAAGTATATTTAACACCTTCTCTGTTAAAATAGCCTATAAATACAACAGTGACACCTCAACAAGGTCAACCCTGCCTCCCTGGACTGGAGTCCACCTCTGGCAGCCTCGCTAGCCCCTAGATGCTGGGCCTAGGGTGGCCTCACTCCACACCTGGGCCAGGTCGGCCGGGGCGAGCTCTGGGATGCCAGTGCCACCCTGGCCCTCGCTCCTTCCAGCTTCCTGCTGCTCTGGAGCGCTGTCCTCATCATGTACCCCACCAGCCTGGCTGTCATCTCCATGACCTTCTCCAACTACGTGCTGCAGCCCGTGTTCCCCAACTGCATCCCCCCCGCCGCTGCCTCTCGAGTGCTGTCCATGGCCTGCCTGAGTGAGTGCCCTGTGGGCTCCAGGCGGGGCGCCTGTCCCAGAACAGCTGACGCCTAGGCCCACCTGCTCCCCTGGCACCTGGGCTGGACTTGGCAGTGGCGTCCACCCTTGCCTTTCCTCCGCAGTGCTCCTGACGTGGGTGAACAGCTCCAGCGTGCGCTGGGCCACGCGCATCCAGGACGTCTTCACGGGTGGCAAGCTGCTGGCCCTGTCACTTATCATTGGCGTTGGCTTCATCCAGATCTTCCAAGGTAGGGCTGGGTGGGCATGTGGGCAGGCCTGGGGAGATGGTGCTGACCCCTGACTCCTGGGCCCCCAGGGCACTTCGAGGAGCTGAGGCCCAGCAATGCCTTCGCCTTCTGGACAACACCCTCTGTGGGTCACCTGGCCCTGGCCTTCCTCCAGGGCTCCTTCGCCTTCAGCGGCTGGAACTTCCTCAACTATGTCACCGAGGAGCTGGTTGACCCCCGAAAGTGAGTGGGACACCTGGCCAGGCACTGGGAAAGGGCAGACTCACTGCCACCCCTGGCTCAGACTGGGCATCCGGCTGACCACACCTGCCGCCCCGCAAGAAGGACTTTGGAAAGAAAGCTAGGATGCTTGTGTTCCAGCCTGGCCCTGTTCTGTATGGCTGTGGACATGTTACAGCCCCCGCTGGGCCCCAGAAAGACTAAATATCATCGTCCTGCTGTAAATAGATCCAGCGATTTGCATTTGGCTAACAATTATACATATGCACACAATATGGTCCCTGCAAATGAAGCCAGTGACTCTGATGCTCAGCAAGAGCTCTCAACAGTGATCTGCTGCATCTGGGTGGGCTGGGACTAGAGTCCCGGGGAGACCCCAGCTATGGACTGGTTCTGAGGGCACTTTGGGAACTTTCCAGGCTGATTTTGGCTGTGTGCGATTCAGTCTTTATGTGCAGACATTAGACCCTGCCCTTGGGATACAATGTGGACCCTACCCCATCTGCCCTTCCTTCTGCAAGCCTATGCCCTGGTAGGGGTTGGGGAGGAGACAGACAGCAGTGTCCCTGCAGCCTGGGCAGCAAGCTGCCCCCTTTCCTGCTCCGGTGCCCCCAGCAGATGCAGGAAATGGAGACTCAAAGCTGTTCCTGTGGCTAGGTCCCCTGAATCCTGCACCTCCCAGGGGCTGACGCTGACACACTTCACTGCCACCCCCAGGAACCTACCTCGAGCCATTTTCATCTCTATCCCGCTGGTGACCTTCGTGTACACATTCACCAATGTCGCCTACTTCACGGCCATGTCCCCCCAGGAACTGCTGTCCTCCAACGCAGTGGCAGTGGTAAGTGGGGGGCCCTATTCAGTCCCCAGTCCCTGCCCTGGCCCCTGCCCTAGCCTCATGTGTGGCCTTGCTTCTGTGCCCACCCAGACCTTCGGGGAGAAGCTGCTGGGCTACTTTTCTTGGGTCATGCCCGTCTCCGTGGCATTGTCCACATTCGGAGGGATCAATGGCTACCTGTTCACCTCCTCCAGGTGACTAGACTGGGGAGAGGGTGGGCATGGGGAGGAAAAGCAGGTGCCCAGGTGTGCGCCAGCCATGCCAGGTGGTACTTGGGGCCCGAGGAAGGGAAACCCTGCCAAGTAGAAGAGTCACCTGAAGCTGGGGCGATGAACCCACCAGTGACAAGTGTCTGATCCAGCTCTGAGGTAAAGAAAGCAAGAGGGAGGTGGGCTAGCTGAGGTGAAGAACTGCCCAGTGGCGCTGGAGGTCAGAGGTGACAGCTCTAGAGGGACATCAGGTCCAGAGCCAAGGTTCAGGATGTGGCTGGTACCCATCTCTGTCCCACCCCCAGGCTGTGCTTCTCTGGAGCCCGAGAAGGGCACCTGCCCAGCCTGCTGGCCATGATCCACGTCAGACACTGCACCCCTATCCCCGCCCTCCTTGTCTGTGTAAGTTGGGGGACCCAGGCCAGGCAGGGCATGGAGCCAGGGCCACCCAGCAATGTGAGACTTTCTGGGTAATGGCAGGGATGAGCCCCTGGCTATGGCGGGCAGCCTGCAAGGGGTGTGGGGAGGGGCCGGGCTCACCCGACCTCCTGGCCTGAGTGGGCAGGCCCAGGGCAGCCTGCTGGGACGACAGGAGGCAGGTGGGAGGCCAGCTGTGAGCCCCAGGTCCTCTCCCAGTGCGGGGCCACGGCAGTCATCATGCTTGTGGGCGACACATACACCCTCATCAACTACGTGTCCTTCATCAACTACCTCTGCTACGGCGTCACCGTCCTGGGCCTGCTGGTGCTGCGCTGGAGGCGGCCAACCCTCCACAGGCCCATCAAGGTGAGGCCCGGGGGAGGATGGGCTGACGGATGCGCCAGAAGCCGGCAGAGCCACCCGTCATCTGCTACAGGCACCAGGGGCAGGGGCAGGTGATGACAGTGACAGTGATTCCAGTTTTTGCTGAGTGCTGGGCCCTGCTCAGGGCTTTACACACGCTGATATATTCAGTCCTCATGGCAGCCCCGAGAGGAGGGTACTTTTACTACTCCAGTTCACACAGGCTGCCAGTGACAGAGCCAGGATTCCACCACTAGCCCACACAAAAACATAAGACCAGGCCACAGCCTGAGGGAAAAGAAAATCCCCTCTATTTGCATATAAATCCTTAAGTGGAGAAGTGCTCAGTGCCTGAAATGTGAAACAACAAAAACTAATTGACCTTCAGCCAAGTACAAGCAACGAGTCTGCACACAACTGCTGTGTGGAGCTCAGAGCTGCTGAAACTGACAAATCCTCAACAATTTGGCCCACTGACCAACCCATGAATTGGCTTCCAGCACACTGGGCCACTGCCAGAGGGACCCCTTCAGGCCCTAGCTCCCAGGAGAGGGAGGAACACTGCTCAGACCCCCGGGGGTAGGGGCAGGAGAGCTGGGTCCAGCACCATGGGCGTCCCGGTTCACTCTTCCCCAGGTGAACCTTCTCGTCCCCATCGCGTACTTGGTCTTCTGGGCGTTCTTGCTGGTGTTCAGCTTCATCTCGGAGCCCATGGTCTGTGGGGTCGGCATCATCATCATCCTCACAGGGGTGCCCATTTTCTTCCTGGGAGTGTTCTGGAGGAGCAAACCAAAGTGTGTACACAGACTCACAGGTGAGCTGGGCAGCCTTCCTGAGGTGGCCAGAGTCGGGAGATGGGACCTTATTAGGGGCTCATCCCAGAGCTGGGTCTCCCAGCAGCTGAGGCGGTAACACAGGCCAACCACCGCCAAGCATCTCCCCAAGCTGTGCCCAAAGTGTCTGGAACCCACCTTCACAGAGGGAGCAGCTCCCTGAAGACCCCTGCCCAGGGGAGTTGTCTGGAGGTGGGGTGGCCTCTGTCCCAAGGGGCCAGGCCCCAAGATCCATCTGTCTGTCCTCAGAGTCAATGACACGCTGGGGCCAGGAGCTGTGTTTCGTGGTCTACCCCCAGGACTCCCCTGAGGAGGAAGAAAACGGCCCCTGCCAGCCCTCCCCACTGCCCGCCACGGACAAGCCCTTGAAGGCACAATAAGGCATTTATAGAGACTGAAGCAGCTGTTTCTGTTTACATGTTGTTTATTGAGGAGGTGTTTTTGCAAAAAAGTTTTTTTTCTGGAAAAAAAAAAAATACGACTCTTAGAAGCCTGTTGTAAGGAAGCCCTGAAGATGTGGACTGGGTTTCCTGTCTTAGCACTGCCCTGCTAGCTTTTCCTGAAAGGGCCTGTGAATAAACAGGGCTGGTTGTTCGCTTGTGCTCAGGGGAGTCCCTGGTGGGGGTTATACCTCGGTGGGGCGCTCCCGTGCTGCTGTCTGGGAACGTGCCATGGCAGGTTCTGAAGGGGGCTCTCTGTGTTTGGGGGCTGTGCCACTTAATCCAGGCGCTCCCTACTATGGGCCCAGAGCAAACCTGCGCCAAAGGGACATTGAAGGCGAGGAAGCAGCTCAGTCTGCCACTCACCCAGGCCCCCTGATGCCAACCTGAGCTCAGCCACCCAGGAGAGCCCAGGGATTCGCGGCTGGGATTGTCCTCCCATGAATCACCACAGAGTGAATGTCAGGACTTCAGAGTCCACAGTCTCACCCTGGTTTACAGGTGGGGAAACTGAAGCCCTGCAATAGGATAGAATGGATCTGGCCACTGTCAGTTGGTGCCTCGGCCTCTGTCCCCTGAGAGAGCATAGAGAAGTATGTCCTGGGGTCCTCAGGCCCTCCAAGAGACCCCCTAGGCTTCCTCCACCCTGTGCACACATTCCCAGCCCTGCCACAGTGCCCAGGAGATTGACCTCTCAGCCAGAGGGCAGAGGGCGCCAGCCTGGCCGGCCCATGCTGCCACCGCAGGCATGAGCATGGGGGCAGACGACTTCTAGCCCAGCTCCTCAGGGGCCCTGCTGGGGAGGATGGTGGAGGGCTCAGCGTGAACACAGCAGCCACTGCAGACAAAGTCCAGCATCCCCTAAGCCCTGTTCGGTCCTCACTGCAACTCCTGCACAGCTCTGGGGTGCGCTGGTCCACCGCAGGATGAACAAAGCCGGAAGCCACAGAAGACACTTCTGAGAGCCCTGCCCTGGCCCCTGCTCCTCTGGAAATGCATTCCCAGAATTGAGTAGGGAGGTAGAATGGAGACCCCAGGGTGCTTGTGTTTACTGGGACCCTGCAGATGGGCTCACTGCTCCACCCTCTCGCCCCTGCCAATCCCCCGGAGCCCCAGCCCACCATGCCCTCCAGGGGCCCGTGCTGATGCAGCCAGCTGGCCATGCCCAGCCCCTCTGCCAGGGCTGCTGGGTGGGCCTCTCCATAAGAAAGGACGCGGAGGCAGGGTAGAAACGACTGTGTATTCCCTGGTTACAAAGCGGGGCTGTGGCGGTCACCAGCGTGCCTGGCGGGTCAGCAGACCAACAGGGCCTCGTCGTCACTGGCCTCCAACATCGGGGAGCAGGGTGGTGGGGAGCTCCTGCAGACCCCCAGTGGCTCTGGTGAGTGGGGGCCTAAGGTGCCGCTGGCAGTGGGGGCCTGGGGGTGGGGGTCCTGGGCTGAGCAGGGCTCCCGAGGTGTGTCCACAGGGGCCGGACTGTCCACCAGAGGGTCCCTGCAGGCCTTTCTGTCCTTGTCCACGAGCCTGCACTCTGGGTCTCGCAGGCCTGAGGGTGGGGGTGGTACTGAAGGTCCCACCTCTGGTGCGTGGCCAGGGGCACTAGGGGGTCCTTCCCCAGCCACCCTGGGGCTGCCTGAGTCCGTAAGGGGTGCTGGAGGGTCCAGAGCAGCCCCTGGTGTGGGCTGGAGGAGCCCGTCGCCCAGCACCGTCTGTGAGGTGCGTGCAGCGGTCAGCAGTGGGATCTGGCCTCGGGGTGCCCGTGGCCGGTGAAAGAGCCGATTCCAGAGGCGGCCGAGGCGGCGGCGGGAGGGCCCCCGGCGGGAGGCATGCCGGCGCATCTGTCGCCTCATGGCTGTGCGGAGGTTCTGTAGCACCGAGGCCTGCAGGGTGGGGCGGCAGCTGAGTGGGTGGCCAGGCCGCTCAGGGGCAGAGGCCATCACACTCCCGAGACCACCTTGGCCCCCCCACCTGGCTGTGGCCCCCCAGTCACACTGCCCAGGCCTCTCCTCCCCCTCGTTCAGCCCCTGGACAGCCTAGCCCACACGCTATCCCACTCAGCTCCCCAGTCTCCCTGTCTCAGGTCTTCTCTGAGGTCCTGCTGGGGGCCTGGGCCCTGTGGGGGCTCACCTGGGACGCACTGTAGACGGGAAAGTCCTCCACGGGTGGGATTAGGCCCTGGGCGATGAGCTGGCCATAGGATGGGGGCGCCTCCCGCCGCACAAACTCAGCCTCTAGGCGTGTCATCTGGGTCTCAAAGGCCCTGGAAGCAGGGGGAAGAGGGCAGCATGGTGGAGCTGGCCAGGACCTGCCGCAGCCAACAGGACTCGGAGACCTGCCACCATCTGGAATCGCAAGACACCCAGACCCCAGTGTGGACGGGGCAGCACACGCGTGGATGGCCGGGCCGAGTTCACGAGCCCAGGGCTGCAGGACAGTGAGCCTGGGGCCATGCTCCAGGGCAGCGTGGAGCCGAGGGTCAGTGGTGGCATGGTACCCACCTGTACTCCTGCGTGCGCAGCGAGTAGAGCTTGAAGGCGCAGCCCAGGGCGATGACAAGTAGCAGGCCGCACACCAGGCTGCCGATGAGTGCGGCCGTGATGACCTTGCGGGGCACGGCAGCCAGGCAGCCATGCTCATCGCTGCCATCCTGGCAGTCTTCCTGGCCATCGCAGCGCCACGTCTCGAAGATGCACAGGTTGGTGCCACAGTGGAAGGTGCCAGGCTGGCAGGAGAAGCAGTTCTTCTCATCGGCGCCATCGGGGCAGCTTTTCTGGTTGTTGCAGCGGTCGGCAGGCGTGTAGCAAAGGCCGCTGCCTCCCTCGCAGGGGTACTGGTCGGGTGGGCAGGCGGGGCAGCCCTGCTCGTCTCGGCCACTGGCACAGTGCCACCAGCCGTCACAGCGCTGTGGCTCTGAGAAGCAGCCCTGGTCCCCGGAGCCACTCCCGTCCCCCTCACCGCTGCTCCCACAGGGCTGCTCCCAGGGGAGGCAGTAGCCCTTCACCTGGTAGGTGGCATTGAAGCCATGGCCGGCGCTGCGGGCACGGGCATGGTAGGCCACAGTGAGGCGGCCCTGGGCTGCCTCGAGGCTCACTGGCCGGTGGTTGCTGCGGTAGGAGAGCGTCTGCAGCAGCCGGTCCCCACGCTCGCCCAGGCCCTCGTATACCTGCACATAGTCGTCATAGCCCAGTCGCAGCTCCAGCTGCAGCAGCACGCGCCGTGGGTCCTGAGTGTCCACCAGCCACGTGCAGTGAAGGTCCGAGGGCCCGCGGGCTGCGCCAAACAGGTCTGGGGAGGCGAAGGAGCCGTAGAAGCTGCCCAGCCGCCGGCCGCATGCCAGGTCAGGGCAGCCGGCCTCGTCGGAGCCGTCACCGCAATCCTGAGTGCCATCGCAGCGCCGCTCCACTGGCAGGCAGCGCGTGGAACGCGCCCCGCTGCACGGGAAGGTGCCGCCAGGGCACAGACTGCCCGGCGGCTCAGAGGCGGGTGCCGAGCAGTTGCCTTCGTCGGAGCCGTCTCCGCACTCGTCTATGGTGTTGCACTGCCACGGGCCTGGCAGGCACTTGCCGTTGTCACAGCGGAACTCATCTGCCTGGCAGGACGCCTGGCCCAGCTTCCCTGTGGGGCAAAGACGCGGCAGGAGACAGTCAGGGGAGAGCAGAGCCTCCCTCCAGCACAGGGGCCTGGGGCCAGGAGCAGGTGGGTGGTTCCCCATCCCAGCTGGGCCTCTGCAGGGCACAGGAAGAGGCAGGACCAAGAAGGGTCCTGCCTCTCCATGGCCACCTGAGGGGCAGAGACCCTTCGAACACCACGGTGGGCTCATTTTCTAAGCCTGGGGTTGGGGGAGAGTCCCCCACCCCGGTCAAGCCTGTGAAGTGGAGCCCGAGGCCTCGAGAGGCTCAGGGGCATCCGGGGCAGCAGCATGACCAGTGCCACCACTGTCCTAAGATAGGCCGTTCAGGGGAGACCCCACAGGGAGCCAGGAGTGCTCCATGGTTGTCCCTAGCCCACCCTGCGGCCAGCATCACCTCGGATGTAGGAGAGACGGAAGCCCTGGGCCTGGCCAGAGCTGGAGGCATCTGAGTGGAAGAAGATCCAGACGTGGTCGCGAGCAGAGATGAAGGCAGGCGGGATGGCAGAACCGCAGAGGCGGAAGGCCTCCTGGCGGGGCGGAGCTGCAGGGCCCAGCAGGAGCCAGTCCAGGGAGCACTGATGGGACTCCTCCACATCAAAGTTGCGGAAGCTGTGGGGGCAGAGAGGACCACACACGTGGGTGGGCAGGCAGGGCCCCCGTGGCCAAGGACCAGCAGAGTGGTCAAGCTGGAGCTCGCAGTGTGGATGGCCAGCCCCGCCCCATCCACCGCCCCTGCCCCTCTGCTGCCAAAATGCCTGACTCCTCTACTCCCGGCCACTCTGCCCACCCAGGGGTCCTAGCACAGCTCCCTGAAGAATCGTGATGTCCGCGGGCGTCATTTTCAGCTCTGCTGCAGCTCCCTCCCCCTCCGTTAGTGCACAGGGCATCTCTCTTCAAACTTCTAACACCTCCTCCCATTGTTCCTTCTTCAGCCCAAAGCTAAAGTGGAGGGGGGAGTCGGGAGCCCCCCGACACTCTGCCCTGAAGGGCCGAGGCCCAAGGGCCCAGATCCCTCCCACTGAGTCTGCTGGGACAGGCCCAGCCCAACTCCCAGGCACAGCACTGAGGATGAGCTGGGTGACAGCTGTCACCTGGGGAGAAACACTGGAGACTGAGGCACAGAGACTCGGGCAGACCCTGCACGCCCCTGTGCTTTGGAGCTACGGAGTAACTAGGGGGTTGGGCCTTCTGGGCTTTGGCACTTGGGAGAACCATGGCAGACAGAACCCACAGTGACTTGCTGGCCAAATGTCCCAGTGACCACCCCAGGCCAAGAGTCCAATCCCCTCAGCATCACTACTAGTCGCTTCACCCCATTTCCCTCTGCAAGTTGAGCACCCAGCCTCCTTGCCAGATCACTCTCCTGCTGAGACTGCCCCAAGGCCCCGTGGGGAAAGCCTGCTCTGGGCTCAGTGCCAGCCTGGCCTCAAGCCACCCCTGCAGGACAGAGAGGACACCTCTGCCACCTCAGAGAGAGCTGGACCATGACCACCAGTTCCTAGTGTATGTTCCTAGCAGTGTGTGTGCCAGCCCTGCCTTCCCAGAAGGGCGGAGGTGACAGACAGCCCCCACACCCCGTGAAAGAGGTCAGGGCAGGAAAAGGTCTGGCTCGGGGCACCCAACGACAGAACCCACAGAGACCAGGAGCTGGGCACACCTGTACGCTCACACAATGTGCACATGCATGCTTACAGCTCACACATGGTCACACGTGTCCTCTCACACACGTGCTCATACTCATGCCCTCTGCACCTGTGCAGACATGACCATGCACATACATGTGCTCACACATGCACTCACATGTGTCCTTTATGCCTGCTCAGACATGGACTTGTGCCTGTTCACAAGCACATACGTATGCTCACACACATGCACATGCTCCACTCACACATGTACACACTCTCATGTGTGCCCTCCACACCTGCTCAGACATGCACTCCCACATACACTCACTTGCCCAGCACATGTAGGCCCACGTTAATCCCCTCTGACAGCCCCAGGATGCCCTTACCTGATGGTGATCATGTCCCCACGGTCACCCTGGATGTACCAGCTGCAGTTGGTGCCCGGCGGGTAGTTAAGGGGCCAGGCTGGGCTATAGATGACACCACGCCGTTCCGTGTGCTGCTCCAGCTTCCCACTGCAAGCGGCTGTCAGGAGAGAAATGCCAGCCCCATCTTTGGGTGGGAAGCTTGAGCACCTCATGGCTTCAGCACAGGCCTCCCCCACGGTGGGATCAAGTCCGGGCAAGGGCAGCCACGGCCAAGGGCAAGGCCACACTCAAGACTACATAGAAGTGGTGTGTTTGGGAGGTCAAGGAAGACCCACCTGGACTGGGGGCAGCTGTAGCCAGAGCGTCAATCCCGTGCCCCAACCCCAGCAGGGCTGGGAACAAGCCACCAACTCCCCTTGGCAGCTGGCACCTCCAAGGTGCAGGATCGTGGCCTCAGGGCCCCAGCTCAGTGGGGAATTCTGCACCCCTAGCCCTGTGTGGCCTGTACAGGCCATCCTGCTACGGTCCCCTGCATGCCCTCCCTGGGGCTTGCCGAATGCAGATCTCAGCCAAGGCAGGAGAGGGGCTTTGCTCCCCCAACATGTATTTACTAAGCGCCTACTATGCACTGAGCACAGTGATAAGCATACTGAGTAAGACAGGAAAAGCTCCCTCTGTGGAACTCCCAGGCTGGAGATGGGAGAAGACAGACTTTATGCAGAACCCCCAGGTGGAGTGAAGATTATAAAACAGGCCTGAAGGGAGGTGGCAATGTCCAGATGTGGCTAGAAACACAACCTGGGTCTGGTCACACCTTGTACAGAATTTGGGTTTTATCCTGAGTATAAGTGGGAAGCCACAGGAGGCAGAACCAGATGAAGGAACTGAGGCTCACAGAGGGTAAGTGACTTGCCCAGGGCCACATAGCCAGTGAGTGGCAGGGTCAGGTCCTCTGGTGGGCTCAGCCTCTGACTGCTAGCCCTGAGCAGCAAGCATTTGTAGAGTGTCTGCTGCGTGCCATGTCAGGGATGGGCACCAAGAGTCACGCCAGCCAGCTCGAGGGAGGACCCTCCCATACCCAACCCCACAGGCCTCACTTTAACCAATCCCTTATCCGTGCCCTCTGCTCCCAGCCAAGCCTGCCCAGCCTGAGGGCTCCAAACCAGCCAGGGCAGCATGATGGGCCTGCCTTGCCCTGCCTTGCCCTGTGCCCTGTGCTGTGGGCCCCTGCACTTGGCTGCACCCCCCTCACAGCCCCTCCTCCTCAATCACACTGGTTCATCTGATCCTCACAACAGCCTGTGATGAAGGCAGGGCCCATTTTACAGATGGAGAAACCAAGGCTCAGGAAGGCAAGTTATCCGAGCCCAGTGACACCACCTCCCCACCCTCCCACTGCCAGCACCTGCCACTGTTGCCCTGGAAGCAGCCTCCTCTCTGGCTCTCAGCAAGACTCTCTGGGACCCCAAATGGTGCAGCTGCAGAAAGGAGGAAAGCCCTCTGGCTGCCTCCCATGCTCTTAGGACAAGGGCACAATTCATTGCAGTGGCCCCGGCCCCCTTCCTGCCCACCCCTTTGCCTCACACCTCCCACGACCCCCCCACTATGCCCTCCCTCTGCCTCCCATGATCCCTCAGTGGGGGGGAAACTTTGCTTCTGCAGATCCCTGAGTGCTCTCCCACCCTCTTATCCTATTCCCTCACTCCTGCTCAGCTTCTGCTATCAGCTCCATGACCCCTTCCCAGGGAACCCTCCCCAGCTGCCCCCAGCACAGCTCCAGCCCTCCAGCCCTCCAGCCCCTCCCCCACCTCCCCAGCCTCTGCCCCAGCAGCAAGTTTCCTCTTGTTCCTGGGATTATTGGATGAATGTCTTCCCACAGGAAGGCAGGGGCTGCACTGGCTCTGGCCCAACGCTGTGTCCCAGGGTCCTGCATGGTGCCTGACATATGGTGGATGTTAATCAGGGTGGGTCACTGAGTGAACTGGTCAGTTTAGGCACCTGCTGGGTGTCCAGCATGAGCCAGGAGCCAAAACCCCTTCCCACAGGGGCCTGCCGTGACTGTGGAGGTCCAGGTGGTCCGACACTGTGACTCATGGGAGTGGGTAACCCCCACCAACTAAGTTCCTGTCCAAAGGCTCACAAGAGCACCAAAGGACAGGAACAGAAACACCCACCTTTGGTCCTAAAGCAAGGCTGGCCACCATCAGGTCACCATCGGACCCTCAACAGTCCCGGGTCAGCGAGGTACAAGCCAGTCCCTGAGTGCCTGCCCACCTGACACTCACACCTGGCCGTGGGAGGCAGCCTCCCTAAACCTCAGACTCCTCACCCAAAAAATGGCAGCTGTGTACTCTGTTCCCAGCCCAGGAGAGTCTGGACTAAACTAACAGAGCGGGGTCTCAGGGCACAGCACACCCAAACATGCAAAGTTCCCCCAGCCCCAACCTAGTTCCCTCTGCCAGGTGAAGCCACCAGCCATGTGCACCTCACAGGGACCCTGGAGATGTGGAGTTATGAAACCCGGAGGAAGGGCCCAGTGAGGCTGGGGCATATCTTCCCCCAACAATGAGTCTCCAAAGCACATGTTAAACCAAGGTATCAGGCCTCTGGTCAGGAGGCCTCAAGTCAGCGAGGGTAGGAACACCCCTGTTTACCTGTACCCTCAGCCGCAAGGACAGCCCAGCACTGAGCAGGGCCCCATCTGTCCTTACCCTGGCCCCAGAGGCCTTCCCTAGAAAACAGACATAAACCTGCCCATCTTAAGGGCATTCATGGAGGCCGGGTGTCTTACCCACACTGGCTGAGGGAAAGCCAGGCCCTCATGCCAGGTGTCACCTGGCACCTTCTTCTCTCCTGGCCTGCCTCAACCAGAATATTTCTCCTTCCTAGACCTGTGTCTGGCCATTCGTTCAGGGATTGGGAGGCCTGTCTCTCCAGACTACCAGCCACATCAGGAGCAGATGACTGGACAACTGCCAGCCAGCTCTGCCTCTCAACAAAGCCCCAACAACACATCCCCCCAAACAGCCTCACTCCTGAGGGCACCCCAGGAATTCCCAAATCGGGGCAACAGTGGCATTGGCACTCGCTTAACTTTTTTCTTTTCTCCAAAGAGGGCCGTGAGACCGTGCAGCATCAGCCTGACCCCACGCAGAGGGGTGTGGGGCAGGAGGGAGGCTAGGGTCCTTGCAGGGAGCTGGGAGCTCTGGGCAGAGGCTCTTGACTAGAGACCACTTGGCCTTGGGCCTGGAGGGTACCGGCAACTCAGACGGCCGCCCCCAGTGCTCTCTGTGAGGCAGACCTCAGCCCCACCCTAGCAAACCACCGCAGAGCCCAGGCATCGGCAGGGGAGGGCCTCGTGAATCCAGTCCTGGGACCACACTGCCAGACACACTGTTCTGCCCTGGGCCTCAGCTTGTCCTTCTGTAAAATGGAGCCAGTGGGTGTTGCTTGTCTCAGAGGGATGGCTAGGAAAATTGTGGAAAGCAGCAGTCCCTAGGCAGACGTTCATGTGGCAGGGGTGTTGGGGGGGGTGCCAATGGGTAAGGAGAGTCTCCAGGAATGCCCAGTGGGGGGTGAGGCTGGTGACAGGCTGTGTGATGGTGGGAGGGCAGTAGGAGAGGTGGACTGTGTGTTTGGGGGATACTGATATGTACACAGGGGTTTGGGGGGTTTGGGGGCAGTCAGAGAGGCCCATCTGAGCTTTAACTGGAGGTGCCTGCCTTCACTCTGGTAGAAGATGGTCTCAGCCCTTGGGGCCCCAGTGGCCTGCTCAAGTGGGCAAGGAATGACTGGGCACTTTTAGGCCAGTGTCCTTCTCTCCTGGTCCAAAGTGTCATCAAACACTCCTGAGAGGACATAGCAAGGCCTGATGAAGCACAATTTGTAGATCTGATTTCCAGAGGTGATCAATACTCCAAACAACCTGCCTGGTGTAACCTGACGACGGGGAGCTGGGAATCCCACCCCAGACATGCCGGGGAAGTTGCCGGGTGACTGGAGAACCACGTGAAGACCCTGCCCAGGCTCACCCCGCTGGGGCCACAGTGGCCCTGTGGCAGAGCCCAGAGGCCAGGGGGTGAGGGGGAAGCAGGAAGTAGGTCTTCTGGCCAGTCAGTGCCTGGCAATGAGGGTGGACAGGGGCTGAGGGGCCAAACCCTGTGAGGTCTCTGGGCAGCCCAGCCGGGCTCTCAGGAGCATGTGGGCCCAGGGAGAGCTGAGGGGCTGGGGGAACAGTTCCTGAGCCAGGCCCTCTCACAGCAGGAACCGCAGGGAAAGCCCTGAAAATGCAGAGTCACGGAGCCGTGGCGGGAGGGGGTACCTCGACAGCCTGAGCTGGTCAGCAATGCCAGAGGCATCAGAGCTAGACTCCGAGAAAGATCGAGCCGCGACCACCACCTATGGCCACGCCAGCTGTGCATGCAGCTCCCAACACCAAGGGCACCATGCTGTGAACAGCAGCCCCTGGAGTCAGGCAATGTGGACCCTGCTGAGGCCTGAGGTCTTGACAGCTAAAAACAACCAAACACAACAACCTGGACGGGTGCCTTTCTCTCCCTAGTGCCAAGAGTGGCCCTTGTCCCTGGAGCATCACTTTTCTAAACCTGGGGTACATGCATGTGGCAGATACATTTGGGGTGACATGCCCACCAACCACACCAGCATGAGGGCTGGCCTAGGGCTCATGACACCCCCATGCTGTCTTTCCCCCACTGTCTACCATGGCCACAGACATCTGACCCAGGCTGGGCCAGTCAGCCTTTTCCTGGAAATTGGGATGGGAGACTAGGCTGTCAGCTCTGAGCGCTGGGGCACCAGGCAGGGCTGGGGCTGAGCAAGGCAAAGCCTGAGGCCAGCCCATTCAGCAGAGGAGGCCAGGCTGCAGAACTCAGAGCTCAGCGCAGAAAAAATCCAGGGAGAGGCAGAGGCCAAGCCCGCAAGACAGGCCACTGAGAACAGCTTCTGTGCACCCTGGGCCTCGATTCCAGTGACCGCAGCCAGCAGGGGTCCCTCTCCCTGAGCCTAACCTGGGTCCTTACACCTGAGCCAGCCTCCATGGGTTTCTGCAGCAAGCTGGGCCCCTGAGCAGAACTAAAAACCCCAGGCACCTCCTGCCTCTCCATGCAGCACAACAGGCAACAGACAAGTCAGAGGGCCCCAGACTGATGACCCTCCGCCTGGCTACACCTTGACCTAACGTCTTTACATAAATACTTGTGCTTGCTTTAGTACCTTTCTAGGGTTTGTTGAAGATGATGGTATATTGGCTGAATTAGCAAGAGATGGGAAGGTTTATCAATCACAGAACAGGCTCCCTGAGGCCCTGCTCAGAACTCTCCTGGTGGCACCAAGGGCCACGGGGGCCTGGGCTTACTGCCAACCCCCAGCAGCCTCCTCAGCAATGGAGGATGGACAGGCTGGGCTGCTTCCCCCATTCCTGAGTCTTTCCTATACTCAAAGACGGCAGTGGATGGACAGATGGGCAGGCGACAGGGGCGGTGTTCTAACCGTGTTCTCTTAGATTCTATAGGTACTGTTGGCCAAAATGTTTACCTCTCTCCTGCAAGTTGGCTTGCCTGGAACTCACCTTTCACCTGCAGACCCGCTGATTCAAGGCTGTGCATGCTTCTTATCTAACTGTTGCACACCAAGACAATATTTCCCTTGCCCTAGAGCATCCCAGACCAGGTACCAGGCAACAAGAGACCTCCCCCATAGCCCAAACCTGCCAGAATTATTCAAACTAGCCAGTCCTAAGCTGTTTACTGTGCCTTGTCTCGACTTTCCTGTGGAAACCCTCATAAAGGCTTTGGCCTATGCCTTTCTCACACTCCTGCTTCTGCCTGACCAAACTAGTAATCCCCCCGTAGCCCTGTGTGGCAGGGCATGTCCCCTCCTCTCAAAAAAAGTGATAGATTCTTCTTTCAATGGCATTGTCCTCTCTGCGTCACCAGTCACACCTCTACGAATTAAATCCCAGGGATTATTTTAAAACAAGTGGGCATGTCATGGTACCTCCTGGCCCTCAGGGAATTCCACAGCCTATGGGAGGCACAATATGTCAATAGTATGGGACCCTTGGCACTTTCCCAGTGGTATAAAGCCACCATGCACCAGACACCATGCTGAGCATCTTGCTTCATTGGCTCAACGAACCCTAACAGCCAGGTTTTCAGATAGATCCTGTTATTTCACCCATTTTACAGAAGGGGAAACTGAGACTCACAGAAGTTTAAACTTGCCCAAGGCCAAACTGCTCCTTTATGATGCAGAAAAGATGCCCAAGGATGTCAGGGTGGAGCCAGGACCCTGAAGGCCTGTCCTCAGAGGTCACTAACCCAGAAGAAGGCCCTGGAGGAGAGGAGGAAGGGGAGAAGCAGCTGACTTACCTAAGGCAGGAACCGCGCTGCTGAGCCTCCCAGTGAGAAAGATGTTCACTGTGGGAGACACAAAGGAGTCAGTTGGGGCAGCAGCTCTTGGAGTCCCAGGCACCCACCGTGGGCCAGCAGCAGCCCTTGCTCCAGCACAGGACATCACAGCTGAACTCAAGGCCAGTCCCTTTGATCTCATGGGGCAAGGCCAGAGTGTTGCAGAGACTCTGCCTGCCAAGAGAGCTCCTAGGCCCTTGAAGGACCTTTGCCAGCCACCTCGTCCACCCAGCAGTGGGGAGGGGAAGCAGTTCTGATTATCTCCATTTACAGGGACACACAGCTAGTGGGGTGACAGTACCCTCCTCCTCACTGTGCCACACTGACCTTGAGAAGGGGGGCAGAGAACTCCCCAGCACCCCTCAAGTGCCCACCTCCAGGGGGTTTGCCCTTTGCTTTTGTCTACTGCTTTGCCTCGGGGTTATGGGCCCAGGAGGAGGCTATGGGCAGAATCAGAGGGCAACTCCAACTTCCTGGGCTCAGGATGCAGCCTCCCCTCCCCACCAAGGGTACCAAGTGAAACAGGGAGCATCTCTGGAGAGGTCAGCCCCCACCTGGCAAGGAAGCAGGGGCACCTGCCCCCCCCTTAGGACACCCAGGCTCTGCTGGGCAAAGCCATGCCAAGTATCCTAAGCAGGGAGGGCCTTGGGGAGGCTGAAGCCTGCCCCCTGCCCTGCTCACCAGGGAAACCCATCAGCTAGTGGCTCAGAGCCCAGCACCCATAACCCCCACCAGATTGGGGGGTGGGCACTCTGGGGGTGTGCCCCTTATTTAGACCAGCTCACACAGTTGGGGTGTGGGCCTTTCCCCAGACTCCGAGCTCCCTCATGCATGGGGAGGCGCAGGAGGGCACAGCTTTTTTACTTGGACATTTCACTGACTTCAGCAAACCTGTCAGGCTACAGAGCCCTCATCGGTGACATCACAGAGTGTCCCCTGATGACCCCCAGCTCTTGGAATGGCCTCCCTCCCCCATCGTGGTAAATAAAGGAGCCATGTGGGTTGAGGATTTAACTCCTTCCTTCCCCTCTCCCAGACAAGGGCCCTAGAAAGGTGGACGGAATAACTCCCTGGCAGGGCAGAAGCGCCTCCCACCCTGATGCCAGGGCTGGCGGGCTCCTCAGCCCGCTCTCAACACACCACCCCGGGCTGCACAGGCTGCCCGCTGGGGCTGAGCAGACACAAAGGGAAAACAGGAGTCATTCTCAAAGCTGCCTCCTCCCGGGCATCCCGAGTCCCCATCTGCGACTAAAACCCGCCCCACAGCAACTCCAGGCAGGAAACGGTTTCTTCTTCAGGGGACAGCCGGCCTGGCCTTTGTCCACAGCTCCTGAAGCCACCTCGCCGCCAGGCTCAGTGCGGCAGGCTAGGTGAAAGCTGCTCCCTGCCAACCCCAGCCGCCTGCAGCCCCCGGTTGCCTGCGCGAACCGGCCACCCGAGCACCGCTCATCCCAGGCTCGGCGACCAGAGCCACCCTCCCGGGCCTACGAGCACAGCAAGGCAGGGAGTGCTGGGGAGCGCGCCCTCTCCGCGGCCTCCGTGCGGGAACAATCGCAGCGCGGGGCCCCGGGAAGCCCTGGTCGCAGACGGGACAGGCGGGCGGGCCTAGGGGTCGGGCCAGGGCGCGGCGCGGAGCCGCTAGTTGGGGCACCCGGACCCCGCCCGGCCTGCGCGGCCCACTCACCCAAGCAGACGACGGCGAGCTGCGCCCGGGCGCCCGGCGCCCCCTCCGGCCCCGAGGCCGCGCGCTTCTCCATGCCGGGGCCGGCCGCCCGCGGGCGCCGCCTCCTGCCCCCAGGCTCGGACTCGGGCTCGCCCGGCGGCTGCGGCCCGGGTGCGAACGGCAGCTTCGGCGGCGTCTTTGTGCGGTGGCGGTGCAGGCCCGCAGCGCGTGCGGGGCCACATCGGCCGCGGCGTCACGGGCCCCGCGGGGGCTCAGCGGCGGCCGCCAGGGAGGATCCCCGCCCGCCGCTGTCCCCGCGCCCCGGGCGCCGCGCCGCGGCCGGCCTGCGCCCGGGGCATCCCCGCGCTGCGCCCAGCCGGTCCGGCCGGGTGCCGCTGGTAGTGCGCCCGTGGCTCTGTCGGTTCTCCCGCCCGGCCCCTCGCCCGCGCCCGGAGCCTGGAGGCCGCGCTGCGCCAGCCACGTGACGCGCCCGCCGAGCCGCAGTGGCGCTGGCAGGGCGGGCGGAGGCGACTGGGGCGGGCCGGGGGGCGCACGCCCCGCCCCGGGGTGCTGGACAGCTCCGCGCACGCAGCCCCAGCCCAGCCCTGCGCCCCTGGGCCCAGAGCCTGGCGCTCAAGGTGGGCAGTGCGCCCAGGGGCCGGATCAGCGCTCGCCTTGCCTCCTCTGGTCTCACGTACTGGTCCCTCCTGCAGCCAGCCGGCTGTGCTAGGGAGGGGAGGATTGGCAGAAGGTGGCAGAGAAAGGGCTGCTTAGGAGCCCTGAGGGCAGGACAGTGCGTGGTGGCACAGGACTAAGGCCTGTCTTCCTTCTAAGATGTCCCTGTTCCTGCCCCCTGGTTTGCCACAGTCCAGGTGCCCCCGTCACATCTCTAAGAGGAAGCCCCCTGTGCACAGCAAGGCCTGTGAGAGGATATTTGTGAACACCCTGAGAGGCCTCTGGACAGCCACCCCTCCCAGGGATCCCTGAGCCCACCAGTCACCTTACAGGCACTGGGAACAGGGAGGAGGCCTGCCTTTCGGGCTTGGGGTCGCCATCTGGAGCGCTGTCAACCAAGGGGTTGAGTCCAGAAGAGGCACAAGCCAGAAGAGACAGGGAGTAGGTTTGAGGCCAGTTAGAGTTGAGCAGGGCCAACCCTCCTTCCTTAAGACTGGTGTGAAATCGGAGGTCCCCAAAGATGCCATGGCGTCGAGGGCCCACCAGCCTGAGCTGAGGCTCAAGACCCCTCTCCATCATCCCAACCCATTTGATATTCTCCGTTTATGGGGAGAAGGTCGTGAGAAACCAATGGTCAATTAGTGAAAGTGTAGACAGAGTAACTCACTGACTCATTTTTACTGTGCAGACTGATTGGCTCTTAATAAAAAATTGGGGAAGCCGGGCAGTGGCTCATGCCTGTAATCCTAGCACTCTGGGTGGCCGAGATGGGAGGATTGCTTGAGCTGAGGAGTTTGAGACCAGCTTAAGCAAGAGCGAGACCCCCGTCTCTACCAAAAAATAGAAAAATTAGCTGGGTATGGTGGCGCGCACCTGTAGTCCCAGCCACTCAGGAGGCTGAGGCAGGAGGATGGCTTGAGCCCAGGAATTTGAGGTTGCAGTGAGCTACGATGATGCCACTGCACTCTACCCAGGGTGATAGAGTGAGACTCTGTCTCAAAAAAAAAAAAAATTGGGAAAAAATCCTTTTAGTTTTTCTGGGTTTTCTTATTCTCTCTCTTCTAATTCCTTTGGTGATTGTTCCAAAGCAGACTTCTTAGGAGATGTATTAAGAGATTTAAAAATCAAATGCGATCAATTACTGATTTACGGTATAGAGCACTAGCTACGTGTAGCTTAGTTTCAGAATTTCCTCAGACTGCTGACTGCCAGTGGACAGGCATTTATTTACATGTGGCGCAAATGTTCAACAGAGGCGGGGCAGTGGCAGGGAGGATCTGCAGTTTTGTTCCCTTTGAGGATGCTGCCTACTTCAATGCATGTTTTAGGAGTTACGTAAGGAATCAAGAGCGGAGACCAAAGCCTTAGCAAGTCACATTGGAGCCTGAGGCAAAAGAAAAATGTGGGCCCCTATACACATTTATCAAAATATTCTCCTATACTTTGAACCAAGTGGGAAAGGTTAATAAAAGCTTTACAGTCACAAAACATGACTACATATAAAGCTCCACATTCTCCAATCTGTGCATATCCCATGGGAACCCTCATAAACCCAAACATCTGGGGATGGCAGAGATACCCGGGAACCTTGGGCTGATTGGAAACAATTGTTCCCATTACAAAAAAAACCCTTAAATTTTGTGGCCAAGGTGAATCCATCACTCCCCTACCCTGGCACCCTATTTAGTTTAGTCTCATGGTGGTCTAGTGCCCTCTAGAGGCTGCCACCCCAGGCAGGGGCCTTGCTGTGGGTCTCCAGTGCTGCCCTGGCCCAGTCTTCCCCCCGCCCCCACTGCCCTCTAGCCATTTCTGGAAAGGTTCCTGGTAGTCCTGTCTCTGCTGCAGCACTCTTCCACCCTGGCTGAAGTCACTGGGGTGCCTCCACATCTGCAACCTTTTAATAAACATCCCCCATCCAGGAGGTTTCTAACCATCACAACCCAAAAATTTCCAACTAGTGGAGAATTTAGTACTGAGAAGGAGGTGATGCAAGTAGTAGACCCAGAACATGGGAAGTGGCTGGGGCAGGTGAGGGAGCAGCGGTGGGACAGAGGGGTTCAGACATGGGACCAGGGTCCTCCTGGCAGGAAGCTGGCCTTCCCAGTTAGGAGGAAACAAAGCTGCTGTCACACTCGTGCATCTCACAAGATGTGGATTGTGGACCAGTGAGGTCTTTTGGCATGCAGCTCCCCACATCCGCCTCTATTAGTCACCCACATGGAGACACAAACTCAAGCCCTGTCTTATCCAACTGCTTACTGGACATTAATTAAGAGGACTCTGGTTGGATGGTAATTGTCTTTCTTGATTTAAAATACTGAGAATCTATTTAAGGGACTAATTAAAGGCCAAAAATGGCTTTGGCATGTAAAACTGAAAAGAGGTCTTATGACCACTTGTGCCAGGTTTATCACAGGTCCTCCCAGGAGGGTAAACCTTCATTGTCCAAACTGAGCTGTAGCCAGACACCTTTCACTCCCACATCTGCACGTTCCCTGTTGTACCCAGCTCAGGTCATGACCACGTCAATTGCTGTATCAATCACTTTTATTCTAATCTGCCCACATCCAATCCATCACAGAGACCTGCTAGTCTCCACCATGTTTTTCAAGTCTTCCCACCTCTCTCCATCACTGTGGCACCTCCCTAGTCCCAGCCACCATCCCCTCTCTCCTGGACCTCCTCAGAAGCTTCCCGTGTAGTTCTCTGCCTCCCGGTCCGTCACTCACATTTGTATCAATAACATGCAAATTGGATCACATCCCCTGCAGAGAATGCTCTAGAACAGAGTTCAAAGTTTTTAGCCCAAGCTGCATGGTCCTGCAGGACTAGCCCTGCCTACCACCTTCTCCATGTCCCCCTTACCTCCAACTTGTTCTGGCCTCAGAACACTTCCATTCTTCCTAGAGCTTATTTCTACTCTTATGCAGCCAAGAGGCAGAGCCAGAGAGCATTTAAAGGAATGTTCTCAATCCTATGAGCAGCCCCTCCAGCATGTGGACATCCTTATGGACCCCCAGGTCTCCAGGACTCCCTTGGAGAAAAGAACTATAAGTAGCCAGGCCAGCTGCTCACTGGAGCCAGTGAGAGCGAGGTCTGTCCACCAAGTCTCTCCTTGGGCAGAAACTGTCCTTGGATGCTTTGCAAGATCCCTTCTGGGACTTTAGTAGAGGTGCCTCACAGGATGCTGTCTTCTAAATGGTTATTTTACTCTCATATATATTAAAATCCACGTTTCTCAAATGACATTTTAAAATCGCAGCCATTTGGATGGAAATTAACATGAAGGCCTGTGACTATGGGATTTCTGAATGGGAGTTAATGTTGTCCAACTTTGGAGTAAGATGGTGGAATGACAGGAAAGGGAGGTAAGAAGAGAAAAAAATGGCTTTAGAGAAAGGGAGCTAAGGTTCATTTGAATTAAAAATATCAAAACCACAATGAGATACCACTTTGCATCCACTTTGCATCCATTAGCATAGCTATAAGTGGAAAAAAACACAGAAAATAATAATAAGTGTTGGCAAGGATGTGGGGAATTTGAAACTTTTGTGCATTGCTGGTGGGAATATAAAATGGTGCAGTCACTGTGGAAAACAGTATAGTGGTTCCTTAAAAAACTAAAAATAAGCCAGGCAAGGTGGTATGTGCCTGTAATCCCAGCTACTAAGGAGGCTGAGGTGGGAGTATTGCTTGAGCCCGGAGTTCAAGACCAGCCTGGGCAACATAACAAGACTCCACCTCAATAAAAAAAAAAAATTAAAAATAGAATTACCATATGACCGAGCAATTCCACTTCAGGGTATATATCCAAAAGAATTGAAAGCAAGGACTCAAGCAGATCTGTATACACCCATGTTCATACCTGCATTATTCACAATAGCCAGAGGGTGGAAGCAACCCAGTGTTCATTGACAGATGAATAGATAAACAAAATATGGTACATCCATACAATGGAATATTATTCAGTCTTTAAAAAGAAGGAAATTCTGACACAGGCTACAATATGGATGAACCTTGAGGACATTATGCTAAGTGAAATAAGCCAATCACAGAAAGACAAATATTGTATGATTCCACTTACACGACAAGGTACATAGAGTACCTATTCATACAGGCAATAAGTAGAATGATGGTTGCCAGGGGCTGGGAGGAGGGAAAAATGGGGAGTTGTTCAATGGGTAAGGAGTTTCCATTTGAGAAAATTAAAAGCATTCTGGAGATGGATGGTGGTGATGGTTGCACAGCAATGTGAATATATTTAATGCCACCACACTGTACACTTAAAAATGATTAAAGTGGTAAATGTCATGTAACATGTCTTTTACCACAATAAAAAAACAAAAATTTAAACTAAATCTAAAATACTAAAAATAAACTGGCAAAATGTATGGTTATAACATTTCTCCCTGAGCTCTATGGGGTGGGGCAGCCAGCCTGGCTGCTGCTTTGTGTTTAGTGTGGCTTCCTAAGCGTTGGTCAGCCATGGCTGCAGACAGCAAGGCTCAGAGCTGAGTGCCTGCTCCCCTCTGTGAGCGCCCAGGCACACCCAGCCACAGTGCGCCGTCAGCCCTAATGTATCTACAGGCACGTCTGTGGGTGTGGTGTGGCCAAGCGCATCTAGCCCTAGACACTCTCCAAGCCATAGCTAGTTCTTACAACTTAATAAGCCAGCAGCAGTAAAATCATTTCACCTTCAGTACTGAGTAGTAATTTTAAAATTATAGGCCTGGAACAGTGATAGTAAGTATGTCATAAAAGCACCATTCCCAAAAAAAAAGGCTTTTATTGCAATAAAAATGTTAGCAGTAGGTCACCACTTGGTTTGCATAACCCTCTCTGCAGTAACCCTGAGTGGTGAGTGCAGCTCCCATTTTCAACCAAAAAGCTCCCCTTAGCCTTGCAAAGCACTCAGAAGTGCCCTGAAACAATAATCATTTGTGTATTGATTTGGGGGAGAATCAATCCAATTCAGTCCACCTCACTAAATTATTAATGGAGCAAAGCGCATCAGAATCCTTGAGGTGGGTTAACAGATATGGTTTGTTCTTTAACCCTGTTGGTGCCACAGGAATGGAGGTGACACGTGTGAGAGAGCCTGAGTCCAGAGGCACAAGTGCACACCGAGGAACCCAAGGCTGGAGGGGTGGATCAGGAAAGGCATCAGAGCAAGGCCTTGCATCCCAAAGAGCGGCCCCTTCGTGATCATGAAAGGTGGGAGAGGGACAGGCCAAGCTTACCTTCAGCACATGGAAGAGATGATGGCAGCCTACTGAGGGTCTGGTACTGAGACCACCAGTCCCTGGGAGAGCCTCTGGGATTCCCTGGGGGATGCAATGGGGAGAGGGTAGTGCTCCCCACCTGCCAGGCCACCACGACAGACATAAACTTAATAGTTGTATTTCAATTGACTCATTTTTTATTTTATTTAAATATAGTATTCTGTTGGCCCGAACCAAACAAAGCATCATTAAAAAGGGGGAAAGGTTGAACATTATGCTATGGGAATTAAATTTTTAAAAAAGAAAATAAGGTGAAAAGGTAAGCCCTAGATGAAGAGAAAAAATGTGAAGCATATATACTGATAAAAGACTTACATCCAGAATATGAAGTGAACTACTACGAATCAATAAAAGATATATGACTTAATATAAAAATTGGCAAGAAATTGGAATAGATACACCACAAAAGACAATGTCCAAGTGGCAAATAACATGGGAAAATGCAAATCCAGATTTGCCTTCCCTGCTCACGATGCCTGTGCCAAAACTCCTGTCCATGGACTTACCGGCTGTCTCCTCCACCATCATGATACTCTGCACAGCGTTGTTCCCAATCTAGGAATTCACTTCACAGCACATGAAGCGCAGCAGTGAGCCCACGAAGCAGCTAGTTTGACAGAACAGTGGAATGGCCTTTTGAAGATTCAGTTACGGCAGCAGCTCGGAGGCAATACCTTGCAGGGCGGGGGCAAGGTACTGCAGAAAACCATATAGGCTCTGAATCAGCTTCCAGTTATGGTGCTTTCTTCTAGCCAGGACTCAGGGCCCCAGGAATCCAGGGGCGGAAATGGGAATGGCACCATTCACCATTACCCTTGGTGACAGTGACACACTAGGACATTTTTGCTTCCTGTTCCCCTGATCTCATGCTCTGCTGTCCTGGAGGTCTTAGCTCCAAAAGGAGAAATGATTCCACCAGGAGACACGACAACGAGTCCACTGAACTGGAAGTTGAGACTGACGCCCGCCACTTTGGGCTCCTCATGCCTCTGAATCAACAGGCAAAGAAGAGGTGGGTAACTGTGCTGGTCGAGGTGATTGATCCCGACTGCCAGGGTAAGCTGGAAGACTGTCCACAAAAGAGCTAAGTGAGAGTATGTCTGGAGTACAGAAAATCCTCAGGGCATCTCTTAGTACAGTCATGTGTCAATTAACCACAGGGATACATTTTGAGAAATGTGTCCTTCGGTGATTTCATCATGGTGTGAACATCACAGAGTGTGCTTACACAAACCTAGATGGTGTACCACACTACACACCTAGGCTATATGCCATAGCCTATTGCTCCTAGGCTACAAACCTGTACCGCACGTTGCTGTACTGAACACTGCAGGCAATTGTAACACAATGGTAAATTTGTGTATCTAAATATATCTAAGCATAGAAAAGGTACAGTAAAATTATGGTATAATAAACTTATGGGACCACCATCATCGTATATGCAGTCCGCTGTTAACTGAAACATTGTTGTGCAGTGTGTATTTCTACTTCAAAAGGAAATTTTATATCATTACCTTTAATGTAAAGCCAGAGCAGCACTAGCCATAAATATTATATATGCATGACCAACACAAAACATTTCAGATTGTATTGCCTGAATTTCTCTCTCTCTCTCTCTCTCTCTCTCTCTCTCTCTCTCTCTCTCTCTCTGTCTATCTCCACCATCCTCCAGGGAGATCTAGGAGGTCACTTAGAGCATTCAAGGCACACTAGCATCACATGGAGACTTCCTCCAGAACAGAATGAGAAGAACAGAAAGAGAGTTGAAGAACGTTCAGTCTATTTACTGCAGGGTGTGACAGTCCAGAATATCCTCATGCCCCTGGAAGGCACCCTGGCAAGTAGGAGGACCTGGCATGATTAAATGCAGGGACTCTGGAGTCAACCTACTGAGGATTTAACCCAGCTGCCCCACTAACTACCCATGTGAGCAGGATTCCTGACTTTTATGTGCCTTGGGTTCCTTATCTGTACAGAGACGTGACAATACCTACTTCACCAAGTCGTGGTAAGAACTAAAAGAGTTAATACCCGTAAGGCACTTACAACAGTGCCTAGCACAGAATAGGAACTCAGTAAATATTAGCCACACTTGGACTGCCCCCTCCAGGAAAACTCCTATCCAACCTTCAGAACCCAGAGCAGCTCTCCTCTCTCCGCCCTCCCAGAAGGAGATAATCACTCCCTCCCTCCTTGCCTCTGCCTCTGTTCCTGGAACAGGTGTCTGAGGCTGCACACATCCTCCTTTTGTAATTTACAGGCTCATTCATGGCAGTCCATGTTCTCTTTGCTAGAGGTGCTCACATCCCCATACCCCAGGGGAGCTCTTCCCACACCTACATGGAGGTGGTCAGCAGGTGTTCACTCACTTGAGTTGAAGCAGATGACGGAGCATGGCTTGACTGCCCGCAGATAGCCTGTTCTTTCATTGTGCCTCCAGCTTCTCATTCCATAAGTCACAGCATGCAGGAAAGGAATCCCACAGGACATCCGGCTTCCCTTGGAATCAGGCATCACCTCCAGGGAACCCTCCTTCCTTCTAGTCTCCTTCCTGCCTAACCCAGCCTGAGCTTGGCATGCATACTTCCTCTCTTTGTTTTTATACTTTCACTGCATACTCACACAGCCATGACCAAGGTACTGCGTTGTTGTGTGTGGTTTTTTGTTTTTGTTTTTGTTTTTGAGAAAGGGTCTCTCTCTGTCACCCAGGCTAGAGTGCAGTGCCGTTATCATAGCTCACTGCAACCTCAAACTCCTGGGCTCAAGCGATCCTCCTGCCTCAGCCTCCCAAGTAGCTGGGACTACAGGCACGCGCCACTGTGCCTGGCTAATTTTTCAATTTTTAGTAGAGATGGGGTCTCACTCTTGATCAGGCTGCTCTCGAGCTCCTGAGCTCAAGCAATCCTCCTGCCTCGGCTTCCCACAATCTTAGGATGACAGGTGTGAGCCACCATGCCCGGCCTGTTTTGTGTGTTTTAAACATTTACATATTTCTTGTATCCTCTGACACCTTGTTTTTTCTCACTCTCTATTATGTCTTCAAGATTTATCCACATTTATTCACTGGGCAGCCATAAAAATGCACAGCTCCCAGGCCATGCTTCCTGCATGCTGCTCCCAGCCAGTGGCTGAGCAGGGCTGGGGGACAAATGCCAGTCCCTTCCTGTGAGATGTGGGACTTCCCTAATACACAACCTAACACTTGAGGATCCCCAGTCAGCCCGGCTGAACCTATCTTAAAATTGTGCTGCAGTATGAGATGTCCCGGCCCCATCCTCCTCCTTCCCTGCTGGGGTCCCGTCTGCTCAGTGCCTGGAGACTCTCCTCACTTTCTTGGCCCTCCCCTTTATGGTTCGGGCGTTTCCCCCCAATAAATATCTTACAGATCCAATCCCATCTTGGTGTCTGCTTCTCAAAGGACCCAAACCAACACAATCCCTTTTAACTTTTTTCTTATTCTTATTCTACTATGTACAGAATGCCACCACTTATAGATCCATTCCCCTACTGATGGGCATTGAGACCGTTTCAGTGACTCGCAATTGTTAGCAATGCTGATATGTGTGGCAGCTTCCGAATGGGGATGCACAGCTGGGCTTTCCCCCTTAGCTTTGCGTCAGGGTGTATGTGGTCAGCAGCCCCTCTGATGGCCCCTTGTGACCCCACGCTGCTGGTATACATGCACACTCCTCCCCTCGAGTGTGGGCTGGACCCAGTGACCCTCTTCTAGTGAATAGCAAAGCAGTGGATGTCCCTTCCAAGATCAGGCTATGAAAAAATCTATGGTTTCTGTTTTGGGTTGCCCTGTCTTGCCCTCTCTCACTGTCTTGCTCACTCTGAGGGCAGCTCACCCTGAGGAAGGCCATGTTGTAAGCTGTCCTACGGACAGACCCACATGGCAAGGACTGAGGGAGGCCTCCAGTCAACAGTCGCCTGAGTGAGCTTGGAGCTCATCCTGCCCCAGCTGAGCCATCAGATGAGACTGCAGCCATGGCTGACTCTTTGATTGCAGCCTAATGAGTGACTTTGAGTCAGTGGCACCCACCTAAGCCATGCCTAGATTCCTGGCCTACAGAAACTATGAGATAGTACATATTTGTTTTTTTAAGTCACTAAGCTTTGCAGTGATATGTTATGCAGCAGTAGACAACACAGTATCCAAATGCATTCATTAACATCTGGCCAATCCCCCCTACCCTAGAGCTAGCACTGGATCCTGGGCTCTTGCCCATGAGGAAGGCGTGGCCAGCATTCTCACTCAGCCTCAGAGGCTGCTGGGGACAGCACCATCACCAAGCTGGGCATACCTGCCAGATCTTAGCTCCACAATGTCCCCGCATTCATTCATCCACTCATTCATTCTTTTATTCTTCAAATATATCAGAATGCCCACTATACACCAGACACTGTTGTAAGCACTGGTGATACAGCAATGGGGGAGAGGATCAGGACTCTGCTTGAGGATTAACAGGAGGTGATGCTAAACATGCAGGTGAATAAGTGAACCCAACACTCTCAGGTAAAGACAAGTGCATTGACAAAAATAAAACAAGGGATCTCAGGTGGCCTGGCACGGGGATGCACCAGGGTAGCCAAGACCTGCCACAGGTGGCCCTCAGGCTGAGAAGTGAATAAGGAGTCTATCTATTGTCATTCCCTACCCTGCTTCCTGTAAGTGTCAACATGCTTGGGGCCAAAATCAGCCACCACCACCTCTCTTGAGCCTTGGCTCTGGAGCAGGGAGGGCAAGGGCAGGAAGTGGCAGGCAGGGAGTTTTGGTGTCTGGTCCTTGGGATCACCCCTTATTCTGCCAGTGCCAGGTTGGTGCCCTGCTTTGCTGCTGTGTGTTAAATAATCCACCTCCAGAGCACCCCCCTCCTCCCTGATACACACAAATTCCTCAGCCTACAGGGACCAAGCCATAAGTTCTACCAGGCCCAGTGGCAAGATCCATGCCTGGAGGCTGTCCCCTCAACCACTCCTGTGCTTGGGGTGGGGGCAGAAGGGGTGGGGTGCCTTAGTCCATCTTCTGCTGCTATACCATAGACTGGGTAATTTATAAAGAAAACAAATTTATTTCTCACAATTCTGGAGGCCGGGAAGTCCAAGAGCATGGTGCTGGCAGCTGGTGAGGGTTTTCATGCCGGTGGAAGGGCAAGGGAGCAGGGGAGACAGAGTGGCACCAGGGGCCACTCTTGAGATAACAACATTAATCCATTCATGTCTGCTCTGCCCTCACGACCCAGTCACTTCTTATTAAGCCCCACCCCCAACACTGTCGCATTGGGGATTAACGTCCCAACACATGAAATTTTGGGGGACACCTTCAAACCATAGCAGGGGCAAGAATTTGACATTTGCTTCTAAGTTAAACTTGACAGACAGAAACACTTAGGTGGGGGGGTGGGGCAGGCTCCAAATCTACCCGACAACATTTTTTAATTTTAAACAGAAATAGAGGTATTCAATGAATCCACAGATCACTGGCTGGCCAAGATGGGCTCACTGAATATAAAAGTAATGTATGCTTGTTGTAAAGAAAACAAAGTCCAACCACCCAGAGTACAACACTGTTATTTTGGTAAATATTCTTCCTGCTACTTATTAAAAAAATTTATTGTGGTAAAATATATATAACATGAAATTTACCATTTTAACTTTTTTTTTTTTGAGATGGTCTCATTCTGTTGCCCGAGTTAGAGTGCAGTGGCATCATCATACCTCACTGCAACCTCAAACTCCTGGGCTCAAGCAATTCTCCTGTCTCAGCCTCCTGAGTAGCTGGGACTACAGGAGCACACCACCATGCCCACCTAATTTTTCTATTTTTTGTGGAGATAGGGTCTCACTACGTGGCTCAGGCTGGTCTCAAACTCCTGGCCTCAAGCAATCCTCCCTCCTTGGCCTCCCAAAGCCTTTTAACTATTTTTAAGCACACAGTTCAGTGGTGTTAAGTACACTGTTGTGCAGCCATGACCATCACCAATCTCTACAACTTTTTTCGTCTTCCCTAACTGTAACTCTGTACCCACCAATAACTCCCCAATCCCCTCTACTCCCAGTCTCTGGCAACCATCTTTCTACTGTCTGTCTCTATGGATTTGACTACTCTAAGTACCTCATATAAGTGGAATCATATGGCACTTTTCCTTTAGTGACTGGCCAGACTACTTTTTAAAATGCATATAAACAAATTTGTTATAGAAGTACAATCACAGTAAGTACAGTTTTGTAACTTTTTGTACTTGACAATACATCAACAACATCCCTCCACATTCCCATATGAAGTTCTGCACCCTCATTTGCAGTGCCTGCCCCACACTCCATGGATAGCTGCCCAGTCACCTATCTAACAAGTCCCTGTTGGTGGATATTAGGTTGTTTCCCGTCTCTCTCCTGAGCAACCTTCAGTAAGTGACCTCAGTATTCACCCTCACAATCAGGTCTTAAAATGAGTGCCTGGAGGTGCAGGTTCTGGGCAAAAGGCGCATATTTAAACATTGACAAACGTCACCAGATTGTACCTAGAGGGTGCACCAATTCACACTACTCCAGTGGAATATAAAATGTGCTCACTTTCTCAGCAACTCTGGGCATACTCATCAGCCTTTGTATAATATTTGCTTATGCGGTAGGAGAAAAAAATCTCACTGTTTCAATTTGCATTTCTTTTATTGAACATATTTTCATATATTTGTTGGCCATTTGCCTTTCTTTCTTTGTGAATTGCCTATTCCTACCTTTGGTGATTTTTGTCAAGGAAAAACAGTATTCAGAAATAAGGAGGGTATATACACTGCCCTCAGGAACAAGACCAAACGAGATTGTGCCTCCTCAGGCATCTCAGAAGGGCACATTTTTCAACAGAATGAACGTGTTTTAAAATCCTTCCTTTTAGCAGAAGGTTTCCAGGATATTTTATGTTTTCAATTAGTGAATCATTAGCATCACAGCAGCTGAAATAACCAGCGCCAAGAAGCTTACCAATGTCCTTCCAACTCTTGAATCTAAAATAACAAAGAAAAAAAAGCAAGATATCTGGCAATGGAGATACAAATTTACATTCCTGCAGGCAGCTGAAGCCAAGTTCAGTTTAACATTGTCCCTGGCACAGAGTGAGGTGTGTATAGACAGGAGGTCACCAAGATCCCTGGGGTGCCTGGGGTGGGCTTTCTCCTTGCACGCTTAAATCCCCATATTGTCAACAAAGGAAGTTGTGTAAAATGCAAGAGAGTAATGGTTTTTCCCCTAGACAATGAGCATCAGAAATGTCAATCCCAAAAGTTCATTCCACTATTTATTTAAATAACATTCTATGCTACTTAGAAAACGAAGAAATAATACTCTTTTCATGTCTATCTGGGTTTTTTAAAATTTCCGTAACTAAAGAGGAAAAAGCAACACTAGTTGCCTTAATTTTGTCAGCAAGAGCCAAAGTCCAAAGTGTGGCCACAGGTAGCCATGAAGTAGTAAAGTTGGGGAGATGGAGGGAACCTGAGTGCACCCAGAATCACTGTGAACTCAGGGTGCCCAGTGGGGTTGTAACAAAAGTGACAACAGCAACAATAGTAGCAATAACAGCTCTCAAGGGAATCGTAACAACTTCAAGGCAACAAGTTCATTTTCTGCTCCTGGGAAGTTAAAAATCACAAATCATTTATTCCCATTGTCCTTTCCATTCTTTGATATATCTCAGCCCAAAATTCAGAGGATCTCAGTCTGGTCTTGGTGTCCATCCTTACAACATCCTTGTCATGACTGTCCTTTGAGCATCTTCTCCATGCAAGATTATTACATGTAGTAAGTCAAGGAGAATTTCCCTTATTTTATGAAAGACAAAAGCAAGGGGCAGCGTGGTATGACTCAGCCACAGTGACCCACCACTTAGACTGAGGGGGAGGAAGCCAACACAGAGAAAGAAAACACACTCCTCTCCAAAAGAAAATGTAAACTACCCAAGGAAGGAGAGATACTTAAGCATTAGAAGGCTTTTGGCTGCAAGTACAGAAACCCAACTCAGCTTTTCCTGAGAGGACTCTGGCCTGGGCTGTGTCATGAAGCTCAGAACAGGAATGCAGACAGACACTTGGGAGCAAACCAGTGTGGTTTGGGTCTCTCATCCCTGGCCCTCTTCCTGTGCCTGACCTCTCCTCTTCCCCAGCACCTCTGTGTCCTCCAACCACATGGCAGAAAACAAGGAACCCTACCACCACCAGCATCACTCACAGCACCTGAGTATACAGCACCTGGTCCTGCACATTACAAGCCAGCCACCAAAATCCCAAATTCTATGGAAAGGCTCTATGACTGGCCTCACCTGGCCTGGTGCCCTTCTGTATGGGCCCATCCTGGGTCACGTGTCCAGCTGTGGTCAAGGACTAGGGTTGTCTGATCTTGAAGCGCTGGGATTTGGCATTGAGCAGGAGCCATTCTAGATATTCCTGTAGTGTGTCCTATAACTTGCCATGGAAATTCTGAATTGAAAGGTTTTGGTGCAAACATAAATTTTCAATTCATGTGGGTGAATACCTAAGGGTGGGATTGCTGGGCTGTATGGTAAGTGTGTGCTTAACTTTTTAAGAATCTACCAAAGCTCACTCAAGAGGAAATAGATAATGTGAGTAGTACTATATCTTTTAAAGAGATTGAATTTGTAGTTAAAACCTTGCAACAAAGAAAGCTTCATGCCTTGGTGGTTTCACTGGTGAATTCTACCAAACAACTAAGGAAGAAATCATACCAATTTGATACGATCTTTTCAGGAAAATAAAACAGGAGAAAATAGTTTCCACTTCATTTTGTGAGGCCAGAATTATCCTGAGACCAAAACCAGACAAAGACTTTGTAAGAAAAGAAACTTACAGACCAATTATGCCACATGAACATAGATGCAAAATTCCTCAACAAAATACTAGAAAATTTAGGATCAGGCATGGTGGTTCACGCCTGTAATCCTAGCACCCTGAAAGGCTGAGGCAGGAGGATCACTTGAGCTCAGGAGCTCGAGACCAGCCTGAGCAAGAGTGAGACCTCTGTCTCTGCGAAAAATGGAAAATATTAGCCAGGCATGGTGGCATGCACCTGTAGTCCCAGTTACTCGGGCGGCTGAGGCAGGAGGATCACTTGAGCCCAGGAGTTTGAGGTTGCAGTGAGCTATGGTGACACCACTGTACTCTATCCCAGGAGACAGAGCAAGACCCTGTCTCAAAAAAAAAAAAAAAATACATAAGAATGCTCTGTATTATTTTTGTAACTCTTCTTTAAATCTAAAATTATTCCAAAATAATTTTTTTTTTAGAGACAGGGTCTTGCTGTATTGCCCAGGCTGGAATGCAGTAGCACCACCATAGCTCATTGCAGCCTCCAACTCCTGGGCTCAAGCGATCCTCCTGCCTCAGCTTCCCAAATGCTGGGATTACAGACGTGAGCCACTGCACCTGGCTAAAATGTTTATTAAAAACACGATAGAATAACAGTGACCCACTTATTAGAATGGCTAAAATTTAAAAAAAAACCAACCATTGACAATACCAAGTGTTGGTAAAGTTGCAGAGCAACTTGAATTCTCATACATTGCTAGTAGGAATGCAAAATGGTGTAGGCATTATGGAATACAGTGTACTGTTTCTTATACACATTTACCCTATGAGCCAGCAATCCTACTCCTAGGTATTTACCATGGAGAAATGAAAACTTATGTTCACATGAAATTCTGTATGTGAACATTTATAGTAGTTTTATTCATAATTACCAAGAACTGAAAGTAATCCAAATATCCTTCAACAAGATAAACAAACTGTGGTATATTGAAACAATAGAATACTACTCAGCAGAAAACAAGGAACAAACTACTAATACATACAATAACATGGATGAATCTCAAATGCATTATGCTAAATGAAAGAAACCTGACTCACAAGGCCATATACTGTATACTTCCATTTATATGACCTGCTCCAAAAGTCAAAACTCTAGGGATGGATAACAGGTCGGCGGTTGTTAGAGGCTAGGGTTTGTGCAGGGGTTAACTACAAAAGGGTTAACTATGAGCAACATTTTTTCGGTGATGAAATTGTTCTTCATCTTGGTTGTCGTGGTGGTTACATGACTATACTATAGGCATTTGTCAAAACTCATGACACTATACACCTAAAGAGTGCATTTTATTATATATAAATTATTTTAAATTACATTTTAAAATTAGTATATATAAAGCCAAAGCCCTCTTGACTCCCCATCCCTTCCTCCCCACCTTCCAAAGGTGACCACTGAAATGAATTTAATATCTACCCTTTTGACCTTCAAAAAATACTTTTACATACCTATGTATGTACCCATATAAAATATACCACTCAAGTTTGGTTTGGGGGGGTTTTCTGCTCTTGTTTCTGTTTTGGCATAAACCCTATCACACTGCATGTACCTTCCTGCCTCTAGTTTTCTCACTCAGCAGTAAAGGGGATTTTCAAGGACCCCTTCAGGTCTTCCCTCCCTTCCTCCTGGTAGCATCATCTCCAGTTTTCTTTCAACCTTCACCACCCTGTCACACTCAGTCCATGGGGTGAGCGAAGGTCACCCTCCCCAACTCAGTCTCAGGGGCCTGTGACCCAGACCCGGGCCGATCATTGCACATTTTAGATGTCATTCCCTGGCCTCAGAAAGCAGGTCCAGGGAACGCCTGAGACCCAACCCCGGCTAATAAGGCTCAGGCCCGAGATTGCAAAGCAGCCAGAAACTCTTCCTACTCCTGAGCTGGTGGGACAGCCAGGTGTCAGTCTGAAGCCACCAGCAGCCAAAGGATGGAGAATGAGTGGGTTCTGAAAACACTTCCGGAGACCCTGGAGCTGCTCCACCCACGAGCCAGCGCCACTGTTGGGCTTCCCAGTGTCACCAGCCAATGAAGGTCCCTTTTCTTCAGCTGAAGGAGTGGTGGGAGCGCTCAGCCCGTGTCCCAGGGGCACAGCCAGGGAGCAGGCGTGTGCTGCAGGTTAGCCGTCCCCACCCAAGCTGTCATCTCCCTTCCCATCTGGGCTTCGGTCCTGCGAGTTGCCACAGAAGCTGCCCTCCAGCCCTCCGTATGCCTGGACACCTTCTCCTTGCGTTGGACCCGCCTCCAAAAGGCACTCAGGAAAATGCAGTGAAACACAAACCAGGCAATAGCACACACTTTGTTTGCATCCATTTTATTTTTTTAGAATCCTTTGACCCCTTGTCGAGGACTGGTGCATTTTTGTATGTTCTGTTCCATCAGGAACATTGGCTTCATCTTTAGCATTTTGGTGGCAGAAGTAGTTTTAAAGAGTTATATGAATACTATACTATTATTTAAAATTTGTTACAAAAATTATAGATTAAAAGATGCAACAATAAATGCGTACATGCCATATTACTGTTGTGGATATTACTGGTTGTGAATATAAAATCCAGTGTAACTTTAAATTTATTTGCAGAAATTACATGTTTATGCAGCTAATAGATTGCTATACATTAATCACAAATGTGTTGATTTTAGAATGTAAAGAATAAAGACTATAATAACAGTGATAGATCACTTCATTAGTTTACCTCAAATCTCACCTTGAAACGCTGTGATCTAAAATAAATTCTTAGCTCAATAATAAGGATATTTTATAAACGTAGAAATGTGATTTAGACATATTTGTTCAATGACATGGGTTTATATCATTCTATTTCTGTACCATAAGTTATGGTGATTAAGACAAAATTCTTTTAGTATCCTGCATTAAAATGAGCTTTGGGATTCACTGAAAGGGGATCAGAGGTGCGTTCCAGCACCAGATGAATCTGATCAGCCTGGTCGTCTCCAGGGCTTGATTCTCCTGGAAGTGGATTTACTGAATGTCACCTGCTTGGCAGCCATCCCAGGTGCCTGCCCCTACGCCTGCAGCCACCCTTAGCTGCCTGCCTGTGGGACTGAGCTGGGGAAGCTTTGCTAAGGTGCTCAAGAGCAGACAGGGCACTTTGGGAGGCCAGGAGTTCGAGACCAGCTGGGCAACACAGTGAGACCCCTGACTCTACCAAAAGAAAATTAGCTGGCCATGATGGCATGCCCCTATAGTCCCAGCTACTCAGGAGGCTGAGGCAGGAGGAACACTTGAGCCCAGGAGTTGAGGTTGCAGTGAGCTATGATAGCATCAGTGTGCTCTAGCCCCTGCAACAAAATGAGACCCTGTCCCAAAAAAAAAGAAAGAAAATAGCAGACAGACTCCTGTTGGAGCATCAGCTGGCCTCCAGAACCCTCCTTTCTTGGTTCAAAGGGAAGTGACAGAGCATCTCAGAGGCACAGATAGTAAGGAACCAAAACATCCACGCTAATTCCTATGCCTGCCCTTCACTCCCCATCTTAATGCCCTGCCGGTCTCAATTTGCCCATCCTACACCTTCTAAATTCATGTTTCCACCCCTCAGAGCACATAGGAAATTGTCTTATACCTAATGGACATTTCATGTTTGCTGAATTTAAATTAAATTTTGATAAGTTTCTTTGGATTAAAGTATAATCTAATTAACTTGAAGAAATAAAATGTGGTGTAAAATAATGGTTTTGTTTTCACATTAGTTAACCTATTCAATTAAATAATAGAATCTTACAAATATCATTTGTACAAATACAGTCACCATTAAATTTTGATTTATAAAAATCACCATGATTGAACAGAGGTGGGGTGAGGGAAATCAATGAATGGTTTTGCATCTCCCAGCTGAGAACCCAGCACAGTGGAGACCATGCTCTCAGCCTTCCCTGGCAGCGAGGAGGCTCTTCCCAGAGGCTGTAGGAAAGTTCTTCCCTGAGGCTGAGGCCACCTCTCCAGGCAGTCATTAGATGTGAAACTCTCCCCTAGAAGCAGCTAATGGGGTGTACATATCTCTGCCCGCCTGGCCCAGATGAAACCTTCTTCTATTGGAACTCCTCAGGCCGGAATTGCCCAGGACATAGGAATAGAGGGTGTGGAACAGCCACACAGCCCTGCAAATCCCCCCTGCTGTGACGGCACAGACCATGGGCAAAAAAGAGTTAAATCCACATGGAGCTGGGGGGCAGGCTGGGGTGAGGATCCAAATTGCTGTCGACATGACTTTTATTGTTTTAATACTTTTATTGGGATTAATTTTCATCCCGTGGAATACATAGATCTTAAGCACACAATTTAATGAGTTTTGGTAAATATACACCCACACCCCTACGAAGATAAGGTGTATTTCCATCACCCCCAAAAGTTCTTTTGTGCCCCTTTTCAAGAAGCCAATCTCTCTGCCACATAGGGAACCATTGATCTACTGTCACCATAAATTAATTTACATGGTCTGGAGTTTCATATAAATGGAATCATAAATCATGTAGAGTTTCACTCCACTCAATGTGAGATTTCATCCATGTTGGTGTAAGTATCAGCCTTTCATGCCTTTTTGTTGCTGTATAGTGGTCCGTTGCCTGGATATACCACAGTTTATTCACCTCTGTGGCTACCTGGGCTGTTCCTAGTTTTTATGATTGTATTTAGAGCATCTGTGAAGACTTCTTGTAGAAATTATTTTCACTTCTTTGGGGCAAATACTGAAAAATGTGACTGTTGATAACCTGGCTTTTCAAATTGTGATAAAATGAAGTCATTTTCACTTCTCTGCTAAACCCACTGGGTCCTTCCTCTACTGAAAATTATTTTGTCACTTATATGTATTGCAGATATCTTTTCCTGGTTTGTAACTTGTCTTTTTTTTTCCTTTAAGATCAAAGTTATTATTCAGTGTCCCAATTTGCACAACCCAGAGTCTACCCAAAAATCAAACAAACTATTGGCAGTAATGAGAGTCAGGCAAGAAGGATGCTTTAAAGAGCCACATTTAAACATCAAAGGCATTTCTACACGGCTACAATGTGCAATTAAAAAATAGTAGGAAAATTATCCTATTCACCATACCTACAAATAAATCCAGCAAGAAATATATAAGACCTAGATTAAGAATACTGTAAACTTGATCAAAGGACTTAAAATATGATGTGAATAAATATAAAGATAAAAGACACTGTAACAAAGTTAAAAGGCAAATGACAGACTGAGAGATAATACTGATCACATCTATAAATGGCAAACGACTCATCTAATAAAATTCCACCTACAAATCAGTAAGGAAAACAACACAACTGAAATACTGAGCAAAGGATATCAACAGGTAATTCACAGAAGGAATACAAATGGCCAATAAACACATAGAAGAATGCCCAACTATATTTGTAAGCAAGGGAAATGTGGATTAAAACAATAGTGAGATGGCATTTTGCAAAACTTTCCATGATGTTGCTAGGCTCCAGTGCTGGCAAGTGTGGAGGAGGAGGAAATCAGAGTGGCCTTTGGAGAGGGCTACTTGGCAGCGGCTGTTAAATACAAAGTGTGTACATGCAATGCTCAGTTATCCTCTCTCACTTTTGTCCCAGAAAAACTCATGTACACAAAGAACACTTTGTGTGAGGGGAGCGCCATCCCAGCTGTATCCATTGTGGTGAGATTCAGAGACAATTCTCACACCACCACAACGTCCACCAACAAGGGAGGGGTCCTCTGATTCATGTAACAGCCACAGCCACGCCAAGAATGCTGCAAAGCAGTAAATGGGAATATGAGGAATCTAGGGGCACTCACCTGGAAAGATTTCCAAAATGAACATGTAGATAATGTATGTTAAAAACACCTGCACATGGAATTTATCTCAGGAAAGCAAGGTTAGTTTACCATCTGAAAATAAATTAATGTATTACACTATATCAATAGAATAAAAAACAAAAAAAACACATGATCATCTCAACAGATGCAAAAAAGCATTTGACAAAATCCAACACCCTTCCATGATAAACACACTAACAACCTAGGAATAGAAGGGAACTTCTTCAACCTGATAAAAGGCATCAATGAAAAACCCACAGCCAACATCATACTTAATGGTGAAAGACGATGCTTTGCCCATAAGATCAGGAGCAAGACAAGGATGTCTACTCTCACCACTTCTATTCAACATTATACTGGAGGTTTTAGCCAGGGCAATTAAGCAAGAAAATTACATAAAAGCCACGTTGAATGGAAAGAAAAAAGTAAAACTACCTCTATTCATAGATGACATCATTTCTACATAGAAAATACTAAGGAATTCACTTAAAAATGATTAGAACTAATAAAAGAGTTCAGCAAGGTTTCAAGATACAAGACTAAGACACAAAAGTCAATTTTCTGTCTATATATTGGCAATTGACAATCTGAAAATGCAATTTTAAAATAATTTAATTTATAATAGCATCAAAAAAAGAAAACACTTAGGAATAAACTTAACAAAAGAAGTGCAAAACTTATGCTTTGAAAACACAAAACAGTGTTGAAAGAAATTAAAGAAGATCTAAATAAATGGAAAGATATCCCATGTTCATGAATTAGAAAACTTAATATTGTTAAGATAATATCTCTACAGATTCAATTAAATCCCTATCAAATCCCAGCTGGGTTCTTTGCAGAAATTGATGGACTGATTCTAAAACTCATATGGAAATTCAAGAGGCCCAGAATAACCAGAACAATCTTGGGAAGAATAGCTTTGAAAGGCTCACACTTCCCAATTTAAAGATTTAGTACATAGCTACAATTACCAAGACAATGGTACAGGCATAAGGATAGATATATAGATCAATGGGCTAGAATTGAGAATCCACAAATAAGCTTTCATATTTATGGTCAATTGATTTGGCACAAGGGTATACTAAGACCCCTGGGGAGAGAATGGTCTTTTCAACAAATGGTGCTGGAACAATCGGATAGCCATATGCAAAAGAATGAAGTTGGACCCCTCCTTCACATCATATACAAAATTAACTCAAAATGGATCTGAAACTTAAATGTAAGAGCCAAAACTATAAAACCCTTAGAAGAAAACATTGGTGTAAATCTTTGTGACCTTGGATTTGGCAATGGAATATTAGATATAACATCACAAGCATAAGCAACAAAATAAAAATAGATATATTGGACTTAATCAAAATTGAAAGCTTTTACACTTCAAATGACAATATCAAGAAAGTGAAAAGATTCCATGCCCACCCAAGGACGCCAAAAAAAAAAAAAAGCAAAGAGAAAACTCACAGAATGGGAGAAAAGATTTTCAAATCCTATATCTGATAAAGGACTTTTACCAGATTATTTAAAGAATTATTACAGCATGATATTAAAAAGACAAATAACCCAATTAAAAATAGACAAAGGATCTGAATAGACATTTCTCCAGAGAAGATATATAAGTGGCTAATAAGCACATGAAAAGATGTTCAACATCACTGGTCACTAGAAAAATGCAAATCAAAACCACAGTGAGATAACACATCATACCCACTAGAATGTCTAATCAAAAAGACAGTAGTAACGAGTGTGTCAAAAATGTGGAGAAATTGGAAACCCCATGGCTAAAGGGGGTTTTTGAGACAGTGTGATGGTTAATTTTATGTGCCAACTTGACTGAGCCACAAGGTGCCTAGATATTTTGTCAAACATTATTCTGGGTGTGTGCGAGGTGTTTTTGGATGAGATTAACATTTGAATTGGCAGACAGAGTAAGGCAGAATGCCCTCTCTATTGGATAGTAGGCTTCATCCAATCAATCGAAGACCTGAAAAGAACAAAAAGTTTTAATAGGAGGAAACTCCTCCTGCCCGACTGCGTGAACTGGTACATTGGTCTTTTCCTACCTTCAGACTTGAACTGAAAAATGGACTTTTCTTGGGTCTTAAGCTTACCGGCTTTTGGGCTGGGACTTACATGGTGCTCAGCTCGCCAGCAGCACATCTTGAAAGTTCTCAGCCTCCAGAATCATGTGAGCCAATTCTTGTCCGATTCTTATAACAAATCTCAATCTCTCTTTCTCTCTCTCTGTCTCCCTCCCTTCCTCTCTCTCTCTCTCTCTCTCTCTCATCCCCAACTTATGATGGTTCAACTTATGATTTTTTGACTGTACAATGCTGCAAAGGCAATACATATTCAGTAGAAATCGTACTTTGAGTGCTTACGGAACAATTCTGGTTTTTTTTTTTTTTTTTTGCTCCACCCAAGAGGGTGCATCATTGCTGGGGTACTGCAATACCAGGTCGATGCGTGGAGTGGACAGAGAAAGATCCTATTCCATCTCTGTGCTCCAAATATCCATTTAATATTGTCCTTAAATAGAGGACATATCAGATATGAAACTGATAAGAACAGATGCTACACTCAGCCAAAAGGCTGAGAAGCAGTTCAACCACTCTGTTTTTCACTTTCAGTACAGTATTCAATAAATTAAATAAGGTATTTAACACTTCATTATAAAATAGGCTTTGTGTTATGTGATTTTGCCCAGTTGTAGGCTAATGTAAGTCTTCTGAGCACATGCAAGGTAGGCTAAGCTAAGCTACAGTGTTTGATATGTTAACGATATTAAATGCATTTTCTACTTATGAGATTTTCAACTTATGATGGGTTTATGGGGACATAGTTCCATTATAAGTCAAGGAGCATCTGTGTATATATATGTATTTATGAATACATATTTATGTATGTGTATATGTATATATGCTGTTGGTTCTGTTTCCCTGGAGAACCCTGACTAATACAGGAGGTGATAAAAACGTTCTAAAAATTATCATGGTGATGGTTGTGCAACTCTATGAATATACCAAAAACCTTTGAATTGTACACTTTAAACTGGTGAATTGTGTGGTATGTGAATCATATCTCGATAAAGCTATTACAAACAAAACACATGCACACACACAAAATTAAACTCTACGCGTACATCACCTCTGTGTGAATGCCCAGGGAAGTACCTGGAAATCACAGAGACTGATGAGGGACTATCCTGTTTTACTGCCTATAACTCTAACTCCCTATGCAGCACTTTCTCTATGTGATGTGAGGGGGAACATAACTCACTTAGTCCTCAGGACAGCTCAGTGAGGTGTCTGCTATTATTAACCACATTTTATACGTGCAGAAATGAGGCATAGACAGGTTGAGAAATGTGCCCAATGTTTATCATTGGTAACAAATACGGTTGTTGGCAACAAATACACACAGCTAGTGTGTGGCAGGACAGCCTGGTCCCTGTGTGTTCTTACCCATTACACTGCACGATTTCTCATGTGATTTGGTGCTTATATTTCTTATTTGAATTTTCATCATGAAAATTCAGCCTCCAATCACGCATTGATATGATTGTATAATTCTAAAAGTTTATATTTAAATCATGATTCCATGACCTAATCATGATAATTCACTTGACATTATAAAAGGGGTTATCAGTCAATGAAAATGGAGCTGTCCTCATATCCCAATACGCAGCTGCCATAATTCAAAGTCACATTGAGGAGAATCAAGGGAACCCCTAAATGCCTCCAATACGCTCATTTATCCTTCCTCTTTTGAAACCCTACAAGGCCCCAAAAGCTTTTGCATTTAAACTGTGGCTCTCAAACTTTTTAATCTTGGGATCTCTTTGCACTCTTAAAAATTACTGACAATCTCAAATTACCATTTACTTTAGATTATATCTACCAATATTTAATATATTAGAAATTTAAACTGAGAAAAATTTATATGTATTAATTCATTTAAAAATAACAAGTCCATTACATGTTAACGTAAATTACATTTTCATGAACCTATTTACAAAATAAAGCAAAATTTAAAGAGAAGAACGGTATTGTTTTACATTTTTGCAAAGCTCTTTTATGTCAGGGTTAATATAACAGAAGGCAGCTGGATTGTCATATCTGCTCTTGCATTCAGTCTGGTATGGTATGTTATTTTGGTTGAAGTATATGAAGAAATTCTGTGAGGGAAATAAACAGGCTCCTGTACTAGAAGCTGGCCTGGGGGAGGTGGGGAGGCAGGGAGTCCTGCACAGAAGATGGTAGGGGAAGGCCTTCCAAAGAGGTGACACACTGAGTGAAGGACAGAAGATGAAAAGACCTATTCCTAAAAGGGGCCTGGGAAACAGCATTCCAAGCACTGGTCACAGCAAGTGCAAAGGCCCTGAGGCAGGAATAGCCAGGCATTTGTAAGGAACAGAAGGAGGCACAGATGTAACCTTGGGCCTATTTTTCTATTCTGGCTTTGCTCACTGCCTGAGGGTGCTCACCGAATTCAGGGCCCATGACTCAACATGGTTTTCTTCAGCTGACCCTCTCTGAGACCCAGACGCACACTCCCAACCAACATCTCCCCTTGGCCACCTAACAGGCAAATGCTCAAAACTGACCCTAAATAGCTTGGGCTAGGAGTAAATATGAACCAGAAATAAACCAGCCTCCACAATGACTTGAGCCCACTTTCCCAACAAATTCATCCTTGGATTCAGTTAAATGCTCCTATTAGAACTGCAAAGCCTCAAGTATCCCTACAAGTTTTCCTTGGAAATGTCAATCAAAAACAACCAAGCTGCAAAGGGCAAGAATTGACCAGAAAACATGAGAAAAAACAAACAATAAACCTAGACTCATAGGAGATGCAGGAGAGGAACTGCTTCTGACTCTTTGGAACACAGCCTTACACCATGACTGCAATTTCTGCAGCTCGTCGGGACCGTGCTTCTGGATTTGACGTATGTGAATCCCTGGGGAATTTTATTAAACACTCCAATGCTTCACCCCACCCCCAAAGACTCAGTTGCAATTTCTCTGAAGTAGGCCCTCACACGCAAATGTGTTCGCAAGCCCCAGAGATTTGCAACCACAGCTCAGGCCTTAGTGTTCGACGCCTCGCCTGGCCCTCTGAACTGGGCAGAGTCCCATTTGATCTTCCACTCACCTGGAGTTTTCATGCCATCATTGGACTGACAGTCACAATAGCTGGACTTGGTCCTGCACTCTTCCCCTTTGGACCTCACCTGACCTCACTAAGCCTCAGTCTTCCATCTGTAAAACGGTGGCACCAATTGCATGGTTGGAGGGTGACAACCCAAAATAAGTGACTGAGGCAAAGATCTCAATCAATGGAGGCTTATTAAGCCAAAGTTGAGGACACTCCAGGAAAAACACAAACCACAGACAAATATGTGGTTGTTTTTCCAAAACTGGATTTGGGAATTCAGGTTCTAAAGGGGATAGGGCATACAGAAAAAAACAAAGAAGAAGGGGAAATGGGTAGTGAAACAAAATGGTTATATTCTTGTAAGACCCAGGAAATCTATATTTCACATAAAATAAGGTGAATGTTAGAAGAGAAAAAGGGAGTGAAGGAAGCATCCATTGTGCAGATGTCCCTGGGTAGGCGGAAGAATGTTTGATCTAGTCCTGTCTCTGTTCTGCACTTGGGAAGAAAAACCTATAATTGAGATAGTATAGGAGGTGGACTTTGGCCACCTGCCTGAGCCTTGAGCCAAAGCTTAAGTCTGCTCACAACACTGAACAAAAACTTTGAAAATGATTAACACCCAGCTTCAATAGAAGGCAGCTCTGCTTTCTTTAACAGGACATGGCAACCCTTGGCACACACTGCTTACTGCCAAAATGAAGCCCAAAGTTGACCACTCATAGACCTTTTGCCTCATTTTCGTGCCAAAAATCATGCCCAAGGGTGGAGATTTAACACGCTAAGGAAACATGCAATGTATGAAGAAGCATGAACGCCAGATGGGCAGCTGCCAACAAAACTCCGCCTCTACGTGCTATGACTTCAATGCTAGCATCAAACTTTCTCTCTCTGCCCTTTAAAAGTTCCCCAGCCCTTTGTTCGGAAAGTCTGTCTGGTTGCTCCTTAACCAGCACTGTCTCCCTTTTGTTCCAGGAAACCCACACCCCTCCCCACCCCTTAAAGCCTTGCCTGTAGAAACTCCTTTTTCTGTCTCCTGCCAATTTCTATTGACTGGGGACCAAGAACCGTGAGGTGGGTAATTTAATGATTATTAGTGTGGAATGAACAGACTTTAGTTTTAGGAGCCAGACTTAGCCTGCAGACTCAAAGTTACAATCTGCATGTCCTTGTTTGGGGGGGGCCAGCAAGGGATTTCCTTATGAATGATCTGTGCGGACAGCCCTTGCCGACGCCTGAGGCCTTTTATCTTTCCCAGGGGATCTGGCCCATGCAGGATAGTAACAGCTATTCATTGGGAAGAGGGTTTTGCATGACTCAGCCTCCTCTTTTGCAAAAGGAGTGAGTAGGATGGTCCTGAGATTTTTATTTTCCTTTACAAGGGAGAAGTGGAAATCAGCAGTCCTTCGGAAGGCGAAGCCTGGCGACCGTGCAGGCTCGGCACCCGCGTAGGGCCGCCCGAGTGGCCGCTTCCTTGCGGGCCGAGGCGGAAAGGCGAGCGCGAGGAACCTACGCCAGAGAACGCGGCCGGGAGGGAAAAGCGCCGGCTGCTGCCCGCCCGCCACAGCAGCCGCTGCGTGAACGTTCGCCGTTTACCGAGCGCGGCCCGCTCCCCCGCCCGCGAGCTTCCCACGGCCCCGCCCGCACCCTGGCAACCCCGCGGCCCGCCTCGCGTCGGTGAGACCCGCGGGGGGGGGTGGACGCTGAAGCCCACCAGCGCCCCGCCCACCCGCGCGGCCGAAGCCACGCCCCGCAGGGGCCCGGCTAAAAAGATCTCTGGGGCTCACTCTCGCACCCCCAAAGTGAGGGGTTGCCGGGTGGGGACGCAGAGCAAGACTGGGGTAAAATGGAAAGAGCTTGGACGCTCGGTTGAGGCACCGCTGGGATTCGAACCCAGGATCTCCTGTTTACTAGACAGGCGCTTTAACCAACTAAGCCACGGCGCCGCCTGCGTGAGCTTTGTGAGAATCTCCTTCCCATCACTAGTTAGCTCATCGGCCGCGCGCATGCGCGTAGAGTCCGCTTGCCGCCTCTCTTTCTGGCATGCACGCTCTGGCGCAGGTCCGGGCTCCCAGGACCGCCCAGGCTCAGGATGCGGCGCGCGACTAGCCAGGCCCCGGTCACAGTAGTGTCTCCGAAGCGGACTCAGGACACCCCCCACTTCGGAGACACTATTCCCGGCCCTCTGCCCGCCGGAGGTGGCGCAGGGCAGCCCCGCCGAGCCCCCGCCCGCGGAGGGCCCCCGGCTCCGGTGAGTCGGGTCGGCCGCATGGGTCCGGCGTGAGCCCGGTCAGTTCGGACCTCTCGGCTCCGGCGCCCTCGGCCTGGAACGGCCGGCGGCCTGCCGGCTCCGGAGCCCCTAACTTCAGGAGGGCCGCTTCTCCCGCGGACCCTGCAGGCGCTCAGGCCCGACGCCTTGTGCGGGGAGGAGTCCGCCCCGGAGCCGGGCGAGGTCCCCCGGCCCAGGCTCTCGCCTGCCCCGCCTGGGTCCCGTCGCTTTCCAGAGAGCCTCTGAGCAACGACAAAGCCCGGCGCCGCTAACCCGCACACCCAGCACGCCTCCGGTGGGAGTCCCGGCCGCAGAAGTGTAAGTCTGCAAAAATACACGCCCGGAAGAGTCCACCCCGCTGTTATCTGTACGGGCAACCCAAGTGCCCGTCAGTGGGGCGGCGAGCGTGTGCCGTCTAGCCGGCCTCAGCCGTGCGGGTGGACACGGCTGTGCCTGCTCCTGCGTGGGAAGGTCTCAGAACCCGCGGGGAGGAGGGAGGCCACGAGGACCCCAATGGATGGAAAGGCGTTTAAGTGGAGCTTTGACATGTTCATACATCACTCACGTAAATAAATGGGTAGATATTGAACAGCCAACTTGAATGTGACCAATCAACTGGGCTGTGACTGGGGAGGACGGCACCAAGTGTGGGACCTGCCCCACGGTGCTTATGTGCACAATTAGTGGATTCCAGACAGTCGACGCTGTATAAATCAGTCCTGCAATTAAGATTGTAAAATGGACCAAGGGGCATATTAATGACATTTGACGAAAAGCATGCGAGCCATACATACCAAATGGAAAAGGGGGCCCTTTGTGTTAACTGAAAACTTCCACTCTTTTTGAATTGATTTATGCTGTACGATATGCCGTGGCAGCAGGAAGAGGGGTGCACGTAGGCATAGGCAATCTGGAATTGAGAAGTTTAGGGTAGAGAGTATGACGCATCCTGTGATGGAAGTGCCGCCACCACCCCCTTGCCTAACCAGACCTGTCTCTGCTCTGGGCAGGTGGCCGTCCATCTGAGAGCATTAGCCCGGGAGGCACCTGCAATGCCTCGTTTACAAAGGGGGCCCCACACATCTTCATATTCATTTGACAAACCCTTCCTCAGGAACTGCTGGTGCCAGCCCCCCAGGGTCACTTTACAGGGCAACTCCAGACTCCAGTATGTGAGTCCATAATGTGTTCCAAAAATGAGACAGATGCACACGATGGCATAAAACCTAGAAATAGCGAAACTGCTTCTAGAATGCACAGGCACACTTGTTTTCCAAAGGAATCTATATTTATTTTTCATGAAAGCTAAGAATAAAGTGTTCACTCCACAAGGGTGCTGCGGAGCTGAGGAGGTGGCACTGTGGTGAGAGCCCAGCCAGGGCTTGGCCCTGCCAGTCTGACAGGCTCACTCAGGGGGGAGGGGCCCAAGAGAAAGGTCCTTGCGGAGGGCCAAAACCTACATGACAGGTAGCCTGTGCTCAAGTCACTCACAGGGCCCTGTGGCTGTCAGTCATCCTTGCTCCCCATTGGTGACAAGTTCTCTCTTTCTGATGATGATGGTGAAGACTCTTCTGGCAAGTCCTTTGCTTCTATCCGGCAGAACACACATTTGTTGAATATTTCAGAAGAGGCGTCACTCTCAAAGATGGAGAAAGGCCTGTCACATCCTTCACACTGACGTGAAATATTTTAAAAGAGCAGAAAGGAGGTGCTGGTCAGAGAGGATCAGGTAGGAAGTGCGAATTCTCCCCCCAACCCAACTACCTTGGCTGGGGCACGGTAAGTGCTCCCTCTCCGGAGTTTCTAAGCCCGCAAAGGTGGAAATTGCAAAATTGCAGACCACAGAGAGTGAATGCGCACAGACTTCTTCCTCTTTTCCCCCTCAAAAGCTAAGCAGGAACTGCCAGCTCATGTCCTCTGCCGTGGGGGTCCCGAGGGCAGATGTGGCAAGCCACTTGGCAGTGGGGGGGATGGAGTATCCAACCCTATCCACTGCTCTGTGCAGAGCAGAATTGTGGGACCTAGGGGATGTCCTGACTCCCTGGTGTCCTGGGGACACCTAACTTTTACAGAACCATGACATGCAAGTAGGCAGGTTTTGTGAACAAAGCAGGGGTTTTAACTAGATTGATGCAGGTGCTGAGCACTCCTCCTCCCTGAGCCTGTTTCTGTCCAAAGCACACAGAGAACAGTGGATATGGATGGTACAGCTCACCCTCCACACCTGCTTCCCACTAACACATGGACGGGGATTCCCAGGCCATGGGCAGAGGCCTCCCGGGGTTCCTACCACAGCATGGTCCCCAGGGAGGAACCTGCAAGGTGACATGCCCTGCCCTGGCACTCTAAGCCTCTGTGCTTTGTCCCCATTGCCACTCTAGGGCACTCAGGCCTGCTGGACAGGGGGGGCAAGCCCTGCCTTGCACAGGCCCTCTGGGAAATCTGTCCTCCAAGGTTTCTCATATGGACTCGGAGCAAGTCAAATGTGGTGCGTTCGTCTTTGCTACAGCTTCAGATGCAAGAAAGAAATTAGATCCTCCACCCACCTTATTCTACAGCTCATTTCCCCAGTGTCTAACCCCAGAACACCAGGAGTTGTTGTTGGAGGCAACACAGAGGAGGCAACTCCCAGGCCCTGCCCCAGGTGGCTGGTGGAGAACAGGGGCAATCACTGCTCTGCAGTTGGTCAGCTTCCAGGGTCTAAGGGCCAACACAGCCACAAGGGCCATGAGGGCCAGCTGGCCACAAAGACAAGGTCAATGGGTCCCACCCCTCACCTCCCTGTCCTGCAGTGCTGCTCCCAAATTAGCCATTCCCAGAAGCAGTGGCTCCCAGCCGGATCTTCTGAGAGGAGACAAGTCTAGTGACTCCAGGATTCCGAGGGATGGAAGACTTAAGAGGGCCCAGCAACCACTCCTCAGCCTCTCTGAGCAGCAGTCAGGTGTGTGCATGGCGAGGCCCCAGCAGGGTTAGCCTCTGTGGCCGGCCCTGGCTGGGTCTGGTGAAGCAGATGTGCCACCAAGCTCTTAACACTAGAGAAACACAGTGCCTGAGCCTCTTGCAGCTGGAGTGCAGGAGGCTCACACAGTGTCCAGCTGTGCATCCGGCCGTTCCTCCACGGACAGTGCTCCCTCAGGCCTCATGTCCTCCACTCCCCTCACTCCTCACACCTCAGGGCCTCCGCACTGGCTGTTCCCTTTGCTGGGAAATTCTTCCCCTAAATGTCAACGGCTCACCCCCTTCAAGTCAGCACCAACGTCACCTTCTCCAGGAGACCTATCCTGACCACCCTTTAACATATTGCATCCCCCAGCACTGCCATTCCCCTTTCCTGTGTATTCTTCTCCAAATTACTTATCACCATGTGACTCACTGCACATTTTTCTGTGTCTTTACTCTTTGTCTCCTCTTTTAGAATTATAGGTCCCTCAAGGCAAACATTTCAGTCTGTTTGTTCTCAGTTGTATTCCTAGTTGTCCAGTAAATGTTTGTTCAAAGAACATATTGATTTGTAGAGGGATTTAATAAGACTTCATTGGGCTTAATTTTACCCAATACCAACCTGTTTCACCTTTAAGCCCATGGCCTTTTTGTACTCGATTACCAAAGGAATTTGGTCAATTTCTTCAATATTCCATAGTCTCATGGTACTATCCTAGAATAAGTTAAACAGCAAACCAGCAGTCACAAAATAGGCTGTGGTACATCCATTCAATGGAATATCATTCAGCAATGAAAAGAAATGAGCTGCCAAGCCACACAAAGGCATGGAGAAATCTTAAATGCATACAGTTAAGCAAGAGAAGCCAATCTGAAAAGGCTACAGGCTATAATTCCAACCATATGACATTCTGGAAAAGGCAAAACGGTAAAGACAGTAGAGACATCAGTGGTTGCCTGGGGTTCTAGGGATGAGTAGGTGGAATACAAGGGATTTTTAGGGCAGTGAAACTTTTCTGTATGCTATGTAATAGTGCATATATGACATGCATTTGGCAAAGCCTATAGAACTGTACAACATGAAGAGTAAAACAATGTAAACTTTTTATGGACTTTAGTTAATAATAATAATGATAATAATTCCAGGAAGGAATACAGTCTTGCTGACACCTTGATTTTAGCCTAGTGGGACCTCGTAGGACTTTTATCCTACAGAACTGTAAGATATTAAATTTGTGTTGTGCAGTCTGTGGCAGTTGTGCAGTCTGTGTGCAGTTGTGCAGTCTGTGGCAATTTATTATAGAAGAAATAAAGAACTAATACACTGAGCAATACTACATTTCCTGATTCAGCAGTGGCAACTGAATGTCCTGTGTGGGGTAACAAAAGGGGAATCTGGGATAACATGTATTGACCTCTTGCAGTGTGGAGCTGTCAGATTTTACCAACAATCATACTTTCTACAGTATATCAAGTGGTTTGTCAAACCATGGCAACAAAAAAAATGTCCCCTCAGCTCTTAGATACTTTGATTCAAAAGTTGGGAGTTTCAAATCATCTTCTGGATTTCTATGAAGATTTTAATGCAGTTGCAGAAAACAGAAAACAGAAAACAAAAGCATGTTGGTATTTATCTAAATACAAACTAGACCTAGCTCATCTATCAGCAGACAGTGCAAATGTAAATTTTGGCAAATTCCATTAATTCTATAAACTTCTGACCAAAGTAAATGCAATGCTAAATGGCCTTATACATACCTTGTACACAACATTCCTTAAAAAGGAGTGTGATTTGCTTACCTGTGATGTTGAGTTTCATAATAAAAGTGTTTGGCCACATTTCACCTTCCTCAAAGTACAGAAGCACTTAATGAGATTTTTGATTATAGAAATGGAAGGCAATATTTTCCTTAAACATGTGCCTACAAGATGGCTGTTACTGTTTCTGGCCATAGAAAAATGTTAAAACGTTGACCTGCCATAAAATCATATTTTTAAAGTGTGGGGCAAGAAGAATGCCCCCTAAATTTAAAATACACTAAGGATGAGAACAGAAAAAAAGATTTGAATAGCACAGAAATGTATATATATATATACTGTTTGTCCAAAACTGTTTGATAATCTTTGAAGAGGCCAAAAAAGGATGAAGTGATTGCATCTGAGTTGTTCACTGTTAGGCGTAGGTTGTGACAAAACTATAGTGAAAAAATTATTCATTTTTTGGAAATAAGAATGCTTCAGTCCTCAAAAAAACAAAAAATCACCAGAAAGGGGCAGCCAATTTAAACAGGACATTCTCAATTTCTTTACTAAAACTGTAACTTATTTAGAATCCAATTTCAATATCACAAGTTAGTTTTGTTTTTTTAGACATAGGGTCTTGTTCCGTCACCCAGGGTGGAGTGCAGTGGTGTGATCATAGCTCACTACAGCCTTGAACTGTTCGGCTCAAGAGATCCTCCTGCTTCATCCTCCCAAGTAGCTAGAACTATAGGCACTGGCCACCACACCTAGATAATTATTTTATTTTATTTTTTTATAGAGATGAGGATCTCACTGTGTTGCCCAGGCTAGTCTTGAACTCCTGGCCTCAAGCAGTCCTCCCGCTTGGGCTCCCAAAGTACTAGGATTACAGGCATGAGGCACCACGCCCAGCCCAATATCACATGTTTTTATTTCCTCTGTGATTTAATGCCTTTTTCCCTAGGGAAAAAGATTTAACTTGTGATGACATCCAGTGTGCTTCAGAATGTTTAAAAGTGATGGATATTTTAGATATGTATAGCCTATATCATGAATTTATAGTGGCAAAGAACCTGAATGACAAATACATGGTCTATTAAAACAAGCTTATGGATTTAGTACATTTGGACATTTTTGGAGAGCTGGAAACTAAGAACACAAATCTAACAACCTATTGTTGCTGGTAAGTAAAGTCTTAAGTATTCCATGCTTGGATGCTTTGTTGAGAGGGTATTTAGTTTGATGTTATCACATTGCACTGACACCAGGAATCAGTATAATGTAGGCTTGATAAGAACAGAGATATAAGTCAAAGCGACTTTTACATTTGACATTATTCAGTTTTACCACTACATAAAAGAAAAGAAGGATGTCCTAAAGGCTGCAGGCATTTCAGAAAAGTATTATTTGAAACAGAAAAATAAAAATATCTTACTATATTATGGGACAGAAAGAAACATGTCATTGTATGTATTTTTTATTGGGGTAAAATATATATAACATAATATTTATCATTTTAACCATTGCTAAGTATACAATTCAGTAACATTAAATACGTTCACAATCTTGTGTCACCATCATCACTGTCTATACCCAAAACTTTTCCCTTATCCCCAAGAAAAACTCCATTACCAATGAAACAATAATTTTCCCTTTCCCCTTCTCCCCAGCCCCTGGCAACCACCATTCTATCTTCTGTGTCTATGAGTTTGACTACTCTAAATACCTCTTATAAGTGGAGTCATACAATATTTGTCCTTTGTGACGGGTTCATTTCACTTAGCATAATGTCCTCAAAGTACATCCATGTTATAACATATGTCAGAATTTTTCCTCCTTTTTATGGCTGAATAATATTCCATTGTATGCATATACCACATTTTATTTATCCACTCATTCACTGATGGACATCTGGGTTGCTTCCACCTTTTGGCTATTGTGAATAATGCTGCTATGAACATGAGTGTATAAGTATCTGCTCGAGTCCCTCCTTCAGTTCTTTTGGGTATATACCCAGAAGTGGAATTGCAGGGTCATACGGTGGTTCTGTTTAACGTTTTGAGAAACTGCCAAACTGTTTCCCGTGGCAGCTGCACTATTTTACATTTCCATCAGCAATGCACAAGGGTTCCCATTTCTTCACATCCTTGTTGACACTTGTTATTTTCCATGTTTTTTGTTATAAAGCCCTCCTAGTAGGTATGAGGTGATATCTCACTGTGCTTTTGATTTGCATTTCCCTAATGACTGATGATGTTGAGCATCTTTCCATATACTTATTGGCCATTTCTATATCTTTTTTGGAAAAATGTCTATTCAAATCCTTTGCCCATTTTTGAATTGGGTTGTTTGTGTTTTTTGTTGTTGAGTTTTAGAAGCTCTTTACATATTCTAGATATTAATCCCTTATATGACAAATATGTGATTTGCAAATATTTTTCCCCATTCTATAGATTGTCTTTTTGTTTTCTTGATAGTATCCTTTGATATACAAAGTTCTTAATTTTGATAAAGTCCCATTTATCTATTTTTTTAGTTGCCTGTGCTTTTATTGTCATATCCATGAAATCATTGCCAAATCCAATATCGTGAAGATTTTCTCCAATGTTTTCTTTTAAGAGTTTTATAGTTTTAGCTCTCATGTTTAGGTCTTTGACCCATTTGAATTAATTTTTTGTATATTTTATAGGGTAAGGGTGCAATTTTATTCTTTTGCACGTGGATATCCAGTTTTCTCAATACTGTTTGTTGAAAAGACTGTCCTTTCCCTATTAAATGGTCTTGGCACACTTATTGAAAATCAATTGACCATATAAGTGAGGTCAATTTCTGGGCTTTCTATTCTATTCCATTGGTCTATATGTCTGTCCTTATGCTGGTGCCATACTGTTCAATTGCTATAGACTTTTAGTAAGTTTCAAAGTCGAAGTGTGAGTCCTCTAACTTTATTTTTCTCCTTCTCCTTCTCCTTCTTCTTCTTCAAGATCGTTTTGGCTGTTCAGTGCCCCTTGCAATTCCATATGAAAAGGTTGTTGGAATTTTGATAGGGATTGTGTTGAATCTGTAGATTACCTGGGGTAGTACTGACATCTGAAGGATGTTAAGTCTTCCTATCCATGAACATAGGGTACCTTTCCGTTTACTTAGATCTGCTTTAATTTCTTTCAACAATTGTTTTGTAGTTTTCAGTGTAAAATCTTTCACCACCTTGGTTAGATTTATTCTTAAGTATTCTTTTAATTGTAAATCTAATTGCTTATTTTTTTCAGATTCTTCATTGCTGGTGTATAGAAACACGATTGATTCTTGTGTGTTGATTTTGTACCCTGAACCTTTGTTGAATTCAGTATTAGCTTAGTAGCTTTCTTGTGGATTCTTTGGGATTTTCTATATATGTGGTCATGCCATCTGTGAATAGAAATAGTTTTATCTCTTCCTTTCCAATTTGGATGCCTGTTATTTCTTTTTCTTGTTTGATAGCTCTGGCTAGAACCTCCAGTACAATACTGAACAGCAGCAGTGAAAGGCATCCTTGTCTTTATCCTGATTACTTAGGAAGAAAGCTTTTAGTCTTTCACCATTGAGAATGATGTTAGCTGTGGGTTTTTCATAAATACCCTTTATCATGTGGAAGAATTTTCCCTTTATTCCTAGTTTTCTGGGAGTTTATTATTATTATTATTATGAAAGGGTTTGGGATTTTTTTCAAACGCTTTTTCTGTGTCAATTGAGATGATCAAATGTAAGTCCCCCCCTGCCTTGTTCTATTAATGTGATATATTACATTGATTGATTTTATGTTGTACCACCCTGTATCCCTGGGATAAATCCCACTTGGTCATTGTAAATAATCCTTTTAATGTACTGTTGGATTCTATTTGCTAAGGTTTTGTTGGGGATATTTGCATCTATATTCATAAGGGATATTGATCTGTAATTTTCTTTTCTTGTGATGTCTTCATATGGCTTTGGTATCAAGATCATTGCTTTGTATTAAATATAAGTAATGTCTGTTTAAGCAGTCCTGTTATTAACGTTCTTTTTAACGTAGTCTTATATCCATGTATCTTAAGAACATACAATAATAATATGTCCTATAAAATTTAAACATCCGAGAAAGATTTTTTTAAAGTCACAGTAAGGTGCTGTATCAGAAGACAGAAAGAAACATTATAAAATATTTTTATATTTTTCTTAAACATATTTTTTGAATTAGCCCTACTGTTAATTACTACTAATTGCTGCTATTAACTAGTCTTGTTGTTTTGTTTAAATAATAGCATTCCTGTAACAAAAAAGTTAAAATGCAGAAAAATATATAATTTCAAGTATACACTCATTGTTTATATTTTTGTATTAAAGTAATAACACATACCATGTAATTTTTTATTATATATTATATTATTATGAGGTATTTGTCTGGTATGTCTGTGTCCCAGGTTGGTTCTCTAAAAAGTTGGTCATTTTGGGCAGAGTCTTTCCCACAGTGTCTTAGATCTAGAAACCTCCAGCTTAGAATATGACATACTTAGGTGGCAAGATGGGTCCCCACTTCTCAGGTACTCACACCTGGAGGACAGCCCTTGGGATATCCTGGACTAGCTATTATGTGCCATTCAAATGGGAATCTCAAGATGCAGTGATGTAGGGAGGGAATACCCTCCTGGGACCTTGGGTGGTCTCTGCTGCTTGTCCATGAGCTGATGCCTTCCCTCCAAGGCCCCCTGTTGTCTCCATCACTCACCAACCTGGCCAGACTCTTCCTCCAACAAAGCTCAAAGGTCAGTGGTGCAGCACAGAAATAACTGGCAACTCCCCACACGTACAGATGAGGACTTGCTTTCCACATTCCCAGACAACTCCCTGAATGGGGGTGGCCTGGCCAGGTGTAGACATCTGACTGAGCCTGCCCAGGAATTTTAAACTTGGCAATAACACTTCTGCTATCACCAATTCCGACAAATGCAATGGACATTGTAAGTCACTCAAAGCTTGGCCATCTTTAGGCCAGGTGCAGTGGCTCATGCTTATAATCCAAGCACTTTGGGAGGCTGAGGGAGGAGGATCACTTGAGCCCAGAAGTTTGAGACCAGCCTGGGCAACATAGCAAGACCTCACCTCTACAAAAAAATTTTTTTTAAAAATTAGCTGGGCATGGGGGAACATGCCTACAGTCCAGCTACTCAGGAGGTTGAGGTGGGAGGATTGCTTGAGCCTGGGAGTTAGAGGTTGCAGTGAGCTGTGATTGTGCCACTGCACTCCAGCCTGGGTGACAGAGCAATACCCTGTCTGTTTTTTAAAAAAAAAAAAAAAAAAAAAGCTTAGTCACCTTTACCTTTGAAGCAGATAGGATCCATTTCTTGTTGTTACTAATGGCAACATCCATCACCCAGTCTTTATGGCCCTGAAGAAAAATAAAATCTTCATGAAGACTTAGAGAAAATGCCTTTATAAGTACAAAAAAAAACAAAAACAAAACCATCAAAGTCAGAAACCCAATGCTGCTTACATTTAAGAACAACGAATTGTGCTTCCCCAGTTTCATCAATAACATTCCAGGTGGAATACAAAGTGTAAAGACGTCATACATGTATATATCATGGCACTGTATGTGTTTTTAGAAATAGTACTGTGGTGTTTACTTTATTTTATTTTATTTATTTATTTTTGTGTGCGGGGTCTTCCAGAGAGGACCGGAAAACCTGCTAGACCAATTCTAGCTGCAACACTGCATTAGTACTGTGGTGTTTAGCAGGATTAAAAAAAAAAGATTATGTTCCCAGCTGGTCCCAGGTTTCTGTTTGCATTCTTTGTTCTAGGAAATAACCACTCAGAGGTCCTTTTGGCTTCAAGTAACTGCAAAACCAATCCGCGGTGGCCTAAGGAAAAGGGGAGTTGTTGTCCTGAGCTGCAAAGGAGCTCAGAGGAGACAGATGCCATTGCTGCTCGGACGCTTAATGATGTCTGGGTTCTGCGTCAGCATCTCTATCATTCTTTGGCCTTCCCCTTACAAAAGAGGTAGAAGGTGAGTCAACAGGGTATGTTAGGAGAAAAAGGAACAAGAAAGAAGATTAAACCACTGTGTGTAACAAAAGGACAGGAATTTGAGGATGGAAGAATAGAGAGGAGAGAAGAGGAGGTGAGAGAATAGAACAACCTATTAGGGGGACAAAGGGACCTCTAAGCACAGGGAGGTGTCACTTTTAAACTGTTTGTTTGCTGTGATATAAACTCCCTGTGCCTCCCCAAACCCTAGGAAAGGAGGGGTCAGACAGACCAGCCCCGGGGGCCTGAGCATGTGCTGCTCAAGGAGACACGGTCTACTTTGGGTCCCTGGGGACAGACAGACCAGGAGTCACGGAGGCAAGCATTAGCAGCCAAAGGTGACCATGACATCACGAAACCAGGGAGTGTGCCAAAATCTCAGGGTATGGGGCCCCTGGAACAGGGGCACGGAATGAGCCAAGCGTGGGTTCTTGTGTGTTGCATAACACATCCCCTTTCGCAGTGCCACTTTGAGTTAGGGCTCCTCTAACTTGCAGTCAGAAGGATTCAGTTAACACCCCCCATTTTGGGGCCCCACAGCGTTCTCTGCATGCTGCATTATGGCATTCGCCCTCTGCATGGTAGTTACTGCTATTCTTGGACACTTTCCTACCTCAGGGTTTCTGCATTTGCTGTTCCATCTGCCTGGAATGCCCTTCCCCGAGATCCTCACTTATCCAGTCCCTCTTTGCCATCTGGTTCTCAGCTCAGATACCTCTTTCTCCAAGAAGCTCTCCCTGCCCAGGCACTGTGGATTAGTCCCCGGGGTCTGTTTTGATCACATCGCCCTGTTGTGTTTCTCCATTTCACTCCTCACTGTCGGTGATTTGCTTGCGGGTTTGTGGTCTGTCCTTCCCCACAGAGGTGTCAGCTCCATTAGGAGACATCTAGGTCTGTCTCCGGCTGTATCCCCGGCACCCAGCACCCACCAGGGAAGGACCAATGAATGAAGCTCAGATTCTCTATCTGGTGATGGCACGTGTACCTTCAAGGAGAGCTTCCGGTAGCCTTCTCCTACATCCCAAATAGCCACAGTCCTGTCGAACCCTCCAGAAATGAGAAAAGAGCCTGCAACACAAAATGAAAGAGTCAGGGAATGGGGGTCATCTTCCCTAGCCAAGTGCTTCCTCCTCTGGTGGGTCTAGAGCAGGCTGAGGATGATTTGTGGGGCACCACCACAGCTCACTCTGACAACACTGAAACCTCTTCCTGGTGTGGCTCAATGACCCCCAACCACTTACAGCCAATTCTCATTATTCACAGTAGTTATGTTCTGTAAAGTTATTGCAAACATTGAATTAGCAAATACTGAATCATTGCTCCTAGGAGAAATACAGGGTTAGGTTCCTGCACGCCTCTGGTCACAACATTTTCATCAATCAATCAGAACATAACTTTGTTTTATGTGTGTTTTTGTTTAATACATACTGTTGATTCATTTACACTGAACTCATAGCCAACAGCACTATAACTCATGCCTGAATGCAGCTTATCTAACATGTATTTTCCCCGTAAGTCACATCACAGCCTTCTCACACTTAGGAACACTAGACAGCACTTCAGCACTGAGGTTGGGGGGCCATTTTAAACAGCAAAAGCACCAACAAAAAGCACAAAAATATGAAAAAGGTGGCACCAAATAGACCACAAAGAAGAAACTTTACTGTGTGAGAGCCAAAACAAGAAGGCAGAGCATCACCTTGTTCAACCACGCCTGGGAATGTGTGCCTAGGGTGACTCAAATTTTTTGCTGCTCCACACATATCTGTCAGTAACCTTGAAATGCCGCAGTATTTATTTTAAGGTTACAAATAGATTTTAGTAAGTAGGTGAATTGGCAAATACGGAATCCGTAATAATAATGATGGGCCCAAAAAAGCCAAGGACAGAAGCTGGTGGGCACTTCACGGTGGGAGTGTGACTTAGACAAGGGATGCTTCTGAAAAGGGAGAGTTGTTCAGAAATGCCTTAGCATTTCTCAAGCCAGGCCCTGATTGCACGCGCCCCTGCTGGGGGCCCCGACACACACAGCAAGCCCCACCTCTCACCAGGATGGGAGAGTACACACTTGGCTCCTAGATGTCTACAACAGCCACCCCCCTCGCTGGGGCTAGTTGCCTGTGGCAGCTCCCCGCCATTGCCCCTGTTCAAATCCATGCCTCTTCACCTGGAAACAGCTCCCCCAACTTCCTGTGGGGAAGCACCCCTTGCCTACTGTCAGTCGCTCTGGTTCAGAGGGTACTGATCCCAAACTCTCGCCCTGGGGGTGGGCAATCACTCAGATCTAGCCAATCAGAGCCTTTCATCCACTGATTGGTTCAGAGATGGGCATACGTCCCAAGCTGAGCCAATGGGAGTTTTCCCTGGAACTTGTGCTGGCACTATCAGACAGAGGGTCTCTCTTTCTCTAGGATTGCCAGCAGCCAGAACCAGGTTGGCCTGGACTACCAGAGGCCATCCCTGCCTCCTTGATGGGAAAGGCCAATACAAGAAGGAAGCTGAGTTGAGAGACACAGTGGAAGAGTTGGGTTCCTGAGAGTGTTGTTTGAGTCTCTGGACCCAGCCATGCCCAAAGTCAGACCTGCTCCCGGACTTTTCCATTACAGAAGTCAATAAATTTCTTTTGTTGCTTAAGCCATGTTGAGCTGAGTTTCTGCCACCTGTAAACTTGTGCCTATGAATTTCCCTCTTGGCTTTTTTGTTCTCATGGGAGGAAATCCACCCTCACTGTTGGCATCATTGGGAATCACCTCTCTGTCTGTACTTAGGGAAGTTCATACGAATGGAACACGAAGAACTCTGCCCAGCACTGCCATGGGAGCAGAGTCCTTCTGTGTGTTAATTACTCACTGTCTCTGGCAAAGTAACAGGAGCTGACGGAACCTTCGTGGCCCTGCATCAGAGTCACACAGGCTCCACTGTTTCGAAACTCCCCTGTATGGACATTCCATATTTTTAAGTTTTTATCCCAGGAGCTTGTACACAGGAAATGGCCACTGAAGGTAAAACAGCAGTTCGAGATTGCATTGGAATGTGCCCTGAAACACAGATGGAAGAGGTGCACGTGTTAGTGCTTCACTCTGGGAGGACCTGAAAACATACCTAAAAAGGAGGGGATGTCATGCCTGTGATCACTGTCTACCATGGTCCAGATACGAACTGTTCAGTCTATGTCATGCTGTTCCAGGATTTCTCAACCACACCAATATTAGCATTGTGTGCTGGACCAATCTTTGCTGTAGAGCGCTGTCCTGTGTGTTCTAGGAAGCTTAGCAGCATCCCTGGCCTCTACTCACTAGATGCCAGTAGCACCCCTACACCCAGCTATGACAACCAAAAATGTTTCCAGACATTGCCAAATGTCCACTGGGAGACAAAATCCGCCCCAGTGAGAATATTCTGCAATATTCAGAGCTGCTTGTGGCTGTCAGAGGCAGTTAATGGACTAACAGCCTCTCAGGCCTGGTGCTGGGTCACACGTACACAGAGGCTCTCTCCTCCTCCCTTTCTTTCCCCACCACGCCGGGCTGTCCCCCTCCACTACTCCCCTACTTCTCCACCCCAGCTGCCCTCTCCCTTTCTTTTCTCTCCTCTCCCCATCTGTCTTCAGTTCCATTAAAGCATATTTTAATGTTGTATATTTAATTGATAAAGCTTTGGGTTATTCGTTCTCAATTTTAAATGTCTTCTTTTTTGAAAAAGAAAAAAAAGTCAGAATTTTTATTTGTGATCCTCAACATGTTTTTCCTGTGATTCTCCCCTCCTCTTATAAGCAGTTTTCAAGTGAACCTATAAATACAACTATACCCCTCTGAGTACTCTGGATCATAAAAAGCAATCATTTTTCCTGAAAAAAAGTTTGAACAAAACTGTTTTCTAGAGCTTGGGTCAGAGTTTTGGACCCTGTTTCTGTTCTTTGAAATGCACCAACTGAATATTGTCAAAGGAGAAGAAATATCCACTTCCCAAGGGTGTCCAGGAGAAACCTCCCTAGTTCCTAGTGCCTGGGGGGCTAACAAGCATCCTGGCATGTGCTGGTAGTTGACAACAAGCCCCCATCAGAATCCAGACACTGGGCCTTAAACCAGAGCTATTTCTATTCTCCACGATGGACCCTCATTTCAAATAAATGCTGCTTCTCATAAAAGACCATTGTACTTGTACAAAGTTTGGGGGAAATGCTTATGTTGCACTTGCAGTTCAGGACAAGATGGAATCAATATACTTCTACCTATTCCTGCTGCTAAGTATAGCTAACAACCCTGGATGTTATTTATAAAGCAAATATAAAGAGACTATGAAAGGTGGAGGGAAGAGGCAGACCAATTAGGGATCTTGGAACCCAAGCACAACACACTGTGAGTTCCTTGGTTTTCTTTTTGTGTCATGTATCCTGGACAAGGAGCTGGAAAAGCCTATAAGCAAAAACAAAACTAAACAAAAAACCATAATGGGTACAAGCAAAAAAAAAAAAAGTCCCCAAGAAAAGCCTGTTCTTCCTAGCCAGAGGGCCAGGATAGGGGCAGCCTAGCAAGACAGAAAACTTTTAGAAAGTAACTGCCTTACTCCAGGCAAACATCTCAGGAAAAACTAGAGTCCCACCTCTACCCCTGTCAGCAAAAGTCGAGTGGGAGCCCAGGCTGCCACCCTTGCCAAGCTGTACAAAGGTGGCCTGCTAAAACAAAAGATTTTAGTAAGATCCCAAGTCCCATAATACCCAAAATGTCCAGGATGCAATTGAAAATCACTCATCCTACCAAGAGCCAGGAAAATCTCAACATGAATGAGAAAGAGAATCAACAGATGCCAGCACTAAGATGACACGGATGTTAGAATAATCTGACCAGGATTTTTAAGTGGCCATCATAAAAATGCTTACATGGACAATTATTATGCTTGAAACAAATAAAAAGACAGAAAACCTCAGCAAAGAAATAGAAGATATAAGAACCAAATGGAAATTTTGGAACTGAAAAATACAATGACTAAAATAAAAAACTCACTAGATGACTTAACAGCAGAATGGAGCGGACAGAGTTAAGAATTAGTGAACACAAAGGCAGGATAATATAAACTAACCAATCCAAACAATAGGGAAAAATAGACTGGGGAAAGAAAACAGAGCCTCAGGAACCTGTAGGATCTAACATTTGTGTCATTAGGGTACTAGAAGGAGAGGAGAAAGAAGGCAGGGCTGAAAAAGCCATTGAAGAAATCATAGCTGTGGCCAGGCCTGGTGGCTCATACCTGTAATCCCAGCACTTTGGAAAGCCAAGGTGGGAGGACTGCTTGAGGCCAGGAGTTCAAGGCCAGGTGGGCAACACAGTAAGACCCTGTCTCTACAAAAAATTAAAAAATTAGCCAGGCATGGTGGCACACACCTGTAGTCCCAGCTACTTGGGAGGCTGAGACAGGAGGATTGCTTGAGCCTAGGAGTTCAAGGTTGCAGTGAGCTATGATCATGCCACGGCACTCCAGCCTGGGAAACAGGGTGAGACCCTGTCTCAAAAAAAAAAAAAAAGAATGGCTGAAATTTTACCAAATTTGGCAAACGATATAAACCTACAGACTCAAGAATCTGAGTAAATCCCAAATAGGACAAATCCAAAGAAATACATACACAAACACATCATAATAAACTTCTTGAACCTAAAGACAAAGAAAAAATCTTGAGAGCAGTGAAGGAGAAATGACACCTATGGGGGCAACAATTTGAATGATAGTGGGTTTCTCATCAGAAACCACAGGGGCCAGAAGAAAGTGACATGACAGTGTTTAAATACTGAAAGAAAAGAACCGTGAACCCATATTTCTGTATCCAGCAAAAATATCGTTCAGAAATGAGCGGGAAATCAAAGCATTTTCAGATGAAGAAAAACTAGGGGAATGTGTTGCCCACAGACCTACCCTAAAAGAATGCCTAAAAGATTTTTTCCTGAACAAATAGGAAATAGTAAAAGAAGGAAACATGGAACATCAAAAGGAAGACAGAACATGGTAAGCAAAAATATGTATCAATACAATAGACTTTCTATTCTTAAGTTTTCTAAATTTTGATTGACAGTTGAAGCAAAAAATTATAAAAGTACTTATGTTTCCCACTTGCAAGCTTCAAAATCAGTTGAAATTATGAATTTTCAAAATCCTCTAGCAAGACCAGGTATATAATTTTCAGGCCCCAATGCAAAATTAAAATGTGAGGTCCCAGTTCCTCAAAAAGCTAAATATAGTATTCTCATATAGTCCAACAATTCTGCTCCTAAGTATGTAGCCAAAAGAATTGAAAGCAGGGACTCAAACAGACACTTGCACAGCTATATTCATTGCTGTGTTATTTACAATAGCTAAAAGGTAGGAACAACCCAAGTGTCCATCAAGAGGTGAATAAATAAACCAAATATGGTATATATACAATGTAATACTGCTCAGTCATAAAAAGGAACGAAGTTCTGATGCATGCCACAACAGGGATGAACCTTGAGGACATTATTTTAAGTGAAATAAGCCAGTCACAAAAGGACAAATGTATGATTCTATTTATATGAAATATATAGAATAAGCAAATTCATAGAGACAGAAAGTAGAATAAAGGTTACCGGGGCTGGGGACAGGGGGAGTGGGAAGTTATTGCTTAATGGGTACAGAGTTTCTGTTTGGGGTGATGAAATCGTTTTGGAAATAGATAGTGGCAATGGTTGCACAACATTGTAAATGTAATTAATGCCAGTGAATGATACACTTAAAAATGGTTAAAATGTCAAATTTTATGTTGTATATATTTTACCACAACTAAAAATAATAATGTAATATCCCCAAAACCACTGAATTTATTTTAAATGGGTGAATTGTATGGTATGTGAATGATATCGCAATGAAGCTTTTAAAAAAGAAAGGCAGGAAGGAAGGAGGGAAGGAAGGAGAAAAGTAGTAGCTTCTGGTGAGGGAAACTGGTTGGTTATGAGACCTAAGAGAGATATTTTTCGCTATATATCCTTTTGTGCCTTTTAAATTTTGTACTATGTTGCATGTTTTACATTTTCAAAAAGTAAATTACATATTTTTGAAATTAAAAACTGCAAGGCTCCTTATTCAGATATTAAGAATTTCAAGACATTGACAGCAGAGCCTGAAATCTAGTGTGGCCCTTCTGAGTATGGGCCCTGTGTGTGTGACCTCAGAGGTCCCTCACCAAAAGGCCAGCCCTGGTGCTCTGATTCTCCTTGCCTCTATATTTTCTTGCTAAAAGATACATTTCCAGAAAAGTCATAAATTCAAGGTAAATCAAAACTACCAATAGACAGTTTATTTCCCCTGCCCACCACCGCGCCCATTGGTGCAAAAGCATGGAGTGGACCGGGACACTTGCCCATGGCTGGAGCTGTGGCCGCCTCTGCTGCCCTCACCCTCTTGCTGCCACCACCAAGGGCTCTAAGGAGTGGTGCAGAGGGAGCACTCAGGGCCCCCCAACTCAGGCTTTCCTTGGCTGTCACTCTCAGTAGCAGAGCACATGCTGAGGTCCACCATGCAGGGACACTGTGCTAAGGACCTTCTTTGTGTCATCTCCTTCAGACCTTGCCTCTGCTTGGTTTGCAGGTGAGGAAACTGAGGCCCAGGGTCCCATAGGATGGGAACCTACACCCTCTTAATGCCCAGCCAGACCACCACGGGAAAGCTGGCCCAGGCAGCAAGCAGATACATTCTGGGATCCCGACTCCAAGGCCTGCTGGTGAGGACTTTCCCCCTCAGGTGGTGGCCACCTGCAAGGTGACCCTCACAGGCACTGGGTTATCAGATCTTCCCATTTTATAGGAGATGCTGGAGTGTCACATTTTTGTGGAGTCTCTGCACAATGTTTTCCCATGTTGGCTCACATTGAAACAAACAGCTGCATCTAAGGCCCAGCCTGTTACTTCCCCCTGGCCTGCCTACCTCCAGCCTCTTCAGACCACCCATGACCAAGCTGCAGGTGTGTCCATGTGGATGCATGGAATCCAGGAGGGCATGAACAGGGACATCCCTCCCACCTCCCTGCTGCGGGGCGCTGCCAGCCTCCGGGGACCCTCCTCACTTTGTGATGGTGAGCAGCGTGGCCTGGGATGTAATGTCCCAGATCTTGATGCACCTGTCCAATGAGACGGAAGCCACCCTCTGGCTGTCGGGGTCAAAGCAGCATGCGGTGATTGACCTTCTGTGATGATCTGTGGCACAGGGAAAGTGACTCGTTACCACGCCTTCCATATTCTGGGCCAAAGGGCTCACACTACTCCCCCAGCCAACGACGGTATTATGAAATGCAATTCCAGTTTTCATAAGGGACTATTCACCTGAACAGGCATTTCCTGAGTGTCTACTGTGTGCCAGGCTTTGAACAGGGAGCACAGCTGACCTTCTCTCTGCCTCAAAGTGTTCCCAGTCTCATGGGGGAGACACCCTTGAGCAGGCAATGACCTGCCTCATACCACGGGCCATGAGAGGAATGCACGAGGCTCCCGGCCAGCAGAAGCCTGGCCCACCCTGAGGGGTCCAGGAAGGGCCCTAAAAGTCAGCAAGGGAAGCAGGAAAGGAAGAGTACTCTGGGCAGAAGGAACAGCATGTGCAAAGGCCTGGTGGTGGCCAGAGCATGGAGAAGGGTGGTGCACAGCGTGAGGGGAGACAGAGTAAGAGGACCCACTAAGGGAAAAATGCAAGCTGTGGGGCAGGCACACATCATGGTGCCACGTGGACAGTAGGAAACATAAAGCACATATGGGAAGTAGTACTGTGTGTGTGCAGGAAGGCCACCCAGCAACATAATAGTCACCTCTGGGGAAGAGGCAAGATGTGTAAACAGGCTTTTGCTTTTCACTTTACATAATGAATTTATTTACAGTGGTTACATTTTTTTAATTTCGAGATTACTGTAAACTAACACGCAGGTGTACAGAATAACACAGAGAGATCCTATATGCCCTTCACCCAGTTCCCCCCATGGTAGCATCTTGCATAACCATCATAGCACAGTATCACAACCAGAAAATTGACATACAGTGGTTACTATTTTTATATTTTAAAAATACAGGTAAAAATGTTAAGAAGGCCGAGCCTCTGCTCAATAAAGATTAGGCTTTGAATGTCCACTTGAGGTTGGAGCAGAGCATTATTTCATTTGTTACAATCAGGAGACTGAATGGAAAGGCATTAACTGAAGAGGATCAGTCTTGGTTTGAAGTGTCTGTGCTGTTATCAGTCAGTGTCCCAGCTCTCATGATGTGGTTCATACCATTACAGTCTCACCAAATAGGGCAATCAAAAGTCACAAGTGACAAGCAGCTGTTACTATGGCAGGCAGAACAGACAGGGAGCCTGTGCAACCTCACCTTTGATAAGTGAAATAGTGGTGGTGTTTTCCGCATCCATTATGCAGATTCCGTGATCCACATCCAAGCCTGAGACCACGTATTTACCGTCAGGAGAAAACTTACAGGAGACTATGAAGGAATCATATTCGACCTGCCACTGAAATGGGGCAACAATCGAAAGGTTGTTTTCTGTCTTGCCCAGAGGCCCGGTAGGACTGTCTGTGATGATGGAAATGTTCTATCTATGCAGTGTGCAACATGGTAGCCACTGGTCACATATGGTCACTGGCAGTTGTAATGGGCTGGTGCAAGTAATTACATTTGTTTAATTTTAATTAATTAATTTAATTAATAAATGTAATGCATTAATCTGTGTCCAGGACAGATGAACAGGGGTATGGAGAGCACCTAGCAGAACTGGCAGCAAGGTTCTAGTAATGGCCAACTTCATTCCTGTTTAGTTCCATAAACAGGTGTTTATTAAATGTCTGCCCTGTGCCTGGGAGCACGGATAAGACACCACAGCCCCAGCTCCTCACTGTCCCCTGGGGGAGGCTGGCAGCAAACCACAAGAAGGGGACAATGAGCTACTCAACAATCTAGGAAAGGAGAATCTCTCTATATGCTATAAATTATGGTATCAATATTGTGACAGTTTCTACATATGCCCACAAATTCTTCAATAGTCCTCCCTCTAAATGGTGGGCTGGGCTTAGTGCCTCACTTCTAATGAATAGAACATGGCAGAAATGACAGTGAGTGACTAGGTTATAAAAGAAGTCACAGCTTGCTCCTTGCTCTTTCTTGGATCACTTGTTTTGTGGAGTTAACTGTCATGTCCTGAGGATGCACAAGCAGCCCTGTGTCTCCATGGAGACCCACATGGAGATGAACTGAGGCCTCAGGCCAACAGCTATGTGAGTGAGCCATCTTGGAAGGGAACCTTCAGCCTCGGGGAGTCTTGAGATGACTGTAGCCCCAGATGACATCTTAACTGTGACCTCATAAGAGACCTGAGCCAGAGCCACCTGGTTAAGCTGCCCCTTAGATTTCTAACTGTCAGAAACTGCATGAGATAATAAATGTCTGTCATTTGAAACTGCTAAGTTTTAGAGTAATTTGTCAAGAAGGAGTAGATAACTAATTCAGCTCTATAGTTGGCAAGTGGCATGAATTATTTGTGCAACAAAAATAAACAAAAGTACTTAAAAAACTTTAAAAAGAAAAAGAAAAACACCTCAAATGGAAAAACTGGCTGTAGCCAGAACAGGAAATGTACAAGGAAGAAATAAACACTTGGAAAAATGCTCAAAGTCAGGAGCAATCAGTGCAAGTCTCACATTTCACCTACTAAATTGGCTAAAATTTTTTAAAAATCATGATACCCGGCATGTGAGGGTAGGAGATAGTGAGCTCTCCTCGAGTGCCTAGGGTATGAGTTGGCATGGCTTTCTGAAGGCTATTTTAAAACTTCATGTTTCTATACTGTTTAAATTAGCAATGAAATCTAGCTATATATCCTAAAGAAACGTTGGAGCATATGTATACAAAATAAATACCAACTTTCTTCCTTGTAGCATTGTTTAAAATAGACAAAAATAAAAACAGCCTTAATATCCTGTCACCAGGAATGGTGACAGGGCCTGCCCCATCTGTTCCACAGAATCACATGTACCCCGTTTAAAAACGATGATGTAGGTGCATAGTTATTCACAATTTATTGGTAAGTGGGGAAAAAGTTGGGATCCAGAAAGTATGTATAATGACACTATGTTAACAAAACATACTTGCCTGCATTCGTATGTAGGAAAAAAGACACCAAGATGTTAAGTATAATCTGAGTGAGTGGTAGTTTTAAGGTTTTTCCGGTTTTTCAAAAATTGTGGCTTATCTTTCTAAAAATTTTTACAATGAACATTAGTTGACCTTTGCACTAACAAGAAAAGTTTTTTTTAAGGAGAGAAAAGAAGAGGAAGGGAGAAGACAGGCCATGAGAAGCTGCCAGCAGGGGTGGGACAGGAGACCCCGAGGAGGCCCCTGAGCAGGACAGAGGCCGCCTGGATGTGGGAACGGGACAGGGAGGGGGTCTCAGGCCTATTGGATGGATCGATGGTGTCCCCCTCCAAGAAGGAGAAAGAACAGATTGGGAAGGCCCAGAACCCTGGTTCTTTGGCCACTTTCTGCCTCATCAAATCTAAACATTCCACAGGGAACCCTGGAATGCCATCCCCCTGCACCCGCTACTTCTGGCTTCTGTGTATCCAAACCCTTCCGGTCTTTCTAGCTGACGCCTTCAATCTGCCTGCTATGGGAAGCTTTCCTTCTCCAATGCCCACGCTTCATCACCTGTACCCTCCAAACTTTGCAAGTAATGACTCTGCAAGCAGTGGCTGCCACAGGGTACAGTTCACATCTGTATCTTGGGTCCCTGAGAAAATTCTCCTTTCCTGGAAGACTGGGGCTTTTGTCATCTCCCCCTACCCCGGGTCCAGCCCAAGCTACCTAAGGCCCAGTCAAGATCTTGTGCTGTGATGCCCCCACTGGGGCAGGCCACACATACCAGCAGCTTGCCTGTCTCAAGGTCCCAGGCCCGCAATGTTTTGTCATAGGATGCTGCAATAATTCTGGAAATAAAATGACAAACATTGGGTGTTAATGACAGGAACAATCATGCCTGTGGTTTCTATGAGGCCTTTTTCTTCTTTTTATAATTTAGGACCAAGTTTGCAAATAATACAATAATCTTTCAAGAGATGCTCCATGAGACCACTGGGAGCATCTTTTGAAAACACAGAGAACCTAACATACAAGACACTACCACACCATTCTCTTCCTTAATCCCACAGCCACCCAAATATGCTCTTTTATATTCAGGGCTTTAAAAATATCATTTTTTGTTGTTATTATTCTATAATTTACTTTCTTCTTCTAAGGGGATCTCAACAACTCCTAAGAATCAATCACTTCCCTCTCTGCTCACTTGTCTCTTTTTACAGGAAAATGCTTTAATAGACTGCTCATTTTGTTCTGAAGTGTTTTCTTATACATTTAGCAAAAATATATAAATGTACTTTTGTCTTCTTACATTGTATGTTTTTGTGGAAAGTTTGTCCTCTATGTAAGCGGTCTCAACAGATCTATGAAAGTTAAATTCCCATACTAGGTTTTTGTTTTTTTTTTTTCTTTTAGGGACAGGGTCTCACTATGTCACCCTGCCTGGAGTACAGTGGTGTGATCATAGCTCACTGCAGCCTCAAACTCTTGGGCTCAAGCAATCCTCCCGCCTCAGCCTCTCCAGTAGCTAGGACTGCAGGTGTGTGCCACCACACCCAGCCAATTTTTCTATTTTTTGTAGTGATGGGGTCTCACTATGAAGCCCAGGCCGGTCTCGAACTCCTGACCTCAAGGGATCCTCCCACCTCAGCCTCCCAAAGTGCTGGGATTGCAGGCGGGAGCCACTGCATCCAGCCCACATACTAGTTTTCTACTAACTAGTTTTACAGCTGCTGTTGAAGGCAAAAGTAAATCCATTTTAAAGCAAATTCTCTTGTCTGTTAAAGGTCCACTTCATGTCTGTGTAAGTGGATTTGAGCAAACGCACCCTAGAGGCCCTTCTCTGTGTGTTGCTGCCTCTGAGCCCTAACCCTTCCCAGATGACAGCTTGGGCATGCCTGTGCTTCCCCAGGCCTCAGTTTCCCCTGTGAAATGAAGGCTTGAATTGCTAAGGACTAAATTACTAATGTCCTTTGCAGCTGCAACCATCCACATGTGACTATGGAAAAGAAACTTCATAAAGAAAATTCAGACTGGCTTTGTATTAGCCACAACAAATTTTCTCTTTTAAGCACTTTAAGTTTTCAAAGTGTTATCACATCTGCTTGATTCTCACAGCAAAAAATGGAAACCCTGAGACCAATATATGGGAATATAATTGTATATTTGCTTTAAAAACAAAACAAAACAAAAACAAACAGAAACTGTTTAACATGCCTGTATGCTGGCCTGCCTGCTCACTCTCACTTTCCCCACTAGTGTTCCACGAGGGAAAGATCACCTTCTGCTGTCGGCCGTGATGCTGCATTCTAAAACAGGAGCTTTGGGCTGGGGCTCAAAATCACGAACCAGAGATCCATCAACAGCATCCTCAAATCAATGGGAGAGAGAGAGGGGGAGAGAGTGGTCACTGCCACGTTTGCTGAAGCCATGAGCCAAGGTCGACATCAGCCCTTAGCTTGTCTCCAGCAGGAAAGTACAAGAATCCCAAGGTCTTATGACTCTCACTCACTCCAAAGGGTGAAAGGACTTTCCAACATCTCTCCCCCAAGCAGGAAGGACACTCTCACCACGCACAGCATCTACGGAAAGCTCTCCCACAATTCCACAGGCACCAGATGGAAACTGGCCACTCTGGGAGCAGAGCTGCAAACAGATACTTTTATGGCTTTTTGTTTGGGGATTTTTGGTTTTTTTTTTAAGAGACAGGGTTTTGCTATGTTGCCCGGGCTGGATTCAAACTCCTGGGCTCAAGGGATCTTCCCACCACAGCCTCCCAAGTAGCTGGGACTATAGGCATGAATCATGGTGCCCCAAACAGATAATTTTTTCATTCTCTACTGGCCAAAGAAGCTTTTTATAATCTAGCAATATCTTTCAAGAATTTTTTAAAAGTTCACACCCTTTGACCCAACAATTCTACTCTGAAGGAGTCTCTCCTAAAGAAATAACCAGAATTGCGGTCAAAGACCTATGCATGAAAAGGTTCATTATGCATTATAGGGGATGGCAAGAACATTGGCAACAGTCTAGGTGTCCACCTAAAGGGGAATGGTTAAAACAAACTGTAGCACACCCAGCAGTGGGGCACTGGCCCTCACTAACACTCATGCTGAAGGTGTATAATGAAGGAATGTGATGAGAGCAAAGCAGGGTACTAAGGCAGAACGGCATCTGTGATGGCAAAGAGAAAATATTTTTAGTAAGAAATATGCCAACAGCTTTTCAGTATAGGCAGGGTGGAAAGTCCTCTTAAAGCAAATGTTATTGGTAAGACAACGAATTACCAGAAAGTCTTGCATTGTTCTATAAAACTATGGTGAAAGGGAGCTTTTCAGCCTACAAGCATAGGGCTGTGACAACAACCCCTGATATGCAGAGACTACTTTGCATCAGAACCTCAGGACTTTCTGGGAGGCAAAGGACCCTGTGTCAGGGGTCTCTAACATCACCCCCAGGTTTGGTGATTCTCTAGGATGCACTGGACTCCCCATATAGTGGTATTCAGAGCTAAGAGTTAGTACAGTGAGAGGACACAAAGTAAAACCAGCAAAGGGAAAGGTGCCTGGGGTAAAGTCCATAGGAAACCAGGCACAGGTTTCCAAGAGTCTTCTCCCATGGAGTCACTTAGGAAGTGCTTAATTCCTCCAGTAACAAATTCTAACAACACATGTGAAATGGTATCTACCAGGGTGTGCCTGAGGCTAGGTGTCCAGGGTTTTTATTGGGGGCTGGTCATGTAGGCACTGTCTGCCTCACATGCACCAAAATTTCTAACTCCCAGAAGGAAAGCAGTTTGCATAAATAATCGAGGCAGAGTGAGCCACCCTTATCACCTAGGGAAAGTCTCATAGGATTGGTGGGAACTGTTTACCAGTCAAGTTCCCAGATGCAAGTCAAGGGCAAGCCTTGCCAGCAGGCCTTTCTAAAGATAGCAGTCCCAGGCCTGCTATGTGAACTCTCTTCTGCATAGACCTAGACCCCTAACCCCTGCTCCATAAAACTTGAAACAATGGGGTCATGTTTGGGTAAACCCAGCAGGCCCTGCTCAAACCCTAGTGGCAGGAAAGGACAGCAGGGATCCCAAAGAGGAACTCACTGAGGCAAGACACATCTAGGCTAGTGGCCTGGGCTCAAGAGTCTAATGGCTTTGGAAGAAAGGGCTGGTTCTGACAGCCTGGGGTCCAACCTCCCTGGCTGGCATGTTGCTCTAGGGAGAAAACATGTGACTGTGAACTAAGAAAATGATCATCTTGGGGCCTGGAACCAAGGCCCACACAGTCTGGACAGGGCCCTGGGCCAGCTAAGAGCAGGACTAGAGCAGACCAGTGTCCATGGAGCTGTGCAGGTTCAGCATTCAACAGCACCACCACATGGCCAAGAGAAGGGATGGCAACCATGAACAGATAAGCTGGCTCCCTCTTCACTTGGCATTTGGAAGCAGGACCCCACCTCTGTGGACCCAGACAATTTAAGGGGGAATACTGGTCAGACTTTGAATGAATGGGGAGGGAGGGGCTCTGATAAATAGTTGGAAAAATAAAGGAGATGTGATACTATATATATATTTTTTTTTGAGACAGAGTCTCACTCTGTTGCCCGGGCTAGAGTGCAGTAGTGTCCTCATAGCTCACTGCAACCTCAGACTCCTGGGCTCAAGCAATCCTCCTGCCTCAGCCTCCTGAGTAGCTGGGACTACAGGCGCACACCACTACACCCAGCTAATTTTTCTATTTTTTTTGTAGAGACAGGGTCTTGCTCTTGCTCAGGATGGTCTCGAACTCCTGGCCTCAAGCAATCCTCCCAGCTCAGAAGGATTATAGGTGTGAGCCACCGTGCCCTACCATGACAATATTTGCAACCCAAGTTTATTATGGTTACATATTCAGCATTTCACATGATCCCAACTTCATAAATGTACGCATATGTGCACATACAAGAAAAAACTATATACTCCAACATTTTCACAGTAGTTAACTCTGGGGTCATGGAATGATGAGTGTTTTTTCTTCCTTCTTTGTGTTTTTATGTATTTCCTGTAATGAAATAATATTACCTTTGTAATATGAGAAAAACTACCAAACTTACTTTTAAATGACCAGAAAGAGAAGCACTAACGTATTAGAGGGAGAGTGGGCATGGGATTAAGAATGATATTTTTTCCCATATTCTTCATACATTTATGAACTTTTCGGATTATTCACAATAATCTCCAGTTAGGGGAAAGGGGGTTTTAAAAGACGAAGTCAGACGTTTGGGTTTGAGGTGGGCTTGGGGAGGACACGGGTCAATGAGTTGGGGGGGGAAGCAGGGGACACTCTGGCCAAGGGACTGTGACAAGGGAAGGCATGATGTAGAGCGATGGCTTACTCATCTCCTGAGGGAGACAGAGCACACGGTGAGAGCCTCAGACAGGAGCCAGGAGGAGCTGGCAGGAGGGGAGAGGCAGGGGAGATGAGAACCGAGGGGGTGGTCGCTGGGGCCAGCATGGCAGGGAGCCCCCAGAGAGGTGGCAGTTAGGGGAGCAGGGATGCAGGTGTAAGGAGGGCAGAGGGAAGGAGCCACGAGTAGGCGAGGCCTGCCTGGAGAAGGTGGCAGAGGGAGCAGGGCTGTGAGAGAGTCTGGGGGTGAGGGTGGGGATGCTGGGACCCATTTCCTGAGATGTGCAGGACAGCTGACAGGAGGGAGCGTCTCAAAGGCGGCAGAGGTGGAAGCAACTGCAACACGGTAGGACACAGAATAGGCGGTGAGCAAGAGCAAGGGGGCTGCTGCAGGAACCAAGGATGACCCCTGATCTTGAGACAACAACCAAAGTGAGGACAGGCAGATGCCCCTATGGAGAGAAGAGCCCTTCAGGCAAAACAAACAGAAACACTGTGAGTCCTTCTGCTGACTCAAAAGGTGAGAAGAATGTGGGAAGAGTCTAAAGATGGCAAAGCAAAATGCATACTTGGGAAAGTTACCATCCCCCTTTCCCTGGGTGATGACAACAGCAGAGACCCCTTGCCCCTGGGGCTTCTCGGTCAACCCAGAGAGTCAGGAAAGCGTTTAAGGCTCCCAGAGAAAACAGTAGTTTTCCCAACAAGGACGTCATGGGGCTCGGGGCTCTGGGGACAGGGGTGTCTGTAAGGACAGCAGCAGAGGGAGGGAGTGTATGTCTGCTGGGCACTGGTATGGGCCAGGCAGGCCCTGGGGCAGCCCCAGCACAGCTGGTCCTGTGAGACATGGGGAGGCCCGTGGAGACCCAGGAGGTCCTGTAACCACCCAGGGTCACACAGTTGGCAGGTCCTAAGTGTGAGGTCTGAAACGAGCTCTCCTGCCTGGTTGGCCTGGCCTTGGCACCCACTGATAACACAGAAGATGTTCCTCTGAGGTCATCTGTAGGGTGAGGCACTATTCTCTGCCCAGATACCCAAACTGAACCTGGGAACTAGCCTTGACTTGTTCCACCCTCCTGACCCTGAAGCCAGAAGAGAGGGCAAAACTCAGAACTGACTTTCCTCTCCTTTAGGCGACAACCACAGCCACACAACCATTTGCAGCCTGGCTCCAACAGCCATTGCCTTCCCCCAGCCTGCTCCCTCCTCACCCACCTCCGACTGACCAGCACTGCCCCCAAACAGGCCTGCCAGGGTCTGCTGGCTATGCACACAAGGCCCTGGAAGGTTCTACATGGCCACCTCTCTGCAATCACCCCCCCATACCTTGTGCCCCTGCCTCCTGCACCTTGGGATGCTGATCTGTATGCAGGCTGCCTCTCTCCACCACCCTTCATGAATAGATCCCAGGCCTGGCCACCTTTCTGTCCTCTGTGATCGCCCAGGCCTAGCCATACAGTCTCTGTGGATGGAACTGAGTTTTCCAGATGAGAAGACGACCCAGAGATGACATAGCTCAGAGACCCCAGGTAGGCCCCAAGCACAGGTGGGACCCCCCCCCAATCAAAATGTTTGGGGCGCTCAGTCCAGTGGTCTCCATCCCTGTTCCACCTGTTTCAAGAAGCTACACTAAATTCACCTAGGGTGGGACCTTACTTTCTCTTCTTTCTTGCACTTTGCTCAGACTGCCTTTACAAACCTTCGGGATCTGTGAGTGTCTGGAAACTCGGTACTAGAGAACTCTCCACAAGAGGTGCCAAGGCTTATGAGATGTTTTAGGAGAATGTAACACCAGGAGAACGTAACACCAGGCCACCTACCCACAGCTTCACGGTGCTGTCATAGGAGCCACTGAGGAGTTTTGTGTCATCCACACAGAAATGGCAGGAAGTCACAATGTTCTCGTGCCCATGCAGAATTTTAAATGGGATCTGAAAAAAGCATAGACCAGATGAGTTCAACAAGGTTGCAGTATACAAGGTCAATATAAAAAATCAATTTTATTTCTAAACACTTGCAATGAAAAACCTGAAAAACAAATGAATTTAAAAATTCCATTTACAAAAGCATCAAAAAGAGTAGGTAGGAATAAATTGAGAACAAAGAAAGTGTAAAATTTATACTCTGAAAATTATAAAATGTTGTCGAAGGAAATTAAAGACAACCTAAATAAATAAAAAGGCATCCCACGTTCAAAGACGGGCAAACTTAACAGTTAAAATGACAATACTCTCCAAAATGATCTACCAGATTCAACACCATCCCACCAAAATCCAAGCTGACATCTTTGTAGAAATTGACAAGCTAATCCTAAAACTTATATGGAAATCCAAGAGGACTCAAATAGCCAAAACAATGTTGAAAAAGAAAAACAAAGGTGGAGGACTCACACTTCCTGATTTTGAAACTTACTACAAAGCAACTAATCAAGACAGTGTAGTACTGGCATAAAGATAGACCTACAGTCAATGAAATAGAATTAAGAAGCCAGAAAGAAACACTCACATTTATAGTCAACTGACTTTTGACAAGGGCACCAAAACAATTAAATAGGGAGATAATAATCTTTTCAACAAATATTACTGGGACAACTGGCTATCCACATCCAAAAGAATGAAGTTAGATCCTTACCTCATACCATATCCAAAAATAAACTCAAAATGGATAAAAGACCTAATTTTAAGAGGGAAAACTATAAGCCTCTTCTTAGATGAAAAAATAGGTGTAAATCTTCATGACCTTGCATTAGACATGATTTTTTAGATATGACACCAAAAGCACAAGCAACAAGAGCAGAAATAGATAAATTGACATTATCAAAATTTAAAAACATTTGTGCTTCAAAGGACACTATCAAGAAAACGAAAAGACAAACCATATAATGGGAGAAAAATTTTGCGAATCATATATCTGATAAGGGACTTGTACCTAGAATATATAAAGAACTCTTACAACTCAAAAAATAAAAAGACAAACAGCCCAATTAAAAATGGGCAAAGGATCTGAACAGACATTTCTCCAAGGAAGATATGCGAATCATTGATAACACACGAAAAGGTTCTCAACATCATTAGCCATTGGGGAAGTACAAATGAAAACCGTGGTGTGATACTCTGTCATGTCCACTAGAATGGCTGTGTAAACGTCACACAGTAAGTCTTGGCAAGGATGTGGAAAAATCAGAACCCTCACACATTGCTGGTAGGAATGTAGAATGGTACAGCCACTTCGAAAAATAGTTTGGCAGTTCCTCAAAAACTTAAACATATGAGTTAACATTTGACCCAGAAATTTCACTCCTAGGTATATACCCCAGAGAAATGAAAATAGTCACATAAAAACTTGTGCTTACGTACAGAATGTTTATAGCAGTGTTATTCATTAAGTGGAAACAACCCAAGTGCTCATCAACTGATAAATGAATAAATAAAATGTGTCGTGGGCATGCCATAGAATATTATTTGGCAATAAAAAAGGAATGAAGTAACCGATACATACTACAACGTGTATGAACATTGCAAACATTACGCTAAGGAAAAGAAGCCAGTCACAAAAGACCAAATATCGCGTGGTTCTGTTTCTATGAAAGGTCTAGAATAGGCAAATCTGTAGAGACAGGAAAGAGAGTTGCCTAGCTTTGGGAGGATGGGCTACAGGATGGTGGCAACGCTTGTACAACTCCGTGAATACAGTAAAAACCACTGCACTGTACCCCCTACGTGGTTGAATTCTGTGGTATGTGAATTACATCTCAGCAAACTTAGCGGGGGAAAGGATAGAGGGAGCAAGCGTGAAAATGTTCGGCGCCGCGTCCTTCCTCCTCCCCACTGGCGACGCGTTCAGGGATGCGGGGACGCTGAGTTGCCGGGTCGCGAGGGGGTGCGAGGGAACGTGGGACGCAGAGACAACGACGACGGGCTTGGGCGCTGCTTCCAGGCAGTGCGGCGGCGCGTGCACGAAGTCAGCGGGAGGCGCAGGGATGAAGGGATGTGGGGGTGCAGGGCAGGGGTGGGCTGCGGGGTGCGGTTCAGGCTGGGGTGTCTGGAGGCACGCAGAGAGGATACCCCGCCTCTAGGGGAGCGGGGACGCGGGGGCACTGGGACGCGGGGGCACAGGGACGCGGACTCGGCCACGGGGAGGGGGGCATAGGCAAACGGGGTGGGCGGAGGGCGCGGGGCGCGCGCTTGGGGCCTGGGAGCACGTGGCCGGGGTTGAGGGGAGCAGCCGCCGAGGAACCGCCCCCAGGCCCGGGACGTGACTTCCGCGCCTGCGGCTCCCGCGCCAAAACCCCCGCCCCCGGCGGCCCCAGCCCCGCCGCCTCTTCAGCTGCGTCCGCCTGGAGGCAACACCCTGGGGTTTGGCTCGTTTCTCTCGTTACAAAAACAGAACTCCACAGTAGAAAAACACATCAGCAAGAGGGGGGAACAATCCGCTGCCCCCACTGCCCGCCTTTCTGGGGACCTCCGTTCAGATTTGTTTCTGTGCATAGTCCTTTGGGGTCCATTCTGGAGAGGGGTCCCAAGGGGCCGCGGAGAGAAGTTCCAAACACGCGGATACTTTTCGGAGGCGCTAATAAAACCCATGCAGAGGATAGTCCAATTTGTGTAAAACTAAAAAGTTGGTTCTTTTCTTATATACGTAGCGTTCATTCATTTATTCAACAAGTAAATCTTGAGCGCCTCCCTGCGTGTGGCCGGGGCCCAGGTGCTGCGGCTCAGCGGGCACCGAGGAGAAAGCCCCCAACCGTGAGGAGGGAGCGGCGGGTGGCCGGTGGGAGGCCCGGCAGGGACATCAGGCCAGGGCAAGAGCCAAGGAAGAGACCAGTGACCCGGGCTTTTTAGACGGGGGTCAGGGAGGGCCTCCTCGGAAGTGATGATGTCCCCTGGAGGAAGGGTGTGAACAGAGCCTGACAATGAGGATCCCTGAAGCCAGACTGGCTCGAAGGTCAGCAAGACAAAGGGAAGGAGAGAACAGGGAGATGCGCCAGAATAGGAATGGCCTGGAAGCATCTTAAATGGGTCGGGAAGTTAGGGGAGGTTTTGAGCCAATTATTAAAAACACATTGTGACATATGTGTGTGTGAGTGTGCACTAAATCAAGACCAAGAATGTAACACTATATATATGTGTATTTTTTTTAAAACTCACCACTAATGAGGAAGGAATGAAACATTATTTGAGAATGTTCTCAGATGATGAAAGTATCTGGAATAGTAGCCTTGGAACATTATTCTTTTTGCATTGTGCACCTTCGCTTTAAAGGATCACTTGTTAGCTGGGCGTTGGAAGGTGGAGGTGGATCTCTTGAGCCCTGGAGACCAGCCTAGGCAACATAGAGACCCAGTCTCTACAAAAATAAAAATAAAAAAATTAGCAGGGGCTGGTGGCATGCGCCTATAGTCCCAGCTACTTGGGAGGCTGAGGCAGGAGGATCACTTGAGGCCAGGAGTTGGAGGTTGCAGTGAGCTACGATGACATCACTGCATTCCAGCCTGGGAGACAGAGTGAGACCCTGTCTCTAAAAGAAAAGCAAAAAATAAAATAAAAAGGATCGCTTGTTGACATTTCCATTGAGCGATATACAACCACATTAACCGCAATATATAAACATCTGTTTCAGTCATTGCTCTTTATTCTAAACCACTCTTTCTTTTACTTGAGTTCTTAATTCCGACTTTTCAGTCTTTGCCAGAGTGCTCCCTTGAGTAATATTTTCCTCAAAGACAGGCATTTTTTCTGCATCTTTGCAGCTCTGAAGAAAATGTCTTTCTGTTGCCTTTATCAGGGATCAGCAGTTTGGCCACGTAGAAAATTCTAGTTCACAAACCTTCCTCTTAGAAAGCTATAGAATTTCTCCACCTCTGTCAGCCTAGCCGACCATAAAAATCCCACACCAAAAAACATCAGAAACCACTTGAATGTCCATCCATAGGAGACTGGTTAAATAAATCACAGGATGGCGATCCAATGGAATACTATATATTCGTAAAAAAAAAAAAAAAAAGAACAAGGAATCTGCTATGTACTGGTAGGGAAAGATCTCTAAAATACACTAAGTAAAAAGATAAAAATAAAAAGTAAGGTGCAGAAGGGGTATAAGATATGCTTCCACTTATGTAAAAAAAAGTGGTGGGAAATATTTCCCTAAGGATTCAAGCATACCTGCTGGTATGGGCATGAAATATCTCTGTAAGGATACAGAAGAAACTAGAAACATTTGTTGCCTCTATAGAGAGAAACGGGGGATTTGGGGGACAACAGTGCTGGGGATACTTTTCATTGTAAAAAACTTTTATACCTATTGAATTTGAACCTTGGGGATGTTCCATTGAAAATATAAACAAATAAAATACAATTCTTGTGCTCTTCCTTAATTTTACTTAAAAATCAGAATAAATATCACAACTAGAAGCACAATAAAGCACTGAAACACAGCCTTGCCCGTGGAGATCCTGACAGTTCCTGCAGCTGGAGAAGCCTCCCATCCCAGTCTAACCCCCGACTCTTCCGTCTGCTCCCCAGCCTTGCAGTTCAGGCAGTTGCCAGGTGTGGGTTACATTGCCCGCCACCCTTGCATTGGTCTCTGGGGAGAGCACTCCAGTCCTCCTTCAGCTCCTAGTTTTCTTCCTGTGTATACTCTTCCTCCTCCAGCTGGCTCTCCAACACCTCTCATGCCGTACTGGCTCTTCTGGGTCTCTCCTCCATGCCTGTTAGCTTCTGTCTCATAGCCCCTGTTTCTTCATATTTTTTCTTTGCCTCTGAGAGAATCCCATGAGCTTCTTCTCTAATTTTCTGTTTCGGTTCTGTGCTCTGATTTTAAAGCCTCCATGAAGGATTTTGGTTTGGAAATTCTCTTTTTCACTCCCCAAGCATTCTCTCTGTTCACAGATTATTTCCTCTTCCCGGTCACCAGCCTTTGTTTTATCAATGTAATGTCGCTCAAACATCGCTGGGGATACAAGGTAGTGTTGTTAGGTTTGTATTTATTTATTTACTTTTTATTATTCTAAGTTTTGTTTCTTCTTTAGCTGACTCTGTTTCATGGAGAGGGGAAGCCCCTTCGCCGACCCTGGAGCCTGCATTTAGGAGTGTCGCAGTCGGTAGCTGGGCAGAGACCACGGGTCTGGATTGGGTCGGGATCACGCTTTGGAACTGAGTCCTCCTCCCTGCGGAAGAGTCCTTGCTTCCCCCACCAGCGGCAGCGCAGAAGCTGGCCCTGCCGCAGCCACTTTTGAGCCTTTGCCCACTAGATGTGCTGCAGACGTGGGAGTGGGCCCAGGGGCTCGCCAGGTGGGTCCGCCATGCGTCCCTTGTCAGCCCGAGCGCCCTCCCCACGTGTGGGGAACAGGCCACTATCCCCTAACCCCACGGGCGGTTCTGACCTTGGAGAGGGGCTCCTGATCACCCCAGAACGTCTCCTCCGGTATCTGGTGTTTCTCGGGCGGCAGCGGCGACTCCTTGTCCAAGGCCAGGGGGTCGAGGGTGGACAGCGGCCGGTTTCGGCGCCCTTCTGGGAACGGCAGCCTGAAGCGGCCTACGGCTGTCACCAGGGCACTCCAGGACAGCCTGCGGGGAGCCTGCATGCTGGCCCGGGCCAAGGGCGGCAGCTTGCATCGCTGGTCCGGGGCTGCTCCGGAGCACCGTGGCTGGGAGGCCATCTCGGAGCCCAGTCCGCCGGTGGCTGCCCGCAGGCCTGGCCGGAAACGGTGGCTCCACGCGCCCGCGCCGGCACCAGACCCCTGGGCCCCGCGCTACCCTGGGCCCGGCGATCTCGCTGCCTCCTCCTCGCCTGTTGGGTGGAAAACGCCTCCCAACACAGCACGGTCACCCCTAGAAAAATGGGCTTCGCGTTCCGGATACAAGAGGAGTGAGGCTGAGCGGGCAAAAACAGCGACCCTATCCTCCTGCCCTCCCTTTGGGTTTTCCTGGCTCCCTGTCACAGGGCGATTTCTGTGGCCTTTGTCTGTGTTGGGGCTACTGGCCAACCCACTGCATGACAACACAGAGAGATGGCCAGTAAGTCATGGAATGAGCCCTGGGCAAAATAAGATGCAGCTATTAGGGGGTGGGTTCACACAATTTATAAGAGCATGAGGGAAATTATCTGTCACAATGCCAGTGAAAGTAACGGAGAGCAAAATGTCACTGCTAGTCAGATAATAGCCCCATGGCTAGAAAAAAGATTAGATGGTATTACTCCAAAATAGTGAGGGCTTGTCATCTCTGGGTGGTAAAACTAGAAGTGATTTTCTTCCTTCTTTCTCCTTTTAAAATTGTTCTCATCTATGAAGCTACTTTCCTAATGTAAAGACCCCCTACACTTTACTTTTTGAAAAGGTCTCCTCAGTGAACATGAGGTGCCTCAGAGCTGGAACCCGGAGCCATGGGACCAGGCTGTGTGTGGGTGCACGTTCCCCTGCTTGGTCTCCATGCCTGTCTCAGACACTTTAGTGACATCTACCCCAAGAGGCTGAGGCCCCTGCCAGGACCCTGGCACTGTGCTGCTCACAGGGCTCTCCGCCACCCACAACCCCAAGAAGGAGGCACCTCACTCCCAAGGAGCAGGAGGGAAAGCAACCACCTCCCTCTCACGCTCGTCCTAAGAAAGTCCAGACTGTCCTTATCTGGACTCAACTCTCTTCATCACAAAACCAGAGAAAAGCCTTCACTTTTCATTTATTTTTTAAAGTTTCAAGAAATAAAAAAATCAAGAAGAAAATAGAAAAGTTGCACTTTAATTAAACAGTTCAGTCTGAATTTTTTCCCCTGACAGTAACTGCAATTAAAAATAGAAATCAATTTCTGCAACCTTTCAAGGCAGTCTTTGAAATGTCAAGGTTTTAAAAATTATTTTACAGCAGGAATTTACACATAAATACAATCTGTACAATGTATTAACCGAACAATCAATGAGCTTCCATCAGGGAAGAGATCTGATTCTGGGACAAGGCCGGGCAGAATTCAATTACTGCCTCCTTATCGGGAGACATTTTAGCCTAGAAAAGAAAATAGAAAAGAGAGAGACAGAAAGTTAGATATGAACTGAAAAACCAAACAGCTCCGTGAGGGCTGGCAATGCAAGACCTCTCTGGAGTCAGAGTGGCACTTCTGTACCTATAAAATACAGAGGATGACCACCCATAATGAAGCACCGTTTAATCTATATTCTGAAAATGTGGCTTCTGTTATCCCAAAACACAGACAGACTCACTTACCCACATCTCCTATTAGGACTGTTTATAAAAGCAACTTCTAATCCTGGTTTCATTAACCTACCTCACCCGCCGTAACACCCTTGGGAAGGAACTAAAACATGTTCACTCCAGGGCCCAAAGCTCCCGAGCTGTCAGTCTTAAATCCCAATCACATAAATGCAAGAATATTTGTGGCAGCTCTACTCAAAGTGAGTCACATTGGTTCTAGGTCCCCGCTCTACAGCCCTAATGTAGAAAACCCAATGCCCACACACTACAGTAGATAAATACACTGTGGTGTATTCACAAAAAGGAATATTCCACAGCTATGAGAACAAACCAGTAACTCTTGCTTAAGGTAATATGGAGGCATCTCGTAAACTGGACACAAGAGTTCACACAATACAATTCCTCTAAATAAAGTTAAAAACTGGCAAGAGTAATCAATGGTGGTAGAAGCCAGAAGAGTAGCTACCTTTGCAGAGGAGAGTGGGAAAGGTAAGTAGGAGGAGACAGGAGAGGGCTCCTAGGGTGCTGATTTATTCCTTGATCTGGGGTTGTGATCTCCATGAGTATAACCAGGGAGTGAAAACGCGTGGAGCCGTGAGCTTCTGATTGCTGAACATTCACAGACACGTGTGCAATAAAAAGTTTACTTAACTGTATGATTCCATTTTTATGACATTCCACAATGGGCAAAACTAACCGACACCAAGTGACAGGACTAGTGTCTCCTGGGCAGGGGTGGAGGGGGCAGACTGCAATTCCAACCAGACCAGGTTGCACTGCCACTGGAGAAAAGTAACAGGGGCCCTCCCCAAGTGAGAGATCCCATGCCAGGTGCAGGGGCTGCAGATAAGACCCACATGGTTGAGATCATCAAACACCCCTTTCAGGAGACAGACGCTGACAGGCAGTGCACAGAACTCCTTTGGTTATGGCACCTCCTCCAGCTTTCTTGGGGAGAACCTGGGAGGCTTGGGGGTGAGGGGCTGTGGGAACTGTACCTTTAGCAACCACAAGAGTAATATTTAAATACACTTCACACCCCGGACCCTCCCTTCCACCCATCCCAGGCCCTTCCTCAGAGATTCGTGCTCTCATGTACAGTAAGAATCCCTCCAGCCTTCTTCCTATGCAAGAATGCACATACATATGTACGTGCATTCAGGGAAATCCAAAGGCCTGAGGACGACTTTTTAACATCAGCAGTACCAACTGTATACACTGTTCTTCAACTTTTGGTCTCTTAATAGTAAGTTTTAGATGTCAATCAGCACACAGCTACCAGCCCATGTTTCCTGACTGCCACACAGTGCTCCAACCCGACCCACCACACCCTCCTGGGGGACACTGAGAGGCTTCCACCTGTGTGTCCCAGATGTGCAGGTGCAAGTCTTCCTGTAGGAATGACTCCTCAGATGGCTAAAACTGGTCACGAGTGATAAAATCAGGTGTTGGTGAGGTACATGGGCTTGGGCAAGTGACTTCAGCTCCTGTGCCTTGCTTTCCCTGTCTGTGAGGTGGGGTGACATAAGTATGGACCTTACAGAGTGGTGTGGGGATTAAGTGAGCTAATGCCCATGGTGCTCCTCCATAGTCCTCCATCCCTGTCACCACTCACACACCAGGACAGGGACACGTGAATCAGCACAGCTACTTCAGGGGACTCTGGATTAAATCTAAATGTTCACATCCTTTGTATTTTTGAAACATGAGAATATACTGTGCACTCTAAAGAAATAAATGAAAAAGAACAAGGGGATGGTACTTGTCTTTCCAGATAGCAAAATACACTATAAGGCCATAGTAATTAAAACAAGGTAGGCAGAAAAATACAAAAAGGCCGAGAAATCAGAATAGAGAATCCAGGAACAGACCCATATGGGCACAGGGATTTCAAACACGATAAAGTCACACTTCCCTTAAGGAACCACAATACTGGGTGGGGCCAGGGGGCCAGGTTTACCCCTGATGTTTCCCTTTCATCCTGGGCCACAGCGGGGCTCACCCCTTCCCAGTCCCGGGGTGGCCGGGCAGGGCCGTGCAGCTGGCTCTGGCCCAGGGGCTGTGGGTGGAAATGAAGACTGCACCTTCCAGGCAGGACCATGACAACCTTCAGGCCATCCTCCAACCTGTCCCCCTCCTATGAAGACCACATGATAAAGTAGAAGCAAACTGGGATCCAGAGTGACTTCCTCAATTATGTTTATGCTTCATTGTGCTGAGCCACCGGGATTTGGGGGTTCTTTTCAATTGCATCTAGCTTACTTACCCTGACTAATACAATTGGCTATCCATTTGGAGAAAAATAAGTTAGAACCTTCCTCTGTTCACAAAAAACAAAACCAAACAATCCAAATAGATTAAGCAAAAACAAAACTATAAAAGCATTAGGGAAGAGTGTGTGTGTGTATGTGGGGGTGTGTGTATATGTATATATGTGTGTATATATACATATACATACATACAAAGCCTTGGCGGCTGGGCAAGGTGGCTCACACCTGTAATCCTAGCACTCTGGGAGGCCAAGGCAGGAGGATCGCTTGAGCTCAGTAGTTCGAGACCAGCCTGAGCAAGAGTGAGACCCCATCTCTATTAAATGTAGAAAAATTAGCTGGGTGCAGTGGTGCATGCCTGTAGTCCCAGCTACTCAGGAGGCTGAGGCAGGAGGATCACTTGAGCCCAGGAGTTGGAGGTTGCAGTGAGCTATCATGATGCTACTGCACTCTAGTCAGGGTGACAGAGCAAGACTCTGTCTCAAAAAAAAAAAAAAAAAAAAAAAGCCATGTGATAGTGTGATAGGTAAAATACTAAGACACAAAGAATCAATTCCAGAAGTATTTTTTAATTACTAAAAATCAGTAAAAAAGTACCTAAATATCAGTAAAACAAACAACACAACAGAAAACAGAATGATGAGCAAAAGACACAAGCAGGCTATTCACAAAAGAGCACATAGCAAAAACTGAGAAACATACGAAAAGATGCTCAACCTCATTAAGAATCAAGTAAATGCAAATTAAAGCGTGATACCATTTTTTACCCATCATACTGGCAAATATTTTTGTAATTTTTGTAATTGATGTAATCACCAGATCCTTTCATAATTTAAATGGATATAGCCACTTTAGAAAGCAACTTGGCACGATTTATTCATTATTAATGTTCATACCATACAAATTTATGCTACAAAAAATTATATGATTTATATTAAAAATGTGCACAAAATTGTGTGTATAATATGTGTCCATGCATCGTGTGTGTGTGTGTGTGTGTGTGTGTGGTTGCACAAAAGAAGTCCTAAAGGTTACATATGAAACTGATGGCAGAGGTTACTGTGGAGAAAGAGGTTTGGAGAATTGATAAAGAACCACTTTAAGCTTTATCTATACTGTCTGAATTTTCATAATGACAATATATCTACATATTACTTATGTAATTAAATTTTAAAACTTTTTTAAAAGCCTAGTTAATATACAAATTTCTCATTTCTGACATTTGCCCCTAAGCAAGTACATCAACTATTCAGAAAGCCCTTAAAGCTTTCTGAGAAACCCAGTCTCCCATTGCCTACCGTCTCAGCAGCTCCTGGGGTGACATGTCTTTGGTTCCTTCTTCATCACTCTGGCTGTCACTGCTGTCGGTACTTTCAGAACTACTACTTTTCTCAGATTTTTTATTCTTTTGCTTGCCTTTGTGTTTGTGCTTCCTGTGTTTCTTTTTCTGTAAGAAGAAAAAGTAAGGGGGAACAAATGGGTGTTTTCCTCCCTAATCCAGTACAATGAAAGGCTTATGAGGCATTTGGTTGATGGAGTCATTCAAAAACAAAATTATTATTATTATTATTATTATTATTTTTAGAAACAGGGTCTTGTTCTGTCACCCAGGCTGGAATACAGTAGTGCAATCATAGCTCACTATAACCTCGACCTCCTGAGCTCAAGCAATCCTCCTGCCTCAGCCTCCCCTGTAGCTGAAACTATGGGTGCACACCACTGCACCAGGCTAATTTTTTTGTTTTTTGTAGAGACTGGGTCTCATTATGTTGCCTAGGCTGGTCTTGAACTCCTGGCCTCAAGCAATCCTCCCGCCTTAGCCTCCCAAACTGCTAAGATTACAGGTATGAGCCACTGTGCCCAGCCAAAACCAAAAATTTTTAACTTCATTTAGAGCAAGTGTCAGCCGAACAAGGGCAGACCAGGAGCAGACAGCTGTGTGCACCCTCAACTCTGTACACACTGACCCAACCCATCCTCTAGCAACAGACACAGCAGAACCAAACAGGCACAGGCATGCCCCCATCTTGACAGTGAGCAGTGACCTCTGCTACCTCCTGTGAACATGACTGGTTTATTTTGTTAGGCACCTGAGGAACTACATATCAGGATGGCAAGCACCCTGGAAAAGACATATTAGAAACTGGCAGATGGTTAGCAACCAGAAGGTACACTGGTAAGAATGAATGGATTTGGTTTTCAAGCCTGTCAGCATTCATTTTAACTCTAGTCACCCTCCATGCTTGGGAATGCTTTTTTCTGGCAGCCAACAGTGGAGTTGTTTCTATCTCTTCTACCACTAGCACAGACCACTGTGGGTACCCAACAATAACATTAACCTAATTAAAAGCCTGTGCCATGACCCAAAAGAAGACACAGATGATGAGATTCAAGAGAGACGGACAGCAAAAGCACAGGTTACTCCTTCTATTCAAGTTTCTTTCACTTCAGATGGCAAGTGACAGGCTAAAATCTCAAGTTATAATAATGACAAAGTAGTTGAGAAATGCTCAAAATAATAATTTCATTTAAAATTGATGAATAATCAATAAATACTGGTTTACTATTTAGTACCCAACCATTGCCCTAAGATCCTTAAATGCCCTTTTTCCTATTTTTTAAGGTTCACCAAAAAAAATTTTTTTAAGTACAACTGAACAAATTAAAATATTCTGCTCTGAAAGAAAAACAAAGTTTCTGAAAAATCAAACATTTGCATTGAATGTCAGCATTTTTGTTAAGGCATAGAGAGACCTGGATACCCTCATCTCGGTCACAAGATACTCTCTCCAACTGGTACTAGCGTCACTGCCGCTACTTATCTGGCTTATCTGGGGGCTTATCTGGCTAACAGAAGCAGACGCATCAGACCCTACACTGACCCTGGGACACCGAGAAGTTTCTCACCTTCTCTTTCTTTCGTTTGTGCTCTTTCTTGGTCTTGTGTTTTTCTTTGTTCTTTTTGTGTTTCTCTTTTTGAGGTACCTCAAGTTTCTGACGAGCATCTGAAATACAAACGTAATAAACACAGGACCTATAGGAGAAAAATAAAGACTAACTATAAAAAAAGTAAGTGCCTAAATTACTGAATTAGGAGGCTGATGTAGATGAGATGTTTAGCACTGAGGAAGAACTCTTGCCCTTTGATTTGCATCTGCCTCACTGCTAAACAAACAGATTAGCACACCACTTTGTAGCTATATTTAGAAAGCTGCTAGACACTTCAACAAAAGACCTTTCGTGATCCAATCAGTATCCAGCCACAGTCTTATCTGCCAGATGAAGATAAAGTCAGACCAGAATGCCCACAAGCCCTCTGTAATTTAACATCCTCAGGTAAGCTCAGAGACAGGCCAGCATTGGAAACTCAGCTCTGTGATCTTTCGTGTATTGTCTAACCTCCCTAAGTCTCAGTTTCCCCACATAAAAAATGGGGATAATAAGAATCCCTATCCTTTTAGGGACAGAGTGGATGAGACAGGACCATACACATGAATCCCACAGCCCCGAATCTGGCACGTAAATGTCAGCTCTTCCTACATTATCCTCTCTTTACAAAAACACATTTTATAAGAGTTTGTCTTATAAGTGGAAACACTAAAAATGTAGCATCAAAACAACATAATGTATGTAATCATTCAAAATAACTAAAGAAGCTGCATGTGCCTAGATTCTCTATCTCCAAATTCAGACCAAAATGTTTTCATGGGTCATTTATTTCCAGGTAATCAAAACCATCAAAAATCCACAATAGTAGAAGCAGTACAAGTCATTGAATCATTTTTTCAAGATGTTCCAGTAGTCTGGATATTTCCCAAACCCGGTTAAGAGGTGCCCGCAATTTTCTAGTCCTATAGTTTGTCAGATTTTTCAAAATTTGACCTCCCCAAACTTTCCTTTTTAATGCTACTTTTTGAAAAACCATTTCCCTAAATAACCCATAGACCAAATTAAGTTATTAACTATTACAAGGGTATCAAGGACATTATTGAAAAGGGACACAAATAACTTGCTTTCAAGTGCTGACACCAATTTTAATAACTAAAGCAAATGAGAAATACATTCACTGCAATTTTTCAAAACTTCATGCTTTTTTTCTCTACTTTTTCTCATGTCTTTGAAAGCTGGGTTAGTTCACCAAACCAGTATTTATGTGGGTACTATGGGAAACTATAAAGGGAATAATAAATTATATGTTATTTATACATCTGGGCCATCTTACAGATGTTTGTTAACCCAGCCCTTAAGGAGAAAGTAAACCAGTCTAGACATTTTAACATGAAATGCCAATTTAAGATGGCACTGCACAGAAGTAGTTAATAGATATCGGGGCAGGGGGGTGGACTGTATTTATTTCTGAAAGGACAAAATTTTATTTTATTTGCCGTATTAGCCAAAGGAAAAAAGTCTTAAAACACTCTTCTCCCTGCAATTCCCCTTCTATCTTTGTATGCTAGATTTTTACTTTTTTCTTTCTTTCTTTTTTCCTTAAGCTCTGTTGGACATGAAAACTTTTATCTCTATAAGTGACAAAATTTAAGATACTTAGGACCCTACTGTAAACATCTGAAATTAAGGGAAAAAATTTAAAGGTCTCTGAAGCTACACAGCAACAAGTACCATTCAGGCACTAGGTGGCGACAACGGGTTTCTAAGCACGCCTGAAAACCCATACACCAGAAATCAGCAGGTAACTTCGGATTAGCCGCGTGGGTTTAACAGCTTTATTAGAGTTGTCACCTCTCAGCGGACAATGCTGATGCAAAGAGGGGAACCAAAGAGACCGGCACTCACTGGGGCAGAAGACGGGAGGCAGGCGTGGGCCGAACTCTTCTCTTTCATCTATCTGCACCTTTTGTATCGGGAAGGAAGGTGCTGGCTCATGGGGTGCTGGTTCGAGAGCTGAAAAACACCAGGGTATTAATTTCATTCGTTTGCCCCATATTAATGTGCCTTTCGTTAATATCAGTCGCCACCAGATAACGTGTGCATTTCTTCACCACTTTGCTTAACTAGATCAATTGCAGCGAGGGCTGCAGCACAGGGTGGTGAGGGTACTGATCGGCACACGTTCTGGATCCCCTAAGACCTGAAGGGTGGAGACATCTGAGAAGAAATAAAAATTATAAACAGGATATGAGACTATGTCCCATCCCAGAAAACTGGGGGAGACTAATTTCACTCAAAACTAATTATCAAAGAAAAAAAACTGAGGATAAATGATCATGTTCACATTAATAACCTTGTTTTTTAAGCAGATTTTACTATGTTTTCAGACAGAAGAGAGACAAAAATGGAAAAAATCTGTAAAACACATCAAAGTGTTAATAGTGGTTATTTCTGGGAAGTGGAATTACAAGGGAGTCAAGCTTTTAAAATTTTTAAATTCAATTATATATGACTCTGTAATAAAAAATACATTTTTTCCATAGAAAAAAGAAATAGGCTGATATTTGCAATCACCCAAGGAGAAAAAATATTTTATATTTCTATGTAACTTTTTGGAGAAGGGCCCTCAAAAATTATACCCAAGTCCACCATCAACTGACAGGAGCAGGCAGAACACTCGTAAAACTTACATGGCAAATTGTGTCCACCTAACCAAGCATCTGAAAATTCTCCCACCCCTTCAAGTGCCAGAAGCCTTCCTTTTCTGGGCCTGAAATTCCTGGCAGGGGTGGACAGAACAAGTAGGACAGGCTACTAACCAAGTGTTACACTCACAGTAATGAGAACAGATACCATTTACCAGGAACTACCGTGCACCAGGCAACGCCTATCAGATTGTTGATCCAGAGTGTACAATTTGCCCTACAGAGAAGAAGTATGCAGAAGCCCCAAATGTTCATGACCATTGAATGTTCATGACATTCATGACCAAATGTTTCCCAATAATCCTGGCACCTCCTCATCAGCTAGGTTTTTTTAAAAAACAGCTATCTTTTTAAAGGAAAATTTTACTGTTTTTTAATTCTTCTCACCTAGGGTGAGTTGGAAAATCAGTATTATCAAACACAGCTAGCCAAAAAATATACCAGAGATTTATATCAGGTAGAAAAAAAAAAAACACTGCTCCATCCCAATTAAAAACATAAAAGACTAAACATCATTGATTGCTAGTTATCCTGGCTTAAAATTATAGACTAAACAAAGAAGCTTTCCTAGAGACACCATCGTTTTCTCCCTTACATCCCCAAGTCTGAAATACTGACGTACCCTGTGCCACAGATGATGTTTCCCCTAAGTCAGTCTCTTGAGAACTTTTGAAGTTGGCCTCCCCAGTATCCGCCTGATCATCCTCACTGTCACCTTGCTCATCTTCAGAGGATGAGGACTTTTCATCTGAGGAGCTGGCAAAGATAGCCTTGAATAAGTCCATGGATGGGCGGCTACCTTCTCCTTCAGTCTGCGAATCCACACCTTTGTTTACCATCTGTATTAGTAGTGAAATGAGAGTTAGGAATAAAGAAACAAGGGTAAAAGGGAGCCAAACATTCTGAACACACACACACGTGTTTATGTTTATGGTCATGTACATGGGTATCCATAACCACATACCACCTAACTAAACAATGATCACTCACACAGCACTGATTTTTGTGGGGTTTCTGAGTCAACAATTGTAGAATGTGCTGATTAGGTAAAAGCAACTGGAGCCTCTCATGGAGACTGGTCATTAATCGGAATTGCAGAGAATCCAGAAAAACACAGTAGAGCACAGTGCCTCTGTCCTATTTTCAAACTTAGAGATTCATGCAACTCAGAAAACCCAAACAAAATAAACTGAAATTCATGCATATCACAATCATATAGCTAAAAACCAAAGACAAAGTAAAAATTTTCAAGGCAGCCACAAATAGATGAATAAAATTTGGCATAAAATTTTTAAAGGGCTAAAAGAATTGTCAACCCAAGATTCTATATCCAGCAAAAACATCTTTTAGGAATAAAGATGAAATACAAAATGTTCTCAGATGAAAGAAATTTAAGAGAATCAATTGTTACAATTGCTCTAAAAGAAATGCTAAAGGAAGTTCCTCAGATAGAAGGAAATGATATGCGAGGGGAATGTGGAAGTTTAGGAATGAACAAAGAGCAACAGAAATGGCAAATATCTGAGTAAACAAAATAGATTATTATCTCTGCATCAGTTCTTTTAAAATATGTATAACAACTGGAAGCAAAAATGCTAAACATTGATGAGATTTTCAGGGTATGTGTATGTACCACATGACACAACACAAAGGTGGGAGGGTAAAGGGATTTATATAGTGGTAAGGTTTCTACGTTATACTTGAAGTGGTAAAATAGTAATTCTAAGTAGACTGTAAGTACATGTATTATAATCCCTAGAGAAATTGCTAAAAAAAAATACAAAGAATACAGTAAAAAAAAATTGAAAAACTCAAATGAAATACTAAAAATTATTCAAGTAATCCAAAAGAGGGCAGGAAAAGGGAAAGAAAGGGAAAAAAAAAAGAATCAGAACAAACAGAAAACATAATAAAATTGTACACTTAAATCCAAAAATATCAACAATCACATTAAATGCAAATGTTCAAAACATATAAAACATACAGATTATCAAAATGTATTTTTAAAATGACCCAATTACATGCTGTTTAAAAGAAACCCACTTTAAACATAATGAATAGGTTAGAAGTAAAAACATGGAAAAATATATGCTATGCAAACACTAACCAAAAGAAAATTAACAGGGATAAAGAGGTGATATTACATAATGTTAAAAGAGTCAATTCATCAAAAAGATATAATAATCCTAAATGTTTATGCACCTAACAAGAGAGCGTCAAAATACTGAAGCAAAAACCACTTTGGAATACAGTTTGGCAGTTTCTTATAAAGTTAAATATATGTGTATGTATTACCCAGCAACCCCACTACTAGGTAATTTACTTTGGAGAAAGGAAAACTTAAGTTTACACAAAACCTGCACATGAATGTTCCTAGTAGCTTTATGTGTGGCAGCCAGAAGCTGGAAACAATCTATGTATCCTTAAAGGGTAAATGGATCAACAAACTGTGGTACATCCACACAATAAAAATTCAGCAATAAATAGGAATGAACTATGAATGCACGATTTACTAATGAATCTCAAAGGTATGACGTGAGCGAAAGACACCAGTCTCAAAAGGCTATAAAAGTACATGATTTGATTCCATTTATATGCCATTCTGGAAAGAGTAAAACTATAGAGATGGACAATACATCAGTGGTTGACAGGGGATTGGAGTAGGAGGAGGGTATGACTACAAAGGGACAGTGTGAGGGAGTTATTTGGGGAAGCCTGACTGTAGTAGTGACTACATGAATCTGAATCTATACATGTGTATTTTAGTTTTACTTTTGTTTGTTTGTTTGTTTTAGAAACTGGGTCCTGCCATGTTGCCCAGGCTGGATTTGAACTCCTGGGCTCAAGGGATCCTCCCACCTCAGCCTCCTGAGTATATACATATGTTAAAACTTATTGAACTGTACATCCAAAAAACAGGTCAATTTTAATGCACATTAATTTTTTAAATATAACAATTTTTAAATGAGGCTATTATTAGAAATAAAACCCAACTTTTTATTAAGTTCAACTTTTAACCATTAAAGCAGTAATTTTAAAGACTCCAATGGATATTTTCTCTCTTTTCTTCGCAAAAGAATACTTACTATTTGGAAAATTATATTGTCCAGTACAAATACATTGAATTTTGCTTCTACAGTTAAGGCTAAGTGATAGCCATTCCAGGAAGAGAATTTTATAACTTTTCCTCAGATGATTAAAGCTATGATTGAATTGTTGGACTATAAAGCAGGTGTTAGCAAACCACAGCCCATGGGTCAAATCCAACCTGCTGCTTGTCTCTGTAAATAGAGTTTCATCAGAATGTAGCTATACCCAGTGGTTCACATGTTTGACTATGGCTTCTTTCCCACTCAACAGCACAAATGAATAGTTGTGATGGGGACTGTATGGCCCACAAAGCCTAGGGTATTTCTGGCCCTTCACAGTGTGCTGACCACTGCCACCAAGTAATGAGGAGAAAGCATCACCTTAGAGAAAGTCAAAGGCCATAGCCAGCCTGACAAAGAGAACCTGGAAGCCCCAAATACCTTATCTGAGAGTGCTTCCGGTATACATTCTTTCTCTTTGTTTACTAAGGGACTGGACTCTTGTTTAGGTGGACCAACTTTTGATCGAGCCAAACTTAAAAATTCACTAATGGAATCTTCTTTCTTTTCTTGTTTAGATGTATCCCATCTGGATGGTTTCCTTGATTCTGAAAGGTAGGACACAGACATAACATCAGAATTTTAGCAAGCAAAAGGCAAGTTCTTCACTACTGCTTTTTCATTCTCTCAGAACATCCATGTGTCTACCATGGGCTGGGTGCTGTATGAGGTAGGGGGTGTGACAGAGGCAGAGCCTTAACCCTACACAGTAAACATCTGGACCAACAACATAAGCTAATTTATTAATAGGAGCAATTGTCTTGATGGAGGGAGAGTGTACACCATGTGTACCTTTAGGACTAGACCGACCTTTACTTCTGTCTTCCCAACAGGCTAAGTGTTGAGGCCCTGGTCAGCCAGAGACTCGAGAAAGCCCCTACTCACTGTCAGGACCTTGGTGCTGTGCTACTTTTTCACTCGATGCTTGAGTTGTGGGCAAGGAGGCCGTCTCTGGCAGTGTCAGAAAGTTGAAGACTGAGTATTTGTCACGCTTCACTCTTGGTAAGCCAACTACAGTTGAACTGGGAGTTGAAAAACAAGGATATAATTTTAATAACAACTGCTAGGATAAAATCCACTTCCCGTAAAGCTTTCCATCTCATGTTTTCCACCAGCTATTCTGTGTGGCCAAAAGGTCCCCTAAGATGCTTTTGCTTCTCAAAGCAGTTTAAGAATTTAGAATGGTTGCCATTAGGTATAATGAGTTTTTCCTTATTATGGTAAGGCCAAGAATTTAACTTTGAAAATGGATTGCCATTAAGGAAAAGTTCCACTGATAAAAATACACCTAAATTTTCTGACAAAGTCTCTGGTTCAACTGTATATGCTTTCATGAAGTGTTTATAATCAGATATGAAGGTATTGAACTTTTATAAACAGAATTAGAAAACATTGATAACATTTTAAATGTAAACCATATGAGTAGTATTAAAAAGGTGGCAAGCAAAAGAGGCATTACACTTTTGTAATGTGACATATCTGAGTTTCATATCTTCCATATGGAATAAAGTTTGCTATCTGGATGTTTGTCTTTTTAGTAACAAATTATAGCAGTAATTTATTAAAACAAATCTGCAAATTCGCACCTCCAATGATACACAGAAAAAGGGAATTTATATGAGTATGTAAGAGGAAAAGTTAGTTTTATATGAGGGATACATTTTGTACTGATGTAAAGGCAAGTTTATCCAACTTACTCTGGATAAGGGTCAGGGACATTAAACCTCTTACATAGAAGCTTGTCAGGGTGCCACTCAAAAGTGTCTCGGGTGAGCTTCCCAAACATCTTCATCTTCACAGCTGACTGTTTGTCGCCGACATCATTCTGGGAAAAGACATGCATTCTGTTTCCTCAAGTGGTCACACAATTGACCTGACTGCTCTTCCATATAAATATTTTCAAGCAATCTTCTGGAATTACGAAAAGAGCTCGTGCTATAACATTTTTGTTCAACCACATTGGAAACTAAGGCATAAAATGGTTTCTTATTCTACTATGCCATGTGTATTTTGATCTTTTAACTAAGTGGTTTAAAGTATTTGGCTATACAGTGTTTTAATTTTAAAGGTCACCAGGTAGGGACATGATGGAGACAGACCTCTTGGTCTCGAGGGACTTCAACCTGATCGGAATCATCTTCCTCCTTGGCATGAGTGAACCTGGAGGACAAGGTCGAGTGGGAAGACACATACAGCAGGGCCGCCCGAGCAAACTCATCCCGCTCGCGGCCTCGCTCCCACTCTGTCATACTGGGATCCAGACAACGTTCCAGGGCATCTGTGGTACAGAGAACAAGAAACTGTTTCACTTCTAGGAAAAACATGGGGCTTAAAGGAGAATATCTGCTGGGCACCACTATCTCCCTGTGCGTTTCATGGGGGAGGTACTTGGCAGGTAATATTGCTCTTTCCTTCAAAGTGATGCTTTTACTGAATTCTGTCTACTAAATATAAAAGAGAAAACCATTTGGGAGGCTAATGCTTGGTTAAATCTTCAGAAGCAAGGAACTTGTCACCACTGCCAGACAGTGATAAGTTGATCCCAACTACATCTCTGTGTTTTGTCAGAAAAACACTCTTTCCCCAACCTTTTCTTTTTAAATTTGACAAACATTAGTGATGTGGGTTCTTAGTTAAAAGTAAAGGCACAATAAATGGAATTTATATTCCCCAAAGATCTGTTTTTGAAAAACAACACAATTTGCTGACAACCTCTCGCAAGGACTACTGCATATAACAGCACTCCCTTCCCTCATCCCTGCCATATTTACTGCATAGATCACAGGGTGATTTTTTTCCCCCATGTAATGGTTCAACAGCCAACTACCTTTCTAAGTCAAATTTTAAATATGATTTAGGACTGGATGGTTAGGATCTTAAGATAAAGTGGGAGATGACATTGGTATGAAATGTGAAATGCAACACTTATAGAATCAAGCATTTGCAAACAGCCAGTGGTCTGTAATTTAGCATTAGCCATGCCAAGGCATAGGCATGTTCTCTATTTAAACAGCTATCTCTGGGCCTGAGATCTAGAGAAACAAAAGCTAGTTGTTCGTGCTTTCTGAGGTCAAGAGCCAGGGCCTGAAACCTTTGCACTGTTTGCAGCAGGATAAAGCAAAAACACTGGCAGAACAGGATATCTCCACTTTAAGTCTGGGACCAGGATGAGAACAGTGAGAACGCTACCCTTCCCTGGCTGAGATTGGGAGATCCAGGCCTAGCACTCACCTTTCTGACCCTGTTTCATATGTACTAAGAACTCTTCATATCGTTTTTGCTTTTCTGGATCTTTTGCAAAAGGTTTGAAGTTGCTAGCTCTTGTGGTGGCTGCCCCACCACCCGATGGCATGTGCCAAGAGCAGTGTCCAACATCTGCAGAGGAGGGCTGAGTTCTGCTGCTTAGGGCATTCTGGGCCAGACTCCTGGCCTTGAGTTGAGCTGCTTTAAGGTCAGTTGCCTGCTTCACTTCTTTGATTCTCTCTTTATCTTTTTGAGACAGAAATTCTAACACTGAAGTAGCTGAGCCTAAATAAAAACAGTAATAAGAAGAGATGAAAAGTATCATAAGACAACTATATATACATTTCTCTGTCATACATTGTCAATATCACAAATTTACATAATTGCAGATGAGCATTTTATCTTTAGTATTTCACTTATATTCATATATCCCTGTGAAATAGTAATAAAATAATCGGACTCCTATTTTACAGTTGGCAAAAAGGGAGGTTAACATTTGGACATTTACAGGGCATGTGAGTGGTCCAAGGATGAGGAACCTGACATCCCAGGCTCCAGAATTCCAGCCTGTGGGGGCCACCACTTTCATAGTCCCTGCTTCAGAGCACAGCTATCCACCACGCACGTGCTCACTGCGTCCCCACTCCACACAGGCACTGGCCCAGGGGCTAGGAGGACAATGTTAATGAGGTCACCCTCTCACTAGGGAGGGAGATGGACAGGAAAGAAGCCAAAGATCAACACTATGCAGGAGTGACTGAGGGTGACCTAGATGAGGGGCTCATAGTGGGGGGAGGCATAACTAGCTTCTATGATAGTCAGGAAAGGTCTGAAAGGCCTCTCAAAAGAGATAATATTTGAGCTAAGTCCTAAGTTTTTTTTTTTAAAAAAAAAAAGGGTTAGGCCAGGTGCTGTGCTCACACCTGTACTTAGCACTTTGGGAGGCCAACACGCAAGGATCGCTGGAGGCCAGGAGTTCAAGACCAGCCTGAGCAACACAGAAAGACCCTGTTTCTACAAAAAATAAGAAAAATTAGCTGGGTGTGGTGGCGCAAGCCTGTAGTCCCAGCTACTCGGGAGGCTGAGGCAGAAGGATTTGTTGAGCCCAGGAATTGGAGGGTATAGTGAGCGATGATTGGGCCACTGAACTCCAACCCGGGCAACTAAGCAAGACTCTGTCTCTTTAAAAAAAAAAAAAAAAGCCAGACTCACAAAAATATGAGGGGAGAACAGAGGCAGAGGAGACAGGAAACACAAAGGCCCTGAGGTGGTATCATGGTTGGCAGCTTCAAGGGGCAAAAAGGAGGAGGATAAGGCTGGACTGCAGGAGGGCTAAGGGAGAGTGGTATAAGATGTGGCTTGAGAGACAGGCAGCAGCTGGATCACACAGGGCCTTGTGGGGAGTCTGGATGTTTCTTTAAGTGTTAGAGGTACTGGAAGTGTTAAGGGTGGCACTGATATAATCTGGCTCATCTAGCTGCTGTTGAGGGGAATGGATTGCAGAGGGGAAGGAGGGCAATAAGGAGACCAGAAAGGTGGCTGCTGCAGCAGTCCAGGCAAAGGAAGATGGGGCTCAGACCAGAGTGGAAGCAACAGAAATGCAGACAAGCGGATGGAGTCCCTGCATGTTGGAGGGAGAGCCGAGAGAGCTTGCTGGGGGACTGGGTAGGGCCAAGGGAATGAGGGGAAGGGAGGAGGGATTCCTACGTTCTGGTCTGAGTGGTGGGTCACTGGCGGTGCCATTTACTGAGAGGGGGAGACTGAAGAAGAGCAAGTGTGGGAAGGAAGTGGGGAACCAAGAGTTCTATTTTGGTCAGTTATATCTGAGATACTTATTAGGCTCCCCAATGGTAATGATGCATACATAACATGAGCCCCTAAAAGTCAAGTCCACCTCTCATAGTGGGTCTTTTTGCTGTACATGACAGGGGATTCTCCATGCCTTTCCATGCTTTCAGGCACACTCAGTCCTTTTAGGCTTTTGGGAGATTCTTTCCCAGGCTGTGCAGAGAAGGTGAAGGTACACATGTCACTGGTCTTAACCATACTCCCAGATAATTATCAAAAGTCTCAGAACAGCTGAGCTTATAACAAGGGCTGTGATTTTAATAACACAACCCAAACTGAAGGTAGAAAAACAAGTCTTAAGAAGTAAAGGACACGTACACCATTACAAATGCCATTTATAATAAACAATGTTATTCCCACAGTTTGGGGATACAAAATCATGTAAAAAACTTCAGTGGGAAAACGACTTTCCATTTTGATTTTGATAACTCAGATTATTTTAAATGTAATGATTTCAATCTTCTCCATGGCACATACCTTGAATAGGTGTCTCTCCTAGCAATTCCGCCCGCTTGGAGGCATTCAATTGGTGCCTATGTGTCCCTGGGTCATGTATTGCCTTTCCAGCTGACTCTGATAATACCTGAAGTAAGTGGGAGTTCTCGGAGGTTGCAGCTACCACAGGTCTGAAATAATGCACTGGTCGATAGTCTCTTGGCAACTGAGGGGGTGGATAAATCTTAAAACAAACCCCAGAAAATACAGCCTTCAAGATCACGTTTGATTTAACCAGGAAAACCCATTACCTCTGAGCATTGTTAACCCCACCCCTTCCCAGGCTAACACTCAGCAGGGAGGTAGCACTGGAACAGCCTAGCCAGGTGTCCAGCCAGCATCCGTTCTGGATTGGAGCCATATTATTCCAGTGGTCAGACATTTTATCCCCCTGCCCACTTCTACAGAGAGATGTTAATATGCAAGTTTCATATAATGAAAACAATAAAGATGATAACAGATCACACAAGGTAATGGCCTACATGCAGAACTGGACCACAATAAGTGAGAAAATTTAGAAAACTAAGATTCAAAGCATAGAAAAAAATAACTTCAGTTATTTTTAAATTCAGAGTTTTTTTTTCTGGTTACATTTCAGTTCCAAATTGAAGCTGCAGGTCTTATTTTATGATCCAAGGTATTTTTAATTTAAAAGCTGACTGAACTAAAATCGAAATATATTTGGGAAATCTGGGTATTTTTAATACTGACAGGCATTAATGATAACAGAACAGATAAGTTAAAAGAAAGTATTAGATAATTTTAAATAACTGTGCTAAATGGTCTCCCTTGCTCTTGGTCTAACAAACACATATTTTAGGACATCCCTATGTAAGCTGTTTTCAAGATTTTTAAGCTACCTGAAAGCTGGAGCGGGGTCAACTCTGAACTCTGTAGAAGTAAAGCACTGACCCCTCTCTGCCTGTGGTTCTTAGTCCCAGGTGCATACTGGACTCACCTGAGGAGTTTTAGTAATATTGATGCCTGCATCCCACCCCCAGAAAGTCTCATACAATTGGAGTATCCCAAGCTCCCCAGGTGGTTGTAAGGTGCAGCCTGGGTTGAGCACCTGACACAAAGAAAGTCCATAAAAGAGTGGTATTATTGGCCGGGCACAGTGGCTCACGCCTGTAATCCTAGCACTCTGGGAGGCCAAGGTGGGAGGATCACTTGAGGTCACGAGTTTGAGACCAGCATGAGCAACAGCGAGACCCAGACGCTACTAAAAATAGAAAAAACAGCTGGGCATGGTGGTGCCTGCCTGTAGTCCCAGCTACTCGGGAGGCTGAGGCAGGAGGATCGTTTGAGGTGCAGTGAGCTATGATCAGGCCACTGCACTCGAGCTGGGGCAACAGAGCAAGATCTTATCTCAAAAAAAAAAAAAAGTGGTATTATCATCGTCAAAAAACCCTATTTTTCATCATCTTAGACTGATCACCTTCTTGAAACACACAGACTTCCACATCAGCCAGAAACAGTCTCATGTCACCACCACACAAAAATCCAGAGGAGCAAGGCAGAAAGGAGGGGTGTGTCACCACTCTTCTTTACCTCCTCTGTTAGATCACAAGCATTTCTCTCCCTCCACCAAATCATTGTTCTGTTTGGCCTCCAGACCCAGATCTAGAGGACTTGCCCATCTGTGAAAGGCTGGCTGATAGCCCTCCTCTGAATTGCTCCTGCCCAAAGCCCTACTCCAGCCAGGAGCTCGCCAGGAACCCCTGGCACTTTGTCTCTCTATCCAGGGCCCTTTGACCAACTACACTGTATTTGGGTGTCTGCCATGCTCACTGGATGGGAGCTACTTGAGGGACAGGATTTAGCCCTATTTATCCTTGAACCCTAAGTCAAGTGAGTACTTCTTCACCATTTTTCAACTATGCTTCCTTTTCATACATGTAAAAGACCTGTATTCCCCTTTAATGTTATTTGACATTTCTGGTAATAATAGCAGCTTACTATGTGCTCAACACTGTTCTAAATGTATTCTGCTCACTGTAACAACACATTAACTATCACGACAAAACAAATCAAAGCTGCTCCCTAGTCTCCTCTGTTCTGGAGAACCACAGGCCACACTTTAGAAGTACTTAACAAATATTTGCTGAATAAAAAACAGACAGCTGATTAAAGGATGGGATGATCTGAAACAGGATTGCTGACAAGGCAAATGGCCAGGTGCCCCTCCTGAGCTGGCCAGCACCCCAACTCCCTCCTGAGCATGTGCTTGTAAGCAGGTCGCTTTGATGGGGGTTAGAAGAAGAGCACTACTAGGCCTAAAAGCAGAAAGTCATGAAACTCCCAAAAAAACACCATCTGGGAAGGTATGCGGAGCTTTCCTCGGGATTTACCCACCTGCACACAGCTTCTCTCCCTTCTGTAGGGGCCCCTGCTAGGGAGTGCAGGGACTGTGCCCATGTAGCTTCAGAATATCAGGAGTCAGGCCTGTGGGCTAGTATGCCTTTGAACATTTTCTACTTTTCCTCAAGTTACATTGCCCCTAGAATTATATCAATTTTATTCTTCAACCAATTTCTGATGTAGGTCTCATTTAATGGAAATAACTATTGACTTGAAGTTCGGATTTAAAACATTAGCAATTAGATGTTTTGAACACAATGTGGCTACTGACTGACATTTCTAATGCAGAATATGTTTTCTTAGACAATCACTAGTAACTAGGCTGTTGCTTTTTTTTCCCTTACCTATGCATCAAGAAGCAAAGCTGTTGGCTTTCTGAAAACAGAATTTACTTATCTTTTCAATTGTTTAATAACTCAGATTACATAGCAGCAAATATTTTAAGGTAAAAAAAAAAGTTTTCTTACTTTTTTAGAAGATAAAGGTTTAGAAGCCAAGGAAAATCCATCCAAAATCTTGCCAATGTAGCGAAGATCTTTCTCTGATTCTACAAAAATGATGTCATTGATTAATTCCAGAATTAGAGACAATTAGAATAAGACAAAAGACGTCAGCTTTTTATCTCCAAGAACATAAATAGTATGTGTCATACGTGATATCATTCAAAGAGGAAGAAAGAATGGCATGCAAAGCCCTCACACCTCTGTTGACTCAGTGACTGGTGGCCCAGCCCACACCACCCTCAGCAGATTAGGCTGCCCAGGACATGAGGCTGTGGCCCTCCAAGACAAGTATCTCAATGTATTTCTAGAAAAAGTACCTTAGGTTGTAAGCCAAGGGGCACCAAAGGATATTCTCTATGGAGCAAAAGATCTTAAGAAAAACCACCAAGAGGACAAGCATAGGTAAAAATAAAAATCATAACTGTGAGAGAAACTAGGTGAAGAACCACAGGGAGATGACCTCACAAGTTCCTTAGCAACAATCTAAATAAGGCACCAAAGGCAATACAACCAGGTCAGCCTGTAATCTAATCTTAGTACAAACTAAAAGGTACTTTTGTCTTTTTCTCAAATGAAATTCTAACAAGAGATAAAGATCACAAAGTTAGAAAACTGAACGACCAACATCCTCTGACTTGGAGTTGGGGATTGTCCACCAGTCCTGGAGATAGTCCCATCGACAAGGTCCCTTTGGTTTGATTCTCAAGGATTTCCTGCACACAGTGGTTACGCCAGAAGTCCATATACATGAACTGCACTTTCAGTACCAAAAAGCCCCTTCTACGTGACAACCGTGAGCTTATACAAGCTAGGTGTTCAGTCCTGAAGCAGGAAGAGCCTGCAGTGTGGATGAGCTAAGGTTTTTAACCACTGATAATGCAGCACCACTGTGTAACCACCCTCCCCACAAAATCATTCTTTGTACTTCAATTCATGTTGAACTTTTCTACCAGCTTCTACAAGTTCCTAAAATTCTGTAGGGCAGTTTGGGATTAAATTTCACATTCTTGGAATTTTGTATTCTTTTAAAACCCAGAAATTTCATTTTTATGGACTTATTCTGAAGAATTCTGAAGAAATAAACAAATGTACATAAAGACATAAGCATAAGAATATTCATTATAGCCCTATTAATCATGGAACAAAGGAAGAACAATTTCAAAATCAACCGTGGAGGCTGGGTAAAATAGAGATTCACTGAATGAAAAAGCACAGTCAGAACTACAGATGTTATGGCTCTGGGGTGGGAGAGAAGTAGCAGCTGAGGGACAGGGACCACAGCAGAAAGGGATAATGGGGGGGCTGGGGCTCAGGGGGATGAACCCGCCCAGGCTTGATGGGGGCAGGGTGGGAACTGATCAGCTGGGGGCAAAGGTGTTGTATAAAGGAAAAGAGAAAGATGTGGTTCCGGAGGCAGATTAAAATATACATGTTATTATCGATTATGAATTATTATAGAATTGACATGTTAATGTTAATATTATTAATATATTATTGATAATTAATATAATTAATAACTGATATTAATATAGAGATACGATATTATCAATTTTATTCTCCTACCAGTTTCTAATGTATGTTTAATTAATAAGTAATATATATCAATTTGTTATACATTACTGAAAATATTAATGAAGTGTTAATTATACAAACATAAAATAATATAATCTATACTTACATATTAATTATAAGATAGTATAATAATTAATATATTAATATTATATGTCTTCTTTTAAGTTATAAAAATAATTCATAGTCTTGGTAGAAAAATTAGAAACTATAGGTAAAAGAAAGCACAAGCAGCCTAATCACCACCCGGAGGTAACATCTACTAACATTGGGTGCATACCCTTCCATCTTATATAAAACCCTAGGTTCATTTTGTGGCAATGACGACACAGGCCTCTAAGACTTACACAGTGCTTGCTGTGTGCCAGGCCCATTCTAAGCCCCTTATGTACAATACAATCTGTATGAGCTAGGTATGTCACTGTCATCCTCATATTCCAGACAAGGACTCCAAGGCACCGAGAGGCTCAGTAGCTTGCCCAGGGAGGTAGCTGATAAATGGGCAGAGCCAGGACTGGAACCTAGGCAGACTGTCTTCAGAGTCTGTGTTCACAACCATTACCCAAGCTATATCTAAAAACTGCTTGCACCGCTGATTTTCTTCTAGAAATGTAAAACAGACATCACTGGGGGAGTGATGCTCACATTCATATATTCTTCTGTGATACTTACATTATTTCAACATGTATATTTTTTAGATATATTTGACAATCTAAAAAGTTAGTTAATATAGAGATAAAAAGCTAGATCAAACTTTATCTCAATACAGCTAAAAATGTCTGAATAGATTGTTTCATCCCAGCTCTCTCCTCATTTAGGTTGTTGTTATTACAGTCATGTGCTGCATAATGACATTTCAGTCAATACATATACAACGGTGGTCCCATAAGGTTATAACAGAGCTGAAAAATTCCTATCACCTAGTGATATCATAACTCTCATAACATCGTAGCTCAACACATTACTCACATGTCTGTGATGATGCTGGTGTAACCAAACCTACTGTGCTGCAGTCATAAAAGTCTAGCACATACAATTATGTATAGTACATAGTACTTGATAATGATAATAAATGACTATGTTACTGGTTTATGTAGGTACTATACTATACTTTTTATCATTATTTTAGCATGTACTCCTACTTATAAAAAGAGCTAACTGTAAAACAGCCTCAGGCAGGTCCTTCAGGAGGTATTCCAGAAGGCACTGCTATCACAGACAATACATAGGACAACTCCATGCATGTTATTTCCCCTAAAGACCTTCCAGTGGGACAAGATGTGGAGATGGAAGACAGTGATATTGATGATCCTGACCCTGTGTAGATCCTAGGCTAATGTGTATGTTTGTGTCTTAGTTTTTAACAAAAATGCTTAAAAAGTAAAAAATAAATTTAAAAAATTAAAAATATGAAAAAGTTTACAGAATAAGGGTATTAAAAAAAGAAAATATATTTTGTATGTGTTTGTGTTTTAAGTGAAGTATTATTACAAAAAAGTCAAAAAGTTACAGCAGGCTAAGGATAATTTATTACTGAAGAAAGAAAAATTTTTTATAAATTTAATGTAGCCTAAGTATATAGTGTTTATAAAGTCTACAGTAGTGTACAGTCCTAGGCCTTTACATTCATTTGCCACTCACTCACTGACCCATTCAGAGCAACTTCCAGTCCTGCAAGCTCCATTCATGGTAAGTACCCTACGCCCTATATAGGTGTGAACCATTTTTTATCTTTTATATCATATTTTTACTATGCATTTTCTATGCTTAGGTATGTTTAGATACACAAAGACTTGCCATTGTGTTACAATGGCCTACAGTATTCAGTACAGTAACATGCTACACAGGTTTGTAGCCTAGGAGTAATAGGCTATATATACCATATAGCTTAGGTATGTAGTAGACTATACCATCTAGGTTTGTGTAAGTATAATCTATGATGTTCACATGACAAAACTGCCTAATGACACATTTCTCAGAAAGCATCCCTGTCGTTAATGGACACATGACTGTAATGTAACCAAAGTACAGAGGGTGCCATTTATTCAGTCTTTGGTGCAGGTACTATGCCAAACACCAAGTTATGCCATTTAATCTTCACAAAAACCTCTGGAGTAGATTTTATCCTCACTTTACAAATGAGGACTCTGATGCTCAGAAAGGTTATGAGCCTTGCCCAAAGTCACACAGTTGGGCAGTGGAGAGCTGGCATCCAAATTCAGGTATGATTGACTCCAAATCACATGCCACTAATACCTACTCCAGACTGTCTTCCCCCTGTAACCTTTTCTGGAAAGAAAAACCAAAATACTATTAATACTTAGAACCATAGGATCTGAATCACTATAGACTCTGACTTGAAATTCAAATTGTGTTGAGAGATATCCATCTCTTATCCCAAAAAGAGTCCCCTAAGAGCCAGGGACTCCAGTGAGGAGACAGGCTGGACACCAAACTCCATCTTGCTGCACGCTGTTGGTGTATCTACCACCCAGTCCCCAGGCCCGATCTCTGACCTGCTGCTTGAGTTGGCCTACTTTAGCCACCTGCCCCGTTCCTCAAGCTCTGAGTGCTTCCCTCTGACTCCCTGACAGCTCTGACCAGCTACATGGGCACCTGTCCATGCATTCACTTCTCTGATTCCAGACCTCTCCCTCCTCCCCACCTCAGCCCTGTCTTGACAGCTGGCTTTGGCCTTGGCCTGGTCTAAACCCTGCTTCTGTCTTACCACCCACACTGGGCCTCTCTTCTCCCTACTTTGTTTCTCACCCTGCATCTTTGACCAACAACCCCCTAAGCCACAGAGGCTGACACTCCAGTATCGATCTGGCAATCCCTTCTCCCTGATATCCTGACACTGGTCCTACCATCGAGTGTGGGTCTATGGAATTACCTTTCTGACTTTTATATTGCCTAGGTGCTGTCCAGCCATAGAGTCCATCTCCAGGCTCCTCGTCCTTCAAAACAGTGTCGTACTTGGATAGAGTTTCTGTGGCATAGATATCATCATCTTCCTCTTCCAGAGCACCTACACCAAAAGCCTTCAAAAAACAAGGTTTCAAATTGAGCAATCATAAGTTCTAGGTATGTCTGCACTGAAGGATAAAGCTATTTTAAGGATATGATTGAAGAGACCACATGAGCACTTCAAGATCACCAAGAGAGAAACGAATGGGAACGAAAACAGTGACCAAAAGTGAGTGCCGCTCCTCCGGTGCTGGGGCTGCCCTCCAGCTCCTGCAGCAGCCATGGCACCAGGTCTTAGCACAGGAAGAGGAGTACAGAACACACCCAAGTAGCAGCGCAGAGGCAGAAATGGGGCCTCAAAAAGGAGAAAGGCAAAAATGTTCATCTACTGATCAACATGGCCTGGGGTCAGTGCTGGGGACCAGGGTCTGAAGACTACTGCTACGCTAATGGCTGCTGTAAGAACTCCTAATCTTTGTGGGAAACAGCCTCCAAGAAGTATCATTTTTGTTAAAAGGATAGGGAAAAAAAATGTATAAAAAGAAAAGGTAATAATGAAATAACAAAGTAACCATTTCCTAAATGCATTTTAAGAAAGAAACTCTGAATCAATTTGAGGGAATGGGCAATCAGTAAAAGCTCTCTACCCTCCCAAAAGTAAAAAAGCAAGTCTCCTGAGTAAAAATTACCCCAGTGTTTGTGACTTAAGGCTTGCAGCACTAGGAAATTGTCCAAGAGGTGGTAAAACTTGGACCTAAACTCGGAGAGGCAGATTGCAATTTGACTATTACTAAATCAAAGGGGCAAGAGTGGTTTTCTGCTCAGCCCCACCAGGGTGAGAAAACAACCCTCTTCCCTGAGAACACACAAACTCCACCAAGAACATTAGGCACAGGCTCTCAGGAGCCAATTATTAAAATCAGGAAGGTATGTTTTACCTGTCTCCAGAATCAATCCTAAGGAAAATATAACCTGCACGAGTGCCTACTATGGGGCAAATCTAATATGGAAAGCATACTCATTTGTCAATGGCTCCACCTTTATGACACAGAAACCCTTTTACCTGGCCTGAAATTCCCAATTTTCTTCCTTTATTCAGTCCAACATCTCCAAGAAGATTGTCAGCCCCCTCAGAACCACCACCGAAAAGATTAAAATGTTCTCCCGAAGTTCCAAACAATGCTTGGTGGGGATCCAGGCCCTTGTAAGCCAGTCCATGCACATTATCTTTAGGTGTAAAATCCACAGGTGTGACATCTTTGGGTGCAAAGGTCACATTATCAGGCAAGTAGTCATCATCTTCATCCTATTTCCAACATTTAAAGTGGAATTAAGGTGAGTCACTGTATGGCGTAAAGTAAACCCATAAAATACTATTTTGAAATGCAGTGATTAATTCCAAACAGAACAATTATCAACCTTTCATTTATGCTGTTACAAATGACTAAATCACGTCCCTGTATCACAAATGATACTAACACAAACAACTCCATTTTATGAATCTAAACAGACTTGGGACATCTATGGTGCTGGCATGTTGCTGAATATATTATCTGACATAATGAGGATAGTTTTAGGGTGTGAATATTTCACCATACAGTAATGAGATCTGACTGATTTCTACAATTATTTCTGACCCTAAAATTTCACAGTCATAAAGTAACAGGTGCTACTGTACCAAATTGAAGGTCAGTCATCTCAAACAATACCTCAGATCCTTCAGAGCCTCCAGGGGGTAATGCGCAGCCATAGATTTTTACTCCAGGATCTATTAAGAAAGATTTCAAAAGCATTTGTCATGAGTGACTAAAAATAAAAAACCCAACTCACTGACACTCTACAGAGGTACATGACTGTGCTTATAATAGGTTCTACAACTTTACGGTCAGAGGCAGATCACTAGGGAATCGTTTTCCACCAGCCCCTGCCCTACCCATGCTCTGGCAATAATGTGCTCAATGAGTAGCCACTATTGCCCTAACACCAAGGAGAACCAAAAAGAAACAATTGCTGACCTCAAAGAGTTCACTCACAATCTGGCTAGGGAGACTAAGGGCAAGGAATAAGTAGAAAATACACATGTTAAACTGTGACGCAGTTTTGGCAAGGGTAGGAAACACAAACTTTTCATATGCTGCTGGTGGGAACATAAACTAGTATAACCCTTCTGGAAGCTATCGTGCATTACACATAAAAAGCCTTAAAATACATGCATACCACTTGGCCCAGCAATTCCATTTCTTGGAACTTGTAGCCATTAAAAAATATGCTGCAGAATTAACGACAATCAATATACACACCAGGTTTCTGTCGGCGTGGCCTTCTCTTTACTCGAGGGCCGACTCCTTGTCCTTCTTTCCAACCCATTTTTCTTAGCAATTCAAAACCAACAGATAATCTAGGATATCAAGGCATTGAAAAGGGACTTTTTAAAACAACATTAGCGAACAGTATGACATAAGCAGTTTCTGAGTTCCTGCCCAGCTCCTAGGCCTGTCTTGCTTCGGCCCTTTCCCTCACCCGTGTCAGAACTGCATGATCCTGCCATTCCAGCCACAGCTGACTGCACTTGGGGTGCATACCTGACCTGGGGAAGTCAATCAGATGTCTTCTTTCCTGGGCCTTTGGAATGGGCACATAGGGACTCTATTCTAGATAGTCCTTGTCAAGGCCTAGGGCACCGTGAAGGTCTGAGACTGCCACATCAGGCCATGTGCCCAGTAGCAGAACAATGAGGTACACAGAAAGAGAAGGTACAATGAGGCAGACAGGAGAGAACCCATAAGGCCTGGGAGGCAGATGGGGAAGGGAAGTCACCGCAATTCCTAACAGCTCTCCAGCCTCTGTGAGCCCCAGCAGCACGGCTAGCAGCTAGAGCTCTTGAGCACTCCATGCAGTGACGGTGCAAAACCCTTTTGGCAAAACCCCCTTTATCACTTAGACTTTTAGCCTAAGAAAGCTTCTGTTACTTGCAATCAAACTATCCCTAAGTAAGATAATCATACACATGCAAAGCACTGATGCTAAGATCAGAATAGTCAGCATTAAATTCTTCTCACTTTGCTGGCGTTATGAGGTCATCAAGCAGAGTGGCTCCAGGAATAGGGGCAGTAGCAGCTGCCAACTGCCTGGCCTTTTCTCGTATTCTATCTTTGGTTTTTGAAGCAAAATCATCTGTGGTAACAATCGCTTTAGGTGCTATTCCAAATTCACTAAGATCCTTCAAAAAAAATTCAAACAGAATTATATTATTTGGAAAGTAATTAAACATGATATATCACATAGCTTTATCTCTTTTTCTTTTTCTTTTTTTTTTTTTTTTTTTGGGTGGAGTAACTTGCTGCATTAGTTTCTTACAGCAGCTGTAACAAAATACCACAATCTGTGTGGCTTAAAACAACAGAAATGCATTCTCTCACAGTTCTGGAGCCTAGAAGTCTGAAATCAAGGTGTCAGCAGGGCCTTGCTCCCTCTGAGACCCTGGATAGAATCCATCCTTGCCTCTTTGTAGCTTCTGGTGGTGGCCAGAGCTTCTTGGCTTGCAGCTGCATCACTTCAATTTCTGCCTCTGTCATCACATGTTGTTCTCCCTGTGTCTCTGTCTGTTTCTGTTTTTTCTCTCTTTTTTCTTAAAGAGATGGAGTCCTGCTCTGTCGCCCAGGCTGGAGTGCAGTGGTGTAGCTTTATTTCTCTTTTTAAAAAAAGTTAAAACTACAAAACTTAGCTCAGGATCAGGAGAGCAGCAGACTCTATATACTGAATCGAGAAGCTCATGCTCACATAAGGTAAGGCCAGCGGCCAAGGGCAGAGAATGACAGTAGCTGCTCATTGGGGCCACAACAGGCACTACCAAGCTGGAAAGATGGGAAGTAAGGGCCGTGTTCTTCTTAACAATATTCCAAAGGTCAAGTGTGAAGGGGACAAAGCTTAGATTCACAGTCAGTAAACATTTGTGAGAGCCCACGTGCCAGGCCTTGAGTCATGTGCTTTTGTATTTACTAGAGCAGATGTTATTGGTTGCTTTTCCAACTGCTTGCCCCTTCCTCTTTCCTTGCACAGCCCTAATGTTGTCCAGGCACCTGCCTTGCTCTGTACCACCATACACTTCAGGAGTGGTGCCCCAGTGTCGGGGGCAGGGGGGCAGGCTTAGGGAATGGGGTTTGTGTCTTATCTAAGCCAGTCATTTTGATCCCATTTCCCTTGCCAGGGACTGCTTTAGGAATGGACATGTAAAAACAATTTGCCCAAGCAGATGTAGAGAAAATTCACTGCAGGACTCACGTGAAAGGTTTCTTTGCTCTCCAGAAAAGAAACCAAGAGGAAAGTCCTCCTACTAGGTAATGTCATTCTGGATGTGCCACCTGGAACTCCTGTAGCCATCTTGCAGCCACGAGGAGAGGTAGCGTAAGGACAAGCTGACATGCAGGAAATGACTGAGAAGACAGCCCGGGGCCTCACTGACATCTAGACTTCTTGCTACATGAGATATGTTTTCTTACAGATTATGCTACTAAAAAAATGAAGGAGACCTCTCTTTCCTCTTACCTGCAGCCTAAAGCATGCTGATATAAGTATTTTATCATGGATAAATCCATGGCTAGGTTCTAAGGTAAAACAAGTTTAATTTGGGTCCAGTCACTCACTGTTCCTTAAACTGCAGTGTGTGCGCATAAGTTACTGTGGAAAGCTGCAGACTCAGCACTGAGGATACTGTGTTTTTGGGGCAATTGGGGCTTTATTGAGTAAATTTGCCAATACATGACTTTCCCTTTACATTCCTGACTTTAGAAACTGGCCCCATGATAAAATGCTACCCCAATGAACAAGAATCCACTAGTGAACAGGGCATTGTAGTCCAAATACCTATAAGGTAAAGCCTTACAAACAAAGAGGATATCGTACATTGGACTTTCTGGGGAGAGAGAAGGCACTACAACAACCAACTACACACGTTCCACCAGCTAACTGGCAATTAAAGTTTTGCACACCCACCTCTTCATCCATAAAATCTTCAGGACCAAGAACAGATTTGTCTGCTCTGTTCTGTCGTGAAGACACAAAGGTAGAGGGTGTCCATCCTAGAAAGAAAAGTGTTTAGAACTTTACAATACTAGATAGTATTCTGGTCTATAACTACATAATTAAATAACATGTATGGACTTGAAACTCCCAATAACTACAAACTCTTAGCTACTTCTCACTGATTATATACACATATATTCCACATAAACTTGTTTTTAATCCCTATATCCCCTATTGTCAGAACTTAGCAGATACAGTGAGGTTTCTCCATAAGAACTTAGAACCAAGAGAAATCAAATTATGTGTTGAAAGTTAAACTGTGACATGAACACAAATAGATATGAGCAGAAAGATACAAGGTCACCTTAAAATGCAAGACCACTCTGAGACCAGCAGGACAGCAATCTGCACTAACATATTAACACATCTAAAGGAACAATCTGTCAAGGTACAGTAGTCAGCCACAAAAGGATGCACAGAGTCACAGAAGCAATCCAGGCAGCATTCAGGGTACCCTGGCCCAAGGATTCAACCTGGCTGGTCCAAGGGCAATGGCTGTGCCAGGCCCTGAATTCCATCAAACACCTGAGTCCTATAACTAACACCCTTGTTCCCTGACCATGGTCACCAAGCATGTGCCGTATCTATAGAGAGAGAGCACTTTGGAGGTCAAACATATCTGTAACTGCTGCAGACAAACTTTTTTAGTTTTCTCTAAGAGTGATGCACCTCCTTTCTGATTCTCCCCAAAGGTCCTGCAGAGCTAAGGAATTTGGGGAAGGTCTACTCCTGGTGGATGGGCAGAGCAGGTTTCTGAGTCAGCCTGGGAGACACCCCAGACAGCAAGACTAAGCTCTCCTGGGCAACACCCTGGGCCCAGCACCTTCCGCATTTTGCATTTCTAGAGTCTTTCTCCTACTTCTGTAAAGATCTTGAGTCTGACACTCCTGCTGATAAAGAGATATTCCAGTGTATTAACTTATCACAGTCTACCTGATTAATTTCCCACAAGGAAAAGTAGGTTCTACTTTTGAATTATAATATACAACACAGTTATAATTATAACACATAGATGGGGTTGTTTCCTTTTTTTAAATTTTCTTTAGAATAAAGTGCCCAAAGTGGCATTATCAGACCAAACTATTCTCCAGAAATACTGTCTACAATTACCCAAGAGCCAGCCATATATTAGTGTGCTTCTTTCTTTGCAAATCCTTCTGTCATTTTTACCATTTTAATAGATGTTTTAGTTTAATAGTGCCCTGGTTATTTCAATTTGCTTAATAAGAAGCCTGAATACTCTACATAGCATTTCTATCTCCTCTCAAGTAAACTGTTCTAATACTTTGACCATTTGCTCATGAGGGACTGATCTTTATACATTCTGGATATTGAACTTCAATCATCTTATTTACCCCAAGTATTTTTCTTGTGTTACCTTTTTTTCTTTCTTGTATTGCTTTTCATCTTTATTTTACTATTATTGCTGCATACAAGTTCTTTTTAGATATATATTTATATATATATATATATATATATATATAAAAATAAAAGATCTGGCCCATCTTTTTCTTGATAATTGCTATGTGAGTTAATCAGTTCATCTTCCATTCATAACTGAGATATATAAAGCCATCTTCTTCCAGTTCAAAAAAAATGCTTCTAGGTTAAAACATTAAAAAAATTTAAACAATATGGATTATTATACTACATAATGTGAAAAATTTAATTGATTTTTCTCCAGGTGAAGAGCATGTAGGAACCAGTCATTCTGTGGTCCCCAATGACTGGAGAGAGCAGCTGGTGACACTATGCTGGCTCCTTAACTTCTCTGATGCTCAGTGGCCTCATCTGCAAGACACCTATGACACCTGTCCTCCTTACTCACTCACTGAGTCAGGAGAGACAGTCAATGATTAACGGAGAGAATCTGTGTTAACAGTACTTTGTGCTTGGCAAGACAATATAACACAGAAGTCATTATCATCATTTAATCATCTGGTTAGAATGTATCTATTTTTTACCAAGTGGAAGAAAACTCTTTCACCTTCAGCTTGCAACTAAACAACACACAAATTGACTCTGTAAACATTTCAAACATTCTAAGAACACAAAAGACCACAATGTATATAATAAAATGTTTAAAGAAGAAGTTTTTAAAAAGTGGGAGGTGGGGTAGGATCTTGCAATAATATCTCAATCATTTGCTTTAGCAAGATAATAACTAAAAGTAGGAAAACCGTACCTTCTTTTGAGCCAACAGTATTGAAGTACCCAGCAGAGAAACCTCCACTAAAGGCTCCATGAAATCGTTTATACCTTCCTTTTTCATCTCTGACAGTCTGATCCTGAAGAGGAATTGGTTTCTTTGGTCTTTCACCTGAAAAACAAATTTTTTTGAATGAAAAAGAGAGGTGAGTTAGAGTTTAGGGAAAATGACATTTCTTAAACATAATAAGTTGTTCACTTCTTATAACTTCAAATATAACCATTTATTATAAATAAAGTTGTTATTCCTAGACTTTACTTTATATGGTCTAGAAAACAATATATTTTATCAAGTTTATGTTAAAACTATGTTTCAGTAAAAATGACCTGCTTTTCGCACTCAATTGCATTACAAAAACGAGATTATATTGCGGGGAGGGCTCAAATAGATGAATTGAAATCTCCTGGCAAGGAAGGAGGCAAGATGCTGGCATGGTACACAGCCAGCATAGGTCTGTGACAGAAGGAAAACCTCCATACCTCTTCTAGAACTTCACAGCATCCCTGACTCCAGAATTTTTCCTTTGGTATTGCCCATTTTCCCCAACTTTAAGAGTTTCCTTAATTTCTGTGAATCTCCTGATTCCATAGTTACTGTTCTTTAAACTTATTCCTTTTCCTACTTTGTTGAAAAGACTGAGTTGTTACATCACACAAGCAAAAGCAGTTTAATCTAATATATTTTAGACGTAGTCCAAAAATTCCTTAGGTTTAAAATATCAGGTACTATGGCACAAATTACTGCCTAATTTTATCTATCCCAATTCAAAATCCTGAATTTATTTAAAACAAAAAAGTAAAAAAAAAAAAAAAATCAAGTTATTTTCAAAGGTTCAGAACAGAAAGTAGGTTATACAGGGTGTCCCAAAAGTCACCGTATACAGGGAAATGGGAATAAATATAAAAAATACTAAAAACATAAAATATAATATAAAATATAATATGAGTTTGTTGATTTTTCCTATGTATGGAGACTTTTGAAACACCCTGTATAGTGGTTGAGAGTATGGGGCTGAGAGTCACAGTGCTCTGGATTTTAAAGCCAACTCTACCTTTACTGGCATTGGACTTTGGTCAACTTCACATCTTTGTGACTCAATTTTCCTCTGTAAAATGGGAATGACATTAATATAATAGCTATTTCATAGAGTTGTTAGCAAATCAAATGATGCTTATAAAGTGCTTAGCAAGAAGAAAGACACATAATAAATACTTCAAAAGTGCTAGCTTCTATTGCTATTGTTATTACATATATTATAGTAGGTAAGATATGTCCTAAAGTCCATGTATACCTGTTACTTCAATAATTAAGCCAGTTTCTACTTTTGAAAAGGAGAACAAAATGTAAAGGAACTTCTAACCTCATAGTCCTAAACTCTCACTTACAGTTTGTAAGGTCTTTGGGTCATTCGGAGTATAACCCACAGCAAGGCAGTCAAGAGCTCAGGATTAAAGGCCAAGAGATCTGAGTTCAAATCCCCCTGCTCTACTACTTGTTAGCTTTGTGGTCTTGGGCAAGTTACTTAATTTCTCAGTCTCAGCCTCAGCTTAAGCTTAAGAAAGGGTTAAGCCTTTCTTAAGCCTCAGCCTCTACAACTGTAAAATTAGGATTATAACAAAGCCCATCTTTGTAAGGTGGTAACAAGGATTAAATACCACGTGTAGACAGTTGAGCACAGTCCCTGGTCATAGTGAAGCTCACTTAATATCACCTACAATGTCTTTTCACTCTAAACAACTGAACTACAATGTGGGTCCCATAATCCAACATTTTCACTATTTCTTAGAAATGCAGTACATATACTCCATTACTGCAATTGCACCTTTCATGATTCTTGCCTAAGGTGGAGTTTCTCAATCTCAGCACTATTGGCAGTTTGTCCTGGATAATTCTTTGCTGTGGGAGGATGTTCTGTGCACTGTAGGATGTTTAGCAGCATCCCTGGCTATAACATTAGATTCCAGTAGCAGCTTCCCCCACCTCCACAAGCGTGGCAACCAAAATGTCTCCAGACATTGCCAATTGTTCCCAGCTGAGACACCCCTGGGCTAAGTGAGAGAGAGCAGGTCCTGCCAGAGCTAAGTGCTGTTCTTACTCTGTTCTCCAAGTGCTCCTGACCCAGAAGGGGAGATAAGATCTGCAGACAACTAATTGGAACCTGTGGTGGCAGATGATGAGGGCTAATCAGTATGGCCAACTATGTCCCACAGGGCTCCTGAGGAGAAGGCGCCACCTCTAACCACAGTGGATGGGAAACTCCAGGGAGGAGGTAGCATTTTAACCAGGCCATGTTATAATTACTGCTACTAATAACAATGAATCCCTTCCTTTCAAACATATTATCTCATTTATCATACCCTGATAAGGACACTGATTGAGTAACTGCCCCGAGGTCCACAGTTAATAAGCACAAAGCTGAAACCAGATCTCAACTCTGTCTCCAAGTCAGGGATGCCACCTGTACCTCACTCATTCCCAAACCAAAAGTTTACTGAGGGCCCTGCCATGGAAGTGGCCCAGTTCTAGACTCTGGTGGTAGAAAACTAAACACAACTCTGTCCCTGTTCTCAGCGTGCTCAGAGCCCAGCAGAGGACACCTGCATGTACTGGCGCACATCTGACGATGTGAAGGACCAGGACAACAGCCATCCTTAGGAATGAGTGGAATTTTGATAGCTGCAGTTAGGGACATGATTTCCAAGGAGGCATTGACTCCCATCAGTAAACAGAAGGAGGTATAAAAGGGCAACCTCAGGTACATTGATAAAGTAGCCCAGTCTGACTAGAGGACAGGGAAGATGGAACCAGAAGGGTAGATAGTGCAGAGGGCCTTGAGCATGGAGCTGCAGGGTCTACAGTATGTTCTGTGGGAGAGGGAGGCCACGGGTAGTTTTAAGTGTGAGAGTCACAGCATCAAGGAGGAAAATGGCCCTAAAATTAATCTGGATACAGGATGAGCTGGAGATAAGAATTCTAGAACCAAGTGAAAGTGTCTAAGGAAAGAGTAGGTAAGTAAGTACTTGTGCCCCCTTCCTTTCAGGTAGAAGGACTGTGTGTCTATGAAGTTCAGCCACTGTCCCTAGGCTCCCTGGTTAATTTGTAACCAATAAATCTTTCTGTCAGGGCCAGAAACTTTAATTAAGGTATAGAGTCCCTCCTCTACCAGTGTTTGCCTAACATGTCACTAAAACTTCAAAGCAGAGAGTACAAGTTATTATTGGTCTAGTATGTTATATTGTAAAATGAAGTCAAGAGTGCATTTAAACTTCAAAGTGCTTAGAAAACAATGAACTGATCCTCACAAACTTCTATTGCTGAGAAGTTAAAGGATGTTTTTAAGCCAGAAAAAAAGGTCTACAAATCAAAAGTCCCTTCCTTCCACTTCAAAAGCATGGTTGGATCACTAGGCTTCATGTCAGAATTTTTGTGCACCATCAAAACAGGAAGAATTAGAAAAATATAGGTCAAATAGTTGACAACTTACCAATTTATCACTTCACAAGGAAACAGCTGTGAGACCAGAAATATAGAAATGATATGAACAGCTGCCTAGCAGGACTACAATGATCTCCACCCATGCATGCTTCACCCTCATCCTCTTCTTGCACAGCTAAATTCTAACCAGTCTACAAGAAGCCCATCATGCCTCCTCAGGCTACCCTGTTAGCTTGTGTAGGTTATCTCCCATCCACATAACACATTTTAGCACCTGCAAACCTTATAATTGTGTTCTCTCTTAGATCTGAACTCCTTGAATAAAGGATCTTTAACAAATTTTTTCAGATCATGGAGTGATGTGCTTGCCAATAAAGTTAATGTGATCTTAGGCTATACTAAAGAAATACAATCTAGGATGAGGGACATACTGGTGATGGCCCTGCTTTACCCACAGTCTGGTCTACTTAAAGGTAGAGCTCTAACAAATTAGGGCTGAGGGGTCTTTAAACTGAATGTATTACAGCACTGAGGATATTGAGTGTGGGACAAGGGCTGTGTTAGAGGAAATGCAAGGGCTGTCTTCAAACACATAAGAAGCATTCAGGGCCAGGCATGGTGGCTCAGGCCTATAATCCCAGCATTCTGGGAGGCCGAGGCAGGAGGATTGCCTGAGGCCACGAGTTTGAGACCAGCCTAGGCAACATAATGAGACTTCCTCTCTACGAAAAAATTTAAAAATTAGCTGAGCACGGTGGTGTGCACCTGAAGTCCTAGCTACTCAGGATGCTGAGGCAGGAGGATGTCTTGAGCTCAGGAGTTTGAGGCTGAAGTGAGCTACAATCGTGCCACTGCATTCCCGCCTGGGTGACAGAGTGACAACTTGTCTCAAAAAAAAAAAAAAAAGCATTCAGTAGTACTGGCCCTACTTCTGTTCTTGGCTTACAAAAGACCTTTCTCAACCTTTTGTAAGCAGAGGGCAGAAGTTGCTAATAATTAGAACTGTTTGTAGGAAATAAAAGGGGCGTCAGTGGAGATATCCCAGAAGAAGTACAACCAACCTGGCAGGATGTCGTCAGAGTGGGAAGAGGGAAGGGACCCCTACCAACAGGAGATCTGCAAGTAAATTCTGGACCAACAATTCCACCATGCTTCCTCTGTCTTCCCCACAGGGCTAGCACAGCCATCAGCCCTCACTGGACACTCAATACATAATTTGCTGAACAAATCAAGTCATTAAGTGGAACAGACCAGAAACACTGGAGAGAACCTTGACTCATCTTGACCTCACCCCCACATTCCATGAACAAGTCCAGTCAGCTATGCTTTCAAAGCACATCTCCGCTCAGACTACTACTTACCACCACCTCTTCTAACTCTTCGGTCCATGCCACCATCGTCTCCAGACCTCTTTTTCCTAATCTTGCTTCACTCTTATCCACCCCAACCAGTTTATTCTCAAAATCAAAAATAGAATAATATTAAAAATACACGTCTCCCTGTGTTAACCGTCCCCCATGACTCTCCTACACTTAGTATAAGACCCAACCTGCTTACTATACCAAGTAAGATCCAGCCCCTACCTTACCCTCTGACATCACCTCTACCTGTCTCCCCCACACGAGTCCTGCCTGTCCGTCAATTTGCTAACCTGGCTCCCACTTCAGAACCTTTGCACTTGCTGTTTCCTCTGCCTGAAATGCTTTCCCCCCAGACCTTCCCACGGTTGGTTTCTTCCTCGGTTTCAAGTCTGAGGTCAAACGTCCTCTCCTGGAAAAGACATTGCCTGACTACCCGCCGCTCTCACACAAGCTGGTTCGTCATTTTTCTATCTTCCATCCCTCTAGGTCTCTCTCTGTCCCTCCAGAACGTGAGCACCCCAGGAGCGCGGCGCACGCCTCCCTGGTCGCTGTGTTCCCAGCGCTTGTAGCGATCGAGCCAAGGCCCAGCTCCAAGTTGCGCGTTTGTGCACCGAATCCTGCACCCCTGGCCTGTTTTCCACAGACTCTGCCCACAACTCTGGCCCGCACCTTCTTCCAGAGGCTCCAGGCCCGTCCCATAGCTGACCAGGTCCTCGTCACTGTCACTATTCAGTGCCGCCATCCTGCTCTCTTCCGGGCCCCGCCCCCTCGCTACGGCGGCCTCGGAGGCCCAAAGACCTCTCTCTCTTTCTCCTCCGCGATTCGAAGCGATGTTCTAAGGCTAAACCAGCAGGGCGAGGAGGGTGACCACTCGCCTGACACTAATGTCGCCCCAACCTGCGCCCGGGGATTCTTAGGCCTGTCCTGTGGGAGGCGGATGGAGTCCCCTTCCAGACCTCTGAAGGATTCACAGACACGGGGAACCTCCATGGACAATACTTGGTCAAAGAGAAAAGGAAAGGAAGAAAATCAGAAAATAATTTTTGTCTGAGAAATGTGAGCCCTTCTACATTATCAGGCCCAGAGAGACATTAAAATGAGACAGCAATCACGTCCTACTCCTCCCTTTAAGCTACGTGTTCCTTTCTTGACACTGCCTGTTAATGCCATGAGGAACTATAAATTAACCTAATAATGCTGCAGCAGACACTATAGTGACACACTATAGCTTAACAATGTATAACCAATCACTAATCAATGTTATTTCTGTAAACCAATGAAAATTCCTGGCAAACAACTTTGTACCAGCCCACTCCCTGTCCCCCTTTTTTGCTTTAAAAACCTGCTTGTGGGCTGTGGCACTGTGGCCCACCAAAACGAACAAACAAACAAACAAACAAAAAACCCTGCTTGTAACAAAGGCCAAATGGAGCTTATACCCAAGGTGACTTGGGTCTGAGTCTTCCAGGCAACTATTGTCATTTTGGCTCAAGTAAACTCTTTAAATTATGTTTTGTGCCTCAGCCTCTTCCTTTTATTTGTTTGTTTGTTTATTTATTTATTTTTGAGACAGAGTCTCTCTCTGTCACCTGGGCTTAGAGTGCAGTGGCATCATCATGGCTCACTGCCACATCAAACTCCTGGGCTCAAGCGATCCTCCTGCCTCAGCCTCCTGAGTAGCTGGGACTACAGATGTGTGCAACAACACCCAGCTAATTTTTGTATTTTTTGTAGAGATGGGGGTCTTGCTCTTGCTGAGGCTGGTCTCAAACTCCGGAGCTCAAGCAATCCTCCTGCCTCGGCCTCTCACAGTGCTAGGGTTAGGGTTAGGGTTAGGGTTAGGGTGAGCCACCACGCCCAGCAGCCTCTTCCTTTTAGATTGACATTTCTGGCACTGTGAGCAGGATTCAGAGCGACCCACCCCTGGCTATCAGTATTCCTCCTGGACTCAGCCCCTGGCCAGCCCTGAACACCTTGTGTTCTGATTCTGAGAGAGATTGTTGGATATAAAGTGGTAAGTCCTACTGAAAATCCCGACCTATCCCACTCTTTAGTTGAAGGTCTAGACTTTGCTCAAGCTGTTCTTTCAAACTCTCCTTTTCCAGAACAGAGGGTTTCCATCTTTACACTGTGGATAAGAGATTTGGGTTACAGGATAAAAATGCCTTTTCCACCTTAGGATCCGAGGTTCGGGTCAGGGCCAGGCAAAAAGCTCTGCAGAGAACGTTTGCTGTTCTGTCTCTGCCCCACAACAGTAAAGTCAAGGTCACGTATTGGCAGTTAAGCACCAGTGGTCTACTTTCACATACACATTTTTAAAATTGCAGCTGCTTTCCTATTGTTTGAAATTCAGGCTTGATTTTTCTTTTGTGACCAACCCTTACTAGTTAAACACCAGGTGGTTTTATGTACAATACTTACAGGGCACCCTCTTGTAGATATCTAGGAAAGTGGACCCACCTAACCCAAAATGATCATAAGCAGCAATGACCTAGATGGGCATCTTTTGAAATATCTAAAATAATTTATTTACGCACATAGTTGGAAAAAGCTGGTTTTAGAACTAGACAAATTGAATAGGAGACTTATTTCCGACAGCACCTAAGAAGCTGCTAAAAGAAATTCTGAGAAAATTGTCTCCATTCAGTAGGTAAGCAAAAAGATACCCCTCACTACCACCTGAGGAAATTTCCCAGGCCTTTGATCCCTTTCCTATGTTAATGGAAAAAACCCCAAACTCTGTAAAATAAAGAGGTTTATTCTGAGACTACTATGTGTGACTGCTGGCCCAGGGCACATTGCCTCAAGAGGTCCTGAAAAAATGTGCCCGAGGCGGCTGCATTATAGTTTGGTTTTATACATTCATGGAGACAGGAATTGCACGTAAAATCATAAATCAATATATGGAAGGTGTACATTGGTTTGGCCCAAAAATGTGGGATATCTCAAAGAAGGATGAGGGGAGGGAAGGGAGAAGCTTACAGGTTATATAGGTAGGTTCAAAGATTTTTTGATTTGTAATTGGTTAAAGAAATGAAGCTTTGACTAAAGCCTTGGACCGTTTTAAGTTAAGATTAGGAAGTCTGTTAATCAGAGACAAGCCACCAGACATATATTTCCCCCTGAATTTGGCAACTTTAGCTAAGAAACAAAAGCTAAATTAAAAAGACCACTCATTGAACAGATAGTTCTCCAAAATACAGCTTTCTGGCATTTAGCTGGCTATTTTCAAACTCTCGGTAAAAAAATTTAACTTTTATAAAAGAAATCTCCATTTGCAAGGACATCTCCCTCACTGTACCTAGACAACTAGAAACTTTTACTTGGCTTAAAGTTTACATAACAAACCTTACCTTTGTTGAAGATACTTTTCCTGGCAATCTTAACTGGAGTGGGCCTTTTCCTTAAATCCTCCTTTTGTCTCAGCGAATAATGGTGTTTAGATCTAAGTTTTGTGTCTTTGAGATGTAAATTTTCACCTAAAAAGTCATATCTTTAGAAGTAAAAATCTCAGATTGCCTAGCTAACAATCTTTTAGGGCTAGATAGTCTACCAGGGGAAAGAAAACTATTTGAGTCCTGGCAAATGAAGAATCTTATTAAGCCATAAGATCTACATATGTCTGTATGTCTATGTTTACATGTGTTATGTGTATGTGATATTTCACTACCAAAATATATAAAAGAGCTTTATTTATTTGGCTTTAAAAATAAGTGCTTATATTTTATCAGAAAAATAGGAACTAACTTAAATGCATTTTAGTTCACATGACTTTAGTAATTTTTGGTAAATAAAATTAGTTTTTAACACATTAACTGCCATGTAAGTTGTATTTAACTCAGGCTAGTTTTGAGCCCGGGGCCTCGTGAAGCAAAATCTGGGCAAAACCCTGCAGTTGGTTCGTGAAAATCTTACTTGTTGATGTTCTTAGTGTTATAACTAATATTGAAAAATTAATTCTAAAAATGTGGATTAAGTGAATAAAAGTCAGTAAGTTTTGTTTTTTATTAAATTAGAAAGGATCGTTTTGTTTTTGAAGTTTTTATTCTATTTTGGTAATAAAACACTGTGGCCCCAAGGAAAAAAGTTTTTTTCTAGTGTGGCAGTCAATGTGTTAAATTGTTGGTGAAATAAAATAGGAATGTCTTCAGAATTGTTAATATTGAGGGAAATTAGAAATATTTTTACCCCAAAATATGGCATTTTGACACGCTGGACAGACTAAAGAAGCCTCAAGTTCTCTCAGACCCCCTCCCCCCAACAACCACCACCAATTTGGACTCTCCCAAAATTCTTGAAGTTTCTTTTTCTGCCTGAGATCCAGACCCACCTAGGAGAATAATTTTTCTTTTCTTCTCCTCCCTCTAAGACCAGAGATGTGACCACACCTGAACAGACTCTTTAAAAAGATAATGTCCCAGGTCGGGCGCGGTGGCTCACGCCTGTAATCCTAGCACTCTGGGAGGCCGAGGCAGGAGGATCACTTGAGCTCAGGAGTTCGAGACCAGCCTGAGAAAGAGTGAGACCCTGTCTCTAAAAAAACAAACAAAAAAAAAAGAAAGTTAAAAAAAAAAAAAAGATAATGTCCCCTCTCTCAGACTCATTCAAATTCCAAAGAGAACTATTTACCAGTTAATATTCATTCCCATACTTAAATCCTCCCTAGCCATCCTTTATTGCCCCTCAACAGAATTCCTCTTTTCCCCCCTCCCATAACCTATTTTATTAGAAAGACATATAAGCATCTGAACCCCATGGGGGTGAAATCCTCAATTTCTGAGGCTTCCCGTGTATACACATTAAAATTGATAATTTTTCTCTTATTAGTCTACTTTATTGTGAGTTGATTTTTCAGTGAACCTTCCAAGGGCAAAGGGGAAGTTTTCCCTTCTCCCCAACAGTATTAAATATGATCTTAGATTTTTATGCCTGGGTCTACTGGTCAGACAAATTTATACTGTCTGTGTTAGACATTTTAAGGTCATAAAACTATTGCTTCTGTGGTATTTTTTGATACTTGCTTGATTTGTCTATAAGCTAAAGCTGTAAAGGTTGGCTGCTGGGCTTCCCTCAAAGCCTTGCATATATCTTATTGTGAGTTTGTCTTTAGTTTTGAGCCTCTGGATTCTGGGTCTGGACAGATGATCATGGTGAGGCCTGGGGACATGTCCTCAGCACCTAGGCCACCAGCTGCAAGGCAGAGTCAAACCTAATATGGCCCTTTCTGGCCCAGCATTGCCACTGACCATGCTGGGGGGAGTTGGATCCTCCAGGCATCCTCTTCACAGCTCTGCCCTCTGTCCTGAGCTATACGCTTGGTGTGTAATAAATTCAGAACCCAGACGGGCCCTGCTCTTCATAACCATCCTTGGGTGCCACATGGATGCTGGGGACTCAGGACAACTGGGGAAGACATTAGGAAACTGCATTACAGTTTCAAAATTTTTTTCAGTGACTTAAAATCATAAAATCATGTTATGTTAAGTAATAGATAATCATAAAATGTCTGAGTCATTTCTAAGTAAGTTAAAATACTGAAATGTTAATTATTAAACATAAGTTTAAGTTTATATACTCTGGCATCATATTTTTATATGGCATAGAAAAGCTAAATATATTAGATCTGTTCTAAACACAAAATTGAGGCTAAAAATTGTAAAATGGTTTTCATCTGCAAATACTGGTATAAAATAGTTTGAAATTACTTCTAGGTTTTTCACTGGACTAAGAGTTAACATTGTAATTAATATATGTAATTAAAACTACTAGACATAAGACAATTCTGTATGCAAAGTGTGCAAGAAAAGTAAGATGGGTTTTTTGGTGAAAAAATTTGAAAAGAGAGAGTAATTTTTTTTTCTTCTTTTGCAAGAGAGAGAACTTTGTGTGGTCAAAATGATAAGGGGGAAAGAAAAGTAAATTTTTGTCCTAAGGTACAATGCTAGTATAAAAAGAAAGTATAGGACAAAACTGAAGGTTTAAGCAAGTTGTAGAAGGTTTGTAGAAGATTAATCTAGTGAAAGGAATGTTGTTTGTGATCAAGTTGGCTAAAATTAGAAGGGACTTATTTATAAGTTTTTCTAAAAATTGAGTATTAATATCAAAAGCACACTGATGTAAGGCCAGAGGATCACTTGAGCCCAGGAATTGGAAGCTATCTTGAGCTATGATGTTGCCACTGCACTCTAAGCAAGGCAACAAAGCAAGACCCTGTCTCAAAAAATAAATAAATAAATAAAACAAAATAAAAGGTAGATGGAAATCTTACTTTGTGTGGTTAAAGCTGATTGAGATTGGATGGATTTGTTTATAAGGTTTTATGAAAATAAGCTTTAGCATTAATAATATGCTGATGCAAAGTTAGAATTTGGTTGTCTCTTTTGAACAAGATTTTCATATAATAATAATGAGAGATAATAAAAGACTTTTGCTCACCTTTTGAGTAAACTGCAAAAAAAAAACAGTGAAAGATTCTGTTTGTCTCATGCTGTCTTTATTAGGTCTTTCGATTGTTGGGAAAACTATCAAAGAGTCTCCTATCAAAGAGTAAAGGTTTTTGCTTTTTATAATTTTTGAATTATCACTTTGGCTAAATGAATATTACTTTACCCTGACCTGTAGTCTTATTTTGAGAGCTTGTTCTGGAGGTTCTAGCAGGGGAGCGCAGCTACTCATATACCCTTGACCGAAGAAAGGTCCTCATCTATTGGGGAAGGAGGTCCTCTTCAACTGACTGCACAGCTTCAGGAGAGAGGCACATGGAGTGGTGAGGGAGGAAGGGGACACCCGCCTAGCCAGCCAGATCTGCTCAATCAACCTGGCAATCCATGGGGTGACTGATGTCATGGCCAGATCACCCTCACATCCCTGTGGTCTTATTTTGATCAAGTGTTTTAAACCTTTGATATTTGACAAATTCCAAAATCACATTTTGGTTTCTAAAATCAAATCTTTTCCAAAAGGAACCCCTTGAAGTCCAAGAAAGACATATTAGGCTTATTTGATATATTGAATTATATGGGAAGCATTATCAAATAAGAAATGACATTTAACCTTCTTCAAATATATTTATATGGGTATTTTATTAATAAGTGTGCCAAAATTATATGAGATTTCTAAAATTCTGATATGTTTTGATATGTGTTGTTAGATGTAATTGTGGTTATTATGTTAAATTGTTGTATGCCACAAGTAACCAAATTTCCTTGTCAGTTGTGTCTTTAACCATGGCTACTCTAAATCTTTTGCCATCCACAGATAATTATCATTTTACTTTGATTCTTCTCAAAAAGTAGTTTATAATAAGCTACAGTCCAAAATTTGCCTTTTCCTCAAGGAACTTCATGGAAAACACACTGACAAACACTCTTGAATACAGGTTTCTGATAACTTTGGCGATCATACCATTGGACTAGGTAAAAAGTTCCAGGATTTTCATTAAAAGCTGGTGTGTTCATGAGGATTGCTAACCGAACATCAAGGAAAACAAAAATTATTTACATGAGATTGAACTAATAGAGGATTGAAATAATTTTTTAAATGACTTTTGTTTGAAACGTTGCTGATTCTTTTTGTATTTTTTTTCCCAGAGCCTAGAAAACTTTTTTCTTTAGAGCTATTCATAGCTTATAGCAATTGGGTAAAATATGCCTTTGTGAGCAAAATAGAAACATTTGCCTTTCTCTCTACCTGATTGTTCAGGAGTATGAAAACTATTTGTGAGTATTCTTAATTTATGGCAACGTAGTTATTTGCATAAGTTCAATAAGAATCTGTTTTCTTTTGTAACAGGACACAATAGGCTACATTGATTGTTTTGCCAAGGCTTTGCCTGGAATGGCATATTTTCAGACTGCTTTGAGGAATTGAGGTTGACTTTATAGAGCTGATAAAAAGCCCCTTGGAAAGTCTGGCTTGGTACCTTGTCTACATCGTTCCCTTGCAAGGTTTCTTATCTTGCAGTGGATAAAGAATGTCACTTTCTGACAGGCCCAGGAACTTCAAGGTATTTTGGGACCTCAAGAAGAGAGGAATTCACCCAATTCATACAGGTATTGCAAGCACAGTTTGATGACAAATCCTTGGCTTGGCTTCTTAGCCTTGAGGCTTTTAAAAGTCTAATTCTGAGATTCCTTAAAAGTTCCAACAAAGCTAACTTTAAAAGAGCCTATGTGGCCACTCACTATTGTTGTTGCACTTTATACAAATAATCAGGCCAAATATAATAAGACTCAATCTTATTCTCCAAATAAATTGGTCCTACTAATATTTATCTTTGGTAGAATTGAACAACTAGAGAGAGAAAACTACATTTCAGAAGAAAACTGTAGTATACCAATTATTAGATTCTAGCCTTATCCATTGTTTTTGAGTTTTTATTATTTTCCTACAACTTGAACCAAATCCTAAATCATTTCCTGGCTACTACAAGTCTCTAAAAAAGGACTGGGTTTTAATTTTCTTTGTGATGTTTTTAGTTGATTCTCCAATAGAATAGCTTTTGTTTTCATTCTGGCATACAAATTTCCTTTTTAGTTATAGTCCTTATGTGCATTATATCTCTACTATGTATCTCTTGTTGTTTTATTTCTTCTGAGGAAACTAAATTCATGGTACTCCAAACTGGAGATGATTTAACAGCAACAGCAGCCACATAGGTCAGTGACTTTGACAGGACTACCTAGGAATGAGCCTTCCCAGCAAAGAAGGACACCTTGACACTCAGATTCTGGTCATCAGTATTTCCAAGAAGAAATATTTTTGATCGAAAGGGGGAAATGAGAAAAAAAAAAGAACTTTTATCTGAGGAATTATCAGGCCCAGAGAGACATTTAAATGAGACAGCAATCACATCCTACTCCCCCCTTTGAGCTCTGTGTTGCTGTCTTGAAACTACCTGCTATTTCCACAAGTAGCTATAAATTAACCTAATAATGCTGCAGCAGACACTATAGTGACACACTATAGCTTAACAATGTATAACCAATCACTAATCAATGTTATTTCTGTAAACCAGTGAAAATTCCTGACAAACCACTCCCTGTCCCTGTTTTTTACCTTTAAAAACCTGCTTGTAACAAAGGCCAAATGGAGCTCATATCCAAGATTATTTGGGTCTGAGTCTTCCGGGCAGCTGTTGTCTCCTTGGCTGAAATAAACTCTTTAAATTATATTTTGTGCCTCAGCCTCTTCTCCCCCGCTTTTTTTTTTTTTTTTTTTGAGAAAGGGTCTTGCTCCGTCTCTCAGGCTAGAGTGCAGTAGCGTCATCATAGTTCACTGCAACCTCAAACTCCTGGGCTCAAGTGATCCTCCTGCCTCAGCCTCCTGAGTAGCTGGGGCTACAGGTGCATGCCACAATGCCTGGCTAATTTTTCTATTTTTTGTAGAGATGGGGTCTCTTTCTTCCTCAAGCTGGTCTGGAACTCCTGGCCTCAAGCGATCCTCCCACCTCAGCCTCCCAAAATGCTAGGACTACAAGGGTTGGCCACTGGGCCTGGCCTAGAGTCTTCCTTTTAAGAGAATAAAAGAAAAGGAGAAACAGAAAGGGGTAGAGAGCTTATTCAGACATGCAAGAATGTGCATATCTCAGGACTTTACCAGGAAACTGCAGATAGAAAGATGGGCTGAATCATCTGGGCAGGGACTAATTTCCTTCTCAGGATCCACACATGAGTGCTAGCGGTGGGACTGTCACTCACAACATGCAAAGAAACCCACTCTATATGCTTTGCAATCAATGGCACTCATTTTTTCCCATTATGTCTTCTTATTGAAATATAACATGTCCATAAATCCTAAACAAATAGTTCTGTGAATTTTCACAAAGTAAATACACCTGTGTAACAAGTAGATCACAAAAGAGAAAATTTCCAGAATCCAAGAAGCAATAATCCCACAACAGATTAATTTTGTCTGTTTTGTGCTTTATATAAAATGGAATCAGGCAGTATTTTGTATCTAGTTTCATTTGCCCAACAATATTTTTGAGATTCATCCATAATGTTACACATAATAGCAAGGTGTTAATTTTCATTGTGTACAAGTTTCCAGTTTGTGAATACACCACAATTTGCTCATTTACTCTACAGCGGATGGGCACTTGGGTACTTTCTAGTTAGGAGCTATTTTGCATAGTGTAGCTATGAACATTCATAGGTACATGTTTTATGGTAAACAGATGTATTCAGGGTCTCACTGTGTTGCCCAGGCTGGAGTGTAGTGGTGCCATCATAGGTCACTGCAGCCTTGAACTCCCAATCTCAAATGATCCTCCTGCCTCAGTCTCCCGAGTGGCTGGGACTACAGGTGTGCTCCATCGCTGGCTGGGACTACAGGTGTGCTCCACCATGCCTGGCTAATTTTTTAAAATTTTTTGTAGAGATGGGGTCTCACTATGTTGCTCAGGCTGGTCTCAAACTCTTGGCCTCAAGCAATCCTGCTCCTTTAGCCTCCAAAAGTGCTGGGATTATAGGCATTAGCCACCGCACCCAGCCAGATGTATTCATTTCTGTTGAGTATCTTCCTTCTGTTGGAATTTTTGGATCATAAATTATGCACATATTTTTTAGTAGAAAATGCCAAACTGTTTTCCAAAGTGGTCGTCTCAGTTTACACTCCCATAAGCAATATATACGAGATTCTGCTTCCTCTATATTCTCACCAATACTAGATGTTCTTTGCCATTCTGTCACTCATTTATTTTTAACCCATAATCATTTCTTCCTTACATGTCAAAATACTTTTTCTTTTAAATCACAGGGAACAGAGTGGTATAGCACAGTGTGAGTCAGATAGCCTTGACTCTACCACTTACCAGTCTGGTGACCTCTGAGTGTCAGCTTCCTCCTCTGTAAAATGGGGGTGATAAAGTACCCTGCTCATAGGTTTGTGGGCAGACCAACTGAGATAATGCATGCAAAGTGCTTAGCACAGTGCCTGGTACAGTATAAGTACATAGTAAATGACTGCTATAAATAAGATCATATTTTAAAGCTGGGAAAGCTGAGGCCCCAAGGAGTAAAAGGGTCTGGCCAAGGCTACTCAGAGCCTGCTGAGGTTGATGTGGGCCTCTCTACCAGTTGGTGTTCCTCCACAGTACCATATGTCTTCAATTTCTAAGAATTTGTTTTACAAAAATCGCAAAATTGGGTCTATATTTTGCAATGAATTTTATTCACTTAAGGATTACCTTGTGATTTCTGCATTTAATTTGGCAAATTACATTAGGTTCCCCAAAAGGGGATGGATGGATGTAAGACTGCCCCCAGAGAAGCCAATGTTCTTTTTGTCAGTGAAGGAGCTCAGGAAATTTTACCCTTGGTAAATATGACTCCTTGGTATAAAGAGTAGTTTGAATTATGGGCCCTTAGAGATTAACCGGCCCTTGGAAGAGGCTTTCCTTCTATCTGCATAAGCAGAGGGACCCATCAAAAGAACAATGGACTTCCCTTCCTTGTTATCTCAGGAAAGAAAATCAGAAAAGTAACCAGACCTGGATCAAATAATTTTAAACATAATACATGTCTGTCAGGTTAATTTACAAGTCAATCTGTTTCCTCCCATCCATTCATTCTCCAAAGTAGCTTCATCTTCTCTAGCAACCCTTTATTGCCCCTAAACAGAACCTATACTCCTCATCTCCCCCTTCCCTCTAAAAAGCAGGTATAAAAATATCTGGATCCCATAGGGATGTTGGGTAATCACTCTATGATTCTCCCCATGTGCGTTGTAAATAAACCTCTTCCTTTTATTAATTTGCCTTAATTGTGAGTTGCTCTTTCAGCGGACTTTGGGGGAAAGGGGAAATTTCACCTCATCCCCACATCAACAAGCTGGTCTTAGGAGGCAAGACCTGAATTTTGCTTGGAGGAACTGGGTCCTGGCTACCTCCTGACCTAAACCAGATGGTAAAATGGGACTTGACAAAATAATTGTTTGCAGTTGAGATTTTAATTTTTTGCCCATGTCAGAAATTCCCACTCCAGCTTTTTTGTTAGGAGGACAGGGGCACTGTTGCACAGACCACCAAAGGCGTTGACAAATAGGAGGTTAGATGTTGCTCCCCTGTTGGGTCAGCAGCGGTAGCTCTAATTTCCTGGTCATAATTGGATCAGAGATACAGTGTTAGACCTGTTACCACCTGTGATGAGTTATGAGAATGTCCAAAGCTGTCTGGTCCTGCGTAGCCCCAAGGACTGATGCTGAGATGGCTCATGTGGCTAAGAGATGCGTCACTGGGACTCATGCAGAGAGTGCTTCTTTTCCTCCAAAGATGCTTAGGAGATAGTCTTATGGTTGGCTGGTGTGTCTTTAACATCATGCTTTCTCTTCTTACTCTTCCTTTTTAACAAAAGAAACAGCTCAAAAAGGCAATGGTGTCTGGCTAGATTCAGTAACAGACTTTGGTTTCCATTGTATCCACTTTCATGTGTCTCTCCCCACAGGGCAAAATACCACTGGTTTTCTGCTTATGGATATGACATAGTTGCCTTTTAAAATAAAATTTGTTTAAATAAAGTAATTTTAAAGAAGACTATTAAGTCAACAGCAGTACAAGTGACATGTAAATGTGACAAATTGTAAAGGCAATTCGAGCTTCAAGGTGGCAGAAGGAGATAACAAAAATCTGAAGGTGATAGAGAATGAGTTCAGCCTGGAGTGTGCCCCTGGCCACTTCATACCTCCAAGCCTTGCTCTTCTCACCTGTCAAGTGAAGATTTAATCTTTCTATTTGCAGAAGGGTCCTGAGCATGAAACAATATCTATAAACTCCCCGACCAGAATAGAGGTTCTCTTATTGATAAGTTTATTAGTATTACACTAATATTAACACTCTATCTAATAGAGTGATCCACCACTCTGGGATCCCTGCAACTGAAGTAAGTGGCTGTTTTCAACTCCCAGCCCGAGGCTGGTACATTTCCAGGGCAAGGGATTAAAAAGACGTGTGCTAAAATTAGCTTGATAGTTGCTTCTGACCCTAGGAGGGAGGGGAAGTTTTTGCATTAGCCAGAATTCCTCATACACCTTGTCCCAGCGCTGAGCCGCTTAGGACTGCAGGTTCTTTCTTAGAAAGAAACAGCCCTTTCCCAAAACGCCTTTACTTGTTGCAGCTTCTGGAGGTTGGCAGTGTCTAAGTGGATGCGTTTTTGTTTTTGTTTTTGACATTTACTTGGTTGTTGCCACTGTTTTAAAACTCTCAAACAATCCCTAATGCACTTTTTTTTTTCTTAGATACGCAAACGGTGGGCTTGTTTTGAAAACAGATTTTGTTCTGTTCTACCTGTGGCATCTACCGCGACTGCCAAATGCAGCAGCAACTGCGCAAAGGTGTCCCTTTGTTGGGGGAGGGAGGAGTAGTAACTGCAGGCCGGCGGCTGAGAGGATGTGGCCCCGCGGGCTGGGGGGCTCCTGGCGCCCTGTTCTGTCAGGCATCGGCCCCCAGAGTCTACCTGCCAGCTGGGGGTGGGTGGGAGACTGGTGCGAACCCCATCCACAAAGATCCCCCTTTAGCTCCTAAACTAAGAGTGTCCCTAGCTCCCAACTGAGAGCTTCAACTCGCACGTTTGTTGTAATACCTTCCACCAGCCCGAGAAAGAGTAATCGGGCCCCATCTTGCAGCTGAGAAAACTGAGGTTTGGAGTGGTGGTTAAGAACCGTGAGCAAGGACACCCGCTGAGTCTCTCCAGCACAACCTCCCCCCGCCCCGAGGTTCCCTCGGTATGTGGCCCCCTCTCCCAGCGCCGTCCGCGACCCCAAGCGGATCCGCCAAGTCCCGGCCGCGGGACGGGGGGATGGGTGGGTTGACCTCCGCGTTAACAAGCCGGAGTCGCCCGGCCACCGCGCTTGCTGGCGCAGCCAACACTCACTCCCTCGGTGCTCCCGACTCGGCCCCGGGGTCCCCTCCTGCAAGAAGGTTTTCCTGAACGCCTGGCCCAGGGCCCTGAGCTCCCGCCTCGCCCTCGACGTGGCGTGGGGTTTGGTCCCTGTTCCCGCGGCGTCCGGGCCCGCGCCCTCCGCATTCACTCCCAGGGCTCCAGAGAGGGGGGCGGGTCGCCAGCCTAGGTCTCGCTGCGGCCGCTGAGACCCTAATCTCGTCCCCTGCGCCACCGCAGCGCCCACAGGGTTGAGCCTGCAACCACGCCCAGCTTAGGACCCCGAAGCGACGCTCCCAGGGGCACCAGGTCTCAGTGCAGCGAGGCACTGCCCCGGGACCCCGGAGCCGGGGCGGGGCTGGGGGCGTGGTCCCGGCGGCGGGGCGGGGCGGGCGTCCGGGGCTCCTGGGCTTGGCCTCTGGCGGGGCTCGAGGGGCGGGGCGGGCCCGGGCGCAGTCTCCTGCCGACCGCTGCCGCCGCGCCTCAGTCCGCCCTCCGCACCCGCGCCGCAAGCATGACTGACGCGCTGCTGCCCGCGGCCCCCCAGCCGCTAGAGAAGGAAAGCGACGGCTACTTTCGGAAGGTGGGCGGCTTCGGGCGGGAAGCCGCGGGCAACAGACCCTCCTCCCCGCCAGGCGGAGCAGGGGACCGCGGGAGCGCGCGGCCGGGGTAGACCAGGCCGGGAGGGGGGGAGGGGGCGTACTGGCCTGGTGCCTCCGGGCGGAGGCTCGGGGGCAGGGGCGAGGGCGGCGGTGCACGGGCGCCTGGAGCAGGTGGCATCTGGGGCTGGGGCGGCGGGGGGGGGCATGGGGCCGCCCCGCGCAGGTGCGGGCGGAGAGTCCGGGGTCCGGAGGGGTGCTTCGGGTTGCCCCCGCCGGCAAGCCCACGTGCCTAGGGAAAGGACTCCTTCCTGGCTGCGCTGGCTGTCTTGGCCTCGCGGCGGATTGGGACCCGAGCCCGGCTTCCACCGGAGCGCTCGGTGGGAGCGCAGGTAGGGGTTGAAATACCAGCCAGGCGGGTTGGCGTTCTATTTTTGCATCCAAAATGCTTCCAGCGTCCGCTTCCTCGACTTTTTAGGGGACGGGGGAGAGCTGCTGGTGGGAGGGGACCTCTGGCATCGCTCCTTCCTCTGCTCGCGGTCGCCCAGGAGGGCGTGAGCGCCGCCCAAGTGAGAGCCGCGGTCTTGCCGGGCCTCACCTTATGCTAAAGCGGATTTATCTGGTTGTCCGAGAGACGGGCCGGGAGCGGGCGGCGAGTGCGTGCTCCCCGGGCGCTCGGGGCGTCCAGGCGCTCCTCGGCACGCGCCGCAGTCTCTCGCTCTGGAGGTAACAGTCGGGTAGCTGAGTCCCTCAAAAGCGACCTCAGCCCGCGGAGCGAGGGCTCTGGGATTCCCACGGGCGGCAGGGCCTGGGCTACAAAGATGCTTTCAGGCTGGGAGTCATGGTGACACCTTGCGCGCCTTCCTCTAGGTGCCCAATCTAAAAATAGACTTTGGCGCTTTGCCAGGGATCACTGGAAGGGTTGAGAGATTGTTGTTGATTTTTTAATAACAGATATGACCGAAGGCACAGTGCATAATCATAAATAGGGAAGTGAAACTGTTTCCCACAGAACAACCAATTCTTAATTGTTCAAAGCCTAACAATCCAGTTCCTAAATGGTCTTGGCATCTTCCTCCTCCCAGGTGACCACTTTGGGCTGTTGCTCACTGGTGAGGAGCAATGAGCAAGACAGGAGGGGAATCTGGAGACAGGTGGGGACAGAGTGGGAAAAGTTCATTTTTCTTAAGTTGCTTTTAGCATTAAAAAAAAAAGGAGTTTTGAGGTATATTTAAGTCCAAAGATGTCATCATGGAATTACAGGATTATAACTTCTAATTATGTGTGGCATTTGGGACAGAGGATCACAGGCCGTGGAATTGCAGGAGGCCTGGCCTGGGAGTCCCTAGATGTCTAACCTAGGGCCCCAGGGCCTGACTGCCACCCCCACAAAATTGCTGTGTGGCCTCCAGCAAGTTGCTGCCTCTTTCAGGGACTTCATTTCCTCCCTGGATTGTTTGCCCTCTGTCCCAGTGGAGTTCTGGGCTTACAGCAGCATCTGGGGGAAAATGGCAGAAAGAGGGGCAGGAGGGATGGAGCGCACCTGTGAGGGTAATGGTCCCAATCTTTCCAGAACAGGTTTTCCTGTGGGAGCTGCCCACATCTATGAGTCTCGGGGGAGAGTGAATGGCAAGGGAGCACTGACAGGATGCACGGCTGGGTGTTTTTTAGATGCACTTTCTCTGGTGGTAGATGAGAGTGTCATGGGTACAAAATGAGATGAATCACAGCTTTACAATTAGAAGCATCTATTTTGAAAATGAGACCTTGTAACGATCATTGTGCTACGTCTGTGTTAAGTCATACCAGTCCAGAGAGAGTCACTTCATCCGAGGAAAATAAGAGGTATTGATGTTGAATCTTTCCTGTTCTGTGTCCCAAGCCAGTTTGACCTAAAACAAATGCTCGCTGAATGAAAGATAGGTGTTACAGAGGTGAAGAAGGGGAGGAAGAGCACTTCAGGTAGAGGGACCAGCGGCGGGCAAAGGTGTGGATTGTGAGCACTTGTGGGGGAGCCCACTGCGGTGTAGTGGTGTGAGCGAGAGAACCAGGTAGTTCAGGGTCACACATTCTGCTAAGGAACTGGGGCAATTCCTTTGGCAGGAATCCACTGAAGTATTTAAAGCAGGACCAGACATGTAAGATTGGTGTCAGAGAAAGACTCCTTTGACAGCTGAGAGGTTGGTGGGTGCAGGATGGGGGAGAGGCACTGGTGGAGCCAGGCAGAGGGGCGTTGAGGGGGGATTTAGCCCACTGCCAATCCCCATCGTCTTTGCCTTTCCTACTCTGATACAGACTATTGATGAAAATGCAGTCAGTTCTAGGAAATGCTGTGTAAATACAGTCTTGGCCACCCATCCTTCCCACCAGCTTGCACCTGTAACTCAGACCAGGGGTCCAGACTGAGGGCAGGGGATCCCTGCAAGGAGGTTGGAATGATGACAGCCTGGGCACAGGCAGTGTCTGCAGGGATGGGAAGAACTAATGGGACAGGATGCGATGGGGAAGGCGCTGCCAGTGGGAATCCAAAATGTCTGCCCCAGGTGTCTGGTCATGCCCCTCCCCAAGAAGGGGTGGACCAGGAGGCTAGTGTGGGGGTAGGTGAATATCCAAGATATCCCACTGTGTGATATCCAAGGGGTGGTCCAGGTCGAGAGTACACTTCACGGACCTGGCAGCCACCGGAGCACCCTGGCTGGAGGTGCAGCTTTGGAAGGCACCAGTGTGAGAGGCAGTTGGGATATTGAGTAAAAGGACCCAGGACAGAAAGAAAGGAATAATCCCTCCACTTAAGGGACAGGTAGAGAGATGGGAGGCAAGCCGGGGGAGGGGGTGTCAAGGAAGCAGAGAGGCGAGTTTTTTTAGTGGAGAGGTGAGGTTGACAATTCAGAAGAGCACTGGAAAATACTCCATTTATAGTCCTTTAGGGGCTGTTAGGAAACAGGTGGCTGGAGAGTTGGGGACAAAAGTCAGTATGGCAGGATGCTGGAAGAAGAGGGGGGTAGAGAAGAGAAAGGCAGGTTTGTTTTAGAATGAGGAAGTCTAGAGCCTTCCAAAGCTAAAGGTGAAGAAGTTGGGTGTGGGGACTGTAGGAGATTCTGAGGAGAAAGAGCAAACTGGGGAGGGGGTCCCAGGGCTCCAGTGAGGAGCTGAGGATTGCCAACAGCTGCTGCATGGATTTGGTGGCCGGGCCAGCCAGGGGTGGTGAGTGAGGACCCCCGAGACTGGAGATGCAGTCAGGGCATCATACAACCACCCCTGAGTCAGGCTCCCCCATCCCGAGTTTGGACTGTTGGGATTTTGCGCACACCTGCAGGATCAAAGGAGTTTCTACTAGAGTCAGGCTTCTTTTTCATCCTCTTTGCTGTCATACCTTCTCTCCCCTTTACTTTAAAATGCCATTCTGCTCCAGTCATTCAGAAAGTATTTATGGAGTGACAGCTCTGTGCCTGACCCCCTGTCAGCTTCAGGGACACGCTTGACCCTGACTTAATATGGCTCCTGTGGTGGGTCTCATTTCCTGGGGTGCTGAGCAGTGCTGGGAGTAGATGCTTTGTTGGGATAGCTTAGGCCCTGCTTGAAAAGGAATCACCTTCTTTGCTTTAGTCCAGTGAGCAAAAAGTAGGATGGTCCATGGGCCATATTCACATCTTCAACTGTGTTTTGTGTGACTTCCACTTAATTGCCCAAAAGTCGCTTATGCCAGCTGGACTTGGATGCTAAATGTGCAAGTCAGTCACTGGGGGGGGGGATGGAAGGGGTCCCCTTGTAAATCAGGATTTTCTTGGCATTTTCTGTACAGAACTCGAAGACACAACTTTGCCCCAGGTAATGCATGGACATCTCACCTCCCTGAGACTCTGTCCCCCTGGTCTGGGCTCAAGCGATCCTCCCACCTTAGCCTCTTGAGTAGCTGGGACTATAGGTGTGCATCACCATGCCTGGCTAATTAAAAAAAATTTTTTTGTGGAGTTGGGGTCTTACTATATTGCCCAGCTGGTCTTGAACTCCTGGCCTCAAATGATCCTCCCACCTCAGCTTCCCAAAGTGCCCGGATTATAGACATGAGCCACTGTGAGTTCTCTGAATTAAAAAAAAAGAAAACTTTCTGGTCTATCGCAATATCACATCTCTCTCTCACCTTTCTTTGGCTTCTCACTATTTTTTTCTTTCTCATTAAATTATGATGTTTAAATAGAGGTATAACTGTATAAGATTACTATAAATTACTTGCTTGAAAGGACAACCAGTGGAAATGCAGCTTCTTTTTCCCAAACAGATTTTTATGCTCTTCTTACTGAAAGTCTTGAAAGAATGTGTGTTCTGGCCCATAGTTAAATACAGAGTAATGTAAGTTTCCAAAATGCTGCATCCAGATAGCAGATTCCTTCCCTGAGAACACCCCCTCCAACCCCCCAATGCTGTAGTCCTAAAACCCACAGGAAAACCTGTTCTTGGCCACCAAAAAGCCTAGCTGGAAAAAAGCTCGAGAGAGTCTTTCTCCAGGGCTGTTGAAGGGCCCTAAATGAAAGAAAGGTCCTGGCACAGTGTGGCAGAAGAGAGTCCGTACAAAGTAGAGCATTGTCACTTATCTCTGCCTCTTCATCCTTTGAGAACACTAATGTCCTGAGATGAATTTAGCTCCATTGTTTTTACTCAAGAGCTGTAGGAGAAGTTGTTTCTTTTTCACAGAAACCTCCAGGCTGTACTGGGCGGCCAAGGTTCATTGTGTCCTGGTTTATGGTCCCTGTTTACTCTGTGCTTGCTAGAGGCTCCAGCTGAGAAGGAAGGAGAATGCTTTTTTTTTTTTTTTTTTAACCCAGAAAGCTCCTCCAGTTCTTCCTCTACCCCATTCATCTTAGCAGGGTCTAATTTCATGTTAGACATTTGTGTGCATCATTTATCAGCACACTTGTATGTGGGGAAGCCTTCTGATGGGCTGAGCCCACCATGCACAGCTTGGGTTGGGGGGGTGGATTGATCAGCAGCTCTGGCTGTATTGGGTACTGATAATATCCCTCCCACTGTTTGCACCCATCCCCTTGGAGCCCTGAGTCCTTTCCCAGGTGGGGAGGGAGGGAAGAGGATGGGTGTGAAAGTTGGTGATGCTGCCCCTGACCCTTGACTCCTGCATGGTCTAAGCCAGATCATAAAGGCCGGACTGGACCCAGGCTGACCATGGTCTTGGTGAGGGTCTGTCCAGGTGCACTAGTGTACACCAACAGCCCTCACCGGCATTCTTCACACTGTGGGATCCTGGCCAGGAGGAGTCCCCTGCCAGAAACAATTTTCAGGGTGACTCAGAGGAGAGTCAACGTGATGAGCTGTAACACTGCAAATGTCCCTTGTTTCCTGGGGCTATTTGGATGGTTGCCAAGACACCACCTGATGCTACTGGGCATCAGCTTTAGCCTGATCAACACTTCCTCCTCTGGCTCAGATACCAGAGTCCTGTGACACAAAGGCTGCATTGGAGGTGGCCATAGAGCACAGTTGAACTGCAGGTGCAGCTCAGCCAGAGGACTGGGTGTCTAGCAGCGGCAGCAAGGGGTGCCAGCTGGGGATGAGGTCTCCTGCCTGCAGCACCAGGTACAGAGGGACCTTGGTGAATGGTTCGAGTCCCTCTGGACTTTCCAGTCAGACCCTTTACGACCAGGTTTCGATTTGATTGTAAGAAGAGAAAAGGGCAGATGATCAAAAACAACTGCAGAGAATTTATTTTTTTCCAGTATGATTTACATAAGTTGTTGTAAAAAAGGTAGTCACAGAAGTGTACAAATTAAAAGTCACATACACATGCCAGCCCTGCCCCCCACCATACGGACATACTTTCTAGATAAAGACTGTTGACTATTGATGGGTGCATCCTACCAGTTGAAATAAGCAGGTCCTTGTTTGGGTCTGGAAATACATTTGATTCCTGGAAATTTTGGTGATTTGACAGGTGGTAGGAGGCACAGTAAAAGCTTAGTTATTCAGCATATTGAGAAATAGCCATGATTGGCACACAGTAGGTGTTTATAAAGATTTCTAGAACTGACCACAGGGAGTCTGTAGCTAAAGATTATGGCTAAATATTGATTCATGAGCCAACTCCTACCACCCCCCCACCCGTGGGAATGGATTGGGATGCTGTAGGGAGGCAGCTGGGCCTCGACCTCCAGCCCGGACACCTGGTGGAGATCCTGGAAGGGCAGGAGGGCTATTTACTGGTTGTAAATTCATATCTTTATTTTTATGGATGTGGAAAAGCTAGATTCCATCCATCCAAACTGCCCTGAATCTCCAATGTGGTGAAAAGTTAAATTAGACGTATGTGTGTATTGCAGGGTATCGCATGCTATTTCTGTGCTTTCTGGATGACAGCTGGCTAACTCGTAAACAGAAAATTCTGTTTTCCACAGTTTGGTGGTTGAGTGAGGGATTGCGTAACCAGGAAGGAGGGAGAAAGGCAGAGAAAATAACTTTGCTGGAGAAGCAGCTAAAAGCACCTGCCCTCCTGTACCCTGTGTGAGGGTCTCTCTGGCCAGGAGCTGGCCTGGCCCTGCAGTGTCACCTCTCACTCAGTTTTATGCCTAGATCCTAAGCTTGAACTTTGCCCTAAATTTGCTGGAAACACATCTACATGTGAGGGCTTTGTCTTTGGCTGTGTGGAAGAAGGGCCCCCACTGGTGCCCATGGTGGGGAGGAGGCAGGCGCCAGGCACCGCCTGGAGTGGGGCCCCAGTGTGGGAGGAAAGACTGCCCTATTCCATCTGTGTCTGCCTTCCAGGCAGCCTGGTCGATGGCGCTGTCTGCAGGAATAGGTTGACCATCCTTTCCTTTCTTCCAAATTGAGTGCTTCCAGTTTTTGTCTGGGTGCTGCTCTTAAATACTTGTTTCGCAGGTGAACAATCTGACTATACACTAAGGGCATGTGAGTATTAACATGTAAAAAGAGTTTTTACTCTAGGTAAACTTACTCTAGTTAGACTTTTAGTTGCGTGTGCCAGAAAGTCTAATCCAAAATGGCTTAGGCAGATAAATACACGTAGGTACATCCCTACAATGGAATTCTACTCCACAATAAAAAATGGAACAAACCACTGATAAATGCAGCAACACAGATGAATCTCAAAACATGATATTGTGCAAAATAAGCCAGACACAAAAGAATACATCCTATCTGATTCTATTTACATAGTTCTAGAACAGGCAAAAATCTATGGTGATAGAAATCAGAGTATTGGTTGCCTAGGGCTGATGGAAATATTCTATTTTCTATGTTTTGATTGGAGTGATGGTTACACAGGTTTATACATTTGTTCAAACTCATTGAATTATATACTTAAAATCTGTGTACTTTATTATATGTAAATTATACCTCAATTCAAAAAATGACTTAGACAAGGAAAAGGGAATGAATCGATTGGTTCTTGTAAGTGAGAAATCCAGAGGAATGGCTTCAGGCCTGGCTTGATAAAGGGCTCAAATGCCGTCACCAAAGCTGTTTCTCAGCTCTGCTTCACATGGGATGGTTCCGTTTCTGGGGAGGCACCCCCCTGCTGGTGGTAATGTGGCTGCATCTGCCCAGTCTCACATCCTCCCTCCCAGGTTCAAGGTCAGTGAGGGCCTGTTCTTGATGGACTCTGATGGCGCCTGATCATCACACCTCAGGTGCTTATCCTTGAACTGATCTCAGGGTCAGGGGCCTTAGTTTTACAACTGGCCAGGCATGAGTCAGATGTTCTTCCCCTTGGAAAGAAGGTGGGGAGAGCATGTATTTACCCCCTGACCATTATGGGCTATGGGCTGTGAGGTGGGAGAGTGGACACTGGTCACTGTTCCCCAAAGGATGTGGGGTGATGCTGGGCAGCCCTCAGCCAGGAAGCACACGGGGCGGGGCATTGTCTGGGGGCCGGCAGGGGAGCCGCACCAGCATTCCCACATGTTCCTGCAGCTCTGGGTGCCTCACGGTTCATCTCAGAGCAGCAGGAAGGAGATTACGTCCCACCCCAACCCTAACTGCCTCTAGGATCTTGAGAGTTCACCTAACCTCCTCCTTGCCTCAGAACCGTGAGATCCAAGATGCTGTACCAGGGTCCACATAAGCTGTCCACCCCTTGGGAGATGCCCACAAAACTAGTGATAACCCTGAGCTGAGCGTTCACTCAGGATTTGCCTTTCGTGGGTGTTGGCTGTTGGACCCTCCTTCCGAGTTCCCAGACTGATGGAAATGCCCAAACTTTAGTCTGGTAAGGGACTGCATGTAGGAGAAATGCTCACTTCACCTTAGGGTTTGTCAGCAGTGACCCTCGAGGTCAGGATAACTCAGTTGGTCTCCCGGTTCCCAGGCCAAGCAGGCGTGAGAGGTTCTACCCTGGCCCCTGGTACAAATCCTCACTCGAGTCTTGGAGCAACTCTACACCCTATCGTGAACCAGTGTCTGCCACCGAGTTGCAGGGACTGGTCTGGCAGCTGTTCAGGGCTAGGGCTTTCCTATTAGAGGAGACTAGGGAGGAGAAACATGGGCAAGGACTCTGGGTCCCCCAGCAGAGCAGCCCCATTCAGGGCCTCTGCTGCTGCCAGGGGTCTTTCTGACAGTCTTGTCTAGATCTGCCTCTCAAGGAAGTTTCCAAACAGCCCCATGGGCGTTTCTGGTGTTCCCAGCCGGGCCCAGCATTCCTACCTGTCAGTAAGAAGTAATGTAGTTTTGGGCACAATTACTCAGTCAAATCTAATCCTGAGCATTTCTATTCCTTATCTAGAAACTTGACCCCAAATCTGTGGGCTTGACCCCAAATCTGTGGGCATAGTGATTCTGGGCCAGCCAGAGGTTGGGTAAGGTATAGGAGCAGGAAAAAGTTCTTATCCGTCCTTTGGAATGTCTGCTTATCTGAGCTCTGGGAATGTACATAAAGGAATTGGTTATTGAAGCTTCTCTGTAAAATGAAACACAGCATTGGTGAACTATGTAATTCTGAGTCAAACTGAACCATCCCCTTCAGAGTAATTTTTGGAAATGGAAAGGAAAGAGACTGACAATTATTTTAGTCCACTAATATTAAATTAGATTGATGTTAAAGGCATTTTTGTCTCATATCTGTAAAAGACAAAATTGGGGATCATTTAATGGTTTAAAAGATATTAATTTTAAGATCAATTCCAACACAGATTCTGAATAACTGTGCAATTTGGACTTGGGAAAGTGTCCTTGTGAGGCATGGAAAATTAGATGGTGGTGACCTGCTGGGAAGTGAGGATGGGAAATCTTTGTGGAAGGAGAAATGTAATTCATTTCTGACCTGCTAGTCCGAAGGGCACTGATACAGGATCCCTGAGAAGGAGTGGGCTGTAGATTACCCGCCTCTCCCTCCCTGGGGTCCAGGCCGTGGGCATGGCTTGGGGCAAGGTTAGGGAGGCCAGGTGTGTGCAGAGCTTAGATGGCAGCGAGATAGCTGGAGAGAAAGGGCAGTCTCTTCAGTAATACTGCCCACCCCCTCCCCACCAGGCTGCTCTCGGGGAGTAACCACAGTGGGCAGGACCCAGAGATAAGCTTCAGGGAGAAAAAATGTGGTCCTAACTCAAATCCCAGGGCTTCTACCTGTCTGGAGTGGGACGAACACCATTAGGTTAAAGTGAAACTTTTATTCTGGTCTTAAACTTTATAGAATGAAACATAATCCAAATACCCCAGAAAATAATAGGCAGAGAACACTAGCAGGCAATTCACTGAAAAATTCAAGTGATCAATACTATATGAAAAAATGTTTACCTTCACTATAATAATATAACATATAAATTGGAAGAATGAAATACCTGTTTTTGCATGTTGACATGGCAAAGATTAAAAAAACTACTTTTCAACTAGACAAATAAAAAGACAACCCAGTTTAAAAATAAGGAAAGGATCTCAGTTGACATTTCTTCAAAGAAGATATGCAAATGGCCAATAAGCCCATGAAAAGATCTTCAATGTCATTAACCATCAGGGAAATGCAATTCAAAACCACAATGACATACCACACATACTAGGGTAGCTGTAATAAAAAAGATAGACCATAAAAAGTATTAGTGAGAGAGAGATAAGTTGGAACCCTTATATACGTTAGTGGGAATGTAAAATAGTGTAGCCACTTTGGAAAATAGTCTCATGGTTCTTCAAATGGTTAAACATAGAATTAACCACGTGATCCAGCAGTACCACTCCTAGATATATAATCAAGAGAAACAAAACCATATATACATATAAAACCGTATACACAAATAAGCAGCCTTATTCATAATAGTGAAAAAACTTCCTTTTTTCGTAAAAGTGAAAAAACTCCAAATGTCCATTAACTGATGAATAGATAAAACAAATGTAGTATATCCATATAATGAAATAGTATTCAGGGACAAGAAAGAATGAAGTTTTGATACATGCTACAACTTAGATAAACCTTGAAAACATCATGGTAAGTGAAAGAAGCCAGACACAAAAGCCACATATTATATGATTCCATTTATATGAAATGTCCTGAATAGGCAGATCTATACAGGCAGAAAGTAGATTTGTGTTTGCCTAGGGCTGGGGGAGGGGGAGAGAAAATGGGGAGTGACTGCTAATGGATACTTGGTTTCTTTTTGGGGTGATGAAATGTTCTAAAATCAGATAGTGGTGATGGTTGTGCAACTCTGAATATAGTAGAACCCACTGAACTGTATATTTTAAATGGGTAAAACTTATGGCATGTGAATTTTATCTCCATAAAGCTGTTATTTAAAAAAAAAAAAGTAGATTTAAACTCAGTAACAGTGACAAAGAGAGGTCACAGGGGATATTATATTTGTGTGCCTTTCTTTCCTGGAGGATAATTGGGCTGGTACATAGGTAGCCTTAAAGAGGTTTGACCCTGTAACTCTGCCCTAGAAATATATCTTAAAGAAAAAACTAGAGATTTGTAAAGATTCATGTTCATAAAAGTGCATCAAATTATTATATAAAAAAAATCAGCAAGCTGGGTGCACCTATAGTCCCAGCTGAGGTGGGAAGATTGCTTGAGCCAGGAGTTCGAGACTAGCCTGGGCAACATAGTGAGACCCTGTCTCACAAAAGATGTCAGGTACTTGGAAACAATCTAAATATCCAAGTATAAGAAAATGGTAAGGACTTCAAAAAAAAAAAAGGGGCAATATTATACAATCATTAAAATCATGTTTTTGAGGAACATTTCATAATAAAGGGAAATTTCATAGTAGAATATTAAGTGAGGAAATATAATAAGCTGTATGTGCCGTTGTACAGACAAGGGTTAACATAGCAGACCTGAGGCTGATATCCTTGCCTGCGTGCAAGGTTGGCCCCTGCCTGGCATCTGGGAACCTGGCTCTTGGAGTGTTCCCACTCTTCCCTAACTGATAAGCTTGGTTCATCGTGCCTAGACCAATGGTGCAAACAATGTGGTTTATCACGAACACCTGCTTTTCTTCTGGGAGTCTGGAATTTTGGTACATGTTTGGTAGAAGGTGCCTTTGTGACCAGTGCCCAGTAAAAACTCTGGGCATCAGTTCTCTAATGGGCTAACTTGGGCAGAGACATTGTGTATGTGTTGCTGCTTTTTTGTTGCTGGGGGAGAGTACATTCTGTGTGACTTGTCATAGGAGAAAGAAGGTATAAGGAAGCCTGCACATGGACACAAGGATTCCTCCAGACTGCCTGTGTTTTTTCCCTTATGATCCAGCTTTGCTTTCTTACTAAGCTGATGTGATAAATCTTAGCCTTGATAACAACCATGTACTGAGTCATGGGAGTCTTAGCGAATCTCCAGACATGGTGGTGGTTATCCAAACCAATGTAGAAAAATAACAACAGCACATATAAAACAGATGGAAAGGAGAGAGGCCAGTTCACGGTGGCTGTTTTTGAGTTGTGTTATGAGTGACTTTTCTTCTATATGTTTTTCAATGTCATACACATTTTCTATATTGATGTTACTTTTATTTTCAGAAAGATTATTTTTTAAGTTAAGCATTATTTGTTATCTTCAACATTGTCATCGTTTTTAGAGTGTTTGACCTCTGAAGGGGCATCTCTTATTTTCTCTTAGGGTTGTAATCCCCTTGCACAAACTGGCCGGAGCAAATTGCAGAATCAAAGAGCTGCTTTGAATCAGCAGATCCTGAAAGCCATGCGGATGAGGACAGGAGCCGAAAACCTTCTGAAGTAGGTGTCTCTGGCTTCACTCCCTCAGCGGGAGCCCACTCTCTCCTGAGGCCTATCCACCTATTCCCAAAACTCCTGGGCCTGGCTCTTGGTTTCAGCTTTGGGTTTCCTCCTCATTTCTGGCACTGGGAGTGGGCCCATTCTTACTGAGAGCTTGGTTATGTTAAAGGTGAATATTTTACCCAGGCTGTTTGTGTGTTTGGGGATTGGGTGGGTGGGGGATGGACACGGCATCTGGCCTCCATTTAGTCAGCTGGCTTGATCGGAAGTCCAATTATTATACTGGTGTTTGTTTTCTCTGCTTTCTGTGGAACTTCTATATTTTCTCCACTGCCTAACACTATGCCTGGTGTCGAATCACTGCTTGGTAAATGTTTATTGAATGTATAAAGGAAAGGAAGGCAGAAAGAAGGGAATAGGGGCATTTTTATTGCCAGTGTCCACCTTTCTCACGAGAGGGGCCAGTACGGCCTCATGCTCTAGGGCAGTCATTATTGTGCTGTGGTGATAAAATAGTTACTTATCAAGAACAGAACTCAGTGAAGCCTTACCTGTGTCTAGGTAGCTATAAACCTTCTCCACACCCTTAAATGCAACAAAAGAAAACATGCCAGCTTCCTTGTGTTTACAAAAAGTACAGAATTTCTTCTTCCTTCAGCGTTCTAGGGGTAACTCTTGTCAGCCCCAGGTTGCCTTTGGCAGTGGGTGGTCTAGGTGGGCACCATGCCTGCTGCCCTGGTGAGTGAAACATGCCTCCTGGGGCCTCAGGAAGAGATGTGGAGTGCTTGCAGGGACCTGGAACCCAAAAACATGGCGAAGAAGAGGCCTGGTTTGTCTGCTTGAAACTGTAAGTCCCTTGGAGCTTCCTGGGACTTTGAGGGATTCCAGGGGTGAGGGGTGGGGGTGCCAAAATGTCTGCAAGGATATTGATCATGGTTGTTCCCAGAGGGTTAGCTTCACTATTAGAGGCCTTGGGAAACCCAGAGACTTCTTGGGAAGTTGCTGGGAAAAACAAATAAACTGAGTGTATGTAAAAGAACCACAAGGCTCTGGGGCTTCCAGCCTCTGGTGCTCATGGACATGCATGAACCGTGGGAATCAGCTCCTCCACGTGGGCCACTCCCCTAAGCACGTGGCAAAGCAGGAAGAGGGTTTCTGACCATGATCTTGGGGTCAATTCATTTTTGAATTGCTCTGTATTTGCTCCTTAGGAAATATCTCTGAAATCTCTGAAAGATCTCTGAGATATTAAGTGAGGAGAAGAAAAGTTCAGGACAGCATGTCCTGCATACATGCATGTGTTTAAAGGATTTGTACGTAAGCTTTTGTATATGCACCAAAGGAAGAAGAAAGGAGCTGTTAGTAGAGCTTTTGGGGACAAGACCAGGAATGGGAAATAGAAGTGATTCTTACTTTTCATTTTACTCCCTTCAGTGCTTGAATGTGCTTTTACCAAGTGCATGAAATACTTTTATTCTTTTTTTTTAGAGACAGGGTCTTGCTCTGTCACCCACGCTGCAGTACAGTAGTGCAATTATAGCTCACTGCAACCTCAAACTCCTAGGCTCAAGTGATCCTCCTGGCTCAGCCTCCCAAGTAGCTGGGACTATAGGTACACACCACTATGCCCAGTTAATTCTTCTATTTAATGTTTTTGTAGAGATGGGATCTGGCTATGTTGTCCAGGCTGGTCTTGAACTTCTGGCCTCAAGCGATCCTCCCACCTTGGCCTCCCAAAGTGCTGGGATTACAGATGTGAGCCACTGCACCTGACCTTTACTCACTTTTTATTGTGAAATACTGCAAAGGGCCAGAAGAATAATATAAACAATTCCCCTGAACTTGCCACTCGAGCAGGAATTACAATGCTGTGCCTGTGTTGGTTTTGTTACTCATGGAATAGCAGAGGACTTGAGGTCCTGGGTGAGAAGGTGTGTGGGAACCTCTTCTGCAGCTTCTTTTGTAACTGGGTGCAAGGGAGGTTGTCACTGGAGGAGAGTGGGAAAATATTGCAATGTTTTGGCTTGTAAAATGTCTGACAGTGTCCCTGTCCCAAGACAAATCTGAACCTGGGATTGTCAGCTCCCTACAGCTGTGGGAAGGCTGTGATGTGTTTTGTAGCTTTGGGTCCTGGTTGACAGTTGGACAGGTCAGGTCTGTGACCAGGGGGCAGGTGGGCAGCCCTGATGCTGTGGCCTTCCAGGAGCAGGCTACCATTGATGTGCCTGTTCAGGGAGCACCTCTTTTTAAGGTCTCGCTATGTTGCCCAGGCTGGAGTGCGGTGGTGCAATCATAGCTCACTGTAACGTTGAACTCCTGGGCTCAAGTGATCCTCCCCCCTCAGTCTCCCAAAGTGCTGGGATTACAGGCGTGAGCCACCGCTTGAGCACCTCTTAAGTGTCAGGCATTGTTTGAGGTGCAGGGGATGAGGCTACACCCAGTTCAGACAAGGTCCTGCTGTCATGATGCTTAATTTCTTGTCGGGGTGGGAATCTTAATACACAAGTAAACAAATCAGATCACATCAGGAAGCGATGTTTTCTAGGGCATAATGAAACAAAAATATGATGGACGTCGGCTCAGGGTGGCCCAGAGACAGAGAGTGGCCAGGGAGGCCTCTGACCAGGGCACTTGGAGTTTCTCAGGTGGGAACCAGGGTAGTTTTGTCTGTCTTGTTCTGTTAAGCAGCAAACATCCTCTCTGAGGCCCGAGGCTGGCTCAAGCTCATTGTCAAATTGGCAGTTGTTGAGCTGGCAGGGGTGGGGGTGGGGTGGGGTTGTTAATGATTCTCACAGTGACCTAAAAGTTCAAAGTGCCCCTCTCTGGAGAATGTTGTCAGAGGAAACCCTGTAGGTATTTATTAATCTGACTCAATAGGCACCAACGGTTTCCCGAAAACAAATAGGGCATTTTGCCAAGCCCAGCTCTGGCCCCGCGGTGTCCCTGGGCAACCGATTACGTGGCTGTCCCTGCAGGCAGTAGGTAGTTTCAGTTATAAATTGGGCCCCGCTTTCCTTCTGTCAGTCTTCTGGTTCCCAGGTTTCCCACTGCAGCCCCAAATGAAGGTAGAACAGTCAGAATGGAGGCAGGGGTACGTTTGGGAAAATGTCCCCAGAAATGCAGGGATGAAAGTGAGGGTCCCAGTCTTTACCTGCATTGGTTGGGGGCGTCGTGGCTGGGCAGGCACCGTGAGAAGCTGGGTTTCTGCTTCTTCCCCTTTTCTGATTCCTATCAGCCGAGAGTCCAAGAGCTTCCTGGAGTTTGATTAGGAAGGTATCAGATATTTTAAATATGCTTTTTTAGGCTAAGCAAGGTCAATATTCTTTCTCTCCTCCCAACTCCCTTCCCTCGCGTGAGAAAAGCTGGGGTAGAAATGTGATTATGTTTCTCTGAAACTGAGATGGTCTTTGTGAAATTTAAAGCAAGCTGCCTAGTTTTAACTAACTAGTTCTTTGAATGAGAGCAAGTCACTTAACCTCTCTGGGCTTCAGGCTCCCCTCTTGTACTGAGAGTTGTTGGGCTAGATCAGAAGTGGCCCACTCTGAGGCTTACAGGATCAGGTGGGCCTGGAAATGAGTGAGTGGGGCTGGAATCAGCGCTCTGAGCGATAGGGAGTGGTGAGGACTGTGGTAAAGTGCGGAGCATATGCCCTCTCTGGAGGGACAACTTTAGTTTGCCCCATGGAGGGCAGGGTCAGAGACGACAGATCTGTTTTTTTCCCCCACCCCCCAGGAGAAGCTAGACAATTTTTTTAAAAACATCTTTGGTTGTTGAATTTTTAAATATTGGCAGCTAGTTTAAGGGGGAGAAAAATAACACCCTGAGAGCCAAGTGAACAAGTCCCACAGGCCTCCAGTCTAGTTTGTGATCTCTGGACCAGAGAGTCAAAAAATTCTAGGCCAGGAGTGAAATAGGGTGGCCTCAGTTGTAATGAGAGTGACTTGAGGTTAATGGCTGCCCACAGCATCAGTTCTAAGGGGCCAGTGTGTGTCTGTGCAGTGAGATGGGCGAGCCCGCCATAGCCTTTGGGGTTGGCACCAACTCTGAGGGCTGTGTTCCTACACCAAGAGATGGACTGGGGGCAAATGTCCTGCTAGTCTGGTTGATCTGCTGCCTCAGCCACGTGGCCACAGAAGGGCATGAGATAGTCTTCACTCCAGCCTCCTGAATCCCTGGCAGAGCAGGATTTGGGATCAGATGCGCTAAGGCTAAACTGCTCTAATAAGGTCTCTGAAGCTGGTGCAAGCCACTGGGTCAAAGTGGTGCCTGTTCCTGGAGGGACAATTTTATTAAAAGACTTGGGAGTATAAAATTACACTAAAACAAAAGGTGACAGAATGCAAAATTTACATGTATCTTTAAGACAAAACATGGGGCATTAAAGAAATTTTAGACTTGGGGCAGAGAAGCTGTTGTCACATAGGTGATTTATGTGGTAGAAAAGGTCTCAGAGGCTCCAACTTGAGCAGAATTATGTGTGGATGTAGTCAGTGGTCACAGGAAATAGTTGACTGTGGCCTTCCTTCCCCTGTTCACACTTGGTGGTTTGATCACTCACTCAGAGAGAGTAAGTGGGACACACCTTCTCATTGTTGACTCTTAGACAGTGTGTGTGCTCTTCATGGAAAACCCAAGGAAGTAGGCCTTCTCTTGGTGGCCAGGCCAGAGGGAGGCCACGGAGAACCTGGGCAGGAAGACTCTGGGTAGGAAAGGGCTGATACACCTTCTGCCTCTTCCTGGGCAGCCTCAAGTTCTCTTTTGGCAATAACACCGGTTACTAGACCACAGGGGCCTCAGAGGAGGTATACACCCAAGCAAAAGCTGAAAAAGGCTATGTTCTTCTGAAAAGGCACACAAAAAAATTTGTTTTCATCCAGATAGGCAACCTGGGTACAGAGCAGCAGTATTGACAACTAGGGCTCTGGCTTTAATCTCTAATTGGGCCAGTTGGTTCCATTTTTGTCCATTGTCCCAGCCTGGGCCCAGAAATAGCTGGGCACACCCACCACCTTGAATTGGAATACCTTATTTGAGAAACCCCCTTCCAGCAATGAATGAGTGAAAAATCATTACCTGTACTAGAAACACAGCTCAAACTCTGGGGTGGATTTCTGAATCATGGTTGCACCTGAATGAAGGTCAGCATTGTATAATAGAAACCAACCCCCAGACCCCGCCTAGCTGCCAGTATTTTTCAGAGTGACCCACACAAAGAGGTCCACATCCAAAGGGCAGCTCATTGATTTGTTGCAAATGTTAAATCAAAAATTGTTGCCAAGTTGGGAGAGGGGAGACATGGAAAATTAATATATAAAGGTGGAAAAATCAAGAGTTGGCATTGTTTGGAAACTCTGCAGGGATTTGCAGGGGGCGGGGGTCTTAGGGCCTCAATTGTTATATTTAGGTTGGACCCCACTCTGCTGGCAAGAACCATTCAGCTCCCCCGCTGCCTAGAGGGAGTAGACTTCACTCTGCCACTTGTTCTTCCATGAAGTGGAATTTGTTGAGCCCCCATGATATGGAAAGGACTATGTCAGGTTCTAGGAGAGACACAAAGAAATAAAAGTCTTCTCCTCCAGCAGTTATATTCGTTTCTCTTTCCTCATTCCAAAATGGTTTTGAGGCATCTTAACATACTTTGTACAACATGTAAGGTTAAAGCAGGAGTAAATGGGGAAATGAGGGCAGGAGGAAGAAGAGAGATTTAACTGGAGGTAAGGCTAGTACGTGCCACAACGTCCTGTGTACTCTGTTAGATATGAGCCACAGTTTGTCTCTGAGCTTCCTGGCAGGCAGTAGGAGGAAGGGAATATGATCTGGAACACATTTGATACTTATTAGCTGAAAGGAAGCCCATTGCTAAGAAGTGAACCTGTTCCCAGTACTGAGAGATGGGAGAATTTTCTTGCCTGGATTCTTGTGGACATTGTCCGCTGCTGAAGCAGTCATTTTCTCAGTAACATGACTATAGCACGGGTTTTACAAGCTACAGATTGTGACACGTGGTGTACAATGAAATCAATTCAATGGGTTGCTGTGGTATAATAAAAAATAAATATTTGGTCTTTTGTCCTGTTCCTGTGTTCCTGGCACAGAGCTTCTAAAACCCATGGAATCTCCTGCATGATAAGGGTATCTTTTGTATGCTAATGAAATGACTCCTGGTAGAGGGGCTTTAGGATGGGTGCTGATCCCCAGAAAGATCAAGCAATGATTAGGGGATTGGGACTCTCAGCTCCTCCCTCCCTGCTTCCCCTCCTCCCACCTCCAGAGAGGAGGGAAAGGCTGGAGATTGAGTTCAGTCTCCAATGTCCAGTGATTAATCACTCACACTTAATGAACCGCCATAAGACCCCCGAAATGATGCAGAGCTTCCAGGCTGGTGAACACACTGAGGTGCTGGGAGGTTGAGATTCCTGCCTGGGGTGGGCATGAAAGCTCCAAGCCTCTCCCCGTATACCTTGCCCTGTGCATCTCTTCCATCTGGCTGGCTGTTCCTGAATTGCATACTTTATAATAAACCGGTAAAGGTAAGTAAAGTGTTTTCCTGAGTTCTGTGAGTTGTTCTAGCAAATTACCGAACCTGAGGAGGTGGTTGTGGGAACCCCCTATTTATAGCTGGTCAATCAGAAGTACAGGTATTCCCCTTCCCTGGGACTTGTGACTGGTACCTGAAATGGGGGCAGTCTTGTGGGACTGAGCAGCTCTCAACCTGTGGGGTCGGTGCTATCTCCAGGAGTTGGTGTCAGAATCAAATTGTTGGACACCTAGTTGGTGTCGGATTATCAGGGAATTGGAGAATTACATCATTGTTTGAAGTTATTAGAGTAGAATAGAATATGTTGGAGTGCATCACATCTATGGCTTTTGTAAGACTTTGTTTCAGGGGTGTGCATGCACTGTGTTGTGATATACTTAATAAAATGTATTTCTTACTGGTGATCGTGGCTAAAAAAAAATTCTCCAAACCAATGAAATTCACCAAGCTGAGCTTTCAATATTTCATTGCCTGGCTGAGGGAGTACAAACGTGCACATGTGAACGCTTCCTGGGCCACAAGAGGACCAGCACCATAGTAAATGTAGCAAGGTGGGGCAGAGCCCCAGTGGAGAGAGCAGATTGTGGAGGAAGAGTCTTAGCGCTTTGCTCTGTGCAGGAAAGCTGGACAGATGGTGAGCAAAGCAAGCAGGGATTTTCCTCAGCTGCGGAGGAGGCAGAGGTCAGATACTCAGAGTCTCTGGCTGGCTGGAGCTCTTGGCTGACGGACCTTAGGTTTCCTCATCCGTGAAATGAGGATGATTCTAGTACCCAGGCTAGGCGTGCTTCATGGACATGTATTCAGCACAGGCCTGGCTCAGTACCCAGTGTTATTGTTACTGTTATTTATTTATTTATTTATTTTTGAGACAGGGTCTTGCTCTGTCGCTCAGGCTGGAGTGCAGTGGCGTCATGATAGCTCACTGCAGCCTCCAACTCCTGGGCTCAAGCGATCCTCCTGCCTCAGCCTTCTGAGTAGCTGGGACTACAGGCGTGCGCCACTGTGCCTGGCTAATTTTTCTGTATTTGGTAGAGACGGGGTCTCGTTATTGCTCAGGCTGGTCTTGAACTCCCGACCTGAAGCGATGCTCCCACCTCAGTCTCCCAGAGTGCTAGGATTATAGGCGTGAGCCACCGTGCCTGGCCCTTTTCATTTTCTTAATGGTGTCTTCTGAAGTGCAGAAATTTTAAAATTTGATGATTTCTGATTTATCAGTTTTTTTATGGATTGTGCTTTTGATGTATAGCTAAGAATGCTTAGCCCAACCTGAGGTCGTGAAGATTTTCTCCTGTATTTTCTTCTAGACGTTTTAGAGGTGTAACTCTTATATTGCTACGTTGCAGTCTCTGACCCATTTTGAGTTAATGTATGTGTATGGTATGCGATTGAAATTGAGGTTAATTTCACATAGCAGGACTAAGATTGCTATCCTTAGAAAGGCTTGCTTGCAAGATTGGCCCTGGACTGGAGTCTGGAAACTTAGATTTTAGAAGATTTACCACCATTCCCAGACTGATGAGAGTGGCTCACTGTGTTTAAACTGTTTGTACAAGTGATGTGGTTTATACTGAACTACCTGCCTTCCTTCTGGGAATCTGAAATTTTAGAACATGCTAGGCAGAGGTGCTTACCTGACCAGCCCCCAGTAAAAACCCTGGGCATTTAGTCTCTAAGAAGCTTCCCTGGTAGATGACACTTCACATGTGTTGTCATAACTCATTGCTGGAGAAATGAAACACAGCTGTGTGACTCCACTGGGAGAGGACTCCTGTAAGCCTGTGCCTGGTTTCTTCCAAATTTCACCCATGTGCCTTTCCTTTTGCTGATTTTACTTTGTGTCCTTTTGCTGTAATCAGTCATAGCCATGAGTTTTGCCAAGTCCTCCTAGTGAATCACTGAACCTGAGGTGGTCTTGGGGATTCTGACATACCTATGGATGTCCAATTGCTTCAGCACCATTTATTGAAAAGTCTGTTTTTTCCCTTTGAACTATCTTGACACTTTTGTCAAAGTCAATTGAGCATAAATGTAAAGATTTATTTCTGCACTCTGTTGTAATTCATTGCCTGCCCTTATGTTAGTACCATGCTGTCTTGATTACTGTGGCTTTCTGGTAAGTTTTTAAGTCAAATAGCATAAGTCCTCCAACTTTGTTCTTTTTCAAAATTATTTTGGCTATCCTTTGCATTTCCATATAAATTTTAGGATCATCTTGTCAATTTCTACTAATAAGGTCAGTGGGATTTTGACTGGGGTTGTATTGAATGGATAGGTCAACTAGGGAGACTTGACATTTTGACAATAGTGAGTTTTCCAATCCATGAACATGGGATATCTCTCCATTTAATATCTCAGCAATGTTTTGTAGTTTTCATTGTGCATATCTTGTGCTGCTTTTGTCAAATTTATTCCTGAGTATTTTATTCTTTTTGATGCTATTGTGAATGGAATGGTATTCTCAATTTCATTTTAAGACTGTTCATTGCTAGTATATAGGAATAGAATTGATTTTTGTATATTGATTATACCTTGTTACCTTGCTAAATTTATTGGTTCTGGTATTTGTTTTATGGATGCCTTGGGATTTTCTATATATAAGATAATGCTATCTGTGAATAAAGACATTTTTACTTCTTCCTTTCCAATCTATATACCTTTAATGTCTTTATTTGCCTCATTGCCACTGACTTGAACCTCCAGTACAGTGTTGATTAGAAGTAGCAAAAGTGGGTCCTCTTTGCCTTGTTCCTTGTCAGAGAGAGAAAGCAATCAGTCTTTCATGATTAAGTATGATGTTAACTATGGGTTTTTGTAGATGTCCTTTATCAGGTTTTGTAAATTCTCTTTCATTACTATTAATAGTTTTTTGAGAATTTTTACCATGACTCTGTGTTAGATTTTATCATATACCTTTTTTCTGTATCTAGTGAGGCCACCATGTGTTTTTTATCCTTTATCATATTAATATTGTGTGTTACACTAATTGATTTTCAGATGTTAAACCAACCTTGTGCTCCTGGGATAAATCCCACTTGGTCATGGTGTATAGTCCTTTTTATATGTTGCTAGGTTTGGGTTGCTATTTGTTGAGGATTTTTACGTATATATTCATGAAAGATGACAGACTGTAACGTCTTTCTCTTTTTTGGATCCGGTTAATGCTGGCTTCATAGAATGAATTGGGAAGCCTTACCTCTTCCTCTATTTTCTCATCTTATTTCTTTTTAAGGGGATAATTTATGGTCTTTTAGGCAGTGACTGGAAGCAGTCTTCTTTTCTCTTCTCAAGGCTAATTTTTTGCAGGGATGTCTTAGGATTAATGTCTCACAGCCCACAATGTCATCGGCTATGTCCCCAAGTCCATTTGCTGGCAGGTGTGGATCACAGTGGGGCAGGTGCCCAGAGTCTCTGAGACACCTTACCTGATCACGTCTGGCACTCATCTGCAAGCAGTCCCCTGAGCTTCCCTGCAGGGATTGGGGGTTGGGTCTGCTCACCCAGAAGCTGGGATGCTTGGCTGAGGATACTTCTCTCCTCCTTTCTTTGAACAGAGTAGCCACGAACCAGAAGGTGCGGGAGCAGGTACGGCTGGAGTTGAGCTTTGTCAACTCGGACCTGCAGATGCTCAAGGAAGAGCTGGAGGGGCTGAACATCTCAGTGGGAGTCTATCAGAGCACAGAGTAAGTGGGAGCAATACTTCTTCCAAACACTGCTGAGCCTGAGAGCGTGCCCGCATCGGGGATGGTGCGCAGAGAGGCCGGGGGGGAGTTACAGACCGAGGGCGCGCCAGCCCCCACTTTGGGAAGTGAAAGAATGATAACGTTTGGGGTTGAGCAAGGTGCTAGTGTGGAAGGGATGAACCCGTGGGGTTTGTTGGGTAATACCTGGAGTGTTGGGCAAAAACGCATTTGTCCCAAGACCTCTCGGGACATGGCTTTATGGGAGAGCTGAGTGTCTGGGTCCAGGTGGGTAGATGGCATCTCTCACATGGGCTAGGGTGGTCGCTCTGCCATGAAGACACCCTGGAAGCTTCTGTGGCTAGCTTTGAAAGCTGACTGCCAGATGGGGCCCAAGTGTCCCTGCCTTCTTCCCTCCCAGCCTCTCACCGAGCACAGGGCTTGCCTCTGGGTCATTCTGTGGGTAGACTGCAAAAGGTATAATCCACCTTGACAGGGACCCATGTGTGTCCCCAAGCAGATGGCCCAGTGGAGCAACTTCAGAAGTATGTCCTGTTCCACAGCTGAGAAATGGATGTTCTAATTCTCAAGCACCCCTTTGGGAGTGTCTGTGGGAGGTGGAATATTGGCGTTTGGCCTTCAGAGAAGCTCAGACAGTCCCCTACCCAAGTGAGTCACCTTTGAAAGAAATGCCCATCTTTCAGAAGGAATAACTTTGAGAAGCTTTAAAGAAGGCCTAATGTACTTTTTGTGTGGGGACGTGGAACTTCTCAAAAAATAGGTGGGCCCCAGAGGAAACTCAGTTGGAAAACAGCACCTGGGATTAACAGAAGGAAGACATTTGGGAACTTTGGGTCCCCTCTGTAATATGCATTTCCTGATTATAATCCTCTGCACAGCACCTGGGTCATTTTTCAGTGCCACAGGGAAAGCTTTAGTGCCTGAAACCTCTGCTGGCTCTCCCCTTTGTGATGTCCTGTGCCTGGCTCACTTACAGGCTCCTGGTGCCGTTTTGAACACCTAGTCAGAATGACACAAATGGAAGGTTCTCCCAGACTACACTCTGGTGTTCAATTCCAGTGGTTTGCCCAAAAAGTCCAAGTTCCTCGAGGAGGCAAGGCAGGGCCAAACTTTGGTAATAAATGTAGGCCGTTTCAAACTTGCATTTGCTGTGCTAAAGAGCAGGGATGTCCATGGTGGGACTCCCCACAGAGACATGCACTAGGGCCCTGGTGTGGTCACTATGGCTCTAGAGTGGCCAGGCGATCCCCTGTGCCATTGAGAAGAGGGGAGAGAGATGTACAGATTCAACATGACACCTTGCATTCGGGTTCTCCACTCTATTTTCAAAGTGCTTCACTTCTTTCTTAGCACAGTTGATCTTCAAACACTTTTTGACGTAGGCAGGAAAGAAATGATCTCATTGTGCAGATGAGAAAACTTACGGAGGCCTGAGGTCACCCAGAGAGTCATGTTAGTGCCACCTTGGGGCAGGGGTGTCCTGGTGCAAGGCCTCGGGACACTCACTGCTGTTGCCTGGTTAGTCCCAGGAATAACAGACCTTGCCTCCAGCTGAAGGCAGGAGGGTGGTGGGGCCTGGGGGAGTGAGGCCCAGCCCACCCTCACGTCCTTCCTCCAGGATCCAGCTTTCCCCAAGGGCCTTGGGGACGCCATGCACCTGGGTTAGGTCTCACCTGCTTTTAGCATAGCTGTACCACAGAAGCAGTTTCAACTTCCAGCTACATTGTCCACTCACCCTGCTCAGCATTCCTGGCCTTCTCTCTGGGCTGGGCTGAGCTGCCCAAGGAGGTCTCCTGTTACAGGTCAGGGAGCTAAATCCCTGTTTGCAAAACATGGCCTGATCCTGGTTCACTTCCTGCTGGCCCTGCCCCTAGGAATGTAGGCTCGGAAAGCACTCCCAGGGAGACCTGTGAGTTACCGAGTGGTCAGTGAGAGGAGAGGAGGTAGAGGGGAAGTGGCTGGCCAGTGTCTCACCCGGGCTGGGGGCCTGGTGCACTTAGGTGCCAGATAGGGGCCCCTGTCCTCAAGGCATTTCTTGTTCAGGTGATATGACACCTAGACTGACACACCCCAAAGGAGCAGGCCCCTGTGAGACCAGGGTTGTGAGCATGGGGTGTGTTGGAGAGCTACCAGAGAGGTAGGCCCCACTGCGGGGAGGAGAGGAAGCGGAGGAGGAGGAGGAGGATGGGGCTGACGACGGAGGCCCAGTGTGTACCTGGGTAGGAGCAATGAGTGCACTAGGGACAGACCCTGGCACGTGATAGGTTCTCAGCACAGTTGCTGAAAGAAGCGTTGACATTGGAGGGACACATCAGGGTGGAGATGGTAGGGGCCTGGTGTGTTAGGCTGAGTGGTCCAGAGTCATAAGAAGCTAGGGTCTGTTTTACAGCAGAGGAAGAGGCATGACCCTGTGGAAAATGAACCTGTCAGCCAGGTGTGTGCTGGATGGGCACGAGGAGAGGGTGGGGACCTAGGCTGGGCTGCTGGGGGCAAGGCTGTGGGATACACAGCGGCCTGGTTGAAGGTGTTCATATACCTTGTTGTGTTTTTTATAGGGAGGTATTTGCAATTCCCCTGATTCCTCTCGGCCTGAAGGAAACGAAAGATGTTGACTTTTCAGTCGTCCTCAAGGTAAATCTCAAAGCAGTGGGCACTGGACTCAGTGGAAATACAGAAATTGGGTATCTCTTGCATTGGCCTTAGGCTCAACAGACCAAGAGTTAGTTCATGTTTGCAGGGTGACCCTGAGACTCCTCTGGGCCAGCTACACAGAGAATTTGTGTATTTATTCCTCCTCTATTTTTGCTGTTGTCTCTGGTGACTTTTGAAGCTTTTCCTGGGTGCCTGGAAAAGGTGGGTTGGAGACCCAGACTGGCCTTCCCTAGGAGGCTGAGTCAAAGAGGGTCTGTGGTGGATGTGCTATGGAATTTAAAAATTGTATCTTATTTTACTATTATTTGTCCTAAATTGTGTGACCAATTTAGGCCATGTTTTTGAAGAATAGCTAAAGTTTTTTCCCCAATATTTTATTATGTAAATTTCTAAATGTATCTAAAAATTGTAAAAATTTTACAGTGAACCCCTGTATGCTTATTTCTACCTAGATTCTACTGATAATATTTTGCTATAGTTGCTTTATCACGTCTGTCCATCTAGGCATCTCTGTGTCTATCTATTAATCCATCTTATTTTGTGATGCATTTCAGAGTAACTCAAATATGTTAATTCACTACCTTTAAATACTTTTTCTTTTTTTTTGAGACAGAGTCTCACTCTGTCACCCCAGCTAGAGTGCAGTGGCATCATCATAGCTCACTGCAACCTCAAACTCCTGGCCTCAGGTGATCCTCCTGCCTCAGCCTCCCGAGCAGTTGGGACTACAGGAAGTGCACCACCACGCCCGGCTAATTTTTTATATTTTTGGTAGAGGCTGGGTCTTGCTCTTGCTCATGCTGGTCTCGAGCTCCTGAGCTCAAGCGATCCTCCTGCCTCAGCATCCCACTACCCTTAAATACTTGAATAACTAGTTTTTTGTTTGTTCCTTTTACCCCCTTGAACTGGGCTCCTCTCTCATTCAGCAGATGCTTATAGACCCACCAGGGCCTGGAGGTCAGTGTGGGCTCCAGGTGGGACGTGGGAGAGGTGCTTTGATAGAGCATACAGCAGAGGCTGCACCTCCAGGCTAGGGCCAGGAGACTGTCCGGTGCCTGGAATACCCTCCTCTTTCTCTTCTCCCCAACTCCATCAGTTTGAGGTTTAGTGAATCACTTCCAAACTGCATTTAGGAAGAGAAAGAGGGGATGAGGTGGAAGGTGTTGCCCATCTCTGAGCTGTCCAGCACAGGCATACATTATAGGAATGAATCCCAGCATCATGAAAAAGAATTATTTTTCCTTCCATAGTAACCCTGTTCGTTTATTCATCTTAAGACTACTTTTGTTTAGAAAAGAAAAAATTATCACATGGCATTTGATCACTACTTTTAAAAGCAATTGGTTAGTATTTTAGAAGCTTCTTCACTTGACCTTTGCTCTCAGAGACTGTTAGCTGCTTGGCCTAAGTTGGGGCTTTTTGACTGAATCCTTGTTTAAATTCAGGTCCTGGTCCCTGAGTTTGGGGTGTATTTTGGAGTTGGAGAAGGGAAGTTGGTAGTGTTTCAGGACTCAGGTGTACTGGAAAGTTGATTTTCTGGGTGGAAAACAATTCAGGAGCAGCAGGTTTACGCCAATGTTTCACAGGCTGCCAGAACTTGTAGAAGTTACATGCCAACGGTCTGTGGGGCTCAAAATAATCCATGTGTCTGTGGAAATGTCTTTGGTTGCTTTTGTAGAAGAGTTTCTGTAAGATTTAGTTTGTCCGTTGCTTGGTGCCGGCACTATAAGAATATGGGCACTTAAAAGGGAGCCTCTTTTGGAGAAACTTAGGAATTTTATGGGCAGCTCTAAGGGTCCAATTAGGTCATGTGCTGAATTCCACATTAAAGCAAGTGGAAAAAAAAATCACATGTTGTGGGCATGGCCAGCTGCTATTCAGCTCAGGCTTCCAACCATGTCATTTTAGCCTAAAAGGGACTCTACAAATGTCAGTCATACAAAAATGAAAACGTTTGGGAGGCTTTCTGTTTTTTCCCTTCCACATTTGTGCTTGAGAGAAACAGACAGGTACCACAGAAGTGGTTCAGCACACATAATTAGGGCAGTTCAATTTTAAATCAAACCAGTGTGCCTGTGTGATGGTTTACAACAAATAAAGCTTCACTACCGGCTTTAAAAGAATTGGGCTTTAAAATGGCTATATTAAAAGAAGCACCATCAAAGTAAAGTCCCTTTCTGTTTTGTTTTTGGTTTTTTGCTTTTAAATAGAGCTTTATTATTTATTTATTTTTCTGATTAAGAACATTATTGCAGAACATTCAGAAAATACCAAGACATGTAAAGATCTTTCCCCACTGAGGTATGTAGCTTGCCCAGTACTTACTTAATCTTTAGACCCTCTGGCCTCTTCGTCTAATCATGGCCCTGCTGCATGAGGGTGCTGGGAGTGACGGTTGGATGAGACACATCCATTAAGGGCTTAGCATGGTGTCTGCCTGTAGTAGGCACTAAGCAAACCATCTTTTATTTTCGTTCTTTAGGCAGCTTCCAGATGCTTGCTATTGTCAACAGTTCCCCACTGAACATCTTTGCACACTTTGCTGAATATTCCCTTTGAGTTATTTTTAGAGACAGTGGCTTGCTCTGTCACCCATGCTGGAATGCAGTGGTGCCACCATAGCTCACTACAGCCTTGAACTCCTGCACTCAAATGATCCTCCCGCCTCAGCCTCCCAAAGTGCTGGGATTACAGGTGGGAGCCACTGCACCCAGTCCTGAATATTCCCTTTGGATAAATTTCTAGGTGTGGATTTGGCAGGTCAAAGATAACATATTACCTAATTACCCACCAGAATTGGTCCTGCCTTAACATTCCTACCAACTGTGTGTGACTTCTTATCTTTCTGAAACTTTGGTTACAACTGGGTATCATCAATCATTTTGACTTTTAAAAATATCTTTTTGATTTCTATGAAATTGGGCAAAAATAATATCTTATAGTTTGCATTTCTTAGATCAGTATTGGGGTTAAATATATTCTCATGTGTTTATTTTTACCTTTCTCTTTTTTGAGATGCTTGTTTCTGTCCTATAATAGTCTCTTTAGATGCATGTCAGTCACACTGTTTGTGTGCCACCTCCTTTCTACCTAGACCTGATGGATATGCTATTCTTCCACCACTTATAAGGAATGATGGCTTTTGTAATTTACCTGATTCTCACATCCACTTAAGTCTGTTTCTGATCCATACCTGGTTCTCTTGTCTGGCCATTTCTCCCTGTTTAATCCCTGTGCATTTTAAGACCAAGTAGAACAAGCCTCCTTTACGTCACCATGCCTTGCCAAACTTTTTTGGCTTTTTTCCCCACGTTTTTGCTTCCATGTTTTGTCAAGATCACCAACCCCCTAAAATAGCACTCTTGAGTTTTGATTGAAATTTCATTAGATTCATAGATTTAAACAAAATTGCCCCTCTACAGTATTGCACATTTTTATCTGCAAACAATATTTTCAGTTGTTGAGGTCAACTACCAGCAAGTTTTATGGGAGCAAGGACCACGTCTGTCCTGTTAAAAAATGATTTAATGAATAAATGAAAGAAAGAATAAAATAACATATGTCCTCCAGTGAAGTTTAATAGTTGTCTGCTTCATTAAATCCATTTTACCCCTAGGAATATTGTTGCTATTGTGAAAGGTATTGTTTCTCTGTTATATATTTCTAATTGGTTGCTGCTTGTATAAGAAAGGAATACCATGGACTTCTTTTTACTGTTGACTATTATATATTAACTTTTTGGCCACTTTACTGAATTCTTATTGGTTTAGTAATGTTTCAGTTGATGCTTTTGGGTTTTGTAAACAAGCTGTTATTTTGTTTAAAAATATTGTTTCGAAAAATATTATTTCTCATATGTGTGTCTCTTACTTTTCTTAATTGGTTGGCTAGAGAACTTGCAGATTTAGGCTAATAAGTAATAGCAATGATGGTAGAAATCTTCACTTTGTCCCTGATGCTTACAGTGGGTTTCAGGTAGATATTTTTTATCCTACTAAGTACTTTTAATCTAGCCTAGTTTACTAAGTTTCAAATTCAGGCATACATTTAGAGTCTTATCAAAATCCTCTCTGACTTTTACAAGGTGAACATAAGGTTTCCCTTTTAACATCTTATTTTAAGTGTAATTTCTCTCCTTATAAGAATTTTTGCCAAGATCCGAAGTAGAAGTTGGCAGGACATGCTGCAATGGAAAGGATGCGGTTCTCATCTGGGGCATCTCCTGAACAGTGGCCCCTTACACTGCTCTCAGGGAGGTCAGGGGGGGAGGCCCAGATGAACTTTGTCCTTGTGATCATCCTCAACTTAATGCCACTAATAACATAAGAACATTTGAAAGCCGTTTCAAGTTTTACAGATGGCTATAATGTTAGTAGAGGAGCCGATTCTAAACATCATCACTTTAAGTAAAGTTATGAAGAAAATCTCTGACAGCATCGTAAAACTAAAGGAAAAGTTGTGTTAAAAATGACCAAATTAGCCAGGGCATGGTGGCTCACGCCTGTGATCCCAGCAGTTTGGGAGGCTGAGGCGGGAGGATTGCTTGAGGCCAAGAGTTCGAAACCAGCCTGGGCAACATATCAAGACCTCATCTCTATTTTAAAAAAAAAAAATTTAGCCAGGCGTGACGGCATGTGTCTGTATTCCTAGCTATTTGGGAGGCTAAGGCAGGAGGATTGCTTGAGTCCAGGAGTTTGAGGTTGTAGTGAGCTATGATTACATCACCACACTCTAGCCCAGGCAACAGAGCGAGACCCTGCCTCAAAAACAAACAAACAAAAAGACCAAATTAAAAAACAGAAGGAACCTTCTGCATATCTTTGGATCCAGCAAGACATCTTCTAGGGACCTATTAGAGGAACTAGTAAGAGGTGTACACAAGGATGGCCATGATGGTGTTAACTTTAACTGTAAACACTTGGAAACAACTTAAGTCTCTTAGAATGTAGGACTCTTAGAAGTAAAAATCTTGGTACATATTGGCTAGTACATAGTAGATATTCAGTTTATTTGTTGAATAAATGGATTGTACATTCGTCACAGTGGAGGATTGTACAACCATTAAAAGTCATGCTACAGAATATTTTATAGCATATGTAAATGTTTGATCTATAAACCCATTTTTGTAAGACAAGGGTGTGTGTATGTGTGTGAGTGTGTGTGTCTGTATTGAACATGTAGAAAGCAGGAGCTTTAACGTAGAAAGTGTGTAAAGAGAATACTCAAGACACTTGGGAAAACATAATTGAACAACCCATCTCATCACCTTTCCTGCAGCCAGGGAGAGCTAGCACATGTGGAAGATGTCATGTAGGAACCATTCTCAATGTCCCTTATACTACTCTTATTTTTTTCCTGTAATACTTGTCGTATTTTAATATACTATATAATTTACTTATATTGTCTGTCTCTTCTTGTGAGACTATAAGCTCCAAGGGGATAGGATCTTTGTTTGTTCATTGATGTAGCCCAGGCACTTTGAACAGTGCCTGGCACATGGCAAATGACCATCAGTATTTGTTGAATGACTGAATGAACTTGCAGAACAGTTTTCAAATACTGGGTTGTGGACCCAGTTAGGGCTTAGGAGTCTCACTGGGGTGTTTCATTCATGGAAGTGCCTAGAGCTGCACTCACCAAGTTTTCTAGCACAGACTCTGAGGGCAGCATCATGGTAACAGTCCCCAGACATAGGTTTCCTTTGCCAGGAAGACCCTGTGCCCAGGTTCTGAGGGCAGCCCGAGGCTGAAGGTCTGAGCCCCTAAATATATCTGTGAGGTTTGCTAGACTTGCTTAATGTATGGGTCACTTGTGCTACAAAGACTTTTTTTTTTTTTTTTTTGGTCATCTCTGGGTGAGCACAAACTACAGAGACATTTTAAAATAAGTAACTTCCACTTTCCTCAAAAGGAAAGCAACTAAAGCAACATACAATATTTAAAAGTCCACATAAACAAAATTAAGAAAATAAATCCCCCCACCCTGAAAATCAATACAGTGTGCAATCTCTCATGTGTTTCTGTAATCCCTTTTTAAAAAGGGGGCACATCTGACATATTACTGTTTACATGTTGATGGTTTTGAATCACGTTTTATGGTATCTTATCTCATTTTTCTTAAAGGATTTTATCCTGGAACATTACAGTGAAGACAGCTATTTATATGAAGATGAAATTGCAGATCTTATGGATCTGAGACAAGTAAGTTTTTGTGCACAGCAGAGGAGGGAGGGTGGTTGCTTGTGTTTCTGAGTCTTCGGTGTTTCCTGTTGCTGCACACTCGTGGTCTGACAGTGCTGAGGATGAGGGAGGCAACGGGTGGCTATGGGGTCGTCCGTCCCACTTGCCGCATACGCAGACCATACTGCGGGGAGGGCTGGGGCTGGACTCCAGGATTCCTAGCTTCATCCCAGGCCCTTTCCACCCCTCCTAGAGTTCACTGTACTGGCCACTGGGCCCACATGCCACAGAAATAGAGAGAGACACCTGTCTGTGTGCGGGTACCTTCTAGGGTGGGCCAGCTGCCATGTTCTCTACTCAACCCTGTGTGGTTCTTTTCCTTTCAGGCTTGTCGGACGCCCAGCCGGGATGAGGCTGGGGTTGAACTGCTGATGACTTACTTTCTCCAGCTGGGTTTCGTCGAGAGTCGATTCTTCCCACCCACGAGACAGATGGGGCTCTTGTTCACCTGGTAGGTGCTTGAGGTCTGCACCGTCCTTTCCCATGGCAGCCACAGTTTCAGGGCCTCAGCACCACAGATGCTCCCCCTGCACAGCAGCCCCGTTTCCTGCCTGTAGCATTTATTCAGGGGAGTCCAGAGAGAGGGCGATAAGTTGGTATTTATTTATGAAGGGCATCTGAGAGCAGACGGCTCCAACAGACCATGACTTCTTGCTGCTCAGAACAAGCAAGCAAAGGGGAAGAGGCATTTTTTTTGGTGCTCATTGTGTCGTTGGGCAAACACTGGGGCTCTGAGGTGGAACTAAAAAGTAGCAAGATTTTTGTCCCAGGTTGGATCGGTGTGCGCATGCAGGAGAGACTTGGGTTTTGTCCCAGTGAGACAAGGGCTGCAAACAGAAATAGATCAGATTTTAAAAACTGAAGCAGAACATTTGATTCTTTTCCAAAATTGGTATTTTCTAAAGATTAGTGTAGTTTAAATACTTTGGAGATGCCCTGCCTCTTCTCTGAGTGTACTTAGGAGTGTGGTTGAAAGGAAAGTAAATCCTAATAGCAAAGGGGCATATTCAGAATTAAATTTTACCAAAGCAGACAGGTGGTTACTGATGCCTTCCCTTTGGAAAGGAAAGGCAGATGACTTGTCATAAAAATGCAGTAGGCTGCCTTCGTGGGTGGAAGGGCTAAAGGTGGTTTTTCCTTAGTTGGAATTAGGAAGAAGTTCCCTGCCTTCCCCCTGGTTGACACAGGAACTTTAAAACAAATCCTGCGAGGGGTTAATAATTGCTATATTTCATTTAGGAGACTTTATTGTTAGAGCATTTTTAGGTTCACAGCAAAATTAAGCAGAAAGTATAGAGTTCCCGTATGCCCCCTGCTACACCACCCTCCTGCCCCTAACTACCTACCTCTACCACCAGAGGGGTACAGTTGATGAACCTGCCTTGACACATCATCACCACCCAGAATCCATCCTCTACATTAGGGTTCACTCTTTTTTTTTTTTTTTTTTTTTTTTTTGAGACAGGGTCTTGCTCTGTCACCTGGTTGAAAGTGCAGTGGCATCATCATAGCTCACTGCAACCTCAAACTCCTGGGCTCAGGCAATCCTCCTGCCTCAGCCTCCCAAGTAGCTGGGACTACAGGTGTGTGCCACCATGCCTGGCTAATTATTTTCTATTTTTAGTAGAGACGGGGTCTCACTCTTGCTCAGGCTGGTCTCAAACTCCTGGCCTCAAGCAATCCTCCCACCTTGGCCTCCCAAAGTGCTAGGATTATAGGCATGAACCACTGCGCCTGGCCAAGAAGCCTTATTTTCGTATGTGGCTGTGGGGGTCTTTATTCAGTATGATCAGACCTGTCATCTTGCTTGGGAACAAAAGCATCATTGTATGTGCAGCTTTTGAATTTTATTCAAGAAATGAATTTTGTCTATTTTAACTCAAAAGTGGCATTAACTAGCCAAGTAATTTGCATGTGTTCTTTTGAATAGGTATGACTCCCTCACTGGGGTTCCGGTCAGCCAACAGAACTTGCTTCTGGAGAAGGCCAGTGTTCTTTTTAACATTGGTGCCCTCTACACCCAAATCGGGACCCGGTGCAATCGGCAGACGCAAGCTGGGCTGGAGAGTGCCATGGACGCTTTTCAGAGAGCCGCAGGTGTGTCTCCTTGAGGGCTACCTGGACAGAGCCCAGGCCCTGCCAGTTGGCACGAGGGTAGCCCAGCTGAAGAGGGTCTTCAGGTCCTCCCCAGCCCCAGGCTTGCCTCACAAGCCTGAAAGGGCCAGGTCAGTTTTCAGCACTGCTGTAATTTCCCATTAAGAGATGTGCTTAATTGGTTGAAACACTGTCGCGTCAGTCTGGGATGGCTCATGTACACAGTGAGTCCTGTGGCTAGCGATTAATATGTTCAAAATGAGTGGCCCCCAGGATGGTAGTGAACAACTGTTTCTTTCAACACTGTGCTGAAGAGTGGAATAACTTTTCCCAAATAGTTATTCTTTTTTTTTTTTTTCTTTTCTTTTATTAGGTGTACTTTATCAGAGCATATGGCTCTCTGTGCCTTTATGTTATGCTCATTCTGTCAAGTTTGCCCACCTGGGGTTGGTGTTCTTGGCCCTTTGTCAAGTGATGCATTCAAGGGATGCCTAGCAGTTCTGTCACCTCTTCTGGGACTTCCAAATACTTTTCCCATTTTAACCTCTTTTTCCTTGTCAGTCTTCCCTGAAATTCTTCCTGGTATAACAACAGATGCAGGGTGGTGGACAAAAGCAGCATAGTGCCAACCTGGGGTCAACAGATCTGGTGCTGTGAGTGAGTCTGGCACAGCTCATGTGTGTCCAAGGGTTCTGTGTTGCTCCCCTCTAGCAGGGCCTGTGTCTGGAGCAGACTTCGTGTGGGGAATGTGGGCCAGGGCAGGGCACAGTGCAGACCATGGTGTGATCCCCACGCTGGCCCCATGGTGTATTGCCTTCTGTGCTTGCTGCTTCTCATTGTTCTGAGGAGATATCCAACCTTTTTGGATATCTGTCACTTTGCTCTGAAGCCTGTGAAGAACCACAGCTTTGCCATTTTGACTCATCGTTGGATTTCTTGTGTTAAAATGATTGGTCCCTTGGGATGAAACAGTATGTTAAGATTCCAAATGGAAATTGATTTCTTTGGCTATACATCCCTTTCTGGACCTGCCTTTCTGAGGAATCTCAAGCAGGCATACTTGTGACCTGTCTCCAAGTTACTGAGATTTAGACAAAGTGAAGTTTGAGAACAGTGGGGAGTGTGAGGGAACCCCCAGGGGAGGAAATAGCTTGCAGCAGGTGCCATCCCTCTGCAGGGCCGTTTATTTTGCTGGGCAACAAAACCAGAGGAACCAGTTGGATGGGATTTATGTCAGAGATTATATTTCAGCTCCAGATTGATTGTCATTTAATGTTTCTGATAGTTAATTTTCTAAAGTATAAGAAAGTCAGCTGAGAGCAACAACATGAACATTTCCATTGGAGTACACTGAATTGGAGGTCACTGGGGAAAGGCCCCAGGTTTCTGAATGACCCAGGTTTCTTATGTGTGAATGTATCACACTGTGAGCCCCTTGGTCATCCTGCCTGCTTTCTGCTTTCACCTCTATCAGGTGCCTAGTCATGGGTGGAATTTCTCACAATTGTCCCAGTTGAGATGAGTGGAGGGGAACAGGCTGGTTTCCTTGCTTGATACAGATGTAAATGTTTTGGAAGAGAATCCAATGTTTTTTAATTGTCCTAAAGTATACATAACATAAAATTTACTATTATAAACATTTTTTATTATGGTAAAATACATGTTACGTAAAATTACCATTTTAACCTTTTTTTCTTTCTTTCTTTCTTTTTTTTTTTTTTGTTGTTGTTGAGACAGGGTCTTGCTCTGTCACCCAGCCTGGAGTGCAGTGGTGTCATCAGAGCTCTTTGCAACCTCCAACTCCTAGGCTCAAGCAATCCTCCTGCCTCAGCCTCCCTAATAGCTGGGCCTACAGGTGCATGCCACCACACCTGGCTAATTTATTTTTAAAAATTTTTTTTGTAGAGATGGGGTCTCACTATTGCCCAGGCTGGTTTTGAACTCCTGGCCTCAAGCAAACCTCCCTCCTTAGCCTCCCAAAGTGCTAGGATTACAGGCATGAGCCACCACAACCGGCCCATTTTAACCATTTTTAAGTGTGCCGTTCTTTGGTGTTAAGTATGTTCATATTGTTGTGCAACCATTACCACTATCTATCTCCAGAACTTTTTCATCATCCAAACTGAAATTCTGTGCTTACTAAACAGTGACTCCCTTTCCCCTCTCCCCCCAGCCCCTGGGAACCTTTATTCTACTTTCTGTTCCAGGGGTGAATTTGACTATTCCAGGTACCTCATCTAAATGGAATCATACAATATTTGTTCTTTTATGATTGGTTTATTTCACTTAGCATGTCTTCATTTATATTGTAGCATGTGTCAGAATTTCATTCCTTTTTAAGGCTGAGAAATATTCCAGTGTATCATACATACATGTCACATTGTGTTTATCCATTTATCCATCGACAGACATTGGTGTTGTTTCTACCTTTTGGCTTATGTGAGTAATGCAGCTATGAATGTGGATGTAAAACAAGTATCAGTTAAGCCCCTGCTTTCAATTCTTTGGGGATATACCTAGGAGTGTATTTGCTGGATCATATGATCATTCAGATCATATGATCAAGGTGCTATAGGACACCAGTTTTATATTTTTGCTTCTGTCATTCTCTGTAGCAGCGTGGCAAAGTAAATATGATCCCAAAGTAATGAGCAAAAATTTGACACTTCTAGGGGTTTTAAACTACCTGAAAGAGACATTTACCCATACTCCAAGTTATGACATGAGCCCTGCCATGCTTAGTGTGCTCATCAAAATGATGCTTGCACAAGCCCAAGAAAGTGTGTTTGAGAAAATCAGCCTTCCTGGGATCAGGAATGAATTCTTCATGCTGGTGAAGGTGGCCCAGGAGGCTGCCAAGGTAAGACTTCCTGGTTCCTGTGACTTCTGGGGGTGGGCAGGGATATTGGTGCAGGTGCACTAGAAGCAGCAGGGGCTTCCCTTGGCAGCCTGCCCATGAGCTGGGCAGCGTGCCCACCCTGGCTGGGACTGCTGGCTTACATTTTCTTGGCAATTATTGGTGCTTCAGATACGGATCACTGATTCCATCTGCAGCTTAGCCTAAAAACCAGCATAATGACAGCTGCCTGATCTCCGCTCCCCCCCACGTTAACTCTGACGCTGACAGCACAAGGAGTCGCTTGGAGTTGCTCCCAGATTCTGGAGCAGCCTTTGGCAGGGGTGGCTGCATGGAAGAAAGGGCTCTTTTTCTGCAGTGAGGTTTGTGCAGGCCCCTGTGCCCGGCTACCCCTTGCCCCTTCTGTTTCAGGTGGGAGAGGTCTACCAGCAGCTGCATGCGGCCATGAGCCAGGCACCGGTCAAGGAGAACATCCCCTACTCCTGGGCCAGCCTGGCCTGCGTGAAGGCCCACCACTACGGGGCCCTGGCCCACTACTTCACTGCCACCCTCCTCATTGACCACCAGTGTAAGGCTTGGGCGCGCCGTGGCCGGGGGTTTGCTCAGGGCTGTGGTCAGGCTGCCTCGGGGGGACTCTGAGCTGAGTGAGAGCTGCCTGCCTGCTGTGGAGTTGCTCACAGCCTGAAGAACCCTGGCTGTCACACAGGGCAGGGCGGGGCTAGGGGTTATACTCTCTTGCTGGGGGAGGAAGAGGGGGCAGCTTTCATTCTGCCTAGGAGCAAGCAGATGAGTTTTCACCTGGAATCTAGAATCTAAGGGATGCCAAAAACCCAGTAACAAGATGAGTAACATTTTAAGGTAATATTTTAAATGAATCAATAAAATCTGTGATGATCGAAATTTTAAATAAAGACCAGGATTAGTAATGGATCTGTGCTGAGCCTTTTGGAGCCTGAGGCAAAAAGAAATTTTGATGTTTTATTCATCATGGGCTTTTTTGCATTGATTGTGATACTTTAAAACTTGCATTAAAATATTGTGTATCTTATTTACTGAGTTTTTGGCACTCAGTTAAATGTGGAGCCCAAGGCAAGTGGCTCACTTTCCTCACCCTAGCGCTGGCTCTGATCTAGAGGTAAGATGGGAGTTTTGATTAATGAGTACTAATCAAGGCAGCCCCCAGAGTAATTAAAAGGACAGCCTCTGGAGCCAGACTCCTTGGGTTCATATCTCAGCTCTGCCATTAACAAGCTGTGTGGCCTTGGGCAAGTTACTTAGCTGCACTGTGCCTCAGTTTTCTCACCTGCAAAATGGGTATATAAAGAGACTCTGCCTCACAGGGCTGTTATGAAAACTAAGTGTCTATACGCAAAGCTAAATAGTGCCTTGTATATCTCAGTCCCTCTGAAAGTGTCAGCTGCTACCATTAGTATTATATAGTCTATTCTGCAGGACAAGATGTGGAAACAAATAGAAATACTGTATCATGCCTCAGTAATTGTTATGGAGACACAAATGAGGTAGCAATTGGAATCCTTGGTGTAGTCATGGATTGTTTCCCAGAGGCAGTGACATTTGAGTTGGACTTTTCCAGGTGAACACGGAGGGAGAGGACAGCTAAGAGTGAGCAAAGTACACACAGGAGCGGTCAGTAGTGTTGAGGTAGTGGGAAGTGGTTTTGTGAGGTTTGAGAAAAGGACAGGCACCAGGGAGGCTGAGGTTGAGGGAGGGAGGGAGGGGCCCCACTGCAGGTGTGGAGGCCTCTAGAGGTGTGCAGGCTGGGCAATGCCAGGGTCCGGGCTGTGCTAGGAGGTTCTGTGTGGTGGGTAAATTGGAGGAGGTCACATGTAGGGGCTCAGGGCCAAACCATGAGCCCCTGGAGTGTGGTTAGTCACAGTGTGCAAAAGCCTGGGGGCTGGTTGGCCTGAGGTGTGTCCAGGGGCAGATCCATTATCCCAAATGCCTTGTAAAACTGGAGAAGAAAGGAACTTGGAGATGTGCTTGAAAGAGAAATCTCTAAGTGGGTCTGTGGCCACATCCACGAGAAGGGATTTAACCTGTGGTTCTTGTTGCAGTGAAGCCAGGTGCAGACGAGGACCACCAGGAGAAGTGCCTGTCCCAGCTCTATGACCACATGCCAGAGGGGCTGACGCCCTTGGCCACGTTGAAACATGATCAGCAGCGCCGACAGCTGGGTGCGTGTTGGCCCTGCTCCCAGACCTGTGCCCCACGTGGTGTCCAGTGGGTCCTGCTCACACACAAGTGCAGACGGGTCCCTAGGGGAGGGCTCGGAAGAGTAGAGCATCTGGAGTCTGGGTTCGGAAAGGATGAGACACAGTCCTCCAGCAGGGTCCAAGAGCACTCAGGCCTCCCACCATGGAGCCAGGCCTTTGACAATCTCCCAGCACCCTAGTGGTCCACGGATGGCCCTTTGCCAACCTAACGTGGAAGGATATGAATGTTGATTTTCTTATGCCATAGCTTCATCACCAAGAGCACCTAAGGACTGGTAATGATTTGTCCTGGTTAGCCTCCTCTGTGTCTCAGTGTGACTGTCTCTTTCCATGTGCAAACCTGACTTCCTCTACCACCAAAACCTGTGCCCCTTCCCATGCCCTCCCCTCACACACATACACTCACACACACACAAACAGGCAATTTCCCCATCTCAGCGATGGCAGCTCTATCCCCCTACGTGCTTAGGCCAGAACCTTGGGCTCATTCTCCACTCTTCATTTTTTCTCTCCCCACATTTAATTAGCAAATCCCTTAGAAAACATATCCCCAAATTCTATCACTTCTTACCCTACCCCCCGTGGTAAAAACCACATGTATATAGTGCTTACTTAACCAACATCTACTCACTTAAACCTCACACAACCCCGTGAAAGAGGTCTGGTGTGATCCCCATTTTACACCTGAGGAAACAGAGGCCTAGAGAGGTCACGCGGCTTCCCCTGCATGTAGCTGATCTCCCTGCTTCCCTCTGCTCCTTCAGAGTGTGGTCATGTGGGTCAGATCACATCAGTCCTCTGCCCATACCCTAATGGGCTCCCATCTCCCCCAGAGTAGGAGTAAGGGTCCTCACCTGCACTTGGAAGTCAAGCATGGTCTGGCCCTGCCCCTTTCTGACCTCTCTCCCTCCCTCCCTGCCTCCTAGCCACACCCCCAACTCTTTGTTGCCCTTGAACACTTCAGCATGCTCCTGCCCCAGGGCCTTTGCACTTGCTGCTCCTTCACTGTTGGCAGGGCTGTGCTCAAAAGTCACCTTCTCAAAAAGCCTTCCTTGATCATTTGTTGTAGAAGAACAACTCCCACTCCCACCTTCTCTTGCCACTCCTGCCTACCCTGTTTTATTTTTTTCTAATACCTTATCACTGCACAGTCTATTAAATATTTCTTTGCTTGTTAATTATCTGTCTTCAACCACTACATGTGAACTCCATGAATGAGGGGCCATTTTTTATTCATTGCTCTATCTCTAGTGCCTAGAACATTTGGTAAATATTTGTTGATTGAATGTTTTATGGACACAGTGAGCTTATTACACATGCATTTAATGGAGGCATAAGCTGTCTTAAGCTGCCCTGGCAGATCCTTTAGAACAGAATGTCCACCTTCTTGGGCTGGCTCTCCTCGATATGTTCCCATGTCACATGGGTGGTGTTTTTCCCTCTCCAGGAAAGTCCCATCTGTGCAAAGCCATTGCCCATCACGAGGAGTCTGTAAGGGAGGCCAGCCTATGCAAGAAGCTACGCAACATTGAGGTGCTTCAGGAGGTGCTCTCTGTGGCACACCAGCGCTCCCGGCTCAAGTACGCCCAGCACCAGGCGGATGATGATCTCCTGAACTTGATCGATGCTCCCAACATTGTTTGTGAGTACTCTGGACTATATGCCTGTTGTGTGGATGCCTGTCCTGTGGACAGAGTGTGCCCAGCCTGGGAGGCAGGGGCACCCCAGGGAAACCCAGCCTTTCTTTGCTCAGTGTGCAGGGCTCAGACAAGCCCTCACTGTGTGCTGGACACTTGAGGGCTGCACGGGGTAGGGACCAACGTGCTGCTCTTGCCCTGGAGTTTTCATCTTTTAATTGCCAAGTCCAGGGGCTTCTTTATGGTCTTCATCCATGTCAACCCCTTTGCAGCATGATGCACCCCCTGCCCGGTGACACTCCTCCCTCGGCATCCTTGGCATCAGGGCACCCTACCATCTTGGTTCTGTTCTCACTGCCCTGATCCCTGCTTCCCCATCCTCTTTGTTGACTTTTTTCTTGCCCAATCCCACCCACCCTCCTGGCATTTTCCAGGGGTCTACTCTCACTGGTTTGCTTTCTCCAGACCCCTTTCCATAATGTCTCATGACCTGCTTTGGGGTTTCAGCCATGACCTCTAGCTAGGGACTTTACTTTTGGCCTGACATCTTTGCCAGGCTCCACATCCACCTGCATTTCCAGCTGCCTTCTGGGAAGCTGCACCTTGCTGCCTGTCTTTTGCCTCTAGCTCCATAGATTGAAAGCCAATGCATGATTATTCCCTCTCCTAGGCTTACTCCTTCTCCCTTTGCCTCCATCTTTCATCACCACCAACATTTCTAAGCATCTCCTAGGTGTTGAGCACTGCCATGGGTTCAGGAATACAGAGGGGTGCTGGACAGTTGTTGCTGCCCTGGGGGAGGTGGTGGTCACTTCTGCCTGGGAGGGTGGGAGCAGGAGCACCTCCCCCAAGAGGTGGCTTTACAGTGAGGAATGACTAGGATCTTTCCAGGAATTAGGGGTGGGGGATGGAGGATAGCCCAATCGAGGGAACGCCCTTTGTCCATACCCGCTTCCTACCTTACTTCCTGGACCTCTGTCTTCAGTCTCTGGAGTTCCATCCCAGCTTTGAGTGACCAGCTCCTTAGAGACAAGGCTCTGCTCAAGCTAGAATCCTGGGCTCGTCTTTAGTAATGTTGACTAATAGCTATTGAGCATTTGGGGTCTTCCAGGCATGATAGTTAGCACCATATGTATACAGAATCTCATTCAGCCCTCCTCTAATGCTGTGAGGGAGGTACTAGTGTCACCCTCATGTTAGGGATGAAGAAATAAAGTTTTAGGGAGATCAAAGTTCTTGCCTCAAATGACCAAGCTGGTAGGTGGAACCAGGGATGGTGTCCAGGGGGTCCTACTTCAGGGTCACTGTAGTCACCTTGTGATTAGGAGGTCGAGGCTTAAACTTCACGGAGAGAAGGAGATGCTCAGCTGCAGTGGCGGTGGTGGTGCTGCCCCTGGAGCGCATGAGCGCATGAGCGTATGAGCGGCCTGCCGGAGCCCTGCACCGTATTAAGTGTTTTGTAAGAAGCCACAGGGTCATTTTGTGGACAGAGGGGTGTGACGTACCTTGGTGGTGCCAGTCATCCTTCCCTAGATACGCCTTTTATACCTGCGGTCCCCAACCCCCCTGCCGCGGACTGGTACTGGTCCGCAGCCTGTTAGGGACCCGGCCACAGAGCTCTGCTGAGCCACTGCCGCCCCCTGTCCATGAAAAATTGTCTTCCGTGAAACTTGTTGGTGGGGGGAGTGCAGCAGGAAGTGAGCAGCAGGTGTGTGAAGCTCCATCTGTATTTATCTTTATTTTATAGCTGCTCCCCTTCCCATCGCTGGCATCACTACCTGAGCTCCGCCTCCCCCCTCCCCCGCTGTCCGTGGAAAAATTGTCTTCCATGAAACCAGTCCCTGGTGCCAAAAAGTTTGGGGACCACTGTTTTATCCTATTGTTCATGTATGATTAGCGTGCTCTGAGATCCTTTGTTAGAAACTGACTAGCCTTACGGTAAGGGTAGACCTGAGCCTGCCAGGAAGATGCTGGTGGAGATTTGTAGCTATCAGTGGACATGATTTGGCAAAACTGCTTCTCACTGTGAAGTCCTCACATCACACATTCATAATGAAAACAGGAAGCACGGTACCCCCAGGACTGTGTACTGAGAGACATAGAACTTCCATAACAGCAACACCTGAAACATAGATTACTTCTCAGTAGGGTTGTAAGAGTGCCAGAAGAAGTCCACCAGAATATCAATAGTTCCTTGAAGGTGGGGAGTGCATCTGATCATCACTACTCTGTCCCAGCCCCGGAACAGCTCACAGTCGGTGCCTGCATAGCTGGGGGGTTGAGCAGTATTTCATCTTCTTGTACTACTCGTCTAAACCAAGGGGAAGGACAAGTGACTAGGAGAAAGTGTTGCTGCTTCTTCCCTTTGGAGAGAAGACTATAGACCTGAGTTTTCAAGGATCGCTTTCAATTACAGAAACATTTATCCTTTCATTTTTAATCTTCTTTTGTAGCTAAAACTGAGCAAGAGGTTGAAATTATATTGCCCCAGTTCTCCAAGTTGACAGTAACAGACTTCTTCCAGAAGCTGGTATGTTAGATGCTTATTTCATCAGGGACCTAAGGGGACAGCTTTTAAATTTTGCTAGTATGTTATCTTAGTTCATTTGGGCTGCTATAACAAAATACCCTAATCTGGATGGCTTATAAACAACAGAAATTTATTTCTCACATTTCTCAAGGCTGGGAAGTCCAAGTTCAAGGCATTAGCAAATTTGGTGTCTGGTGAGGGTCTGCTTTCTGGTTCATAGATGACACCTTCTCACTATGTCCTCATGTGGTAGAAGAGGCAAGTGAGCTCCCTAGGGCCTGTTTTAGGAAGATACTAATCCTATTCTTGGGGGCTCCACCAGCATGACCTAATAACCTTTCAAAAGGCCCTACCTCCTAGTAATCACATTGTTGATTAGGTTTTAACATACAAATTTTGGGGAGACACAAATAATCACACCATAGCATATTTTATAAGCTATTTTTAAGGATTTTAGATTTTTTTGTATTAGAGATCTTATTTTTAAGATAATTTTAATTAAGATAATTTCTAAAAGATAATTTTATTGAAAATATATTGGATATGTTAGAGAAATGGCAATTAATGTTCTTGTATGACTGCTCTAGCACATTATTACCCCAGATGGCGTCATTAGTCTATGAACAAGGCTGAGTGAGATCTTCAGGGATGACAGACAAAACTTCCTTTAGCTTTTATATGTCTGATTCAGGCTTCAAATCCTATACCTAATGGTGCTATCTTCCAAAGGGCCCCTTATCTGTGTTTTCAGCTAACAAGAGGTGGACACCTCCTCGAAGCATTCACTTCACTGCAGAAGAAGGAGACTTGGGGTTCACCTTGAGAGGGAACGCCCCAGTTCAGGTCCACTTCCTGGATCCTTACTGCTCTGCTGCGGTAAGCATGCACCATTCCAGGTCAGGAGCAAAATCCGTGGGCAGTTTCGCACGGAGTCAGGCTGGGGAAATACAAAGAAAGCAATTCAAAGACATTTATCTGGGTGTTTGAATTTGGGGTTCACCTACGTCAGAGGCCTGACTTTCTGTGAAAGGCCTCATGGATGCCACATGCTCAGTGAGAAAAGGATTAATTTTTGCTTTCTTGATGCGAACTTATGCAAATATCTATTTTGTTAATGAATCTGGGAACCGATTCAGGGATTTGAATGAACAAAACAGTGACCTTTTCTAAACAATACTTTTGTAGCTGGCAGGAGCCAAGGAAGGAGATTATATTGTTTCCATTCAAGGCATGGATCGTAAGTGGCTGACGTGAGTGAGGTTATGAAACTGCTAAAGAGCTTTGGCGAGGATGAGATTGAGATGAAGGTTGTGAACCTCCTGGACTCCACATCACCCATGGTGAGTGCCGACACCGCCCCTGGGCAGTAAATAGTGGCATGGAGTGAAATCTCTGTGAGTTAAGCCCCCGAGGTCATTACCAGGCCCTCTGCCTCCCACCTGTATAACGTGGCACAAACGACTGAACTCCTGAGCTTGTAATCACTGGAATGCGCTCACCTTGGCTCAGAGTTAATTGGAAAACTTTTTTTAATCTTGTAAATAAAATAATTGATTTATTTTTCTGATTAGATTGTGTTTGGCTGGGCGCAGTGGCTCACACCTGTAATCCTAGCAATCTGCGAGGCCGAGGCAGGAGGATTGCTTGAGGCCAGGAGTTCGAGACCATCCTGAGCGAGAGCGAGACCCCCATCTCTACAGAAAAATAGAAAAATCAGCCAGGCGTGGTGGTGTGCACATGTAGTCCCAGCTACTAGGGAGGCTGAGGCAGGAGAATTGCTTGAGCCTAGGAGTTTGAGGTTGCAGTGAGCCATGTTGATGCCACTGCACTCCAGCCCAGGTGACAGAGCAAGACACTGTCTTAAAAAAAAAAAAAAAAGAAAAAAATTTCTGTTTAATTACAAAAGTAATACATATTCATGGTAAAAAAAAAAAGTTCTAAGGGTACAGAGAGGCTTAAGACAGCAAGCGAAAGTCCCTTTCTACAACTCAGAGACAGTGTTAGGCATTTCCTGTGAGATCTTGGGAAGTGTTCAATACCTCTGCAAGTTCGTGTACACAGTTTTCTCCTTTAATTTTTCCCAACTGGGAGGAATCATACCATAGGTTCTCTTCTGCACTTTGCCACGCTTAGTAATGTACCTTAGATCTTCCCTCTATAACAACATTCACTTATTCACTGAACAAATACTGATTGAGCATCAGCCATGTGCCAGGTGCTCTCTTAGGTGTTACAGCTCCAGCTTGAACTGGACAGATAAGGTCCCTGCCCCCACAGAGCTGGCACTAAAGAAGCAAATACCTGGTTGTGACTTTGATAAGTGCTATCAAGAAAAGAAAATATGCAACGTGGTGGGATGACTGGAGGTGGGCAGAGGCGGCTCCAGGCAGGTGATGAGAAGGAACCCGCAATTGAAAATGTACAAGAGGAACATCCCAGGCAGGGGCACCAACAGGTACAGAGCCCCTGCCGCGGGAATAAGCTTCTCCTGCCAGAGGAACAGAAAGAAGGCCTTTTGGCCAGAGCCCCCTGGCAAGGGAGAGGGCAGCAGGAAATGAGGTGGGAGGGAGGCAGGGCCATGTTGGCTGGGGGGTAGTTTGGAAGCCATTGAACTTTTTCAGAAGGGGAGTGACGTGGCATGATGTTTATTTTGAAAGGGTGCCTGCTGCCTGGAGACTGGCTATGGCAGTTGTACAGGCTGGTGATGTTAGTGGCTTAGCTGAGGGGGAGGCCGTGGAGGTGGAGAGGCATGGATGTCCCTGAGATATATTTTGGAAGTAGAGCTGAGGGCGTTTGTGGATGATGTGTGTAAAGAAGTTGGTGGACAGGGAGATGAGGTCTCAGTTTTCAGCTTGAACAACTGTGTGGGTAGTGGTTATTTTTCATAATCATGGTGAGCCAGGGGGTGAGGGAAGTAGGAGAGAGAGAAGACAGTTGGGCTTTGAATGTTTCAGATGCCATTAGCCATCAGATGTAAATGTCAAGGAGGAAGTTGGATGTCACATCCTCAATTCAAAGGAGAAGTCAGAACTAGAAATAAATATCTGAGAATCGTCTGCATAGAGATGATATTTAAATGAAATTCCCTGCCAGGGGCTGAGGGCGGAGGACTACACCCTGAGACACAGCAGGCACGCAGGGGTCGGTTAGAAGAAAAGTGGGTGCGGAGAAAAGTGAGAAGGGAAGTTGAGAGAGGTAGGATGAGGGAGCTTCTGCGATCAAGAGAAGAAAATCCTGCAGCAAGAGAGGGATGGGCTGTGTTGAATACAGTTAAGAGGTGGGAAATGAGGAAGGCTGAGCCATGCCTGGCTTTTGTATTTGGCAACAGGACAAACGGACACTTTCATGGAGAGATGGCAACAGAAACCAGGTTGGAGAGGGCTGGAGGGGCAATAGGTTGTATGAGTCTCTGCGTATGAAATGTGCAGGGTGGGCAAATCCACAGAGACAGGAAGTAGATGAGTAGTTGCCAGGGGCTGGGGCTGGGGGACCGGGATAGGGAGTGACTGCTGGAGGGTCCAAGGTACAGGTTTCTGGAAATGTTCTGAAATTAGGTAGCGGTGATGGTTGCACAACTCCATGAATGTACTAAAAACCACTGAATTGTATTGAAATGGTGAATTTTATACATAATATGGGAATTCTGTCTCAATTTTGTTTTTGAAAAAAGAAGATAAAGTTGGACTCACAGAGCATCTTGAAAGAAGGGATCATAAGAAATGGTGTTTTTAGGGACAAAATCCACAGGGTTTTTGGACAAGTGATCCACGGTCCCAACCAGAAACAGAAAAGAAGTTTGTCGAAAAGGAGATTAGATGAAGGAGCTGAGCTATGGCCTTCTGGTTGGAGTAGATGGCACAGTCAGCAGAGGCCTGAGTCGGGGAGCAGGCCTTGCTCCGAAGAGATGGAAAGGCAAAGGCTTGTCTGTCAGTACTGGGTATCTTTGCTCCAGGCCAAGGAAGAATCTGCTGTAGTGGTTAAAAGCAAGGATTCTGCACTGGGACTGCCTGGATTAGGATCCTGGCTTTACCTACCACCAGCTGTGTGACCTTGAGCTAGTGGGGGGCGGGAGGTGGGGGGTGGGGGGAATACCTCCGAGCCTCAGGATAAACTGAGTTGGTTTATGTAAAGCCCCTATGACAGTGCCTAGCATGGGGTATGAGTCTATTCATGACAGGTACTATAATCAGAACCATGATTATTGTGTTTATTCTTTTCACCGAATAAGGACTTTAGATGATGATAGTTGAGCACTGTTATTGACTACTGAGTCTTTTCTTTGAACAAAATCAAGTAATGAGAACAAATAAGAACAAATAAAGCCCAGTGCTCTGGGTGAATTGACTACCTACTACCTGTGACTACTCTGTTGACTACAGGGAAGATCCCTAGTGCTCCTTTTAGAGACAGGGTCTCGCTTTGTCACCCAGGCTGGAGCGCAATGGTAGCATCATAGCTCACTGCAGCCTCAAACTCCTGAGCTTGAGCAATCTTCCTGCCTTGGCCTCCCAAAGTACTGGGACTACAGGTGGGTGCCACGGCACCTGGCCTGATGGAGCACTTTTTGAAAACTATTGATACAGAGGAAAGAATCTAAGGCCTGGAGTCAGGCCCTGACTGCCATTAACAAGCTGAGTGACCTCCAGCAGGTCAGTACCCTCCCCGGGCCTCAGTTTCCTCAGTCATGGGATGTAAGAGTTAGACTAGTAGAGTGGTTTCAAACTGCTTCAGCCAGGTATGATGATGCCAGCCTGCAGTCTCAGCTACTCAGGACTCGGGAGGCTGAGGCGGGAGGATCACTTCAGCTCAGGAGTTTGAGTGCAGCCTGGACAACATAGTGAGACCCCATTTCTATTTGAAAAAAAAAAATACACACCAAAAAAACTGTGCTGTATAAAGTCTTAGGGCACCGGCGCCAGAGAGATGCCCCAGGAAGATTTGGGGAGTAGGGAGTGGAAGCATGCTGAGTGAAGACCAGAAAAAAGAAATGAATGGAAAGGGAGGCAGGGGAGTCCTATGCAAGGGAGCAGAGACATTGGAGAGGTCCTGGGAGGGGCAGGGGGTCAAGGGAGGCTTTTCAAAGCAGGGGTGCACGTGGCCACACGCGCGCGCGCACGTGTGTGTGTGTGTGTGTGTGTGTGTGTGTAGATACCAGAGCAAGCTTGTGTGCTGATGGGAATGGTCTGGGAGGCAGGACCGCAGGAAGGAGGGGATCCTGGAGGAGAGAGGGAGTGGAATCCAGGCCACATGTGAGGGCTTGGTCCTTGGGGGCAGATGTAGTTTAGGTGTAAGGCAAGGATATGAGGAGGGTCTGTGAGTGGCTTGAGGAGGAGGAGAAGGTATGAACCCCAGGTATCTAGAGAAAAGGAAATGAAGTTACTAGGGAAAGACAGGAGTGCCAGGAAATGGGGTGCCTAATAGAAGCTTGGGGTCAGGGTTGGAATTTCAAGGGAATCCTTGGTAAATATCCTCCAGCAACATGTGGCTATTTGGATGCGGGCCTGGGGGAGGCATAGGGTGGAGTTGAACCAGAGTTGGCATTGCTGGAGGAGTGTGGAAGTGAGTGGTTGTAACGATACACAACGGATTCTAAGCAGGCTAAGGTTGGAAAATGTTTGCAGGCCTCAAACTATCTCCTCAACTATCTCCAGGATGGTTTGTTTTATTATTGTTTTAAATGATAGTGTGTATGCCTGGGAAAACATGGTGGGATTAATGGTCAGTTTTATAGACAAGAGAGAGGCATCTTCATCCTAAGAAGCCAAACTCTATGTACCCCTCCTTTATTGCTACATAACTCAAATTCCTCTTAAGATCTATATTATGAACAATGTACCCAATCACTTTAGATATACTGTGTGTACATTTCTATAAATGGCCTGATTTTAGTGCCTGGAACATAGTAGATGTTCAATAAACATTTGTTGAACAAAACAATCTCAATGTTAGGCAAACCTTAGAAGCAGGTGATAACCCATGTGGATGTGTTTAGAAAATGTTTCCTCAGATTTCTGATTTGAGTCCTGCATAATCGTTTCAAAGTTAATAGTGTGTAATGTACAGAGTTTCAGCTGGGGAAGATGAAAAAGTTTTAGAGATGGATGGTGGCAATGCTTGTACAACAGTGTGGAGGTACTTGATGCTGTTAAACTGTATGTGTAAAAATGGTTACAATGGTAAATTTTATGTATTTTACCACAATTTTTTTTTAAAAAGGGAAAAAAGCTAATGGTAGTGTCTTCGACATGGATTCTATATTGTCTTTAAGGAGAATGAAGTTGATCTGTACCTACTGGCATGGATTGAAATCCACGATCTGTTAAGTGAAGAGAGTAGGGTGCAGAATAGTGTAGTGCATTCCTTTTAAGAAGACAAATGGTGATGTATACTTACACACATATATGAATACTTGTATGTGCACATTATCTCTAGAAGTGTAACACAGTGGTAACCTCAGAGGAAGAGCCTGGAAGCCCAGGTGAGGGGGATCTCTACTGTTTACCGTGTTTTCGTATTGGTGACCATTACTATGTATTACTTTCTCGAATATAGTAAGAACCTTAAAAAGTGAGTAGTGCTTTCTAAGCCTAAATTGCTACTACTGAGTATATTCCTCAAAAATTTTCCTTGTTTTTAAGAGCCTAATTCTATATAAGCATTGGTCACCTGAGTTTCAGAATTATATCAACTTAATTCTTAAGAGGATGCCGTAAGTTCAGAATGAATCTCCAACTTTGTAATCATTTATCAGATATCTTGAAGATGTCCAACACCCTTTTTTTTCCTTTTCTACATGCAGCATAATAAGTGTGCCACATACTCTGTGGGAATGCAGAAAACTTACTCCATGATCTGCTTAGCCATCGAGGATGATGATAAAACTGATAAAACCAAGAAAATCTCGAAGAAGCTTTCCTTTTTGAGTTGGGGCACCAGTAAGAACAGACAGAAGTCAGCCAGCACCTTGTGCCTCCCTTCAGTTGGGGTTTCAAGGCCTCAAATCAAGAAGAAGCTCCTCCCCTCTCCTTTTAGCCTTCTCAACTCCGACAGTTCTTTGTACTAATGTGAGGAAACAAAAATGTTCAGGCCCCAAACGTTAACGGTGCTGACGAGGCCTTAAAAATTTGTGCCATAATGGAAACTATCTAAATTTTCTCAAATCCCATTTTCTCATGTTATAAATTGCATTTCATATGTTTTTATGAATGAGAGTATCAAGAAACCTCTAGAAATTTGTGAAAAACAAACTTCTTTGAGGAGTGTCACTATATTGCTGCAAGTTATTTATTATATAAAGTATTGTAAATATTATTGAAAATGTGGCTATTTTTAGTGTTTAGGACTGTTTGTAATGGTTTCCAGGTTTGGGTAATAATCACTCCTTAATCTAGAGTTCAGATGACCCCTGAATTAAGGCAGTTCAGAAGACTGAAATGGTAGAATTAAATTAGTGTTACTAAAAAATGTTCCAAAGAGCTGCTTCCTAATAGGAATTATTTAACCTAAAACAATTAAGATTTTACTATTAATATCTATATAATATGAATGCTATTTCTATAGATAAAGTCTAGTGCCAAAGTTGTCTTGACTTATTAAATAAAAACAATTTAGGAGCTGTTTTTCTTCTAATTTGATGTCATTTAAAAGTTGCTAACACAGTGGCAGTGTTAGATGAAGATGCTATCTACAAGGTAGATAATATACTGTTTGATACTCAAAACATTTTTCATTTTGTTTGAAGTAGAAGGTACATAATTGTATATTTTAAGTCTTGGATAAAAATGAGTTTTACATTTTATAAGGTAAAAATGTAAATGATTCAAGTTTAAAGCTCTATTTGACTTTTTAAAATGACATTCTTATCAATCGATTTCTCTTGCTATAAGTTGGATGACACTGTGACTCTAATAAGATTCACGGTTGACACAGAACAAGTTACATAGCTAAAAAAATATAGCATTGAAATCTGATTTTGAGAATTAACAAGAATTTAAGTATTTTCTATTGTGCAATATCTTAAGGGAAGCAATGCCCTTTGGGAAAGTGTATCCACTGCTCGTCAGGCCATGTTTGTATAAATATTTAAATAAACACATTCACACACCTGAGTTGTTTTTTTATTTTTATTTCATTTTAATTCCTTCCTCTTTCAAATTGTTTCTACTTTAATGCACAAAATGTTTTTATTTTGATTTTAAAAATTACTAACATTTCACAAAGCAGGACCTAGCTTTCACGTTATCTTAGTATCTTCTAAAACTTATGGCATCTTTAATTGTATTTATTTTTTGAAAGGGCAGTTGTATCTTTTGATACCCAGCCCCTAGCTCCCCTCACTGGATTCCTACCCCTAACATTTTCTTGTGTATCCTCCCATTGTTGGGCCATACATATACAAACACATTATTTTCTGCCTCCCACACATTGATTTTTCATTTTTAAATGGGAACTTTAGGCTCCAGGCTTTCTGTTTTCAGAATACATGCCCAGTGATTATAAATAAACTGTATGGCTACCAAAAAAAGAAAATGGGAGGAATGAAGGAACAAAGGAAAGAAGGAAGGAACTGTTGTACAATTGTTTATTTACATTGGCAGCAGCCCTCAAAGCACAGGTATATGAAAGCCAGACTTGAAGACCAGCAGCTCTGACACCAGGAACAAGGGGCTTATGATACACAGTGCTTCATTGTATGTCTGTTTCCTTTAGATGGTCACATCCCCTACCTGAAACTTTCTATGATAGACACAGGTCAAGGTCACACATTAAAATATGGCCCTGACTTTTTGCTGAGAATGAGAGTCTCTGACTCTCTGAGGAAGATCCCCACTGGCCCTTTTCATTTCAGCAGAATGAGGGCAGTGCCAGCTAACTTCATTGCAGACAGCAAGGCAGGACGACTTGCAGGCTCCGTTCAGGTCTCACCTCATCTTTAGTTGCTGTGAGAGGAAGTCCTTTTTTTCTTCGTTCTTAAATATGAAAACAAGATCCTGTTGTTCGTGGTCTAAAGAAGAAGACGTAGTAGCTGTGAGGCCAGCTGTCACCTCGACTGTGTGAAGAAGGCATGGATTTGCTGTGCTGCGGCTTGTCCAACAACCCGTTCAAGTTCTTGGATGGAAGCATTACTCAGTTGCTGGATACTTGGAAACTTCTGAAGCAGAAGGGGGGCTTTAACTTTTCCAACTCCTGGGATCTGCTGCACAGTTCGAAGGAGGGATAGCTCAGACAGCTGAGCCCGTTTCTTCCTGAGAAAAGGGTTCTTACTGGGCTCTTTGGTTTGCTCTTGAACCTGAAACGGAAATTAAAGGAAAAGCACATGAGCGCCCTCTGGAGGACTGGCAATTTTCTTAAAATTCGTTTTGTGGAAAATTCAGTTTTTCCATTTGGTTCAGCTTGACTTGTGAGTACCAACGTGTTCATATACCGTGAATGTAATTTTTCATGTGTCAGCAAAATTATTGAAAGATGAACCATATTAGCCATACAAAGGAGCAAGAGGTAAACAATTTATAAATATTTGAGTTTTCAGAATGTTTCAGATAAAACTAGTGAAAAACATACTCTGAGGAATTTAAACACTTTCCTGTGGTCTACTAAGAAACATTTCAGTTGTGCAAGATTAAGTGATAGTTATACCTAAACTAGAACTACTAAATACAGGACCTGCAGGAAGCTTGCGTATCAAAGGAGACACCCAGTCTTCCCTTTGTGGTGGTTACACTAAGGCAGACAACAGCATTACGTCAAGGGAAGTTAGGGATAGTGAACCACACAGGGCTGCTTGCATTTCCAATTTGCTTCTCAAGCCTAGATGCACATCAGAGGGGTAGACTGAAAAACAACAACACAAAAAAATTGATGTTCAGGTCCTACCGCCATGTTTTGATTTTTAATTGATCAGAGGTAAGGCTCATGTATCACTATTTTAAAAATTCTCCAGGAAATACTAACGTACAAACAAGTTGAAAAATGAGTGAGGACAATGAAGAACCAAGTTTTTTTTTTTAAATAAACATTATAAACTTGTACACACAAGTGCTGATGCTTAATAAACGTGGGGATAAGGCAAAGCAGCTGCTAGTGACATTTTTACCAGCATGAATACAGGATAATGAATGATGGAGTCATCACAGCCTGGGGGTCTCAAATTGGGTCTCCAACTTGCTTACTTTGTGATACACTTGCCTAGAGTGGGTGGCAAGCTCAGCCAGCTGCAGAGGCAGCTTCTGAACTTAAATTCCTCAGAAAGGTTTTATAAACCAACACAGGGAATGACATAGATTGGATTGATGGGTTGCAACTATAGCAAGGGCAGCTGAGAGTCTGCATGAGGTCAGCTCTATTGTGAAGGTACAGGAATCTGTACTTACTAACTGGACAATGAGGCAGGATGCTTCTGTCTGGTTGGCCACTGGAAGTAACACCATTCCAAGATCCAGCACAGTAAACTTCTGTAAGGCTGGGAAATATTGTTCACTCATCCGGGTTTTTTCAACTACTACAATCCCTTGAAGATTACTGGACTTAAAAAAAGACAGTAAACCATTTTGTGGCAAAATTCCTTTCAAGGTTAAGAAAGCTATCACTTTGTGCTTGGAATGGCCGATGGTTTTATATAAATTATTCCAAGAGATGGAGGGGAAAGGGAGCCCAGATAAACAAGTCAATGTTCAATTTCAGTTTCTTTAATCCAGTACTTACATTTCTAACCCGAACAAGCCTCTTTCTGTAGCCATTTCCTGCCACCAAATCAGCTTCGGTGACATAAAGAATGCAGGATCTATTCGACAGGTAAAAATCTGGTGTCAGGCCATCCTCAAAAATGAGCTTAATTGTCCCTTAAAAATACAGACAAGAAAATGAGTTCTGTGAGTTTTGGATGAAAAGGCAGCAACAGACAAACCGTTTTTAAAAAAATGTGTATGTGGGAGGAAAGGGCTTAGGGGAGAAGGCAGCCCACTTTACCTTGCATCCCCTGCGCCAGCTGCGACCCGCGCCATTTCTCATTGGCCACAATGTGCCCAAAAGGTACATGCACGGGGCCTGTGCCATCAGGGGGGCTCCTTTCCATCGGTGGTCTCGACCTAGTGAGGGAAATACAAGACGGCACCTGAGCAGGCTGTCCCGCACACGGCCCCACGTTCCACTCGAAGCCGGGGCCTCTGTGGCAGGATCCCGTCTGCAGAGTGCTTTTTCAAAGACTGAATTGTTTGCCTACGTCTAAGAACCAGGAGATTCCTGTCCTGGCGGCCGCGTCCCTCATTTTCGTCACGTACCTGGCCCGACACCCCAGCTCGGTCCGCACTATGGCTCTTCAGTCCAGTCCAGGGCGGGAACCGAGCCGGCAGGGTCCCCACCTCCGACCCAGTCTGTGGGCGACTTTACCCGAGGTTGCGCCACTTCTGGCTTCACGCCTCGGGTGCTGGCCCAGTCCTTCATCCAGCCCGCCCTCCGCCTCCACAGCGGCGGATAGGCTGTGGCGTCAGAGATCGACACCTGATCTTGCCAATAAGAGAACCGACAGCGCAGGCCGTTTCCGCACTGGCGGGGATTTGAATGGAATCCGCCGGTTGCCAACACGACGGGTGTGGAAGTAACCTTGGCTCTGATTGGTCGAGGTCCAAACTGAGCCAATAGCAGACGTGGTTGTTGCAAAGTCCTTTAGCAAGAAAAAGCGTCTGGGGCTAGGCCCTCGGGACCGGGGAAGGCTTTAGGGAGCGCCCCTGGCTGTGATGAGATCTGCTAGTAAATCCAGGCCCTGGTCCGCGCACCCACCCGCCGCAAGGATGCTCCTGGGATTTCGGAGAAGCCGCAGGAACCAGTTCGTAAGTAGATCCTCGCCCATCGTTCGCTTCGGCTCCGTGGGGCCCGTTTGGGATTTGGCCTGAGATTGAGGCAAGGCAGCGGCCCAAGAGTAAGTGGTTTTCAGTTCGAGAAGCCCTGGTTTTTCGTGTTCTAAAGAATCTTCTATCCCCGGGTTGGCCACAGTCGGATGGGAATCACCCTGTCTCACTGCAGCATTCGCTCCAGCGCCGGGAGCTGCTGGATATCCCTGATGGTTAGTCATTCTTGATTCCTCCCTCCGTCACCTATCATGTATACCCCGTCAGCAAGTCCCGTAGGTCCTACCCACCAAATATATCCGTAAGCTGTTTCCACCTCCATCCACACCCCGCCCTCCAGCATCTACCTGGATTGCTGTGGCCTCTCCTCACTGTTTCTCTGTTTTCACTCTTGCCCTGCCCCTAGGTCCATTCTCCGCCTAGCAGCCAAAGGGATTATTTTAAAACTCAAATCTGATCGTGCCTCCGCCCTTATTAGAACCCAATGCCAGTACCACCACCACCACTACCACACCCTCTCCAGCCACCCCAGCCTTTATTCGGACTTTCATCTTTTCTATTCCTTCTGCCTGGAATGCTTCCCTCCGAGTCTTCCCATGGCCATTCTGTCACTGTATGTTTATACTCCTAGTCTCATTCTCTGACCACCCTTCCTGTCTTTCCTACTCACTTCCTCTAGGATCCTAACTCCAATAATCTGTTGATCCCTCCCACCTCCCCCATACAATCTATTGATCCTTCCAACTTTTAACTGACTGTCCCATCCCGGATGTCCTCACTGCCCTCTTTTCCAGGCCTAAGTCCATCATTATAATCACTCCCTGCATACACCCTCAGCTCCCTCGATCCTGCCTTCCTTTTCCATAGTTGTCTGGAAAAACCCCAAAACTACTTACATTCAATTCTCCACAAAATTAACACTTTAAGTGCAGAAAAAGCATTGTGATAAGGGCACTGCTGAACTCTATTTTAAAGTGAGGCCAGAGAGCATGTCTGACTTGACTTTGTGTTCTGCAATGAAGACATAATTGAAACATTTTTGCATTGCAGTTTTGCTAACTCAAGTCAGCATGTTTATTTCCTTATTTATTTATTTCCCTCACCCCACCAAGTCAGCATGATTATTGAGTTTTTATTCAAAGCAGTAAACATTGTTGAGTTCCTAGTGCGTGCAGATACCCACAACTGATTGATAGCCTTGGGCCACATTGTCTAGAGGATAGATAAGTCCATAAATAATTCAGCACAAAATGTAAAAGTGTCAGGGTGGCAGTCTGCCCGTGGTTCTTGGTGTGCTCTTGGCTAAAGAATGACCAGACACACCAAAGTGTCAAGTCCAGACTATTATCCTGGTCCTCTGACCCCTTGCTTGGAAAAATCAGCAGAGGCAGTGCGACGGAGTAACCCCAGGCAGGAAGCACTTTCACATGAGCAGTTCTTTATTGTAGAACAAAACCAGTCTGTTTCCACGAGTGGAGAGAGAGACCGACTGATCCACTCTCTCCCCCTGAATTCTCGGATTGTTTCCTTTTATTAGCCCAGTTTGGGGAGGGCTATCCGGAGGTGTGGGATGTTATCAAATGATCAACAGGTGTCCTCAAAATTCCATCTGCATATAAGAGCTCCCTCTCAGAAGGCCCACCTGGGTGGGGCGGGTGAACCACAATGCAGATTCAAGCTAATGGCATAATAATTACCCTTAGGTTACTGTAGGTCACTTTCTAAATCCTGTCATGCCTGGGCTAGGAATTCCCAGATTGATAAAGCATGCCCTCCTTCCCCAGGTGTAGCAATTGCTTGGGATAGGATTAAGGGTGTGGCAGTATAAAAATGGAGTGCCCGCCCTTCTTCTCCCCAGGTGGAGCAATTGCTTGAGACAGCACCAACCAAAGTAGGGAACCCTTGTCCCGAGAACAGCCGGAGATCCTAACTGTCTACCTAACACAAGAACTACTGCAGATGTGTGTACCAGGGGAGGGGCAGCAAAGTCAGTCTGGAGAGTTGGCCTGGGCCTTGAGGGAAGTAAAGAAAGAATTCCAGATGGAGAAGACAGCATATACCAAGGCCTGAAGAAGAATGAATTGTTTGCTGTTTGGGAAATGGAAGGCAACTCTGAGTGTTAAAGCATAGAGAACATGTGCAGGGATGAAGAGGGTTAGCAAGAAATGGATCTGGGTCCATTGGTAGGAACCAACTTACAGCGCCTTTTATGCCATATTGGAACTTTTACCTGTCACCAGGAGAGTGGGGCTTCCCACGAGGGAAGGTTTTCATGCTGGGTAGAGTCGGGATCATCCTGCGATTTAGAGTCTGGAGGTGAGAGGACCATAGTCAGGAAATGATTATGGAGGTATTAGTAAGAAATGTTTAGCATACTATGGGGGATTAACTCTTTCAAAAACAAAAACAAAGCTCATGAGGCCTTTTTAGAGACCCTACTAGATGCCAGCCTCTGGAGATTCAAAGGTTGAAAAAGCCCTTTCTTGTCCTTGAGCATCTCCCAGATGATGGGAAGCGGGGAGGAGACACATATGTAAACTGTCAAATTGCTGGACAAATGCAGGGTGGTAGGTGCCACACAGAGGGGTAAACAGAATGGAGGGATTGGGCAGAGACTGCTCTGGAACGCCTGCTCCTGTGGGTGGCTGTGCAAGTGGAACTGGGGTGGGGTGGGGACGCTTTTGGAAGGTCTGCCATCCCTTACTCCTGAAGGATGCCCCCTGCCTGCGCCTCCCTTCCCCGCCTTGTACTTTGTGCTGAATACCACCCGATTGTTCTTCCCAGGGGCCCCCGTCAGTGGGTGCTCCTCGCTAGGCCACCGGATCTCCTCAGTCTGGTGTTAAAGCTCTTCAAATGGTGGTAAGCCCGCTCTCACCCCCGGCTCTCTGCTAACCTCTCCCTCGCACGTGCCTCTGTTTGCCAGCAAACCAGAGTACTGTACTTGTTATTTCCAGAGTGCTGCCACCAATGTCTTGCTCCATTCTTTGTTCATGTTGATTCCCTTCCTAGAATGCTTTTCTATCACATTTCCAAATGTGGGAGCAGTGGCCATCTTTGAAAACGCAGTCTAAATGCCTCTGTGATTTTTCTCTGTGGAGAACATTTGAAGTCCCCACGCTGGTCCCAGACCTGAAGGAGCCCTTCCATCCCTGGGCTACCTCAGCACTTAGTTTTTCCCTTTCCCTTGGCTCTTCTGTGTTCTATAATAACTATATGGGTGTTTTTCCTCTATACTCTACCTCCTTGAGGGTGAGGACAAGGTTTCTTCATTGCAGTCATGGTGTTCTGCCTCTAGTAGGTGTGAATGAATGGCTCATACCCAGAAAATGGAGACTGGACTAGACTTAGAAACTTCTGAAAGACTCCCAGTTACCCAAAGCAGGGTTCTCTACTCTCATGGTGTGTAGGAGCTAGTTTTTTTACTCTGCATCTTTGAGATAAGCCATCTGGAATCTTTATTGAGCCCCTACCAGGTGTGAGGCAATGTGCTCAGCGCTATAGTTCTGGGGTTAATAAAGATAAGAAAGTCACCTGCTTCTCAGGAAGTCGCACTGCTTTGTAGAGGAAAGCACATGAGACATCAGTGGGGGCAGTGCTGTGGGACAAGTGGAGGGGCTGGAGGGTGACTCTGGGGGACAGTCAGGGAAGCTGCTCTGAGGAGGTTAGGACAAGAGGGCCCCTACAGTGGGCAGCTGTGATGACGCTCCCTGGGTGGGTGTGCTTGTCTGGCCAGATGGGGATTGGGGATGGCAGGGGAGGAATGGGGTTTCTAGTGGGGCTGGTTTCCTGGGTGGCCAGTGCAGGTGTCCCCTCTCACGCCCAGAGGAGGGGTGGTGGTGACAAGACCCAGGATTCCCCTCCATCCCAGTGACCTCTGCTTGGTTTCATTTGTGCAGAAACACATCATCCACGGCCTTCTCCCTTCAGCTAGCATCGCTCCAAAGCCAGCTGTGCCCCGCACACCTCCTCCCCGCAGCCCCCACCCGTCTCCAGAAAGACCAAGGTGAGTCTCAGATGAGCAGGCACTGAGGTCACTCCTGTGCTCAGCCTCCAAGTACTGGGTCCTAGAACTGGCCAGACTGGCCAGAAAATCACCAGTAGGGCAGTTAGAATCATGTCCTTTGAAATATTTACCACAGTTCCATAATGATGCACTTAGTGTGGTTTCTCTGAGGGATAACAGATTTACTTGGGGTCTACCGCTTTCAAGGTATATGAAGTTCTCACACTTTGTGATTGAATGCAATTAGTATTTTTCAAAATATAAAGCATTAAAGCCCAAGTATTCAGGCTAATAGTACTTTAAAGGGAATTTTGAATTGTGCACATACATTTTAACCACAAGTCTGCCTTTTAAAGAACTGCTTTACAGGAAGGAGAAGCATGTTCACTGTCAGGGCCTGGGATTCCCTGTCTGTCAGTGCTCCAGACACACCAGACAACTGACTATCTTTTATTGCTGGGTGTACCTGAGACCCCTGCCTGTGCCCTCCAAGGTTTTAGATACAGAAGAATTTTAGACTCTTTTTAATCCATAAAATACATTGACTTGGTTATTAACAGTGAATGAGAACTAATTTCATTCAAGGGTAGTACCTTCTTTTTAGTGTTCTTTGGTAGTAGGATATTGTATGCCTCCTGATAAAAAGTATTCTGTAATATTTTAGTGTTTGTTTTCTTCCTTCAGTACAATCTTGATAACAAGAATAGGCATTTATTGGCTAGGTGCAGTGGCTCACACCTGTAATCCTAGCACTTAAGGAGGCCGAGGAGGGTGGATTGCTTGAAGCCAGGAGTTCAAGACTAGCCTGAGCAACATAGACCTTGTCTCTACCAAAAAAAAAAAAGATTGGCCATTTATTAATGTTTCATTTGCAATAAGTACTCTGGTAAATGCTTAAGAAGCATTGTTTCTTTTATCCTCTCAAGGACCCTGTGAGAGGCCCTGTGCCATCTCTATTCTGGGTACACAAGGCCCAAGCCAGTTAGTAACTGTCTCAGGGTTTCAAGGTTGGCTACTGAGCGATGGCATCGCTGTGATGCAAATATGGCTCTTTCTGGCTCTAAAGAGTTTGTGTAAACAACTCTTACATTGTGTCATTGGGACTTAAATGTTTATGTAGCACCACTAGTAGCTAAAGGGTTAGCTTTACATTCCATTATAAAGCAGAAAACTATCTGAAATGTGTTATCTCATGGCAAGCAAACTGTAGAACTATTAGACAGTCTCTCCCTAGAGTCTCTTGTGCTTTACAAAAATATTACACCTTCCTGGATTGTAATCTTTAATCAACTTTGGCAAATTTATCATATTTCCAGATTTTTTTATTTCTGAAAAATAACATTCAGGCTGGGCATGCTGGCTCATGCCTGTAATCCCAGCACTTTGGGAAGCTGAGGCAGGAGGATTACTTGAGGCCAGGAGTTTAAGATGAACCTGGGCAACATAGTGAGACTCCCATCTCCACAAAAAAAAAGAAAAAATTAGCCAGGTGTGGTGGTGCCTGCCTATAATCCCAGCTGCTTGGGAGGCAGGAGGATCCCTTGAGCCCAGGAGTTTGAGGCTGCAGTAAGCTATGATCATGCCATTGCACTCTAGCCCGGGCACAGAGTGAGACATTGTCTCTAAAAACAGTAGTAGTAATGATAATTATGCTGGCATCTTTTACTCTATGTAATTATTTTGAGATTCATCCATGTTCTTGTGAAAATCACTAATTCATATTTTTTATTGCTGAGTAGTATTCCATTATATGAATATGCTACAATTTGTTTATCTATTCACATGTTGATGGATATTTGGGTTGTTGTTAATTTTTGGTTACTAGAATTAAAGTGCAATGAACATTTATGCACAAATCTTTGGACGTAAGCTTTCATTTCTCTTGGGTAAATATCTAGGAGTGGAATAGCTGGGTCATATGCTAGGTGGATATTTAATTTATTAAGAAACTAGCAGGGGGTGGTGGCTCACGCCTATAATCCCAGCACTTTGAGAGGCCAAGGCAGAAGGATTGCTTGAGGCCAGAAGTTTAAGAACAGCCTGGGCAACGTAGCAAGACCCAATCTCTAAAAAAAGAAAAATTTTTTTTTTAACTAGCTGGGTGTGGCGGCCTGCACTTGTAGTCCTAGCTACTTGGGAGGCTGAGGTGGGAGGATCGCTTGAGCCAAGGCTGCAGTGCAGTGTAGTGCAGTGAGCTGTGATCACACCACTGCACTCCAGCCTGGATAACAGAGTAAGACCCTGTCTCTAAAAAAAAAAGAAGAAAGAAACTGCTAAACTGTTATCCAAAATTGTTCCATTTTATGTTCCCACCAGCAGTATATGTGTTCTAGTTGCTTCGTATCCTCGTCAACACTTGGTTTGGCCATTCACTCTGTGTGTGTGTGTGTGTGTGTGTGTGCGCGCACATATGGTTTTATAACTTTATTTGACAATTAGTGGTTGGTTTCAGCCACAATGACTGTCTGAAGGTTTTTAAAGTGGTGACAGGTTCATAGATAACCAATGTATAGAGCTTGTTTCGTGAATCTTCATCTTCATTATGCTTTCTGGACAACTGTGCACAGATAGAGTACGGGGTATTCCTTATTCCTTTGGCCTAGACAGCTTTGTTGAGCCTAGTGTCAATGCACACATCCAGAGTTCCCATCTCTGTCGTGGTAAATTTCTGGATCTTTTTGAGTGCCCAAAGGGCAGTTTCTTAAAACTCACTCCATGGATGTGCTTGTGAATGTTGATGGTGGACTCCCTACTGACACCCTTGTTGGTGGTGGAACAGCCCTTCTTCTTGCCACCCTTCTTTGTGAGCCATTCTGCCAGCCCAGGTTGGAAAGGAAGAGCATGAGGGATTGTCTGGGTTGGTTTTTAAAATTTTGGACATTTAATGGATGTGTAGTAGTATCTCATTTTGGTTTTATTTTGCATTACTCTAATAGCTAATGGTGTTGGGCATCTTTGCACGTGTTTATTTGTCATCTGTATACCTTCTTTAGTGAAGTATCTGTTCAAATCTTTTGCCCATTTAAAAAAAGTTAGGTTGTTTTCCTATTAATACGTTCTGAGAGTTCTTTATATATTCTCAATACAAGTCCTTTATTAAGTATGTGATTTGCAAATATTTTTTCCCCATCTGTGGCTTGTCTTTTCACAAAGGTTTTCTCCTGTGTTTTCTTCTAGAAGTTTTATGGTCTTAGGCTTTACATTAGGTCTATAATCCATTTGGAGTTAATTTTTGTATATAGCGTGGAAGGTATAGATTCAAATTCTTTTTTTTTGTAATGGATATTTAATTGTTCCAGCACTATTTGATGAAAAGGGTATTGTAATACTTATCTATTGCTGTGTAACAAATTACACCAAAACATAGTGTCTTAAAACATAACAGCATTTTTTATCCCACATCTCACTGATGCTTTTTTTTTTTAAAAATTTTTTCCCTCTTATGTGTTCCATTTTGGTTATTTTCTATTATTTTTGTCTTCAATTTTACTGACATTTTCTTCTGTAATGTGTAATCTATTAATCCTATCCAGTGTATTTTCATCTCAGATATTGTCATCTTCATCTCCTGAAGTTCAAATCTTTTTTATAATTTTCCATGTCTCTACTTAGCTTTTTAAAAATATGAAATATAGTTATAATAACTATCTTAATGTCCTTTTCTGCTAATTGTAACATATGTTCAATTCTTAGTGAGTTTCAATTGATTGATTATTGTCTTCATTATAGGTCATGTTTTTCTGTCTCTTTGCATGCCTGGTTATCCTTAGATACAAGACATTGTTGCGAATTTTACCTTGTTGAGTGCTGGATAGTTTTGTATTCTTATAAATCTTCTTGACCTTTGTTCTGGGATGCAGTTAAGTTTCTTGGAGACAGTTTGATCTTTTGAGTCTTGCTTTTATGATTTGTTAGTTGGGATCTGGAGCTGTGCTCAACTAGGGATAATTATCCCCCACTACTAAGGCCAGACCTTTCTGCGTACTTTACCCAATGTCCTATGAATGATAAGTTTTTCCTGTCGTTCTGGTGGGGATAGCCACTGTCCCCAGCCATGTGTAAGCATCTGGCACGATTCCTGTAATCCTTTTGGTTGGTTCTTCCTCCAACCTTGCATAATCTCTTCACAAGCATGTTCCGAGGAGTATTCTGGTGAACACTAAGGGGGACCTTCGGCAGATCTCTGGGGTTCTCTCTGTGAAGATCGCTCCTTTCTGGTACTCTGTCCTGCTAGTTCTCTCTGCCTTGGTGTCCCTGGGCTCTCAGCTCCATCTCTACAACTCAAGGAATCTGCCGATCTCCACCTCAGTTCTTCCTTCCTGTGCTGTGACCTGGAAATTCTCCCAGGCAGTGAACTGGAACAATTCTAAGTCTCTTGTTTTCTTTTGTTTCACTTTTTTCAGGCAGAAGGGTAAATCTGTTACTCTGTCTTTATTATATTTTTGAATATTTTTCAAGTGTTTTTAAAATGCCCTTTTGAATCTTGTATATCTTTTTATATCTCCTTTTTTTTCCCATTCTGATCTTTCATTTTAATAAGAAAACTACTTACATATAGGCTTTGGGGTTTGGCTGCCTGGATTAGAGATCTGGTTCCACCTCCTAGAGGCTAGGAAATCTTTGCAAGTTATCTAATTTCTATGAAAAGCGGGATGACGCTAATATCTGGTCATACAGTTGATGTGAGAATCAAATGTGCTTATATCTGATGGCACATGGTAGACTATGGGCATGTAGTCAGTAGATACTCAGTAAACACTGTTGAACAGAAGATAAACCTTGATCAGTTCATGTATCTTGTTCAGCCTTCAACTTGAATGTTCATGTCTCACTGTCTCAATGGGATGTTTTTGTCTGTAGATCTGCTCTGGCTGCAGCCATTCTGGCAACGACATTAACTGGGCGGACCGTTGCCATTCCTCAGCCTCGCCAGAGATCCCGGTCTGAGAGTGATGCAACCTTCGTTGAAAAGGACAGCTTCATCGAGCCCTATGCCACCTCCTCAGAGCTGAGGCTTCGGTAGGGACCATATCGCTGGCTCTACTTCCTCTCAGGGTGGAAGCAGCCTGGTCTCTATGTGTATATGCGCATGTGCATGTATTTATGACTAGAGTCTTCGTCACCACCAGGTTTTCATCACCAGTATCAAAGGGACACTGTCCAGGAACATTATTGCTCTTGGATCAGAATTTTCTCCAGAGTGCATCTTGTTAAATTATGACTTGTAAAAGCACTGATCATTTTCATGGCAGCACAGAGCCAATGAATTCAGTGTTGCTTTCAGCCCTTAGTACGATTCTGTGCCACAGCCTGAACAGTGAGAGTTGTCCCTCATCACTTCTCACGTATCTCTCTGAACATTCATACTAATTTTACCTTATTTGGCACCTGTAGTTTGGCACCTGGAGCTGAGAGCCCAGGGACACCAAGGCAGAGAGCTTATTTGGCACCTTCTTTAACATCTTTTCCTTTTTTGCTTGACCTGGGTTTGAGCTGACACAGGCCTAGGGCATTGGGAAACTTTCCTCTTCAGGAAGAAGGAGTTGAGGGGAGAGCTTAGGGAAGTACAGGAATCAACTTAGAATGGCTCGAGGGTTGGGGGGTGGTCGCTGTGGGGCTGGGATGAGCTTTCCAGACTGAGAATAGGGAGCAAGACAAATGCAAGCAATTGAAGGAAGATGTTTGTATCTAAGAGGATTCAAGTTAGGTAGAGAGTGATCCAAGATGGATGGGGCTGAAGGAGTGGGCGGGGGCCAAACTTGGGTGCCTTTGGCATCCTGTTCACAGGGTTGGTGTCTCCCCTAGGTGGGGCGAGAAGACACTGGATGGCTTTAAGGGCTTGTGGGGTGGGGCTGGGGACACATGATCAAATTTGCCTTTTTAACTGTCATGTGTACTCAATTTTATTTTTGTTTTTTGATATACCAAATATTCTGTATTTTTTTTTTATATTGTGTATTTTTTCTGTAGTAAAATCTATCAGTTTTTTCCTTTACAGTTTCAGTCATTATTGTCAAATTTAGAAAGACCTCCCTACAAAAGCATTATATAAATACTTAATGTATTTCCTTCTAGGACGTGCTTTTATTTTTGGTTTTTACATTTAAATATTGCCTCCATTTTGACATGTTTGAGTATGGCCTGGTTTTCTTCTGGTAAGAATTATACTTTGGCTGAATACGAACTAAAGATGAGGAAATGGTTCCAGAATTCACTGGAAAGAATAAATTTGTAAGACTATCAGAGGAAATATGGAAAGTAAGAATACTAGCCCCAGGGGAGGACTGGATTAGCCTCATCATATTTTAAAACATGATAGTTAAAGTAGCGAAAATAGTGTAAGACAGGTTCAGTGATAGAGAGGTGCCCATGAATGCCCTGAGTTGAACCTAGTGTTTACAAGCATATTGAATCTTTAATAAAGGGAGCCCTACAGACTAAAGAGGAAGGAAAGAATTCAACAGTATATTGATTAGCAATATTAGAAGACAAATCAGGTTTGAGCCTTGTCTAAGTCATATACCCAAATCAATTGCTATTGAATGAAAGGATTATTCTGTATATTTACATAAATAAAACCATGAAATCCAATATCCAATCTTACCAACCCTCCCAGGGGAAGAAGATGACTGCTATTTACTTTTAAGCTAAGAATTTGGAAGGTAAAAAAAATTTTAAATCAACTATATGTTTAAAATATCTACGTTTCAAGTTATTTGAAATCACCTATATGTTTAAAAAATTTACATAGCCAAAATTTAGTAGAAAAAAATATTTACAGTAAAAATGAAGTCAAGGTTTCAATTTCAGTAGGTAAAAAAGTTAATTTCAAATGGGAGTGGCCATACCAGAAGTAAAACAAAGGAAATGAACAGACAATTCACAATAGAGGAATTATGACTTGAACATAAATACATGGAAAAATATTCAGTCTTAGTTAAGAACTACAAATTTAGACAGATTTAAATTGTTTTGGCAAGATTTAGAAAATTTTTACCAATGCAGTTGCAGGTTGGAGAAATGATTTGTGAAATGATTTTGTGCAGTATGCACATAGACACAAAATGTTCATACCATTTGACTCACCATACCATGTGGTGGTTTGTTTTATAGGACTAATCCTAAATATAGAAGAGGTTATCTGCACATAGATGTTCATTACAGGATTATGTATAACAGTGAAAATTGGAGGAAAAAACCCAGTAAGGGGAATGGCTGACTAACTGGTATATCTACTTGATTCCTACCATTTATTTATTTATTTATTTATTTTTATTTTTTCTGTAGAGACGGGCTCTCCCTGGTTGCTTAGGCTGATTTTGAACTCCTGGCCTCAAGGGATCCTCCCACCTCAGCCTCCCAAGGTGCTAGGATTACGGGTGTGAGCCACTATGCCCTGCAGTTTCTACCTTTTAAAATCTTGACTATAAAAAACTTATTAAGGCTGGGCATGGTGGCTCATGCCTGTAATCCAAGCACTTTGGGAGGCTGAGGCAGGAGAATTGCTTGAGGCCAGGAGTTTGAGACCTGGACAATACAGTGAGACCTTGTCTCTATAAAAAATAAAAACATTAGCTAGGCACAGTAGTATGCATCTGTAGTCCCAGCTGCTTGGGAGGCTGAGGCAGGAGGATTGCTTGAGCCCAGGAGTTTGAGGCTGTGGTAAGCTATGATGACGCCGCTGCACTGCGCTCTAGCCTGGGTGACAGAGCAAGACTTATCTCAAAAAAAAAATTAATAACAAGACAAGTTGTATATGTATGCAGTATTAACTATTAAAAAACTAGAAAGAAATGCTTAGTGTACAAAGAGATGTGATGGTAGATGATTTAATCTTTTAGTTTCTATATATTTTGTAATGTATTATGCATTTATGGTGGGGGCTTGGAGGCAGTGCGTTTAATACATATTTGTACGTCAATGCCAAGTGTTAAATGACTTTTTGTTTTACTCCATAATGTTCTAATGCAGACCAAATGGGCCAAGTGAGGTGGCAAGAAGAACTTCTTTGCCATCCTTTGAAACGCTGGGCTATTGGGAAGAAGAGGACACTGAATCTCAGCTGTCATCCAGCTGCAAGGAGTTGGGGGATGTCAGTGCCCAGAAAGAAGAGGGAGGTCGTGGTGATGACGTGTATGCGGCGCCACACACAAATCAGGTGTTTTTCCTATTCCAAAGTGTCTTCTTGACGTTTACCGTGACATTAACTTTCAGTGAATTGTGTGAAGTGCATTCGTAAGGATTTCTTTTCTCTATTCTGCATGTGATAGCTTTTGCTTTGGGGCCTAATTTTTTTTTTTTTAATGTGTCCACCCTCATTTCTATCTAGTGAGACTAAAATTGAAACCTTTTTCCTTTATCTTGCAAAGACAAGATCTTCAAAGACAAAGCTAACATCTTCCCATTCTTAATGTAGATTTCCATCTGAAACTTAGTAACTCTGCTCTTTTCTTAGACCCTGAAAGCTAATTTTCCTATCACTTTCCCAGTATCAGCCTGCACATTGCAACCTTTCTTCACATTCGTGCCTGACGAGGACGATCGCATGATCACACGTGTCTCTCAATAGCAGCTGCCATTGTTTGAGTGCTCAGCAGGTGTGCGTCTCTATTCTACCTCTCACGCACGTTTGTCTTAGCTGGCCCCCACTAACTCTGAGGGCTCCATTCTTTATCCCATCACACACCAGGGAACCAAGGCACAGAGAGGTTCAAGGAGTTGCATTTCTCCACTGCCAGCTGCTGTCCTGATCTTGATTTTCTTTTTAAGCTTTGAAAAATGCGTTTATTTTTTGATTATTAGACTTCATCTTTCATGAAATAGGGTATTTGAAATCAAGCTCAAGAGTATAACCGCAACCTGATAGCAATACGTACAAGTAGTTTTCCATCCAAATTTACAAAAGCATTATTTATTAGAAACAAAAATATAGAAGGGGTTCGGTTTTCCTTTTAATCCAAAGTTTTAATTTCATTTAATTTTTTAATATTTTTGTATTTTTTGAGATGAGGTCTCGCTCTGTTGCCCAGGCTAGAGTGCAGTGGCATCATCGTAGCTCACTGCAACTTCAAACTCCTGGGCTCAAGTGATCCTCTGCCTCAGTTTGCTGAGTAGCTGGGACTACAGGCGTGTGCCACCGTGCCCAGCTCAAAGTTTTAATTTTAAAAGACCATTTACCAACATCCTACTGTAGACATTTCAAGAGAGAAGAAAAGGTACCAGTACCTAATAAAGATTATTATAGGCCAGGCGTGGTGGCTTGCGCCTGTAATCCTAGCATTTTGGGAGGCCGAGATGGGAGGATTGCTTGAGGTCAGGAGTTCAAGACCAGCCTGAACAACATACAGAGACCCCCAACTCTACAAAAAATGAAAAATTAGCTGAGTGTGGTGGAGGAGCCTGTAGTCCCAGCTGCTTGGGAGGCTGAGGCAGGAGGATCGCTTGAGCCCAGGAGTTTGAGGTTGCAGTGAGCTATGATCACACCACTGCCATCATGCCCAGGCAACAAAGTGAGACCGTGTCTCAAAAACAAAAATAAATAAATAATAAAGATTATTATAGCCAAATCATCCAGTTACCCAGGAGTTTGGTGATTGGGTACTTCAGAGTCCACTGTGGTTTTAAATATTCCCTGTTAGCAAATAAATTCACTTGTGTGATAGATTTACGTGTTGTATAGGCGAAAACCTAAAGAATGATGATAGAACATGATATTTATAACCAGTAGTCAAAACTGAATAAATCTTTCTATTCATTAGATAGGTGCCATGTGGAACAAGCTTTCACCCCATCAGTTCATTTTGTTTTCAGAGAAATAGATAACACTACTGATACGTTAACAGGAACATTTCTATGGGTTACCAGTAGCTATTTCAAAGGTTTTGAAAAGGATGCTAACAATTAACGAGATCTTACATTAAAGGAGTATAACACTTTAAGTTAGGCATTAGGTCCTAAGGCCAGCTGATCCTCAGAAAAGGTCCCAATCCCTAAAAGTCATAGGCACAAAGTAGTACATGTTACTGAGAGTTCTTTCTAAGCCCTGCATTGCTAACTTCTGAAACAACCATCTAACTTCACCCACAATGAGGAAAGTCATTCATCTTCTTTGTGGCAGTGTTAGCTCTACTTTATTTTGCAAAAGTACATGTGTGCTATCAACTTTGGGCAGATGATAAGGAAACCATTTAACCTGGTTTTGTTATATTTAGCCATGTTGCCTTATATGGTCTCTTCTGTAGACTAATTCTTAGGCAGAGACTGAAAAGGGAAAATGAAACCTGAGGAACTCTGAAATACAGCAGTTATTCCACAGCTGTGTGTCTGTATGCTAAACATTAGCCGTAAGGTAAAAAGGTAGATTAGAGCACAAATGCACAATAACCTGGAATCTTGGGCAAGTTTTTCTTTAATATACATGGTTTCTTTAGATATTACCAGTAAACTTATATAAAAGAATTAAGGGTCTCAGAGAAAAATTAATGTCAATTTTGAAGGCTTTAGAAATTGATTAAATTGAGAAATTATTTAACATATCACTTGTGGCTAATTTTTAGGCCTCCTTAATTATTTAAAATGATTAATTATGTTTAGGTTTAAAATATAGCAGTTCAAATTAAAAATTCAAAGGTGTAACAAAGATCTCTTTAGTAATAGGATAAAACTAAGTACATAAAATTATATTACAAATATTAGGGGAACTGTAGCCATCATCAGAGATTACATTTTTTATATAGAAAAGTAACACACTTTTACCTACATACATTTAATTAATATAACTACAACACATTATATAGTAAGTGATTTTCTTGCTAATAAAGACCATTACACTAATTGTCACAAAATATATTTTCTGCAAAAATTAAAGAGACTGTATTTCAAGAGAGTAGGAAAGGTTAATCACTAGCAGATATCCACTGTTGGGAACTGAGTTTTTCCCCAACACCTATCCCACTGCCAGCAATGGGAGTGGTGACAACTGATGACATAAAAATAAACATTTTATGTTACTTTGAAATAGACAATGCCAGATCATTTCAATATTATGAAAAGTGAACATTTACTCTTGACCACTTCACAAGGACATGCCCCAGGAAGTTCTATTATGTTCTCAACATTAATGTGAGCAAGAAGATGAGGGTGGTACAGATGGAAGACTTAAAAAAAAATACATAAAACATTTAGTACAAAAAATTAAAAATGGCTTCATGACCCATTTTCCAAGAAAAGTTATTTTTACATATTTTGAAATCCTGCAAAAACCAGGTACATTGAAAGGAGTTATTTGTAGGTTGAAAACAAAGCCATTGATGAATGATAATCAGTTTTAACGGAGTTCATGCAAATGATCTTAGTTGGAAAGCTACTGTCCCTAGTCACAAAATTTATGCTCTGATACACGATTACATATCAAATTATTTCTTAGTAGAAATTATTTTGTATGTGGTACTGACAGAGCTCTTGAGAAAGTGCTATACAAACTGAAGTTTATAGAAATTTTTAAGTGATAATCTTAAAATACTATATAAAATGTGTAAACAAAAGAATGCTTTAGAGTTGCAGGGTATTATAAGATGGATAACTTGGATTCGGACTAATAATCATCTTTTGTGCATATTTAAAAATGGTTAGCACAATCTTATAAATTCAAAGTTGAGTTCTCAGTTAGCAGCAGAAGGTGCTAGATGCATCACCACACTTCACAGAACCTTCTGAATGACCACAGAGGTGCTATGTACCTTCTTAGGGACTTTGGCTAACCTTATGACTGCAAGAGTTCACCATGCTTACAGGTGGCCATATGAAAAAGACTTTACAATAAGTCTCACCAGGGAGCTGCTCTAGCATGAAAATGTTTATACTCCTTTTTACCTACTCTGTCAGAAAGGAAAACTACTTTTAAAAGATATTACAAACAATATAAATTCTGAAAGTAAAGCACTATAAAAATTAGGTATGATATTTTTAGCACAGAGCACTTTTTAAATCTAAGCTCATTTTTCCAAAATGTATGTCTAGAACTTTTTTTTTTTTTTTTTTTTAAAGAGACAGGTCTCGCTCTGTCACCCAGGCTGGAATGCAGTGGTGTTATCATAGCTCACTGCAACCTGAAGCTCCTGAGCTTAAACTATCCTCCTGCCTCAGCCTCCTAAGTAGCTAGGACTATAGGTGCATGCCACTGCATCCAGCTGATCTTTTAATTTTTTTGTAGAGATGAGGTCTTGCTATGTTGCCCAGGCTGGTCTTGAACTCCCAGCCTCAAATGATCTTCCCACCTGGGCCTCCCAAAGTGCTGGGATTACAGCTGTGAGCCACAACACCTGGCCCAGAATTTCTCATTTGAAAATAAAAACATATACACAGTATAGAAATGGTTTTACAAATGAATTTATTAGAATCTACATTTCCTTAAATACTGTATATATTTTCAGTTTACTCCAGTACCAGATATCTGCCTGCACACCTCCACATTCTATATTATACAGATAATACACAGGTAACATTGCCAAAATACACACTAATGCAGACTGGCAAGATTTAGGGTTTACCTTTCAGTTTTATTTTTTGTAAGTATTCAGATTCAATACTATTTTCCAGAAAAGCTAGATGACCAATTTCAGAAAAAGAATGCTTGCTTTCTTTCCTTGATCCATAATATTAAAATCTGTACCAATATATTTAGACATTTTGATATGTTTTCCAGCATTTAAAATTCAGCAAAACCTGTTTTTGACTTTTTTTTACAGCATTTCCTCAAAAATAGAAGTTTTGTCTAATATTAAAAAATTAAAATGAGTTCATAGGGCAGTAATTTTTTCTACCAGAGGTCTCACTCTACATTTTGAATAGCATTGCAAAAAGTCTGTCAACTTTCAGAGAGCCATTAGGTGCAAAGTCTGCTAAAAAAAGGTACTATGACAGCTGGATGGGTCTCTCATTGAATTGCACAATATAATTCTTTTCCTTCCTAAAACGTTTTAGGGTCTGCTACAGCTGCTAAAAGGATTTCTGTTTTTCTTGGTTCTTTGTTTGCTGGGTCTAAGACAGATGACATCTCCACCATTAAGGGTACTTGAATTGTGAGCCAGGTGACTTCCAGCAATTTTTTTATTACTTGAATGTATTAGTTCTGGATCCTCAGTTATTTGTTGTTTGAGTTTTTGGAGATATTTTTCAGCCAAATATTTAAAAACTTCGTTCACATTTAGATCTTCTTTCGCCGATATTCTGTAGAATCTTAACTTCAACCTTTTTGCCAGTGCCTCAGCTTCCTCATTCTTTATGCAAGAATCATCTAACAGATCAATCTTGTTTTGTACAAGTACAGTAGGTATATCTCCAACTTCAGCTACTACTTTCCCTCTCCAACTGGAAATTGCTTCAAAAGATTCCCTGTCTGTGGTAGAAAATACAAGCACACAAGCCTGGGCTCCTCGATAATAGGCCTTTGTAACTGAGTCAAATTCCTCTTGACCCGCCGTATCCCATAACATTAGTCTGACATCTTCATCATTAACTTGGATTTGTTGCTCAAAAAAATCAACTCCAATGGTTTTCTTGTAGTCTTTTGTAAAAATACCTCTGCAATATCGCTGAATCATGCTTGATTTTCCAACTGCTCCATTCCCTACAACCACTGTCTTGATGGCCACTTCCATATCTTCTTCCAACATTTTTGGAGTTGAAATGGTTATCGTACCAACTCTAATTCCAGGCGGTTAGATCTCAGATCTCCTGTCTCAAATCGTGTCCCCCGCCTGCGGCGGACCGGCCGCCCAGCACGACCGCTGCCTCCTTCCAAGGGGCCAGCTCCCCCACGACGGGCCGCCCCGCTGGCTCGCGCGCTCTGTCACTCTTGAGAATCACACGATTTTTAACGAACTTTACTGGTAGTCAGGGTTCAGACTGAGGGGGTCAGCAGCCGCTCCCCAGGGGTGGCGGGGCGCGGAGACTCGACTGCCCCCCTTGTGGACCCACCGCGCTCTCGTCCTCATTTCTGAACTGTGCTTCCAGGGTTTTGGAAACTGGATTGTGCCTTTTCTTTAATGGCCAGAGATAGTACCATAATCTCTTTTTCCTTTCTCATTTTTTCACCATTATAACGTGTTACTCATAGTGTCTGTGCATACAGACTCGCAGCATCGAGCTACATCTACACTGAGTATATTTATATTGATTGTCTTGCACTATGTGGGAAAACACAGTTTAAGTGGTCTTAGGGGCCGGGTATGGTGGTGCGTGTGTGTAGTCCCAGGTCCTTGGAGGCTGAGGTAGGAGGATCGCTTGAACCCAGGAGTTTGAGGTTAAAGTGAGCTGCGATGGTGCCCCTGCACTCCAGCTTGCAGAGCAAGACCCTGTCTCAAAAAATAAATAAATAAATGGCTTTATGGAGCTTATTTTGGGGAATCATTATGTATTTCATGAACTAGCCATAACTTTCTTAACACACACAGACTTTCACGTGCAGAATTAGGTTTCTGTACGGCAAGGAGCCCCGGAACAGGCAGGCGCTGGCAGAGCCCTAAGGAGGCGCTGCGAAGGGCCCTGGGCTCTGCGAGGCTTAGGTGAGGCCCCGCTGTTCCTCCGCTGCATGCTTCCTGGCTGGTTATTTTGGACTGATGTGACCATGGAGTTGTATCACTCCACTATTCTAGAGGTGAGGTTTGCTACCACATTTCCTTTAGAAGAAAGAGATTATAGCAACTTAGACAGTCTCCTTTGTTGTTTGAAGGACAGATATTTTATTTTTTTAGGCAAGTCTGTCTCTAGGACCCATGTATAGTATGAAAATGTGCTTATTTTAAAATTTGAAAAGTAGAAAATAATATAACACATTAGTGTTTCTGTTCTCCAGGATGAACAAATGTTGACTTTTTTTCCTTTAGATTTTTTTTTTTTAATAAAAGAAACAGGCTGGTCCAATGGTAGTGGGTTATCAGAACTAATTAACATTAGTGTCACTAAAGTTGGTATACAAGTCCCCACTGCTAAATTTGACTGGCTAAAAAAAAAAAAGAAAGAAAAGAAAAAAGAAATAAAATGGAAAAGAAAACAAATTGTAACTAATTAAATTGTTGTAACTCATAAACCAGCCTTACATAGAAAATGTTATGATCCTACTAAATTTCTTTGTTTTCTGCCTGTGTAAGCAAGACCTTAACTTTTAACTTCAGAGCACAACCCAAAACAGGCAGTTTGGATATGTTCCTTTGGAGTCTGTGTTATCTGAATGGCTATTCTCAGCTTTTCACTTGAATAAACTCTTTTAAATTGGAAAAAAAGAAATAAAAGGATACAGTCAGAGTTGAAATTTTTGTCTCCCGACCCCACTCCCTCTCTGGTAACCTGTCTTCTTTTGGATTTGGAGTGCATTCTAGAAGTCTGTGTTTTTATTCTTTTGCTATAAATAAGTGTAAATAAACAACTATGGAAATATATTTTTAAATTCTATAAAGGGCACCTTACTGATTATTCCTCCTCTTTGCTTTGTCACTCAGCATTACAGTTTTGAGACTGATCCATGTTAATTTATTTATCTCCTCACCTATTGATGAACACTTAGAGGTTGTTTCCTAGTACATGTGTGATACGTGTACCTGTGTATGGTAGATGACGCTAGGTATTGCCAAATTGTCCTAAAAGCAGTTGTTCCATTTTACCTTCCCACCAGCAGTATAGTATGCTAGTTTGTGTGTTTCTATACATCCTAGTCAACAGGAAAGCCATTCCCTATACAATCCAGCGACTAGAGCTTGAGTTTTAGTAACTGACAGCAATAATCTGCACATTGTCCTGGCCAAGAGCAGATGGCATGAATGAAAGGTCCCTTGAGCTGGAAAGGGATTTCAGTTTGCCATAGCTTTATTAGTTTTTGTTTTTGTCTCTCTTTTTTTTTTGGATGGGGAAGCAAGGGGGAAAGCTAGATAGTTCGTATGAACCATCTCATTTACTTCATACCCCAGGGATAAGTGTATAAAGAAATGGTTTAAATGGCTTGCCCAAGGTCATCCAACCCACCTTGCCCAAGGTCACTGCCTCACCTGTGGCAGGGGCAGGATTCAGACCAGGTGACCAATCTCTCCTGTTTAGAATTAAAATTTGTTTATAGTCCTGTGCTTTTCAAGAATATTCTTAAACATAAGCCTTTTTTTTTAAACTTACCAAGTATTCCTAAATTTATAATATGATTAAAATATATATCTTCAGAAAAGTGAGTGTGTGGTGCCTAAAAACTGCTTATTTAATCACTAAATGGTACCTGCTCTGAAGATGATATTACCTGTGGGAGTACATTTTAACTTAAAAATTATAGACATTCTGTAATCTGAGGTAAATAATTTATAATTTTATCCTTTTTGTGAGGTCATTCATACTTCCTCTGGAGCAAAAAGTTGTCAAAACTATTAAGATAAGGAAACAGACCAACCCAAATCAAGCATTCTGGATATGTCTATGCCTCATGCCTCTCTCTGTGTTTTAGGATAGTTTGGGCAAACATCTTCATGTGAAGAGTGTACCTTCTCAGAAATAGCCTAACAAATGGAAGGTCTTGTTTTTGGCAGTTTTCTTATTGGTGCCACCCAAGAGTAAGGCTGGAGGGAAGGTAGGGTGCGTGAATTTGTGGTCAGTCAACAGGCTATTAGAGTCCAGCAGATAGAGCAATGCCACGGGCATTCAGAGACCAGAGTTCAAGTCCCAGCTTCTCTACCTCCCGGTGGTGTATTTTAACACATTAACTGCCATGTGAGTTGTATTTAGCTCGTGCTAGTTTTGAGCCAGAGCCTCGTGAAGCATATGTAACTCACATGTCTCTGCACCTTGGGAGCTACGAGAACTATTTTTTAAGTTGCATGTAACTCACGCACAGAAAACAATAAAAAATAACAAATTTCTCATTAAATTAGAAAGGATCATTTTGTTTTCGAAGTTTTATTTCTGTTCTCGTAATAAAACACCGTTCTATTACGAGAACAGAATGGCCCCAAGGAAAAATTTTTTTTCTAGTGTGGCAGTCAATGTGTTAAGTGAGTTGGGTAACCTCTCTGTATCTCAGTTTCTTCAACCAGTGAAGGACTGTATTAGGGAGGAGACTGTTTGGATAGTTAAATAATTCAACATATATTTATTGAGTATCTAGGGAGTACCAGGCATTGTGCTAGGTGCTGGAGAGTCAGTATGAACATGACAGAGTCCATAGTGACACAATTAATTGTTAATGACAATTGTGAGAGAGTAACGATGAAGGGGTGAGAAGGAGTTACAACCTGATAGCATCTCCCCTTTGTAGTAACTTGATTTTTCTGCCTGATACCTTTGTAGGGTCATTCTTTATCCATTGAAGTTCAGTAACTTCACCAGAATTAATAGTGTGTTTATTATTTCTATCCTTTTTTCCTGAAATTTAGCTTATAATTTAATTCTGTAAACTTCATCTCCCTTTTTTTTTATTTTCAGGGAATTTCCTCCCCTGTTTTATCTTTGGGTAATTGCACTATCTATTTGTTCTTTTCTCCTTTGGGAACACTAGTTATACATTTGCCTGATCTCCTTAATCTGTCTTCCAGATCTGTTATCTTTTCTATTGTCATTCGTCCGCCCCTGTTTTTTCTCTTCAGTGCGTCTACCTCCCACCTCTTTCAGCACTTTGTCACTGTATTTTATTGCTTTTATTGTGGTTTTTACCTCTGCATTGGTTTTCTTTTTCTTTTCTTTTTTTTTTTTTTGTTTTTTGTTTTTTGAGTTATGTCAATTTACTTTTCACGTCTTTCTGTTGCCATATCACTTTTCTTGACTTTCTGTATCTCTTCTTTGGGCTCTTTATGTCAGTCCATGGTGTCTTTTATTTCTTTCAGAGTGTGCAGGCTGGATTCTGGACAATAAAGGTGGGCTGTGCACAAGTGTCTGCCTCTAGCTTCTCCTCCCTGCCTTCTGCCCTGTGGGAATGACTGTACTTCTCCTGGGCCCGACCACACCCTTGATCTCATTGTGCCCAATCAGAGGATCACTGTGGACCTTTGTAACTGTGACACTGTGATTTTTGTAGCATCTGCATTCCACCTAAGGTCTGAGGAAGTTTGGCAGCCTTAGGATTCTCCCTCTCTTCCACATCCTGTAAATTTGGTAGCTGTTATCTCCAGTTTGTGGTTTGGATTATGGCCATTGACTAGGCTTTCTTTTCTTTTTCCATTCTTTTGATTGATTTCAATGGGTTTTAAGAAAGGAGAGTGTACTCTAAATGCCTTGTTTACCATATTCAAACAGAAATCACCAATAGGATGTTACTGAAGCTCTCTGTCATGCATTCTTGCCATCGTTATGTTTGTGGATTTGCGGAGCATCTTGTCAGAGAGTACCACATATTCTTTCATTTGTTCATTCATCCACCCAACTGCCGACAAGCTGACATTTGAGTGTGTGTCATATGCCTGGATGGAGACTCAGAGAGGGATCATTCGTGGTAAACCAGTTTTCTCTAGAAACTTATGGAGGCCAAGAATAGCAGGGATTCTTTTATTGCTGCTACTACTGCTGCTGTTGAGGATTACGAATGTCCTCTTTTTCTCTACAGAGTTTTAAATTGTTAATTTCTTTAAAATTTTCTTTTTGTTACACAAGTAATACATAAATACACATTTCTTATAAAAACTTTGATGCTGTGCATGAGCAAAAGCCCTCCATGAAACCCTGTCCTTCCTCTTCCAGTCCTCCTCTCTCCAGGAGAAATCTCTGTTGTCATTTTGGTGACCATATAATTTTTTTGGTGAGGGAGGCTACAAATGATAGAATAGACAAACATAAAGCTTAAACAGTAGACATTTCACTCTCTCACATAATAAAGTCAAGAGGTAGGGGATTACACAGTTATTTCAGCTGTCTGTGAAGGCTGGCACCTGGGATTTCCTTGGCTTCCTTTTCATGGTCGTGAGTGATCCCAAAGCATAAAAGAAGAGGTTGGAGGAGGTCTTTCTTATTAGGCTGCTTTGTTTTCATTGGGGAGAAAATTTTTCCTGGAAGCCTCCAAGCAGGAGGCTCACTGGTCACACTCCCTTCCCTTGACCAACCACTGGCTAAGAGGAAAAGGTTATTCGTGAGTCATACCCTATGGCTGAGGCCATTTACACCAAACAAAATCAGGATTCTCTCATCAAGAAGAAGGGTGGAGGCACTAGCTTATGGGTGGGCAACTCAGCAGTGCCTGCTGCAGCGTGAATACTCCTATAATCTCTCTGTCTGCATTTACGTGCATACTTTCATTTGCAGGTAGAAACTTTCACTGTGTGTTGTGCGTGTGTGTGTAGATTATTGATTCTCCTCTACCAACGTGAACACCTCTGCATGAGTTTGACCTCCACTGGCAGCAGTAGTAGGCCAGGATAGCAAGTAAGCCACCAAATTGTCATTCCAGCCAATTTGCAGAAGCTACCAAGGGAGTGAGCTCTGCCAGCTTCCAGTGTTGGGGTCTCTTCTATACAGCAGTTGAGGAAATGTGGGTTCAGAAACTCTTAGTTTATTTATCCTAATATGACTAAGTCAGGGGAGGTCCAACATGTCATTGGACCTACAAAGATCCCAGTGCAGGCCCAAGCAGTCCCTCTACCTTACAAATCAAAACTGCCCCTTCCAGGGTTAATCTTTGGTTCACGCACATTCTCACCACACTCTTGCCCAGACTATTCCCTAGGTGAAGCTAGCTGGACCCTCATGTCATTCCACCTCTAATGACCAAATAATGCTTTTTGGGTAGGGTTCCTATGTTAGCATAATTGATGTGAGAAGAAGTATCTGGAAAGGTGCCTGTGCAGTTCTGGGCCCGACGCTGTGTATCACCAGGGCTAATCACTGGTGGCTCTTACAGTCATCTCATTTGTACAGTCACAAGAATCTGGACACTGCAGCTTCTTTGATATTTTGTCAGGTTTTTCAATATCTTGCTTTTGTTTCCAAGTAATAGAAGACTTCTGACATCACAGATTAGTTTTGCAAGTTTTTGAACTTTATATGCATGAAATCATAGAACACATATTCTTTTGCATTTGACTACATTGTTAGGTGTGTACAAATTTAAAATATTATCTTCCTGGTAACTTGAACATTTTGCCACTATAAAGTGAACTTCTTTATCTCTAACAATGCATTTTGCCTTAATGTCTAGAGACTTTCCATCTTTCTTTTGTTTGGTATTTATGTGGTCAATTTCTTTTCATCCTTTAATTTCAATCTTTCTATATCCTCATGTTTAGATGTGTCTTGTAGACAGCATATAGTTTTTAAAAACAAGTTTATTGAGATATAATTCACATACCAAATGATTCACCCATTTAAATAAAGTGTACAGTTTAATGCAGCATATAGTTTTTGTTAAACCAGTTTGACAGTCTTTATCTTTGTCTTTTAACTGGAATATTTAGACCTTCTATATTTAATATATGGATATATTTGGATTTAAATTTGTCATCTTATTTTATTTTTTCCTATGTGTCCTGTTATTCTATATTTCTTTTTCTCTCCTTCTTCTTTATTTTTCATTAGCGCCTATATAATTGCAGACTCCTTCTTTTGGAAATTGCTCTATTTCTTTCCCTTTTGGAATTATATTTTCCAAAGTATAATTACTTTGGAATTATACTTTTTTTTTTAGTAAACAGCCTAGGATTTGATGAAAACTGTACTGGTTTTATTCTAGTAGTTACCCTAGAAATTTTATCATGTACATTTTAGTCTTTAAAATCTAAGTTAGTGTCCTACCCCGGAAGAGGAAGAGGGAGCATGTGATAATGCTGCAGACAGGTCTGGGCTGTTCCTGGTGCTGTTGCTGTCAGTGCTGTGGTGGGGCTGGCCTGCTCCTTCCTCCCTTTCCATCAATACCCAAACAAGTTTTGTTTTAGCTACCAAAGGGAATTTTCACAATCAGAAGTATTGGGGAGTTAAAAAAATATATTCTAAATGAAGCCTTTTAGAATATGTTTATAGAATAGTATCACAAATTCTTTATGACTTTTTAATAGACTTATTTATTGTTAAATATGTACAAAAATACATAAATCATAAGTGTACAGCTCAATAAATTTTCGTAAAGTAGCTACCAGCCAGATTTTAAAAAAAGAGGACATTACTCATACCCCAGAAGTCCCCCTTCTTCTCAGTCACCACTTCCTACAGAGTTAACCATTGTCCTGATTCCAAGATTAGATCTCTAAAAATAACCTTAGATTAGTTTTACCTTTTCTGAAAATGATGTGAATTTAATCAGATAGTTTGTATTCTTTGGAGTTTTTGATAGTCTTCATTTATTGGAAGTAGCAGGAGTGGGTTCACTCTTACTGCTGTATAATATTCCATTGTACAACTGTGCCATTCACTTATTTATTCATTTTACTGATGATGGATATTTGGTTCTTTCCAGTTTGGGGCTCTTAGGAATAATGTTGCTATGAACATTCATGGATGTGTCCTTTGACGTACATATGTGGGAATGATATATGTATGATGATAGGCGTGTGTGTGATCTGCTTTCATACTAGTAGACACTGCCAGTTTTCCATATAGGGTGTCTTCATGATGCTATTTGGGCCTTCAAGGAAATTTCACATTTCCTTGATGATAGTGATAAGCTTGATATATCTTTGACAGGGTCAACAAGGCAGTTTGTGCCTGGAGACAAAAGGCAAGAGGTCATTACTTTTTTCTTCCTTCACATGATGAGTGGATTGGGGGAGCTGTCTGTTGCTCCTCCTGAGCCAGGTCACCTTGGAGGCATGTACACTGAACCTAGTGGACCTAGTGGCCTTAGCTCTTAGCTCTGAAATGCCCCTTCTCATGGGCATCTTGCTGGTCCCTGCTACCACCTCTCTTGGGGACAGCCCTTCCATTACCTGCAGCACACAGCTAAGCCAAGCTGATCACAAAAGTAAGATTTTTTTTTTTTTAATCACAAGTCATCAAGCAACAAAAGCAAGATTTTGCTAAAGAAGCAGGGTAACAGAAGAGAAGCCAACCCAGAGAGCACCAGTCGCGGTTCACCATACAGGACGTGCTTCACTGCTCTTCCTCTTGGACAGCCTCTGTTCCCAGCTCCCAGACCCCTGCCAGTGCGAATGTCACCACCTTATCAGGGGCGGTCCCATTCTTGGCCCACGGGTCTCTGTAAGGGACAGCTCTGTGGGCCCTGCCACCATTCCTGATACTTACATAGGAGTTGCTCACACACAGTAGAGGGGAGGGTTCCATCCCATTAGGAAACAACATTTACAGTGGACTCACATCGTCAGTGAACATCCCAAACAGTTGCTGGGATGAGAGTTCTCCCAGGGCAGGTCAGCAGTAGAAATTAATAACACAGTGTGAGTACCAAGGTGGGATGGTACTGACTGTTGTGCAGTGCAGGCCAGAGGTAGCCCCTTTTCCTGGGCTGGTCCCTGGCAGGAATAAGGAAAGACAGCTGCCAGGACAGCATGGCTGGGAGATGAAGCCCTCCATGGCCTAAGCATAACTTGGATGGCATTGCCTTTGCCACCTGGGCTTTTCCTGAAGGCCCAGAGGTTTCATCCAGCCCTTTTGTGTCTCACTAAGGAAAGCAGCTTAGTTGCTTGTGGAGGGAGGTAGGAAAATAAAATATTTGAAGTAGTTAGGAGGATATTTTATACAGGTTACATTTATCACGTTTCCTCCTTTGTCTTTTGTAACAAAAAGGTGCCATTGTCACATGGGGTGGACAGTGAAGACGATGAAAATATTTCTAATCAAGTTGAGTTTCCAGGCTCACTTCTTACACCACGGCGTACCCAACAAAAAGGTAAAAAAAAAAAACAAAAAAAAACCCATGATTTTTATGAAAATGTAAGGGCATTTTGTGGCAATGAATGTTGTTTACTTTTTAGGAAAATATAGCCATTGGACCTCCATACTGTGGCTCCATGATTTTAACTAGGAATATACTAGAAATTTATTTTTACTGAAAGCAAGTTGATTGCCTGAATGTTAGGTTGTCTTTAAAGTATAAGGTGAGCCCCTTTTAATTGTTCTCTCAGCCGTGAGAGGACACAGGAGAAGACTCTGGCTGCGAAGCCCTGCTTGCCCCTTTTCCTCTGCTTCCTGGTGCCAGTGGTCCCCCAAATGACGAGTGAGGTTGTCTGTGTAGTTCACCACACTTGTCCCCGTGCCTGGAGCAGGGCCTGGCCCACAGTGGGCTGTCAGGAAAGGTTTGTCTGATGAGTGAGTGCATGGACACTTACATATTTTATTTGGCACAATGAGAGAATTCAGTGCATTATAGCAAAGCTGGGAACCGTTTTCAGTTTCCTGTGAGGGGCTTATGTTTGAGAAGTGAGCAGGAGAACCAGGCTTGGAGTGGGCAACCAGTGACTGCTTTATCAGGACCCCCAGAGTTGCTTGGGCTCAGGGAAACTTTTATTTAAATCATTTCACAAGGAAAACACAATGGCAGCCTAGTAAACCCTGGGCCAGAAAATACCTCTTGGTCTGTTGGCATATATTGAATATTAAATTCATGTAAAAATTATGTCTTTTTTTAAATTATGAAAGTAATACTTTCTTGCTGTAAAAAAATAAAACTCAAATACAGGAATATGTAAAGCTAAACACACATAATTGTGCTCTCATAGATAATTACTTTTTAACAATTAACAGCATGTATGTATATAAACTACGTGCTATTTTGTTACCTGCCTTTTTCCATCTCACAGTATAACCTGAATATCTTCCTATGTCCGTACATGTGGATCTCTCCTCCCTTTTCTGACATCTGTGTTGTGTGGCCTGATATAGCACATATCCATCAGGATCTAATCAGGAGACAGAACCCACAGGGTGATTTGAACACAGAAAGTTTAATATAAAGAATTGTTAACCATAACAGGAGTGCCTACTAAGGGGTAAAGAGAACGCTCAAGAATGCAAGGGTAGCAGATAGAGGGAACAGCCATCGTCTCTAGGGCTGACTCAGAGCATCTGAGAAAGAAACAAACTTGGGCTGGGCACAGTGGCTCACACCTGCAGTCCCAGCACTTTGGGAGGCAAAGGCAGGAGGATCTTTTGAGGCCAGGAATTCGAGACCGGCCGCTGGTAACATAGTGAGACCCTGTCTCTACAAAAAATAAAAAAAGAAACAAATCTGGAAGGGCCTTGCCCAGAACTGAGATCCAGACCTTGCTGGAGAGAGTGTAGCTGTGGCCGGCTGGCTGGCGGAGGAGTTTGCTGAGGTGCTGCCCTAATGAAATTCACTGGGAACTGCCCTCTGGGATAGGGTGCCAGGAGAAGCCACCCATGGGGAGCTGCTGCTCATTGTTGGCCACCAGAAAAGAAAGAAAAGGAAAAAGGAAAAAAAGGAAAGAAAGGAAAGGGGTGGGGCTGGAATCACGAAGCAAAGTCCCTGCTCCTCCACCATCTCTCTAGCGCTCTCTACCGATGAAGCCTGTCGTGCCAACTGGCGGGGTGGAAATGTCGCGGGAACACAAGCAGGCGATGAGGGTGGATTTGGAGCTGAGAGGCAGTGACCACTCATACACTTGGGAACACAACCTTGGAACACAGGTGGTTGGGAGGGATTGCAGCACATGTGCTTGGTTTGGGTGGGCATTAAAAGCCTCTGGACACTTGTGAAGAGGCCTCGTACCTTCCAAATTCCAATTCAGTGACTCTGGGCTAGGCCCAGAGGTCTATCCTTTTAACAAGTACCTTGGGGAGTCTGATGTGAGTGACCTAACATAACACATCAGGAACCCTGACTTTTAGTAGTTTGGTCCTGGACTCTGTCATTCCAGGTGACACAAGGCTTGACTAAGTTACTTAACTCCTCTTCTACTCAGTCTGAGAGTGTCTCTCATAAATTAAGTCACACATGTAAAGCACAACACCTTCCATCAATGCTAGTGATAATTATTGTCTAAAGGCTAAAATTGCCAGTGCAGTAGCTCATGCCTGTAATCCCACCGCCTTGGGAGGCCAAGGCAGAAGGATGACTTGAGGCCAGGAGTTGGAGACCAACCTGGGGAGCATAGTGAGACCCTATCTCTACAAAAAAATAAGAAGAATTAGGTGGGCATGGTGGCACATGTCTGTAGTGCCAGTTACTCCAGAGGCTGACCCAGGAGGCTCTCTTCAGCCCAGGAGTTTGAGATTGCAGCAAGCTATGGTGGCACCACTGTACTCCAGCCTGGGTGACAGAGCAAGACCCTGTCTCAAAAAAAAAAAAAGTAAATTTTTCTTGTTGTATCATTTTAAACATTTACTCATCAGAAATGTGTTCAGCACATGCCACGTGCCAGAGATGACAGAGCCACAGGGCCTTCTCTTCACATTGCAGTTGTGGAGGAGGATGTACAGCTTGCAAACTGTGGTCTGGGGTGCTAAGGTGGGCCATAGAGGTGGGCACAAGGACCAGTGGAGCAGCCAACACCTGCCAGTTAGAGAAGGTGGCAGGGAGAGGAGGTTTCATTAGTCTGGACTCAGAAGGACATGGCAGGATTTTACCAGGTCACAAACACATGCATGCAGCCCAGGTTGCCCCAGGACATTTGACCAAAAGCAGTTTGGTTAAAAACAGTTGATCAAGATGGCCTTTTGGTCAAAAACAAGCTCTTCAGTGATCAGTTATTCAAGTATTGGTAATACTGGTAATTTCTGTGGAGCAAATGCAGCAGGAATTGTATTTAGAATTTTGTGTGCTTTAGCATTTCATTCTGTTTTCTGAATTCCATAGGGGTTTTTTTCTTGTTTTTTGCATGTGTTTCTCATTTTTATTCAGCCAGTTATTTCTGCTCTGCAAATTAATAGTAGAAAGTTAAAAGCAACTCAGATGTCAAGCTTTCCTACAGTGAAGTGTACAGGCAGACTGGGGCACGAGATCACCCTCTTCCTAGGGTACCTGGATTACAAACATGTAGAAGATGAGGAACCAGGCAGGATTTGTTTTCATCTGTATCACTGAGGCAGTTTTTCTGAACAAGTTGGATGCTACTTCTAGGAAGGGTAGGCAGAAAGGAGTCAAGCCTTGACCCCTTTGGGCAGTGGCGGGCAAAACATGCAGCTAGAGTGCTAGAGAGGGGGTGTTGCAAAGGTGGGGAGGAGCCCGGCATGGGAAGGGCTGAGAGTCACACTGAGGAGTTGGGCCTTGGTTCTGCAATCTTCTGAGCCACCCGTGGTGCTCAGGAATGAGCATGGGAGAGAGAGATGAGCGAGTCAGAGTCAGGCTCTCGGCCTGGCCCTGGGACTCATTTGCCACACGACCTTACGAAGTTTATCCCCATCCCAGGCCTTGTTTGGCTCCTTTGTAGAAAGTGAGTTTCTATGACTGTGCTATTCTGAGTTGTCATTGTCGTTATCATCATTATCTGCTTTAAAAGTTTCTCTTTTTTTTTAATCAGATGATAAACACTCTGTTCTGAATTTAAAGGTAAGATTATTTTTTAAAAGTACTGATTTTCTCAATAAATAGAATTTCTATCATACTTTTTCAACAGATTTTGTAATTTATAAGGAAAAAAAGCTTCCCTTAAGAGTTCTTTCCTATTGAATATTTCTTTTAAATGCTCTTTTTTTTTGAGACAGAGTCTTGCTCTTTTGCCTGGGCTTGAGTGCAGTGGCGTCAGCCTAGCTCACAGCAACCTCAAACTCCTGGGCTCAAGTGATCCTCCTGCGTCAGTAGCTGGGACTACAGTCATGGGCCATGACGCCCAGCTAATTTTTCTATTTTTAGTAGGGATGGGGTCTCACTCTTGCTCAGGCTGGTTAAATACTCCTAAAATATGAGGAAACTCATATTTCCCATAGTTTAATAATGCAAGTAATATATTAAAAGGTTAGAAACCACTTATATAATTTGTGGAATGAATAGACAATTTTAATAACTAATTTGCAAACATGGAAATAGTTCTAACTTAAGTTTTACATTGTGCGAAGTCATAGGAATTTAAAAAATTAAACATTTCTCAGTAGAGTTAATTTGTAACCATATCTTCTTTTTCAGCAGGAATTAGAAACTTAATATCACACCAATGTGTAAGGAAAAATTAACAAAAGTTCAAAGCCCTCCCTTACCTCTAAGTTGGGGATTGAGAAACAAGATCTTATTAACATTTTCTCAGCATTTGAAAATGGGCCTCCCTGCAGTTGATGGGGTCCTTTTTGCATATCCCAATGAGAAAAGGCCTGGTTGGAGTTTGCTTTGTGCATCTCTTTTCAGCATTTGTAGCCTTATCACATGCTTTTGAATGTGAACTGACAGCCTGTCACTAACGGGACCGGTGTGTAAAGACAGAGTCCCTGAACTCACAGGCAAAAAGACAGGAATGAAGCTCAGACAGGACTACCCTTACTACCTCAGAGAACCCACCAGGAGGGTAAGACCCTTAAGGTTTAAGACTCAGTTATAAGAAACAGTGGATATTAAAGTTTCTAAAGCTAAAACAAACTAAGAACAAGAGCCAGGCCAGGTGCAGTAGCTCAACAACTGGGAGGCTGAGGTGGATGGATCGCTTGAGGCCATGAGTTCAAGACCAGCCTGAGCAAGAGTGACACCATTTCCACAAAAAATAGAAAAATTAGCCTGGCATCGTGGCGCACACCTGTAGTCCCAGCTCCCTGGGGGGCTGAGGCTAGAGGATGGCTTGAGCCCAGGAGTTTGAGGTTGCAGTGAGCTATGATGACGCCACTGCACGCTAGCCCGGGCAACAGAGCAAGACCCTATCTCAGGAAAAAAAAAAAAAAAAAAAAAGAGCCAAAATGAATGGGGACAAATTGTGCTTATATGCCTCATGTGTAATGACCTAGCTGCTTGTGCCCACTTTGGGAAATGCTGAGACTCTTTCCTCTTTATGTTTTTTTTCCCCCTAGGATGAAAAACCTCCATTACGTGAAAAACCTCCACTCTCCCCAGGTATTTGCCTTTTGAATTTCATCATGATTGAAAGCATATTATTTTAGAGAATACCCAGAATAATCTTATCTGAAAATAAAGATCACTTTCTCTTTTCACGGTAAAGGCTGTTGCTTTTGTCTGGTTACTGGAATTGGGAAGAGGTGTTAGTTGTTGAACTTCCACTTTTGCCTCAGAAGAGATGGAATAAACACTCGGTGGAGAATGTAGGTCCCTGTGAGATGGGCTCAGACCCTAGGAGTGAGGGCGGCCCTGGGGGGTGTGCTCAGGCCCAGGGTGGGCAGGGACATGCAAATGAGGGCTCCGCTCTGGGGCTGAAGGCGAATGAGAGCACTAGAGATGCCTTGTGGAGTATGCCCCTGTATGCTTTGAGGAGCTTCATTCAGTAGCTTTCAGAATGGGTTTTATAATTTTTGACCGTTACGTCTCATGTCACTATTCTGAAAATCTTATTTTAATTCTGTGCTCCGTGTCCGATTGACTTCATTTTCATCGTTTCAATCTCAGTGTTTTCAGTGCTGTATCCTGAGAGATTGCGGGGGCTCTGACTTCTAGCCCACAGGTTCATTCTTCATTGTATGTATTTGAATGTGTGTTACTATGAGATATTGACTAGCATCTCTCTGAAAATCTTAACTATTCTCATTCTAGTCTATATTGTGCTACGGTCCCTTTTTCCTCTCTCATTTGACCTTGGTGCTTCTCTTGGCTCAGATATTTGATGGGTCTTGGCAGTGTGCTCACCTGGGCCCTTGAGAGTCCCCATTGGCATGTCTGGGTGTGCTGTTATCTGTTCACTGTTGGCTGCTTAGAGAGGGGAAGCCAGCCTGCCTCCAGTGACTGATGGGGAGCCAGCCAGGGGCTGTGGGGGGGCCCCTCTTCCTCCTGGCTTTCTCCAGCCCCAGCCTGCTTTGCCTTTCTGACCTCAGGGCCTGTACGTACTGCCTGGTAAGGGGCACGCATTTCTGCTGTCACTGCCTGGCCAGGGCAGGTTGACCCCTTGCTGCTCTCACTCTGGTGCTCTAACTGGAAGCCTCATCAGTTCTTTCTAGGCCACTTTGTGTCTCTACTCCTACCAGAGCCAGGCATACCCTTGGAGCCACTCCCACTCCTGCAGCTGCCCTCCCCTGGCACATTTTAGGCTGTGGCTTCCATCTTCAATCTAATCTTGACTGTTTTCTCTCTCTGATTCCTCTCTGTTCCCTTCCTGTTTCCAATGTAGCTGGGAGTTGCTCATTTCTCAGCCTCTCCTTTCACGTTCTAGGGATTGGAATATGTGTGTGGCAGAGCCCCCAGCCCTCCTGCCCTTGTCTGCAGCTGGGAGGCGTGTCCTGGCCGGGGGCCCGTTGGAGTTCTCACCTCCTTTGACCCCACTGAGCATATCTCCCTGTGGAACACCACTCTGTTTTCCAGCAACCTTTCACGCTATTCCTTCTTTAAATCCTCTGTGACCTCTTTCTCCTCTCCCTGGCCTCCTCAGACACTGTCCACATGCTGGTGGCTGGTCAGTGTCTCCAGCGGAGGCTGCCTGTGGAGCTCTGGGCCTGTGTCCTAACTTGAGCCTGCCTCTCCTCTTTAGTCCCCACACCTGCTCTTCACATTGTGCTTCTTGTCTGGGTGAGTGTCTCCCTAACACAGACCTGGGCGGTCGTCCTGGATTTGCTTCTCTGTCGCTACCCACACCTGGTCAGCCACAGAGCCCTGAGGGATGCATCCGAGAGAAGAGCCTCTTCATTCTCACACCTCCACCTAGAAGCCTTTCTGGCTCCTGGTGCCCTGCAGGATGAACCCTCCACTCTGCATCACAATATGCAAGGGCCCACTGTAGCCTGTAGCCCTGCCACACCACTCACTCTTTCCTGTACAAGCCATTCCCTTTCCAGGGCCCAAAGAACACAGCACCAGGCCTGACGTGAAGTAATTGCTCACATGGTTTTTGGAATGAAGTCTCATGTGACTTTCATGTAAAATTATAAATATCAATTAATATTTTCAAACTTTTTCCCTGTACCTTTTCAGGTATAACTGTTAGAGCACGTCAAAGATGTATAGAACTAACCAAAGAAAAGTTTGAGGAATTAAAAGAGGAAAATTTGCACCTAAACAATACAAATCAAACCCTTACCCTTGAACTAAATGTAATAAAACAAGCAATGAAGGAACTACAACTAAAACTTAAGAGAATGGAAAAAGAGAAGGAAAAGCTGAAAGAAATTGAGAAAGCATCGTCACAGGAAGGTGGGGACAGCTACACAGGGCTTTTACTAAAGGAACAAGCAGGACTAATATTAATATTAATATTAATTAATATTAATTAATTAGGGTTAATATTTTATGTTGGTGATATTTGTTGATATTTATGTTAGTAATATTTTGCTGTAATATTATTATGCTAAAGAAATTCTAGTACTTCTTTTGGAACTTGGTGCTTAGCATAGTATCTTACCTATATTTCATATCAGTTTTTATCTCCATGAGAGCGTATAAAAGTGCCTCTTTCACTACCTACTTACCAATGATAAGAACTGTATTTTCCTTGCTAATTTGATAGGTTAAAAAAAGGAAAGAAATTGCATTTTAGTTTGTATTTCTTTTCTTATTGATGAGCTTGAATATTTTTTTCATATCTTTGCAGGTCATTTTCTTTCATAAAGTTGCCCACTTTAAATTGAGACACTTCTTATTGATTTGTAAGAACTATATACATTTTAAGGATTTTAGCCCTTTGTCATGTGGGTAATATTTTCTTGATTTGTTGATAATTTGGCTAAACCTATAAGATGTTTTTCTTTTATGACTTATGCCCTTGGTGTCAAGTCTTTTTTAACTCTGAGGTTATGTAAATATTCACCAATATTTTCTCTATACCTTTTTCTATTTATATAAAACTAATATTATGGCCTTGAGTAAGTTTGTGTTAGTTTTCTTCAAATAGACCCTGCATAATTCTTGTCTTAGGCACGTTTATTTCTAGACACTTTATGTTTTTTGTGCTATTAGTTTGTGGCATCTATTTTCTATTATGTTTTCTAATTGAACATTGCTATTATGTGGGAAGGTTATTAGTTCTAATACAATTTCCATTTATTCTATATGATTTTTCAAAGCACATATTTTTATATCATCCAAAACAATGACTATTCCTTTCCAGCTTAAAACTTTTATTTTACTTTATTTTACATGCACAAACTTCCAATATAATGTTGACTATTCAATGTTTAAACACTTTGTAACTTTGATTCATTTACATATATATACATATATATCATTTGCTGCTTCTATGAGTCTAAAGCAGGAAGAAAAAGCAGATAATTAGCAATTTATATAAAATCTTGATAAATTTTATATCATTTCTTATAGTATAATATTAAATTGATTTTTTTCACTAGTTAACACACCTGAATTACTTTATCTACGAAAACAAGCTCAAGAATTGGTGGACGAAAATGATGGGTTGAAAATGACTGTCCATCGTTTGAATGTAGAACTGAGTCGATACCAAACAAAGTTCAGACATTTGTCAAAGGAAGAGGTAATATTTTCAATCATGAAAAATTAGACTTTTTAGATTTTTTAGCAACTTTACTGTTAAATTGATTTCCAATCCTGAGGGATTTTTCTTTATTATAGTTTGATATAAAAAATGATGTCCAAGGCCAGGCATGGTGGCTCATGCCTATAATCCTAGCACTCTGGGAGGCCGAGGCGGTAGGATCACTTGAAGTCAGGAGTTTGAGACCAGCCTGAAGCAAGAGTGAGACCCTGTCTCTACAAAAAATAGAAAAATTAGCTGTGCGTGGTGGCGCACACTTGTAGTCCCAGCTACTCAGGAGGCTGAGGCAGGAGGATGGCTTGAATCCAGGAGTGGGAGGTTGCAGTGAGCTGTGATGACACCACTGCACTCTAGCCCGAGGGGCAGAGTGAGACCCTGTCTCAAAAAAAAAAAAAAAAAAAAACACCAAAGCACAGTCTTCCCAGGAACCATTCTAGTTCCTTCCTCCCTCCCACCCTCCCTTCCTGTCTTCCTTTTCCGGTAACAAAGGCAATAAAGACTCCTTGTAGAACACTGGGACAACACAGAAATGTGTAAAGTAAAAGAGTGAAAGTCCACGTTGGCTTCTCCATTCTTAGTCCTGTTCCTCAAGGTTCCAGCTGTTGTCTGTGTCTGTGTACAAACTTTGAAAAGATAGCAGATGGCTTCTTACTATGAAGAGTCATTGCAGCGTTCAGTTCCACAGACCCTTACTGAGCAAGCCACTACATTAGATGCTGTGAGGAAGACAAGATGAACAAAAGGTTGGGTCCTTGCTTTTAGAGAACTTGGGGATGTGAGGGACATGTGTGGACACAGGAGGAGGATGCACAGCTGATGGCCCTTGCTGGGGTTGAGGGAGGGGAAGCCACGTGCACACAGTGTTCTCACATGCTCCTCGGAGGTCAGGGTCTTGTGGGCTTCTGTGTTTCTTTTTGAAGGAGGGCTTATAACTTTTTAAAAATAACAGCTTTAAGATATAATTCACATACCATCCAATTCATATGCATTTTTAAAGTGTGCAATTCGGTGGTTTTTAGTGTATTCACAGAATTATGCAACCATCACCACAATCAGTTTGAGAGCATTTTCATCAAATCAAAAAATGTCATACCTGTTAGCAGTCGTTTCCTATTTTCCCCTACCTCCCACTCCCCTCAACCCAGCCCCTGGCAACCACTAATCTATTTCCTGTGTTTGAATTTGCCTATTCTGAACATTTCATATAAATGGAATTATATAATATGTGGTCTTTTGTGACTGACTTCTTTCACTTAGCATAATACTAACTTTTAAATAAAAAATAAAGTTCTTGGGGTCATGTGATTCAAAACATGCTTTCTAGGTCAGGGACTTCTGCAAGGCTATGGGTAGGGTAGAGCAAGCAGGCCCAGTGATGACCCCTCCCAAGACACACACACACACACACACACACACGTGTTTCTTCTGCCCTGTGAAAATGCCACATTCTTTTGAGACAGGGTCTTCTTCTATTGCCTGGGCTAGAGTGCAGTGGTGTCACCATAGCTCACTGCAACCTCAACTCCTGGGCTCAAGCTTACCTCCTGCATCAGCCTCCCAAGTAGCTGGGACTACACAACTACTCCCAGCTAACTTTTTTATTTTTTGTAGAGACGGGGTCTCGCTACATCACTCAGGCTGGTCTCAAACTCCTGTCCTCAAGCAATCCCCCTGCCTCAGCCTCCCAAAGTGCTAGGATTACAGGCGTGAGCCACTGTGCCCAGCCTGCAAATGCCACATTCTCCATGAGTCTTCCCTGATCACCCCAGCCAGAGGTGATCTCTCTCTCTCTTTTAAGCCATTGCAGACTTTTGTTTGTATCACTCTTAAGGCATTTGTAGCATTCTGTCCTGTACTATTTATGTGTATTATGCTCTTTTGTGTTAGAAGACTTATCTCTGTTTTTAGACCATAAAATCCTTCAAAACAAGGATTGTGTAGCAATGTCCATAATGACGTAGTGAGCTGGCAGTGTTTGATGAATAAATGAGCGACGAGATAAATATTAAGGTGAACACATTGTAAAGTTTTTGTTAAATAAGGAATTATTCTGTCAGGGCCATTGATTCTATACCAGATTTGCCATCCTGCTGTCAACAAATAGAAAACTAGACAGAATACATAATACAAATGATAATGGACATCAAACAGTAGGCAGCACCAGACTGATTCTGGAGCGCAGAAGGGTAAATAGATGAGGCTTATGGTCTGCTTTCTGCCTAGAGGCAACCACAGATCACAGAGCAGGGTGGAGGAACCAAGCAGAGCACAGCAATCTCATGGAGTTCAGGAGACAGATTAGAGTTTGGGGAAACTGAAGAGACTAGAATATGTGGGGCAAGAATACCAGAAAGGAGGAAGGAGGGAGCTATCAAGAGAAAGAACTATATAAATCTGCATGGGGTTTCTTGGAGTCTTTTGTTGAATACTGCTCTGCACATGTGTAGGATGAAACTCCACGAGGCTGGGCAGAAAACAAGTATGGGGAGCTGTGAGCTAAATAGTTTCCAGAGCTCACACAGCACTGGGAAACCTTTGAGTTCTGACCAGCCACAATGGAGAAATGTTGTTAAACACTATGACATTGAGTAAAGAGCCCACAGGGGCCATGTCTTAGGGGTATGGTTAAACCAGCCTTTCAGTAGAGGTTGCTACAGACCTACCATAACCAGGGTAAAAAAACAAGCCTCAAAAGCATCAAGCTTATCCACGAGTAACTTAAGAGCCTGCAAAAAAAGAAATAAACCAATACTCTTTAAAGGAAGACAACAAAATCTGGACACTCAACAATGTAACATTCAAAAAGTTCAGCATCCAATAAAAAACCACTAGATATGCAGATTTTAGTTGCATACTAAAATCTGATGCAACTAAAATCCAGATTTTAGTTGTCAAGACTAAAAAGACTTGACAACTAAATGCAACATGTGACCCTGGATGGGATCCTTGATCAGAAAAAGTCATTAGTGGGAAAATAGATGAAATTTGAAAATAGTCTGCAGATTAGAAAATAGAGAGCCGGGCACAGTGGCTCACGTCTATAGTCCCAGCTACTCTCGAGGCTGAGGTGGGAGGATCACTTGAGCCCAGGAATTTGATACCAGCCTGGGCAACCCAGTGATACCCCGTCTTTAAAAAAATTTTAGGAAGATTAGCCAGGTGTGGTGGCACACCTGTAGTCCCAGCTACTCAAGAGACTAAGGCAGGAGGATCACTTGAGCCCAGGAGTTTGAGGCTGAAGTGAACTGTGATTGGGCCACTGCTCTCCAGTCTGGGTGACAGAGCGAGACCCTGTCTCTAAAAATGTATAAATAAATAAATGGAGTTAGCAGACACCGACTTATCTGGAGTTTGAGGGTTGAATGGAATTGTTAAATGACTAAATTGCTCAAAAGAGAAAAGAAAGTAGTATTGTATCAGTGCTGATTTCCTGATTTTTATGATAGCACTGTGGTTAAGTAAATGAATGTTTTTGTTTTTAGGAAATAACACCCTGAAGTATTTATACGAAAAGGGGTATTATATCTGCAAATTACTCTCAAACACATCAGAAAAAAATTTTGTCTCATATATACATAGACACACATACACCCCTATACACACATAGATGTACAGACACAGACACACACACACACACACAGATGCATAGATGGGTGATGCCCAGTCTAAATTAAGAATATCTAAGACTTGAAATTTCAGAGGAAGTATAGTTTAATTTGTCTTCAATATGTGTTTTGTTCTTAGAGTTTAAATACTGAAGGCCTCCCATCAAAAGGCCCTACACCACCATGGTTGGTAAGTGGAAGCTGTTTAATTTCAAACCCATATTTTCAGGGTTATATTTGCATAGCTATTAAAAACCGTTCCAAAATAAGTACATTTTTCTTGCCTTTTAAAAAATTTACCAATTGTGTTTAGATGTGATGAATATAATAACCCTCTTTTACTCCATTGTTTGTAGCTGGATATAAAGTGCCTGTCACCATTGCTGCTAGCTTACGAAGACAGAATGAAAGAGAAGGATGAGCTCAATGCCACACTCAAGGTAGGATGGTAAACATCTCAGAAGAGACAAGGTTTATAAAAATAAGACCATTTCAAACATGGCAGAAGCATTTTGAAGGTAGGTATGCCCAGCACATAGTAGATGTTCAGATGTTTGTGGAAGGCGGGAGGGAAGGACAAGGGGAGGAAGTGAGGGAGTGACTGGCAGAGCAGGAGGGGACGGGTGGGTAGGGGGTAGAGGAGAGAGGTATGGAGGGATGAGGTGGTGCTGCATTGGAAGCCATGGTTTTCTATACAGGCAGCTCCTTGTGGGCTGGGATCTTGGGGTGCAGAGAAGGCATCAGTGGGGAGGCACTTCTTTCCTAGTACTCTCTAGCTGCATTAGAAAGGGACATTAGGGCAGACAGGGGAAGGTAATAGGCTGGGGGTGTTTTAGGCAAACTTAGATGCTTCTTAATTCTATGAAGAGCTAACCCCAAGGAAATCTAATTACTGAGCTGTTAAAAGTGGTTAGGAAGTGAGGATTTTATTTGTTTCTGCCTTGTTCACCTCTGTTTCATGGGAATGGCTTCTGACAGCAGAGCTCATTCTAACTGTACAGGAGAACCAAGCCTGTGTGGGTATTATAGACCCATCCTGTGCCTTCGTGCTGCATACCTCTGGGTTCTTCACTTAAGTGGTCAAATAGATCTCTGGAATTGGAAGCAGCGGGGCAGGTGGGGGAGAGTGTTGGTTGTTTTGGGATCCTCAGCTGCAAGCATCCTTTTTTTTTTTTTTCCTAAGACAGAGTCTTGCCCCTCTGTCACCCAGGCTAGAGGGCGGTGATGTGATCATAGCTCACTGCAGCCTTGAACTCCTAGGTTCAAGCGATCCTCATGCCTCAGCCTCCTGAGTAGCTGGGCCTACAGGCGTGCACCACCACACCCAGCTTTTCTTTTTTTTTTTTTTTTATGTTGGGACAGGGTCTCGAACTCCTGGGCTCAAGTGATCCTCCCGCCTCGGTCTCCCAAAGTGCTGGGATTACAGGCATGAACCACCACACCTGGCCTGGGAAGGGTCCTTTAAGAATCTGTTAAAGAGCCTGTTCCTCTTCAGTCATGCTGTCCCACGTACATGTCCCATGTAATGCAATTTTGAACCTTTTTTCTAGACTTAGTGTTGAACACTTAATTTTCTAAGAGCATGAACTAATCTGGTACTAATTGATTAAATGTCAGTCCTAATAATTAATAAAATTAATATCTTGATGCTCCTTCTAAATCAAGGTCAGCACACTTTCTGTAAAGGGCCAGTTGATAAATATTTTAGGCTTCGTGGGCCATGCAGTTTCTGTTTACAACTATTCAACTCTGCTGTTGCACCATGAAGGCAGCCATAGATAACATGTAAGCAATGGATGAGGCTGTGTTCTGATAAAACTTTATTTATAAAATCAAGCAGCTGGCCTGCAGGTTTTAGTTTGCCTGGCCCCTCCCCGTCCCCAAAAAGAGCCAAGTAGACTGCCAGCAATTGGCGAGTGTGTCTGGGCAGAAAGGGAGAGGAGGAAAAGTGGCTTGGCAATGCTGCTTCAAGATAAACAGCTGTGAGCACGGATGTCTGAGAGCTGGGAGAATATTTTAGAAGCACACCAGAGTAAATATTGGCAGTTCAGATTCTCAGTGAAGGACATCACAGGACACTGAAGCTGGCTAAGGGCTGGCTGAGAAGAGCTGTGATGGAGGAAGCCCAGCTGAAGTGTCACAAATACAGACTGATGGGGGTTGAAAACAGACTGTGCAGCAGACCTCACGCTGGGGCTAGTGACTGCTGAAGCCCTATGGCCTGATGACTTTCAGAAGAGAGGCTTTCTTATGGTTGTAAAATTAAGAGCCTCCAACCCCCACATTAACTAACCAAACCCTAACCCAAACATTAACTAACCCTTCCCCACCAAATCTGGCTTTTAATTAGGATGAAAAGTTCTTATATTTTATATAAAAAACTTCAATTTATTCTCTGAAGTCTTTAAACAAAGGAAAAATTACAGTGTTTATGGGCATCTCTTTCTTATCCCCTTTTTAAATTTTTCGAGTATTTGGCAGTTATAGAAAAATGTTATCAAATTGAATATTTAAAAGCTGGGGTTCTTTGTCCCTGGTACTCGGCCTTGCAGTTGTCTCTTGTGTTTTCTCACGAGACTGTAAACTCCCTGAGGGCAGGCACTTGATGCTGATACCTAGAGTTTAAGGCTGGTGCTATTGTGAGACTTTGCTAAGTGGCTATTACCATTTGATTTTAGCCGCCGCAACAGCACTAGAACTAAGAAATATAGATATATGTGTATATGTGTGTTACAATTTACACAAATTTTATTTCAGGAGGAAATGAGAATGTTTAGGATGCGAGTCCAAGAAGTGGTGGAAGAAAATGAAGAATTGCACCAGGAGTTAAAGAAGAGTAGTCCCATTACCAGCGAGGAATGGCAAGTGGTGTTGTGTTTCTGGTATTTTGCTAATTTAAGACAAAAGATAATAGGAAAAGACTTTATGAAATCATTAAATACATAATAAATACATTTTCTTTTTTTAACTAAAATATTTTAAGGGAGAGTTTCTAAGAAATTAATAAGGTACAATGAAATCCTAGTAAGTCATTCTAAACTTGTAGTTTAAAGATGGCTTTAAAAGTTCTAAATGCATTCTCAAACCTGAAATAGTTGCTTTGCCCTTTTTATTTTCTGAGGTGGTATTTTTTTAGGACAGTTTTCTCATTGCAAACCTGGAGTGGCACATCCATTTTCAGACCCCTCCTATGGCTCTATGGCTCTCAGGGCTTGAGAACAGAAAACCCAGGATAAGGCTTCGACCAGCTCCCATCAGCCCTGCCCTGGCAGATTCCCTGGCAGCTGAGGTTGGCCCACTTTCTGTCCCTCCCCAATGCCCCTTCTGCACTCCTCACCCTTTAGGATCCTGCTCAAATGGTGCTTATTAGTAGCGCTCCCTTCTGGAGAAGAAGTTAGCTGCTTCCTTGTCTCTGTTTCTGATGTAGCCCTAAACACCTGCCCCGTCCTGGGACGTGCCACACTGTGCCTACCTGTCCTGTCTGCCTCCCTCTTCTCCTTTGTGAGCTCCTCAAGGGCAGCCACCCCGCACAGGTGCTGGTAGCAGGTAGGGCACCTCCACAGTGCCAAGGAGCTCGTGCACAACCACTGTCAGTCCGAGATCATTGGTACAGCCTGATTCTTTTCATCTGTTCCTCCTTCCTCCACCTCACCTTTTAGGTTTAAAATGGAAAATTGAGATAGTTTACTGGTTTACAGTGTACTTTGGGTCGTAAACATTTAACTAGATAATTTCTAAAGTCCTTTCAGCTCCTTCCAATTTGAATTTTCAGTCATGAAGTTTGAGCTGGGCTGGGCATTATATTACACCATCCTGAAGGAAAGGGTTTGCTCGTGGTGAAAGTCAGGCTGGGGCATATTAATACAGCTGTAAGAAACCATTTCAAAGCCTTAACAAAGTAATTGTTTTTTGGCAAATATGCTACTGATTATGAATGAGTATTTTTTAATTAGAATGGGGACTTTCTAAGTTCTTTAAAAATATTCCGTGTGAGCTACAAAATAATCCAGTGAGTAGGGAGATTGGAGATTTATCTAGATGAAACAAGACTGGCCATCTGATGATTGTTTAAGCTGGGTATTGTGTACATGGGAGTTTATTCTTCTGTCTCTTCTTTTGTACATGTTTGAAATTTTATATTTTATAAAGTTACTGAAGCAGTCCATAATTCAAACTTCATTGCTGTCCTTTTCCTCATTTAATGCAAATGGCAGGATTTGCTGGCTGTGTTAGTAATGTTTGACATTAAAATATGTCTTGATATTCATTACCTGTTATGCACTAATTGCTTTCTTTTAGATTCAGGAGTGTTTCTGTAATCATTCAGTACCTGAATCACAGTATTTAATTTTGTAAATCAATTGTAGGCGTCAGCTTCAGACTCAAGCAGAACTGGTTTTAGAGGAAAACAAGTTGTTGATAGAGCAGTTGGAGATTCAGCAAACAAAAGCTAAGGACACCCACCAGGAACATCTCCAAGAAGGTAAGGTCTTCCCAGGAGGAATGGCCATGCTGTGATGTCACTGTTGTGTCATTTTACACTTGCGCCTACCTCCTGCTGAGGCCCCTAGTTGAAAATAGAGGAAATCATGTTTTTTAGAATATATTCTTTTGTATTGAAATGCAGCTATTTATAGCATTTCCAGCATTACCCTTAATACGTTGGTTGCTTTCTCTTAGAAAGTCTCTCTCTAATCATTATATGTGTATTGTAAATCAGTTGTGGGTAGTAACTCTAGGCTCAACAGAACTGGTCTTAGGGTAAAATAGTGCCTTGGAAATGGGAAGAATATGTGAAGTAAATATTTGAAATAACGTTAAGAGTCTCTTCCCAAATATTTGTCAAGTGAGTAAGTAAGTAGAACTGTTTACTCTCTAAATAATTTCTTTGTACTCTTTCCTTCCTTCAGAGCTGTGGGTGTTGTAGGTTAAATCTCTGTAGGTTAGATCTCTGTCAGGTACCTCCCCCTGTGTCCCTTCCTGCCCCTAAGAACCTCACAGCCTATGACAGTGAACTTCTAGTGGGCCAGGTTAAGAGTCATTTCTTCTGCTTTAAGGCCAAAAGTTAGTAGCATTTTCTTCCTTTGCTTTACTGATTTTTCTTTTCCAGTGAAGAATAATATAGGACAAGAAGCTGAAGCACAAGATGTCTTGTGTGAGCCAATGTAACCCTTCCTTTCTGTTTCCCTTCTGTATTTGCCTATTTCCTGACCTCCCCTTCTGCACTGTGGAAGAGTTCATTACCAGCCCCTGCTGTTGCTGAAGTTACTGGGCTAGCATTTCATGTGTTTCTGATAACCAGGCAGTGTTTAAAGATGAGAGTATCTCTCAAAGAGTTCCACAGGTATCTCCTCCATGTGACTTCTCCATAGACCTGGGTGGCCCAGGAGTGTTTGCCTTTACTCTGGCATTGCTGAGGGGGGAGGGGAAAGAGAGTTGTTGAGCCTCCTGTCTTTCTCTCAGGATTAGAAATGGCGGTAATTAATTTCCGATTTACTGAGCTTAATTGTCTCAAACTTACCAGATCTGAATAGGTATGATGATTCTTCTGGTCACACGGGCAGGACAAACCTTTTGACCTTTATGATTCAGTCAGTTGCCTATATTATTTTCCCATTGCCCACCAACAGCTATTTACTTTGATCAATTAAATGTTTTCATAGAGTAGAAAGATTTAAGTGCTAGTTTTAATAGACGCCCAGGAAATATCTTATTGTTACATACTACCATGTCACATAGGATGAAAATATTTATGATTTACTTTACATACAGGACATAAAACATAAAAACTTAATGAGGAAAGGGAAGAAAAATAACAACTTTGGCTCTTAGTTTGGCCATGTTTGATGTCCTTAAAAATCTTGAAAATCTTGCCATTTTAGAGATAACACAATGATATATGCTTGCACATCTGTGTATGATTTAAGACTTCAGTCTTTGGAAACTCAGTTCCTTGAAGATTGGAATCATGTCTTGTTTAATATTATAGCGAGCCCTAGTTAAATAAAAGTATATATTTAATGAATGCTTAATGTAAGGACAGTAATTTCTAAGTACAAGGCCTTTGGTATTAATTTCTAATCTCCAAAAGATTTTTAAAAGATGATTTTTATGAGCTGCCTCTCATTAGTATTTTCTGGTAACCAATAATCATGTTTTATTAAGTTTTCTGTGCCAAGTTTTTATTTTTCTCTTTTGCTATTTAGTCTCTAAGCTGACTAAACAACTAATGCTTCTGGAGACTAAAACACAGGACCAGGAAAAGGAGCTGACAGAAAACAAGGAGCAGCTGGAGATTTTACACGCCGAATGCCAAGAACTCAAAACACACTTGAATGGCAAAATTGCAATGAAAGTTCATACTTCAATCGTAAATGAATTAAAAAGGTAGGGATTTAATGTCTTTTCAAGCATTAATGAGTCGCTGTGCATATTATTATAGGCAGAGCAGAGAGAGATTGCTCATTCTTCTTCTGAGCCTTTTTTAAAAATATACCAGCACAGGTATAGAAAGTGAGATGGAAAATAGTTTATTAAAGTAGAACCTGGCTGTCCTTGAAGGCTGCGGTCTGTATGTGCACTTTGTATGTGATTTTTTTCCCCTTGCTGTTTCAGCCTGTATTAGTTTTAGAACCAAAGATAATTTAAAGTAGTAAAACTGGAAATCTAGATATTCAGTAATAAGGAACTGGTTAAATGAAAGGGTACAACCATAAAATGGAATATGGTGCAGCAATTAAATACGATGTCACACAAGATTCTTTTAGACATGGAAAATAGCTGCAACATATTTTTAAGTGAAGAGTTTAGGTTACAAAACAGTATGTACAGAATGATAATTTTATTTTTTAAAAAAGTGTGTGTGTGTGTGTGTATTGTGGTAACCAGTCATTCCAGTTGGCCTAAGACTGAGGAGTTCCCAGGGTGTGGGACTTTTAGTGCTAAAACTGGGTAAGTCTTAGGCAAACTGGGATGAGTCAATCACTCTAGTATGTAGTATGTGTGTATGTAGGTGTGTGTATAATTACGTGTGTGTGTGTATATATATAATTACATATATAGCATAAGTACGTAGAAAAAAGGCAGGCGGAATGGGAAAATAATAATAGAAAGTGTCTCTGGCAGGTGAAAATATGAGTGTGTCAGTCAGGGTTCTTGAGAGAAACAACCAATAGGATATATACATTTATATATAGAGAGATTTATTTTAGGAAATCGGCTCACACGATTGTGGGGCCGGCAAGTAAAATCCACAGGGCAGGCCAGCCAGTTGGAAACTCAGGCAGAATTTCTATGTTTCAGTCTTGAGGCAGAAATCCATTTTTGGGAAACCTGTTTTTGCTCTTAAGGCCTTCACTGATTGAATGAGGCCCACCCACATTACTGAGAGTAATCTCCTTTACTTAAAGTCAGCTGACTGTAGGCCCAGACTAACGCGTGTGTTTGTGTCTTAGTTTTTGACAAAAAAGCTTACAAATTAAAAAGAATAAAAATTTCTAAAAATAGAAAAAAGCTTATAGATTAAGTATATAAAAATATTTTTGTACATCTGTATAATATGTTTGTGTTTTAAGCTAAGTGTTATGAAAGAGTCAAAAAGTTTAAAAACATTTAAAAGTTTATAAAGTAAAAAAGTTACAGTAATCAAAAATTAATTTATTATTGAAAAAAAAATATTTTAAAAAGTAAATTTAGTGTAGTCTAAGTGTTCAGTGTTTATAAAGTCTAGAGCAGTGTACAGTAACGTCCTGGGCCTTCACATGCACTCACCACTCACTCGCTGACCCACCCAGAGCAACTTCTGGCTCTGGAAGTTCCATTCATGGTAAGTGCCCTACAAATAGGTGCATCTTTTTTTTTTTTTTTAATCTTTTATGCCATATTTTTACTGTACCTTTTCTATGTTTAAGTATGTTTAGATACACAAATACTTAATACTGTGTTATAATTGCCTACAGTATTCAGTAAAGTAACGTTTTACAGATTTGTAGCCTAGGAGCAATAGGCTGTACCTTATAACCTCGGTCTATACCATCTAGGTTTGTGTAAGTACACTCTATTATGTTCATACAATGACAAAATCACCTAATGACGCATTGCTCAGAACATGTCCCCATCATTAAGTGATGCATGACTGTATTCTAATAGCCTCCTACGTGTAAGTAGAAAAGGCATAAAAAACTCAAAAGGAACTCACTAATGGTGAAGGAAATTAGAGAAATGGCCATTTGGGAAAAAAAAAAAGAGATGAGACCAGGCACGGTGGTTCACACCTATAATCCCAGCACTTTGGGAGGCTAAGGTGGGAGGATCCCTTGAGCCCAGGAGTTCGAGACCAACCTGGGCAACACAGCAAGACCCCATCTCTACAGAAACCTTTTTACAAAATTAGTGGGGCATGGTGGCATGTACCTGTAGTCCCAGCTACTCAGGAGGCTGAGGTGGGAGGATCGCTTGAGCCCAGGAGTTCGAGGCTGCAGTGAGCTATGATCGGGCCACTGCCCTCCGGTGTCTCTGAAAAAAAAAAATAATAAACTGAAAAACAAAGATGTCACCAAATCTCTTTTAAGTAGAAATTGGGTAAGGATTGTTGTGGCTTAGGATGAGCTGGGCTGAGGAAGGAAAGCTTTTACACCAGCTTCTGGCTGAGCAGCTTTGGGCTCGGAGTTGATATGTGGGGTAGGGGATAAAGGAACGAGAAGGGTGGGGCTGAGGATTGTTGATGCTGATGGGGCAGTGTTTGATTGGAGAGAGAATTTATAACATGGAAGAGAGGCAGGAATTCATCAGAGATGGAATATTTGGATTCAAGGGAGTGTGTATAGGCTATACCAAGACCTGGTGGAAAAACAGACAAAATGAGAAGGAAACTCAGATTGTTTTTGTTTTGGCTACTACAGATATGAGGTAAACCAAGGACGTCTTGGAGTTAGACTAAATGGAGCAGAAGGGAGGCTGAGGCATCAGTGCACTTGCTCTCTGGTTGCCTCGATAAGAGGGATCCCTTCCCACACTGATATCATAACAAAGATAGACTGAAAACAGAATAGGTAATTATTAATTAGCCAAGTAGCTGTTGAACTAGCTCTCACTTTAGGGGACAGTCTGGGGAGGAGTATGGGACAGGGTTGTCTCTCAGGCTACGATGAGGCCATGAGGAAAAGATTTTTATGTATAGATATGAAAGAGTTAAATTGAGTCTGTGCCTGACAAGCTTCAAGGTATGGTGCGGATATGGTGTTTCTCCTATCCTGGTTAAAGGCAATGCAGAGAATAAGTAGCATTTTGTCTTGCTTGTTCTACACGCTGGCAACCCTGCTTGGAAGAAACTGGAAGGAACAGTGGGTGACAGAGGAAATTGCACAAGCTCATTTTCCTAGTGAACTGTCCACTTGGCTTTGGAGTGGCCTGGCTACACCTTGAAGCTTAGATTGCTCTCTTGCTTTTATTGTTTTCTAGAAAGGTTGGGCCTACTCATGATGGGTGGTAGGGGAAAAAATAGGGTGTCAAGCCATTTCTCTAAGGAAATTTAGTGAGGTCTTTTGGGGAGAGGTAAGGGTTTAGGGTGACTGGTGGTGTCTTCAAGGGAAAACCTTTATTCTGGCTCTTGAGGGGCCTGTATACTAAGTGAAGCCGACCATTCCACACACCTCGTCTGTGTACACGGAGTCGTGCTCAGTAGCCAGGCAGATGCCTGCTCAGGCAGACACCAAGGTAGAAAATCAATCAGCTTACATAGTACACGCCAAATACCCCGTTCTTCATCTTAAAATAAGAACAGACTACTAGAAAGAACAAACAACAAGGATCATTAGACATAATGAAAGAAATTGCAATATGAAATAGACCTAGATAAGCAGAAAAACTCACATGAAATGAAGCTGTGATAATACAGAGAACTGAGGAGAATTTAAAAGAAAAAATGCCATAAAAAAAGTATAATCATTAAATAAGAGCAAGATTAAAAATGATTACCAGAATTTTTTTTTACTCAGAAAGAATGAAAGATAAATTTGAAGATTACTGGACGATGTGGCTCACGCCTGTAATCCTAGCACCCTGGGAGACCGAGGCGGGAGGATCGCTTGCGGTCAGGAGTTCAAGACCAGCCTGAGCAAGAGTGAGACCCTGTCTCTACTAAAAATAGAAAAATTAGCTGGGCGCAGTGGCACACACCTGTAGTCCCAGCTACTCGGGAGACTGAGGCAGGAGGATCACTTGAGCCCAGGAATTTGAGGTTGCAGTGAGCTATGATGACACCACTGCACTCTAGCCTGGGTGACAGAGCGACAAAGCAAGACTCTGTCTCAGACTCTGTCTCCAAAAAAAAAAAAAAAAATTGAAGATTATCCTAGAACATAAGGAAAATAACAATTGGGAAATGGAGAGAAAAAGTAATAGAAATAGAGGCCCCGTCCAGGAGGGCCAACCTTGGATCATCAGGAATCTTAGAAAGAAACTAAAGACAATGGAGAGGAAGAGGTTAACAGTGAAGGCCATTTCCAGATCTCTGTAGACCTGGACTGAAGGACCCAACCAGTGCAGTGAGGGAGAAAAGACCTCCTACACCTAGACATATCCTAATGAAATACCAGTCAAGCGAGCCCACACAGAGGAAACCTCAAGCCATGAACAGAAGCAAATGAAAAGGCTCCCTGAAGGAAGGTCCCTCCCTTTCTTACAGACCTCAAAGTACTCCTAGAAATAATTTTTCAAGTATGGTATTCAGGACACAAATACAACCAGACAGTGACTGGGAGCCAGTAGAAACAATATGCAAATAATGACAGAGTCCAGATATTAGAATTAGCTGACAAAGACTATAAAACAACTGGTGACTATTATGCTTAAAGAAATAAAAAAGAAACTTCTTCAGGGAACTACAAAATGTGACGTAGTGAGTTTGAAAAAGAAACAAATAAAATTTTTAGAACTGAAAAATACAATAACCCAAATTAAGAATTCAGTGGATGGACTTAACTATAGATGAGACATAATTTGTGAACTGAAAAGTAGATCAGAAGCAGGTATGCACAGGATACCATGGAGTGATCTGTAGATCAGAGACGGTAAGCGATGCAGGGATCTGTTTCATCAGGAGGCATAGTTAGAGATATGATAGCTGAAAATCTTTCCCAGCTGAAGGCAGACAATACATGGATTGTGCTGGCCCCGCAAGCCCAAGCACAACAGGGATATGAAAAGAAAGTCACACCCAGACCTATCACAGTGAAACTGTGGAAAGCAGATTTCATTCAAACGTGGCATGCCTGTAGTCCCAGCTACTGGGGAGGCAAGAGGATTGCTTGAGCTCAGGAGTTGGAGGTTGCAGTGAGCTATGATGACGCCACTGCATTCTAGCCAAGCAACAGAGCAAAACTCTGTCTCAAAAAAGAAAAGAAGAAGAAAAAGAGTACCCTGAATATTCCTTTAATCATGCAGTGACAACGGGACATTTAACAATTGACAGGGGAAGCTGCAATCACTGAATGTTAACTTCAGTGTGCTAGAAAACAAAGAAAACCCCTGACAACCTAGAAGTTTATTACCAGAGAAAATACCTTTCAGGAATGAAAGCAAAATAAGGATATTTTCAAACCCAAACTGAGTGTCACAACTAGCAGACCTACATTAAAGGCAATTCTAAAAGGGTATATACTTCAGGGGGAGAAAAATGATTCAAGGAAGGATGTCTGAGAAGCAAGAAGGAAGTAAAAGACAGTGGTAAATGGATAGGTATATCCCTATGTGGATAAATGTACGTGAACATTGATTTTATAAAACAATAATGATATCTTTGAGGATTTAAAAATACAGACTTAAAATTCACAACAATAACAGCATATAATCAGGGAGAGGGTAAATGGAGTTCTAACGTCTTTATATCATTCAGAAGAACATGTTGATTGAATTTATAATTCGAAAATATGCATGATGAAATTTTTGAAAACAGTATATAACTTCTAAACTAGTATAGGGGAGAAAAGAATGATCGTAAAAAAAATAATTCAAATGAGGGCAAGAAAAGAAAGGAAAATATAAGATGACAAGTAGGAAAACAGAAAACACAAAATGTTAGATTTAAAGCCAAATGTATCAGTAGCAGATATGCTAAATAGACTAAATACTCCAGTTAAAAGACAAAGATTGTCAGACTGGATAAAATAAAAAGTAACTCTGTGTTGTCTTTAAGATATATATCTCAAGCATAAAGATACAGAAAGTTCAAAATTAAAAGGGCAGGAAAAGCTGTACTATTCAAGTGCAAACCAGAGAAAGGTGGTAAATTTTAATCTCTGACAAGATAAATATTAAGGTAAAAAACAGTACTTAGCAAAGAGGATCAATTCATTTCATAAAGATAAAAGGCTTAGTTCATCAAGTAGATGTTTAAATTTGTGTGCATCTAGAAATAACCTTATGTCAATACATTTGAAAATTTAGATGAAATAGTCAAATTCCTTGAAGAATACAACTTGCCAAAACTGACTCAAGAAGAAAAAGAAGGCCTGTAATCCTAGCAGTCTGGGAGGCCGAGGCGGGAGGATCACTTGGGGTCAGGAGTTCGAGACCAGCCTGAGCAAGAGTGAGTCCTTGTCTCTAATAAACATAGCAAAATTAGCTGGGCGTCGTGGTATGCCTGTAGTCCTAGCTACTTGGGAGGCTGAGGCAGGAGGATCGCTTGAGCCCAGGAGTTGGAGGTTGCAGTGAGCTATGATGACGCCACTGCACTCTAGCCAAGCAACAGAGCAAAACTCTGTCTCAAAAAGAAAAGAAGAAAAAGAGTACCCTGAATATTCCTTTAATCATTAAAGCAATTAAATCAAAATATCTTCCCTTGAAGAAAAGTAAAGGCCTAGATACCTTCACCAGAGAGTTCTACAGATATTCAAGCCAGAAATAATTCCAGTCCTACGTAAAACCTTCTGGAGAACAGAAAAAGAATTAATGCTCCCTAACTCATTTAATGAGGTTAATATGGCCTGATACCTAAACCAAACAGTGATAGTATAAGAAAGGAAAATTACTTTTCATTTTCGTTCAGGAATCTAGATAGAAAAATTCTAAAGAAAGTATTAGGAATAGATGAGGACTTCCTTAATGGTTCTATTAAAAAATAAAACTACAGTAAATATCACACTAAATAGTGAAATGTTGAAAGCTTTCCTACTGAGACTGAAAACAGTACAAGTATGCCCTCTGACACCATTTCTGAACCTTAACAACACTTGTTACTAAGTGGTAACTAGCACACATGGCATGAAAAAGAAAAATTAGAAGGTTTGGAAAGAAGGAAATAATAGTCTCATTATTAATAAATGATATAATTCTATATGTGGGAAAAGTCTACAAATAAATCATTAGAAACAATAAGGGATTTTAGCAAAATTGTTGGAAACAAAAAATTTTTTAATTGTATATGTTTATAGGAACAAATATGTAGAAAATATTTTGAAAAGAAAAAGGAAGGAAAGAACCATTTATAAAGCTTCACAAATAGAAAGGAATATTAAGATTTACAGTACTTCTGTTGGGAAAATTATAAAATTTTATTGATAACACAATAAGACAGTGGTCCCCAACCTTTTTGGTACCAGGGACCAGTTTCATGAAAGACAATTTTTCCGTGGACTGGAGCGGGGGGATGGTTTCGGGATGATTCAAGCACATTACATTTATCATGCAGTCAAACCTCTCTGCTAATGATAATCTGTATTTGCAGCCACTCCCCAGCACTAGCATCACCGCCTCAGCTCCACCTCAGATCATCAGGCATTAGATTCTCAGAAGCAGCAAGCAACCTAGATCCCTCGCATGCGCAGTTTACAGTAGGGTTCGTGCTCCTATGAGAATCTAATGCCCACACTGATCTGACAGGAGGCGGAGCTTATGTGGTGATGCGAGCGATGGGGAGTGGCTGTAAATACAGATGAAGCTTCACTCACCTCTTGCTCTGGGGCCCAGTTCCTAACAGGCCACGGACCTATATGAGGACCGCAGCAATAAGACACTGGGTAAAGAAATCCAAGCTGACAGGTTTTGGGATTTTTGTTGTTTTTTTTTTTTTTTCATTCAGTTTAAAGATGTTCCTCATTGTGTTCTCGCTTGTATTGTTTCTGATGAAAATCTGCTGTCATTATCTTTATTACTCTGAAGATAATGTGTAGTTTCTCTGAGGCTGCTTTTAAGATATTTTCTTTGTCACTGGTTTTCAGCAATTTAATTAGATCGTGTCTTGGCGTGATTTCTTTATTCCGCTTGAGGTTCATTGAACTTCTTGAGGCTGTGGGTTTATATTTTTCATCAAATTTGGAAATAATTGGGCTAATGTTCTCGTCTATTTTTCCCTGTCCCACCTCTCCTCCTGGGACTGCTTGGTATTGTCCCATGGATCACTGGTGCTCTGTTCAGTTTTCCCACCTCTTGTTCCTCACTGTGCTTTCATTGGATAGTTCCTATTGCTGTCTTCCACTTCACTAATCTTTTCTTCTGCAGTCTAATCTGCTGTTATTCCTAATCAATGTATTGTTCACTTCGTATGCTGTTTTCTTCCATCTCTAGAAGATCCATTTGAGTCTTTTTTACATTTTCCATTTCTCCCCTCATCATTGCTATTTTTCTCTACTTTCTTGAACATATGGAGCATATCTATAATAACTGTTTAAAACCTTTGTGAACCATTGCCATCATCTCTCCATTGCTTCTGGATCTGTTCTATTGATTTTTTTTCTCTCCAGATCATGGATCATATTTTATTGCTTATTCCCATGTTGGCTGGATGCTGAGTAGTGTAGAGTTTATGTTGTTGAAGGCTAGGTTTATCGCATTGCTTTAAATAATGTTAGATTTTGTTCTGGTGCACACTTGAGTGACAAGAGATTAGTTGGATTCTTTCAAAGCTTACTTTTGTTAGGGTGGGCCCACAACCTTTAGTCTAGGGCTAATTTAGCCCCACTACTAAGGCAATAATACTCTTATGAGGAATCTATCCAATGTCCCTTATATTATAAGGTCTTTCCATTCTGCCTAGTGGGCTCATGTACTATTTCCTGTTCTTAGTGAATGTCAAGAATTATTCTGCCTACTCATTTCTAGTGTTTCTGTCCTTAGCCTTGGGCAGTTTCCCCTCATACATGTACAGATCAGCACCAGCTCAAGACTTATGGTGACCCCCTGAAGCTCTCTAGAGCCTTTTCTCCCTCTGGGAGACTCCCTCCTCTGCCCTGGAAATTCTAGCTGCCTCACCTGCCCTGATCTTCGAGCTCTGACTCAACTCAGCAAGTCTGCGGCCTTCTATTTGGGTTTTCCCTCCCAGCCAGGCAATAAGGTGGAACAGTTGTAGTACCTTGTTTTTCTTTCTCTCAGGGGTCACAGTCCTGTACTGCCCATTGTCCAAAGTCTGAAACTTGTTTTTTATGTTGTGCCTGCTTTTCTAGCTGAAGGGTTAATCTGGTCTCTGTAACTCTACTGTGGCCAGAAGCAGAAGTCTTCCTATTTTTGACATTTCTCTTTAACCCTTTATTATTAATCCAGGTCAACAATTAATCCAATAAAATAATAGTTAAATTAGTTTTCAATGAAAGAAATGAATTCTGGATTTTATATATTTTTAAGTTACAGCGAACAAACTGACCTTAAAATCATACCTTGTTATGTATTCCTGCAGTACCTGACAAGGACGCAGCTCCTGTCCTGTGTTACTCTCCATGCATATTTGACAACACTGAAGCTTGTGTGCAGCAAAACAAGTGCCCCCTCTGTTCTTTGTTTCTTTTATCATAAAAACATGTATTTATAATTACTTTATTATGAAATAAAAGTTGTTTTGGCAGTAGGATTTTTTTTCCTGGCAATTATAACCGTGTAAAAAATTGAGCTGTCTTAGATTTTTTTTCTGGAAGGAATAGGGTATAAATAAGTATATATACACAGACGTAAGCAAAAACTGTGGGCAAAAAAAGGAGTTAGATTATTGCTATCGAAGAAGCGAAAAGTGATGAGCGGTAAGGTGTGCCCAGCCACCCCCTCCTTCCTGCCCTCTAGGGCCTGGGATGCGGGGATGTTTCCTTCCAAGTGACCTCCCAGGGGCTAGAGGCCTGGGCTGTTTATCACTTGTCTGTCAGTGCCTGCCTCATTTTAGCCTCTGTGTGCTGCATACATGCCTGTGATGTGTTTGTCCTTCAGCCAGTTACAGAAGGAAGAAGAGAAACAAAGTGCTGAGATGGAAGAGTTGATGGAAAAGTTGACAGTCCTGCAAATGCAGAAAAAGAGCCTGCTTTTAGAGAAGAACAATTTGACAGTGAAAAACAAAGCGCTGGAAGCTGAACTTGAAAGGGCACAGAAAATAAACAGGTTTATATATTTTTTTGCCCTTAAGTTTTTTTTCCCCCCAATGGTTTAAAAAAAGGCAACTGAAGAATATTCCATTTCATTTACTTTATCTCTTCTTTTTCTGATAGTGGCTATAAAATGGAAAAGAGTAATTGAAATTATTGGATATCAGAATATAAGTGCAATATAAGCTTTTCTGTTGATCAGCATTTCTCAAGTGGATAGTTCAAATATGGTTGATAGTCTTGTGATGACCCTAAGGCTTGAAGTGCTAGAAGTTCTTTCCTAATCATTTCCCAAAGTCTACTGTGGGATTACTGTACCCCTTTTTCAAAAATATCTTTTAGAACATGAGCCGAAAAGTTAATAGAATAATATTTAATTAGCCTATTCATTGTTAGGCATTTTGTGACTCCTGCTAACTTGATTTGGAGTCAATAATTATGCTTGGTTTCAAGTTAAATTCACTTACCTCTTCTTACCTTGAAACTTAATAGAAGATTTAGGTTGCTAAAGAATAACATTTAAATGCTAACATACTTGCTGTTTTTATAATGCAGATATGCACTATGACCTAGTCATGTAAGCTAATAAGTTTTTTATTTCACCATTCGGGGGAACTCTCTAGGAGATCTGAAAAGAAAATTGATATCCTCAAAAAGCAGGTGGAAAAAGCCATGGGGAACGAAATGTCTGCTCACCAGTATTTGGCAAACCTTGTTGGCCTGGCAGAGAATATAACCCAGGAACGTGACAGTCTTATGCATTTGGTAAGTTTCCTGAAAGTTACATCAAGTAAACTGTAAGTTAATATGCAAGCATGATTTTAAGAGTATTTTCTTTTGGAATGAGGTCTTGCTATGTTGCCCAGGCTAGTCTTGAACTCCTGGCCTCAAGCAATCCTCTTGCCTCAGCCCCTCCGGTGGCTGGGACTACAGGTACATGTCACCATGCATAGCTAATTTTTCTATTTTTTGTAGAGATGGGGTCTTGCTCTTGCTCAGGCTAGTCTCAAACTCCTGGCCTCAATCGATCTGCCTTGGCCTCCCAAAGTGCTAGGATTATAGGTGTGAGCCACTGTGCCCAGTTTTAAAGAATATTTTAAAAAAATGATCCATAAAAAGCTTGATACAAACAGTCCCTGACTTGGGATGGTTTGATCTAGGATTTTTCAACTTTATGATGGGTTTTATCCAGAAATAGCCCCATTGTAAGTCAAGGAGCTCCTTATGACTTACAATGGGGTTACAGTTTCTACTGAATGCATACTGCTTTCGCACCATCGTAAAGTTGAAAAATTATAAATTGAACTATTGTAAGTTGTGGACTGTCTGCTGTATTGCCAGGATTAAAAGCATTTTCGACTTATCTTATTTTCGACTTACAATGGGTTTGTTGGGACATGGCCCCGTTGTAAGTTGAGGAACGTCTATGTTTTAAAATTTCAACTGCAAATTTTCAAATTCTCCAAAATCTCATCTTTTAACCATGGGGAAGAACATTTTGATAGGCAAGTAACCCAAATTTTTAAATATGGCAAATGATATTTTACAAAGTAAACTAACAGAATCAGTCCATTTTACTAAGTAGGAACAATAGTCACTGGGTGATTATTATACCTACAGATGCATTTTTATATTCTTTGTAATGCTATCTAATATTTTCCCTGTTTGAAGATGAAACATAATAATCATAGATAGGTCAAATAAAGTTCATACTAAGGATACAGTTTAAAGGGCACAAAGATGTAGCTACAGTGATATTCACCCCACATTGTTTCTAATAGCACCATTCCCAAGAAAGGGAATTGAGTAAACTATCGGTGGTCCAAGATGATGGAGCACGACACAGCCAGCAAGAGTGATGCTGCTTTTGGAAAACACTCCTCTCAAACCATGCTTTCCTCTAAACTCCACAACAATCAACACAGAAGACGACTTTTGTGACCAAATGTGGGCTTTTTCCCCAACAGACACCAGCTGGGCATCCTTTAATTCAATTCTGACACTACCCACCCAGAGGTAGCTTCAGGTCCCACAGGTTGAGGGCTCAGTCCCCAAGATTTATCCCTCCTTCCTACTAGCAGCAAGTCTAGACTTCTGGACTTTTGAATGACTGGCTTCAAATTAGGGTTCCCCTGACTCTGTCTTTGGATTCAATTAATTTGCTGGAGCAGCTCACAGAACTCAGGGAAACACTTACTTGTGTTTACCAGTTTATTATAAAGGATATTACAAAGGATACAGATGAAGAGATGCATAGAGGGAGGGGCGCTGAGCTTCCATGCCTTCCCTGGGGCACCACCCTCCAGGAACCTCCTCACGTTCAGCTGTCTGGAAGCTCACTGAACTCAGTCCTCTCGGGTTGTTACGGAGGCTTCATTACATAGGCGTGATTGACAACTGGGTAGAAATGTGACTGGACAAAGCACATGGTCTAAACCTGGCAAGGCTGTCTGTTCAGATTCTCCCTGGCCTCTCTGTGCAGCATTCCTTCCTCAGGGTATGGGGCAGGACCCTCTCTGGAATGAGGGTCTTTTGACCCATAGTCAGATTAGAGTCCTGCCTTGGGCAGGTGAAAGGAGGATAGGAGAAGGTCAGAGAGAGAGATTCTGCCTCCTGAGGCCTAAAGCACCCCAACAGTGTAACAAGGGCTTAAAAGCCAGGAACCGTGCACAAAAACCAATATATCTATCGTAACACTGCAGATGCCATGGGTATGATTCTAGGCATTTCCACATTGATTTGAAAAGATGTCTGCTGCAGATTGTGCAGCAAAAAAAGACAGATGCTCTGCCCAGTCACTCTACTGAAAAGACTCTGATAGGATTTGCCCCAAAATGTAACAGTGAGTTATCTCTAAGTGGCAGAATTAGAGGTGGTTTTTTAAAAAATCTTTTTACATGTCTGCATTTTGTTTTTTCTACATTGGACACATATTACTCATGTGCACTGAAGCATGTTTGTTGAAGCAGTGTTGGAAATCTCTGGTAGTATAGGCTTAGAAGTAGTAGTTAATGACTGTCATTACAAAAGAAACCAGCAGATTTTCTGAGAGAGTCACAAATGAGCAAACTTGGAAGTAACTCAGCCCTTCTCAGGGTGAATGAGGTGTGGAGAGTCTGTCAGGATGTGTCACAGGCTTGTTCCTCCTTCTTAGAAAGATATGAAGTTCCTCCATAAGAAAATGGACTGGGCTTTTAGCCCTTGTTTGTAAAAGAGGAAATATAAATTGTATGTAGCTCTTGGGGAAAAATGTTGATCTTTGCTTATAATAAAAGAAATGCTAATTAAACCAGTCTTGAGATACCACTCTGTACTTAATGTTACAAAACGTTTTTTAAATTATAGTTGCTGGCAGGAGTGTGGTAAACATGGTCATATGTTACAGGTGATTTCTAAGGCCTTCTTGGAGTCTTCTAGAAAGCAATTTGAATTGGACAGTGCATGGAAAGAGCCTTGAAAGCATTCAGACCATCTGACCCAGTATTCCCCCTCCAGAAAAGTTGCTGTCCCAGCCAAAGTGCTGAACTCTCTGGAGTTTTCTGTAGCTACACTAAGTGCCTATTTTCCCTTCTGCTGTGCCCACTGGGCTTACCCATCAGGATAAAGGGCAGAGCGAAAGCTTGTTGAAAAGTGTGAAGTGCCAAACAAACCCATTCATCTAGCAGACATTCCTGGGGACCTGCCTTCCACATGTCAGTGCCACTGTAAATATGAAGCCATCTTGTTTGCAGGGCAAGACACACAGGGATCCCTGTCCCTGGGATGCAGGCCCCATGCCTCCCACGTGGGTCAGACAGCATCACAGGCTTCCGCGATGAAGTCAGGATTCTCCTTGACCCTCAAACGGGGCCCCTTAGGCCCATCCCTTATATTTGTGGGCCCAGGATGGAAATTCAAATGGAAGCCACATACTGTGTGTTCAAATACTTAAAAGTTACAAATGAAGCCAACAGATTGTTAATTAAATGTGTTCCCTCCTCGTGCCTTGACCTATATAAAATGGCCTGAAAGCCAGGCCCAAGTTTAGAATCCTCAGACCACTCAGAGTTGAAGCGGAAATGTAGGATGTGGGGGAGCTGCTCTCATGCACCCTGGCTCCACCTGTCGGCAGGGACCTCGGTGTGCACATAGACACTGCTGTTTATGTAGGGAGGTATGTGGGAGCTGCTGGGACATCTGGGCAGTGTGCTTCAGGTCCTGTGTAACCAGGCTCAGGGTGGACACGTCCCCTTGGCCATGCAGGCCCCTGGGAGTGCCAAGGCCAGCCCCTCTAGCCCAGGGCCAGGGGTGGCACTGGCTCCACAGCCGGTCTCTGCCCTGTCCTGGGACTGGGCCGTGTCCTCCCGCCTTTCCCCGTCCTGGTCTACTGGACCTAACGAGAGCCCGCCCCGCTCTACCCCGTACACACCTGGGCAGAGGGAGGCCTCCACTCTCCTTTGGGACATTCCCACTGATTCCCCACGGCTACAAGTGATCCTCACTCCCCCAAGTTCTGTTTTGTCTTTCACTTGTCACACTTCTGTGGGATCCACAATAGTCTCAGACACCAACATCTTAATTTCTAATCCTGCCTCTACGGTGGGTTTTCTGCATGACTTGGGACAAGCTATTTAACTCTCTGTGTCTTATCTTTCCTTTCTGGAAAATCTAACTGTCACCACTAGCCTACCTTAGAAGGAAGGCTCACCTTAATTTTTTAAAAAATTTTTAGCATCTGAAATAGTTAATTTATAGTGCCTAGTAGATGATTTCCCATCTGGATTAATCTAAATCATTCAGCTTCAAATGACATCCCTTTTAGATGTACTACCTGTCACCTTTGGTTTGGAAAATGGCATTGTGCATTCATACTAAGTTATCCTGAATTTTGTAATTATTCAAACTAGTCAAATTATAAGTGTATTTGCATCTTGGCACTTATCCCTTGGATGTGATTGAAGGAACGATATATTCCACTAAAACAGAGATGTGTTCTGGAAGCCCTTATATATAGCCCCTCCCATTGCCCTGGTTTGTCGGGCTCAGATCTTCTCTTTGTGCCCAGCAGGGCACCCAGTGTACTGTTCCCTGCTCCTGCCTCTCCCCAGCTGTCACCCGACCTTTGCCCACAGCCCCCACACAGGGGCTCAGGGAAACTGGAGGTGGGGACAGGTAAGAAGTGGGGCAGGACAGGTCTCAGAATGAAGATGACTTATAAGAAGTAATACTCTTTGCAAAAGAATTTATTATTAATATATATATATATTTTTGAGGTGGAGTCTCACTCTGTTGCCCTGGCTGGAGGGCAGTGGTGTCATCATAGCTCGCTGCAACCTCAAATTCCTGGGCTCAAGCAATCCTCCTGCCTCAGCCTCCCGGGTATCTGGGACTACAGGCACGTGCCACCATGCCCTGCTAATTTTTTCTATTTTTAGTAGAGACAGGGTCTCACTCTTGCTTAGTCTGGTCTCGAACTCCTGAGCTCAAGCAATCCTCCCACCTCAGCCTCCCAGAGTGCTAGGATTACAGGCGTGAGCCACCACGCTCGGCCCAATATTTTATTGTTTGATACTTTTTGGGAGGGGGATGGGGACAGGGTCTCGTTCTTTCGCCCAGGCTGGAGTGCAGTGGTGTCATCATAGCTCACTGCAGCTTCAAGCTCCTGGGCTCAAGTGATCCTCCTGCTTTGTCCTCCCTAAGTGCTGGAATTACAGGTGTGAGCCACTGTGCCTTCCCTATTACTTGATACTTTATTATGAAAAAAAAGAATTTATTATTTTAAATTTTCTGTAAAACTGAGAGCCCATTTATTTTTTTCACCTTTCTCCTTAGGCTAAATGTTTAGAAAGTGAGAAGCATGGAGTTATCAACAAAATCATAAAAGGCAATATTCGCTTGGGAAAGTTAGAGGAAAAAGTTAAGGTAAGTGATCACTTAGCCTCAGAGATTCCATTTTCAAATGGGAACAGAGGCTTACTGGTGTCGATTTTTGTGTTTAAGAAAATGACACATTTTGCATGTATGTGTCACTAATCATCCATGGAATAAAGCAGTGTAAGGTTTTGCTGGCAGAAATAGCACCTCTCGACCATTAAATGAACCTTGGTTCATCTGTACAACAAAATACTACGCAGCTGTTTAAAAAAAAAAAGACATGGAAAAATCTCCAGGTTCTGTCATTAAGTGAATGTCCAGGCTTTCTCATCAAGCCCGGCATTTTTTGGTTCAGTTAGAGAGCAGCACTGACCAGCTCCTCTCTTGCTTTAATCCTGGTTGCACCTTCCAATTTCTCTGCCCAAAGAAAGCCATTCTCATTGCACCTCCTCTCCTGCCCTGGACCACCCCCTCGCTTCCCCTCCTTGTAGGCTGTGTTCTGACTGCCGCCCTCCCAGTCTGTATCCACAGCCTAACTGGCCAACCTGGTTTCTACCTGGCAGGGCCAGAGAGGGTAGCGGTTGGGGCAGGGAGGGCAACAGCAGGCTGGAGGCCCAGGTGGAGGGCAGGGAACCTGGGGACTTTGGAGGGTAGGTACTGTGAAGACACGCAGCTCCAAGCATGTGGAATAAGATCCAGGACCTCTGGCCTCAAGCGTATGTATGTGTAGAACAACCACCAAAGGGCCTGGAGTGGAGAAATAGATTGATGGTGTTTAATGTGTCGGAAAATTCACAGACTAAGAAAAACTAAACATTGGCTGGCTTGTGTGTGTTGTGAATTTGTTTGTTTTGTTTTAGGGAACGTAAGTTTTAGTCCTGAAGTATTTATTTTTTAAAAAGTTATAGGCAACAAAATTTAACTTAAAATTGCTCTGACCCAAATAGTGTCCTAATGCAAAGAATAGATTTTATTTTCCTATATTTATCTATGTTTCCTAGATATTGCTTAAATAATACAGATATTAAGTTTTTGCAAGCTGCATTGCGTTGTAGGTCTTGGTTTTCAGGTGGTACAGGCAGAGATGTTGCCAGAGGTGTGATCTGGTTTCTTAGTAGGGTCTGCCACATGCAGCATCTGTGAGCACCGCAATGTGGATTCTGGGCCTCCCCCAGGGAAGATCACCTCCCTCTACTGAAATCCAGGGAAGACTGACATACCTACCAGACCGTCATCATCGTCATTTATAATGGGCAGCTGCCCCCTGTGGCTAGGGTACCCCTTCCCTCTGTGGACCAGAACAGCTCCACTCTTATTCTTAAATGTGGGCTTTTAGGCATGATGTTATTTGAGGTCAGGGCTCCTTTGCTAAGGGAAAAGTTGAAAATGCCTGTATTAGTGCTGCACTCAGAACTCTGAGGCATTTATCCTGTGGCTTCCAGTGGTAGGAATGATTTAATTTAAACATATGGCTGATAGAGTTGTGTTGACTTCTAAAAGGTCATCATAGGTTCCTAGCAGATATCTTAGTTTCCTAGATGTTGTATGGTATAAATGCTGTATCAGAGTGCTTATTGACTACCTGACTATCTAAATTTAAAGTACACTTAGTTGTCATAATCTGAACACCCAAGCAGGATAAATAAAAAGACATCCATACATCCATACCTAGCTAGACACATTGTAGTGAAACTGTGGGATCCCAAAGGCAAAGAGAAAATCTGAAAAGTGACCGGAGGGTAAAGTTGTATTTTTGCTTATTTTATGCCTACAAGGTCAAAATTTAAGACACTTGACAATACAGAGTGTATGGCAATGGCATAGAGCAGTGGGGAACTTTTCTACTTCACTGCTGGGGCTGGAAAATATGTCAAACCTTCGGTAATGTAGAACATTAACATAGCTCACAACCAGCCATTCTTCCCTTGGATTTGTGCTCTTCTCGACCAGGAAATTCTTGCACAGGTATTCCAGAAATCATGTAAAGAAATGATCATACCAGCATTGTCCATAATTGCCCCAAATGAAATAACCCAATATCCATAAGCAATTGTGATGCACTTATAAAAGAATACCTGATAGCAATGAAATGAACATATTATTTTATATTTATAATAATGTGAATCTCACAGGTAAAATATTGAGTGAAAGAATCATAACACAAATGAGTGCCTGTAATATCACTGCTTTTATGTAAAGTTTAAAACAAGCAAAACTAAACTGGTGTATACATGGGTTGTAAAACTTTTTTTTAAAAGTAAGGAGATGATTATTGCAAAAATGAGATTAATAGCCAAGTGCAGTGGTAGTCCCAGCTGCTTGGGAGGATCGCTTGAGCCCAGGAGTTTGAGGCTATAATATGCTATAATCGTGCCTGTGAATAGCCACTGCTATTCATATATGTTCTGTTCTGTTTGTTATTATTAATAAATTGTTCATATATTTTATATGCATCCCCCAACTCAAGTGTCCACATGCCATCCTGTCCATGAGGCAGACCTTAACTACTTAAAACTGCTGTTCACCGATTCTTCCATACTCCTGATTCTCATTACCCTGCTTTATTGTTTCCTCTTCTTCTTGTTTTTTTTTTTTTTTTGAGACAGGGTCTCACTCTGTCACCCTGGCTGGAGTGCAGTGGCGTCATCATAGCTCACCGCAGCCTCAGACTCCTGGCCAAGTGATGCTCCCACCTCTCCTCCCAGAGTGCTAGGATTACGGGTGTGAGCCACTGTGCCTGGCCTTATTGTTTCTTCTATAAACAACATCACCTTCTAACAGACTATGTAATTTATTTATTATATTTATTAGTTATTGTCTGTCTTCCCTGACCAGGCCATAAGCTCTCCAAGGGCAGGGAGTTTTGTCTGTTTTTATTCACTGATACATCCCAAGCACCTAGAATAATAGCACCTGGCACTTGGTGGTCAAGAAATTCAGCAAATATTTGGGGAATGAATTAAATAATATAAATTATTTTTAAAATTAAACAAATCAAAACCAATATACAAAACAATATCTCAACTCTGCATCAGAAAGGCTAGAAGGAATATATACTATTGAGGACAGAAATCTGCGTTGAAGAATTCTGAGTAATTTAATTGTCCTCTGTGGGATTTTTTCTTGTTCTTTTTCTTTTTTTCCTGACTTTCCTGCTGGCTTTTATTTCCAAAAGAGATGGTATGGTCTTCAGAGTAGTTGGCCTTGTTTGGGGAATCCATGCCGTTATCATTCATCTGAACAGGAATAGCACAAAGAGCTCACCCCGAGAAGAAAGCTGTGGGCAGGGTCCAGGTTAGGCGGGTCAGAACTTCTGGGGATGTGAAGAGAAAAAAGGGCCTGAAAAAATCCAGAGGTGACATCTCAGGAAACCCCAACAAAATAAGACTTCTGAAAGGGAGGGCGTCACCTCAGATGGGATCTGGGAGACTCAGGGCTGCAGGCAGAAGCCCTTCTGAACCAGGCTGGATCCAGAGAGCCAGAGGAGAGGCTGCAAGAGGCGGGCACGTGAAGCTTGGGAGGCTACCCTGGCCCAGCCTTTGTTCCCACCCTCCCAGGAAGCTCATCTCATCCCAGAGAAATTCAGTGGCCTCTATACAAAAATCTTTTAAGGAAAAGGAAGAAAAACAGCAGTATAACTTTCTTACTGATAAAAGTTGCTGAAAACTTACCAGAAAAAAATATTGCCACAAAGGAGATCCAAACTGTAACCCGTACTCCCAAGTGAACTGATAGGCGGGGTAGGCAAGTAGGGAGATAGATAGCTAGACAGATAAAACTTAACAAAGCAGTCACAGCTAGGAAGAAATGCCACAGAGCAAAGGCACAGGCACCTCAAGAAGAGATGGCCAGACCCTGGGGGATGTGCAATGGAACTGACACAACACAGGAAAGAAACGGAAGGAAAAAAGAAACTGCTCCAGAAATACAGACTCAAGTACAGGAGAAAGACACCACAGAAGCACAACAAGGGACATAAAGAGTAGAAATGAGAGCGGCAAAGGCAAAAAAGCAGAAATGAAGATGTAAAAAGAATTCAGTAGGAAGTGACAGAGATCCACTGTATCTACTGTTAGAGTCTCCAAAGGAGAAAACCCAGACAATGGCTTGTTCTGCTCCAAACTGTAATTCATAAAAACTTCTCTGGAGTAAAAGATGACTTGAATCTACATATTGAAAGGGCACATTATGTACATGTGGAATATTGACCAAGAATCAACCTGGAAAATTGACACCAAGACATATGACTTTAATTTTTTAAAATTATTCATTATTTATTATTTTTTTTAAGAAATAGGGTCTTGCTCTGTTGTCTGGGCTGGAGTGCAGTGGCATGATCATAGCTCACTGTGACCTTGAACCTCCTGGGCTCAAGTGATTTCCCAGCTCCTGAGTAGCTGGGACTATAGACGTGTACCACCACATCCAGCTAATTTTTAAAAATTTTTGTAGAGATGTAGGGTCTCACTATGTTGCCCAGGCTGCTCTCAAACTCCTGGACTCAAGCAATTCTCCTCCCACCTCAGCCTCCCAAAGTGCTGGGATTACAAGGGTGAGCTACTACACCCAGTCTACATAAGACTTTAAGATAAAGAAAAAATACCTTGGACACACAAGCAAAAGACCAGGACATGGAACAACAATAACAACAACAACAAAAAACAAGCCAGGCACGGTGGCTCATACCTATAATCCCAGCTACTTGGGAGGCTGAGGCTGGAGGATTGTGTGAGGCCATGAGTTCGAGACCAGCTTGGGCAACATAGTGAGACTCTGTCTGTAAAAAAATAAAGAAAAATAAAAGAAAACCATGTTAACATCACACTTCTCAACAGCAACACTGAATGCTAGAGAACAGCAGAATGCCATCTATAAGTACTCAAGGAAAGAGAGTATAAACCAAGGATGTTTTCATCCAACCAAGCTGACTGACCTTTAGACAGTTTTTGTTGTTGTTTTATGCCAGATGGGTAATGTGCTGATGTTGTAGGGAAGTTTGAGAAAGGTGTATCTCACACATGAGCATGAAAACCCAGTCATCACACTTATGAACAATAAAAGGATCTAGACAGCTTTGAACATAAGAACTCTGGGAACTTTTCATTGGCCTTTCTTAAGGATCAATCAACGTGAGTTATGCCAACCAAGAAATGATTGGGGAACCTTCAGCAAAATTAACTTGTAGTGAGCAAAGAATATATTTAGATGTGAGATAAGACTTAAAGTGGCTGATAGAATAGAATGTAAATGTTTTCTGACAATGTAAAAAGAATACAACCAAGGAAAAAATGACAGGTAAAGGGGAAAGGAAGGTAGAAAGTAGAATAAACTTGCTGGTTGCTTCATACGTAATAACTAAGAGTCAAGGGATATCATTTAAAGCTAAAAAATCAAGTGGTAAGAACTTAAGCATATTTAAGTAGGTGAACCAGGGAGAGGAAGAGTGAAGAAAAGGTTACGAGCTAATGTAGTTACTTTGGTTAGGGATCCAGTGAAAAAGAGGGGACTAAAGACATGGAATATAAAGGCATAAGAATAAAGGAAGACTCAAGGGATTTATTCCTAAATAGTAGAATTATAACAGCGAAAAAGAGCAAAGAAAATAGACTACATTTGTTAAAATATTTAAAATATATGTAGATGAAACAACAAAACCTAAAATCAAGACCAAACAAATCTGTAAATGTAAATTAGCTTAATTCATCCATTAGGGAAAATAGTATTTTTTAGATTGGTTCATAAAGCAACATACTATTCCACACTAGCTCCAAGAGACAACCTGAAAGAAAGTGTTTCAGGAAGATTTAAAATAAAAGGATGGCCGGGCATGGTGGCTCATGCCTGTGATCCCAGCACTTTGGGAGGCTGAGGCAGGAGGCTCACTTGAACTCAGGAGTTCGAGACCAGCCTAAGCAACATAGCGAGACCCCATCTCTACAAAAAATTTTTAAAAATTAGCCAGGCATGGTGGCATATGCCTGTAGTCCCAGCTTCTCAGGAGGCTAAGGCAGGAGGATCACTTGAGCCCAGGAGTTTGAGGTTGTAGTGAGCTATGATGACACCACTGCACTCTAGCCTGGGTGACAGAGCAAGACCCTGTCTCTAAAAAATAAATAAATTAAATTAAAGGATGAGTGAAGACAACCCAAATTTATGCAAACAAAAAGAAAGTCAGGGATGAAATTACATCTGCCAAGATAGAATTCAGGCCAAAAGCACTTTAAAAAAAAAAAAAAAAGAGGCCTCCATAATGCTAAAGACTACCGTTAATAGTATATAGTAGTTGTGAATATCTATACACTAAGTAGCGCAGTGGCAAATTTAAAAATTATAATCTACAGGAATACAAAGAAAAATGGAAATTTAGTAATCATAGGAGCTTTAATCCACCTTTTTTGGTCCAAGACTGATCAAGGGGTTAAACAAAAATTAATAACAATATAGAAGATTTAACAACATAATCAATACAGTATATTTATGTATATATAAAAGTCTGATTATAGCTTGACCCTCTAAAGTAGAAATATACCTTGTTGATCACAAATATGAAAAACAGAAATTAATAAACAAAAGTAAAAAGAAGATTCTTTTTCCTGCAAATGTAAAAATTGTACACTAAACCAATTCTTGGGTCAGAGGGGATGTATAAAGTGAATGTCAGAATGTCTTTAAAAAATTGAACCCATGTGAACTACATGCCAGAGTCTATATGACAACAGTTTTAGAAATGATCAGAGGGCAATTCCGAGCTTAAATGCTATACCATAAAAATGAAAGAGGAAAAAGAAATGAATCAGGCTTTTATCTTAGTCATTTGTTTGACAATACAGAATGACATACCTTGTTGGGTTCTTATATGAGGCTTTCTTGGCAAGGTAAAACAGTGCTGACAAGTGTCAACATTAGTTCTTAAGTTGCCAGTTGATCAAGGGGTAAAAATTGTCCTGGAAAAAAAATACAGAAGTAGATTAATTTGCAGGATCATCCATTTTGTTCTGTGGTGGTGATATTTTATGTTTTAACTTTATTTGTAGCATATATAAAACCAGATATATAAGTTAGAAATTTGATTTTATTATACCTGAAATTCTTTTATCACTTTTTATGACTTTTATGATACAGGCTTGCCCTCCCAGATAAGACTTGCCTAGGCCTATTCAGTGGGCTCTGATGGTGCAAGCAGTAGGTAGGGAATACAGGTAGGAGGCACCATCCACCTGGGCTGTAGGCAGCGTCCCCTTGCTCACTGAGTAATAATAATCCTCCCCCAGGGATATAAGAAGCAGACAGCACTGAAGCTGGGTGACATCAGTCACCGTCTGATGGAGCAGCAGGAGGACTTTGCTGGCAAGACAGCTCAGTACCTGCAGGAGATGAGGCACCTCCATCAGATGCTGAAGGACAAGCAGGAGGTCCTAGACGAGGCACTGCGGCAGAAAAGGTAGGGCTGTCCCTGCCCTATAGAATATCAGCCTGTAGAATATTTTTGTGCTTTGAATGCCTGATAGAATCTTCTGGTAAAACCCCCTGGACCTATTTTGTTTGTTTCATTGTTTAATTTTGTTTTTACATTTTAGTTTTATCCAAATTTAATATTGGTCTTGATTTTATTTGCCCATTTTCTTTATTCTCTTTTTTAAAAATTTCTGTTTGAATTGGACTTCCTCAATCAATCCAGTCCTCTAAATGACTTTCTCATTTTTCTACTCTTTTGCATCTCTTTAATATTTTTGTTTTATTTCATTTTCTTGGGAGATTTTATTAATCTTTGATTAAATGTTTTATTCCTGCTATTGTTCTTTAATTTCTGAGAACGTTAAAATCTCTGATCATTGATTCCCTTTTTGTAACATCAAAATGATACATTTGTGGGTGCAATATGTTCTCTGTGGATTGTGGATCTAAGGTATTCTCTTAGTTACACCTTTGTCCTTCAAACATGTGATAGAGGAAGTATTGCCAGTGTATTAAAAACACTGGGGAATATCATGCTTTGTGAAGGTGAACTTGGTGGTCCTCTAACATTGTTTTGGTTTCACACTTAAGTCCGCCTTTTCATAATGGCTGTGTTGTCTTTGACAGACTGGAATATAAACTGATGCATGCAGAAGACCCATAATACTTCTTGAATGTAATTTTTTTCAAGTTATAGTACAATAAGTGCATTTGGTGCCATGTAGAATGCAGATGTCTGTTTATGTTTCCCATCAGCCAGATTCTTCTTAATGCCAGGCAAAATGAATTCTTACCTAACATGGGTTTTGTAGTCACAGAAATTCTTACCACCATAAATGATGACTTTGTAAAAAGTTGGGCCAATACCAAGTTTCTTGCCAGGTAGGAAGTTTAGGATTTCATTAATAAAATAAACTTTTTCACTTTCTCCTTTTTTCCATTTTTTGCCCTCTAATGGTTTGAAAGCTATACATTCTATTTCTCTTCTTTTAGTGGTTACCCTTGACATTTCACCATAGATATTTAACATTTAAAAAATCTAAGTTTGGCTCGGTGCAGTGGCTCATGCCTGTAATCCCAGCACTTTGGGGAGGCTGAGATGGGAGGATTGCTTGAAGCCAGGAGTTCAAGACCAGTCTGGGTGACAGAGCAAGACCCTCTCTCTAAGAAATAAAAAAAAATCTAAGTTTAATCAGCATCTCTATATTTCTCTCCCTATATACAAGCTCTAGTGCTCTAATTTAATTATTTCCCATTCTGTTTATATGGAGTTATTGTCTAGTGTCACTGTATCTAGATACAGATATATCAAAGTAGAAAACAAAGGTCTATTTTATATCATTAATTTTTAGCTCCAGAAGACAAATGTTGATTTTTGCTGGGTACAGAATTCTACCTTTACAGTCATTTTCTCAGCATATTTCATTCTCTTCTCTGTTTCATTGTTGCTGTTGAGAAGCCTTTTGTTACTTTTAAAATAGGTGGTTCATCTTTTCTCCTGCCTCTCGTAAGATCTTCTGTGTCTCTTGTGTGCTTTAGTTTCATTGTTATGTGCTTAACTATGGGCTTCTTTTATTTATCCATTTGGTATAAATTATACTCTGAATCTGTGATTTCATGTCTTTCATTAGTTGTAGAAAACTCTCAGTCGTTATCCCTTTTTTTCATACCCCTCCCCCCATCATCTCTTAAAAACATCTTTCCTCACATTCTTTCTAAATTCCCTTCTTGCACTCAATTTAAATACATGTGAGACTTTCTCGTTGAATCTTCCACATGCCTTATGTTTCAAATTTTCCATTTCTTTGTTTTTTTGGTCTATAATCTGAGTAATTTCTTTTGCTCAATATTTCTGTTTATTAATTCTCTCTTCATCTGTGTTCAGTGTTTCAGTGTTCTGTTTAATCCAGCCATTTAGTTTTATACTTTTTTTTTTTTTTTTTTTGGAGACAGGGCCTCACTCTGTCACACAGGCACAGTGCACGACCATAGCTCACTGTAACCTTGAACTCCTGGGCTCAAGCGATCCTCCCACCTCAGCCTCCTGAGTAACTAGGACTATAGGCACGCACCACCATGCCCAGCTAATTTTTTAATCTTTTGTAGAGACAGAGTCTTGCTATGTTGCCCAGGCTGGTCTCGAACTCTTGGCCTCAAGCAATCCTCCCGCTTCAGCCTCCCAAAGTGCTGGGATTACAGGCGTGAGCCACTGCACACAGCTGAGTTTTTTATTTCAACAACTATATATTCACTTTCTGAAGTTCCATTTGGTTCTTTTGAAAATCTACCTAGTCATTTTTGAAAATAAGTTCTTGATCTTTGATTATTTTTAGTACATCTTTTATTTCTTTTAATATTTTATTCACAGTTATTTTATATTATATGCTAATTCAAGTATCTGAAATTTGGGGGTGCTTAAATGTAGTTTTTGTTGACTTTTGTTCTGTGCAGCTATTTCCCCCTATATATAATAATTTTTTACTGTTAACACATATTTGGTTGAATTTAATTGGTGGGATCCTGAGGGCATGGATTGAGGATTTTTTTCTCTAGAAAAGATTTGTATTTGCTTCTCTTTAGTATCAAGAAACATTTCCAATCTGGAGCCAAGTTAATTTTGTTACTAATTTTTAAAACAGGTTATAGTAATTCTTTTTAAAAAATACAAAAGGACTTTTAAAAAATATATCTACAATTCCATTATTACATTTAGTAACAATTTCTTAATATCTTGTATTTTTCTTGTTTTCTTTTTTTACCTTCCATCCCACCTGTGAGGCAATTAATATCTTACATTTTTCTAAACTGCATTCTAGATAATTTCTTCTCCTCAATTTTCCAGTTTACTAATTCTCTCTTCAGCTGTGTCCATTGTACGGTTTAACCCATTCTTTGAATTTTTTCCCTAATTGTCTCAAAAATGTCTTTCTACTCTTTTTTTTTTTTTTTTTTCTTTTCCCAGAGACAGGGGTCTCACTATGTGTTCAGGCTGGAGTTAAGTGGCTGTTCACAGGCGTGATCATAGTGCACTACAACCTCAAATTCCTGGGCTCAAGCAATCCTCCTACCTCAGCCTCCCAAGTAGCTGGGACTACGGGCGCACACTACCACGCCCGGCTTCTTTTTAACTCTTAATCCACTGTAGTCAGGGCCTGAGGATGCCCATCATAGGGAATAGTGTAGATTCAAACTCTAGATCCATTTGAGAACAGGCCAGTGGCTGCAGTCCCCCAGGAGATTCTTAACCTTTCAGAGCAGGTTTCTTTTGAAGATGTGCAGATTTTTCACCCGCTTATCCTTTCTTTGAGGGTCCTTCACATACCTCCACTTACCTGCCTAGTTCTGGGACATACAGTTCACAGTGTTTCTAGGAAGAAAAGAAACATGGATATGAGTGAGCCCTAAGATTTTCTGTCACTCTCAATTTGCATAGGCCCAAGACCCACTCTCCATTCTACAAAAATCTGGGTTTTTGGCATTTGCTTTTGTCCTCAAAGCAATACTGACATTTTGTTTGCCTGCCTCTTCGGCTTCAGTGTAGTCTTCATGTTTTTCTGCCCTTAGAGATTTCGTATTCTTTCTATTGAGTTCAGCCATACATTTAAACGTGTTTGTTGTACTTTATCAGATATGTGGTGATTTATGCCAGAAAACAGAGGTCTGGGGATTTTTTAGACCTAGTTTAATTAAACTGTTTTCAACACTCAGTGGACATGATGGGCCTGGGAAAGAAGCAACTATTCACAAGAAAAGTGACTCTGAACAAGCAAGCATGTCGCTGGCCTTCCTGAACCTCAGTGTCCTGCTCTTTAAAAAGTGGTGCCAAGTCCACCTGCTAATCCAGTTTCTAACATTTTCCGGAACCATCTGGTAGTATCTGTGAAGACGCTGGCCTCTCCAACCCTGCCACCCTGAACAAGGCCTATACCTCTTCCTGGGCAGAGGTGCTGTTTTCTCCCCCACACTCCCTCATGCGGTTCACCACCTGTGGGGTGGTGGCTGATATCCTGGTCTGTTACCCCAGCGGACCACAGCCCTGTGAGGACATGGATATCCTTGTCTGCCCCTGTCCCCTCTGCACCCCACAGCACCTTCCTCTGGCATCTGGCACAGAATCCTTGCTCAGGAAGTACTGCTTTGCTGCCCTTCCCATTTCTCACAAGTGTGGTTCCCTCTGGGCACTCACCCTCCTGGCACATGGTCCAGGCCAGTCTTCTCTGTGTCCTCAGTCGTGAGTCCCCTCCTCACCCCCTGTCTCACTCTTTATGTCTGGTCCCATCAGGTTTTTGTGGATGGGTCCCTGAATGTTGGCCAGGTCACAGTGGGAACAGCCAGAGGGGACACAGGAGAGGCCGACAGGACCCATGCTGTGTGGGTGCCTGTGGCCAGGCCGTTGTGCTACAGCATCTGACTGGCTTAGGTCAGCCACTGCAGTTACGGTATTTTGTTATTATACATCTACTTGTGCATTCTTTAGAGAACACAGACTATGTCATTGATGCCAAAATAAAGGAAAAGGCAAAACTCAGAAGAGGAAAGTAAGAAATCCTTTTGCAGCCTGTGCCTTTGTATTTTTTTCTATTTCCAGGGCACCTGGGTGTTTCATTCAACATTGGAGTCTTTGCTTCAGAGCCCAAGCACAATGGGCTCTGTTGTTCTCTGATGTTGTCATCTTCCCTTTGGGTTCTTGCTACTTTAGGATTCATAAGGGCTCTATAAATATTTTTTAAACTGTGCTATTTTAAACTTTTCCTTTGCTTTGTTTATTTCTTTCAGAGAAATGGAAGGTGAACTTGAAGTTATTTGGGAGTCTACCTCCAAGGAAAACCGAAGAATCCGAGAACTTCTCCAGGCCACGCTAGCAAGGACGGGCATGTGGGACAACACCAGAGCTTTGGAGGACCCCTGCTCCGATGGCATCTCTCAGGGAGACCTGCTGGTTGGCTACAATTTCAGCTACTGCGACGTGGCGCCTCGTGCCATCACCTGCCAGAGTGTGCAGGAGCCTCTGGAGAGGCCCCCTCAGCCTGAAAGGTCTGCTGTGCACAGGCTGGGGACGGGCAGTCCCTTGCCCCAGGAGGAGAGCCAGCAGTGGCAAGGGGAATTGCAGAAGCCTACCGAGCGCTGCAGGACAAGGAGGAAATAAGCTGTCTCCGAATTTAATCCATTTTTAACATTTTGTTGCTGAAATATTTTTCAGCCAGTGCATGTTCTCTGCATTGCCACTGAGGCTAGCTTTGAGACCCCCATTGCTCAGGTTAACAAGTGACCTGCTGAGCTGGCCTGTCTCCCAGCTCTTAGATCTGCAGCTGGGAAAGCAGCAGAGGGACAGGATAGGTGGCACGAAGACTCACGCTGGTGCTAGATGGAAGTGTCGCTGGAGGAGCCAATTGATGGGAGCTAGGCTATGCACTAGCTCTGGGGGGTATGTTCTTGCTTGGTAAAAACCAAGGTGCTGGTACTCATGCCCCAGTAAGTTGTACAAAACCTGTTCTTCCCTCTTCCCTAACCCTACTTTAGCCTTCTGAGAAGGTGATTTATTCTGGAGCCACATAGCTCCCTGCCTCTGTGATGGGAGCCCGGCCTTTGAGCACCAAGGTGGAGTCGCTGCCTCACTGCCACCACCAAGAGAGATAGCAGGGGCCCACGGTTCGGGCCCACTCTGTGCCATCTCCTCAGGTGCATTATCCCACCTCTCAGGGACATTCCCTGAGACTTCCTGGCATAAGTGCCAATTACCCACAGCCACTGTCCTGGGTATGCGGCAAGAACTCAGGGATATCAGGCTACAAAGGACCCTAAAGTGTGGAATGGAAAGGCTGGAATCCTAGAACACATCCTTTTACAAAGCCCCTTACAGCTAAGTCCTGCGCTGTCTCAGGTGTGAAGTCGGCCCCACCACTGGTCCTTGGTCATGTATGGAAGTCATACATGTGATCTTCATTGCTAGGTAGAAAGTTGAGATTGAAAATCCAAGTTCTTTTACATTTTTTTTCTTTGCTGTCTTCAAGGCTTTGAGTTCTTTTACTTTTTATTAAACTTGTTCAACATTTAAATTGTTCTAGTTTAATTTTGTTTTACAAGAGGTAGAAAAAGCCAACAGGAGTTAAAACTGTGTATCATCTCACTAGGAGATGACCTAGCAAATAACTTTCATGTTATTTCAAAGGAATTTATATTAATACAAGCTCTCTAATAATCTGCAGACAGGCTGAAAGGTGGCGACAGCCCAGCAAGTCTCATGCACAGGGGGTGGCTTGTCATTGGGAACATTGTTGTTGTCATCATTACCTAGAGAACCACTTTTGACATCCCTATCTTGTTCTGCTTTTTATAAGAGCGTTTTATTCCCTTGAGAAGTGAACATCCTTACATTTCTGCTTTACTTTTTATCACACAATACAGATGTACTTTGCAAGTTCCGTGACCCTGGACCACATTGTGCCCAGGGCAGGGGTGTGGGTCCCGCAGTACTTGGTCTCTGCCCAGCCCCCTGCTCGGTGCTGCAAGGAATGGGCAGATGAGCTGAGAGTCCAGGATGCAGAGGAGGGTGAGGTAGGCGAGGCAGGGAAGACAAGGCAGCTGAGAGGCACAGGGAGCTTGTGAGGTTCCAAGAAAGGACAAGAGGCCGTTAGGGTGCTTCATGGAGGGATTGGTATGCCCTGGCCCTTGCAGAGAGGACAGGGTTTCAGGAGCTGGAGAAGGGTGGCGAGGGCTTTTGTGAGCAGAGGCAAGCACCCAGGAGCAACAGGAGCGGTTTTTTTTGGCTGGAGGTTGATGGGAAATGAGGCCCGACGCAGGACAGCTTGGACTGCGGGGAGGAGGCTCCTTTGCGTTTCCTCCTGCAGGTTTCTAATCTGAGCAGGGAACAGCTCTTTCTTGGTCCTGGTGAGGTTTTATATGGCACTGGAAAGTTCCCAATCAAGTTGCAAGTGACCAAAGGCAAACAGCTGTAAAACATGACTCAGGAAGTCACATGAGCCCTGCTGGCTTTGGCATTATTTAAACACAGCCCCGGGGAAATCAAGACTGAGTGAGCTGGCTGGGGTACAGGTGTGCATGCAGGTGTGAGTTTGTTGTGAGAGCTGGGAGAGCCATCCTTAATGTACTTAATGACACTGAATTGTACACTTAAAAATGGCTTAAATGGTTAAGTTTGTGTTAAATATACCTCACCTCAGTTAAAAGAGAAATTGCCAGACCTATTTCCTAAGTGTTTATATCATGTTACATTCCCACCAGCAAGCACTGTATGAGAGTTCTGGTTGCTCCATGTCCTCACCAACACCTGGTGTTGTCAGTAACTGTTTTGAGAGGAGAGAGATTTAAGGAAAAGGTGCCCTAGCATTTGGCTTCTAGAGCTTAGCTGGCATTGGGCCTGGACCCCTCACCCACCCGTACTGCCTGCAGGAGTGAAAGGCGCAGTCGCCAGTGTGAGTGCCCTCGCTGGGCCTGGGGTGGGTGACCCTTCCAGCAGGGAGGGCCTGAGCTGAACGCAGATCACTCTGGAACACTAAGCCTCTTGGGGTGGAGCTGAGCTGAACTTTGAATCCTCATGTGAAGAGGAAGCATCATCCACCCACAACACAGCTGGCAGTATGGGGAGGGCTGGTGTGACCAGGTCCATGGCACCTCTCTGCTTTGTCCCAGCTGGGCTGGTGTAAGCAGCTAATGGGTAGCTGGCGGTCAGGAGGGGGAAAGGGGAGTGTCATCTCTGGTCTGGCCTTTCTGTTTTCTTGGGACCAAAAGTCCATGGCCCCTGGACTCATTTTTGATGGTGGGGTGGGGGGTGTTGGAGGAAGGGGAAAAGGCAGTTCTCCTAGTTTATGTATGCTTGCAGGGGCCTGCTGGGCTACCTTTGCAGGTACAGAGTCTCCAAACAGCAGCACAAAGGTAGTTGGTAAGGACCCAGGCTGGGCCTACCAGTGGGCTTCAAAGATAAGGAGTCCCTGAGGCAGCTTCCTGGAGCTGGTCAAGATACCTGCTGTTGCGGGCTGAGGCTGGCTACCCACCTCAGTGCTGGTGCCTTGTGCCCCCGGCCCCTTGTTTTCCAGTCCACGCATGAGACAGCACTCTGAAAAGGGGATGGAGATGAGGGAGTAGGAGCACAGTGGCCACTGAGGTAAGCGCACCTGCCACCTTGAGGTCATCAGGAGCATCTGTGCTGCACCTGTTCAGGGGGGGTCCTGGGTATTTTACTGAAGAATAAGTCTTTGAAAATGAAGAGTCCATGTGTAGTTTATGTAGCATATGGGTTGGGTGGCAAGCAACAGAAACTACCTGCCCAATGTTCAGGGAAAGAAGGAAATATTTTGGAAATGTACACTGGGTGGCTCCCACCATGTTTTTTTGTTTATTTATTTATTTTTTTAGAGATGGAATCTTGCTATATTGCCTAGGCTGGACTTGAACTCCTGGGCTTAAGCGATCCTCCCACCTCAGCCTCCCAAGCAGCTGGGACCACAGGCACGTGCCACCACGCCCAGCTTACCCACCATGTTTTGAGAAGGACAGAAACTAGGATAGCCCTGGGGGTCTCAGTAGTTGGACACTATCAACCTTCCCTGCACTTCTCCACTCACGATACAAAATCCTGGGAAATAGTGGCCTCTTGCCTGAGCTAGGGTCCTGAGCCCTTCCCCAGGGCTGGAGAAGTAGAGCTCTTTGGTTGGTTGGTAGCCCACCAGAATCCCACAGGATGAGCAAGTCGTGAATGCTGGGCAGATAGAAACAAGGTTACCAAAAATTGTAACTCTTTATTAAGATATTTAATTATGCAGAACCCTGTTCCTCCAGCCTCACCAGCTGATACAGCTTTTCATCATGGGTGACCGTTGTGGTTAGAAAGAGGGCAGCAATAAGGAACAGTGATGAGTTTAGGGTATGGGTTTAGGGAGCAGGATGGGAAGTCATGTTCTGGGCGGCGGGGTGGGGCGGGGAAGATGATACTCTGAAACAGACCTGGTTTCCCCAAGCAGGTTATCCATGAAAAACTGTATTACTTGGAACACATAAAAATGATGGACAAAAAGTTCAAGGGCTGAATTATACTATTTCAGCAGTTCTTGGAAATACATAAATTATTCTTAAGAGTTTTGAAATTATGCTTTCCTTGCTAATTGTTTTATGGTTAGACTGTAAAGTCCTTGGCATTGAAAGAGTTTGCACATTCTGCTGACTCATCTTGAGTTATGATTGGAATTTAGGTAGGTAAGTTAACACCTCTTATATCTGGGTTATACCTGTTATATCTGTCTTTTGGATTCCCCAAAAGCCCCAAACTACTGTTAGCAGCCACAGAAAGGAATATCAGACTGAGTGAGCTGAATGCATACAAAAAAGTTTGAAAACTTGAGGGCAGATCTGGAGCAAGTTTTAAGTAGTAAAAGAAGATCCAGCTTTTGCCTGAATGTTTGCCAAAGACCCTGCCTTTGTCATGAGGAAGGTGAATTGGGGAACAAGTGCCCAGATAGCAAGCACTCCAGAGGCGGTGGAGAAACGGATTTACACTCCGTTTTTAGAAACCATCACAGAAGGGGATGTTGGGGCTCAGGAGACACCACCCCAAAATATGACTGTAGGAGACCAGATACACCACCCCAGAATATACTTTGCTATATTCTGAGCTGCTTATTCTGAGAAACTGTAGACACAGGAGTAGCTCTGAAAAGCTGCCCTTTTGTAAAATAAATTTGTGTCCCTGAAGGAAATCTTCATTAGTAAATCAGGAAGAGGGCCGCTTGCAGGCAACTTTTCTCACCTGAGAGACTTTTTATCTGCATAACAAGACAACCTTTATTCACCATACATTTTCTCCTGTCATCCTGTCATCCTCCTACAACTTGTCCACCGCCCCCTGAAGCTCCAAGCCCCTATTCTTTTCTGTAGTTCAGGATGCTATAAAAGCTTCAAACATCTGGCCCTTCATGTTTTGTGGGACTCCCATCCTTGTGCACATAATTGAAATGGTTTTTCTCCTGTTAATCTGTCTTATGTCAAATTAATTCGTAGCCCAACCAAAGAACATAGAAGGGTGGAAGAAAGCCATTTTCCCCTCCCCAACAGGAGCTAAATATGTACCAAATATAAGATAAAATGCAGGTGTCATTAATATCTTCAAACTGCTAGGGATTTTAAGGGGTTTGGACGAGTAGTGGGCCACGGTGTGGGGATCGATCATTGATCAGTTGAAGAGTGTGGAGTGAAGTTGTGGGACCAGGAGATGAAGAAAGTGCATTCTCCTGCTGATGCATTTCCTCCATGGGGGTCTTCAGACTGGTTCACGCAGCCTTTCCACTGGAATTCAGGATCTGAAAAACATCTTGAGCAATTCTTAAACAAAAGCCCTATGATTCTAACGTCAGAGATCCCATGTGTAGGGACAATGGGGATGCAAATGGTCAGTGTCTAGTGCTGGTGACCTTCAGTTACAGGGAAGTGGGCCAAAGTGCACTGATTAATGCTTGATTATAACTACATTTCTGTCCAGAACCCAGCACGTAAAATAATTCTTGGTAACCCTATGAGGATGGTTTCAGTCTTGAAGAAGAACTGGGGAAGTTTTTGGTTTTTAAATCAAATCTGTATTATTTTCCATGGAAAAAAACCCAACTTATGATAATTGGTTGAATACCCGCCCAATGGGGGTGGGTGTGGGAGTGGGGTGAGAAACACAGCTTTAAGAATTGCTCACACGAACTAAAAACGAACTGAAGTAGAGATTTCTGACTTGACAAAGGGTCCTCACTCACATCCAGATGTTCCAGACTCAAGACCAGGGGATGCTCTGCATTCATATAATGCTCAAGTTCGATGTGTAACCTTCTGCAGTCTCATGGTTCTATGAGTGTCATTACTAGCCTTATTTTACAGATTTGGAACCTGATGCTTACAGAGAGGCTAAGTAACCCCAAGGCCATGTGGCTGGTGGGTGGGGTTGCAGGGCTGCCTGTCCACTGAGGACCATTATCCTACCCTGCTCTCCTCAAGTGGTTTCTGTTAGAATATCAGCCTGCTGGGGCAGTCTTGACCCAGGGAGTGTTCTGTAGTGTTCTGCAAATATAGATGGGCCAGATGCTATGATACGAGTGCTCTAGTGTTAGGAAATGGCCTCTGGCTTCTACTCTGCTCAGGGCTCTGGGCATGGCAGGCAGGTGAACAGGGAATCGGGACCCTGGCTCTGGGATAGCAAGGGTCCCTGTGTTCTCCTCATGGCTTTGAGAGGTGACCCTGAGAAAACTGCCCCTCTCTCAGGTCTGCCAGCCCCAATGTGCTCCCAATGTGACCCCCAGAGACAAGACCTTTGGTCCCATCCTGGTATCTGGAATGTTGTTAAATTTACTCCAAAGCAAAACCGCCAGAGGTTTGGCTGGAGATAACAGCAACAATGCTTCAGGCTGTGCCCCCTGCTGTCCTCCTGCCTCTCTGATAAGGAGCTTCCCAAAGGAAGGCTGAGATTAGGGTTTAGAACTGCCACTTGAGTCTGGGTAGGCTGTGGCTGGGGAGGGGTGGCTCTGCCCTCGACCCACTCTGAGCACAGCTGGAGAACCTCTGTTCCCTGCCCAAGGGAGACAGCCAGTTCCACAGAGCCCTGGGGGAGGGTGGGCAGGGAGGCAGATCTCTGTGTCCTGGTGCTTCTTGGCCCTTGTGGCCTCAGTTTCCCTATCGGGCAAGTGAGAGTGTGGAACTGATGACGTTGTGTGGCCCTTCTCCACTCTTCTGTCTGGTGCACGTGGGACCAGGGTACTTGAGCAGCACCATCGCCAAACCAAGCTCTCTTGAGGTTCCAGGTGGTGCCACTGGCAAAGGTGAGAGGGCAGGGCCTGCCCAGTCAGAAGGCAGGCTGAGGAGTCTGCTCGGTGGGGAGGAAAACATCTGAGCAACTGTTGAGTTGTGGAGAAAGCAGCTACTGTTTGCACTGCCTGACTTGAGTTGTAAATACAGCCTATTAAGGTACAAAAAGAGTTGGCTCCAAAGTTTATCTCCACTGATGCCCAAAGATTTTTATCTTTTAAAAGCATTATTTCTACCCTTTAGAGAGATTTCTCCTTACAGGATGTAGCTGATTTGGGCCAATCTGGTTTGGTTTTTTGGTTGGTTGGTTGGTTGGTTGGTTTTAAAGAAGTTGATCTAGACACAAATGAACAAAACAAAGATATTTTTGGAGAGAAACTGGCTTGCCTGACCCTCCCCTTTTTGTGTAGTGTATCTAAGCTTCATTGCTTTAAAAAAAAATGGTGATTAATAATTACCTTTGTTGACCTCTGTACCTGCTGGCTTCCTCCACTCCTGGGCACAAGACATGGCCATTCCTGGGGCTCGCTTGTGCAGACACAGGCGGGCAGCCGGGCAGGCAGCTCCTCGGGCTCCTCGAGGTCAAGGAGGGAGGTAAGGCCAGCTCGGGGAGGGGAGGCTGCCAGCCGTCCCGAGGGACCTGGACAGAGAATTTGCTTAGAAGGGCTAGTGCATCTCGAGCTGGGTTTCCTCAGCAGTTTTTTCGTTCCTTTCATCACTCCGTGAAAAAGCACCTGTGCTGTGGGTCCAGCACGTGTGACATGCTGTCATCTCGGGAAGGGATCATGAGAGAAACCCTCCTGCCTCACACTTGATTCCCATAAGCGTATCCCAGTATGGTTTCAAATATTTCTTTTTGCCTTTGGAAGAAATGAACTTGGACCCTGGAGATAGACTGACTTTCAAGCACATCACTGCTGAGGGTGAGGAGGTGGTAGCACAGGGACAGAAGCAGGAGCTGGCGGGTCCTGGTGGGGAGGGAACACCGCACCTCAGCTTGGAAGGAAGCACGGGAAGCTTTGTTCCCTGCGGCCTGAACAATACTAATGACTTATTTTTACTTCTGGGGCTGAGCAAAATGTCCCTAAGGGACTGACAACTGTACTCTCCTAAGCATCGGCTAACGATTCGCTCTGGAGCCAGTTCCCACAGTCCAGATGCGTTAGCCGGCAGGAGCCCTTGGAGCTCGCGTTGTGCCTGTCCACGTTTGCTGATTCAAGATTCCTGCTTGCAGCCTCCTGGAACGCGCAGGAGGGGAAAATGGGGGAGACAAGCCTGAGAAAACGGAGAGAGGATGGGAAGTCGGTCCAGAGTAAGGAGCCCAAGACCACCAGTCTCCAAAAGGAGGTGAGGCTGTTTCCGTCCCCGCGGGCCCTTTCCGGGTGGAGCAGGGTGTGAGTGAGGAGCAGCAGGCAGCCACGTCCCTGCTGATCCCTGGTGAGGAGCCAAAGGGTATAATCTTTGATCTGTAAAGTTCATCTTTAAATGAGCAATTCTCTGGACTTACTTCATTTCCTCTTGCATATTGTGAACTCAGCATATTCTTCTGAGGTTCACACATATGTCTGTGCGCTGGGCAAGTGTCTGGACGAGCCGGTATTTTTGCTCAAACCAATGGCCTTTCCAGGGATGGTCAGAGAAGGCTTTCTTCTGATGGCTAAGTCCCCTCTACAGCATCTTGGTTAAATCTCTGTCCCATGCGTGTTTGAATATCTGTAGTGATGGGAAGTGTTCTGGTTTGAGAGGCGACGCGCCGGGCGGCCGGGCAGGGGGGGGGTTTGGAGGCAGAAAGGAGCTCAACCACTGCGCCGGTCCCAGGTGGGTGCGAGCAGCAGGGCCTGGCACGGAAGGACAGCAGGGCTTCGTGCTCATAGGATGGGGAAAGAGGGCCCCAGAGTGAGGCTAGGACAGCTTCAGCTTAGAGGGCAGAACGAGGTGGGGATGAGGTCTGGGCAGGGCCCCAAGAAGCTCTCGTGCCTGGCCCCACGGTGGGTGGAGGAGGGATGGCATTGTGGCTTTGGGGCTTGACAAGGGGCATGGCATGGCCTGACTGGGCTGCCCTGGGATCTCAGGTCCCAGGAGTCAGGCGACAGGCAGCAGTACCTTCCCTCCCTGTCAGTCTCAGGCCTGATCCCAGCAATGTCCTCTCAGAACCCTGGTGGGCCCTCTGGCCACACAGAGCACACTGAGAAATCCCCAGGTGTGTCCTAAACCCAGGCACCTTCAGGGTCAGTGCAGACCTCATCTAGATCAGGAGGGTGGATTCTGGAGGGCTCCGGACCCCCCAGCTCTGGGGAGGGCTGAACAGAGGCAGAGAGCTGAGCCTGTTCTCACCCTTGCCTGGAATTGCACCCTGGCCCCATGGGTGAAATGGAAGCTGACACAGCCCCCCAGGGCACTCATGTGTGTGCTGAGTCCCTTGGGTGGCCAGCCTGCTGCTGGGACCTCCCTCGTCCCCTGGGATCTAAGCATGAGCCTGGCCTCTGCCCTGGCAGGCGGACACAGGCATTGGAAACTTCCTGCTCTGGGAGTCTGGCCTGGGCAGCTTCTGAGGGCTGATGTTATGAGTAGGGGCTTGAGTCAGGACTTTTTTTCTTTAAATAAAAAAGTATTTTTTCCCCTTGATTGGTGTATAATTTACATACAGTGAAATGTGCAGATCTTTAGTGCTCAGTTTGATGAGTTTCGATAAACCTATCACCTCAGAAAGCTCCCTTCTGCCCCAGCCTTGAATTTCTAACACTGTGGATTAGTGTTGCCTATTCTTGAACTTCATAGGAATGTAATCACACAGTGTGTACCTGAGCTGGGTTTTATTCTTAGAAATCTCACACCCTAGACAATGGCACCAAAGAAAGCTCATAGTCCCTGAAGGTTTCTGTTTCTGGGGGGCCTCCATTGCTCCACCCCCACATGGCTCCTCTGGCCAGGACTCCAAGCCTTCACTCTGCTTCAGTGAGCTCCTTTCTTCTCTGCCCAGCTGCCAGGTGTATCCGAGGGCCTTCCTTGTCGGTGTCCTGTTTGCCGAGTCAGCCTTTCCATTGAGGGCATGAGGGTTGTGGTCAGGAGCATGGAACCTGAGCCAGGTCCACCCCTCTCTGGCTGTATAACCAAGGGCAGTAACTTAACCTTTCTGGGCCTGTTTTCTTCTCTGTAAAATGGTGGTATCATGGTATACCCAATTCGTGGGGCTGTCACAAGAATTAATCAACTTAGTACACGTGAAGCCCCAGGAACAGTGCCCTGTTGTTATCACTGCGACAGCACAGGGTGAAAGTGCCTGGGACATGGGGTTCAGTTGGGGTGGCACCGGCCGTACCTGAGGCGGGTGGAGAGGGTGGCATCTGGCTGTCTGAGCCGGGTCTGGGTGGCAACACTAACGCCCCCTTCCTTCCTCCACACCTGAGGTGGGGCTGGTCAGCAGCATCTCCATCATCGTGGGCACCATCATCGGCTCTGGGATCTTCATCTCCCCCAAGTCTGTGCTCAGCAACACGGAGGCCGTGGGGCCCTGTCTCATCATATGGGCTGTCTGTGGGGTTCTCGCAACACTGGGTAACAAAGATGCCGCTCCCCGGTGAACTCCCTGTTGAATGCGGGGGACAAGCTATATAAGGGTCCTTGCTGCTGCTGGCTTCCCTTTCAATGCATGTGTGAGGCAAATAAGTATAAATCCAGCTGCGACTAAATGTCCAATGGCCAGAACTCATGCGCTCATAATTCCTGTGGTGAGAGAGGATCATGGTGGGCCCCTGTGAGGGGAGGAAGGCTCCCGGGGACCAGGGAAGCTCCTCATGAGGGGAACGGGGGACCCCTCCTCTCTGTGTTCCAGGTGCTCTGTGCTTTGCAGAGCTTGGCACAATGATCACCAAGTCGGGTGGCGAGTACCCGTACCTGATGGAGGCCTACGGCCCCATCCCCGCCTACCTCTTTTCCTGGGCCAGCCTGATCGTCATGAAGCCCTCATCCTTTGCCATTATCTGCCTCACCTTTTCTGAGTACGTTTCTGCACCCTTCTACTTGGGCTGCAAGCCTCCTGAAGTTGTTGTAAAATGCCTGGCTGCTGCCACCATCCGTGAGTACCCGAGCCAGAAACCCGGGGCAGGGGTCAGAGCAGGCCTGGCACAGGTGACATCGGCTCCTCGCCGCCCACAAAGAGGCCAAGCGAGCTGAAGGCTCTGGCGAGATCTGGGGCAGTGCCTGGAATTGGCCTTGGCGGTCCCTGTGGGGGCCACAGCCACATGCTGAGAAGGCCGCTGCCTGCCGGGGCTGCAGAGAGGCCTTGCGGCAGGCTGTCCCGCAGGCAGTGCCCTGGCCTCGGGGCCTCCCACTGCTCTGGCGCCCTGAGGCGGCCCGGCTTGATTTCAGAGGTCCTTAAACCCCCTTGTTTGGGTCTGCCCTCCCAGCATTCAGCTCCAGGTGGCTGAGGGGGTGGCGATAGAAAGGAGACTCTTTCCAGGGCCTTGTTGGGAAGCATCCGTGCAGGATGTCGCCCCCCCCCCACCCTGCAGTGCTCATTGTGACGGTGAATGCGCTGAGCGTGCGGCTGGGGAGCTACGTGCAGAATGTCTTCACGGCGGCCAAGCTGGTGATCGTGGCCATCATCATCATCAGTGGATTCGTCCTCCTGGCCCAAGGTGACCGCGGCAGGATGGGAGGGCAGGCGCCCCCTCTGCATCTGGAGCAGTCTTGCACCATGAGCGCATCTCTAAGGGAGCATGGCAGGAACTTGGCAGAAAGAATCTTTAGTTTCCCAACTTTTCAGAGTTTGTTGAACAACCTGAGATCACGAGTCATTCCACTCGTGGAATGAGCGCAAAGTCTGATCAGCTGACACCCACTATTCATTATCTGGCTTAATTACAGGAAATACAAAGAATTTTGAAAATTCTTTCGAGGGTGCAGATGTGTCTGTGGGAGCCATTGGTCTGGCGTTTTACAACGGACTGTGGGCCTATGATGGATGGTATGGCACCCCTGAGATGTCCCAAGTCTGGTGGTGGGTTTCTTTAGGCTAATTTAACTTCAACTCTTGTGGAAAGCAATGACGTCCCCTTTCTGGGGTTTGGTGTGACCCTGAAATTCACCTTCACATTTCCCTTTTGTGATGCACCCAACCCTCACCCTTCTATCTCCCTCGGACCCCTCAGACGCTGAGACACCTGCCTCTTCCCCAGTGACAGTGCCCTGTGGGCAGGCAGTGGTGGACCCTGTGTGGAATTCTCACCAGGTAGATACAGGCTCAGCCCAACCAGAGGCAGCCAGGGCTGCCCAGGCTCTTGACAAGGCAAGAATATTCAATAGTGCTTCTGTTTAATCTCTGAAAATATTAGGTTTAGTCAGTGAGATGCTATTTATGTCCTTTACAGAAGAAGCATGGTGGTCCATGACACTGGTTTCCCCCTTCTGCAAAGCAAGGTTTCGTTTCTTTTTCAGACAAAGAATGTTCTATTTTTTCAAAGCACCTTGGGGACTCTCCCAATTACTCTTGAAAATGCATGTGATTCTCATAGAGGGCAAAGATTTGGCCAATTGACAGATGTGTAGGTCTTGGTAGGGCCCCAGGCCCCACTAGCACCAGGGCCATCCCGGAAAGAAATTACCGTGGAGTTCCTGCAGAATTTTCTCTATGGTGAAAAATCTTAAATGAGGCTAATATTTATTATTGTATGTCACTTACGTTAACTTTTCTTTCTCTAGGAATCAACTCAATTATATCACAGAAGAACTTAGAAACCCTTACAGGTAAGAAAGCTGAGCCAGGGCAGGAGATAGGGGACAGGCAGCACATTTCTCTTCTCCAGGCAAAATGTGGAGCTGCTTCCTCCCATTATTCTACTACCCTCTTCCAGACAGTTTGGTTTTGTTTTAGGCAACGGAATGGTTGCTAAGGGGAGGGAGGAGCTCTAACTTCCCTTATCTCTAGCTTATTTTGCTTTATAAACAATTCAATTTTACTCCCCTACAGTCTGAGAGAGGGAGAATTCTCATTTGAGAATGTCTCATGTCCCTGCTGGGGCTCTACCATAGCACAAATCCCCTGCCTGGGAAGACCTCAGGAAGGGCATCGGTGACCCCAGCCCACCACGGGGAGCAGGTGGAGGGCTGGCTGGGGAGGGCGGGAGGAAAGGACCGGACAAAAACGACAATCTCACGCGTCTCCCACGGGATGCTCTGGTCTGACCCTGGGTTCTGTGTCATCGCCTCTCCCAGAAACCTGCCCCTGGCGATTGTCATTGGGATCCCTCTAGTGACAGTGTGCTACATCCTCATGAACGTTTCCTACTTCACTGTGATGACCCCCACCGAACTCCTGCAGTCCCAGGCTGTGGCTGTGGTGAGTGCCCAGTGTTTGCCGCCAGAGGGCTGTGGCTCGCGGGACGGGGTCAGACCAGGGGTCCATGCCGAGCTGAGGTACCCGCACAGGTGAGGAGGGAAATCACAGGCTAGGAGCCTGGGAGGGGACAGATGAGGGCAGGCCCAAGGCCCACCTGAGGCGAGAGCCTGGAATCACGCGTGACATCAGCAGGTCGTGGCCCGCTGGCTGCACAGCACAGGGCTGAGCGACCAGGAGTGGGGTTTTGACAGATGAGCGTTAAGGAGAGAGAAAGCGCAAGGGAGTTGATGACATCGTTGTAGTGATGGCTGCTGCACTGGAGCCTAGTGAGGAGGGAAGCGAGGACAGGCGGGAACCGGCGTGAGTGACAGTGGGAAAGGTGGCGGGCGTGAGTGGGGTCTCGTGGGGTTGGAAACAGATAACGAGGTGACGGGGAGGCGGCGCAGCTTGGGTGACCGCTGAGGTCGCTGCCTGTGAACCCGGGTGGCTAAGGGCAGGGACCAGGGCATTCCGAGCGAGGGGTTGAGGCGGAGAGAGGCGAGGGCACTGGAAGGGGACAGCAGTGACCGAGCACGATGCCGAGGAGTGGCGGATATGAGATTTCTGTTGCCTTCAAAAAGTCCTGAGACACTTTGAAGGGAAAAAAGGCACAACCGTTTCGTTCCCGCGCGTTGTCACTCCCTCCTGCCCCGTGGAGGAGGACAGGGGCCGTGCCCCGCGGGGCAAGGGCCTCCCTGGTCCTCTGGGCACAGCGCCCTTTTTGGACCAGTGGCTCTTGGAGACCGTGAAAGACGCTCAGGATTCATCTCACTTCTCTCGTCAGACGTTTGGTGACCGTGTTCTCTACCCAGCCTCTTGGGTCGTTTCACTTTTTGTGGCATTTTCAACCATCGGTGCCGCTAACGGGAGCTGTTTCACAGCGGGCAGGTAGGGGACCCGGCTCCTCACTCCCAGGGTGGGCAGGGGCAGCAAGGCCGTTCCACGCTTGAGGAAGACCCGCACCCAACATCCCCGGGCTCTGCCGGGGGCGCCCCTCGCGGCACAAGTAGGCAACCTGAAGTGCAGAGAAGGGACGTGGCTCGAGCCCACGTGGCAAGCTGGCCAGAAAAGCGTGGACAAGCTCGCACCCTGGGACCGGACACGACCGCTGGCGTCTCGGCCCTCCCGCGTCGGCGCGGCGCCCGGCTCCCGTCACAACTGCCGCCAGCCTCCGCGCCAGGCGAAGGCAGGCAGGCGACACGGGGAGCACGCGGCACTGGCCCTCGTTACCTCGTTCACTTCACCTGAGAGACTTCCCGGACATCTTCTCATGTTAATGTGCACAGACTCGACCAGGAATTGGCAGATTTCCCCTTAGAGGGCCAGACAGTAAATATTTTAGCCTTGCGGGCCATGTAAGTCTGTCACACTACTCAACTGTGCCTTGGTAGCACAGAAGTACACAGCCATAGTTATGTTCCAGTAAAACTTAATTTACATAAACAGGTGTAGTTTGCCCTCCTCTGGACCCAACTGTTCTAGAGACAGTTAACCACTGTGCTGCATTCCGCTGCCTGACGCGGCATAATTAAACAAGTCCTCCACTCACGGGCTGGGTGTGGGGTGTTTCGAGAAACACTGCTGCAGTGAACATCCTTGAACGCACACACGTCTTGGCTCAGTTGTCCAGTGTTCCAAATGGATATATTTGTGTGTGAAATTGCCAAGGATTGTACATTTTAAAAAATGAAATACATACCACAAAATCATTCTTCTAAAGCTGTATCAAAGTACATGTAGTGCTACTCCTCAACTTTCTTTTTCAAAAGTGTTTTGGCTATTCCAGATTCTTAGCATTTCCATATGAATTTTTTAAATTTTATTTTTAATTGACAAATAATTGCATATATTTATGGGGTACATTGTGGAATGAGCAAATCAGACTAATTAACATATCCATCACCTCATGTACTTATCATTTCTTTGTGGTAAAAACTTTAAAATCCACTCTTCTAGCAATTTTGAAATATATATTAACTATGGTCATCTTGCTGTACAACAGATCACCAGAAGTCATTCCTCCTGCCTAACTGAAATTTGGTAACTCTTCGACTAACATCTCCCCTTTCCCCGCCAAACCCCCTCCCCCCCAGCCTCTGGTAACCCACATTCTACTCTCCACTACTATGAGTTCAAATTTTTAGATTTCACATATGAGATCATGTGATACTTGTCTTTCTGTGTTTGGCTTATTTTTTATTCAGCATAATGTCTAGATTTATCCACATTGTCAAAAAATGACAGAATTTCATTCTTTTAAAAGGCTGAATAGTTAGTATTCTATTGTGTATATATAGCACATTATTTTTGTCCATTCATCTGTGGATGGGCGCTTACATTGTTTCCATACCTTGGCTATTGTGAATAATGTTGCAATGAACATGGGAGTGCAGACATCTGACACTGATTTCAATTCCATTGGCTATATATACCCAAAAGTGGGATTGCTGGATCATATGGTGATTCTATTAATATTTTTAGTTTTCTAAGGAACCTCTGTACAGTTTTCCAAAATGGCTGTACTAATTAACATTCCCACCAACAGTGTACAAGGGCTCCCTTTTCTCTGCATTCTTGTACTCATCTTTGGTTGTTTTGATAACAGCCATTCTAACAGGTGTGAGGTGGTATATTATTGTGGTTTGTATTTGCATTTCCCTCATGATTAGTGATGTTGAACATTTTTTCACTTATGTGTTGGCCTTTTGTATGTCTTCTTTTGAGAAATGTCTATTCAAGTTCTTTCCCCATTTTTTAATGGGGTTGTTTTCTTGTTATTAAGTAGTTTGAGTTCCTTTTATATTTTGGATATAAGCCCCTTATCTGATAAATGATTTACAAATATTTTCTCCCAGTCTGTGGGTTGTCTCTTCACTCTGTTTCCTTTGCTGAGCAGAAGCTTTTTAGTTTGATGTAATACCATCTATTTTTGATTCTGTTGCCTGTGCTTTTGGGGTCATATGCAAGAAATCACCATCCAGATCAATGTCACATAGCTTTTCTCCTATGTTTTCTTCTAATAGTTTTACAGTTTAAGTCTTACATTTAAGTCTTTAATCCATTTTGAGTTGTATAAGGGCTAAGGGTCCAATTTCATTCTTCTGCATGTGGATGGCCAGTTTTCCCATTTCTATATGAATACTGGAATCAGCTTGTCAATTTCTGCAAAAAAGGCTTTGAGGATTTTGATCAGGACTGTGTTGAATCTATAGATCAATTTGGGGAGGACTGCCATCTTAAACGTATTGAGTCTTCCAATCCATGGCTGGACTGTTTATTTAGCTCTTTTTTTTTTTTTGAAAATGTTTTTTGAGTAGTTTCTGGTATATAGTTCTTGCACATCTTTTGTCAGATTTATTCCAAAGTATTTCATATCTTTTCATGCTACTATAAATAGTATTTAAAATTTTTTTAAATTTCAGTTTCTGATAGTTCACTGCTTACATATACAAACACAATTTTAATAGCTCTATTGAGGTACAAATACCATAACACCCTTTGTAATCGTACAACACAATTATTTTAGTAAATTTATAAGGCTGTGCAAATGTCATAATCCAATTCTAGAACATTTCAATCACCCCAGAAGATTCCTTCATGCCTAATTACAGTTAATCCCTGCTTCTACCTCCAGCCCTAGGCATCCAAGGATATGCTTTCTGTCTCTATAACTTTGCTTTGTCTAGACATTTTACTGGAATGACACAATGTCATTTTCATCTGACTTCTTTTACTTAGCACAATGTTTTTGAGGTTCATCCATGTTGTAGCATGTATCAGTTCATTCCTTTTAATTGCTGAATAGTTGTCCATTGCATGGAAATACAATTTGTTTATACATTCACCAGCTGATGAACATTTGGGTTATTTCTAGTTTTGGCTGTTAGGAATAGTGTTGCAGAAAAATGAAAAAAAAAAAAACAACAACTCAAAAAGAATAGTGTTGCTATGAACATTCATGTGTATGTCTTTGTGTGGACATATGTTTTCATTTCTCTCTGGGAAATTCCTAGGAATAGCATTGCTAGGTCATATAATAACTTTATGGTAACTTTTAAAGAAACTACCAAAGTGTTTTCCAAGTGGTTATTTCATACTAATTTCTACAAGCAACACATGAAGGTTGCCATTTCTCCATATCTTCACCAATACCTAGTATTGTCTTTTTTTGATTATAGCCATTCTAGTGGGTATTTGTATGTCATTGTGGTTTTAACTTCAATTTCTCTAATGACTGATACTTAACATCTTTTAGTATACTTTTTAGCCAATCATATATCTACTTTAGTGAAATATCTATTCAAATCTTTTGCCTGTTTTAAAAAAATTGAGTTGTTCAATCATCTTACAGAATTGTAAGAGTTCTTCATATATTTTGGATGTAAGTCCTTTATCAGATACCTGATTTGCACACATTTTCTCCCATCTGTAGCTTCTTTTCAATGTAATGATATTTTTGATGTAAAAGTTTCTAACTTTAACAAAGTCCAGTTTATCAACGTTTTTCTTTTAAGTGTCATGTTTTTATTGCTGTATCTAAGAACCTCTCCCCATCCAAGATCATAGAGATTTTCTTGTTTTCTCCTAGAAATTTATAGGTTTAGCTCTTCTATTTAGTTATACGGTCCACTTTTAGTTGATTTTGTATAGTTTCATGCAGGTTGGGGGTTGGCCAGGGATTTGTGCTATATTGAATTATGTTGTGCATAATTTCTATGGAGTCAAATCTAAGATATCTCCTTAATGGTTTCCAAATTTTCTATCTCACATAGACAAAACTTACCCCCTCTTTTCAAGATTATATGAATAGTTACTTGTGTTTTCTTCTAGTATTTTACTGTAGCTCTTAGATCAATGTGGAATGTAGTGTGATATGAGGCATAAATCTCACTTTTCTTTTTTCCAAGCCTTTACCTGTTATCCCAATATAATTTATTCAATGATCCATCTCTTTCCCCTACTAGGTTGAAACACCACCATTATCATTCCCATTTGTACCTTGTTCACTTTGTTTTGCTAGGTCTTTTCTTGTGCTATTATCATACTTATTAAAACATTTTACAGGATGGTTGCGGTGGCTCAAGCCTGTAATCCTAGCACTCTGGGAGGCCGAGGCGGGAGGATCACTTGAGTCAGGAGTTCAAGACCCGCCTGACAAGAGTGAGACCCCATCTCTACAAAAAATAGAAAAATTAGCCTGGCATTGTGGCACATGCCTGTGATCCCAGCTACTCAGGAGGCTGAGGCAAAAGGATTGCTTGAGCCCAGGAGTTTGAGGTTGCATTGAGCTATGATGGCACCACTGCACTCTAGCTAGGTCAACACAGTGAGACTCTGTCTCAATCAATCAATAAAACATTTTATAGCTTTGGTAATGTAAAATCTAGTAGGACTACATTTCCATGTCAGACTTCTCCTTACCTGTTTAGCATCCTAGATGCACTTACAATAATTTTGTCCAGTTCCAAAAGTCCCGCTTGCATTTTGATTGCATGAAATTTATATATTTATTTGTGGCGAACACATGAAATTTAAAGAGTTCACAGCATTCACCTTGAATCTAAATCTCCCTTCCTTCTGTCACCTCCCATCCTCCCTTCACTGCTTTGTTCTGGGAATTAACATCAAGTTTATATAATTTCAAAGTTCAAACATATAGTTCTAAATAAATGAGTCTTTTGGCCTTTGTACTTCTAACTTTATTGCACTGTAGTCAGAGTAGGTGATCTTTATGATATTAATTCTTCACAAGTTTTAAAATGTCCTTTGTGGCTCACTGAAATTTTTGTTTCCTATGGTCTTAAAAATAATATATTCTATAATTGTTTCTAGATTTTTATACCATCATCAAGCTTGTGACTTGTACTGCTCAAATCTTCCACTCTAATGGTGGATTTACCAGTTTTTGTCTTCTGTTTCAAGGGCATCTGTTTTTTATATCTTTCGGTGGACCATTCCTTTTTTCAGTAGGAACTCTTCCTCTTTTTAAAGCCTTAAATTCTATTTTGTCTGATATTAATATTGCTACACCAGCTAATCTTTAGGTTAATTTTGGTAATGTGTCCCATCCCTTTTATCTTCAACTTTTCAGTGTCATTGGGCTTCAGCTTGTATTTTGTTTAAGAAACCTAACCTGAGTCTCTAGCAAACTTAATGCATTTACATTTAATGTGATCACTGATATAACTGATTTTCTAACATGTGACTTTGTTTTCTTGGCTTTTAAAATAATCCTGATTATATCCATCAAATTTTCTTTATTCCCATTTGTCTTCTACTGATCTGGAAGCTGTATGTCTGTTCTTTCCATGATTACCCTTAAAGTTTAACATGAATACCTAACAGAGTGTCAGGATTCCCATCCTCTTCCTTACAGGCCTCTCCCTTTTCATGTTAAAACCTTATTTATAAACCCACTCCTCTAAGAAAAGTTTGTTACAAAATAAATAAATCCAATACTTACCTACACACCGGCATGTTTTACTGTTTTCCTTAACATGGCTTGGATGTAACTTGGAATCAACTCCCTTTGAGTTATATAGCTCTCCAGTGAAGATTGGAGAGTTAATGTCTCACAGTTTATCTAAAAAGGTTTTTATTTTGCCAGTAGTCTTGAATGATAGTTTAGCTACATAGAATTCCAATCTTAAAATCAGTTTCCCTCGTCATTTTGAAAATACTATTCCTCATATGTCTGCTATTGTTCTTATTGTCCTAATTCTACAGTAATAATTTAAATTCAGTAGCCCTTAAGATTTAAAAAATTTTGTTCTTCCACTATAATGTTTATATCTGGGTATGTTTATGTCTTGTGTAGAACTGGGGTCAATTTCAAGGCTCACAGTGTTTTTCAATTTTATAAATGTTCTCTGCTCTTCGAATTTGCCTCACTCCACTCAGTGTACTTGAGCGTCTCCCTTTCTTCTCTTCATTTCCCACCTAAATTTTCCATCTCTCTATGCCTTATGCTCAGATCTAGCTTCCAACTTATTTTTTCATTTCATTTGTATCTATTAAATAATTACATTTTAAATTATGGTAACTTTGACCTTTCTTTAAAAGAAATTCTTCTTAGCCAGAGGATGCTAGAGGATGGGAAGGGCAGGGGGAAGTAGGGGATAAGGAGAGATTTGTTAAAGGATACAAAATCACAGCCAGAGAGGAGGAGTAAGTCCTAGTGTTCTTCTACAGCAGTGTAGGGTGACTACAGTTAATAATATATACTTTCAAATAGCTAGGAAGAGGATGCTGAGTGTTCCCAACACAATGATAAATGTTTGAGATGATGGATATGCTAATTACCCTGATCTGATCACTATATATATCACAGTATCACTGTGTACTCTGTGAATACATACTATTGTATCAATTTAAAAATATTTTTAATTAAAAATTAAAAAAAAATGAAACTAGAAAAAAAATTCTGTTCTTCTCTCTTTAACCTTTTAAACAGTCTTTCAGATTACTGAATTATCAGGCGTTCTTGGGGGTGGGGAACTAAGCCACTTGTTTGTGTCTGTTGATTCACCCTTAATTTGCCTGATTTTTTAAAATAAATATGGAGAGTCTTTGTGACTGGATTTTGGAATTGAAATTGCAAGGCAGTTCTGTGTTTGCTTCTATCAGGCACCCCAGGAACTGGGGTCCACTGGCCCTGGCCTAGTTCTTACATTTCTTTCTTGCATAACTTTTAGGACTCAGAGCAGGTATCTCCTCTTAAAGGGGCCTCTCCAAACCATCCCCACCCTTTCCCTGCTTTGGTGACTCCACTGTACCAGGATGCATTCCTCTCAGATGCACTGAACCACCTCACTTGCTCCTCTAAGACTCACTCCCCTCCAGAGGGCAGACTCCTACCTGAAGGCAACTCAGTTCCTTTCTCTGTGGCTCGTTTAAACTCAGGACACACTTTCTCAGTGGCGGGGGAACAACCTGCACTCTGGTCAACTGACTCTATCTTTGTTTTTTCAGACTCATTTACGTTGCAGGCCGGGAAGGCCACATGCTCAAAGTGCTCTCGTACATTAGTGTCAAGCGCCTAACTCCAGCCCCTGCCATCATCTTTCATGTGAGTATGAATCCTGCCATGGCAACACCTACCTTAAAGGCAGAGGGCCCCTCAATTTGCATGGTGAAGTAGACCTGTGCTGCTAAGCCCAGTGGTTTTCAGATGACCCAAATTCCCTTAGTCCTTGACATGAAACAGATAGATATATATAAAACCCAAGACAATTCAAGCAATTACCCAGCTTCTACTCCTTTTTCTAAATTTATCCATGAAAGACACTGCAAGCTTGTACCCTCTACGGCTCTTACATGTATGTACATTTGTCTGTTCTGGGTCCCTGGCCACAAACTATATAAAAGCCCACTAGCTTACAGGGAAGGAGAATAAGGCCAGGTGGTTACTGACTACAACCTGTCATTATGGACTACTAGTTTAGAAGTCATGGGATCTTTGTACAGTAAAGGCCCTCTGACATCTTCCAATTGGAGTTTCTCAGTGGTGCATAGTCCTTGGTTGTGTGCAACTTTTCTGGGCACCAAGAGACCATTCTTAGACTCAGGGCCAGACTACATCCCCCACCTCCAGAGGAAAACCACTACTCTCTTATCAACCTCTCACTCTGAAGACCAGCAAACAGACCAGAGAGTAGAAATACCAGTCCAGGGCAATGCAATCAATGCAGGTCAAAATCAGACTTGAGTTTCATAGCCTAGGGCTCTTGCCCATGATGAAAACTCTCTGGAAGGAAAATTCACAATTATGAAGCTGGTACTATATATATACATATTTTGCTTTTTCCTTGCTTAAACTCACAACTTCAAGATTCAAAAATTTTCCAAGTCTTTTCTGTCAGGCTTCAAAGAGAACGGCTATCATAGCCACAGTCGAGTTTAACCTCAACTATAATGGGATACATAGGAAGTTTCTTTCATGATAAAGTATTTATCCACAAGAAAAACTGCCTCTTTAGTCTTCTGTAAAGTGGTAAGAATAGAGTAATGTTTTTATGTACTAATGACCTAAGAATTCATTCTTTTTTCCATTAGGGTATCATAGCAATCATTTATATCATCCCTGGTGACATAAACTTGTTAGTCAATTATTTCAGTTTTGCTGCGTGGCTGTTTTACGGCCTGACGATTCTAGGACTCATTGTGATGAGGTTTACAAGGAAAGAACTGGAAAGGCCTATCAAGGTAAGTTTAGAGCCCCAAAAGTCACAAGTGGCTTTGGTTTTTAAAAATGAACTAGATAGAGGTAACTATTTCAAATACTAGGGGCATGCTTTCTATTTCCAATCTGACTCTTTGCTTGAATATGTTTTAGAGTGGAGTTTACTTTTCATTTCATATTATAGTTTATGATCCAATTAGCCATTTAATTATTCATTTTATTAAGTTATCAAGAATACCTGTGGCCTATCTCTCTAATGGTCTGGTTCTGACAGTTCTAGAATCTCCCACACATACACTTTGCATGGATTGATGGGCACCTCTGAACTCAGGCCCCAGACCCATTCCTGTGCATACAACCACTAATAGTCCACACTTGCAATCTGTTTTGGGCTCCCTCCCCACTCCCTGCATGGCTGGCGTGGGTCTATGTACCAGTGAGGAGGAAGTATAATTTATTTCGTATTTCTTGTGTTAGGGGCTTTTTTTTTTTTAATTACTGTGCTATTTAATCCCTATGATGACAGACAAACACAGATGTTAGAAAGAGTGAGGCAAGCTGAGGGCTTAGTTACCAGGACAAGAATAAGGATAATGTCTTTAGCTTTAGGATTTTGTTTCAGAAATTTGTCTAATGGTCTTTCTGGCCCCGTATCTTGACTACCACCGAGTCTGTGGAGTCAGCTGAGACATGGAGCAGCCTGCCTAGAGTCTGGCAGTTCCACCTCAATCAGGTCATCTAGCAGACAAAATTATGCTGGTAGTATAGATTATTAATAGGCACAAAATCCCTCAGAAAAACATGCAGAGCCACTAGGATAGCAAAGGAAAAACCCTACAGACAACATCTTCAACACAAAACGAGGAAAAGAAGTATGGGCATAAATTCTAGACTCTAAGTGGAATCCCCACTAGCCCCAGGCCCCACGTGCCCCCAGGAGAGGACCCACTTGGCGATTCTCAGTAGGAAAGTCTGAGGACCACCACTGGAGCGGGGGGAGCAGTGCTGCAGTGGCTTAAGCTAAGCTGTCGAGGGTCCCAGAAATTCCCCACAAAAACTCCTTTCCAGAAGGCAACAATGAAAGAAACACCTGCTGGGATGAGAAACCACACTGAACTTGGCAGAAACATTGGGGTCAAGGTGGTGAAGCCTGGGAAGACAGATCTCACCCCTGGGGAGGGCTACACAGAGAGGCCGTGTGATTTTAGTATTTCAAAATGTCATTTTAGGGAAAAAAATCATTTCAGAAATAAAGAGTAAGCAAGAAGGAAAAGAAGGAACATGAGAGCAAAGAAACATGCCAGGAAACAGAGGCCCTGAAGGAAAATGGAAAAAAAATCAAACAGAAATAAAAATGAATCTAATACATGTATAATTGGAGTCCCTGAAGAAAAAAATGAAAGTAACAGAATTTTTAAAACTATAATTCAAGAAATGTTTTCTGGAGTGGGAGGGAAAATGGGGAGTAGGGCTTGAACCAACATAGGGCAAGGCATACAATGTAGTTCGGAAATGTGAGTTAGAATAGACAACAAAAACATATTCTGATAAAATTACAGAGCTTTAAAAAAATGCTTTGGGCATCCACTCCCCTTTTCCTGTCCCTACCTCCATCCACAATTCACTTATAAAGGAAAGAAAATAATACTGGCATCAGACTTTTTACCACCAATACTTCATGCCATAAGACAGTGGAGCAACATATTTAAGATATTCAGAGAAAGAAAATGTAAGCCAAATATTTTATATCCAGACAAACTGTCCTTGGAGAACAAAGTCTACAGTTACTAGTATGAAAAACTCAAGGCATATATTATTACATGAGAACTTCCTGAGGAATCACCTAGAGAACTAGCTTCAGAAACCAATAAGGTAAAAATATTTAACTATAGAATTAAGACTAAATGATGAGAGAAGGTAACAGAACAGTATGTCAATATTATGTGCTGGCAATATAATACAACAAAAATGGAAAAGAGAAAGTATATGGAAAGTACATGCCAATTAAGGAGAGTATGCCAAATAAACTGCCAATAAAAGATACCATCTTATTATTTATTTTTTAATTTTTAGAGATGGGCTCCTTGCTCTGTCGCCCAGGCTGGAGGGCAGTGGTGTGATCATAGCTCACTGTGACCTCGAGCTCCTGGGCTCAAGAGATCCTCCCGTCTCAGCTTCCTGAGTAGCTGGGACTACAGGCATGCACACCCAGCTAATTTTGTTTTTTTAAATAGAGATGGGGTCTCTATGTCATCCAGGCTAGTCTCCAACTCCTGATCTCAAGCAATCCTCCCATCTTCGCTTCCCAAAGTGCTGGGATTACAGGCATGAGCCACTTTATATTACATGAGGATATAATACTCTTTAGTCCCCTCTTTTTTTTTTCAAGATATTATTAGTTAGATATATTAGTTATAATAGTTGTAACTCTCAGAACAAAAACATATCTTCATACATACCAAAAGATACATTAAAAAAAAAAAAGCTAGGCACAGTGGCACATGCCTCTAATTCCAAGAGGCTGAGGCAGAAGGATTGCCTGAGCCTAGGAGTTCGAGGCTGTAGTGCACTATGATTGCACCTGTGAATAGCCACTGCACTCCAGCCTGGGCAACAGAGCAAGACCCCCATCTCTTAAAAACAATGTGTAGTGGGGGGACACAAAAGCAGCAGACCCTATTGTAAAAGTCCCTATGTATAAAGACTTGTATAGGGATATCCGTCAGAACATCTTCCTGGTTAATGTTTCCTTGGTAGTATGCTTATTAGGGTTTTTTGTTGTTGCTACTGTTTTTTGCTCATTAATTTTTAACACCCCAAAACTTTATAGAATCTATGAATCTCTTAATACTTTCATTTACAGCTGATATTTATATGAAAAAATTAGCATTTAAATCCCAAAAAGGCAGTACAAATTTTTAATAAAACATGTGAAAAGTTTCAAGTTACATTCCAAATCCTACACACATCAGAATCATGCATAGGCATACTGAAAAGTATGAAGCATGTGTGTCTCAGATGTTAGAAGGCCACGTTACTGCATTAAAGGCAACCATTTGTTAGCAACCATATTAATTGTTTGACCACCAGAAAATCATTTTTGAAGGAGTTTACTATCTTATGTAATATGTGTTGGGTAATATGTTATTTATATATATGCATTTACTGTGTTTTAGATGTATTTAAGCATATTACTTGAGAATTTGAGGTTTCTTATGATGCATGATAGTTTTTCTCATCTAAAATAAGCAAGATAGACCCCTGGGGATTGTTTCCCCATAGAATGTCACACTTAAAGGGCAGAAGACTGGTAGTAAGAAGAAGATGCTGGTATACAGAAATATAAGTCGACATGAGAGAGTGAAGACCAAACTTATTGTATGAATAAATGCACTTATTCAGTTTAAATGGGCTTAAAATCAGCCATTAAAAGAAAAAGATTTTTCAGGCAGGTCTTCAAAGCTGTAAAAAATTAAAAATAAAAGGACAGGTAAAGTAATATCAGGCAAATGAATACACAGAAAACAGGGGTTGTGATCTTATTTGATAAGCACTCAGGTCCAAAGCATCACTTAAGACAAAGACAGACCATTTAGTTGTGCTAAAGGCTAAAATTCATAATGAAGAGGTAATAGTTATGAAAACCTATTCACCAACCCATACAGCAACCATCTTTACAAAGCAGAAACTATGGGAAATACAAGGAGAACCAAACACACTAATAGGCAACTTGAAAACATCTCCTTCAGACCAAGACAGACCCAGACATATCACTGGTAAAAGTGATTAAAGATATAAAAGATAAAACAAGATAGATCTTAGAGATTTATATGTAACTCTGCACCCCAACAATAGCAAACATACTTTTCCAAGTACACATGGGATATGTCTGAAAACTGACAATCTTTAATGCCACAAAGAAAACCCTGATATTTCAAAAAAAATTAAAAATAATACCACATTCTCTATCTATAATGAAACAAAACAGGAAATTAACAAAAGGAAAAAATTAAACTTTTGGGTCCAAGAGGAAATAGGACATGAAAGTACACAGATTCCTAAAAATAATAATGATGAAAACAGTATATATAATCAACAAACACAGCCTACATAGTGCTTTGAGAAAGTTTTCATTCCATTAAATATTTATGTCAGTAAAAATGAAAAGAATAAAAACAAACTAAACAAACAACTCAAAAAGCAAGGGAAAGAACAAAGAAAACCAAAAGAGAGAAGAAATGAATATAAGGAACTAAAGGTGCCAGAAAAGAGAACAACAGAAACAAATGAATGAGGAGAACAGCAGTCAAGCTTTTTGAAAGTTTTCCTTCTTTTTCAATGATCTGGAATAAATTAAGTAATACTGTAATTATCTGATTTTTAGATTTTGCCTGTGATTCTAATTCTGCTAAGATCAGTTTTAGTAAATTATATTTTCCTAGAAAATTGTCCGTTTCATCTAGGTGTTCAAATTTATTTGTATAGAGTTGTACAAAACAGTCTTATGATTTAAAAAAAAATCTTCTATGTTCTGGAGATTAATTCCCCATTTATTTTTATTTATTTATTTTATTATTATTATTTTTTTTAGAGACAGAGTCTCGCTCTGTCACCCAGGCTGGAGTGCAGTGGCCCAATCACAGCTCACTGTAACCTTAAACTCCTGGGCTCAAGGGATCCTCCTGCCTCAGCCTCTCACGTAGCTGGGACTACAGGCGTGTGCCCCCATGCCTGGCTAATTTTATAATTTTTTGTAGAGATGGGGTCTGACTGGTCTCGAATTCTAGCCTCAAGTGATCCTCCCACCTCGGCCTCCCAAAGAGCTGGGATTAAAGGCACAAGCCACCACACCTGGTTCCCATTTTCATTTTTTATTTGTGTGTTTGTGCTTTCTCCATTTAAGGTTAGCTATGAGTTGTTTTATTGATTTTCAAATTATTTTTACAGACTATAACATTGATACCAAACCTTATAAAGACAGCACAAAAAAAGGGAAAATTACTGACCAATCTCACTTAGGAATAATGATATTAAAATCTTAAATGAAATATTAACAAACAGAATCCAGTTACATTAAAAGATAATATATTAAGACCAATTCCAGCCTATGCAAGGGTGGCTAAGATTAGAAAATCCATTAATTAAAAGGTTTAATTCATAGATATAATTCATCACATTGATAAACCTATGGAGAAAAACCCTATGATCACCTCCATAGATGAAAAAAACCCACAGATAAAATTCAACACACATTAATGATAAAAACACAAAGAGGAATTTATTGGTATTTTCTTAACATGATATCACACACACACCCCCTCCAAGGCAAAAAGCAATTTTAATTGATAAAGTAGAATGGCAGCACTAGAAAGATGCTGTTAAGGTTAGGAACGAGAATGCCTTCTATTCCTACTGTCATTTTGTTAGCAAGGCCACTGGACAGAAGAAAGCAATTTGGAGACAATTAGAAAAGACCTTTTTTTCTTTTGAGACAGGGTCTCGCTCTGTTGCCCAGGCTGGAGTGCAGTGGCCCAATCGTAGCTCACTGCAGCCTCCCACTCCTGGGCTCAGTGATCCTCTTGCCTCAGCCTCCCAAGTAGCTAGGACTACAGGTGCACCCTTGGCTAATTTTTAAATTTTTTGTAGAGACAGGGTCTTACTATGTTGCTAAGGCTGGTCTGAACTCTTGCCCTCAAGCCATCCTCGTGTCTAGGCCTCCCAAAGCACTGGAATTACTGGCATGAGCCACCAAGCCCAGCAAAAAAGACTTTTTAAAGTTTTTTAAATTCTCTCCTTTAAAAGATAATATAATTGTATATCTGGAAGACCCAAAAGGATAAAAGAAAAAACTGTAAGAAAATAAAGTAGTAAGGTACAAAATTAACATACTTTATGCAAATGATATCCAATGAGAAGATAATAACAGAGAACACTTCATTCCACCAAACAAAACAAAACCACAAAAAACAACCTACCCGTAAACTTAAGATGTTAGACCTCCAGTTGGAAAACTATAAAATACTCCTGAAAGACATAAAGGTAAGCTCAAATAGATGGAAATTCATATATGTTCTTGGACAGGAAAATTCAACATCATAAAGATGTCGATGGTGACCTAAGTTAATTTAGACATTTAATGCAATTGCAATAAAAAGGAACATCTAATATTTTTTCCTGGAGTTACACAAGTTAATTACAAAGTTCATATTGAAGAATAAATATGAACACTCAGGAAAAACCTAAAAAAGGAGAACACTATTAAAATATAAAGGTTCTAAAATTTAAATATTATGGTGCTGATGCATAAAGAAAACATAAATTGCTTTGTAAATCCAAGAAAGGGGAAAATATTCCTATGATTCAAAAATCCAGAAGTTAATAAGGGAAAAAATTGATAAACACAACCCTAATAAAATAAAAATGCATGTCTTTAAAAAAATAAAGTTAAAAACATATGTAACATAATGGGGAAAATATTTGCAATATCACAAAAAAGGCTAATATCCTTAATATAAAGAGTTTCTAAAAATTGGGATAGGAAATACCAAAACTTTGAAGAAAAATGGACTAAAGATATAAAGACAGTTCAAAGGAAAAATGCAATAATACTTAAAAATGCACACAACCTCCCCCCCTCCCCCCCTCCCCCAGCAAACTCAACTTTGCTCCTACTAAGGGAATGCATACCAAAATTATAATGAGACATCAACTGGTAGAAATGAGAAATCAACTGGGAGTGACCACACTCCACTGATGAGGCTGTGGGGAAATGGCCCTCTCATACATTGTTAGTAGAGTACAAATGGTATACCCATGTGAGGAAAATTTGCCAATATCTAGAAAAATCATATATGCATTTACTCTTTGACCCAGCCAACCCAGTTTTGGGCAATCTATCCCTAAATGAAACTGGCAAAAATATGAAATATATACATTATTTTCCGTAGCATTAGCAAAAGGTTCCACACAACCCAAACGTCAATCAATAGGAGGCTGGCTGAAAAAGCGATGGCGCATGCAAGGTAGAGCAGTGTGCAGCAGTGAAAACGGATGATCGCAACTTTATATATTACTGTGGCACTATCTCTGGCACATAGTAAAGGAAAACAAGGTGAAAACTGTCTATTACGTAATTTGCTGTCTTTTAGGTAAGAGTTTATAGGAAGATGAACATGTATATGCATGTTTGTGCATATGTGTGTGTTCACTCTCAAAAAGAAATGAGAAAATAAAGCAAAATCAAGAAACATTAAACATTAAAACAAATATAAAAAGGAGAAAACTAATCCCTAAAAATTGAAAACAAGTGGAGATAAACCTTACTCTATAACAAGTAGGTGGCATAACCACAAAGAGAAAATACGTATCAGAACTGATATATTAAATTAGTGTTTTGAATGAATCTCCCTTGTGAGTTATACTCTGTGGTTAGAAAGAACTGTAAAAAAAAAAAAAAAGTCTTAAATTTCACACTACTTATAGTATTATTGGTATAGTTATTTTGAAATTCATGGTACATTATAGGATAAAAACCAAGTAAGTAATTATGTTAAAACCATTAAGAAACAAGATTTCTGAAGCATAAGAAAAAAAGATACAAGTCTAAAGTAAAGGAAGGAAAAAAAACCATGCAATTTTACATTTGAATTGGAAACATCAGTATGAATTCATGAAATTTTCTCCCTTCTTGACAAAAAATTAATTCTGTCCTTGTAAAAGAACAGTGAGTACTCCAATCACCCAAAATATGATTTCAAAGGAATCAGAGTTCCCTGCAGAGATGGATGAATCCAGGTCTGGCACATCCTGCCAAGCCAGAAAACAAAAAAGCTTTCAAAGATCACTGGGATCACATCACAAGGGCCCAGAAGCCAGTTTGAAGGGGCTCCTCTTAGCCAACAACAGGACATTCTGAATATGATGAAGAATGACTACAATGGATTGAAACTCACCAAATACATAAAAATCCATGAGTTTGAGTCACCTTTAGAGGTCTTACGGGCCCAACTCATCATTCTGAAAACTAAGAAAAAGAATCGAGCATTTATACTGCCTTTCCTATACAAACTGCAGTTTAGAATAACCAAATAATTGAAGTTCTTCATTGTAGAATTTCAGATAATTAAGTCTAGAAGAATGACAGAATTAGAAAATTACAATTTTTTAACCCCTGATGAAATAATGAATCAATGCAATGATCATCCATAGCTGCTAAAACCATTCAAAGTTTTACCTTTATTTTTTGTATAAAACCATGACAAGTTAATGGTGGGACTGCACTGCTCTCCCTCCCCTAGCCCACTGTCTTAGCAATTTAGAAGTGAGACAGTCAGACATTATGTGCTTCATGACACATTACAAAAGGAAGCACACTGCTCCAACTGGGAACTATTTTTGCCTCTAAATCTAACTGCCAGTTTATAGGAAATATGGGGGATAGAGGAGCAAGTTACATGACACCAGGAGGAAGCAACTGGGCAAAGCTAAAATTAAACATTATAAAGGATAAATCATCCAATTTCTCCAACAAATTAATGACAAGATAAAAAAAGGAGGGGAGGGAAGAAACATGTTAGAAACAGAAAGTCCTCATTAGTTAGAGATGCATACTGAATATTTCACAGGTAAAATGACATGATGTCTGGTATTTTCTTTATAGTCTAGGAAAAAGAAAAAAAAGGTGGAGTAGAGGAAATAAGATTGGCAAAATTACATAAAAGTTATTGAAATTGGAGGAGAGGCACATGGAGTTCATTATGTTCTTCTTTCCATATCAATTTTTTTTAAATGAAAAACTTCAAAAACAAAATGAATGCACATGGCCAAACCATGACACCATGTTGTTTTGCTTACAGGTGCCCATTGCCATCCCCATCTTGGTGACTTTCATATCCGTGTTTTTGGTTCTGGCCCCAATCATCAGTAAACCCTCCTGGGAGTATCTTTATTGTGTGTTATTTATATTGAGTGGCCTTATATTTTACTTCCTTTTTGTCTACTACAAGCTTGGATGGGCTCAGAAAATCTCAAGTAAGTATCAACAGAAGGACTGCTTAGCTGTTAGTGAAATGCAGACAGGCACAGCATCCTACAAACCTTGTCTGTCCTGATTCTACCAAGACTTTTCTATCACAGGATCTCACCCAGCTAGCAGATCTCCCCTCCTCTTCAGGAGGACACAAGCCCACTCCCTCAGTGTGACACCTCTGAGTCCACCCTTGATCTTTTTGTTCCTGTCAATTACTCTAACAAATAGGAAGGGGGCACACTATTTTCTTTTTAATTGCAAAATACACATAACGTAAAATTTATCATCGTAACCACTTTTAAGTGTATAGTTCAGTAGTGTTAAGTATATTCACGTTGCACTTCTCATCCCTGGAGCACCTTTTTCTTTTGCCTGATATGCAGACATCATCTAAGAGGCATAGCAGCATCCCAAAGACACCCAAAAAACAATGGAGTTGAGACTGGGGAATGGGGATGGGGCCTAAGCCTTACAATGCCCAAGGCACAGGTCTTACTCTCCATTCAGCAATCCTGATCCTCATGTATTTTAGGACAATTGTTGATTAAAAGTTTGGCTACATTAGCCACTTTCACTTCTAAAAAGAAAGCACTTGTGTCAAAGGACATCAAAAGAGACCCTGAATTACACCTATTTTTTAAAAAGTCTATAACTATATTATATTCACAATGTTTCATCCTATATAGCAGATTCAATTGCAGGAAACCGCATTTATGAAAGCCTTCAAAGCCTTCTTGAGCATCTTCACCAGGCAGTGAGGTGATCAACAGTCTGTTTCCTATAGTGTAAATTGTTTGGTGGCAATAAAATATTTAGCAGGTTTCTAATTTTTTAATAGGCAATAATTTCTCTCCAAAGAACCAATGTAGCTACCAGGATGGATCTGATTAACTCTAAACACCAGCCATGCCCTGAGTGTAGGATCTAAGAGGTGGCACATCACCAAAGAGTAAACTCACCAACAATCATGGTGAAGCTTTTAAATTACATTTTTCTAACTGCACTTATTTACTGACTTTTATTCCAGAGCCTATTACCATGCACCTTCAGATGCTAATGGAAGTTGTCCCACCAGAGGAAGATCCTCAGTAACAAGTTCTGCCTGTTGTAGCCAAGTCAAAGCTGTGATGAATTTATTTTTGTAAGCAATATTTGTCGTTATTTCTTTCTGATTTTTTCTTAAGAAAAAATGTATTTAGATGTTTATTATGTTGTTATTTTTAGATATCTTTAATTCCATGGGTGGGGTTCCAGATAAGAGAAGTGACAGGTGTTTGTTAAAGTTATCAGGTGAAGATGTCACCTAACAGAAGGTAGACAGTTAGGGAAGGGCTGGGTAAAAATGACCACTATTGTGGTGGCATCACACTTACTTGAATAAAGGGTGTTCCTTAAACTCAATGATCAATAAGGTCTATTCTTTTATAAAAAAAAAAAATGACGACATCTTTGCTTTAATTGATATAGATTTCTTAAATATTAAAGTACAAATGTTTTACTAGCTACTGTCTACCCCAAAAAGATCGCCACCCCCATATTTAGTCTGTGGTAAACATGGCAGGTCTGTGCCAGGCTGAATGCCAAGGCCCCCACTGCAAAGCTGACTGCCCTTCCAGAACCATCCAAGGTATGTGCTCACAGGGCCCCATCAGTGGTCAGCATCACTGGCTCCCCTGAAGCCCTAACTAGCATTCGGTCAAAGCAGAAAGTGTGGTAAATAAAATTTTATTTTGCATTTGGCATTCAGAAAATATGGTTTAAAAAACGTAAAAAGTAACATTTCTGTGGAAACAAACACTGAAATTTTATTGATGATACACCGCGAAAGACATTCACACCACAACTGAATAAGTGTGTGAGAAATTTTGGAAGCACAGAGACAAAAGTACTTTTACTTTGCATTTCAGAAATTTACCCAAAACTTGAAATCACACATATTAATAGCAGTACAGAAAACCAATTACTAATTGTTTACATAGTCAGCATCCTATGTCCTACAAAATATTCAGAGCTTCAAATATTAGAAAACCTGAATGAAAAAAAGAAATTGAGATTTAAACATACAGTCTTCCTCCTCAATACTTTCATTTCACTGTGCGCTACACAAGAGATTCACATTATGTCTTTGAGAGCTGGACCCCCACTGCTTGTATGTGGAAAACACATCTTCGTGCAGCTCTATTACTTGCTATTATCATTTGCTATGTTTTAAAAAAGAGACTCAACACAACCAAGCACAAACAGCAGGTAGCCAGTGCTCACAGGCCAGCCACCAGGGCATCTGGGGAAAGGCAGCACCTCTAAGGAGGCCTAGTTACTGGCCCAGACCTCCACCAGGAGCCAGAGCGGCAGTGAGAGAAGTGACACTGATAAGGACATTAAGAAGAGCTCCAAAGAGTCAAAACCTTTGCCAGCAAAGACAAAAGAACTTTCTAGTTCCTGAAGAGCCTGCCCAAGTTAGCTGAGAAAAAGGAAAATCACCAACTCACTTCATGGGCCAATTTGATAGCTACCAGCCAACCTATGGGAATCACAGCAGCAGCACGCACGTGCTCCTGGCGGTTGACCCGGCGGGACACCACATCCTCCCCGCGAGGGCGTGGTCTGGGCCCCCATCACGGAGCCATTGTGCAGGAAAAATGGCCTGACCCAGCAGCACCCTGCGGGCACTCCCTGAAGCAAGACAAGGCTGTGCAATGACCTGAATGTCTTATTTTACAGATGAGGAAACTGAGCCAGGGTCTGATCCAAACCTGGGACAGCTAGATGCAAGCGGTGCCTTATACCCGGGGCATACATAAACTTGGGCATGTTGCCTTTTGATGTAAAAAAATAAAAGATCTTGGGGCAGTCACTCAATAGTCACGTTCTGTCCGTGTTCTTCTCCACTTCTAGGTGAAGCTTAAAACCTGATACTGAGGAAGTGCATAGGGTTTTAAATTTCCCAATAGCAAACCTTTGTAACCTTCCCAATGAACAAAGAAACCCAAAGCATAAAAAGCCAGCCTTCCAGGCATTCCTACATCTAAGTGGTTATGAGTATACACACTCCTCCCAAAGAATGTGGTGACCCCAGGTGCTATAGCCTTACCAGGATGGGGTCATGAATGTTTTGAGGACTCACCATATCCAGGTGTTCAAGGGTTACCTCCAGGTACCGCACAGGTCTCTTTAAGTTTCCACTAAAAAGAAACCTTTGTCTCATTTGCTCAGGACTCTATGTCCAGGGCATTATTTAGAACCAGCAGCGTCACCTCCAGAAAGCTCTGGGTCTTGCTGGCATCGCTGAGACAACTTCATTTTTATCTTGGACTATCTCTTCATAAGAAGTAAACTTACTCTTAGTAACTATCAATATCTTAAGAATACAAAAAGTATTGGTACACGTAGACGGTTACGTCAAATCCCAAGTAACTCATGGCTGAAAGGGTTTGTTAAACAATTGCTGAGTATCAATATGTAAGTCGGAAACCTCAATTTATACTCCTTAGGACCAGGTTTTTAGCAATGTTTAACAAACATAGGTCTAAAGGAAAAAACCAAACCAAACCAAACCAAACCAAACCAAGTGGACTGACTCCAGAGAGTACATTTCATTACCCAAATGCCACGGTTTGCTCTGTCAGGTCGAGCTGTGAGGGGCAAGGAGGACGAGGAGGACAGGCAGCACAGGCAGCACAGGCAGCTCGGGCTGGGCCAGGTTAGACCAGCACTTTCCCTTTCTCTGCTTCCCCTCCTTTGACAGTCTTCTTATCACCAGCCTATTTTTAAAACCACTGAGAATTTCTCACCATTACCAACCCCAGCACCACAGGTGAAAAAACGTTTGGATACGACGGCTTCTTTTCTTAACTGGCAGTCACGCGGCAATTCCGTTTTTGCTCAGCGTCTTCTGGCCGCTCTTGAGGATTTAATTCACGTTCTCAATCACTCTCGCTTTCGTCCTCCTCTGAAGTTGTGTTACTGTTTTCAACCATCTCTGTCACTTTGTAGGACAGGTTTTTAGAATTTACAACTAAAAGAGTTAGATAGTATAAAAAATATGTTAAGTGTAGACGAATGAGCAAATCTTTTCCCCCCCATTACTTTGACCTACGCAGAAAAAGTCCCCTGGGTTCCAGCTCTATCTACCTTGCAACTTATTTTATATTTTCATTATTTTAGGCAAGAAATGAGCAGGTAAAATTTGTCTGCTTATAAATAAATTATTCTCCTATGAAGAACATCTGTAAAAGTGTTATCACAAGGTGTGTTTATAACCAAGCATTGGTAAGTACTCAAACCAGAATATTTAGCACCAAGACCAACCACAAAGAGAAAACTAATTTCTAAGGGCTTTATATTAACAGCCCATTCCACAAAAGCTGAATCCCTCAGTCAGCCGAAGGAGTGACTATGTTCCCCCAGGGCCCCAGGACCTACTGCCCCTCTAGGGAGTGGGTGCTCTGCACCTTACCCTTGGAGAAGTGGCTGTCCTCTTCACATTCTTCCCAGTGATCAAAATCAAAAGTCACATTAGGATTCTGTTCAATATAACAGTTTACATTAAGTGAGTGAATATGACACACCCAGGGTGTTCAGCCCAGCCAGCTACAGTTTGTTCCAACTCACCCTCTGTTTGAGTAAGCGACACCAAGATTCTCTTCTCTCTTTTGCAAGAGTGATTACAGGTTCATCATTTTTAATTATGCATCTGCAGTCATCTTTTATTATGTTAGCCTGTAGCTCCATATCAGCCAAGTAAAATTTGTCTCCCACCCAGGCACTGGGATTTATAAAAAGAAATAAAGTCAGCCTTTTAATCTATTTATTTAAAGTAGAAATTATTTCTATTTTACTTTATAAGATATATATAAACCTACCTGAAGATGACTCTATCTCTAAAATATTTACATTTGTAATCTTTTATATTCCTTAGTCTTATCTTTAAGATGATGGCATCATCTTTTTGGAACCACTTTATTTGTGGGTGGAAGCTAGAAGGAAGAAAAACACTTGCACGCTCATCAGTACTCATTCACTGGTTAAGGGAAGTAGACTCCCCCAAAATGGGTAGACATACCTTTTCAGATGTGGCTGTGTAGTTTTTCTAATGGAAGCATCTCCAGTGTTTTCAGATAACATTTCTGTACAAATCAAAGTCAAATTTTCCTATAGGTTATTTATATGTAACTCCATGACATACACACATAGATATACATTTTTGCACCTTATGCAACTTTTTTTTTATGTTTCTATTTTTTAACAGACAGGGTCTCACTCTGTTGCCCAGGCAGCCGTGCAGTGGCACGATCATAGCTCACTGTAACCTCAAACTCCTGGGCTCAAGAGATTCTCCTGCCTCAGCCTCCTGAGTAGCTGGGACAACAAGCCTGAACCACCATGCCCAAGTAATTTTTAAATTTTTTGTGGAGACAGGGTCTTGCTATGTTGCCCAGGCTGGTCTTGAACTCTTAGCTTCAAGCAATCCTCCCACCTCGGCCTCCCAAAGTGCTGAGATTACAGGGATGAGCCACCACGTCTGGCCCTTATGCAACTTTTAGATGAGGAATCACTTACATAAGAGTATTAAGTTTCATGGTAACCCAAGTATCCAGTTGTGAAGAATAATTAGAAAAAATTAAAACGAACATCACTTAGTAAAACATAATATTTTAAAATAAAACAGCCTTTGACAAATATTAGAATTAAATGATCCAGGAAAGTAAAGTTACTTTTTTGAGAGGAACCCCATTACAATTGCTGACCATAGGATACAAAGGCTCAGGCTTCTTTGGTGCTACCTTAACCTGTCAGGAACCCACTAAAGATGACTTCCAGAATAGCAGCCAGTATGTACAAGGAACCAGTGCCGAACATGACATTTTCTAAAACAATGCAATTTATACTTCTCAACCTGAAACATTTGAAGCTTCCATCCAAAAACTTGAACAAGCATGTTCATAGTAGCTTGAATCACAATAGCCCAAAACAGAAAACAACCAATAGGCAAAAAGATAAATAAATTGTGGTATATTAATATTATAGAATACAGCTTGCCAATAAAAAAATTACATTGAAAGAAGCCACAGAGTATATACTATATACTTCCCAATTCAGCAAAACTAATGGTGACAGAAATCACAATAGTGGTCACTCGGGAGGGATCTAGACAGGAGACTGCTGGGGTTCTGGAAACGTTCAATAGCTTGATCTGGGTGTGGTTAACAGACACACACACATAAAAACTCTGATGAGCTGTTCACTTAAGATAAGTGCACTTCACTGGATATACATCATACCTCAAATAAAAAAAAGAAAACAGTTGCAGAAAACAAACATTGGAAGCTGAACTGTCAAAAATAGGAACAGCTAGATAATATTAGTTTATGTCACCTTCTCTATATTTCATCTAAAAGTGGAAAATCTAAACATTAAAAAATACCCAAACACTAGTGATTGAAGTTAACCACCTTTTAAATAACAAGTACCAACCAGGCTTTTGCTTTTCTGAGTTCGTCTTGGGGTCAGCCCCTCTTTCTGCAACCCTGTTCTCTTGCTGTGTGCTCTGCAGACGAGTGGCATCTTTTACTGATGGAGGTGTCCTAGACAGGATAGGCAGAGATTAACTCCGGGACATCAGGCGACACTCAGGCAACATGTGGCTCTCTACAGGAACCTCCCCCGGAAGAGCAAGGCGGGCAGTAAATGACTGTGAAGTGCTTGTTACCCTGGAGTCAGACCCACGATGACCTGGGCAGGGCCAGCCAGCTCTGCTCCCTGCTGTGCCCCTTGCATCAAGCACATGACTGGTATATATCACCAAAGAAAGGCATTAACTCATTTACCAAAATAATTTTCCTTCCAAATTCACTGAGCTGTGAGAATAACAACTTACACTGCTACCCACTTCAAACAGGGTAAAAGGGCAGAAAGTGAAAAGCCAGTTTTCCTTCCTCCCCCGCCCCAGTCTCAGGCCATCTTCCCAGAGACCATCCCTGTTACCGGTTTGGTTCTGCTTCTAGAAGTATTCTTTGCATAAAAAAGAAAATATTGCCATCTATATGTTTCTATCTAAAACACACACACACACACACACACACACACATTTAAAGACATGGAAACCTACCAAATTTCTTTGTTTTCTTAAACTGAATAACTAGCTAGAGTTACTTCCTGTCAGTGCATAGAGGGCTGCCTCATTCTTTTAAAATTTTTAAACTGTATTATTCTTTTGGTTCTTTGAATAAGTAACCATTTGCACGGTTCAATATTTGAAAGTAAGTAATGAGGTCTGTACAGTGAAAAACCTCTCCCTCACACCTGCTCCCTCAGCCCCCAGCTCCCCTCCTCCTGGCAATGTAATTTGTCTTTTGTGTATTCTTTAGAAATCACTCAAGCCTAAATGAGCAAGCCTATACAAACACATGCATGGACACACACACACCTGTGAGGAGGGAGTGTGTGTGTGTCTCCAAGGACTTCTGAGGGCCACATATGAAGCCTGTGGCACAGCACACCCCAGATGGCAGGGGCAGTGCACCAGGCCCAGCCACCACGCAGGGACCCCTCCACGGCCTCGCCCTCCTCACCCTGGTGTGGTCACCCACTCTCTCCTCTCGGCACCACCCTCCTTCCCTGGATCCTCCTCTGCCAGGCCTGTTCCTCCTCACACACTTACCAAGTTTTCACTCTCCCCAAATGCCACCAAACCAAGAGCCTTCCGCAGCTTCTTCCAGAGCTTTAGGCTTACGCTTTCAATAACCTGAAAACTTAACATGTCCAAAGCCAAACTCAGTAGTTTCTTTTCCTCTCCAATAAGCTGCTCTCTGGGAAACATCTGTAACTGCAGAACCACACTCCCCTACCTCTGCCAGTCACTAAGTCCTGTTGGTGGCTTCTAGATCTGTCTGTACTCTTCTCCAACCTGCTGTAGGAATGGTGCCATCTTCCTTATTTCTGATCCAGATTATTGCCAGCGCCTCCCATCCATCTCACCATGTACTGGCTCTTCCCAACCAAATATGCTATTTATTCAGTTGTGCTTTAGAAATGTGCAACTTGACCACTGAGGTCTTCTACATCTAGCTGCAAACCTCCTTTCTACCAAACTCTACCACTTACCTTTTACTCTAATTTGTCCCAAACTCACCCCATCTTCTTATCCTTTCTCAAAAGGCTGCTTCTCCACAGCCTTATACTCCCAGCTCCCTCTCCACCTGTCAAAATCTCTCCCATTCTCTAAGAGCTATATGAAACTGAGTCTCTTCTTTTGGGCAGACTCCCTCTGTAGAATCTCGCAGTACTCTGCACCTCTCCCTGTCCTGTGTTCACGACCACGTGTGTGTTGTACTCCCTGCTCCATGACAAGATCCCCGTGTGGAAAGGGACCACGTGGAGCCTCTGCACAGGGCTGGGCTCACCAGCAGTGTGCTTCCCTTAAGTGACTAAGCCTTGTTTTGATTAAACCTACTAAACTGTAATGACATCATTTCTAAAAGAATATCTTATAAGTATGAAAAAATTGTTGTTTCCTGAAAGTGTGTGTAAACCAACTTGTATCCTAACCCCACTGATACCTAATTTTATTAAGACAGAAAACTAAAAAACTTTAGACTATAAACTATTTTCACATTTGCCACATTCTTTTAAATCCCCCTACTTTCAGCTGCACCTTAGGACTCATCCAAGGTCGCCTGTGACCACTAAGTCCCATGGTCAGTCCTCAGTCCTCATTCGCTTGGCCTGTCGGCAGGCCTGGCTGAGCTGATCACTCAGCTGGGACGCTCCGCTGTCTGCCTCCAGACACCCTCTCCCAGGCTTCCCCAGCCTGCTGGCTAGGGCTCCTCTGAGACGTCCCCACACCTCCCCACTGGAAGCCCCAGGGCTCATCCTTAGACCTTTGCACTCACTCTTCTGGGGCTCTTGTGGTCTCGGGCTTTAGACAGTAAGTATCTGCTACCAGGCTCTGTGCAGCCACTCTCACTACAGAGCCAGCATGCTTGCAATCTCACCAGCTCTAGCTTCAGAAGCCAGAGACTTCTCACCACCTCCACAAAGCCATCATCACCCCATCATAAGCTCTCGGCACAGCCTTGGTACCCTCCCCCACTTCAGTCTAATTCTCAACAAGGCAGCCAAGAATCATCTTTTATTCAAGTCATTCCTCTGCTCAACACCCTCTCATGGAGCCCATCTCCTTAGAGTGAGGGTCCATTTCTTGCAATGGCCACAGGCCTGGCAAGATCTGGCCCCAGGTCTCCTCCGACCTCCACATCTACAGATCTCCCTCATTTGCTCCTCCCATCACAGTACCTTCCTCCCTGTTCCTGTAACTCACTGACCAGGCCTTCCCTCTGCCCACAGAGCCTTCTCCCAGGCAGGCCACTGCATGGATCATGCCTCGCCTGGGTGTCTTTGCTCAGTTTCTCCCTCGGCCCCCCAGCTTCCTTCCTGCTTGAATTTGCCCCACCTCCTATATCACCACCTGACTTGCTGTGTATTTTCTTACCTGTTTGTTCATCACCTCTCTCCACTAAAATGTAAGCCCCTTGAAGGGATGGTTTTTCATGTTTTGTTTACCATGTATTCCCAGGAGACACACAATAAATATATATTGTCTGAATGAATTAATTTTAAAATTTAAAAGTAACTTCAATCTAAAGTTTATCTGTCAATAGGTCAACTGAAACAAAGACTGAAGAAACAGTCCAGCATCTTGCTATGAACACACTTGCAGAGCAAAACGGTGGACCAGGAAGCTCTGAGTGCCCCCATTTCCCCACAGAAACATGGAAAAACAACCAGAAGCTGCCTGAACCAACTGTAGGTACCCTGGAAAACAGTCAAAGGTTTACAGCAAGAATACAAATGCATGAGCAAGAGAAAGCCATTTTCAAAACAATAGGAAAGCTTTGTGGCCTTCCTGACTCACCCAGGCCCAACCCCTCGCCTGGCGGTCAGGTCTTGCGCAGGCAGCAGCCTGGTTCCTGTCCCCTTACCCTGTAGGGAGCAGAGCAGACTTTATTTGCACATTATTGTGTGCTGGTCGAGCCTGTCTGGGGGATACCTGGAGAGTAGAACTCAGAGTGTAGGCCACAGGCAGGAAAAGTGGCAGGCACAACTCATAAAAGTGACCAGGCACTACGGACCCACAGACGCCTGGGTAAGCCAGGCTTGGAGAAGACGCTGGTATGAGAGTCTTTAGGAAATCAAGATGTTCAAAAGCAGTCGTACACACAGGGGAATGTAGAAAGCCAGGCGCATGCAGAGGCAAGATGTGTGCTCCAGCTACGCCTCAGCGATCACATTCCATCAGAAACACACTCGCAAGCGCACCGAGACGCGTGGGAGAATACGCAAAGCGCCACTACTGAAGCCCCCAAAACTGGAAATTTCCCCCGCCGGTAGAATGGGGAAACAAATTGTGGTATATTCATACAAAAGAACATTATGCAGTGATGAGAATTTAATATACAGCTACATGCACAATATGGATAAATTTCATAAACAATGCTGAGTTAAAGAAGCTAGACCCAAAAGAGATACGCTGCACGATTCTATGCAGACAGAGTACAAAACCAGGGAAAACCCATCTATGCTTCTCTATGTCAGGAGAATGGCTCTTCTTGGGGAGGGGCAGTGAGGAGAGGGAAGAAGAGGCTCTGAGTTAGCTCTGTTTCTCGATCTGGGGCTGGTGACGCAAGTGTGCTTAGGAAACCCATCCAATTGTACACTTCTAATGTGTGCATGTTTCTGTATGTGTGCTATTTGTCAATAAAAAGTTAACAAAAATCCTTTGTGTAAGACATACAGGTGAAATAACATATTTGAGGTTTATCATATTCCACCAAAAACAAGAGTGTGGGCTGGGATATGGATAAAACAAGGTTCCCCAAATCTTGGTAATTATTAAAGCTGAGTGATGGGCACATGGAGGCTCATTAAACTATTCTACTTTCTTAAAAAATGTCCTTAACACTTGCGCGTTGTATTTCCACAGAACAGCTCTTCTAAAAGGGAAAGAGAAATCCACTTACGGAGTGTGGCTTAGGCTTTCTTCAAAAGCTGGCGTTTTAGCTCCTTCGTATAATTTTTTCAGTTGTTCTATATGTTCTGAATTATCAATGCCCATTCCCATTGACAAAATTTCAGTTCGAACATTATAATCAATGATAGAAGTTTTCAAATTTGAAAGGTTTATAATATGCACCTTGAATCAAAGAAAAATATAGCATTTGCAGGAATCACTCTTTGAATTTTAAATGAATCTCAGATATTCTCACATGGCCTCTTGAGCTCTCTCTGTGATGTTTGATGCACTCTGGCACCAGCCACAATGTGCGAAGGCTTCCCATTGCAGCATCTGGATCATTTCATAACTGAGGCTGCACCAGAATTTTCCAAAGCCCAGCCCCACACCCCAGAAATACGATCAGGTGTGGGGTGGGGCCAAGATCGAATCCTGGGATTAAAAATCCCTAGTCAAGACCAATGTGTAACGCTGTAACCAGACTCAAAATTCTTATATTTTCCTGATTCTTCCTCAACTACCTTTATCTCTATTAACAAGGAGAATCCCAAGGCTCAGAGTCCTCGTGTGCCCAGAAACGGCTATGCCAAGGCTCTGCATTCTGTGTTCTGGATCATTTCTTCCAGTTGTCTTTTCTGCAACCAAAACATTCCCATCCATTTTAATTTATACAAAATTAAGTAAAACATGAAAATCTGCAACAGTCTGATTCTTGCTGATGGGGGGTGTGGACTCACGGCTGAGTGTCTCTTCCACAGTGGGGGGAGGGTGGGCCAGGCTGGCACTGGCTGGGCACTTTCCTAAGAGAACCCTGGGAACATGTCCCCAACTGGGAATGTGTCCCCAACTAGGAACATGCCGAGGGCCTTTCTCCACTCAAACTGGGATGGAGCAGGTCTGGGTGGAGAAGGGAAATGTGGGGGTCTATTTCCCCTCCAGCATGCCCGTGGACACTGTAATACACTTTGCAGCTGTTGGAAACATATTTGCCAGGTGGGTTTTCTTTTTTGCTTCATTCTCTCAGCTATAGTTTTAAAAATCCCTGCTTAATAAAGTTTCTATTTATTTTCCAATAAAGAACAACTACAATACTGTTACATCAACTAAGATCCCCAAATCTCTTCATTTACCTGCATTGGTCATCTATTTTTTCTCTTCTAAAAATGATTTTCTCCTCTTACTCTTAAATCTTATACCCAAACTCCTCTTTTAACACATTAAAAATAACTTTCAGCAAAACAGTTTTTATAAACTGAATTCCTTTAAGTCTTATAAGTAATCATAATAATTAAGATTTAAGTCTAATTCAGCACAACTTTGAATTAAACAGTACAGTTCTTAGAGCATAAGCAGAGAGGGGTGGTGCCAGCATCAGTGGAGGTACAGATGCTTATCTTGTACTCATCCCTACCCTCCCCCCCAACCCCAAACCCCAATCAGCTCCAAGCGCAGGAGGCTTTGTCTGCTTTGTTCACAGATGGAACCTAAGGGCCCAGTACTGGTCCTAGCTCATGACAGTGCTCAATAACTACGTGGTGAATGAACGAGGCAGAAACTGTGAACATAACAGCACCTATCTTTGAATGCCCAAGGACTGGAATCGTCAACATTACTAACCATGTCTCAGGTCTTTAGCATAATTTACAAACTAGAAAAGACAGGGGCTGTCGCAGCAGTCACTGACCCGGGGCCTCTCAAATGTTGTGGACAGTGGATTGTGAAGGCAATTTCATGCTTCACAATCAACACTTAAAAAAGAGAAATAGAATAGAACTTAAATCTTAGAGAATGTCACATGTAGTAAGGAGAGCCTCATGAAACTTTTGTTCAGCTGTCCGTGTGTGAGTGCAGGTGCATCATATACACAAATGCGTGTGTGCACTGGGTTACAATGTAAAATACTCCCCTAAACAAAAGCTAAACCCACAACCAAATCCATGACCCAAATAACATGACAAACACCTCTCCCTAACAGAGAGCCCCAAATAAGCGTCTGTTTCTGTGAAGCAGTTATTCAAGTAACAGGTTAGAATAATTTGAATAATTTTAGGAGACCATTCAAACAGAGATTTCTTTTTAAGAAAACTGCACACCTACCATTGGATCAATCCAAATTGTATTTCCCAAAGCCAATATCACTTTTGCATCATGCAATTTTCCAACAATTTTATGATGAATGTACCTAGTAACCTGGAAAAAAAAAGCACTTAAATTTTTTATCTGAGGCTTTAATAAAATACCTTATTCAGTATATGTTGTATAGTTTGCAAAATATTCCATGCATTTCATTTGAGTCTCACAGCAACCCTATGAGGTTACAGAGGTGATCACCCTCCTTTCATCGATGAGGCTAACAGTAGAGTTTAACAAGGACAGATGCAGAAAGGTGTGGGAACTTGCCCAAGGTTTCTCCCTAGTAAGTCCTAAGAACAGGCAAGGGTTCATGCCTCTGGACTCCTAATACTGCATGTTTCCCACTGTGGACATGTGTACCCCATATCTCCTCTGTCAACTATCAATCTGTCTTTAAAGCATGGATGTTTATTTCTTTAAAAGCTCAATAAGAGTGAAGTGAAAGTTGTTCCTGCTGCTCCAGAGGATGTCAGAGCGACAAAGCTGCTCTGCAACCAGTGACACTGGAATTGAAGGGCTCTGGTCTTTTGTGTCCTCTTTCCCGGCTGTTTTCCTCTCAAGCAGGGCCACAACAGATAAGACCTGTCTGAGCAATCTTTCACGCACACGTTAACACCATAAAGCAGAAGAGGAGGGGACTGGCCCATCATCATTAGATTGTTTCCATCCGCCTTGAACTTTGTAAATGAATTTGGAAAAATACATACAAGAGAACTTTCCCCCTTTTCTATAGAAGGCTGCTCTTCAAGAAATACTTGTGGTCAATAATGTTTATAGACAACATGTTTCTTGAGGATAAGGACCATAACTTTCTTGCTGATGGCTACATCCCCAGAACCCAGCAAGGCCCCAGCACACAGTGAACACTCAGTAAATACTTATAACAAAAAAAGGAAAATGATTGCTATTTGATAAACACTATTTCTACCAAACTTGCAACAGTAAGGTTGTGTATTTATACTGTATCATGGAAACATTCACTTGTTTATTTCCTGGATAATGTTTATCCTTGTTTTTATAATTTTATTTTTAAAAATTTTATGTTTGAATCTAGTTTGTACAACCTTGTTTATAACCCAAATTGTTCTTTACTTTGCCAAAAGCAATGGCTTATTTCATATCCTATTCATCATAAGCAAAATTTAACCTTCCCTTGGAGAAACAGGAGCATCATTATGAACACAGCTCATGCTCCAGGGATGAGCAGGACTGTGTGTGTCAGGTCTCTGCCTGGTGAGCAAGGGCTGGGCCTTTCCATTCCACCTTCGACAGCCACATGAGCCCACAGTGGACCACTCTGCTGTGCCCTGTGCCTTAGCATAGATAGTTTTCTTTGCTTTCAGCTGCCCTATCCATTCCACTTGGTGACATCCTAGTTATCACACAAAGCCCAGAGGAAATGTCCCTTCCTTTGAAAGCTTTTCTGGCCTCCATCTCTCCTTCTCTGCCCATCCTCCCAACCCCAATGGAGTCACCTGGCTTCTCCAGAGAGCATCCATCACCTATGTTCCCTCTTTGACTGGGGTATCTATTTTCGTAGGTGCTTACATTGTTTGTTCTGCTTAAGCTGACAGGTAATTTATCTTATCATGATCCCTATTTTATACCAATTCTAAGACTGTAAACACTAAGGATAATGATGGCAACAATTACAAGGATACAGAGCACCTCTCTGAGGGTTCACAGCTGGGTTCTATGCACAGTGGCAGTTAGTACACTCCTGCACCAGCAAGGATCTAAGCAGACTGCACTGCAACAGCCTAGGAACATGAAGCACTTTGCCCAAACTCAATACTCTAAGTTCAGACAAAGCCTCAATTCTGTGTATATTCTGGGTTAAATATATTCTAAAAGTCAAAAAAACATAAAAAGCTAAAATAACTCACCTTTGGATTCCATTCAATCTCATTGTCAGCAGGTTTCACTCTACAAACAATGAACTCCACAGCTTGTGGTGGAAGAGTGTGGAAATGTTCCGGGAGATGTAACAGTTGGTCTCTTGCAATGAGTCCAGTCCTGCCTTCATCTATGAACTTTACAAGGACATTATCCAGGGCCCAAGTGTCTTCTTTTTGGCTCATCTCTAGCACCTGAACCCTGGAGAACAATGGTGGCATCATTTTAACACAGAGATTCCAAAAAGGGAATAATCTTTGCCTCTTACCATTAAATGGAAAACACACAAAAAGACTCAACTGCATAGTTTTACTCTATACTAGAAATAAAAAACCAAGGCCTTCAAAAGCCTTAGTGGTGGATTAAAGTATATATAAGTATAAAAATACATAGCACTATTGAATACTAAGTATACAATACAACTTAGAGATTTATATACTAATAAATCTCTTTCTCTGATTTAGCACAGTAAATTAAAGTTTCAAAGTTTCTGAATCAAGGCTATCACCAAGTAGCACCAGGTGGATTCAAGGGAAGTGGGTGCAAACAAACACATGAATCAGACAGACTGAATTGGAACACTGACTATGCCACTTATTGAGCTAACCTTAGACAAGTTACATAACATCACTAAGGCTCAGTTTGTTTACCTGTAAAATGGGAATGATGCCCATTTTATAGGAACTTGGCAAGAATTAAGTGAGGTTAAAGACGTATGTATATGTCACACACAGTGACAGCTCAGTAAATGTCTGCAGTTACACTGTCATTGTACTCTGTGCTCAGGAGCCTGGGGTGGAGCTTCACATGTAGAACCGTACCAGGCATCTGGAGGAACACCACCCTCCTGGGAGGCAGCCAGGTTCATGTACACATATTCAGTCAAATGGACAGAGGTGAAAATAGGAATTCAATACCATTTAAAGTCACCTTATGCTACACAACTTTAGAGATGAAATAAACAGATATTTTACCTGTGAAAAAGTGTTTTTTCTGATAATCCATACAATCCAAATTTTTCCACCTTCTCAACAGTTGTTTCATTAGTGGAATCCTTAAAATACTCATTCATTTCAGCATTAAGAGTTGCGTAAAGATCCATATGTTTATCAATTATACGACCAAAGTAATTTGTTGCATTCAAAATATAAAAAGGTATTATCTGAAACATACATAGTAAACATATCCAGAAAATAAACAATCTAAGCCAAAGATATACACATTCCCTGTATCTGCAGAAATCAGCGCCTAACCTAAGGACCCAAAGCATACAAATAGGAATTTAAAAATAAACTAGAAAACTGGCCAAAAAACAAAACAAAGCAAAACAAATACCTTACCATATTCACAAATAATTATAGTTTCACTTTAAATCTAATGGACAATTTTTTTTGCAAATTTCATTATTTTAAAACTTCAGTATTAGGTATAAATGTTCCTTTCTTTACTTTTATAAAAAGCTACGCTTTTATAAAAATTCTTCTTAAAATAGCACTGCTATCTCTTTAGCTCCTTCTGATCTTTTTTCATGTAAAAAGAAGCATTTTATTAAGAGCCTACTTATACCACCAACTACCAGAGATACAGAGATGAAACCATGTCCTACAGGGACCCTCAGTAACCCAGGAGTAGATAGATATGCCACAGCTTGTGTATGGTCAAGAAGACAACTATTCACAGGCCGGGGCATGCAGGGTTATGTGTGTGCAAGGCGGAATGTTAGCGTGCAGAGAGCAGAAACAATCTGCATCAAGCAGGGAGCCCTGGCTGCCCCAAGCAGATGCCAGGAGTGCAAAGTAGTCACCTAAGGGATGGGGGTGAGGGCCAGGCTGACAAGAGCTACATGGAACCAGTGTCTATGCCTGTCCAGGAAGAAGCAGAGGGAAGCAAAAGAGCCATCTGATAGACCTAAGACAGAGGGCTCCCAAAGAGGCAAAGGGTATTTACTGCAAACACACTGGCCAACGCGACAACAGCTGAACTGAAAGGCGTTCCCCCGCTCGAACAGTGGGTGAAGGCTGGAGCCCTGATGAAATCTCCAAACTGTCCCACCAGGGGCAAGAGAGATGAAGGAAGAGAAGGGCCAGATAAGAAAGGGAACATTGTCACCCTATTTTTTTTATTTCAAAGTATTATGGGGGTACAAATGTTTTTGGTTACATGGATTGCTTTTATAATGCTCGAGTCAGGGTTAAAAGTGTGCCTGTCACCCAGATAGTGTTCATTGTACCCATTACCTATTTATTTTTTACACAACACATAAACAACAGAAATGGGAACTCTGTGAAATCAGAAAAGTTACCCTGACCCATATCTCCTAAAATTTAAGGAAAACAAATTTTATCTAAAAATAAGCAATAGCAAAGTTTCAAGGTAAAATCCCATATTAAGTCATAATAAAATAACAAAATAAACAATAAGATATACAATAATACATAGATTAAAATACAATAAAAAGAGAATAAAGCACAGAATAACAGTCCCTACAGACAATGAAAGCCATTAGAAAGATGTATCCGCAAAACAGATCAAAACTGTAACCTTCAATTTCAAAACAAGCGACTTTTAGCTTGTTATTTAAGAAAATGATACATGTATAAAAGAATAACATAAATCAGAACTAGAAAAACTTAGAAATGAGGTAATATAACTTGGGAAAGAATTAGAAATTGAAGAAAAAAATTGCAATAATGAAAAATATAGTGGGTTGAATGGTAGTTCCAACAAAAGACAGGTCAACATTCTAATTCCCAAGGTCACTGTGACTGTGACCTGATGTGAAAGAAGGGTCTTTGCAGATGTAATTTAGTATCTCCAGATGAGGTGGGGCCTCCATCCAATGGTAAGTGTCCTTCATAAGGGACACAGGAGAAAGCGCTGTGAAGATGCAGGCAGGGATTAGAGTGCTGTGGCTGCAAGCTAAGACATACCGCGGAATCCCGGGAGCTAACACAAGCTGGAAGAGGCCAGGACTAGATCGTCCTCTAGAGGCTTTGGAGGGAGCACAGCCCTGCTGACACTCTGATTTCTGACTCTGGCCTCCAGAACCATGAGAGGATAAATGTGGGTTGTTTTAAGTTTTTAAGTCACCAACTGTAGTAATTGTTATAGCAGCCCTAGGAAACTAACACAATAGAAAATGCCTTAAGGGAAAGAGGTGAAAAGGAGAAAAATTTTCTACTCAAAAAGAAATGAAGAAATTAATAAAAAGGATTTGAAAGAAGATGACAAACTCTTAACTCAGCAATTCTACCTGTATCTTAGAATTTTCCTCAAAGGAATAATCACAGATGTCTTGAAAAGATTCATGTAATCATTGCATTATTTTTAATAGCCTCCAAATGGAAACAATTTTTTCTGAAAAAATAACTGAAGAAAATCCCTAAATTGTCATCCATTTACCAAATTTGATCTTGGTTTTATAAATAAACTGGGGCCCTGAAATAAGGCACCTTATAAGACACCTACTGTCAGATTAATGGTGGTACATTAATATTGACCACTCGAAGTCATAATTATATTCTACATACTAATGTAGCTTAAAAATAATAAAACATGTCCATTAAAATGACCACTAATCATGGGACAAAAGGATCTTTAACAGAACTTACTTTAATGTATCCAAACATTGGTAGAGCTTGGGTGGATAATTTCCTTGGCATGTCCATTTCTGGATTAATATGGTGTCGGTCAGGACAGATTCTTTTGTCTCTGAAAAAAAAAAACAACTAGATTTTAAAACCAGAAAAACAATTGTTAACATGGATTTTTAAGCATTCTTCAGAAAATTAATCTGCAACTTAGAGAACTTTTATTCCAAGTACCCTACAAGTAAAGTAACCATATTAAATACTTCAGATGACACTAGCAATATATAAGTAAGTGGAACAGGGTTCTAAAATTTAACAAACACTGAATAAACCTAGAGTTACTTCATTATTTCTTTAGACAGTCTTAAATGTATTATGTAAATGAAAATATACTTCCAAAATAAAAACTCTGAATCAAAAACACATCACCATAACCCACAGTAAAGGCCAATTAACCTCTAAACCAGAAGCCATTCCTTAACTATAATGCTATTTCCAAACTGAGAAATAGCTGAAGTTGTAGTTTTAAAAGTCAATATTCCTTTTAAAGGCATAAAGAGAAATGCTGCTAACAACATGTTTAATGTACTATTATTCAAAAAAGTTAATGTCAACAGTTATCTTAAAATTAAATTCAATCCAGTAGATATGTATCAGACTCCTATGCCCCAGCCATCCACGTATCAAGTAGTGGCATCAAGTCTGGATCAAGCGAGGGGCCCTCGTGACTGTTAAGCTATTCATGTTTTACAATTTTTTTTAATTTTTAAAGTTATTTTTTATTTTTTTAGAGATGGGGTCTTGCTATGTTGCCCAGGCTGGCCTTGAATTCCTGAGCTCAAGAGATTCTCCCACCTTAGCCTCCCAAATAGTTGTGACTATAGGCATGTGCCACCATGCTAAGCCATGCTCTCCAAATTGATCTATAGAATCAATGCAGTCCCTATCAAAATTCTGGCAGGGTTTTTGAAGAAACTGACAAGCCTATTCTAAAACTTGTATAAGGATAGACTAATAGGCGAATGGAAAGAACAGAGTCCAGAAATGAACCACACATACTATCACCTGGTTTATGTCAAAGGCACTAATTCAGTAAGAACAGCATGATGATTAAAATAAATGATGCTGGAGCAAATGATTACCCATATGGAAAAAGCAAACCTTGCTCCGTATCTCACACTATACATACAAATTAATTCAATATGGATTACGGGTCTAAATGTGAAAGCTAATATTATAAAGCTTCTAGAAAAAAATGTAGGAGAATGTCTTCATGACCTTGAGATAGGCAAATATTTCTTACACACATAAAAATAACCATAAAATACTTCATCAAAATTAAAAATGTCTGTTCACCAAAAGACTATTAAAAGAGTGAAAAGGTAAGCCACAGACTGGTAGAAGATATTCTCAATGCATATATCGGATAAAGCACTTATACCTAGAATAGATAAATTGCTTCCACAAATCAATAAGTAAAAGATAAACACCCCAATTTTCCTTTCCCTTTTTAAGACAGGGTCTCGCTTTGTTATTCAGCCTGGAGTGCAGTGGCATGATCATGGCTCACTTCAAACTCAAATTCCTGGGCTCAAGCCATCCTCCTGCCTCAGCCTCCCAAGTAGCTGGGAGTACAGGTTTGAGCCATGATGCCCAGCGAATTTTTGTACTTTTAGTAGAGATGGGGTCTCACTCTTGCTCAGGCTGGTCTTAAACTCCCGGGCTCAAGCGATCCTCCCGCCTCAGCTTCTCAGAGCGCTAGGATTACAGGTGTGAGCCATGCCTGGCCCACCAAGCTGATTTTTAAAAATTTTTTGTAGAGACAGGGTCTTGCTATGTTGCCCAGGCTGGTCTTGGAACTCCTGGCCTGAAGCAATCCTCCTGCCCTGGCCTCCCAAAGTGCTGGAATTACAGGTGTGAGCCACTGTGCCCGGCCTCACCTCCATTTTTAAAATGGGCAAAAGACCTGAACAGGCACTTCACAAAAAGAAGATGGCCAAACGTCCCACAAGCATATGAAAAGATATTCAACATCATTAGCCATTAGGGAAATGCGAATTAAAATCACAATGGTTTACCACTACACCCTCACAAATACTAAGTGTTGGTGATGACATGGAGCAACTCAAACTCCCTCATACAGTACTGACAGGATCATAAAATAGTCAACCACTTTGGAAGAGTAAATATGTGCCTACCCCATGACCTAGCAATTCCACTCTTGAGAACATACCCAAGAGAAATGGGCTCATATTTCCACAAAAAGACATACACAAGAGTGTTCACAGCAGCTTCATACATAATAGCCCCAAACTGGAAACAACCCACAGACCCATCAACAGGAGAATGGAAACACATTGTGACATATTCATACAATGGACTATGGAGTCACAAAATAAATAAAATAAAATACGGATACACACAACATAGATTAGCGTCACAGATATCAGGTTGAGGGAAAGAAGCCAGACATGAAAAAGTACATACTACAATTCCATTTATATGAAGTTCAAAAACGAGCAAAGTTAATCAACGTTGACAGCCTTCCAGAGGGTGGTTACTTCCATGAAGGGCATGTCAGTAAGAGCACTGGGGGATGTCTGGGGTACTCTCTCAGAGCTGAAAGGTGGCTTGCATGGGTACATAACAATTCATCAAGTTGTAAACTTATCATCTGTGCACTTTACTGCATGTTATACCTCAATTTTTTTAAAAAAAGAACACTGCCTTACTTGCAAAATCCAAAAGCCTTAAGATATGGACAAAGAGGCCTTCTGGCTTTTTTATCTTCTTTGGCTTCCAGAACCCCTGCAGTAAACTCATACAGCTCAGTTGGAACTTTGGCATCTGCTCGCTCCAAGTAGCGCAGGACACCGACTGCATGGCTTGCATTTCTCTCCGTCAGCAGCAAGACAGATTTGGTTTTTTTATCTCCCTGTTCTGCAGGAGAACCCTTAAAACCAGAAGTGAATAAAGGAAGTAGATCATCCTTATTAGTCTAAATGAGGAAACTCTGTGGACTACAAATTCATCATTACACAGAAAATGCCAGTGAAATATCGAAGATAAATTAATCAAACCTGTTCAGTTAAATTCTGAAAATGATCTGACATGCAATACAGGCGTCCACCAAAAATTTTTGGTGAGGAAGGGAAGCTGAAGTGAATCACACATGTGGCATCGGTGACGGCCAAGAGTGGTACACAATCGTCAGTTAAGGCTGGAAAAAAGGATTCCAACAACTTCACATGAGCTGGAGTTTACTGCACTTACTTTAATGAGCAGTTCCAATAACCATACCGCAGTACATTTCTATGCTGAATTTTACTTTTTAGATGCAAAGAAACTTCTCATTTTTTTCCAAAAATGCTACAGCCCAGTGATTAAATTCCAGAGAAAAGTGGTCTCCCTTTTAGCTTGAAAAATGCTTCTTTCTATTACAAATCCAGGCTGCCCATATATTTTTCACTTATTTTACACATTTTGACTTTTATATCTCTAATATTAAATGTAGTGATCACTTACGACCACGTTTCACGTAGGCATACGAATATATATTCCTACATACATGTGATGGTGATCCTCACGCGAGAACTGCAGGGAGACTGTTTAGACTAACGGTTGCCACCTACTGACCTGAGAGCCCTGGGAGCACCTAGATTCACCTCAACATCAAAATCTTAGTGGAGCTTATTTTTCATTTTGAAATTAATATGACTAATAAGTTCTCAGTAAATCTGGAAATCATGAGAAATCTGTAGATGAGATATACAAATAAACTAAAGACATGATTCCTAGTAGCTCAGCCTTCACTAAATGTAAGTAGAAATTAAAACACTTACCTAATACAATGTGAGAGCCAGAACTTAACTTCTTCTTCCACTGTTCTAAAACACTTTTTAAGTTAAAAACCACTTCTTTATGCATTTTCAAGCAAAATATTGAACTGCTTTCTACTACCTAAAGATGAAACCAAACAGGCCAGTTCACAGTCAGGAACATAAGCTTGAAGGCAATTGTTCTATCAGTAATTATCAAACAAACCACTTTAAATTATCTGTGAGAGCATTACCCCCACTGATCTGGTAATTCTTGAGAATGAGATGATTGTAAAAAGTAAATATACTTCTAAAATTTTGCAGTTTGTATCTAAAAACTTGCTCAAGTGAAACAACATTTTGCTAGAACTATTTTCCTCCCTTTTTAAATAACACATACCTACTTGAAAATGTATACAGATGCATAAACATATACATCAGATATATGGTACTATTGTCAACAATGGCTTTCTAACTATACCTTCCAGCTCATTACTGCAGAAAGGTGGATGTACTACTGATTCTTTTATTTTGTATTATACAAAATATACTTCCACATTTTAGCATTAATATACACAAAATTAGATTAAATTGAATAAATCTTTAGTCAATTTATTTGGCTTTTCTGGCCACATGATAATGTCTTCTACTGTTGTTTTCTCAATCTTCATAAACAGAGGGTCCAGAAGATATTGGCATTTCTTTATGAATTGAATCTTTAATGCTCTGCCAAGACAAAACTGGCCCAGGCTGCTCCCCGTGCAGGGCACAGCTCCCATGGAGAGGCTGGTCCCACTGGCCTGGCCCCTGCCGCAGCACCAGGCCTCCTGCCTCAGCACCTTGCTGAGCAGACCCCACGTCCTCCTCTGACTGACGTTCAACTTGTAAAACTGTATCTCCCTGCCACATATTCAACTACTCTAGTAATTTTCTGATGACTCGAGATTCCACCACAGTTTAAACAGTGATAACATTTTTATATGTGGATGGGCTCACCTTAGACACTATTTCTGTTTCAGCTACCGAGCAGGTGAAGATCAAGGTCTTTTGCGCCTGACTTGGAATGAAATCAAGAGCTTGGAGTAAAGTAGAGGTTTTTTCACATTCTAGGCAAAGATGCACTACCTGGTAATGAAACACAGAAATAGTGTGATTTAAAAAATGTTCAAGGTGCTCCAGTTTCACTTTTCATAGATAAATTATGATTTTAATAGAAAAGAATGTTCAGGAAATCAATACAAATTTAAATATACAGTTACAAATTTGCATATGAAATCAAAGCTGTAACTGTTTAATATGAAGCCATGAAATAAGTTACTTGGTGTATTCATCAGCCCCCCATCATACACACACACACACACACACACACACACACACACACACACATCCCCCTCATTACCTGCTGGACGCTGCCATAGAGAGCAGCCTCTTCCATGGCTGTGATCACAATGTAGGGATCATTCATGAACTCTTTGATTAAATGTTCTATATGTTTGCTCCAATGAACTCCAACTGCAACAATCTGATGTGGTGCAGATTCCCTTTCTTCAACTTCAATATTTTTTTTAAAGTTATCTAATATAGCAAACATCTAAAAAATTAGTATAATTTAATTTTATTTTTATTTTGAAAGAGAATAAGAATTAGTGTGACAGAACATAAGCTGTAAGGGATTGTATATTTTGTTTTTATTTTCCAAGAATAAAAACAAAAGAAAAAAGTAAAAAGGAGAAAATGTTAAGTTTAAAACCAATAAACATCCTATAAATTCCACTATAAACAAAATTAAAGCACAAGCAACATCTTGGTAAATGTGAGTAACACAACTAACAAGGATTAACATGTTTGCATAAAAACTTCTAAAAGCTGATTAGAAAAAGATGATCCCACCAACAGAAAATAAGAAAAGGAAATATACAAGCAACTCATAGAAGAATGGATGCAAATGGTCAATATGAACTGTTCAACTTAACAAGTAATCAAGGAATTACAAATTAAGCTAATGAGATCCCACTGCTTGCCAATTAGACTAGAAGAGAAAGCTAGGCCAAAACTGCTACTGCCAGGAGTACAGGGAGCGTGACATGGGGGCACGTTGCTAATGGGAGTGTAAATTGGTCTATATTTTCAGAAAGGCAACTGTACAATGCAGTGTACCTGGATGTTAGTTTTGTAAATAAGAACCTGAGACTTTAGAGGAGTTCAGGAACCATGCACAGCCCCACACAGTCAGAAAGTAACAAAGCTTGGACTTGAACCTGGAGCCATCATCGCTCCCAAATGAATGCTGTTGGTCATCATATTACACTGCTTCCAACAAATGCCTTACAAGAATTCATAGTCTTTGATCCATTAATTCCCTTCCTAGGAATTTATCCTAAGGGAAACAGGTGCAAAAAAGATGCATGTTCTTTAGCCACACACATACACAAATTATGTTAAATATCCAAAAACAAGACAGTTTTAAAATAAATTATGTTATATCCATGCAATTCAATACCATACAGCCAGTAACAGTCATGCTGTAGAATAGGAAGTAATAATACTCACAACGCTGTTAACTGCAAAATGCAAGTTACAATATAGTACATAAAATATGCTCTTGATATGGTTAATTATATGCATCAACAATCACAGGGATTTTTTTTTTAAAAAGGAAGGAAATACTCTAAAATAGTACAAGTGATTCAATCTGAGAGAATGATTACGGATGGTGGCTTTTTTCAAGTGCTCTTCTATTTCTCAATTTTTCTAAAATAAAAACTATTGCTTTCATAATCAGAATAGTATTAATTAAATGTTCAGAAAATCTCCCCGGGAAAGAATTTTTACTCTCCAGAAAGAACTTTAACATTGGAAAGGAAATTTCAGGTAAACATTTTCTCTATTTAATTACAGAAGTTAAAGGGAAAATTAATTTTTTTAGATTAACCAATTTATATCCCAACTAGACACTTTTCCTGATGCCTTAAAGCAAGTAAGACTTTAATTACGTATATTCTGAAGAGTAGTGACATCTGAATGGATGCTATACTTACTTGTTCCTTAGCTTCAAATAATAATACTTCCACCTCATCCAAAATCAGGTGACAGAGTCTAAGAAATAACAAGCTTTGATACGTGAGAAGTCTCAGGAGGCTATGTGGTGTCGTAACAATCACGTCACCTACATTTTAAAGGAAAAAAACATTTTAGATTTTTCACAGGTTTTTCTAGCATTTCCTTTGCTAAGACTCCACACACTTCCTAGATGTGCCTTCTAACTAAACAAAAAGCTGTTTTTCACTCAGGTAAGTGAGGCAAGACTCCTACCAGAATAACCCTGTGATCTGACTAAATGCCTGGGCTCCACCAGGCTTTGTGCTCATGAAAGGCAGGGGAGGCTTCAGTCAACGCTGTGTGCCCAGTGCCTAACAAACAGTAAGTGTTCAATAAACAGTTGATAAATGAATGAAATCACAAAGTTTTTTCAGTGAAACAGATGCAAGTCAAGATCAAACCTTCATACTTGATACCCATCAGTAACTGACAGGTGAGGGCTGGACTAGTGACCACCAGCTGCATCATCACACAGCCATGTCACCTGTGGATCCCAGGCCCGCCTCGACAGGGTTCCACTGTCTGCTGTAGGAAAAACCAAACACCTTGGAAAGGATGCTTACACCCCCTCGGAAGCTTCATATTTTTGGCTTCATCTTTGTGGAGTCCGATTGTTAATAACGCAGGATGAAGAGGCCTGGAGGACATGCTATAGTCTTCCAATAATTCACAAATAAATTGGGCCTTTTTCCATCCAGGGCACACGATAACTGCAAGAGGCTGCAAAGACAAACAAATTCAAAAAATTCTGGAGAATAGTTAGGAATTAAACATACTATATATGAAACATTCAGAACATCTCCTTGTATAGAATAAGCATGACATAAGTTTTCTCTATCATCATCATCATCATCATCATCGAGAGCAGAAAAGTTAAAATACAATTTCATTAAAATAGATTTAGACCCATTGAATCAGATTTTCGAGGGCTTAAACTAAGCACTTCACAAATATTAATTCATTTAGTCTTTAAAATACTCTTATGGGGTAGGGCCTATTGTTACTTCATTTCACAGATGAGGAGTCTGACACACAGAGAGGTGAAGTCAGATGGCCAAGGCTGCACAGTTAATACATGGTAGCAACAGGATTTGAACCCAGGTGTCTGGCTCGAGATCCCCTGCTCCTAAGCACCACGTCCAGTGAATGCAAATTTCTAAAGGGAAATCATTAAACTGCACAGTACATTTAGAAAAATAAACTAGTATTTTCCTAACTGCAACTCTAATTATGTTTTCTTACTGCTATTTTTTACCATACGATGAGTGGCACAGCCATTTGTAATGCATCCTTTGTGCCAGGATCTGAGATGGAGGTTTTATATCCATCAGTCACCTAACAGCCAAAACCCAGCAAAGCAGATGTCACTACCCACCATCACTGATCTTCACACCCCACTTCTCTCCTTTCCATCATCTTTCTCGGTCATTTCCAGATGTTTGCACATGATAAAAGTTAAGAAGGATTATAAAACAGTGTGGGGTGTTATGAAATAACTCAAAGAACATGGGACAAGGCAACAGAAACTTAAATTCTAATCCCAGTTCTACCACTTGCCAGCTATTAAGAATTCATCCCAGTAACTTTTCCTGAGCTTAATTTTCTCATCTATAAATGGTGACAACAATACATAGCCTGACCATCTCATGTGGCTTCTGGGATAGTTAGATAAATTAAGGTCAGTGAAATCATTGTATAAGCTAAATATTCATCTCTAAAGGCCTCAGCCAATGGCCCACAACTGGGGGCTCAAGGTGAGAACTGACAGCTGGGAGAAGAGAAAGGATACTTTCTCATAGGACAGTTTCTGTCCTGGCAGTTTGAAAACCGAATTGTGTAATGTCAGGTATACAATTTAAAAATAAATATTTAACCCATTTTGTTTAGAAACAAAACCATCTTCAACTTACTCCATTTCTACTTGGTAGGGACTTGTAGCAGCCCCCTGTTTGCAGAATTGTGAGCACTGGTGGAAGGTACAATGAAGGGTCGTTTCCACAGTGAGAAATGACAACCACATCACAGCCTCGTGCTATGGGAGGCCAGGAGTAAGACTCAGTGTGGCTGGGTCCCGGAAATTTATTTCTTTGAAGAGCCTACAAAACATCAACAACCAAAAGCCACGATAAAGTAAAGAAAACTAACTAAAACTCCATTTCATTGCTCGCTTTACTCCAATAACCACTATACATTGCTTAATCCAGTATTTTTCAAGACCTAACTTGATTAAGTTCCCCCAAATCTTCAATAGGAGTACCAAACTCATATTAAAAGACTCTTGCTTCTGTGGGCCCCAAATTAAAAGGATCCAATAGGGGGTCCATTGACCAGGAGCTAAAAGCTCAGTTGAACAAGGATGTGTTTTTTTCTCCTTATTCTCCTAATAATCTGCCCGTTTATCAGCTTCACTTGCAAAGCTTTTTAAAAACATGCTTTTATTTCCTTATTTTTCGATGTAACTGTCAATAAAGCCCAAATGTTCCAACAGAGCTTTCCAGCCACACAGACACTACCTTCCAAAAGGCTGAGTCTGGCAGCACTGTCGCCTCTGGGAGGTCCTCGAGTGCTCCCTGTACCTGGTATCCAGCTGTTCTCCTGGGACCGTCTTTACCATCACCATTTTGTCTGCAACCCACATGCTTTACTTCTTTGTTTTGGTGGAGAACATATTTCAATAGCTTCTTGACAAAGGGCACAGAGAATAAATTTTTTGACACTTTACATGTCTGAAAATATCTTCATTCTACCCTGACACTTCATTGATGGTTTGAGTATGGACCTCTAGGTTGGAAATAACTTTTTGTTTTTGAGATAGAGTCGCACTCTGTTGCCTAGCTAGAGTGCAGTGGCGTCAGCCTAGCTCAGCAACCTCAAACTCCTTGGCTCAAGCCATCCTCCTGCCTCAGCCTCCTGAGTAGCTGGGACTACAGGCACGTGCCACTGTGCCCCACCAATTTTTCTATTTTTAGTAGAGACAGGGTCTCACTCTTGATCAAGCTGATCTTGAACTCCTGACCTTGAATGATCCTCCCACCTCGGCCTCCCAGAGTGCTAGAATTACAGGTGTGAGCACCACACCCAGCCGGAAATAACTTTTCGTCAGAATTTTGAAGTCACTACTCCTCTGGTGCATTGTGGAGAAGTCTGATTCCATTCTGATTCCTGGTCCTGTGTATAGGACCAGTTTCTTCTCTCTAGAAGCTTTCATGATCTCTGAATCCCTCAAGTTTAGACGTTTCACAACAATGTATCTAGTATCTTTGTTCATCAGTTGTGCTAGGCCTGTGTAATAGGTAGACACTATTCATTTGGAGATTCATGTCCACTGGGTCCAGAAAACACTCCTGTGTTAATCCTCAAGAATTTTCTGCCCTCTCCCTTCATTCTTTCTAGAAATCCCATTTTCAGATATTGGACCTCAAACTGATCCTCAAATTTTTTTTCTCCTATTTCCATCTCTTTGCCTTTTTGTTGTACATTCTAACAGTTAGCTTCTATTTTATATCTCAAACCTACCAGTGATTTTTTAAAATTTCTATATTCTACATTTCCAAGAATATTTTTATTTTCTGACTATTCCTATTTCATAGCACCCTGTTATTGTTAAAGGGATGCCATATCTTCTCTGAGAATATATATTTTCTAACATTTTCTCCTACTCCCTGCATTGTTTGCTTCCTTTAGAGTTTGTTTTGGTCTTCTTTTTTTTTTTTTTAAAAGGTGAAGGATTTCTTCAAATGTCCATGATCCCTGACATCTGCTCATACTGAAGAGGGAGACACAAAAACCTGACCAGAAGCTCTGCTGGCAGGGCAAATCTTGTCACCATGTGATTGTCACATCACTGTAGGAAGACAGGGCAGCAAGCAGGCACTTCCAGGGGAGAATTCCAGATAGCATCATCTAAAGGTCACTTCCCTAAGGCCATTTTCTCCAAAAAAGAGCCTGCAATCTTGTTCCTACGAAAAGTACAAACGGGCTGCGGATGTTCAGGAAGCAGGGCAGGAAGCTCAGTACCCACACGGCCTCACTCCTCCACTCCGGCAGCCACATGCTGCCCCTCCTTTCCATCTTCTAAAGGCCTGCGGAAATCCCTTTTCCACCGAAGACTTCGCTTTCCTTCTATTCATCCTTGCAGTTTTATCTTTTTAAAAATATTTTTAAACTTTTTTTTTTAATCAGGAAGCAAGTAAATAAACATGTATGATCAATGTGCAAATGAAACCACAGGTCTATAAAAGAATTTTGAAAAGAATGGCTAGGAAGTACATTACAACTGCCCAGGTAACTTGTCGCCCCTTTCCAGAGGCACATTTGAAAAGTTATTTCAGAAGAGGATTTACGGTTATACAATGGCTTCTCCACAGAAGAATTATTCACTTAGAAGAAGTTAATCTGGACTTAAGAATAAATGAGAAATTAATAACAAAAGCTTAAAAGAGAATTTCAAAGGCAAAGAAATTATACAACACAACCTTAGAAATGCTTATTAAAAAACCCTTCTGTGTTAGAAAAGGTTGGTATCTCTTCATGAGTGTGGTTTTAAGAGCACTTATACCTTTTTCAGCTCTGCTGAGAGTGGTGACATGTCAATGGTCAGGCAAGGCTCAATCTTGTTTCGGAGCAGCACAACAGGAGGCTGCATGCCCAACTTCAACTTCTGCAACTAAGTGAATATGTACACTAGACAATGAAGTATTAGCACAGAATATCAACAACTTTATGAAAATGAAAAAGTATAGATTTCAATGTAAAAATCTGGGTAAATATGCTTATAAACAAAAAACCACTAAAACTACCAAAATGAAAGGAAGATCATCTATTACTCAAATTAAAAAAGAGTAATTTCTCTGAGGCAATCCACTAGATAATTTCTAAAAGGATGTCTTCAGGTAAAGTCCCCCATCTAAGAGATGTCTCTTCCAATCTCAAGACTGGAGGGAGGAAGGAGAAAAAAAAATTATTTTTTTTTAAAAAAGAGATAGGGTCTCGCTCTTTCACCCAGACTGCATCCTTGAACTCCTAGGCTCAAGCGATCCTCCCACCTCAGCCTCCCTAGTAGCTGGGACTACAGGCACACTATGCTTGACTAAGAAAGGAGAAGAATTTAAACGACAAAGTTTTCTCTCTTTTTTCACTTTTTTAGCATTTGTAATACCTGCTGCAGATCAGAGATTCCATCAGCTCTCAAAGGATCAGGATTTAAAAACTGCAGTAATCTGTAAAATAGTTAAAAACAATTTGAAGAAATACGTGTTTACATTTCCTCAATTGAGCTATTTTTTAATTCTTCCTTGACAGAGGTAAAATGGACTAAATATCCCAAGGCAGAGTGGTACAATGACTGCTCATTCCATTCTGCTGGGTTATATTAAGATACAAGGGCTGCAGTGCCTCCCACCTGGGCCAGACCTGTAACTGTGCTGTGTCAACCCTGCTACCCAGGTCCCTCCAAGAGTGTCTGACATAGGCCCAGCCAAGCTCAGGAACCACTGCTCTACTTCATTGTCTTTATTTTATGGATAAGAAAACAAGACCAGATAGGACTTGTCCACTACCACTTATGTTAGCTGAGAGGAAAAAAAACCCTGGAATTGCTTTCCTCTAGACCAGCCCCAACTGCAATATGGGTAAGGACAATGACAGCAGCAAAACTCTCAAACCATACAGTTGGTGGGGACTTCAGGATAAAGAGGGTGGATTAAATACACACATCAAATTGTGCTCTTTCCTAAAACTCCATTCCCGTATGTGGGTTTTTAAATGCAAAAGCCACAAGACCCAAATGTCATCGACCAATGAATGGATAAACAAAATGTGCTATACCCATGCAATGGAATATTGTTCAGCTATAAAAAAGAATGAAGTCCTTATTTATGCTACAACAGAGATGAATTTGGAAAACATTATGCTAAGTGAACAAAGCCAGTCACAAAAGACCACATATTCTATGATTCTATTTATACATAATATCCAGAATAGGCAAATCCATAGAGACAGAAAGTAGATTAGCAGTAGACGAGGAGAGGGGGAAAAATAGAGAGTGACTGCTAATGGACGCAAATTGGTGGCAGGGGCGGGGGGGGCGATGAAATTGTTTGGAAATGAGACAATGGTGATGGCTGCAAACTCTGTGAATATACTAAAAACCAATGAATTGTACATTTTAAAAGGGTAAATTTCACGGTATATGAATTATATCTCAATAAATCTATTTTTTTAAAAAGCCACAATGAAGGAGAGAAGCACAGAGTAGACAATATTCCAAAACAAAATTTTAGAAGCTAGAAAACAGATGGGCAAGTAGTAATGGACTCAACAGATCCAAGACAGCTGAATCTGACCCAGCCACGGGAGGCCCAACTCTAATCTTCAGAACACTTAGGAATTAGAACCAGGTTCCTCTGGCTGTGGCAGTGTAGCAGGAAGCTAAAATAAAGGGGGCAAGCTCTGGATCACCTTGCACTTCTCAATACCAGACAACTATCCACCCTTATCCTAGGAAGACCAGGGGTTGATTCTCTGGAGAGGCTAAAACAAAACTCAGGACTGGGGCACTAGAGGCATAGTTGAGAATGGAGGCACTGTACTGAAAAGAGGAAGATGCTAAATAATGAGACCCCAGCCTGCTTCTCCTACTCAGCACCCAGGACACTGGCACGTCTTTACCCTGGGGGCAAGAGACAGCAGGAGCCTTCCTTGAGGAATCTGACCCCCCTAAGAGGAAAGACTAGAGAGACTGACTGCAAAGGTTCCCCTATCAAAAGCAGCTCACTCCACACTGAGATTCACAGTCAACAAGCCACTGTACACTCAGAGACCCAAGTTGGCTCATTAGGCCCCTAAGTTAAAATATGAGCAGACAATCAAGGACGACAAGACATCTGAGGAAAGCCTCTAATCTTATAGAGACAAAAAATAAAAACAGAGTAATGCAAATTGCAAGAAATAGAGACCAGTGTAAGGAGAAAAAAACTTGCCCCAAAATTATTAGTATCCTTAGAGAAATGAGAGAAAACATCACACATATGAAACAAGGAAAGGACACTATAAGAAAAAGAACAAAAGGAAAGCTCCTGCAAATTAAAAATGTGACATTAGAAATAAAAAACTCAGTAAGAAGACAAAGTTGTGAAAACATTCCAAAAAGTGAAGCAAAAATACAGAGATAAAAAAAAATAGAAGAAAAAAATATTTTAAAAAAATTACACAACCAATCTAGGAGGTCAACATATGAGTCACAGGAGTTCTTGAAAGAAGACACAGAACATGGAGCAGAAGAGAGCAAAGAAAAAGTCAAGAGTCCCACAAGTGAGGGACACAGGTTACAGACTGCACGGGTCCACCAAGTGCCAAGCATAATAACAGAACCACACAAAGGCACAGTATCATGAAATTTCCAAAGACTGGGAATGAAGGGAAGATCCTATAAGTATCCAGAGAGAGAGAGAGAGAGAGAAAAAAGAGTCATATATAAAGAATAAGGAATCAGAATGGAGTGGACATCTCAACAATAACACTAGAAACTAGAAGATAAAGTAGAAATGCCTTCAAAATCCACACCCAAACTATTGATCAAGTGTGAAAATAGTCTAAAAGCATCTATGCAAAGTCTCTAAAAATTTTGTGTTTCACATTTCCCAGGAAGCTACTGGAGGATGCTATCCACCAAAACAAGGGAGTAGGCCAAGTAAGAGGAAGATAGAATATCCAAAAAGAGGGGATTCAATTCAAGAAAGCTACAGGATGTTGGTGACAGTGAACACAGGATGATGCATCAGGCACAGACCAAAGCAGAATGGAAGGCTCTGGAGAGGTTTCCAAGGAGACATGAGTGAGAACATTGAGTTTAACTGAGTTTAGACAACAGAGGAGAATTGTGGAGATAAATCAGAAAAGATGTGTAGAAAACCAAGAAAAGAAAGAACAACAAAAGATAATTATTACCTTCAGGTAAACCAAAAAGCTACGCGAGAGCAGAGAAGTAACCCTGCCCTATTACTGCATGGCTCAACAGCATTTATCTACTCTGAACCCGTGGACATTGGACACTCATCTCACCAGAATCACGATGCAGGGAGGTAGGATCACGGGAGGGACAAAAGCATGGGTGTGATTTGAAGAGGGAAGTGGGGTGGTGGTACAACAGAACTGAGTCCTCACCGTCCACCATGTGCACTGGCAGAGGTCTCTGGTCAGGAAGGACAGCGCCCAATACCAGGATTCAACAGCCTATGTGAAGGGTGTTTCACTTTAGGCTTTAATAAGTACTGCTGTTCAAACTCTGATATTGAAGCAATATTTTAAAGAATACATGTATTTAGAGAAAATTTCCATCTTAACTAAATGGATAATACAAAGTAAGCAAATGTTAAAATGTTTAAAGGAAGACAAGTAAAGAATAAAGAAAGTATATTACAGGAGGTATGAGTGTACAGGAAAGATGGAAAGGCAAAGAATTGCCAAGAAAGCTACAGGGTTACATTATATAACAAAGATGACAAATGAGTAGCAAGCAGGCCACCACCCCATTCTCCTATACCCAGGACATCTGGACATTTTTTTTTTTTTTAAAGAGACAGGGTCTTGCTCTGTCACGCAGGCTGGAGGGCAGTGGTATGATCATAGCTCCCTGTAAACTTGAACTCCTGGGCTCAGGCGATCCTCCCACCTAGGCCTCCCAAAGTGCTGGGATTACAGGCAATAGCCACTATGCCTGGCATAGGACATCTTAATCAATCATAAAAGTACTCTCCCTAGCACTTCTGGCTGTAGTGTCAAAATTCTCTACAAAATAATGCTGCAGGGGCCTGGGAAACACAGTGAAACTCCATTTCTACAACAAATAAAAAACCTAGCCAGGCATGGTGGTGTGTGCCTGTATTCCCCGCTACTTGGGAGGCTGAGGTGGGAGGATCGCTTGAGCCCAGGAGTTTGGGGCTGCAGTGAGCTGTGATGTGATCATGCCACTGCACCCCAGCCTGGGTGACAGAACAAGACCCTATCTAAAAACAAATAAATAAATCATGCTGCAGGGAGTCACTATCAACCAAACAAAGTTGAGATTCATCCACCAACCCCAGCATATACCCTAGGGCTGCTGATGAAGTTGGCGACAGGTTAGAAATTATATCTCAGCTCCAATCTAAGCTGCCTAGTCATCTCCAGAAGCTCTAAGTGGAACAGACCAGTTTCTCTTGGATACCCAAAAATCACCCAAGAGAAATCTGCTATTTGGGCCCTTGAACTCTGGATGAGGACACTGACACTCTCTCTACCACCCAAGAATCCAGGATTCTAAAGGAGAAGGTGACGTGAGACCCTGGCATGGGAAAGAAGACTGAACTTGGGGTAACCTCCTACTCAACTTACTGTAATTTTGGGGTTTCCAAATGTGTTACTTGAAAGAACAGGTCTAAGGAGAAAGAAACAGAACAGCTTGCTAGAATTTACAAACTTAAGCAATGCTCTCAGTGCAAGAAACAGGCAAGAAAAGGAAACAACAGGCTTCAGAGGAGATTAGGCAGGATTTCTGGCAACATGCCAAGGTCACTGTGTCCCCTTTTCTAACAAGGCTATTATTATCGTCATCATCATATATTAAGTTACGGATGTGACATCTGCAAATCCATGACTGAGCACGCTTGAAGAAAGGGTGCCTTCACTACTCTGACCAGAATGGAGGGCACATGGTTCTCCAGACTTTGGAAGCAGCACAACCAATCCAGGACCATTTTCTCTGATCAAGAAGGACTGCATGATCACCAGCTCATCTTCATGTTTCTAAGAAAACCATTGCCTTCTTTCTTCTTTGCTGTTTAATCTTGAACCACTTCAAGGTTCCCTGGAACCCAGAGCAGACTGATAGAATAACTGATGTAGTTTAATCAGTGGGTTCTAAGTAAAGAGCCTTTAGCAGAACAGGAGATGAGATAGAACTCTCTTATACAAAAACAAAGGGGACTAGAATATTTCAGGGTTAATTTACCAGGTTATAATTTAAAATAATAAAAGAAAGAAATGAGCTGCATGGATAATGCAAGGCCTTTTGTTCCAAAGGAAATAACCACTGGAACAGTAAAACCATCAGGTATTAGGGTGGTGGCCTGTCCTGGGAGGAGGGTGTCAGTCAGGTGCATTAACACCCATCTCCAGCTCTGGGGGCTCCATGGCAGTCTTTGAAGCCTTGTCCCTAGAATATCATGAGATGCTCCTGAGGGGTAAGAGGCCCTTGTAGGCCATCAGTATGGCCTCTGGGAAGCTGGGCAGCCCAGCCCGCACAACATGGTCAACACCCTCCCTCCAATGCCCAATCAGTGGATACAGTATGACCTACCCACCCGAACTATCTTAAACTCTTTCTTGTTCTGGTGGCTCCAGAGTAGCCATAGTTACTTGGAATGTGAAATTGTTTAGGCTAGCATGGTAAACAGTATCATAAAAATTGGTATGAAAATATTTTGTAGATTAAACAAGTGTAAAATGAAGTTATTACTCTGTTGTTAATAGTTTCTCTAGCAGGTGGTGGACTTAACATCAAAAAACTGGGAAGAAAGCAAACATCAACCCATAGAAATCAACAGCCCAAAAGATCAACTATATCTTCTTTTTTTTTTCTTTTTTGAGACAGGCTCTCACTCCATTGCCTGGGCTAGAGTGCAGTGGCATCATCACAGCTCACTGTAACCTCAAACTGCTGGGCTCAAGCCATCCTCCTGCCTCAGCCTCCGAGCAGCTGGGACTACAGGCACCACCACACCCAGCTAATTTTCTTTTTTTTGTAGAGACGGTGTCTCACTCTTGCTCAGGCTGATCTTGAACTCCCAACCTCAAGCAGTCTTCCCGCCTCGGCCTCCCAAAGTGCTAGGATTACAGGCGTGAGCCACTGCACCTGGCCCTCTAATTCATTTTGTAAAATTCACCAAGAGAATCAAGAAGAGGAAGGAGAAAATGACGACTTACGCTGCAAAAAAGCTTAAAACAGAAAAATCTACCCCAGTGAATGGAAAGGAAAAAACTAACTTCAAAGCCTACAGGAGAGTTAGTGTGTGTATGTTTTTTGATGGGAATACAGGTTTGAAATTAATAATAAAATAGGTAAATTCATTCTGCTTATAATTTTATTATAATTATTTAAATAAATAATTCAGGCCAAGAAAAAAATTCTTACTTCACGCAGCCATTCTTCTCATCGTATTCTCTCTTCTCCACCAATCTAAGTGGCTTCTCATTTGGCTTCTGACTTAAAGAACTAGAAATTGAAAAACATTCACTAAAACTTGTGAACCCGTATTTATCCCAAGCATGAAAATATCTTTATTTGCTAGGAGAAATTTTAAGAAGTACCACTGAGGAATTAGTTTATCTACATAAGTACATTTCTGTGAGAACTGAAGCTTAGCCCTTTAAGTATGAAAATCATTTTGGACACTTGTGGTGCTGGCTAACATGAAGGAGGCACACACCACTGCCTCTCCCTCCTACTTATTACGACTAGAAACTTTGGATAGGGTACAAAACAATAGGGGAGACAAGTAAACACCTGAAAAACAAACAGAATCACAGAGCATTTCTTGGGTTTTTTCCCTCTATTTCTTGGTGTTGACCTGAAGGTAAACTGTGTGGCAGACGTAGACATCAGAAATTCTGAGAGAGAGCTGGGTGCAGTGGCTCACACCTGTAGTCCTGGTAACTTGGGAGGCTGAGGCAGAAGAGAATCACTTGAGGCCAAGAGTTGGAGGCTGCAGTGAGCTATGATCACCTACGGCACTACAGCCTGGGCAACAGAGCAAGACCCCATCTCTAAAAACAAACAACTCTGAGAGAGACCACCCCTCTTTCAAGCCAGAGAACTGGGAAGATGCACCATCTAAACCACACCATTTAAACCAGAGAATGTGGGGAATCCCTACTGTTTTTCTTTTTTTCATCTTTTTCTCTCCTGGCCCTGCCCCAAGGTCAGCTCCACCTTGGAGCTGCACATAGCAGAGGCAACAGCCATACGTCGCCTAAAACCCCAAGAGAAAACCTGTCCCTGCAGCCAGAGGAACTGGGAAACAAGAACTCTGCGGTCCAAAGGCTGTGTGGAGAAAATCTCCATCTTTCTTTCTCCCTTATTTCTATTTCTATTTTGTTCCCAAAGTGGCCCAATCCCACATTACTGCACAGTAATTTCTCCAGGAGACATTATCTATCTGGCCAGACAAACAGGGAGAAGAAACACCTAGAAACTAGTAAACGTGAGGGAAATTCTGAAAATAGGGAGAGACGGGTATGGGGTTCCCCTGTTTCTTTTTATGACCCAACACAAGCCCGAGGCTCACCCCAAGTTGAGAATATGCAGAGTAGACCCAAAGCAGCATACCAAAGGCTTGGAAATTGAGCTAACGTTGCAACCATCACCCATGGACAGTGAAACAGAATTGAGGTCTGAACCTGATGGAGTTATTGACCTCCTGCTAAGATAAACAACAACAAAAATCAACATTCTCTGGGAGATTTTAACAGGAACCAGAGTCTCACAACGTAATACTGAAAACATCCAAACCATACAACCCAAAGTTACTCAACATACCAAGAACCAGGAAAATCAGATTGACCATCAGGGGAAAAGATAATCAACAGATGCCAACCCTAAGGTGAGTCGGAAGGGGAAATTATCAAACACTTTCATGCAGCTATTATAACCATGTTCCATAAGAAAAGAAGAGGGCTGGGCACAGCGGCTCACACCTGTAATCCCAGCACTTTGGGAGGTCAAGGCAGAAGGATCACTTGAGGCCAGGAGTTCAAGGACAAAGTGAACTATCATGCCACTGCACTCCAGCCTGTGTGACAGAGTGAGACCCTGCCTCAAAAATAAATAAATAAATAAATAAAAGTTCTCAGCAAAGAATATAAACTATTAAAAAATCAAATGAAAATTTTAGAAATGAAAAATATAACATACGAAACAAAATACTCACCAGATGGGCTCAACAGCAGAATAGAGATGACAGAAGAGTCAACTAATTTATAGACAGATTAGTAGAATTATTAATCTGAAGAATAGCAAGAAAAAAGTTTTTAAAAAATGAAAAGAGCCTCAGGGACCTTGGGGACAATATCAAAATGCCTGACATTTGTTTCATCAGAGTCTCAAAAGGTGAAGAAAAAGAGGTCGGTGCAGCAAAAATATATGTTGAAATAATGGCTGAATCCCTTCCAAATTTAATGAAAGACAGAAAGCTGCAAACGAAGAACATTAATGAACCCCAGGCATAAGAAATATGATAGAAACTATACCAAGGCATATAATAATTAAATTGGTCAAACCAGTAATAAAGAGAACAAAGAAAAAGATGAAAGTATATAATGCATTAGGAACAATGTAAGCAAGAAGAAAGTGGAACAAATCTTTAAAATATACAGAGAAAAGTACTGTGAACCTAGAATCTATACCTAGCAAAATAATTTTTTCAAAAATGAAGCTAAAAGAAATTTTCAAATAAATTATTTTTTAAAAGCTAAAAAAGGTGATCAGCAGTGAACTCACAATATAAGAAATATTAAAGGAAATCCTTCAGGTAGAAGGAAAATGATATCAGATTGAAATATGGATCTATTCAAAAAGTGAAAAGCACCAGTGTAACTACATAGGTAAATATATAAGATTTTTTTTGGGTTAAATGTGTCTAAAAGATAATTGACTGTTTAAATAAAAGTGATAACAGATTCTAGCATTATAACATATATAAAAATAAAACGTATGACAATACCATAAAGTCCAGAAGTAGAAAAATGAAAGTATACTATTTTGAGTTCTTATAATTCACACAAAGTGGTATGACATCCTTTCTGTAATTTCATTAATGTCACTGACATGTATATTAAAGAGGACAAGGTCAAAGCCTTTGATATTCATCTCTGAGAATATAGCAAACCGTTCTTTGCTTTCCACCCACTTGTAACCAATCACCTCATATTGGCATCTGGCCCACATTAGGCCATTCTTCACATCAAGATCACTCTATGTGAACCTTTGTTGCACCTGCCTTACGGTTACAACTTTGTCCAACAAGCTAAATAGGAGACTCTAGAGCCACTACCATTTTTCAGTCAACTGTGATGCTAACCAATTGTCACAATATTTTTCCTTTAAGTTAATATATGTTTAATCAAAATTTCCTGGGCTGCTCTTTTTGGAAATGGAATACTTTCCTATCATCAGTCTTACAGAACACTGTATAAGACAATATTATACTCAAATCTCTAGTTGATTACACTGAATTTTCAAATCATACCTTGCTGCTGGTATATCTGGATCAGCATATATCGTTATGCCTCTTTTTGCTGGCCAGGATGCTGAAGATTCAACACACTGTAAAAAAAAATTTTTTTTCAGAAAGATCATGTATGCTAGCAAGATATATATTCTTTTGGAACCAAAATTCCATGGGAATTATTCTCATAAACAACCATTCCAGCCAATTTTCACTCACACACAGATATGGAAAGACAAAGAACTAGAAAGTTGGGCAATTATGCCATTGCTATAACCACTAGATTGAAACATCCAAATAGTAGGCAGCTGGCATTTCAGATATGTATGTATGTAAGTATTTACTTAGAGACAGGGTCTCACTTTGTTACCCAGGCTGGAGTGCAGTGGTGCGATCACAGCTCACTGTAACCTCAAACAGCTCACCTAGGCTCAAGTGATCCTCTTGCTTCAGCCTCCCAAGTAGCTGAGACTACAGGTATGAGCCACCATGCCCAGCTAATTTTTTAATTTTTTGTAAAGATGAAGTCTCGCTATATTGCCTAGGCTGGTCTCAAACTCCTGGCCTCCCAAAGTGCTGGGATTATCACCACCATACCAGGCCCTTCAGATAATCAGTATTTAAAATGTTCTGCAATTACTTTCACTTGTTTTGTCAAAGGGACCGAAGGGCAGGTTAGACTTGAACTTAACTATTAGAATGTCCCCAAATCCCAGATATTCACACTCTTGTTAAAATGAGAATAAATACTCAATTTTGTAGGGAGGCCACTGGGCCAAGAACAAGAGCATGGCACAAGATGTGCTGAAGTTATCTTGTTCCTTCAAAATAAGCAAATGCACATACTATATTTTTTCATGAAAAAACTGTCATAGCCAAGGATTTTTGAATAGAAAATATATTTTCTATTCATTGTTCCCAATAGAATCCCATGGTTCGTAATGGCTTTCAAAAGAGAATATTCTAAAATTAATACTATATAAACTTTATATTTAAGGAATATTTTAAAAATACAACCTTATTTACATCTTTTGAAGAGCTGAAATGCTGTTTCTTTTCAGATTTATCTTTTGGTGAATCTCTCAATGAATCCATATTACATTTTATAGCTTTATCTGCAAAATAAAAATAGTGTTAAAAAGCTGCCTTGAAAATAGTATTAATAGAAAATAGGACAAAAAGGAATATAATAACAATAAATACCATTATAAAATCTTAATACATAAAATTATTATGGAATAGGGTTTTGTATTAAACCTTACTTGAGGGAATTAAATTTTAAAATCTTGTTTCAACCTTTATTGTAAAAAAATTTTAAAGTTCTAAAAATTCCCATACCAGGTTACTAAGAATGGAACACAATTTATTTTCCCAGCTTGGCAGATTATATTTCCCTAAAAGAGCCACAATAATGTCTCCCAACACTCACACTCTTCTTCTAGCATGACTCTGACTCCCATCGAGAGGCAGGACCTATATTCCTTTCCCATGAAGCTGGGTGGGCTCAGAAGCAACATGGAAGTAATGCTACATGACTTCTATGGCTAGATCACAACAATGCCAAGTACTTATGACTTGCTCTCCTAGATGCTCATTTTTTAAATCCAGCCACTATGTTGTGAGGAAGCAGCCACACAGAAAGGCTACTATAGGTATTTCAGATGACATCCCCAGCTGAGGTCCCAGTCAAAAGCCAGCATCAACTGCTGGAAATTTGAGTCTTGAAAAACAACCCAACTGGTTAGTTACCACCAGCCTTCAAGACTTCCTAGCTGAGGCCCTAGACACTGGAACAGAGACAAACCTTCCTGCTGTGCCCATTCAGAATTCCTGACCACAGAATCCGTGAACATTATAAAACAGTTGTTGGTTTATGACACTAAGTTTGGGGAGATTTGTTATGTAGAAATAATAACTGAAATACCAATGTAACTCAGTTTCAGCCATAGTTTAGGACCAAAATTGTGCATCTCACATCTTAATCACAAAGTCGACATAGAAGTTTTTAGAAAACAGGCTGAATTTGAATAACCCAGGAGATACCAAATTGCTGAACAGGCTCAAATATCTTCTGGCCCTGAATCTGACTTTCAAAAAGGTACAAAAGTTGTTTAATGAATAATATAGATAACCAAGCCAGGTAATGAAATTTGGGTAAAAACTGAGTTGTGACTTCAAAGAAAAAAAAAATTCAACCCAGCAATCACTCGTTAGGGAAATACAGAGGCAATTTTAGACAAGTGTTCATTCTAAGTATTAGTAAGAGAAACACAAATTGAAATGACAAAGTATACCTTTCACTTATTTTTTTTTTTTAACACAGCCTTGGTAGACAGTGGAACCTGTCACTTATTAAATAACATATATCACAGAAATAAATAGCTAACACTAGAAATTTGAAATAATATTATTCTTATCCTTCTTTAAAGTAATTTGGAGCCCACGCCTGCATGTCATGTGGTTTTAGGATCTGGAATTTAAATTATCTCTTCAGGGATGTGACCTTTCAGCAAAAAATACAAACTCCGATCTGGAGCCAGGAGTGGAGGTAACAGTCAAAATTCGCCAAGAGAAAATGTCCATACAAGATAAGTTCTCAAACAAGAATCACTAACTCCACAAAGTAGTTCAATGCCATCATAACTGGTTAAAAAAACAAAAAAAGATAGGGAGAGAGGGAGAGTCAAACCTGAGGACATGAACATAAAACACCGGTCTGAAAAGGACTCTCAAATAAATTTATTTAAAATACCCAAGAATAGGGCCAAGACGGCGGACTAGAAGCAGCCAGCACACGCTGCCCTCCGAGAGGCCTGAGAGCGGCGAGCAGATACCCACCTTCGGATGGACAGTCTCCGAGCACAGGGATTCCACAGAGAAGCGACGGAAGCGAGGCGACCCACTGGGGCTGGTCCGAGGTAGCGGGGGAGGTGTCCACACATAAGGAAGGGGCAGGCAGAAGACCCCAAGCTCCACACTCCCCCCTGTGGAACTTACCATCCGAGCTGCAAGAGGGCCCCCCGCCCCCGCAGGCTCCAGACAAACACAGGCAGCTGCCTGTAGACAGCGCAGCCACACTGCTCTGGAGAGAAGGCGTGACGCAGTCCCACTGGCTCCCGAGCCCTGGGCACGGCAGCCAGCACCATTCTGAGAGCCAGCCCCAAAGCACAGTTTCTGCCCAGGGGCCAGCTCCACTGCTGCTGGGCCAGGGAGGGAGTAGCGAGGCCTGGTGCTCTCATGCACCCTGGGAATAAGTGCCACTGCACTCCCACTGCTGCCACCACCGGGGACCCGGGCAGGGACAAATGCCTATGGCTACCTGTTCCCACTGCCACCATCCAGGGAGCCCCATCCACCTGCAGCTGCTGCCAGGGGACCCAATCAGGAGTAAACTCCCACGGCCACCCAACTCCTCTGCCACCACGGGAGAGGGACCCACCCTGCTCCTGCTCGAGCTTTCAGCAGCAGCCTGGGGACCAGCCTGCCCCTCCACACAAACATCCCCCAGCACCTGCTTGGACTATGACAACCACAGGGGAAAGGGGAGACACAGGAGCGCAGCAGTGTTACAGGCTCACGATGCATCCACCCCTCTCTGGCCTGAGTAGGACTCAAGCACACCATCCAGGGGCCTGGGAACTGGGGATTACATAACCTAGTCCACCACCTCTGGCACCTGAACACAGTCCCCGGGTCTGAGTTCCAACTGACCCAAATGGGTACCTACTGGCATGAGCTGAAAGATAGTATACCTCTCCCTCTCTACACCGAGCAGCAGAGTTCCCAGAAGAGAACAGGTGTTCTGCAAAGCTATGTTTTGAGCTGAGGGAAGAGGTTCCAGATGAGAAGAAACCAGCATATGGACTCTGGCAATATGAAAAAACGGGCTCCTTCAACACCCCTAAAGAACCACACTAACTCTCTTGCAACGGACTCCAACCAAAAGGAAACTTTTGAAATGTCAGATGCAGAATTCAAAATGTGGATTGCAAGTAAGTTCAATGGGATCGATGAGAAAGTCGAAAACCAACACAAAGAAACAAAAAAAATAATTCAAGACATGAATGAAAAATTCCCTGAAGAGACAGATAGTTTAAAAAAACATAACAGACCTCCTGGAAATGAAAGACTCATTTAGGGAATTTCAAAATACAACGGAAAGTTTTAACAACAGACTAGACTAAGCAGAAGAAAGAATTTCAGAACTTAAAGACAAGGCTTTTGAATTAACCCAAGTAGTCAAAAATGAAGAAAAGAGAGTCAAGGGAAACGAAGAAAGTCTCTGAGAAATATGGGATTATGGAAAATGCCCAAACATAAGATTCATAGGTATCCCTGAGGGAAAAGAAGAAAAAGCAAAAAGCATGGAAAATCTATTTGAGGAAGTAATGGAGGAAAAATTCCCTGGTCTTGCTAGAGATTTAGACAGTCAGATACGAGATGGTCAATGAACTCCTGGAAGATTCATTGCAAACAGGACATCACCAAGGCACATAGTAATCAGTCTGGCCAAAGTCACAGTGAAGGAGAAAATCCTAGAAGCTATAAGATGAAAGCTTCAAGTAACTTATAAAGGAAAATTCATCAGACTAAGAGAAGACTTCTAAGCAGAAACCTTACAAGCCAGAAGGGACTGGGGTTACACAGAACAACTGTCAGCCAAGAATTTTGTATCCTGCAAAACTAAGCTTCAGAAATGGAGAAATAAAATCTGTTCCAGACAAGCAAACTAAGGGAATTGTCACCACCAGACCTGTCCTACAGGAAATGCTCAAAAGTGCTCTAAACATCAAAAAGAACAGTAGATGCACACCAGTATAAAAACACCTTAAAGTAAAAACTCACAGCTCCTAGAAAACAGTAATACAAGGGAGGATACAAAGCAAACAGGTAACGATCAACATGATGCCTGCAACAGCATCTCACTTATCAATACTAACACTGAACATAAGCAGTCTAAATGCCCCACATAAAAAAATGTGGACTGATGGAATGGATTAAAAAAACACAACACAAACATCTGCTGTCCCCAAAAAACCCATTTAACTCACAGTCTCATAGACTCATGGTAAAGGGGTGGAGAAAAACATTCCATGCAAATGGAAACCAAAAGCAAGCAGGAGTAGTTATTCTTACATCAGACAAAACAGAGACTTTAAACCAACAACACTGGAGCTTCCAGATTCATAAAGCAAATACTATTAGGCCTAAGAAATTAAATAAATGGCAAATAATAATAGCCAGGGACTTCAACACTCTACTGACAGAACTAGACAGATATCAAGGCAGAAAATCAACAAAGAAACACTGGACTTAAATAGGACTCTAAAACAAACTGACCTTGTGGACATTTACAGAACATTCTATTACAAAACTGCAGAATATAAATTCTTCTCATCAGCACACGCAACTTTTTCCATTAGGCCACAAAACAAGTCTCAGCAAACTTTAAAAAACCAAAATTATACTATGTATCTTTTCAGACTGCAGTGGAATAAAACTAGTAATCAACTCCAAGAGGAACTCTCAAAACCGTACAAATACATGGAAGTTAAACAACCTGCTGCTGAACAATCTTTGGGTCCTCAACAAAATCAAGATGGAAATAAAAACATATTTCAAACTGAATGACAATGGCAACACGAGCTACCCAAATCTCTTATTTGGAATACAGCAAAAGAAGTGCTAAGAAGAAAATTCATAGCACTAAATGCCTACATCAGAAAGATCACAAATTAACAACCTAATGTCACACTTCAAGGAACTAGAAAAACAAGAACAAACCAAACCCAAAGACAGCAGCAGACAAGAAAAATAACAAAGATCAGATCAGAACTAAATGAAATTGAAACCAAGAAAACAATACCAAGAATCAATGAAAGAAAAGTTGGTTCTATGAAAAGATAAACAAAACCAACAGACCACTAGCTAGATCAGCCAAGAAGAGACAGAATTCAAATAAGCTCATTCAGAAATGAAAAAGGAGACATTACAACTGATACCACAGAAATACAAAAGACATTCAAGACTATTGCAAACACCTCTATGCACACAAACTAGAGAATCTAGAGGAAATAGTTAATTTTTGGAAACACACAACATCCCAAACTTGAATTAAGAAGAAACAGAAATCCTTAACAGACCAATAACGAGCAGCAAGATTGAATCAGTAATAAAAAACCTCCCAACCAAAAAAAGCCTAGGATCAGACAGATTCACAGCTGAATTCTACCAGACCTACAAAGAAGCACTGGCACCTATCCTACTGAATCTGTTCCATAACATCGAGAAGGAGGGACTCTTCCCCAACTCAGTCTACAAAGCCAGTATCACCCTCACACCAAGGCCAGGAAAGGACACAACAAAAAAAGAAAACTACAGATCAATATCCCTTACGAATATAGATGCAGAAATCCTCAACAAAATACTAGGAAACCAAATTCAACAGCACATCAAAAAGATAAGTGACGATGATCAAGTGTGTTTCATCCCAGGGATGCAAGGATGGTTCAATATATACAAATCAATAAATGTGATTCACCACATAAACATAATTGTAAACAAAAACCATATGATCATCTTAATAGATACAGACAAGGCATTCAATGAAATCCAGCACTCCTTCATGATAAAAACCCTCAACAAACTAGGTATAGAAGGAACATACCTCAAAATAATAAAGCCATATATGACAGACTCACAGCCAACATCATACTTAATGGGCAAAAGTTGAAAGCATTCCCCCTAAGAACTGGAACAAGGCAAGGATGCCCACTTCTATTCAACATAGTACTGGAAGTCCTAGCCAGAGCAAGCAGGCAAGAGAAAGAAATAAAGGGCATCCAAATTGAGAAAGAGGAGGTCAAACTATTTCTGTTTGTTGACAATATGATCTTATACCTAGAAAACCCTAAACACTCCACCAAAGACTTCTAGAATTGATAAATAAAATCAGCAAAGTCTCAGGTTACAAAAGCAATGTACACAAATCAGTAGCATTTCTATATACTAATAAAATTCAAGCTGATAGTCAAATCAAGAACTCAATATCATTTACAATAGCTGAAAAGAAAATAAAACACCTAGGAACATACTTAACCAAGGAAGTGAAATATCTGTACAAGGAAAACTACAAAACATTGATGAAAGAAATCATAGATGACACAAATGGAAACACATCCCATGCTCATGGATTGGAAGAACCAATATTGTCAAAATGTCCATACTGCCCAAAGTGATTTACAGATTCAGGGCAATTCTCATAAAAATACCAATATCATTTTTCACAGAATTAGAAAAAACAATCCTAAATTTCATATGGAATCAAAAAAGAGTGTGAATAGCCAAAGTAATGCTAAGCAAAAAGAACAAATCTGGAAGCACCACATTACCCAACTTCAAATTATACTAAAAGGCTACAGTATCCAAAGTAGTATGGTACTGGTACAAAAGTAGACACATAGATAAATGGAACAGGATAGAAAACCCAAATATAAAACCATACACCTACAACCAACTAATCTTCGACAAGGTAGACAAAAACATACACTGGGGAAAGGACCATTCAATAAATGGTGCTGGGAAAACTGAAGAACCACATGCAGAAGAATGACACTGGATCCCTATCTCTCACCATATACAAAAATTAACTCAAGATGGATTAAAGACTTAAATGTAAGACCTGACACCATAAAAATTCTAGAAGAAAAGATAGGAAAAACTCCTCTGGACATTTCCTAGACAAAGAATTTATGATGAAGGCCCCCAAAGCAAATACAAAAACAAAAATAAATAGGACCTAATTAAACTAAAACGTTTCTGCACAGCAAAGAAATAAGCAACAGAGTAGACAACCTACAGAAGGGGAGAGAATATGTGCAAACTGTACATCTGACAAAGGACCAATATCTAGAATCTACAAGGAACTCAAACAAATCAGCTAGAAAAAACCAAATAACCCCATTAAAAAGTGGGCAAAAGACATGAATAAATATTTTTCAAAAGAAGATACACAAACGGCCAAGAAAATGCTCAACATCACTAATTATCAGGGAAATGCAAATTAAAACCACAATGAGATACCATCTTACCCGTGTCAGAATGGCCATTACTAAAAAGCCTAAAAACAATAGATGCTGGTGTGGATGCTGTGAAAAGGGAATGCTTATACACTGTTGGTCAGAATGTAAATTAGTACAACCTCTATGGAAAACAGTTTGGAGATTTCTTAAAGAACTAAAACCAGATTTACCATTCAATCCAGCAATCCCACTTCTGGGATCTACCCAAAGGAAAAGAAGTCATTTTATTAAAAAAGAGACCTGCACCTGTATGTTTATAGCAGCACAATTCACAATTGCAAAGATATGGAACTAACCTAAGCGCCTACCAACAGATGAGTAGGTAAAGGAAATGTGATATATTTATGTATATATATGTGGGTGTGTGTGTACATATACTGTGGAATACTACTCAGCCATCACAAGAATGAAATAATGTCTTTTGCAGCAACTTGGATGAAACTAGAGGCCATTATTCTAAGTGAAGTAACACAGGAACAAAAAACCAAATACCTCATGTTCTCAATTATAAGCAGGAGTTAAACAGTGGGTATGCATGGTCATAGAGTGACTTAATGCACATTGGAGACTCAGAAGGGGAAGGGTGGGTGGGAGGTGTGGCACAAAAAATTACCTATTGGGTACAATGTACACTATTCAGGTGACAGGTATATTAAAAGCCTTGACTTCTCCACTATGCAATTCATTCATGGAACAGAAAATCATGTGTACTCTCTAAATCTACTTAAATAAAAAATGAAAACAAAAGAAAATGCAAGTTAAAACCACAATGAGATATCACTATCCACACAGTAGAATAGCTAAAATAAAAAGGACTGACCATTCTTAAGTGCTGGTGAGGATGCAGAGTAACTGAAGCTCATGGGAATGCAAAATGAGACAGCCACTCGGGAAAGCAGTTTGGCAATTCCTATAAACATTTACTGACTTTACGATCCAACCATTTCAGTCTTAAATAGTTCCACAAAAATAAATGAAAACATTTGTCCACAAAATGTCTTGCAAAACAATGCTAATTGCAGCTTTATTTATAATAGTTAAAAACTGAAAGCAACCCCACTGTTCACGAATACGAGAATGGATAAATAAACCACAGTATATTCATATCACGGAACACTATTCAGCAATAAAAAGGAAGGAACTTCTAATCCATGCAACAAGGAGAAACCTTACAGACATTAAGACTGAGCAAAAAGAAGCTCATGAACATGAAAAACTAATCTATAAGGGTAGACAGCAGAGCAACAGCTGCCTTTGGAGGAGAGGGGGACCAGAAGATCTTTCTGGGGTGATGAAAACGCTCTATATCTTAATAGGAATTTGGGTGACAAAGCCTTAAACTTTTGTTAAACTCATTAAACTGTACATTTAAATCTGTGCATTTTACTCTCAGTAATTATGTACCAGTAAAAATTTGTAAAATAAAAAACTTTTAAAACAAAATATCCAAGAAATAAAAGAATGGACAGTATTTATGAAACAAAACAGGTAAAAAGACAAACATAAAAAAGAGCCAATTAGAACTCTAAGCAATAAAAAGTAGCCATCAAATTGAAAACTTGAAAGATGGAGTAAATATTAGGCTAGAAGCAAGGAGAAAAATGGTAAATTAAAAAATTAAGAAAATCTCTCAGAAATCAGTTCAGAGAAACAGAAGATAGAAAATGTAAAAAAGAGGCTAAGAGACATGAATGGCAGATGAAACAGTGAGCTAGGTCTAAGAGATTCAGAGAGAGAGAAGAGGGAGAAAAAAATCCTCAAAAATATTAACATCTAACACTTTTCAAAAACTCAAGTTAGACATGAATTCTATAATTTAAAAACTCCAAGTGTCAACAAAATACATTTCAAACTATCCACTTCTAAACACACTGTAAAGAAACATCAGAAAATAAGGATAAAAAGAAAATCAAAAAAGTCAATTGACAGAACACACCAATTAATTACAAAGAAAGACCAACAGATTTACAAGAAGGATTTTAAGTATTATCTTCAACGCCAAAGGAAAATAACTAAGAACCTAAAATACTACATCCAGCTTAACTGTTACCTTACTTTAACACATACTACCTACAGGCCCCTACTAGAAGAACTGCTAAAGTATGTACTTAAGAAAGAAGAAAAATAAACCAGTAGTACAATAATATTAATAATATAACCAACATTTACTTAGTGCTTATTATACGTCCAGAACTATTCTACTAAATGATTTACATGAATTAACTAATTCAGTGTGATGTGACAGAATTTTACTTTACTGAATTCTACATGGCTCCTACATGGAACAATTATTTCCCACTTTTTCAGATGAGGAAAAGGAGGTACAGAAAGGTGAAAGAACTTACCTATGTTCTTTCACGCAGATAACGAAGCACAGATCTGGGATTCAAACTCAAGCAGTTCAGCTCCAAAGAACTTAAAGAAAAACAGTACAAAATGTGCACGTACAACAAGTTAAAACTAAAATTCTAGAAAACAGTGAGCCTATGGAAAGAGAAGTTTAGAGCAGAAAAGGTTCTTGATGTGAGAAGGATAGACAATGATTACCTTGAAACTCTGCTAGAAAGTATAAGTATATAAAAAAATTTAAGGCTAAGAGAAATGAAATATATAAAAGAAAAAATCGGAAAAAGTAACAGAATAAAGGTCAACTTAAGAAGAGGCAGAAAAGAACAGAAGAAAAACGCAAAGAAAAATCATGGTCAATTGAAAACACAAAATGAGATGAAAATAAGTCCAAATATATATTTAATCACAATAAATGTATGTGACCTGTTTAAAAATTGTTAAGTGGCACTCAAGAGAAATGCAGGCTGGGTGCAGTGGCTCACACCTGTAATCCTAGCACTCTGGGAGGTCGAGGCAGGAGGACCGTTTGAGGTCAGGAGTTTGAGGTTGCTGTGAGCTATGATGACGCCACTGCACTCTAGCTCAGGTGACAGAGCAAGACCCTGTCTCAAAAAAAAAAAAAAAAAAAAAAAAAGAGAAACGCAAATGGAAACGACTTTAAGATATTATTTCTCAAGGCAGACTGAAAAAAATTCAACAACTTGAAACTCTCTGCTGGTGAGGCTACGGGCAAACAGGCACAGTCTCCTAGATTCCTGGTGGGACTCCAGGATGATATGGCACCTACAACACCTGGCAATAGATAATAAAATTATTCTTTGACCCAGAAATCCTCTTGCAGGACTGTACCTTGAAGATGAATCTCCATGAATACAAAATAATATCTACTTGAACAAAGGGATACCTGCATGGAAAAAAACAAAACCAAACCTTGACCCTTACCTCACATCATCAACTTGAAATGGATCATAGAACTAAATGTACGTAGGCAAAGCAAAGATTTCTTAGGACACAAAATCATAAAAGAAAAAATACTGTTAAGTTAGACTTCATCAAAATGTAAAACTTCTGCTCTTTGAAAAATACCATTAAGAAAATGAAAGGCCAAGCCACAGACTAAAGGAAATTTATTCATAGTACACATATCTGACAAATGACTTACATCAAGAATGTATTAAAAAACCTCTCAAAGCTTATAATGGTAAGAAACCCAATTTTTAAAAAATGTGAAAAGGCATTTCACAAAGAAAATAGATAAACTTCCAATAAGCACATGAAAACCACCGCAACATCATAAGCAATCAGGAAAATGATTTTCATTCCAGAAGTCAATCCTTGCCAAGGCAATGAGAGCATAATAGGGCTAAAAACAGAAAATTTACCTCCCACATGCCCTTTTCCTTAGGAAGTCACTTAAGGATGTGCTGTATCCAGAGTAAACCAAGGGAGATGACTTTGGGGGACCCAGCAAAGAGAGGATCCAACTCGAGAGAGCAGTGAAGACGGGCCCTGGGGTAAATGGGAGTGGACAAGCGGGAGCATTCTGCCGTCAGAAGGTCAGATGATGCCATGGTTAGTGGAAACGTAACGTGTGCAGTTCAGAAAACGTTGAGAATTGAACCCAAGTCACCCATAACTTTTAGAGGAACAAATAAAATTCAGATGAGGGAAAATCAAGCAGGAGCACTTGGGAGGAAGGGCTGAGGAAAGGTCGGGAAGGGATTGGTTTGACCTTCGGAAAAAGAGGCGGCCTGCTAACGAAGAGAGTGTCTGACCAGGGCCGAGCTGCTGCTCTCATGCTGACGAGGCCTCAAGTCAGAACCGTTAGGTTCAGATCAAGGATCTGCGAGGAGGTACAAGCAACAGGAGAAAGGCGTACCAGGGAAAAAGGAGGGTTTTAGAGACATGATACCATATGTACTTCTGCTTCTAGCCAAGATGAATTTGCAGGGACTGAATTTACACTTCCAAACTGAAAAAAGCATAAAACCAGACAGAATACGTGAAACTTTGGTTTTCAGATATCGTCTATCAGGCAGTTTAGGACAGTGGTCCCTAAGAGATGGGACAACAATGAGATGAGTGCAGATGGTTCTCAGATAACATCATTTCGCTCAATGTCATTTCGTTATAATGTTGACGAGGAAAAAAAAAATTCCCAGCAGGGGCCACTGTCTCTGTGGAGAGTGCACGTTCTCCCCACGCCTGCATGAGTTTTCTCCAGGTACTCCAGCTTCCTCCCACACCCCAAAGATGTGCACGTCAGGCTCACTGGCGTGTCTCAGTAGTGCCAGTGCGAATGAGCGCGCGTGCGGATGTGAGGCACCCTGTGATGGAATGGTGTCCTGCCCAGGGTGGGTTCCCGCCTTGCGCCCTGAGCAGCCAGCATAGGCCCCGGTTACCCACAACCCCACACTGGAATAAGTGGGATGGAAAACAAATGAATGAACACAAATTATTGTAAAATAAAAATTCATAGAGGATAATCATACAAATGCATGACAATAACTGATGCATTACAAAGGTGCTCGGCGAACCCACCATGTTTGTGGTTGTTTTTGAACCACATGGTAGGAGCAAATGCGCCTTACAATTTTTGTTTTGTAAACATTTATTCTTTGATTTAACCCACCACCACTACAACCACCATGACTGAGTCACCAAAAATTGGGTAAATATTATCTTATTATTCACCTTTCTTGAATGTGTGTATAGCACACATTTATTTCAAAGTTTAATATTAGAAGTGTTTTGGGTGTTTATTTAGAAGTTTGGTGATTTTCTGACCAGAAACATGCTGTAGGAACTTAACTCTTGTTTATATCAATTAGCCTATGGTAACACTGGTTTTGTTATAAGTTGTTGTGTTTAAAGTCACAGTTTCCAAGAACCTAACAATGACGTTAAGTGAGGATTTACCATACTATGCTTGCCCCAGCTAACTGCCTGGCAGGATGCAGGGTGGGGGACCCCGGAAGGAGCCTGGCAGTCTCCCTGATTGAAGACACAGGCATAGGAGTCTACAAGGGCCAAGGTGGCTAGAGTACTAGAGGAAAGAGCGGCAGGGACAGCAAGTGCTACAGTCTCCACCTAAGCACTGCTCAGCACACGCATGTGAGGAAAATACCTGAGGCTGCGGAATGAAGACCCTAAAATAAGCAGAGGGAATAACCTTAAGAACACAGCCAGGGCTGGGAACACTGCATGTTCCTACCAGCAGAATTTTAAAAAGCCTCAAATTCACAGGGTATTCAATAGAGTACTCAGAAGATATTTCTTCAATAGCGGGGAAAAGTAAGTTCTACTCTAAGGTTGCTCTGATTCTGTCTAAAAAGTTTTAAAATAAGCCTCAAAAAGATCAAACTATTTGCAAGTAATTTAACCACATCCCAGAGAAAAGTTTGAGAATATTTATGCGAATACCAACATATCCAGCACACAGAAAGGTAATCATAATGTCTGACCAGCATGGAAAAGTTAACAGCATGCAAAGAAGCAGGAAAATACAACTGAGGAGAAAAATTAATAGAAACACTCCCCCAAAGATGACACAGATGATAGTATTAGTAGATAAGGACATCAAAACAGTTGTTATAACTTTAGTCCATATACTTAAGAAGATAGAAAAAAACATGACTATATTGAAGAGAAACAGAAAAGATCTAAGATAGACTCCCAAATTGAACTTCTAGAAATGAAAGAAAAAGTCTGATAGTAAAAAACAAACAAATAAAAAACAATAGATGGAATGTGGAGCAGATTAAACAGTGGAGAAGAATAGATTAGCAAACCTGAAGACATAGCAATGGAAACTATCCAAAATCAAAAAAACATTTAGGAAAAAAAAAAAGAACAAAGCATTAATGAGCTGTGGGACCCTTTCAAGTGGCATCTTATATATGTATATTTTATACATTGCTTTATAAGTAAGCAAATAAATAAATAACCAGAGCCCCAAAGAAGAGAGGAAGGAATAAGAAACGGTATTTGAAGAAATCATGTTATTAGCAGCACAATTCACAATTGCAAAGATGTGGAAACAATCCAGGTGCCCATCAATACATGAGTGGATTAATAAAATGTGGTATATGTATACCACGGAGTATTACTCAGCAATAAGGAACAATAGTGAATTAACACATCTGGTATTATCCTGGTTGGAGCTAGAACCCATTCTTCGAAGCGAAGTGTCTGTCACAGGAATGGAAAAACAAGCACCACTGGTACTCACCATCAAATTGGTACTAACTGATCAACACCTACATCACACAGGGCAATAATATTCATCAGGGGGCGGGCAGGCGGGAGGCGGGTGGAGGGGCTGGGAAAAACTCTCACTTTATCAGAGTTATGTGATGGAAGTGGGGAGCACAGTTTGGGGGATGACCACGATTGTAGCTCTGACACGGGCAGTGCATGGGCAATATATACAGCCAAAGTGTTGTACCCCCATAATATTCTGAAATAAAAGCAAAAACAAAAACAAAAACAAAAACATGAAGGTGCCTATGATGTACTTTCTAAATGTCAGAATTTATTGATGGCAATAAATTCTTAAATAAAGAAATTGCTCACGTATTCCAAATCAGAAAAAAAAAAAAGAAATCATGTTAAAATTTTTTCAATATTTGATGATCCAAAAAGCTCAATGCACCTAAGCACAAGAAGCATGCAGAAACTACACCAAAGCATATCATAATCAAACTGCTTAAAATCAGTGATAAGGAAAAAATCTTAAAAGTATCCAGGAAAAAAAGGGAAACATTACATGAAGAGAAATAAGAATTAAAGCAACTTTTTGTCAGAAACAATGGTAGTCAGAAGACAGTGGAGGACACCTTTAAAGTATAACAAGCTGTCAACCCAGAACTCCATATCCAGAGAAAACATATTTAAAGACCAAGGAAAAATTTTCAGACATAAAAAAGCTGACTTGCAGTATGAGATATGTTAAAGGAAGTCTTTCAGGCAGAAGAAAAATTGTATCATATGGAAATCTAGATATACATAAAAGAATGAAGAGCATCAGAAATGATAAATATGAAAGTAAATATAAAAACATATATTCTAATTTTAAAAATCTCTTTAAAAGATAATTGAAATTTAAAGGGACACACAAAATCTATGATCTCCATGTTGTGGAGTGTAGCAGGCTCTATTAGTTATCCTGTAATGCCATTCAGTCCTTCTTCCAGAGCAGGGGTCAGCAAACTACTTCTGTAAAGTGCTACCTATTAAATATTTCAGGCTTTCTGGGCCAGATGGTCTCTGTCACAACTACTCAACTCTGCTGTTATAGCACAAAAGTAGCCACAGACAGTATGTAAATAAATGAGCATGACTATGTTCAAGAAAACTTTATTTGTAGACAGTGAAATTTGAATTTCATATAATTTTAGTGTGTCACAAAATATTATTTGTCTTTTTATTTTTTTCAACCATTTAAAAATGGAAAAGTCATTTTTAGTTTACAGGTTGTACAAAAACAGATGGCAGGCCACATTTGGCCCACAGGCTACAGTTTTCTAACTCCTACTCTAAGGTAACAGAACTCCTGGTTTTTAGTTGGGCCCCTAGCAATCCAAAAGAAGCACAGCATCTCCCAGACCTTCCTTCCCCACCAAGCATGGCTGCACAAGAAAATTCTGATCAAAGAGATGGGAGCAGAAGCATTGTATATAACCTCTGAGTTGTGTCTCCCTTTCTGCTTTCCCCCTTCCAACTAGCTAGAATGGAGACACAGTGATAAATCATTTTGGAACATGAGGATGGCAATACCAACAATATCAACTTATCAAAAATACAACTTACCAAAATTTGTAGGATGCAGTAAAAACAGTGCTGGAGGGATATTTATAGCATTGAATGCATATCTTGGAAAAGAAGAAAGATCTAAAATCAATCATATAAGCCTACACCTTAGGAAACTAGAAAAATAAAAGCAAATTAAATCCAAAGTAAGCAGAAGAAAAAATAAAAATTAGAGCAGAAATTAAAATATTGAAAATAAGAAATAGAAAAATCAACAAAACCAAAAGCTGGTTTGTATGAGTCTGTTCAAGCTGCATAACAAAATACCATAGACTGGGTGGCTTAAAAAATAAAAATTTATTTTCTCACAATTCTGGGGGTTAGAAAGTCCAAGATCAAGGTGCTGGCCATTCCAGTGCCTGGTGAGGGCTCTCTTCCTAGCTTGCAGACAGCCACCTTCTTGTCCTGTCTTCACACAGCAGAGAGAGAACTCTGTTATCTCTTCCTCTTATTATAAGGGCACCAGCCCTATCAGATTAGGGCCCCATCCTATGACATCATGTAACCTTAATTACCTCCTAAAGACCCTATCTCCAAATGCAGTCACATTAGGGATTAGGACTTCAACACATGAATCTTGGGAGGACACAATTCAGTCCACAGCATGTTTCTTTGAAAAGATCAATAAAATTGCTAAGCCTCTAGCCAGGCTAACTAGAGAGAGAAATATTACTAGTATCACAAATGAAAGATAGGACATCACTACAGATCCACTGGACATTAAAAGGATAATAAAGAAATACTATGAACAATTCTATGCCCACAAATTTGATAACCAGGATGAAATGAAAAATTCCTTAAAAGACACAAACCGCCAAAACTCACATGAGAAGAAACAGACCATCTGAATAAGCCTATATCTATTAAAGAAATTGAATTGATAGTTAATAACCTTCCAAAACAAAAGCACCAGTCCAAGATGGGTTCACTGGTGAATTCTACCAAACATTTAAGAAAGAAATTATACCAATTCTCCACAATCTCTTCCAGAAGACAGAAGAATTATGTGGCCACACATAACACCATTTTTATTAAAACTCCCCCAAAATGAAACACTTAGGTATAAATGTAACAAAATACGTACAAGGTCTTTATAAGGAAAACTACATAACTCTGATAAAAGAAATCAAAGAAGATCTAAGTAAGTGGAGAGATAGTCCATGTTTATGGATAGGAAGACTCAATATTGTTATGATGTCAGATCTTCCCAACTTGATCTATAGATTCAATACAATCCCAATCAAAGTCCTAATAAGTCATTTAGTAGACATCAACAAACTGATTCTAAAATTTATAGAGAGGCAAAAGGTCCAAAAGAACCAACATAATATTGAAAGGAAAGAACAAAGTTGGAGGACTGAAAAAACCCAACTTCAAGACTTACTATAAAGCTACAGTAATCAAGACAGTATGGTACTAGCAGAAGAACAGACAAATGCATCAATGAAACAGAAGAAAGAGCCCACAAATAGACCCCCATAAATACAGACAACTGATCTCTGACAAAGGAGCAAAGGCAATGCAACAGAGAAAAGATAGTCTTTTCAACAAATGGTGCTGGAACAATTGGACATTCATATACAAAAAAAATGACTCTAGACACAGACTTTACACCCTTCACAAAAATCAACTCAAATGAATCACAGATCTAAATGTAAAATGCAAAACTACAAAACTCCTAGAAGACAACATAGGAGAAAATCTAGATTACCTTGAGTATGGTGATGGCTTTTTAGATTAATCACCAAAGGTACAACCCATGAAAGTAGTAACTGATGAGGTGGACTTTATCAAAATTAAAAATTTCTGGCCAGGCACAGTGGCCCACTCCTGTAAACCCAGCACTTTGGGAGGCTGAGTCAGGAGGATCACTTTAGGCCAGGAGTTTGAGACCAGTCTGGGCAACATAGCAAGACCCTGTCTCCACAAAAAAAAAAAAAAAAAAAAAAGCCAGTTGTGTTAGAATGTGCTTGTAGTCCCAGCTACTCAGGAGGCTGAGGCAGGAGCGTGGCTGGAACGCAAGAGCTCGAGGTTGCAGTGAGCTATGATCATGCCACTGCACTCTAGTCTGGGTGAAAGAGTGAGATCCTGTCTCAAACAAACACACACACACACACACAAAACCTTCTGATCTGTGAAAAATACTGTCAAGAGAATGAGAAGATAAGCCACAGACTGGGAGGAAATATTTGCAAAAAACATATCTGAAAAGAGACTTACCCAAAATATACAAAGAACTCTTAAAACTCAACAATAAGAGCAAATTTTCCCAATTTAAAATGGGCAAAAAAATCCTAAAAAGACAACTTATCAAAGAAGATATACAGATGGCAAATAAGCATATGAAAAGATGTTCCACATCATATGTCATTAAAGAAATGCAAATTAAAACAATAATGATATAGCACTACACACTTTTTAGAATGGTCAAAATCCAGAACACATTCTACAAAATAACTGGTCTGTAATCTTCAAAAGCATCAAGATCGTAAAAATCAAGGAAAGACTGAGGAACTGTTCCAGATTGAAGAGGACTAAAGAGACATGCTCTCTAAATGCAATACGTGGTGGTAAACTGCCTCTCTTTGCCATAAAGGGAATATTAGGATAATAGGCAAAGCCTGAATGGTGTCTGAGGGTTATATGATCACAATATATCAGTGTTAATTTTCAGATTTTGATAATTATATTGTGCATATTTTTGAGAATGTCCTTGTTTCTAGGAAAAACACTCAAGTATTGGGGAATCAGGTTAGCAACTTATTCTCAGATGGTTTAAGAAAACGGTTCTTTGTAATACTCTCCAACTTTCCTGTAAGTTTGTAACTATTTACAAACTAAAACATTTTACTGAGAAGATGCATGTAAATTCCATGCAAGCAGAGACTTTGTTTCTTTTCCTGATGAATCCCCAGAACACTGCCTGAGAGATAGTAAGTGCCTCATAAACATCTGACGAATGAATGAGTGTGAATTAGGAATAAGAGAACTAATCTGTCACAGAAATCAAGACAATGTCTAAAATAGATAAGCCTAGTAATAGTAAAATATACATAATTATTTTAAAATTTAGAGATAACTACCAAAGTAAATAGCTTTAAAAAATGGGTTCACCTCTAGGGAACAGCCTGAGGTGAGAAGAGGTTGCACAAAGTTACTTTTCATTATAGTCCTTCTGTAATATTTGATTGTTTAATCAAATATTTAGCAAGTATTACATTTAGATTTTTAAAAATATAAGTCTGTTCTGAATAAAATGTAAGGCAACTTCAAAGAAAAGCACCAAAAATTAACTCAAATACAGTTGAAATAATTTCACACAATGATTAAAGGAAAGGGAAATCTTTACTTAGATAAGTAATACCTAATAATTCTGTTTTTTACATGACAATCCAATCACACCTCACATTAGCTTTTTTTTTTGTCCATCACAACCTTTTCCTTTTCAAAGATACGCCTAGTTCATTCTAGCACTGATTGTAATAAGTAGGAAACAATTACCACCCAACAACCTGGGGCTGCTTAAGATAATTATGAAATATTCACACAATGGAAAGCTGTGCAATGATTAAATACAATGATGTAAATACCTGGCATTTTTACTGCTCCAGTGGAAATGAAAAGAATACATTCCCATCAATAACAAGGGCTACTTTCAGCAGTAATTCTCATCTGGGGACCCCTATGGGAGGCATATCAGAATCTGGGACAGTGGCCACATGTGCTGAGGGTTGCCACAAGCCAGGTGCTGTGCCAAACAAACTCTGTACATGGATAGCCCACCTAACCAACTCCTCAAAGTGTGGGAACAGTGCCTCCCCATGTCCCAGAAGAGGAGGTGGGACCAACACCCTGACAGTCTCACATCGGAGACTATGTCCTTAAACAAATGTTATACTGGCTGTATTTGACCTAGAAAGAAGTTCATCCATATATTAAGTAAAAAACACTACAAAGAAGTATGAAGTAGGATCCCATTTCTGTGAGATAAAAATTTTATACATTCCCTCTGTAAAACTTTGGAAAGACTCTAAAATTGTACTAAGTGGGTAATAAGATGACATGTTTTTACAATTTTGAGTGTCTTTATTTTTCTATGATAAACCACATTGCCAAAGTAATTAAAGATAATTTTAAGTTTAGGGAATATTTTAGTTGGCTAAAGCTTTAATTTAATTCTGGTTTACTATGGATGCACATGAAATAACACACCCACAGGAATACAGTTAAGTCCTCACTTAACAGTGTCAATAGGTTCTTGGAAACTGTGACTTTAAGCTTAACAACGTACAGCATGTCCTCGAGTAACGTTTTGTTCAAGGTCATTTCATTATAAAGTCATTTCACTTAAAGTCAGTTTCCAAGAACCCTACCCATGACGTTAGGTGAGGACTTTCTGTTCATACGTCCAATGTTAAGAGTGAAGTAGTGGAGGAACTGCCACAGAGGGTGGACTGGCTGAGCAGAGAGGCTGACAAATTCTACCCGTGTCCAGCAATTCCAATTCATTAACTATCTTGAAAACACGGAATTAAGTGTGTCTTCCTTTTTTTAATGCACCCTATTGTTTAAAATAAAAGTCAATCATAAATACATATGTATACACTGAGGACAAATAATAATTACTGGTCTATGGCTGGGCTGGAACAAATCAGTCCTACACATGAACCAGTGCCTGTTGTGTTCCTTACATTGTAGTAAAATCTCTAAGTATAGATTGTGGGGCAAATTATCTCTATCAGCAACTACATCATAAATTGGTTACATTGAATTAAGAAAAAAGAGAATTACCATAGCCCTTCTAAACCTTTAAAATCTTTAGATAGTTAAGAGTATTCTTTTATGCTATCTATGAAATAAATCAAACTAACAGAACTCACCTGGTATTGTAGAAGTTGGCCCTAGGCCACCGACAACACCCTTGTACCATGTATGCTGGAAAGATTGTGCCAGAAAATTTAAACCATGTGAATCTGATAGAAAGAATAAATTTCAGAATTAGAGCATGAAATAAAACTCAAAATAAAAATGTGAATTCTTGGTATAACTTCTGCTTTTGCCATAAGATTATGGGAGACCTAACTAGGAGGAAGCAAAGCGAGGGGACTAAAAACTGAACACAGAGAAAAATGTTTAAAATTGTTTCCGTGGTCCATGACTAACTCTTCTCATATTTTTATGCTGAGAGTTGTTTGTAATGAACTGTTCTTTTTAAAGTATCTAAAACTCTAAATACTCAAAACGCTGTCTTGTTAATATGTTTAAACTATAAATATGTGGACTTCTAAAAACACAACTCAGTGTTATAAGAAATTGAGGACAGTTTTTTCCTGGTGTCATAAAAACAAACTGTACCAGCATTAGGACTGTAAAACTTGTCACAGGCTCATCAGGATTAAACTCTAAATATTAAACAGAGTCCAAGTCTCTGTCCCCATGTGCAGAAAAGCTTGTACAATTTATATCAATAAGATTATAAATAAAACAATTTAAAGGAATATGTATTGGTGAGAATCCACTCACTTTCTATTTCTCGAAAATCTTTTCCTTGCAAAAACATTGGCCAAAGATTAAGTGCTGGATTGAGTTTATTGGAGAAGGATGCCGACTTTATATTCAATCTTGGTTTCTCTAAATAATCAAGGTTTTTATTCTCTGTGGGTGATATATAACAAGCGAAGTTCTTTGCAACAAGATCATCATTAACACAAACCTGTAAAATTTTAAACATTTCATGGATAATAAGACAAATGCAGTCAAGTGACTGTAAAGAAAATATTTTAAATTAACCTCAAATTTCAAGCTTCAGAAAAATTATTTTATAGAACTTTGTTTTTCTTTCTTTCTTTTTTTTTTTTTTTTTAGGAGACAAGGTCTCACTATGTTGCCCAGCCTGGTCTCGAACTCCTGGGATCAAGCTATCCTCTCACTTCAGCCTCCTGAGTAGCTGGGACTACAGGTGCATAGAACTACACTTGGATTCTTTTTTTTTTTTTTTAATAGAACATAATTTGATAGAAACAGATATGACTTCTGCTCTGGAAATGGTGAAACTAAATACTTCTCACCAATCCTGATAAGAAAAACAGTAAGGATCTGTTAAATATATAAAACATCTTCTTGAAGGCACTGGAAAGCTAAAACAATCTGGCCAGGCAAAGATCGGGCAGGAGGACAAAGACAAAACACTAACCATAAAAAGAAAAACTGATAAATTAGATTTGCTCAAAATTTTTAGTTTCTGCTCTTGAAAAGAGAATGAAGAGATGGGGCAGAAATATTTTAAAATCAAATATCTGGATGGCCATGTATCCAGAATATACAAAGAACTCTTAAAATTCAATAAAAAGAAAACTCAATTAAAAAATGGGCAAAAGATCTGAATGAATACTTTATCAAAGATATATGGATTGCAAATAAGCATATAAAAATATCATGAGTCTTTGGAGAAATGCAAATTTAAACCACAATGAGATGCCACTACACACCTATCAGAATGACCATACAAGTGACACAGAGGACACTTGGAACTCTCATTGCTGATGGGAATGTAAAATGGTCAACCACTTTGAAAAACAATTTGGCAGTTTCTTAACACCTGCAATATCACCCAGAAGTTTGACTCCTAGGTATTTACCCAAGAGAAACGAAAGCACATGTCCACAGGAGGACTTGTGTGAATATCTGTAATCGCCCTAAACTGGCCACCCACTCAAATATCCATCAACAAGTGAATGGATAAATACACTGCAGTATATCCATACAAGGAAAGAGTACTTGACAATAAAAGCAATGAACCATTGATACATCCAGCAACGTGGATGCATCTCAAAATAATTCTGCTGAATGAAAGAAGCCAGGCAAAGAAAGAGAACACTCTGGACACATCCTTGTGCACCCTTTGGGAGCTATAAAAGGATTTTTGGCCCTAATTTTCTTTCTCTGGCAATTATGACCTCATGCATCCATTATAAGCTCTCCCAGCTAAGCACGGACCTCCCTGCCTTCTGCACTTCATCACCCTGAAGTAAGAGCAAGTCATTAACAGCACACAACTTACATGGTGAGAAAAAAGACCTACTTTTGAAAAGCAAGAAGAAAGCAAGATAAGAGAGAATTTATTTTAAGAAAGCTGTTTTACAAGACTGGTCCTATAGCCAACATTTTGGCATTTTTACCAAGTTGTAAAATAAGCAATGAAAAGTCACAGGTAAGATCAACCAAGATGGAAGGAACTCAAAATGCAGTATAAACAGCAACAAATGAACCCTATTACAAAAGAATAACAATCACACTGAAGAGGGTGGGAAAGAAAAAAACAAACCTAAGTACCTTTGGAAAACAGTATTTTGTCTGCATGATGTTAGGGCTAAAGACAAATTTCTTTTCCACAGGAATGTGGGTAAGCAATCCTAAAATTACTTTATGTGAATAATAGGATTAATCAAATGAGTATGCTGTGCCTAAGGAGAGTAGGTTTCTCACTGTTGGAGAAGGTGTTAAGTATAAGGAGATAAGAAGATTAGAAAGAACCCTGTGGTGCTAGATCGAAATTAGAGGTGTCAAAGCTCTTAATATATGTACAGATGGATACAGAAAGAAATATAGACTGTATGTGTGCATGAGTTAGTGTGCATACATATATTTCCTAACTCTTTCTGCTGAGAGGATCTACAATCAATGACTAGGTGTGCAACAAGCACAAGTAGTATCCTCATTTTGACATCTAAATAGCATTCTCCAATAAAAGGAACGAGGGCTTCTTGGAGAAGTGGTCTATCCTAGGACTGGGTCTGGGAAACGACAAAATGATCCTAGAGCATATTGTGGCCCCAGAAAGTAAGCCGTGTTCAAGCAATGGCGGGGGTGCATTGAAAGGATACATAAGCCCCTTTGAAGAAGCTTCTACTGGCCAAAATCTGAGGCAATTTGAGCAAGAAAATAATGATAGTAATGGATGACAACCCCAAATTAAAACAAATACCCAAAAGTCCATACTAATATAAATTGTTGAATAAATTAATAAATGGGGGAGGAGGCACAGTTCTTTGTTACAGTAGAATTCCAATTAAAAATGTAGAAGGATTGATGGAACTAGGCGAACACCACAATAACAAGTTTTACAGGCAAGAATCATTGATGGATATCTGCATAGTCCCAAAGTATCTCCCCATAAGATACTTATTAATGTCAAAAGGAAAAAAACAGTTAACTCTGTATAGGAAAAACCTGGCAAACACCACATTAACCAGGTGATCAACATGAACATCACTGGTAATTAGATATATTAACATCATGAACCCCCTGCTGTGATGCACTGAGAAGGGCAGAATATCACATCCGTGGCATTCTTGCCAAAAACGTATAGCTTCAATCTAATTATGAGAAAACATCAGGCAAACCCAAATTGAGTAACATTCCACAAAATAACTGGCCAGTACTCTTCAAAGGTGTCAAGGTCATGAAAGGTAAGAAAGACTGAAGAACTGTCTGTCACAGCCTAGAGGAGACTAAGGAGACATGGCAAACAGATGCAATGTGGGGTGAGGGATCAGATCCTAGATCAGAAAAAGTTAAATTGGTGGGAAAACCGGCAACGTTCAAATAAGGTCTGGAAGGTTGGTGCAATGGCCCACACCTGTAATCCCAGCACTTTGAAAGGCCAATGGTGGAGGATCACTTGAGGCCAGGAGTTGGAGGCTGCAGTGAGCTATGATCACACCACTGCATTCTAGCCTGGGCAAAAGAGAGAGACCATGTCTCTAAAAAAAAAAACAAAACCAAAAAACAACCAAAATCTGTAGATTTTTTAATAGTATTGTACAATGTTAATTTTCTGGTTTTAGTAACTGTACTATGGTTCTACATGATGTTAACATTGGGACAACCTGGGTAAATCTCTGCACTATTTTTGCATCTCCTCTGTAAGTCTAAAATTATTTCAAAATACAATTTTTAAAAAAATCCATGGTTAAGGCGCCCTCTGTGGGCTCTGAGCTGCCCTAGAACCGCACCCTCTGTCCACCTCTGCCCAAGGTGCTGAGCTGCACCCTCGTGCCACCCTTCAGAAAGCGTGGCCAGCCAAAATGTTAGCAGCTAATGCCTGGGGGGGCGAGGAGGCTGCTCATGTGTGATGTTCACTTTCTTTCTACTTACGTTATCTGAATTCTTTACAATGAGTACATATCACATACAATGAGAAAATGTGGGGAGAAAAGGTAGTAAACTAACACCACAGCAGATGAGTGTATTTATAAAAATTATGTCCTCGTATAAGAAAACAATGTTCCATATGCATCACTATAGAATAATTTCTTGTCCACCACTAAATAAAATGCTGAAGTAATTTTTTAAAGTAATCAAAAGAAGAAAACAAAGTCCTGGCTAACTTCTAATCTAAGGCAGACCTCAAAAGATTAAGATAATTTCTATGCTGTGTGAATTATATTGTCGTCTTTGGCATTTATTCTTTATTAGGGTAAAATTTAAAATAATGATAAAATATTTAAAAAATATAACTCTTTCACTTACTTTTTCATTTTTTATAGTTACATAAAGGTAAACCTCAAAAGTATCTTCTTCCACAGCACATAACTTGGCTTCCACGTGGGTAGTTGCTAAATAGTATAAATGAAAACACAAATCAGCTGATATCACAAGTATAACTGAAAAAATTATGACTATTTCCCACCCATTAATCTCTGCTAAACAGTTAAGAGGACCCAGCGCCACAATGACAGGGCAGGGCGTGGGGTAGCTGCTGAGGAAAAGGTCCTCTGTACGGTGCAGTAGGTCACATGTCCTTGGCCCCTGTCCACAGCATCCTCTGCCACCCTGTGAGCACCTCCTCAAGTAAAGTTCCTGGTCCTTTCTTCTCTTCCAATGACTCCCAAGCCCAAATTTCCAGTCACAATCTTCCATCTGAGAGCCCATTCTACCCCTTCAAATGCCCCACAGATCGGAGTACTTGGCTGCTCTATAAGGCACCTTAATACCCAAACAGCAGCTCCATTCATTGGTACCTATCAGGCACTACGCTAAGTTCTTTATAAACCTTATTTCATTTAATTTTTACCACACCCTCTGAGATAAGTACTGTCATGGTCATTTCACAGGTGAGGAGAGAAAATTAAGTAATTTGCCTGAGGCCACACAGAAATAGGTGTCTGCCTCCTCCAGACCAGTGTCCTCTCCCAGTAGCCCCCATGGGCTCACAATGGCCAGAACTCCTAACCCAGCCACCCTCCCAAGTTCAAAGCTTCTGGCTTTTCCTTTATCTAAACAATGGCATGGCACAGGAGAGGGGCCAAGTTCAAAGCTTCTCGTTTTTCCTTTACCTAGACAATGGCATGGCACAGGAGAGGGGGCAGAACCCGACTAGGTACCACACAGTGTGCCAGGCATTTCACACCTACTAACTCTCCAGAATAGCCCGCAGAGGCAGGTATAGGTATTTGACTCCTGACTGCCAGGGGTTAGGACAGATGCCACAAAAGAGACTGTTTTATAGCCACTGATATAAAACAAAGAGAGCACACTAAATAGGCAAAGACATTTTGTACATCTTAAATTAGCAGCGATAATTATTACACGATAAAATCCATTTACTATCCCTTGCTCACTAAAAGCCAGGCTTTTCATCAATTGCTGGTCCAATAAAATGCACATAAATTTATTTTGCAGTGCTGCAGCTTTTATGCAAACTAGGAGGCAGGCTATATTGTGTAGGGGTTCCTCTACACAAACAGCCTCTTTCCAATTTCAGCTGTCAATACTGATGCCCACATTCACCTGCAAAGTTCCAGCAATACAGTTACTGTGACACTGGAGTGGAAGAAGCTCCAGGTAACTTAGGAAACCTATATGAGGAGGGTCAAATAGCTAAGCAGACATCTCAAATCCCCTCGCCAACAGAAGGTTAGGCCGCTTTGGGTGCCAGTTCAAGGCAGGCTTGCAGTGATCATGCATGCACTGGCCTTACCTTTTAGGATGTTCTGAAAGTACTGGATAGCTGCACTATCCCACTTCTTGGCAGGTCTGGAACAGTGAACACATACAACTTCATTAAATAAAAATCTGAGACTAGTACACTAACATCATTTTGTAAACCATACACTGGATGTTTCTCACATTTCATATCAAACATAGAATGCAGAAAACAAGGAGTTTAGCTCTGGCTCTGCTCTGGGTTGAAGATCCCAGCTGTATCCGGCAATATACTCCTCTCAACACTGCTGCCTGTACCAGAGCAGACTCGCTTCACAGAGGCCCCACTGAGAAGGAACTGCACCCACCACCATGGCATCGTCTGTTGCAACACTGTCGTCCCCAGTGACCTGTGACAAATCTGTCTCCCCAACCAGAACACAAACAGAGACCCTGAGTGTACAGTGTCTCCAGCACAAGCTGGCACAGAGAGAGGGCTCAGGACGTGTTGGCTAACGCACCACTCTAAGAGATGGTCACGGGAAAGCCAGCCACTATCATCTGGTGGTATTCCTTACTCTGCAACTGTAGCACCCTTTCACCATCTCCCATCTTATCTCTGTCATCTTGCCCTTTCTACATCTTCCCTATGCTTTGGAAAGAAAATCATAGGAAAACTACAGGGAAAATAAAAACAAACAAACAAACAGGAGGAACCAGTACTTGGAAGCAAGGAACAAAAATCAAATAAAATTAAGGTTAGAATGATATATTGTATGTTTCTACTGGTTTTATTTATCAGAGATGCCACCACCATCCTCCAAGGGTTGTTTTAAAGATCAAATGAGGTAATGTACATAAAACAGCCCAGTGCTTGACATGATCATTATTCAAAAATATTATTTTTATTTTTACTAAGAAAGACATTAAGCAATTGAAGAGAATTACAAAGGATTTCTAAAAGGAGGCAGTAAAATAAAGATAGTGGTTCTAAAACCTTGCTACACACAAAAAATTTACCTAATTAAGCTTTTTTTTAAACAAAGGGTAGTATTATTCCTAATAAGAAAATGGCATACAATCCAAGAGAAAAATCAATCTAGTATATGAACAGGTAAATCAATCAATCTCTCTCTCTCTCTCTCTCTCTCTCTCTCTCACACACACACACACACACACACACAATAACCACATGAAGAGATACCCAACTTTGCAAGTCCGAAAAATACAAACTAAAACAAAATATCATTTTTACCCAGCAAACAAGCAAAAATTTAAAAGTCTAACAATATTCAGTATTGTGTGGGGAAAAAAACAGTACTTTTCATACCCCAGTGGTGGTAGTATAAATTGCTACAGTCTTTTTGGAGGGAAATTTGATAAATATTGTACTACATATCTTAAGAAAAATGTATAAAATGCAAACACAAAGATATCACATGTCAAACAGGGTGATCAAAACCCAGTAAGATGATGTGCTCGTAAGCCCTTTGCCTACACTGGGAGTATCCTAGGGTTGGTGCGTTGAGGGTTGGGAAGGCCCCTGAAGACCCCTGCAGTGACGGGAAGGGAGTCACAAAGAGAGGGAGGGAGAAAGACAGGAAATGGACTGCCTATGCAGGCGAGCTGGCTGTGCAGGCTGGCGCCCAAACCTCACCTGGAAAGTCACGGGCAGGGGCTGCTGTGTGCCGGGGACCCCCACGCCCAGAGGCTCTCATGAGTAGTGGTACGGGCTGACTGGAGGGCAGCCTGGTGGAGGCCCCCGCCTCAGCAGAGACAAGCTGGCTCATCACCACATCAGTGCAGATTCCAAGGCAGCCACAAGAGTGATACACTCACCACCTCGAGGGAACTGTAGGTGATGGGGGATGGGGGCAGTGGAGAAGGGGAAAGTCTCCAAAAAGCCCACAAAAGCATCCACAAGAGAGGTAGCTTCCAAGTTCAGAGTCTACACTGAAACATCACCAGGACATGAAAGTGGAGTCAGAATTGGGCTGCTCCCTATAGCTTTTCTTTACATAATGCCACAATCCTGGGGGGGGGGAGGAGAGAAGGAGCACCAGGTGGAAGGATGAGACTGCCCCACAGACCACAGGAGACAGAAATCAAGCCACTCAGTAGTGCTCGTCCAAGATAGCAGAGATTGCACCCATATCCCACAGAGTACTGCCCAGTGCACGGATCCATCCCGTACAAACATTAGCAATGTGGCCAAACACTAGGAAAAGGGAGCAAAGATTGGGGGTGTGTGTGTATATGTCTTTACATCTATTTTATACAGGTTTATCTATATTCTAATGGGAATGTACAGTGCAAATGGTCAAGAAACAACCTAGCTGTCTATCAAAAGGGGAATGGTTAAATACAGCAAGTATGTCAATTATATCCATCCATGAAAAAGGCTGAAAGTAGGAAGGAGAGGTACATGTATCAGCAAAGAGCTTCAACAGACACTCTTAAGTTAATTTTGCAAGTAAGATGGTATGTTCTAATTTTCACTGAAAGTTCCATGCAGACGTGTGTATAAAAGCACTGACAAAGGTCGGGAAGTTCAGAGCCTGAACAGACCACAGAGGTCTCCCAGGAGGGAGGATGAGGGCCTGGAGAAGAATGCAAGGGACTTTTTTTTTTTTTTTAGTGCTCCATGATCCTATGTTTTATGAATGTTTTCTTTACAGTTAACTCACTACATTTTATAACTTAAAAAAAAAAAAAAAGGCAAATGCACAGAGCTCAGGTCCTACTCCAAACGCCTCCAACCACAATCCCTGGGTATGGGGTTGCCTGGGGAACTCTGCAGCACCACAAGGCTTGACCAACACTGAGAAGCCACCTCCCAAAGAACAAAGAGATCTTTTGCTTAGCATGTCCACAGAGGAACTGATTTCATAACACCATACACTTGATCTAACACTTCTACTAATGATTCAAACTACTTAAGAAGCTGTACTTACACAATTTCAGCACTGTCTTCGCAGAAGTCAATGTGTAAAGTAACAGGTTTGGTGCAGTACAGGCTGAATTTTTTTGCTCTATAGGGAAGCTGCATAAAAGACTCTACTGCAACTCGGATGCTTCAAAGTGAAACAGAAATAGTTCCATTATAAAGAAAATTATACATAGCATATTCCTTTAAAGTACACCTATATAATCAATACACTTAATGTAAAACAAAACACACAAAAAACAATTGTGTTTCTAATACAGCCACCAACAGTACTTTACTTGGCCAATGAAGCAAAAAGTGTTTCTTGGGGGTTGAGCAAAATCTTACTCTTTTTATATATAAAGCACAGATATACATACAGTACACAAACAGATCCTATATCTGTGGTATTAAAATTTCATGGCACAGGGCAGGTGTTTAGGGGAAAAAAGGTCTAATAAGGCTCCGTATGTTGAAAAATACTAAGTAATAATGAACAAACCTGTGAAGCAAATTCTACTCAAGATTTTTAAATATCAATTTCCATACTGACCACCTGAAAATGTCTGTAAATGAACAGATGTTTTAATAGTTAGTATTTGCCAACTTTGCACAAAAGAGCTGAAGGAATGAGATTTGATAATAAGAAGTTCAACATTTTTATTTCCATCCTTCTTCAGGCAAACAACAGATCACTTTAACATACTACTTCAACAGGAACTGGTTCTCTTCCCTGGATCCCCACCATGCCCTGTACGGGCAGCCTGGCCATCTTTTGTTCAGATAGGTTAGAAGAAGGTGGCTGCACTAACTGCCCCTCGAGGCCTCCTTGAGCTCTATTTAATCATATGATCCCTTGCCTAAAACAAATACAACACCAAATACAAAAAGAAAAGCTCCTTAAACAGATAAATGAAATAGTTATTTTCATAGCAATTATGGTTAATATTATATAAAGGTGCAGAATCATAAGTTGGAAAGGCGTCTACTTTTTCCTTAAGTATCTGCAAATTTCCAATGTCTGATAAGCTCTTCTGCCATGAAATTCTTCTATCCAAGAAATACCTATTATTGCAATTGAAGTCTATTTGGTATTGCTCTTTCTTCAGTGAAAGAAGAGTCCTCACATTTATTTATTAAACTGACATCCTCTTATACTCTGGTACAGGAAACTATGAAAAAATTATCACAATATGCCAAGATTGGCTTCTAGATAGTGTTTTCTAGTGAACTATGATGTGTGGTCCCAGAATCACCAAAGGTTGGACAGTCACCATCCAGCTACCAGCTCATTCTGACTGTCTCCCCACCTCATGTGATGGCCACACCCTCACTATGCTAAGCAGGACAACTAGGAATACATACTTGAGTATATGCTCTGCTCTCTGCAATTCGAGCTCGTGATCACAACCTCCCCCTTCTGTGGAGACAAGAAGAGTTTCTCTCTACCTCCTGCTGTGTCTTTCTTGCAGCCAAGCCTTCCTAAAGTAGCCACTCCATCATATGAGCAAACTGAGAGGACCAATCAGGAGAGTAGCTAGCAAACAGCACCCAGGAGACACAGAGTGAACAGCTTGAACCTGCCCCACCCTCTCCAGGAAGGTGAGGGAGGGTCAGAGCCACCTCCGAGTCTTCTTCATTCTGACCACCTGCCCTTCCAGTCAGCGCATGCAGAATTGGAACCTCCAAGTCTTCCCTTCTTGAAGCTAAAAAAACTCCACTTTCATCTTTTCTCAAAAGGCAATGACCTCTATTCCCTTACTTTAAAAATTGACATTCTCCTTTAAAACTGGTGTTTGTCTCCATTAAGACAGCAAGGCAAAATAAATACATACGTACTTTTTAGATTTTACTGGAATGTACTTAGCAAAATCCACAAGGAAACATTCTGCCAGGTAATGGTCTGCTGAGGACATGATTGATTTAATAATGGCCCTGCACCAGCACCTCAGCTCCTGACAATAAACCACACAAACCTACAAAATAAAAAGAAAGGTTTTTTTAAGTTCAGTGTTAAAATCTCTAGTCATGCAATGAGAATTAAAAGGTTCTCTTGAAATCATCACAGCCTGCATTTTGCCTTACAGCAGAGGAAAGAGATGCCAGGAGGCTGGACCTGCCCAAGTCAAACACGGTCTGCCAGTAAGAGAACCTTGGGAAGAATACAGGTCATCTGGATTCTAGTTCATTGTTTTTCTTACTTCTATAATTTTGGCTCCTTAACTAAGGACAATTTTTAGATCAAAATAAGCTTTACCTTCTTAACTCAGAAAACAATGCTTACAAATGATTATCAATCATGTCTCAGACCAACAGGAAACTGCAACCCCAGGCTCACCCTCCCCAGCCCCTTCCCGTGGCTTTGATTGCTCTCTAACATTTGGTCACTATCCACCATAACTGGACACTGGCTTCATGATGATGTGAACTTTGGTCTGTTTTGTTTACTGCCAGATTCCCAGCACCTAGTACAGTGCCTAGTATATACTAAGTTTTCTAAAACTACCTGTTGAATGGCTGAATAAATACAGATGGTCCCCGACTTACAACGGTTTGACTTAGAATTTTTCAACTTTATGATGGTGTGAAACTGTTGCAATTTCAACATAGTGTGCAGTATTCAACAAATTACATAAATGTTCCACACTTTTTTTATAAAATAGGCTTTTGTGTTAGATGGTTTTGCCCAACCATAGGCTAATGTAAATGTTCTGAGCATGTTTAAGGTAGGCTAGGTTTAACTATGATGTTCGGGAGTTTAAGTGTAGTAAGTGCATTTTTACTTACGATATTTTCAGTTTATGATGGGTTTGTCAGGCCATAACCCTGTCGTAAGTCAAGGAGCATCTACAAATGCCTGTAGCCCCTTTTAAGAGGAACCACCCTGTGGAAGTGACAGCCGTTGGCATCCTGACTATACCATAGCTAACTCGACTAGCAATCCACAGACAGGAAAACCATATGCTAACCACAGGCTTATAAAGTGGCCCAGCAAGAAAAACTGTGCCCAAACAGGGAAGAAGTGGGCCAGTGGAGACTGCTGCCCTCAGGAATTTAAGTTGAAAAATATAATACAGCCATACTGTCAGGGACAGGGTTCTTAAGAACCTCACTCAATTCAAAACTCAAATAATTCAAGAAAAATCCTGACAAAGGATGGGGGACATTTCTATTTAATGATAAAGTCAAAGCAATTTGTAGGAATGGCATGAATAATTAATAATTCTCACAGCCAGGCAGATTTTGAAATTGTGTTATACCAGGGCTTCCACTAGCCAAAACTGGAATAATTTAAGCATCAGGAAGAACAATGATTACAAATGATAAATATATTAAATACCATGAGATAAAAATAACACAGGCATACCTAGTAGATATTTACCACCACAGTAAAGCAAATATTTTATTAATAATAAAGCAAGTCACACAAATTTTTTGGTTTCCCAGTGCATATAAGAGTTATGTTTACACTGCACTGTAGTCTATTAAGTATGTAATACCATTATACCTAAAAAATGTATGTACTTTAATTTAAAAATAACTTATTGCTAAAAAATGCTAACAATAATCTTGAGATGGAATCTATTCCTGGTGAAAATACTATGAATACTGTTGATGTGACAACAGAGGATTTAGAATATTCCATAAACTTAGTTGACAAAGTAGTGGCAGGGTTTGAGAAGAGCCTTCATCTGAGCCTTCAGCAAGCCATGTCTTTTTGCTGGTGGAGGGTCTTGCCTCGCTGTTGATAGCTGCTGACTGATCACAGTGGTGGTTGCTGAAGGTTGGGGTCTCTGTGGCAATTTCTTAAAATGAGACAACAACGAAGTCTGTGGCATCTATTGACTCTTCCTTTCATGAAAGATTTCTCTGTAGCATGTGATGCTGTTTCATAACATTTTACCCACAGTAGAACTTCTTTCAAAATTGGAGTGAATCTTCTCAAACTCTGCCACTACTTTGTCAACTAAGATTATGGAATATTGTAAATCCTCTGTTGTCACTTCAATAATGTTCACAGTGTCTTCACCAGGAGTAGATTCCATCTCAAGAAATCACTTTCTTTGCTCATCCATAAGAAGCAACTCTTCATCCATTCAAGTTTTACCATGAGATTGCAGCAATTCAGTAACAACTTCAGGCTCCACTTCTAACTCTAGTTCTCTTGTTATTTTCCCCACATCTACAGTTACTTCCTCCACTGAAGTCTTGAACCACTATCCATGAGAGTTGGAATCAACTTCTTCCAAACTCCTGTTAACGTTGATATTTTGACCTCCTCCCATGAATCATGAATTTTTAATGGCATCTAGAATGGTGAATCCTTTCCAAAAGTTTTTCAATTGGCTTTGCCCAGATCCATCAGAGCAATCAATATCTACAGCAGCTATAGCCTTACAGAATAAGTTTCTTAAACAATAAGACTTAGTCAGGCTCCCAGCTACTCAGGTGGCTGAAGTGGGAGAATCACCTGAGCCCAGGAGTTCAAGGCCAGCCTAGGCAACAGAAAGACCACATCTCAAAAAAATTACTCTTTGATCCATCTGCTACAGAATGGATGTTGTTAGCAGACATGAAAACAATATTAATCTTCTTATATATCTCCATCAGAGCTCAGTTCTTGGGTGACCAGGTACATTGTCAATAAGTAGTAGTATTTTGAAAAGAATCTTTTTTTCTGAATAGTAGATCCCAACAGTGGGCTTAAAATATTCAGTAAACCATCCTGTATATAAACAGATGTGCTGTCATCCAGGCTTTGTTGTTCCATTTACAGAGCACAACCAGAGCAGATTTAACACAATTCTTAAGGGCCCTAGGATTTTTGGAATGGTAAATGAGCATTGGCTTTAACTTAAAGTCACTAGCTGCATTAGGCCCTAGCAAGAGAGTCAGCCTGTCCTTTGAAGACAAGCGTTGACTTCTTTTCTCTAGCTATGAAAGGCCTAGAAGGCTGTTTTGTCTACAAAAATCTGTCATTTAGTGTAGCCACCTTCATCAATGACTTTAGCTAGATCTTCTGGATAACTTGCCACAGCTTCTATATCACCACTTTACCCTGAACTTTTATGTTATGGGGATGACTTCTTTCCTTCAACCTCATGAACCAACCTCTGCTAGCTTCAGACTTTTCTTGTGCAGCTTCCTCACCTCTCTTAGCCTTCATAGAAGTGAAGAGAATTAGGGCCTTGCTGTGGATTACGCTTTCGCTAAAGTGAATGTTGCAGCTGGCTTGATCTTTTATCTAGACCCCTAAAACTTTCTCTGTATCACCAACAAGGCTGTTTTACTTCCTTATTCATGCGTTCACTGGAGCAGCATTTTAAATTTCCTTCAAGAACTTTTCCTTTGTATTCACAACTTGGCTAATTGTTTGGCACAAGAGGCCTAGCATCTCAGCTTTCGACATGCCTTCTCACTAAACTTAATCATTTCCAGCTTTTGATTTAAACTGGGAGACATGTGACTCTTCCTTTCACTCGAACACTTAGAGGCCATTGTAGGGTTATTAACTGGCCTAATTTCAATTGGGTAATATTATCTCCCAATTCAATACAATATGAAGGTCACAGCACACTTATTCTTGAAAAACAAAAGTGACCCTAAATCTATCCAAAACTTTATATTTAACTATCAGTCCACAGAAAATACAAAGGATATAAAAAAAGTTAAACCACCACCACAAGGAAGCAATTGCTATCTAAAATGTGGAATATTTTTAAAAGGTAATTGACCTGGTTTCGTTTCTTCAATAAGTCAATGGTATTGCAAATGATATAAAAACTAATAAATTATGTTATTAATAATGATTTTGGGGTGGGGGAAGAAATTCAAACTGTTTCTACTTTTTCTCATAAAGAGTTTATGAATCTTTTCCCATCATGTTATTATAAAAATTCAAATTCTTCTGAAAAACGGCTGACCCGCAGAAAGACTCAGACAATAGGCAATGGGAGCTGAGGTTGCAAGAAAGCAAGGAGGGGCCATGACGTGGAGTAAAGAAAATAAAGATGCATGAGTTGGCCAAAGCCACGAGTAACCAAAAGGGAGGCATCAGCTCTAGAATGAAGATGCCATGCCCTCTTTGCTGAAGTCCCTACACCTGTGTTGGATCTAGAATAATCCCTGGGTTGCCAGCCCCAGGAGGATGGCTGTAATGCCTGGGTTTAAATGACATGCCATCTCCCAGTGCCTGCCATGAACTTTACACAACCACCAGGTCCCCCTTCAGGCTAGTGCCTGAATCTTATGAAACCTAAAGAACCCAACACAAGTCAGTGAGTATAGGAAACCAATACTCTAAAAGCTTTAATCATCTTAGTTGCCAAAATATTTTACATTTTAAGTGGTGTTTCAATACACAGTGACTAAAGCACACCTAGATACATACCTGCCCTTCTTCCAACATTAATGGTTTTATTTCTATATCTTGACACATGCTGTTGTAGAAGTCATTCATGGCTCTATTTAGTTTTTGATAGTCGACTTCATGATCTAAAAGGGGACTACATCCTTTTATAATAACCCAGAAGCAACCTGGATCTTCAATCTGTAAAATTTTTTAAAAACAAAGAAAACAATGCATGATTTAAAAGTAGAACCAAAAAATAATAAACTGTAGAATCACAATGACTGTTTTTAATTTAAGTGATCTAACAAATTCTTGACAAGTACCTTTGTCTTAAATGGTCAGACCAAAGATAAAAAACTAAAGATTAAATTCTAAAACATGTAACCAATGATACATGAGTAATTCTCAATTAAATGTTGTGACTCAAAAAGCAAACAGATGACCTCGATCTCCTATATTTTGAAAATATCCATAATAATATACAAAAGCAAGGTTCACAAAAATGTTTTTAATATTATGTTTTTTGTAAGAAACAGAAAGAAATGTGAATATGTGCACATTCTGCTCATATTAAAACAAGAAATGATGGCAAATAAACCAAAACAAATACAAACATGACCTACAGGGGAATGAAAGAATGGGGAAGAAGGGACAAGGATAAAAGTCAGACTTCCCTGAATGTATTTTGGTATGTATTGTTATTATAAACCAAGATTTCCATTGTTAGAGAAAAGATACAAATATAAAATAAAAGGTAAATTTGAGTTGAAAATATCAATAAGAACACAGGATTTTTCAAATGTATTTCCTAACTCTGTCTACTGAAAGCACCTAGAAGCAATAACACCCCAAGATTTTGGATCCTGAATACCAGGAGGCAGAATACAGGGGTTCATGTTAGTATTATTTCTACTTTTCTGAATGTTAAAACATTTTTATAACAAATAATTGGAATACAGAAAGGCAGTCATTCTGGCTCTGGTAACAGCAGAATAGTTTATATGTCACCTGCAGGTAACAATTATAAGCCCTGGAAAAAATGCAAAATAACTATTGGAAGGCACTAAAGAGCTACTAAAATCAGGCAGAAACTGGAGGATATTTAACCCTGGAAGGAAGGAAACTTCACTGGGTGAGGCCCACATTTATCCAGCTTTTCCCCTGAGCACATTCCCCAGTCCATGTGGTGTGAGGTAGCTACAACTCAAGCAGAAAGCCATAATGTTTGTGGCTTGAGGAATCAGAGAATAGAGTTTGGGTCTACCAGACCAGTTGAAAATGAAGAGGTAAAATACTGGAAAGGAGAGCCACAGAAGGGGAGCCCTAAAGTCTGCATACAAACACCCCTCACATCCTTGACAGACTCTGACTTGCATAGGTGAGACTCCAAGGAGTCCAGAAAAGACAAACAGTTGGAATGCTGAAAGAAATACACAGTTTTAGTTGCTGCCTCCGAGAAATGCAGAACTCTGGGCACATAACGATTCTATCCAAACTTTTGCACTTAGAGAAAACCAAACTCTAGCATGGCTTCTAGCAGCATGAGGCCATGTCCATAGGATGACCACAGTCACCCATTAAAATGCCCACCCACGAAAGCTCAATGCTGCCAGGGAATTTCCTGTTTGTTCTACTCAATACCTGACAGGTCTCTGAACTCCCTTTCTTAGAGCATTTACTAAAAAAGGCCTATAACTATGATTACGTATTGCCTATAACTCAGGAGTGTCTTTCTCAAGGACCTGAAAGCCATTGCTTTGAAATGTAATCACCAGGAAGGACAGGGCCTCCATCTCCCAGTCCCTGTGGGAAGACAGAATCCTAACTTCCATAACTGCCAGCTAGCAGACACAGCTGGCCTAATCACATTTTACACTGGCCAACTCTTTGTAATTTTTCACTTGAGCCCTGCATCTGCCCATTTTCCCTTTAAAAGGTCCAGTCAACTGCACAAATCAGAATGGAGCTCAGTTCTTTCCCCTACTATTAGCAGTTACTGAATAAAGTCTTCACAATTCTACCTAATGTCTAGCTTCATTCATCCTGGACATCCCCAAGAGTTTGGAGTAGGAATCCTCCCAAGTCACAAAGGCTCAGTAAGCACCTCAGGCTCTCCACAGAAACCCTGAAGTTCAATGCTTGAGAAGTAAAGACCACTTTCCAGGACGAAAAGAATGTGTTCTAACAATAAGGGCAAAACCAAACTGATGAGAACAAAGTGTAAACCAAGCCTCCCAAAGTACAAACTGACCCCTCAATGATTAAACTTTAAGTCAACACTATTCATCACAACCACAATGTCCACTATAACATAGACAGTTATTATACATGTGAAGAAATGAAAATGTGTTAGATGGCCAAGAAAAAACAGTCAACAGAAAGTGAACCCAAGATGCCCAAATGTTGGAATGAACACACAAGGACTTAAAAACAGCTATTATAAATATAGAACTTAAGGATGAGATGGTTTAATGAGTTTTTTTTTTAAAGAGTTTTGGGTAAGAAATGGGATCTCTCTCTCTCTCTCTCTCTCTATATATATATATACTGTAGAAAACATTAATTCCAGAACTGAAAAGTGAAACATATGAAATAAAAATTTCACTAGTGGTGCACTTAGTAACACTGTACTGGAGGTCCTAGTCAGTACAGTAAGACAAGAAAAAGATAGGAAGACTGGAAAGGAAGAAATAAAATAGTCTCTACTCATAAACAACATGAGTGTCTACACAGAAAATCCTAAGGAGTCTATTAAAAAAATGAAAACTATAAAACACTGCTGAAAGAAATTAAAGACATAAATAAATGCAAAGACATCCCACACTCACGTAGTGGAAGACTTAATATCATTAAGACATCAATCCTACCCAAAGTGATCAACAGATTCGATTCAATTCCTACCAAAATCACAATGACATTTTTTGCAGAAATAGAAAAGCACATCCTAAAATTCATATGGAATCTCAAGGGACTTCAAAGAGCCAAAACAATTTTGAAAAAGAACAAAGCTAGAGGACTCACACTTCTTGATTTCAAAACTCACTACAGAGATACAGTAATCAAACACTGTGGTATTGGCACAAAGACAGTCATATAGACCAAAAGTATAGAATAGAGAGCCCATAATAAACCCTTGTGTATATGGTCAAATGATTTTTTACAAGGATGCCAAAACCATTCAAAAGGGAAAGGACAGTCTTTTCAACAAATGGTGCTGGGAAAATTGGATATCCACGTGCTAAAGAATGAACTTGGACCCTTATCTAACACCATACACAAAAATCAACTCAAAATGGATCAAAGACCTAAATGTAAGGCCTAAAAACTATAAAACTCTGAGAAGAAAACAGAGCATAAGCTTCACAACATTGGATTTGGCAGTGATTTCTTGGGTATGACACCAAAGGCACAGGCAACAAAAGAAAAAATAGACAAACTGGACTTCATCAAAATTTTTAAATTTTGTATATCAAAAGACAGTATCACCACAGTAGAAAGTTAACCCATGGAATGGGTGAAAATATTTGCAAGGCATATTATGTCTGATAAAAGATTGATATCCAGAATATACAGAGAACTTCTAAAACTCAACAAAAAACTTTCTGATTAAAAAATGGGCAAAAGACTTGAATAGATGTACAAAGAAGATATACGAATGATCAATAAGCACAGAAAAAGATGCTCAATATCACTAATCATTAGATAAATTCAAATTAAAACTATAAGGATATACTACCTGACACTCATTAGGATGACTACTACCAAAAAAACCCCAGAAAATAACAAGTGTTGACAACAGTGTGGAGCAAGTGGTATCATGCATGCACTGCCTGTGGGAATGTGAAATGGTATAGCCACTGTGGAAAACAGTAGGGCAGTTCCTTAAAAAATTACAAATACAATTACCATATGATGCAGCAATTCCACTACTGGGTATATACCCAGAGAATTGAAAGTAAGAGCTCAAAGAGATTATTTATACATCCACGTTCATAGCAGCATTACTCATAATAGCTAAAATGCAGAAGCAACCTAACATCCATTGACAAATAAATGGATAAGCAAAATGTTGTATATACATAAAATGGCATATTATTCAGCCATAAAAAGGAAATTAAAATTTTAAGACATTTATTTATTTTAATTATTTATTTATTTTCAGAGACAGGATCTCACTATGTTGCCAAGGCTGGCCTTGAACTCTTGGGCTCAAGTGATCCTCTCACCTCAGCCTTCTGAGTAGCTGGGACTACAAGCTCAAGTCCAGCTTCAAAAGGAAGGAAATTTTCGCCAGGCTGAGTGGCTCAAGCCTGTAATGAAATAAGCCAGTCACAAAAGAACAAATACTGTATGATTCCGCTTATATGAGGTACTTAGAGTAGTCAAACTCATAGAGACAGAAAGTAAAAGCAGAATGGTGGTTGCCAGGGGCTAGGGAAGAGGAGAACAGGCGGTTATTGTTTAATAGGTAGAGTTTCAGTTTTACAAAATGAAAAGAGTTATGCAGACAGATGGTGGTGACGGCTGCACATTATGAATGTATTTAATACTATTGAACTACACGCTTAAAAATGACGCTGGGCACACTTTGAGAGGCCAAGGTAGGAGGATCGCTTGAGGCCAGGAGTTCAAGAGCAGCATGGATAACATAGCAAGACCCTATCTCAAAAAAACAAAACAAAACAAAACGGTTAGGATGGTAAATTTTATATTATATGTATTTTACCACAATAAAAAATAAATATATACTAGAACTAAGTGACTTTGGAAGACTAACACTACCTGACTTCTAGACTTAACTATAAAGCTACAGTAATGACAGTGTGGTACTGGAGAAAGCACAAACACATAAATCAATACAATGGGAGTAGACTTACATGGTCAATTGGTTTTCCACCAAGGCACAAAGACAATTCAATGGAGAAAGGATAGTCTTTTCAACAAATGACACTGGAACAACTAGATAATCACGTGCAAAAAAATGAACCTCCATTCATTCCTCGTACCATATACAAAATTAACTCAGATCATATACCTAAATGTAAACTATTAAAATTTCTAAAAGAATATATGGGGAAAATCTTTATGACTATAAGTTAGGCAAAGATTTCTCAGCTATTTAAGGCTAAATAATATTCCATTGCAAATATATGTATACCACATTTTGTTTATTCCGTCACCTTTCGATGGATATTTGGGGGAAAATATTTAATCCTTATAAAAGTTAAATTAATATGGAGGACCATAGCTGGTACCTGTATCACACTTGGGGAAATGCTCCTATATGGGATAGAAAATTTGCTCAGAGGGTGAGCTGAGTGAGAGCCACAAGTGGGCAGATCAGACCTGAGGGGGTAAATAAAAGGGTTCCTGGGCCCAACTGAGAAGGGCTCCCAAGCAGTAGGCAGTGAGTCCAGCTTCTCCTGCCAAAGTTCTGCCCCAATGGATGTGTACGTGTCAAGCAGCCCTGGAGGAGCCCTGTCTTTTTAAAGAGAGAAATCAGACTAGTATATTTAGGACTGATGGACAACATCTGATTGGTAAAGAGGAGCTGGCCAGTTGGATCTGAAACCCCAGAAGTCTCAGAGCAAATCCTCTGTAAGAGTCAGCTGCCTCAAACGTTTGTGAATCTTTGTTCAGATAAATTACAGAAGATATAAAATAGAAGCAGGAAAATTGGTTTAAAAAATCCTACCATTTGCTACATCTCTCTCCTCTGATCACTGAAGTACGATTTTCAAAGTGATTTATATTTCCTTTTTCCAAAAACCGAAACCCACCCCTTTGCTCCGGTTTATAAAACTCCTCCCTCTAATAACACCTTCCCAGTCTGCAGCATCACCAGTGAGCACGCACCTGACTCAAAGACGGAAAAAGCGGCGGTCCAGGCGGCGTCCCGGGACTGGGACATCGCCCCAGGCGGAGCCGCGTGGTCGGGGGCGGGGGAGACAGACACTTGGGGGTGGGGTGGGGTCCAAGCCCAGGCCGAGGAACCGAGGGCCCCCGTCGGGGCCGGGGGTGTGCAGCGGGATGGGTTCCAAGCCGTCCCTCCCGGTGAGGTAGCCCGTGTTAGCAATTGCCCAGCCGGCTCCAGCTCAATTTCAGAGAAACCACCAATAACTTATTATGCTAAGTTCGTCCCAAATAGCGCACGAGACATACTGCAGCTGCTTTCTTGTTGCTTATGTGAAATTGAGGTTCTGGCATCTCCCCTGGCACGCTACGCCCAGGTCCGAGGACCGGCGTGGCCCCCGGCTCCGCGCGGCGCTCGCTCACCTTCAGCACCAGGACCTCGAGCATCTTCGCGGCGCCTGGAAGGCGCGCACCGGCCGGCCCTTCCCGCACAGCTCAGCGCCTCGGTCCTCCGCGGCTGGGGCTCCGGGCTCCTCGCCCCAGTTCGCCCACGCGGAACCCCGGGTCCCCGCCCGCAGGCCCGACCCGCCACGCCGGAGGCGACGCGCTCGGCCTAACTCGACGCCGCGGCGGGCGCGCTCGGGGCTCCCCGCCCACCTGGTCGGGTCTCCCGCACCGCCGAGCCCCGCCCAGCCTCGTCCGCGCCCACAACGGCCCCCGCTCGCCCCCGCGCAGGCCTCCAGGCGTTCGGAGGCCGCGTGGGGCGCCCAACGGCTGGGACAACTGCCGGCCCGCGCACAGCGCCGCGCCGCGGCGGGGAGGGACGCGGCCGAGAGAGGAGAAGAGAGGCGGGCCGGACCCCCCGCGGCCGCCCGCACGACCTCCCGGGCCGGGACTCGCCTGTCCACCGCCTCTCCGGTCCGGAGGGACAGAGGGGCCTGCCGACCGAGTTAGTTCGCCGCGATTGCCTGCCAGGAGGCCCGTGCCCTCCGACTGCCTCTGGGCCAGCCTCCGCCCCGTGAGCGCTGCGGGCTGGAAGCCTTGGTGGCGAGGATGAGGGCGCGTCAGCCACGGATCCCCGGGTCTTCGTGGCCTCCTGGCACGTTCCCACCCTACCTGCACCTTCGGGAAAGGTTCCTGGTTCCGGCTTTCTTCCCAGCCGGCCTTCTACTGACAGGGCTGCCCAAGTCTCTGTCACAGGCATTCTTGTCACCACCAAAGGTCCACACTACACTGCGGCCTTGTGGGCCGGGTTCTGCCCGGACGTGGGCTTTGTTGTTGAGCTAGCACAGGAGTCTTCAAACACTTCTAAGCCTGTTTTCTTATCTAAAAATTGGGACTCACAAAGTGGCTCCCATAATTAGATGACATCACATTGTGTGAAACAAAGGACACCCAAGAAGCATGCGGGGAATGTTAGCTTTTAGTACTAGCTCAGGAATCTCTCTCTAAGACAGGAATAAGTCAAGAAGAAGAAATTGACATCATAGTCCTTAAAAATTAAAGGAACCACAGCTTAAAAAAAAAAGGTGCTGGGTCCAGAAGGTTTTACAGCTGAACATTTCAATTGTGAAAAAACAAAATTTCTTAAGCTCATATCAAAATTTTTTAATTTGCTAGTAAGGAACCAAGAAGATGGCAAGAGATTACACCAGTTTAGAGAGCATGGGAATTGTGGAGTCGTGTATTTGGGGAACAGAATGCTCACATAAGCATCCAGTTTTAAAAGCAAGCTTGGTTCCACAAAGCCCCACAAACATCATGTGCTTAAAGTCTCAGGCTAGATGGTCTGAGAGGAGAGGCGTGTGACTGCCAGTCGGGAGGAAAACACAGCTGCGAAATGCGTGAAGTTCACCTGTTGCTGAAATTGGGCTAATGAGGCCTCACCCCCAATCAAGGCACCAGGCAGGGCCAACTCACCTGAAGGCTCGAAACCTTGTCAAAAAGAGAGGAGAAACAACAGGATCTGATTTAAGCGAGCCCATGCCTGTAGTCCCAGCTACTTGAGAGGCAGAGATGGGAGGATCCCTTGAGCCCAGCCTGGGCAACATATTGAGACCCCATCTTAAATGGGAGGTGCCAGAGACAGTTCCCAAGCCCCAAAGAAGATGGAGAATACAGCCTTCTCCCAGTTCTTAGTGTGGGGACAGACTTTTTTCTTTGACTAGATGCCATGCGATAGCATGGTGTTTCCCAAACTTTTTCACAATATGGCTTACGGAAAATGGAAGTATTTATACATCACATTGCGATGAATAGTCAAGACTGCTACAATGGGAGCTCACTGCCCTGGGGCTGCAGCCACCCAGTCCCTCTGAGGTTAAAAGGGATCAGTAACTGTACTGTCACCTGCCCCCCAACCCTGACACCAGGGAGAAGCACTTTTTTAAAAAAGAAATTACTCTGTAACATAAGATGACAAGATTCCCAATGCATTTTTATGAGGCAATTAAATCCCAGCACTAAAACCTGACAAAGATAACACAAAGAACTGCAGACTAATTTCCCTTACCAGTATAGATGATGAAATCCCAAATAAAATGCTACCATGTAAAACCAGGACAAATTTTTAAAAAATGTTACGCCATGTCCAAGTAGGCTGTAAAGCTTACTCAGGAATGCAGAAAAGCTTAATATTAGCCTGTCACAAATATGGCCAGATCACAGCACAGCAAGCAATGAAAAGCTGTTCCTAAAGCTGCTATGAGCAGACTAGCTCTTCCAGGCACCATTGGGTGACCAGATGCTGTTAGGAAATTAAAGTCTCTCCCATCATGGGAATGACAGTCAGTTCTGCAAGGGGCCTGGGTGGACAGTGTTCTGTTCTTATATATATATTTTTGCTCCCCACTCCAAGAGAAGGGGAAAAGGGAAAGAAGGCAAAGCATTAGGAATGGCAGGGAGTGGTATCCGAGATAGCAGGACCTCCAGTCATGCTCAGACCAGACCCTCCTATCAGTGTGCCCATGGCGGGGGTGGGGAATGAGGGAGAGTACAGAGTTTTCCAGACTGGCAAAATTCTTAGAAATGGGCACCAAGGGCTGGGTATGGTGGCTTATGCCTACAATCCCAGCACTTTGAGAAGCTGAGATGGGAGGATCACTTGAGGCCAGGCCGGGCAACATAGCGAGACCCCATCTCTACAAAAAATTTAAAAATTAGCCAGGCGTGGTGGCGCGTGTTTGTAGTCCCAGCTACTCGGGAGGCTGAGGCAGGTGGATCGCTTGAGCCCAGGAGTTCAAGGCAGCAGTGAGCTATGGTCGTGTCACTGCACCCCAGCCTGGGTGACAGAGTGAGATTCAGTCTCTAAAAAAAAAAAAAAGAAAGAAATGGGCACCAAGAAGGACATTCTCCCTTCCCTGCCTCTCAGATCCTCCCCCACAGCTGTAGCTCAAGTGATCATACCTTGTAGTCATCAATTTTAAAAGGCAGTCTGCAAGTATCCAGTTTTAAAATATTCTCATTGTTTTTACCAAAAAAAAGATGAAAAACAAGTTTGGCTCAAAAGCTAGCTTGAACATTCTGTCAGCTGATTTTCTTTAAAAAGAACTTTTTTAGTTTTATTTTTTATACATTTTGTATCAATTGAGAGAGAGTAGACATTGGAATTAGGGCATTCAACCCAAAAATGGAAGTCTGGTACCTGCCCAGGGTTTTCCCCAGACACATTAGTTATCATTTAGGGCTGCAGTCCCCAACCCCCAGGCCATGGACCAGTACTGTGGCCGGTCCGTGGCCTGTTAGGGACCAGGCCGCAGAGCTCCACCTCACTCCCCTCCCCACCTCGTCTGTGGAAAAATTGTCTTCCATGAAACTTAGGAAGGGGAGGCGCACAGCAGGAGGTGAGCGACAGCCAAGCAAGTGAAGCTTCATCTGTATTTTCAGCCGCTCCCCATCGCTCGCATCTCTGCCTCAGCTCTGCACTCCCTGTGGAAAAATTGTCTTCCATGAAATGGGTCCCAGGTGCCAAAAAGGTTGGGGACTGCTGTTTTAGGGACTTGGTCTGTCCATCAGAGAAAACCTTGTTCATGGTTCCCACTAATATCATACATCTGTCAGATTATCCTTATGTTTCTTTCTTTCTTTTTTAGAATACAAGTCCATTTATGCAATATCCTTATGTTTCTAACGTATTATTTTCATTGCTCAATGTGTTATTCACTGCAAGAAGATTCTCATATCTTCATTTTGAACTATAAACGATCAAACTAAAGTTAACCTTTGTCTCATTTATTGTTTTATATGTTGAATTCTATTGCATCTGATAAATACTAAGCTCTTCTTGCTTTCTTTGTGTTTCCCTCCTTTTATTTTTAGCCTTCTGGCAGAATTGTATATAATAGGAATTATAAGCAATTTACACTTAGGTTTTAAAACATTTAATCTGAGATTCTTATTGTTTTCTTTTTTTGAATATTTTCCACCCAAGGTTGGTTGAATCCACAGAATCTGCAGATATGGAGGGTTGGCTATACAGTGGTCACTTTAGGAGAACTTTTGATATAATCAAAATTGTTCATTTGAGAGGCACCTCAGAACCAAAAGGAAACAAGATTTCAAACATCCAATTGTCTGCAATTTTTGGTTGGTATAAGGAAACAGCTAAAAGAAATTCAGATTCCAAAATTGTTTCCTTAAGAAAATTCTTGGCCAAAGCAGAAGAAAATGTGAAAAACATAAAACCATCTCTCTTTTTGATACTCTCAAATCACAAGATGAATATAACACCTTTATCCTGCTATTCCTTTTCCACCATACTATACACCTCTATTTCCCTCTGCTCCTCTCTCTCCTTCCAGCACACTCCCCCCTTCCCTCTTGGCTGGCCGGAAACTTCTAAAGCTCAATTAACTATTAAAAGTAACTCAAAATTTCCTGCAGAACAGAGAAAACCTCTGTAGGAACCAAAGGAACATTTCCCCTTCGCCCTCTGAAAGTTTGCTGAAAATCAACTGGCAAAGGGCAGTTGAAGAAAAAGAAAAGGTGTACAAAAAAAGAAAGGAAGGAAGGAGGGGAGGAAGGAAAGAAAGAGCATACAAATTTATTAACGTGCATGGGGGAGAACCACAGAGTGCCCCTAATCTGAGATTCTTTATCTTGTAATAAATTTAATCCATTTTGTATATGATCATGGTTGATACCTATTTCTACTTCAGTCATTTTGTTCTAAGCATTTGGCTTTTTACGTTTTGTTGCTCTTTCCATTGTTTTCTGTCTTTTGCATTAGGGGTTCTGCTTTTCTTTTTGACTGATCTGAAAAGTGACCGTTCTATTTTTAATTCTACTAGCTACTTTCACATTTAAAAACACTTTAACAGATATTTCTCTATTATCACAAACCTACAGCTATGGACTCCCCACTCTCATGTTCTTTCCTGTTCCTCCCATAGCCACTCCTGTTTATGACAATATAATCTGGGATTATTGAACCAAATTATCGTTATGAAAAAGGTGGTTTTTGTATTTTTCAAAATAGGTTTAAATTTGAATTATTTTTAACATCTGCAGTGCTGTTTAGCCATCTTTAGAGTAATTATTCAGACTTACTTCCTATATTTAATTGATTTCCACAACTCACCATCAGGTCTTCCACCATGCAGTACTACGTCAAAAGTTTTTGATTAATCTTTCAGTCATCTGAAAGATTTCTATCACTGATAGGATTTCTATCAGTGAATGTCTTCAGAGAGTGTGGAATCCTCAGAGCCCATATATAAGTGAAAATTATTTCTGTAGCTTTCACATATGGTTGATAGTTATTGAGCACACATATCCTTTCCCCTCAACATATTATATATGCTGTTCAATGTATCCCATTACTCTGTGACACACACTCAGAAGCCTGTTTTGTACATTTGTAATTTTTTCTTTTTCTTCCTGAAAATCTGTGGCATTCTTTATCTTTGAAATTCAAAATGTCATCCAAGTATTAGACAATTTTTGTTAATTTTGCTTGGACCATGAGGGCCTTTTCATCTGAAGATCAACATTTTTCTTTAGCACAAGAAAACTTTATTTGCTTCTCCATATAATGTTTCCATTTGTTCTGGAATTTTCTTTTAGACATGCCACCTATTGGATGTCATCCTCTATCTTTAATATCTGTTTTTCTCAGGCTATAGTAACAAAGAGACCCAAGAACAAAAATTGTTCAGAGTTCCAGATTTGTCTCAAAGCAATAGTAACTGCAAAGGGTTCTGAGGGGAGAAAGAGCTTTGAACAGCTGAGGAACCAAAAGAAGACCTTTCTGATGGGAGTGCAGATGGAGAGGGTGCATGATGAGATCAGAGAGAACGGCAGGGCCTTGTAGGCCATGGTAAATTTAGACTGTAAGTGTGAAGAAAAGCCACTGAGGAGTTTTAATGAGGGCAGTGACAGAACATGACTTACATTCCAATTTCAAGACCACTTGTCCAGCTCAGTGGGAGAATGCACAGACCAGCTCCAAAGCCGTTACAGTGCCAAGGTAAGAGAAAACTGTGGCTTAGGCTCTGGTGACAGCAGTGAAGAGGTCAGAAGACAAGACACAAGATACATGTGGGTAATAGAATCAATAGGACTTGCTAGTCTCCTGCATATAGGAATGGAGAAAAGCGAGGAATCAAAAATGACTAAGTTTTCTAGCTTGAATAAGTGTTAGACTTCTGATATAAGACTGTGCTGAGGCAAACTGCTTCAGGGAAAATAGGTTAGGGAACAAGCTAAACTGTTTTAACAAAGAAATCCAAAAATATAGTAGCTTAAATAAAATAGAAGTCTATTTTCTTTCATGTAAAAGCAAGAAGTGAGCAGTCCAGAGCTGGCAGGCAGCTGTCCCTTAACACTCAGCTTCTGTCCCTGGGCCCAAGGCAGCTGCTCTAGTTGTCACCATTTCTAGCCAGCAAGAAGGGAAAAGAGAAAGTGGAGGGCAAGCAATTTCCTCCTTAAAGGATAAGACCTGGAAGTTACTTACTTCATCCAAGGAGAAAAGAGGGTCTGAGAACAAGGATTGAGGGACTCTAACATCTAAAGGTTACAGGAGAAGAAACTAACAAAGACGACAGCGTAGTGGCTAAGGGGGGAGTAAGGAGAAGTGGGAAACTGTCAAGGGCTGCAGAGAAGTTGAAAAAATAAAGAGGTTTGAAGACATAGGAAAGAGTATGAAATAACTACTTATGCCCAAATATGAGAGCTTCTTCTCCCCCACAAATTATCCCTCAGAAGAGAGGGAGTCCCCTTATATTTGAGTCCTTGCTACATCTCCCATACTATAGGGCACTCTGAATTGTTTTATTTTTATTAAAAAAGAACTGTGGCCAGGCACCATGGCTCACACCGTAATCCTAGCACTTTGGGAGGCCAAGATGGGAGGATGGCTTGAGGCCAGGAGTTTGAGACCAGCCTAAGCAACATATGAGATGCCATGTCTACAAAAAATACAAAAATAATTAGCCAGGAGTGCTGGCACATGCCTGTAGTCCCAGCTACCTGGGAGGCTGAGGCAGGAGGATCCCTTGAGCCCAGAAGTTTGAGGTTGCAGTGAGCTATGATGACACCACTGCTCTCTAGCCTGGGCAACAGAACAAGACCCTGTTTCAAAAAAACAAAAACAAAAACTCTGTGGAAAAGACGTTAGCCTAAAATCCAATACCAGCCCCATTCTGGATGCTGACGGAGGTCATCCAAAAGAATCCACCAAAAAAAGGGAGGTAGTAAAAATGTATACTGACTTAGTACTTATTCCTGAGTTTATAACGGCAGTTTCCAGAAATGTATGGTATTATAGAAAACAAATTTTCCTGGCTGTACCCTGGACAAGATGGCATGGAGTAGAGATACCAGCATGGAAGGTGATGGGTAGGGTCAAGAAATCAGCTTTCTGCTTCTGTATCTGAGGCCCAGGTAGCTTGAATACATTAGGTAAGAAAGACTGTATGATAAATGCCATGAACACTAGCAAGCTGGATTCTAAAACAACATAATTTTTTAGCTCATGAGGTCAGCCCTATTATTTTGGGCTGGGGGTGCAAGGTATAACCTCTCACTATCAGTAGGAAGTCATTTGACAGTCACCCAAAAGGAATTCTTAGAAGGAGACAAGGTTCATTCAGATTAAAAACAACAAAACTTTATCTTTTCTATGAAGAAAAACCAGTCATAATACTTTATCACAACATCTCCTAAAATCACCTACTGAGCCACAGTAACTCCAGTGAAAAAGGTGCAGGGCTAGGAGTCAAGTTCTACTCTTGGCTGTGGAACTTACTAGCTGCAAAATCTTTTTCTCAGTTTTCTCACTGGCAAAATCATGGTGTTCACTGGAGCCTCTTCCAGCTGTAACATTCATGTATCCTGGGAGAATAAAAGAACATTATGCCCGAGGCCAAAAGTTAACAAGTATTTTTGTAGATTCAAAAGCCACATACAATGATAACAGTATCTTTGGTTCTTAAAATTTACATATTGGAAACATTTACTGGAGGAAAAAAAAAAAGATCTTACTTTAGATTGGCCAGATAAATCTTTGTCGTGGGCAGCTGCATTGTATGTTATTTAACTGCATCCCTGGCCTCTCCCCACTAGATGGTAGTAGCATCCTCCCCTCAGTTGTAACAACCAAAAATGTTTCCAGACATAGCCAAATGCCCCCTGAGGGCAAAAGTGCCCAGGTTGAGAACCACTGCTCCAGATATATTCCTCTAATCAGGATTAAATAATACACATAAACTTTGTTTATCATTGCCTTTATTTTGTAGGTAGGAAAACTAAGGTATTTCATGAAAAATGAAATCCATTGTACAATGTATAATGTAGTCAAAGATCTTGAAATAGAGTTAGTATCTTAACTATCATTTTCCACCTTTAGTCAATAAACATTATTCATCTTTAAAGGCGGTAAAAATATTACTCATATTAAATACTGAAAATAAACATCACCAATTAAACATTACATCCCTCTTACTCTTTTCATTCATTAGCAGCCCGGAGTAAAAGTAATGATGGTTTTTATTATGGCTTCATGATTTCTTTAAAATATTAAGTAAAACAGATTTCATTTGGGAAAGATAATAACTAATGCCATTTGATTTTTAAAAAGAATTGTATCTTAATCATCAAGCTAAAGACACAGCAATAAAACAAGACATTATCACTTGAAGGTTGTCTCAGTCTACTGTTCACTATCTCATCAGATACCCTTCAATCAATTCCAGCAGAAAGTCTAAGAAATTCATCGATCAACCTCCAAAGCACCTCAGGGAAAGTGCTAATACACTGGACAGTTAGAACAACAGTGGTAGTAGAACATCTTATTTAAACTTTCGAGATAATAAAACAATATAGCAGTGGGAACCCTTGTGAAATTTTTTTCTTGTTTTGGTAACAAGATCATTTACACTTTATAAACTTTATACTTGTGGCATACTGTAAGGTTAAAGACTAAAATAAGCAAGAGAGCTCCATAATACTCCTGAAATAAGAAACGCCTCATTACAACTTTTATAGGCACAAAGTTCCTTAAGTTTCAAGAAAGTTTAGTCAACTCTCATTATTCATTAGTACTACTTCAAGTAGGCCAGGTTACAAACAAGCAGCACCCTACAAATGGCTTGCTCTTACTACATAGTTCTTAGGATAAACGTGTTTATACTTTGACTGAATAGTCACATGGATATCATAAAGATGGTGATTGTGTATCACTATTCGGTGAAATTTCTTGCCTTCCTTCATGATTTCTTCAGTCTTTTTTTCAGTAGACAAAAAATTTTCTAAAAAGTCTGAATCTTCTACGTATAGCTCATCACCTGAAAAACGATAAAATGTTAATTCCATAAAGTATTATTTTACAAATCAATTCCAATATATTAGTGAAATATAAATCAGTACTTATTTTTACCTATTTAATGTGTTTAGAAGTGAGACAGCTGTTAAATAACCCAAATTTTACAAAATTATCTCAATTTCTTTCTTGTGTTTTTAATATTCCACCAACTCCCCCGCCAAGAATTTTCTTTGGGCACATAAACATTTATGACTAGTACATTTTCATTGTGAACTATAACTTTTACACTACTTCATGATTCTCTTTATTCTCTCCAATATCGATACTAAAATTGGCCTTGATATCCATATACTTTTCGTGTTTCAATGTGGGCTGTTCTGATAATCTCAAGGTTTAGAGAAATTACATCAAAACTGCTAAATTTTCTACCTGTAGTGACAAGGAGTAACAATCCTTATCACTATTCTCAGGAACTGAGCAGGCAGCCACAAAGACAGGTCACAAGGTCCCACCTTAAATTGCCACAAAAGCTCCAACAGTCCAACAGCTATTGACCATAAACAAGTTCCCTAATTCAAATAAGTTGACAGCTTACAAGTTCTCATAATTCAAAATTAAAATGGAAAAAACTGAGATAATATATGAGAAAAGTTTTTCAAAGTCTAGAAAATATATTTACATAAATGTATAGGTATGTTTATGACATTATTCAGACTTTCTGGTTATAATAAATAACACGGATATTTTACACATTTCAACCTTATTTAATTAAAACCCTGTAGGCTCTAAAACGTAAGACTAATTCATGTCTCTATGTTGGGCAATACTGCCATGCAGCCCAGTGCATTGAATATAGACACCAACAAGAGCATCAATGTTTCACTGATTTACCTGGTAAAAGGTGGAGCATCCCATCCGCAGTCAATAACATGATTGGCAGCCATCTTTCCCGCCCTTCTAATGCACGATCCAAACTAAATTTGTGCAAGTCAGACAGAGAGACAAAGTTTTCAAGTCTTCTTAATTCATAGAACTGTGGGGGTGCCAACCAAATTTCTTTTGATAGGAAACTTTCAGTTGCCTCTGATGGAGATAACCACTGTGAAAGACAAAGGTAGGGCTTCCTAAGGTTTATGCTACAGACAGTGTAAGATTTGAGATTGTTAGATCAGTACCTAAGATCTAATTGAAGATATAAAATAAATTCATTAATTTGCCTTGGTAGATCCCTCTGAGACAACATAAAAGATTTGGTGAAGAAAGCTGGATTTTCCTAGGTCAGGTTGATTTGAAAAAATAAAAAAATAAAAAAAGAAAGCTAGATTGTTCCTCTTAAGAAGTTGATTATTGGGACAGTGATCCTGAGGACTAGTAAATAAACTAGGACAGACCACCAAGGCCTGACCTGGGATAGTTTCTCAGCAATAAATGGCAGAAGATGCTGAGGGCAAGGTGGTTCTGGTTACTACCGAAGGAAGGCAGACTCTGAAGGGTAAAATCACCACAGTAGATTGAGAATTTGGTGCCTGCTCATTCCTCCCATAAATGGGAACATTGCCCAGGCACAGTGGCTTATGCCTGTAATCCCAGCATTTTGGGAGGCGGAGGCAGGAGGATTGCTTGAAGCCAGGAGTTTGAGAAGAGCCTGGACAACATAGCAAGATCTTGTCTCTACAAAAAATTTAAAAATCAGCTGTGCGTGGTGGCGCACACTTGTAGTCCCAGCTACTTGGGAGGCTGTGGTGGGAGGACACTTGAGCCCAGGAGTTCGAGGCTGCAGTGAGTCGTGATTGCGCCACTGCACTCCAGTCTAGGTGACAGAGCAAGACCCTGTCTTAAAAAATAAAACAATAAAATAAATGGGGCACTTTGGCTAGGCCCTGAGGATATGACGATGGACACAACAAAGCTCTCTTAGGCCCTACGGGAACTACAGCAACCAAAATACAGTGTGATGTGTGCCACATGTTACAATGGAGGTGAAGAATCAGGAGCAATACCAGCTTTAAGGAATGTGGAGAGGCATGACTCAGCTTATAGTCCAGGAAGTGTAATAATTCTTGTAGAGTTTCAACCAGGCAGTGTTTGCCCATTAAACTTAAGCGGCCTCACAGCTGCAACCTGCTCTCCTTCTCCAGCCTTCCTTCCAGAGACATTTAGATAAAAAGAGCTGATTCAATGAATATGGAATAACCCCAAAAAGTCCTTCTTTAACTGATTTACTAAATAGCCACTTACACTGGGGGAAACTGATCCCACCCCCAAGCCCAGTGAGTTGAAACTGATTTTTGCCTTGGATGACTATAGGTCAAAGGTATGCAAGCTTATATGTGCTTAAATATCCCCTGAGAAACCTGTTAAAAACTTTTCTTTCCTAGGGCCTTGGTATGGGGCCCAGCAATCTATGAGTTTAATAAGCACCCCAAATCATTCTGAAGTTGGCTCAAACTACATTTAAAAAAAAAAAAAAGCTCTGGCCCTCAAAGGACCACCCAGTCTCTCTAAGTTATTTCCAAGGCAACTGTGTGAGTTCAGAGATAACAATTAAGATGATGGGTTAAATGATAGGCATCAATCCACTTAATCCAACCTGTTCAGGTTATTCCAGACCATAGGTTACAACAGGTTATTGTTTATTGGTTACTTGTCATCAGTAAAGCACTGCTCAAAATGCTTTACATAAAATATTTCTAGTCCTTAGGATGACACTGCATACTCCCATTTTACAGATGAGGAAACTCGGGTAGCTTCTTTAACTAGAAAATCTAGGCTTCAAACTCTGGGGATGTCTAGCTCCAAATTCCACTCTGTTTCCACTAAGTTTTTGAACCTCAGCACTATTAACACCTAGGCCAGATAATTCTTTGTTGTGGGGTGCTGTCCTATATACTGAAATAGGGATGTTTAGCAGCATCCCTGGGCTCTACCCATTAGATCTCAGTAGCAATTCCCCAGCTGTGAGGACCAAAAATGTCTCCATGCATTGCCAAGTGCATCCAGGGATAGGGTGGGCAAATCACCCGTTGAGAACCACTGGTCCAGAGCAGGTTAAAGATTGTTTATTAGGGCTGGGCTCAGTGGCTCATGCCTGTAATCCCAGCGCTTTGGGAGGCTAAGGCAAGAGGACTGTTTGAGACCAGGAGTTTGAGACCAGCCTGGGCAATGTAGCAAGACCTCGTCTCTACAAAAAAATTTTTTTAAAAATTACCCAGGCCTGGTGGCATGTGCCTGTAGGTCCAGCTACTCTGGAGGCTGAGGTGGGAGGATCACTTGAGCCCAGGAGTTTGAAGCTGCAGTGAGCTATGATTATGCCTCTGCACTCCAGCCTGGGCAACAGCGTGAGACCCTGTCTCAAAAAAAAAAAAAAAAAAAAAAAAAAAAGGATTGTTTATTGGAACCTCCTCTTCCATCCACGAGAGCTAGAATTATCACCCCTCCAATGTAAACAACAGATAACTGAATAAAAATCTGTGGAACAATTGTTTCCAGGCATTGAAAAATGCAGAATTGCAATCTCTGAAAAAAGAAAAAACAAATGCGGTGAGTCCTACCATTGCCTAGGGTTTCTGCATAAAGGTAATTCCCAGACTGCAGCACAGGGAAGGAGAACCCAATCAGAGCCTAGGATTTTCACTGACCCAAGAAGATAGATAGAGTTTGGGAGGGCTGTACAGGCTAGAATTTGGGAAGCAATGTACAGTAGTCCCACCTTATCTATGGGACACATTCCAAGACCCCCAGTGGATGCCTGAAACCACAAATAGTACAGAACCCTATACATAGTAGGTTTTTTCCCATACATACATAGCTATGATAAAGTTTAACTTATAAACTAGGCACAGTAAGAGACTAACAACAATAACTTACAGTAAACTAGGAGAATTATAACAATATACTACAATAAAAGTTACGTAAATGTGGCCTCTCTCTCTCTCAAAATATCTTAATATTTTTGGACCTTGGTTGACCAAGGGTAACTGAAACTGTGGAATGTGAAACTGAGGATAAAGCTGTACCTGAGAGGAAAGATCCACACAGGGCAGATCTCCAGAAATCTGAATAGGGCACCCTTGAATCTTTGCTAAACACTTATCTATGCATGCATAAGATGAAACCATGAGACTGGAAAAGAATGATTCCTGAGGAAAGAACAATTACTTGGAAGCTTTAAGACTAAATTCCCGGAGTTCACCTAGGGTCAAGTATTTTTCAAATTCCCTCCAAGCACAGTGGAGAGACCTTGTCAAATATAAGGAACACTCAAGTAGACCCCTTAAGGGTCACATATTAGAAATGCAGCTAAATTAGCTCTAGAATAAAGCTACGTAGACCTATTGTGAAACCATTTAAAGTCAAACCTCAAAAGGATCAGGTTAATTTGCAATAACTTAACTGCCTGCTAGGAAAAATCCAACATTCTTTAAAGGAATATGACTAAATCCAGCACCCAACAACATAAAGTCACAAATATCTGAAATGAAAAATACATTGAATGGTATTTACACCAGATTAGATGCTGCATAAGAAAAGAAGAGTGCTGAAAACATAGCAACAGAACTTATTCAAAATAAAATACAGAGAGAAAAAAAGATTTAAAAAATGAGCAAGACAACACTGACCTATAGGAGATTATCAAGTCCAACATATATGTAACCGGAATCCCAGAAAATAGGGGAAGCCATAAAATATTAGAAAAAATAAGGAAATAATAAACAAAAATAAAACCAATGGACATCACAATCAAACCAATGCACATCAATGATGAAAAGTATTTAAAGTAGCAACACATCAAAAAACTCATTAAGTACAGAGGAAAACAATATAAGAGTAATAGCAGACTTCTCATAAGAAATTTAAGCAAACCAGGAAATAATGAAGCAACATCATTAAGTACTGAAAGAAAAAAAAACAAACCTGTCAACCAAGAATTTTATACCCAGGCAAAAATATCTTTCAAAAACAAAGGCAAATAAAGTCTTTTTCAGACAAACAAAATTTAGAAGATTCATTGTCAGAAGATCTGAACTACAAGAAATATGAGAGGAAGTTCTTTAGGCAGAGGGATACCACATGTAGATTTAGATCTACACAAAAGAATGAAGAGTGCTAAAAATGGTAAATATGTAGGTAAACATAAAAGACATCTTTTTCTCATTAAGATGGACTATGTTAAGCAAAAATAATCAGTGTATTGTAGAGTTTATAATAAAAATAAAACTCGAATATATGACAACAATAGCATAAAGGACAGGAGGGGGAAAATGGAAGTATATTGTTGCAACGTTCCCACACTGTACATAAAGTGAATGCTGTATTCTAGAGCAACCACAAAGAGGTATAATTAGTAAGTCAATAGTGGAGATAAAAGTCATAAAATTATTCAAGTAATCCAAAAGAAGTCACGAAAAGAAGAAAAACAGTGCAAAGAATAGCTGGGACAAATAAAAAACAAACAGCAAGATGGTAGACTTGACTCTCACCGTATTGATAATAACAGTAATCATAAATAATCTAAACACTCCAAATAAAAGGCAGAAATTTTCATAGTGCATAAAACAAGACTACATGCTGCCTACAAGAAACACACTTTAAATGTAAAGACACAGGTTTAAAGTAAAGGATGGAAAAATATACTTAATGCTTAATGCAAATCAAAAGAAAGAGTGGCTATATTAATATCAAACAGAGCAAACTTCAGATTTCAGAACAAGGAATATTAGGAGGAGTAAAGAAGGATATTTCATAATAATCAAAGGGTCGGTCCATCAAGTCTTAATAGTCCTACATGTGTATGCAATACCTTACATGGGAGCTTCAAAGTATAATACATGAAGCAAAATCTGACAGAACTAAAAGGAGAAAAAGCCAAATGCGCAATTATTAGTTGAAGATTTCAGCATTCTTCTCCCAGAATTACCTGGAACAAGTCTATGATATGGAAGACGTGAACTGAAAGCCGCTACCAACCAATTCAACCTCATCTGACATTTTTACAAACACACCATCAAACAGAAAAGTATATTCTTTATAGGTGCAAAGGGAACATTCACTGAGATAGAGCATATTCGTGGCCATAAAACAAGTCCCAATAAACTTAAATAAAAAGACTGAAATCATATAAATATGTTCTCTGAAGAAACCGAGTTAAACGGCTGTGTAGACGAAATGACTCTACACATGCAAAGCATTCTGCAGAGCAGGCTGAGATCTCCGCAACGGCCCTGCTGGGAGGAATGCGCGGGGAGAGTCGAGGCCTTGAGACAGCGAAGCGGGGTCGGGGGAAGCAGGAAGCGCTTCACCAAGGGCATACTTTGGACCCCCACTCATTTGGTCCCAGATCCGGAGGCCCCGGGAGGGCCTAGGCCGCCAGCAGGGGTCGTCCTCCTCAAGTCCCGGTGGAGGCTCCCACTCCCCGGCGTGAGGACACCCTACCTGGCAGCCCACCACCTCGGCCGAGTCGGGGCAGACGGGCGGCGGCTCGCGCAGGCAGCACAGGAAGAAGGCCGTGTCGAAGCGGCGAGCGGCGCCGCGCCGGAAGGGCGTGAGCCAGGCGCTCCAGTCGTGCAGCGCCCAGATGTCGGGCGTGCAGTCGAGGTGCGCACACAGCTGCAGGAAGTTGCGCGGGTCGCGGCGGACGCGGGCGCGCCAGTCGGCCAGGCCCGGCGGCGGCGCGAGGGCGCGGCCGGGCTCCGGTGCGGGTCCCTGCGGCACAGGGGTCGGCAGGGACCCCCGGGGCCGCAGCAGCAGCACGCCCGCCTCCTCGAAGGCCTCGCGGATGGCGCAGATGCGGAAGGCTACGTCATCGGGCAGCGCCCTGGCGTCCCCGTCGGCGGCGTCGGGCCGGGCGTCGGGCAGCACCGGGAAGGCGGCGCGCAGGGCCGGCGCAGGGCCCAGGCCGAAGCGCGGGGGCCCTTGGTGGGGCGCGAAGAGGCGCAGCCAGTCGGCGGAGCGGTCTGCCGCATCCAGCACGCCGCCGGGGAAGACGTGCGCGCCGGGCATGAAGCCTTGGCTCGCGGAGCGCTGCAGCAGCAGCAGCCGGAAGCCCTCGGCGGGCGGCTGGGACAACGACGGGGCGGCGGCGCTCGGGCGCGTCCCGCCCGCAGCCAGCACCACGGTGGCCGCCAGCCGCCAGCAGCTTGGGCCCGACCGCAGGGGGCCGCTCATGGCGAGCGGTGGCGGGCGGCTTCCTGGCTCGAGTTCTCGCGCGGCGGGAGCTCCTGGGCAGATTGTGGGGCTTTGCACCAACCCCAGCACCTCCGGCGGCCTTCCTGGGCTTGAGGAATAGCACCCAGCCCTCCGTGGACTTGGTCCGTTTCACCCGCACTGGCGTAGGCCTGTGGGAGGGGCGTGGCACCCGCTGGAGCAGGCACCGCCTCGAGTGCCCTCAGGCCCATCCAGGTCACTCTCGCGTGACAGGGGCTGTCACAGCAGCCAGCAAGCGATTGCTCCTGAAGGAAGGCAGCATTATCCCCACGTAGGACGCTTGGACCAAGAACAGGAATGCTTAGGGTGCACATGACCAGCCATAGTAAAAATGGGATGCAAAGCCAGGCCTGTTGACACCTATCCCACTAAAACCCGAGGACTAGGACTTTCTCCCTTAAACAAGGGTCCACATGTGGGCCTGTTTCCTTTGGGAGAAAGGTAGTTCAAGGGACAGGTGTCTGAGCTTTGCAAACTCCCATGAACCATACCTATGGGAAACGAATGGATGAGCCAAATGCCAAATTGTAAATTTCCTACTGCACAGCCTGAATTGAAAGGTCCTCCTAGAATCCCTGCCCTCTAGGGTAATAATTTGTCTTATGTTCTGGATACCTTTTATTGTCAAGGCACCTGGGGACCACCTTAGGCATCTTAGGTCATTTGATGGGAAATATTTAAACCAAGCCTAGAGATGGGGATTTCTCTCCACTCCATCTTTTTAGTGGCTAGAAGATTCCCACCTCCAAGAGCAGCATTATGATCTTTTGGAAAGGGCCTGTTTAAATCTGAGTCTTCTCTTTTACAACTCCTTATCCATCACTGACAGCTTCTCCCACAATTGCTGATATAATTGATCACACATTACTTATGTTTTTGGATGAGATACACTATACTGCAGGGCCTCATTAACAAACCGTTATTTTAATATGGGTTATTTCCTGGGGAGAATCCACAGATGGCACTGGCAATGTTTAGGTTGATTTTTTTTTTTTTAAATACTGACAGGGACTCAATATAATGCCCAGGCAGCCTTCCAAGTAGCTGGGACTACAAGATCCTGCCACTGTGACTGACTTAGGTTGATTTTGTTTATCATCATTTTCTTTTCTTTCTTTCTTTTTTTTAAGCATCATTTTCTAAAGATGCAAATGCTTGTGTACTGACTGCATCCCCAGAAACAGAAAATGGGGCCACATGTTGAGAAAAACACACATAGAAGCCAAGGACACATGTCCTACCGGGAGGATCTGCCACTCCATCCACCTTGAATCTCTAGAAAATCCACAGTTGGAGACCCCTTCCTGAACTGTTTCTCTCAGCTCTGAAACAATCATTTCTGAATCTTTTGCAGAGTTAGGGTGGTACTATTGAGCCTGTGTTTTTAACAATTCCCTACCTTCTGGGAGATTCCAATACTATGAGCCATGGGAAGCCATGAAAGGTGGTGACATGATCAAGTTCATGTCTTCAAAGGGCACCCTGACAGCAGCATAGTGACTCAATTGAATGGGCCTGCACTGAAGGCCCATAGAATGTGCTAAGCAAGAAATAATGAGGGCCTGAACATGGAGAGTGGCTGTGAAGAGGCCATGGGGTGGGAAGAAAGGAATGATTTAGAGAGTATTTAGGGGATAGACTTGATCCAGTGTGGCCATTGGTTGAATATACAAAGCAAGGGAGAGGAAGGAGTTAAGGTTCTAGCTTGGGAGGTTGAAGTAACATTTCTTCAATCCTAGGAGCAATAATATTAATATTTACTAAGCAGTTACTGTGTGACGCACTAGGAACTTTATAAGTACAGTATTAGTTGTATAATCCTTACTAAAGTGGAAACAGTTATCACCATTTTACAGGTGACTAACCATTTATGGAGGGATTAAATACCTTAAGAAAGGACACATTATTCCTATTACAGTAAGTGTAAAAAAAAAAAAAAAGAAAGGACACCTCATTCCCTTTGCTGTAACATAACACCATGGTTTTGTAGGTATAAAGGTTCATTTTGACATCAGCTGGTTTTCCCAGAGGCTGGTTACTCCTGAGAGAGATAACCAAGTCCTGGAATGCATACCAAAGCAACAGAAACTAGATCTTTACCAACACAGAACCGTCTCCAAAACCTGCACACTGCCATGTCTGTCATACTCGGGGGGCTCTGTGATGATGCAATACCAGTTTATGTATGGATCCAGAGATCACATCACATAACCTCAGTTATCTAAACCACGGGTCCCCAACCTATGGTGAGTTGTATGATTATTTCATTATATATTACAACGTAATAATAATAGAAATAAAGTGCACAATAAATGTAACGTGTTTCAATCATCCCCAAACCATCCCCCCTTCCCCAGTCCATGGAAAAATTGTCCTCTATGAAAATGGTACCTGGTTCCAAAAAGGTTGGGAACTGCTGATCTAAACTGTATCCCACAACCAGAACAGAAGCAAAGAACAGTCCCTGAACATTAAAAGACATACAAATATCATATTCAAATCTAATGTGCTCTGCTCACAGGGTAAATGACTTTGTGGATATATTACTTACCTATTGCTGTTAACAAATTACTCCAAAACTTAGCTTAAAACAATAAACATTATATCACAGTTTCTGTAGATCAGGAATTTGAAAGCATCTTGGCATGGTGGTCCTGACTCGGTATCTCCCATGAGGTTGTGGTCTGCATGTCAGCCAAGGCTTGCCGATCAGAGGATCCATTTCCTCAATGGCTCACTCACATAGCTGCTGGGAGGAGACCTCAGTTCCTTACCACATGGGGCTTTCCATAGGGCTGCTTGAAAGTCTTCAGGACTTGGTAGTTAACTTCCCCCAGAGAGAGTAATCCATGAGAGAAGAAGGAAGAAGCCATAATGCCTTTTATGACTTAGCTTCAGAAGTCATACTCTATCACTTCTGCAATATCCTATATTTACACTGGTTAGCTCTATTCAGTGTGAGAGGGAGAAAACATCAGAAGATGGGGAGCATTGGCAGTTACCTTGGAGGCTGGCTACCACAGTGGATAAAAAATGAAACCATTTAAGCATTAGAAGAAAGCAGGTAAATTTCTCTTTAACCTTTGACTCAAAATCAAGGAGCAATAAAGGAAAAGATTGATCAATTTGACTCTCCATATATGTAACTTTATCATGACAAAAACTCCATAAGCAAAGTCTAAGATAAATAATAAACTGGAAACATTGTCTGTAATATTTGTCACTAAGGATTAGAGTTTAGAAAAAATGGAGAAGAAAAAACCTATGACTGTGTAAAAAAAAGGACAAGAGATGTGAAAAGACAGTTCATAGTGATTTACTTAAGGTCACACAGCCGGCAAGTGTTGGAATCTGTCTCCAAAGCTATCAGCATGTTCTCAGAGCGTCCTGCCCTGTTTTGCAGTGGCACAGTGCCAGCTGCCCCAAGCCTGACAGTAGTGTACGATCCATCCACCACGAGCGTAGCAATTATTCTGTGCTACTCAGTCACAAGAGAGCGGGTAGCTTTGTTTATGACAACAGTTGCTCATTTCATAACTAAAGACACTTGACTCTTCATTCTTCTATTCTAGTGGTCTTCCCTGGCTATCTTCACCATAAGAAATATTTTTATTTGATTTATTAGAACATCCACAATCCTGAAAGTAAAACAACAACAACAAAATAAGACTCCCACCTTTCCAAACATGTTATGTTGCTGTTTAACCAGCTCCAAGTGGGCTTTATTTCAATCTCTAGGTCAGCAAACCCAGACTTATTTCTGTTATGTATTATTTATCAGGTTTTTCAGTTTAAAAAAAAAGAAAAGGAAGAGAATGTACTGTACAGGGCCAGCTATAGAGAGATGACTTCAGCTTGGAGACTGACTACTCTCAGGTGAGTTAGTTTAACCTGCGTAAAAACCAAGGCATGTCACTGGGGATAAATAAAATTCACCAATGAATGACCAGTAATATCCTGTACCTCAAAAATCACCACCTAAACATTATTTCTCAGAATGTTTTTTAAGAAGGCTTTTAAAAAGGTTCACAACATTGTTTTCTCAAAATGTATGGATTCCATTTATATGACATTCTAGAAAGGGCAAAACTATAGTCTTAGTCCATTTGCATTGCTATAAAGGAATATCTGGCTGAGCACAGTGGCTTATGCCTATAATCCCAGCACTTTGGGAGGCTGAGGCAGGAGGATCACTTGAGGCCAGGAGTTTGAGACCAGCCTGGGCAACATAGTGAGAACCCCGTCTCTATAAAAAATTGAAAAATTAGCTAGGTGTGGTGGCGGGTACCTATAGTCACACCTACTTGGGAGGCTAAGGTAGAAGGATCACTTGAGCCCAGCAGTTCAAGGCTGCAGTGAGCTATGATCGCACCACTGTACTTCAGCCTGGGTAACAGAGTGAGACCCTCTCTACATTTATTTTAAAAATACCCGAGGCTGGGTAATTTATAAAGAAAGATTTATGGTTTATTTGACTTATGGTTCTGCAGGCTGTAGGAGAAGCATGGTGGGAGCATCTGCTTCTGGTGAGGGCTTCAGGGAGCTTCCAATCATGACAAAAGGTGAAAGGGGAGGAGGCATGTCACATGGCAAGAGAGGGAGCAAGAGAGAGGAGGCGGTGCCAGGTTCTTTTAAATAACCAGCTTTCCAGTGAACTGATAAGTGAGAACTCACTCATTACCTCAGGGAGAGCACCAAGCCATTCATGAAAGATCAGCCCCCATGACCCAAACACGTCCCACCAGGCCCCACCTCCAACATTGGGGATCAAATTTCAACATGAGACTTGTAGGGGACAAACATCCAAACCATTCCATATAGGGAAAGAAATCAGATCTGTGGTTGCCAGAGCCTGGGGTGGGAGGATAGGGTTGACTGCATGATCTGAGAGAGCAAAATAGATGCCCCTTTGTCAACTAAGATGAACCCTAAGGTTAAAGAAACAAAGGCTAAGGGTTTAGGGCTCAGCTGGCATGGAGACGTCCTAAGTTCCCAGAGCTACAAGAACCCTCCCCCCCTTGCTAAACTCCCTTACAATAGGAGCTATCAGGCAAACTGTTAGACCCTTCCTAACTCTGATTTACAACCCAGACCACTACAACTCTGATTGGACAGAGGACTGGCCTTAGAAACACTTTTTCCTGATAAGCAACTGTAGACCTCAAACTAGTTTATATAGAGACTGTGCACAAACTGTCTTTGTGTCCTATAGTTCACCTTTTCATGTAAAGAGCCAAATTCTCCTCATTTTTAATGCTAAAATCCTGCCCCAAAGTGACCAAAGGATATATGTTACATATATGTTTACCCATTGCACATGTGCTTGACCCCACTTATAAATATATATAGCTTTTCCCCCAAATCCGCTGAATGTGTATCACTCTATTGTGCAATACAGACCCTGTGAGGCATAAAACCCAACCTGCCCTTTCCTTCTTTGAAGAGAGAGCACCTTCGGTCCACGTCAGAGACTATCTCTTCCAGGTTTGCAAACTGATATTGGCAATAAAGCTCTTCTTTCTACTGTTTAGCCATCCTTGTGGTCTTTTGGATGACAACTACAAAATGACACAGGGGAACTTTTTAGGGGTGATGGAAACATTATATATCTTGATTGTGGTAGTGCTTACATGATTGTATACATTTGTCAAAACTCAAAACTGCACACCTAAAAAGTGAATTTTACTGTATTTAAGTTATACTTCAATAAATTTGAGTCTAAAAAATGTGTACATTTCAACTTCTAGATTGATCTGTGTAAACTAAAAGTAAAATCCTGTGCCCCCTGCTGATTGAACAGACAAGTAAGACATGAGCAGAGGAAGTACTGAATGGGACTGTAACAATAACAAGATAAAGGTAACCACAAGTGTCACAAGAAACATGACAGAAACAACACAGGGCATATTATCTGGCATTACAGTTTGCCCCCACCCCAATGGGCTTTGGGTACCACGACACATCTGGGCCTAACCATATAAGGTGAAAAACTGCCCCACCTGATGGCAGGAAGGAGATAACATCCCCATTAGTCAAAAAACAAGGGGCAGAGACAACAACACGAAGGAGGAGAGGCCAGAGGAAAGAACAAGAGAAACCCAAAGAGACCCCAGGTGCCACTGTCCACTGGGGCGTGTGCCCGCTCCTACCCCTTTTGGAGTGTACTAGGACTTGCTCATTAAACTTGTCACTTGTTTACACAAATTGCAGTGTCCCTCACTTTCACTCTTTGATCATGGGGAGAAAAGAACCGAGGTGTCCACATCAACTGCTGGTAACGCTCTTGGCCAAGGGGACCCCAGAAAAACCTTAAAACTGAGTTTCCAGCCATGACATAAAGGGAGGTCAGACAAGCCTCCTCACACCCCTTCTCTTTTAGGGTTTAGACACTACAACTGACCAGCATTACTGTTGAAATAGAGATCATAAGGCTGACAAAACTGACTCTTTGTAGCAATAAGATACTAAATGAAAAACAGGACCTAAGGCCTTGGAAGGCAACGGTTAAGTCACACCTGCGGGCCATCAATTTGCTTAACAGATCACTTTGAGTCTATGGCTTGCTCTATGATTAAGGGACTTCCTTATCTTAAAACATTCCTTTCTACTGATTCCAAACCTTTAGACAGTGCTTTATTTTTTAACCAATTACAAATAAAAGAATCTCTGAATCTACCTATATAAGCTGTAAACCCCTGCTTAACTTTGAGATATCCTGCCTTTTTGGGCCAAACCAAGGTATACCTTCCATGAATTGATTTATGATTTTACCTGCAATTCCTGTCTCCCTAAAATGTATAAAACCAAACTGTAACCTGACCACCTTGGTACTATTTACTTAAGGCTTCTTGGGTTTATGGATCCCCAGGCCATGGTAACTCATATTAGCTCAGAAAAAATTGTCTAAAAATTATTTTACAGAGTTTATTTTTTTTATGTTAACACCTGAACTTGAGCCTTTTTACGGTATACTGTGGTATAATATGAAATATATTTGTATTTGTCCTGGGTTCCTATAACAGAGCTCCAATAATCCTTGGAATTTCATGAATGATAGGCGTGTCTTTTCTTATTCATAGTGAGCACCTTTGAGAACACCAGAGTTTATGCTAATGAGGTGACTTAGGGTGGGGCCCCTAGATAGGAAGGAGAAAGTCAGCAGAAAGACTAATTAGATGATTAGAGGGTTGGAACTTTCAGCTCCCCCCACCAACCTCCAGGAAAGGAGAGGGGGCTGGAGAGTAAGCTGTACAAAAATTCTCGAGCAAGAGATTTGATGAACTCTGGGTTGTTGAGAGTATGGAGGCGCTGGGAGGGTGGCTTACCCAGAGAGGGCATAGAAGCTCTGTGCCCCTCCCCCCATACCTTACCCTATCCATCTCTTCATCGGCTGTTCACTTGTATCCTTTATTATATCCTTTATAATATATGCACATCTGGTCCAGAAGTGTTCTGTGTTGTGTGAACAGAAACTGTTTTTTCCTTTTTACATACTTTCTTTCATTTTGACTAGTATATCTAGCTTTAACCTTCAAATTGATTTTTAGCAGATTTTATCTAAGCTATAGAAAGTTAAATGTTTTCATATATATTATTTCTTTTGCCCAGCCACTCAATTTTTAGGACTTTTAAAGTAGAATGATAAATAATAACAGCAGTGGCAGCTAACCTTTATTGAGCCCTGTGTCCAGAAAAAGTATTATCTCAGTATCCCTATGAAGTATACCCTGTTACTATTCCCACTGTAAAGAGAAGGAAATGAAGTTAGAGAGATCAAGGACCTTCTTCAATGAGATCTGATCTGGACCCAGTTATACCTTATTCCACAGTCAATAATCTTAATTCCCTACTCTTCTGTCTGGCTACTACATTTCAAAACGTTTCTGATTCTCTGGGGTACGATTCTAAAGTGTTTTGCTTTGCTTTTCTGGAGAAAGTTCTGAAATTATTTATTATTATACTTGAGACCCTGGACTGTTAAAATATACACTTTTAATAACAGAATAACATTTTCCAGATGACAAGAGCATTCAAAGTTTTAATGTAAAAACAATATAACAACATTAAAGAAAATATTGAAAAACACCATTCATAATCCCACAACCTTAACAAATATTTTAATTTCTGTATATTTCTTTGTAGATCTTCTCCATATGCCTAATACATAAATAGAAGCAGGGGACACTCAACTTTGCTTTCCGGCACCAGCATATTAAAAGGACTCTTTAAATTATTTTGACAACAGGAGCTCTCATTTGGCTTATTTATATTGATCATACAAGCCTTTTAAAATTTTTGACTTAAACACCAAAAAATGAGTATGCCCAAAATCTCATAGTATTACAATGAAAACATCCAGGATCTTCTATTGAATGAGGTGAAAAATAAGTAAGAAGAACGTTTTTCTAGATATCCATCTTGTCCTCATGGACGTGGGGCTGGAACATCCACCTTTGGTCAGTTCCTGAGAGCCAGAAGAAATAATATTTGAAATATGCCTTCGATCTGTGTTGACTGCAGCCAAAGATCTTTCATGTGGAGACCTATTCTTCTTGGATACCATCCTGCATTAAAAGCTGAGTATAATCTTATTGTAGAGAAGCACTTGGAGATTTATAATCCTGGAGTATTTCTAAACATCTTCTTATGTAATGATATCTGTGAAGGGTAAATATGTTGATCAGGACATTCACTTCCATTCAAATGCACGTGAAGAAAGTTAAGATTTTTTTAAAAATCTTAAGTTGATAGCTGAATCATTTGAGGGTGCCTTTTCCCACTAAGTTGTAAGCGCTGCATATTACCTTTACATTTTTTACTTATTAGTAAATATTCTAGTTAGAGACATCATTCAGAAAGCAGACACGAAGCCTTTAATTTCACCTTAGATCTGATGCCACATACAAAAACAAACCAGGCTGCATTCATGTTTCCTGACAGCAGGCAGCTCAAGCAGTTAGAGTTCTGAGGCCACCGAGTTACTTACAGAATATGATTCTCCCAGTTTCCAAGACAAATGACAGGGTTTTGTATCTGCAATTTTCCAGAACCTGTTCAGGTGGCCTGATTGCTGGGTAAAACTGTTTTAGTAAGTAGTGGGTTTTCTTAGACTCAGACTTAGAACCTGAATTTAAATACTTAATCTAATTTTAAATACTATAAATAAATTGCCTTTGCACACATTTGCTTTTAAGTCTATCCACTAATTCTGATGTCTACTAAAATCACAGTAAGCTTAGTTAATTCTGATTTTTAAAATTAATATGAAATCTTAAATTAAAAAAATTTTTTTACTAATTTTAGACAATAACCACCAAACTATAAGATTCCATTCCAGTATGCACCCAAACCAACCAACTACCACAAAACAAAACAGTACAAGACCAAAAAACAACATAACCCTGTCTTGTTTAACTGCATTCTGTTAAACATTTTAAGCTCTACAAGGGATCTTTGAGTTGATCAGTCAGGACCCCCATTTCACAAATGAGGGACATGAGGCACAGGGAGGTCAATGACTTGTCGAGGTACTTGGAGAGAGAGGCAGCGTCCCCTGCCCATCACAGCTGGCCAGGCCTTGCAGGAGGAGACACACCCCAAAGGAATGCAGAGGCCAGTCCTACAGCATTTTATTTCTCAGGCTGACACACAGGCTCACACTTTAGGATTCACACCCTTAAAAAGCATTCATTACAGAGCAGAGAAGTACATTCTGAAAAGCAACGGAGTAGCTAAAAAGGTACCAACGTACACATTAAAAAGGAAAATGCAGCATTAGCAGGGTCCTCATGCAAACCAGAACTCTCTTGAACCAAAACTACTTTTAAGTCATTCAGCATCACACATCTTTTATGTAGCTTACTGTAAACCTTAGGTAAATCATGGGGTTTGTGCTCTAATTTTATTCGACAAAAATAGTTTCCCTTATGGGATTTAAAAGCATAAGTCCTTAGAACACACAAAAAAAGAATTTCCCAGGCATTTTTTTCTCCTACAAATATTATTATTATTTTACTAATAGCAATAGCTCAGAATTCATTCTTCTGAAAACAAAGTTCCCATGGTAAATGCCTTCACATTCCAAGTTGTTGTCTCTTTGCTGTCAGCTAACACATTCTGAATTTTCAGATTTTCCTTCTGTACTTGTATCATGGTATAAGATCATACCAAATGTTTATAGAAAATTAATGACTTCAGCACCAAACATCTAAATTTAATCAGGCTTCTATCAGAAAGTGATCTCTTGAATCATACATAGAAATGAGAGCAGATACTAGTTAGAGAGCAGCCTATTGCACAAGGCAGAAAGTGATTTTACTTGAGTCATACAGCAGAAGTCCTATTAGGCAGTGTTATAACTCCAAATAATGCCAAAGGTTTCTAATGCTTAAAATTTTCAAACTCAAAGAGTTGTTTAAGTTAATAGGTCCACAGGATGAATGTTTATTGTAGTTCAGATTTTTTTTGCAACATTTTATCACTAATTTCAGTGAGCAGAGGACCCTCAGAATCAGGTACACATCTGATGCACATGAAATTAAATACCCAAGGCTCTGCCAAGAGGGTGGAGTGACAAGAAAAAGACTTGTTTGTCCCATTGCTCTCAATGGATTACACACCTGATGGGCTGTTTCTTTAATAGGTTGTGCTGAACAATTTTTTAACATTCATGAACCAAAATACCTTGATAAGAACAGAGGGTCACAGTCTTAGAAATAGCAGAATATCTTTAGGGCTTGTTTTTTAGGGATATTTCCCAACACTGGATCACAAAATGCCCCGGCTTTCTCTTGCCTGAGAGAGATGAGACCTTGGGGAAGGTGACAAAGATTCCATTTTATATTGTATATAGAAAGAAGAGTTTAAAAACTTTCTCTTTTCTTTTGAAAAAAAATTTTTTTTCAAGAGACAGGGTCTCACTCTGTTGCCCAGGCTAGAGTGCAGTGGTGTCATCACAGCTCACTGCATCCTCAAACTCTTGGGCTCGAGTGATCCTCCCATCTCAGCCTCCCGAGTAGCTGGGACTACAGGCGCGCACCGCAACGCCTGGCTAATTTTTCTTATTTTTTTGTAGAGACGAGGGTCTCACTATGTTGCTCAGGCTTGTCTTGAACTCCTGGCCTCACGTGATCCTCCCACCTCGGCCTCCCAAAGTTCTGGGATTACAGGCTAGAACCACCAATGCCTGGCCTAAAAACATTCTATGTCATCTACAAAGGCACCCCAGGCAGGCAGGTGCAAAAGAATTTGAAGTAGCTTCTATTGAGATTCACCCAGACTGGGTGAGGGAGAAGGAATTCCTTTTATTAGTAACTGTCATAAAACATTTAATCGGCTTAAGACCTTGTGGGTCTTTAAAAAGCAGGATCACAGACACATAAAAACAGATCCCATGTTTTTTCTGAGATACTGGAATCTGTGTGCTGAGGAGGAGAGGGAGAGGGCTAGGTAGAAAGTGGGGAGTGACCCTTAGAACTGGGTGTCCAGACAGCCCTCCTGTTTCTATGTGCCTCTGCCTCTTGGCCCTCCCAGCTGCCCTTGTGAAAAACTATCAGTCTCTTCCTCCTGGTCCCCTTTCTCACTTCTGGGGTAAAAAAGAAAAAAAAAATCCGTATCAGTTTTCAGCCAAACCAAAGTCTCTGAGTTTTATTCCAAGTTACCTGTAGAAAGTTAAATGCATCTGTTTTCTCAGCCTTATTTCCCCAAGAATGCAACAGGGCCCTCTCTGGACCACAGGTGGGAGGTGGCAACACTGCTCAGGCAAATGCCCTCCTGGGACCAAGGTTGTTTTCCACATTTCCTCATTTATTCATCAAAAGTATTAGGGGCCACTTCAGTTCTGTCATCTACAGCTGTGGTTCCAATAATTTATGCTACTCAAGAGTGTAGATTTATTTTGAAGTGAAATGTGGAAAAAAAGAACATTTTAAAAACAGATGCAGATGTATATTTACTAACCCCATATATGTGTAAAGACTGCTATGTTTGAGTCATTGGCAGGTATGGATTCATGGCCCAATGTTCTTTATAAAAGTGATAGTACATGATGTGGTTACATCATTTTTCTTTCAGAGGATTACTGTTTTTAAAAAGCTTCTTAAAAAGCTTCTTAAAGTCCAAGTTAAAGCTGTCACAGTCTAACCCAGTCTCAGAGCTGATTGGCTCAAAACCTCTGTGGGCCAGTAATGCCACAATACCCTCTGGGGGCAGGGAGCAGTGTGGGGTCAGGGAGCTGGGTAGCTCCCTCCAAAGCCAGCTCTCCTACTGGCCAGCAAGCAAATTCCGGGGGATAGATAGGATTAAGTGCTCCAAAGAGGATTCCCCAGCCCTCATCCAAAGGAGGATCAAACACTCTGGTCTAGTTCTGGAACAAAAAAAAAAGCCCCAGAGACGGAGAAAGTGCCTGTTTAAACAGCATGTGGCTCTTCCCAAATCTTCTGCTCCCCCTCTTACCCCATCCTGGGCCGGCTGGGGAGAGCCCTTTTCCGCAGCTACGTGTGTGCAGTGGATCCAGTCCCGCGAGAGTGGGTTCACCGGGCCGCCTTTGGTTTCCTAAACAGAGTGAGCCCCTGAGCAGCAGCAGTGGGAGGTCATGGCCTCCAATCTCTTCTAGCTGCTTTTGGTAACTAATGGATAAACTCTGCCAAGAAGCGCAATAGCTCGTCATAGAGAAAGCACTTTGTATGAACTATTTGCACGCTTTCCTAAATTTAGGCCCCAAAGGATTAAGGTAATTAAAACTGCTTACGCCTTATTGCAATTGGTTTCTTGTCCAGGAAACAAAACCACCATCCATACATAGCAAAACAGTGCCCCTCTCCAAGCTTCATTCTACCCCAACTCCCTTTTTCAAACTGTCCCATGCGGAGAGGGGAGACACCGACAGGGGTGGGCTCCCTGTAAAGACGCCCCAGCAGCACACGTGTTAACTTATTAACTCGGAGAGATCTGGGGTCACCGTGACAGTTTTCTATTAATAGGAGATAAAGCTCCTGCAGACACTAACAGTAATGCTCTGACGGCCCGCACAAAGTTAACTCCTCCCAGGCCAGCAAGAGGAAACCATGTCCTGCCCAGGCAGATGGTGTGCTTGAAACGCGCGTGTACACATGCACACACGGGGTTTTAGAACCAATCCCCTTAAACAAACCAGACCCCAAGCCCATCTCGAGTCTTGTCTCCCGGGAAGGAGCGGGGGTGGCAGGCGGCCGTTGGGTGTCTGTCAGCTCAGCTTCGCCACGCACACGGCTAGGGCCACAGCTGCCAGCAGCACTGCGCTGAAAACGGTGGCAGCCAGGGCCTTGCTCGGGTCGCAGGGCCCGGCGCGCTCCTCTACGGACACGACCCCAGCCGAGGAGGCGCCTGCGCTGGCACTGGACAGGAGCTCGGCGCCCGCCGCCTGCCGGGCCTGCACTGTCCAGCGGGGCACGTTGACCTTCATCTCCATGTTGTGGATCATCTCGCCCACCTGAAGGATCTCGCGCTCCAGCTCGCGCAGGTCCGCGACGTCGAAGTCGCTCTCTGCCTCATGCCGAAGGCTGCGGGCACTCAGGGCGCGCGCCGCCACGCCCGCGCAACCGCCCGCCACACCCGTGCGCACAAGCGGCCGCCGCGGCGCGTGCAGCGGGAAGGCGGTGCCCAGCTCCAGCGCGCGTCGCATGTCGGCTTCCAGCAGGTCCAGGCAGCCGGAGAAGGCCACCCAGAGGCGCTCAAATTCGGAGCGCTCCTCGGCGACCAAGCCCCGGTCGCGCAGCGCGACCGTCAGCCGGGCGCAGGTGGCCACCGCCAGCTCCTGCGCCTTCTGGCGCGTCTTTTGCAGCTCTTCCCGCAAGTTCTGCGAGTCCGCGGAGCCACCGACGGTCAGCACCAAGTGATGGTAGCACGCGGTCGTCCTGTTGAGCGCGTCTAGCAGCGCCTTGCTCTCCTCCCTTGCCATAGCGGTGCGCTCCAGGGCAGCCCGGCCGCCTGCGCCCCTCTCGGCCTCACGCCCTCAGCGCGCAGGACGCGGCCAGTTCCGATGCCGTCCTCGGGCCACCTGGCCCGAACACTCCCCATGGTCCGTGACTCGCTCGGCACTGCCGGGACCGGCGACGTGCGCCTCAGCGGACTGAGCGCAAAGAGGGAGCCCTGTTAGCTGTCTCCCGTCCTTCGTCCATCCTCCCCAGACGCACTCCCAGTCACACGCCGTGTCTCCGCAAGACCCTTGCCTCCACGGTGGCTCCCTGCGAAGCCGAGGGTGCGGACCCCATCCTCCCTCTGTGCCAATACCAGCGCTAGCAGGCCGCCGAGCCGCGCGCTCCTACCATATCGGGTTTCCTAGGATCCGCCCACTCCCGTCTGTCCTCGCCCGGTGCTTCCACCCCCTGGATCAGGGTAGGCGGAGCCCCGCGCGGAGAGGTCACGTGTGGGTCCCTCATCTCTCCCTCCCCTACACCCCAGTACAGTTCTGGAACATTAGCGCTCGAGAGATCCAACCTTTCCCTATTTTACAGATGGGGAAACTGAGGTCCGAGTAAAAAGGGAGCTTAGTTCACGCGGAGTCCATGCAAGTGAAGGGACTAGAACCCAGGGACGCTGACTCCCAGACCCTGCTGGCGACAGGACGTGGTGTGCCTTGTAGGACTGGCCACTTCCGTCCTCTAAAGCACGCAGTGAAGGCCAAGCCACCGGGCCGGACCGTTCCCGGGTCGGCCTCTCCCTCCCCACTGCGGTCCAGCCGTCTTTCAGCAAGTGAGCTTGGACCCCACCCCTAGAACCCGATCGGCTCTTGGCTCCACCCCCTCCCGTTCTGGGCACGCGCAGTCGTTGGCTCTGGGAGGGGCTAGCCTGAGTAGGAAGCGCTGTGAGTCGCCTGAGCCCCACCCCCAGCTGGCCCGGGCTCAACGATTGCTCTGCATACACGTCACTCTGGATAAGGACGGCCGCTCATTGGGCCAACCGGGGCCCTAAGGCGCGGCTCCGCCCAACGGCGGAGTAAGGGGTGGGCTGTAGAGCCTCGCCGCCGCGCAAGGGTGGTGGGCACTGAGGTCCGAGCCGAGCACCAGGGTGGCACCGCCTCCGCCCCGAGATGGGCTGGAAATGAAACTATGTAGCCTTTTATGTAAGTGTCCTCCCGCATGTCTCCTCCGCGCCTCCTTTGCGCTTCGAGGCCCGGAGGCGGGCTCCGGGCGGTGCCCCGGAGAGAAGGGGGAGGGGCTCTCTTCTCTCCGCCGCCGGCGCCCCGGGTCCCGCCGGCGGGCCCCGAGCGGGTCCCAAGCTCTCGGCCCCTGGCGGGGTGGCTGCCCCCCACCCCGCCCGCCTTCTCCTGGACCCGTTCGCAGCCGGCGCGCTCTGCCCACTCCTCCCCTTGTGTCTGGAGGAAAGCGGGGGCCAGCGCGAAGAATGCGCCCTCTGACCCCCGCGGCTCCAAGACAGGCGAGTGGGTCCGGGGTCCCAGGAACTCGGACTTGGGGGCAGTGGGCGGGGCCGTCGCTCACGCGTGGAGTAGCCTCCGCTGTTTCCTGGCGGCCTGCCCAGGCTGGTGGAGGGGAGGCTGTGCATAGGGGTGTACCCCTCGCGCCGGGCTGTTGAGCTTCCCAGGGGTGATCAAGGCGCAGAGGGGGAATCCCTGCCTGCCCGCCTTTCGCGGGGCAAGGTCTCTTCGTCCCCCCAGGAAAAGATTACTTCAGGAACACTCTTAAGCAGGGAGAGATGTTCCGGACTCTGGGTTTGTTCCGTTTTTCATTGAAAATGTACTGCCCAGGGGTGCGCGAGCCTGACTGTACTCTCCTGGCCTCCCCTCGAGGTGCAGGGTACGTGGGCACACGTGGCCCATGCTGGGCTGCGGGAGCAAGTGAGACATCTTCACTGAAGATTTAGGGTATTCAGGGAACGAGGGCTGGCAAGACTAGAGGTACTATAAAGTTGCACAAGAGCTGGGATTTTCCAAGTTTTGGGGTTCCATGGAGAGAGGCCCTTAATTTTGATTAAATAATGCCCCCTCCCCACTGGTCCTAGAGTAGAGCAATGGTTATTAGCATTTTGCCTCCTGTGGGCCTGGTGTTGAGGCAGCCTGAGGGTCCCGAGCACTGGTCCCCAGAGCTGGCACTCACTCAGGGGCCTGTCCTTGAACCGGTTGAGTAGTAGGCTGGTTGTTGGCTGCCAGGGCTTGGGCACTCCGGGCCTTGACCATTCTCTGAGGAGGAGAATCTCAGCCACCCACAGGCCACACAGGGGTCTTGACAGGGGAATAGTAGTTTTCAGGACAAAATGGGTGGAAAGAGGGAGAACCTATCTTTTTGAGGGGCTTTGGGGACAGTAGAGGGTGATGAGGCTGCAGAGGTGGACAGAAGCCAGATATGAGCGGCCCTTAATACCAAGCAGAGAGGTTGAGAGTTCATCTGATAGGGAGCGGAGGGGAAGCCTTTGTAGAATCCTGCACAGAGCTCAGTGTTGGAAAGATCACTTTGTGTTATGTTTCAGGTGGACAGGTGTCAGTGAGGCCTTGGAGGAGGAGATGCAGGATGGGAGCAGGAGCAGAGACTTCTGACCAGCCCTAGTGGCAGGAAAACAGTTGGGGCCCTGAAGTTGAATATTCCTAACTTACACCCTGGGTGAGCTCTCCCAACCTTGACTTGCCACCTGAAATAATCTTGTCTGGCAGTATTACTGGGAGGGCAGGCAGAAGTGTCTGCACGGGGCCTGGGGTCAAGGTTTTGATTGTGCCTCCTTGTGGCTGTTGGCCAGTGTTGCCCTCGTGAAGGCAGCTGCTGGGTCTTTGTTATGGATGTTTCTGTGTACTGGTTAGTGTTTCTGTGGCATCTGCTCTGTTGGGGCTCTCTCTGTTATCAGTTGCCAGTGTGAGGCTGGTGTCCAATGACTTCATCCTCTTATAGAGGAGCAGAGGAATGTGACCACATAATGATAGATACCAGACCTAGAAAGGATTCAGTTCAGAAGAATCTGGACCTGATTTGTCCTGAGGTTGATCTCCATCTGAGGGACACTGAGAAGTACCCTTCTGCCCAAGATACTGGCAGAGAGATGGGTGCATGGTGGTTCTACCTGCAACTCCAGGAGTCCAGGAGCAGGGTGATGGGGTGGCATTTGGAGCACAATATCCTCTCCAAACTCTTCTGTTCCCTCCTTGGTCCCACCCTGCTTCTGGCCTTGGGGCCTTTTTTCCTTCTCTAACTCTTCCGTTCCAGCTGTCACTGTGTTGGGCTGGCTCTGAGCACCTTGTTTGTTTTGGGCTTTTTGCTTTTGTGCCTGCTTGGCTATGGCCTGGGGCTAGCCCCTCTCTTGTCCTGCATGTGGGCAGTGGATTTCCAGCCCCTGTGAGAGATGATCTGTCTCTGGAAGCTTGAGTTTCCTCTTAACACCCTGCTGTCATTTGTTCAAGTGGTGAGCAGCTACTGTGTGCCTGCAGTGAGCCAGGTGCAGGGCTGGGTGCTTTAAAATGAGGAGCTTTGAGAAAAGTATGGACAGGATCCATAAATGTTATAGGTGAGAAGGACACAAACAACTGTAACAACATATATTACATCACCAAATTCCTTCCATTGGTATTAAAAATAGATGAATAGAAAGTTTTCCTTTTCTGCTCTTTCCTTCTTACTCACCAATTAGACCAAATGGAGAATATTTCTCATCAGTTGGAAAGTGTGCTTGGGTCAAGGTCTTTGGTCAGGCCTTGGAAGGATGGGAGCAGCCACAGCTGTGACATTTCAGCAGGGAGTGCGTCTCTGGAAGGTATTAACTTCCCTGTGCTGAATTCTGCTGAGCTGGGCTGCACACTGTCACCAGATGGTTCCTGACCACCCAGACTTATCTGGGCTGGCAGAACGGTTGAAGACCACAAAACCACGAGTGCACACATTGCCTCCTGAAATGCCCGATACTAGTTTGAGGCCTCACATGACTCTCCTGTTCATAGATTAACATCAGATAACTCACATCCCGGGGTCTTTGGTATGTCCAACTAACTCCACTGGATTTTCTATAAATTTTCCCATCATTTGAGCTCAGGCAGGGATGGAATTTGTTTTAAGAAGTTTTGTAAGTTTCACTTATCCTTTCAGTTTTATAAGGAAAAGTTTGTTTTCTTTGCATGCATTTTAAAGTAGAAAACTAATTCTTGCAGGTAAACTTAACAGGGTATTAAATTATTTTTAAGCATTTACCCCTATATAAGAATTCAACTCTGGCTCTAAGCACCAGATTGTATGAGATTATTACATATTTTTAACACTAGGACAGAAAGGTTGAGAACAGTGCTGGACAGCGCTCTTTGAATCCCTACTCCTGGACAGAGGGTTCAGTCATTGGTGACCAAAAGGACTGATGTTCAAGATAAAGCAGATGACTTGGGGCTAGATAACAGCAAGCTCTGTCCACTCAGCAGCAATGCTTGTTAGGAACCTGTGTGTTCACACAGTTCAAGCATGTGACCTGCATGTTTTGATGTGGCATTCGGTGGCCTTCCCTCTCTTGCTGTTCTACCCCTTTCTCACCTACTCTGCTTGGAGTCTTATTACTTCCCTGGGCTCACCTTTTCATTTAGTCAAAAAAACATTTATTCTTGAGTTTTCTGTACCTACACTGAGCCATTCATTGTCCCTGTTCTTGTCCCTGCTGGGAATGCCTCTCCTATCCCCCACCTCTGCTGTTCCCTTCTGTCTCTAGTTCTTACCTTCCAGTTGAGTTGTTAGTTCCTCTGTGGAAGCTCATCCCTGTCACCTGCATCTTGCGGGTGGAGGTATTGGTGTTCTGCCAGCATCTTTTCTGAGGAGCAGGAGTGTCTTTTCCCAGCTTTAGTCTGACCATATCACATCCTGTTTCTCGCATGATTTTTGTCCAAAGCACCTTTACTTTTGCAGTCTGCCATGTAGAACCAACTGTGTCAGAAACCAAGAAGATTTTTTTCTTGTGACTCTGTCCCAGCAAAATTGCATTATCCACTTGTTCTGGTGGGGACTCATAAAGGATTATCTGGTCTCTAGTAATAATTGAATTCAGCAATTCAAATACCTGAATTGTTGCAGAGCTATCCCAGAGGCCCAGGAAGGGATTATATGCAGACATTTTCATGTTAGGCTCTTTTTCCTAAGAGAACTTGCAGGAAGCTCAGGGGCCTCTTTCAGGCAGACCCCAGAGGGCCTGCAGCCAAGACAGCTCTCACTGGGCTGAGGCAATTCAGTGTGGGGCCTGTGTGGCTGTCTGTCCTGTGGACTTTTCTATCTGGGGAAATAAAGTATGGCTCCTGTCCATCCGTGGCTTCTGAAATGAACCCATTTTCAGGCATATTTATTTTACATGGTGGGTGTGGTGGTTAAAGGGATGAATTTTAGAATAAATTCTGACATCTGTGTGACCTTGAGTCAGCCAGCTGAATCTCAGTTTCTTCATCTATGACCTGGGGCTAATGATATCTGCTTACCAAGAGTTATTATAAAGCATTAGAATAGGATTAGGATGTGTAGAAGTAATTGCAGTGCCTGGAACAAGGATGCTCCCAAATGGTGTCCATTTTTATCATTAGTTGTAAGGGATAGAATTCATAATGCAGTTATGCATGGTGTTTTCATAAGGATGCATTATGGAACATTGTTACATAGTGAAAAAGTAATTCAGTTTTTCATTTGGATTTCATTCATCTGATTGTATCAAGGGTAAATTCACTTGGTGCTGTTAAGAGTTGCTGATTTTCTCTTTTTGATGAAGAGAGAAGGCTATAGGCTTAAGTTTAGAACCTTTGGCAGGCAATAGTATCTAGTGGGATTTTAAATAACATTAATTGGCTTTGTAATTTTTAACTTTAAGATTATCTTCTCTTTATGGGAAATGATACTGTTTTTCTATTTAAAGTAGTAATAAGATTTCTTTTTATTTAGTTTTTCCTTTTTTTTTTGTTTTGGGTAAGCAAAGATTTCTTTTTAAAATAAAATTTTAAAAAGACAGTAAATGTTTAAAAGAAAATGTCAAACACTAACAACAGAGCCATTGTGTATAATTTCGCACGTTATTCATTGCACAGGGGTGCCAGCCAGCAGGGATGTCAAATGGGCCACTACACAGCCTGTGAGCTGCGTACCGAGCTATATGCCCTTGCATGGGACTGCATCCACTGGGAAGGCGGGTACCTTTTTCTAATTCTTATGATGGTACCATGTGAGTTAGTAGTAACTGGTGGTACATTCGTATGCAATATTGTACGTCAAAAATAGTGAAGGTGGCATGTAAATGATCCTTGTGAGAACCCTGCAGGCAGGTATTAGTATTCTCCATTGCACAGACCAAGGTGGAGGCTTAGAGAATTGGAATGACATGGTTAGAAAGAAATCTGATCTTTTCCGTGCCCGTTTTGTAGACTTCCTCTCTGATAGGTTGGTACAACCCCACTGATCTGTGCTAAGGAGAGCAGACCAGGGACAATGGAGGGACCAGCTGTGGAATGTTCTTAAAAGGTGCAAAACACCTACTTACATTGGCTAGCAGCATGTAGCAGTTTGTAGACAGCAACATACTTAAAACAGCAAGTGAGTTGAACATTGACTTGTAGTCTTTTGGCTGTTCACAGACCTTTCAGTCAAAAATCACATCAGGGAAAACTCTGGCTTCAGAAATCACAGTTCTGATAGTGGTGGTAGGTGTGTTCCACACTGATTCTTATTTTATCTGTACAGTGTGACTCTCATGTAAGTCCATTTGGCTTTTGCTTTTAGAACCTTACCTACCACGACCAATCTGGTTTTAAAAACCTCATTTACAACAGCAGCAAAATCTATACAGAATATATAAATAATTAGTCTAATAAAAGTTATATATAATCTTTATGGGAAAATTTAGTTGGAAGACATAGAAGAAGACATTCATAGAGAGATATGCCATGTTTGTGAATGATAAGATTCAATATTCTAAAGATACTGACTCTCCAGTTCATGAATTTAGTGCATTGCCAATAAAAATCCTAATAGGATTTTTCATGGAATTGACAAGCTGATTCTAATTCGTGTGATATTGTAAAGAACTAGGAATAACCTTTGGAGAGCAAAGGGAGGGAGGTGGACATTTCTTTATGAGATATCAAGGCATCTTATGAAGCTGAAATCATGTAAAATAATGTGGTCTAGCCCTGCTCTGTCCAGTACAATAGCCACTAGCAACATGTGGCTATCAAGCACTTGGCTAGTGTGAATTGAGAGGTGCTGTAAATGTAAAGTATACACCAGATTTTGAAGACTTAGTAGGAATAAAAAAGAATGTAGAACATATCATGAATAATTTTAACATAATGATCACATGTTAAAAATATATTTTAAGATATTTTAAGATATTAAGATACATATTATTAAAATTAATTGCACCTGTTTATTTTTTGATGTGAAAATTTTAAATTACATATGTAATTATATATAATGTATATGTAATTGTTAACGCATTTCCTACATATTTCTATGTGACAGCACTAGTCTCGGCCATTGAAACAGAGGAGAGCCCAGAAATAGGCAAAATATATATGGGATCTTGGAGTATGACGAAGGTAGCATTATCAACCAGTGCAAAAGGGGTAGAATATCCAAAAAATGATGGCACAATTGACTTACCATATGGAAAAACAAAATTGGATGCCCAACTTATAGCATGTACAAAAATAAAATCCAGATGGATTGAAGACCTAAAAATAAAAAACTTTAATATTTTTAGAAATTTAGGGACTATCTTTGTGGCTTTGGAGTGGGAAAGGATGTGGTTTCAGGTAGTGTTTGCTGCATAACAAACCAGCCCAAATCTTGGTGGCTTAAAATGGTTGCAATTTATTATTTCCCACTGTTGTGAGGTTGGCTAGGTAGTTCTGCTGGTCTCACCTGGGCTCACCCATGGGGCTGTATTGCACTGGCGGGGTGGTTGTGTTCACTGGACCACCATGTGGGCTTCTTCACAGCATGGTGATCTTGGGGTACCAAGAGAATGAGAGTGGAATCTCCAAGGCCTCTTGAGGCTAACTCTCAGAAATTGAACAGGATCAGTTCTATTGGTTGAAGCAAGTCACAGGGCTGGCTCAGGTTCCAGGGGGTGGGGAAATAGAGTCTACCCTCTGATGGGGGGAATGATGAAGTCACTTTGCAAAGGGGCATGCCAGAGGATAGGCATGTCAACCACAGATTTCCTAAGATCTAGAAAGCACTGACCATAAAGGCAAAGATTGACAAATCCAACTACAGTTGACCCTTGAACAACACATATTTGAACTGCACAGGTCCACTATACGTGGACTTTTTTCCAACCAAACTCGGATTGAAAATACAGTATTCGTGGGATGTAAGACCCGTATATACAGAGGGCTGACTTTTTGTACATGCGGGTTCCTCAGGGCCTGCTGTGGGACTTGAGTACACTTGGATTTGGGTGTATGCAGGGGCCTGGAACCAATCACCTGAGTATACTGTGGGACAACTGTACATTAAAATCAAAACTTCAATTCCTGAAAACACCCAGTTGAAAAAACGAAAAGACAAGTCTAGACTGGAAGATATTTACAACATGTTTTAGTATCCACATGTGTAAAGAACTATAAATCAGAAGAAAAAGGCCAACAACCCAGTAGAAAAGTGGAAAAAGACACGATAAGGCAATTTACAGAGCATAAAGAAATTTAATTCACTTAACTAATGAATTAATGATTAACAAAGTGTAACTGACTTCATTAGTCAGAGAAATAGAAATTCAAAACAGGGAGATACTACTTTATACTCAGGCTATCTTAGTCAATTCAGGCTGCTGTTACAAAATACCATAGACTGGATGGCTTATAAACAACAGAAATTTATTTTTCACAGTGTTAGGGGCTGGGAAGTCCAAGGTCAAGGCACTGCAGATTTGGTGTCTGGTGAGGGTCTACTTCCTGGTTCATAGATGGCCATCTTTTCTCTGTTACCTTACATGACAGAAGCAGCAAAGAGGCTCTCTCAGGCCTCTTTTATACGGGAATTAATCCCATTCATGAGAGCTCTGCGTTTATAACCTAATCACATCCTAAAGGCCCCACCTTCAAATACCATCATTTAGGGGGTTAGGGTTTCAACATATGAATTTTGGGGGACACAAACATTCAGACCATAGCACGGGCAAATAGAAATTAAATAATCTGATGATAACAAGAGGTGTTGGTTAGGATGTGATGTGAGAAAGGGGAAAACTCATACACTTTTCATGGGGGTTGAAAGTGGTCCAGTGTTGTCAGCATTTGCTGCAGTAATGTGTGTTCAAGGAATACACCTAAGGCTATAAAAGTGTTCATTGCAGCATTCTTTGTAATACTGAAAAGGTGGAAGCAACTTAAATACAGGATATAATATCCTAATAAATTGTGACATGTTCACTTAAAAGAATACTGTACAGTAGAAATTAGTGAATGAATGAGAGCTATGTGGCTTGGCATGGATAGACCTTGAAAATGTAATACTGACTGAAAAGGGTGTATCATAGATTAGTTATAGTGTGATATCATTTATGTAAATTTTAACACCCATAAAACAATACTTTTTATTGTTTGTGAATGTGTAAGTGTGAATGGAATAGAAATGTGGACAAGAAAATTAGACACCAACTTCAGCATAGTCGTTGCCTTTGAAAGGGGAGGAGAGAATGGATCAGGGAGGGGCATACAGGGGACCCCAGTCTGCTCTGATATATACTCTATTTCTTAAAAGAAAATCTGAGGCAAACATGGCAAAATGTTAAGCTTCCTTAATTCTGGTGGTAGATTTGCTTAAAATATTTTTCCGTGTGCTTAAAATATTTCATTAAAAATACATGAGTATCTTTGGAATGTCATAATTTTGGTCATGTAGGATGTTCTAAGAATAGTCCTTTATACTTTTGCCATGAGTTGGCATTTAACAAGATTTTTTGAGCATAATTTACACATCTAACCAATAAATAGGTCATCTTGGAATTGGTGGATTGTATTTGATATTTCCTGATGGAATCTGTGGAGGGGAATAATACGTGGCAAGGATGCTTTTTAGAAATTGCCAGATGAAGACTTGTGTGTGTTATATAAACCTGAAAATGATCATTTATGGCTTTTTCCTCTCTTGTGCCAGGAAACTCACTTTGACCCATCTGAAGTCCATATGGCTCTATATGATGAAGATCTCCTGAAAAATCCTTTCTATCTGGCTCTTCAAAAGTGGCGCCCCGACTTGTGCAGCAAGGTGGCCCAAATCCATGGCATTGTAAGTGCACTGATATTGAGGGTTGTCATTAGGTGTGAATGATGCAAGAGACGTGGTAGACTGAGCTGAAGTTTAGAGGAAGCCCGTCATGAACCTGCTCAGTTTAGCAAGTCCCCAGAAGCATGCTTGGCATGTGAATGAGCAGCAAGGGGCCAGCATGAGTTGCTTCCTACAGGAAGCCTCCTGGGACTGCAGCCCAGGGTGTAATCCTTTCAGTGAACTCTCAGCCCCTGTCTGTGACTAATTATGCCCTTTCGTGGAGTACCCCCAGTGACACTGGGGTCTCACATGGTGGTGTTCACCTTTGTCTCTTGTTTCTCTGTTGACCGCGAGGGCTCCTCCAGGGCAGAAATCAGTTCCTTCCCAGAACCTCGTGAGTCCTCGCCTGTGTCTGTGAGGTGGGTGCTCACTCCCATAGAATAAGAGAACATGTGAACACATACATACACAGCTTGGAAAGGTATTTCCCAAAGGGAAAGAGCCGGATGAAAGAACTTTTATAATAGAGGCTACAACCTCAGAAGTCTACAGGGGCAGCCAGGTAACAGGAATAAGAGAAGCAGGTGGGGGAATCCGTAGCCTGTCTTGGTGGGGGCATCTGCTTGGAGGGAAGGCAGGCCCTGGGTTATGGGTCTTCCCAGTTCTCAGGTCAGTGAACTTGGCGGGCATCTTATTTAGAGAGCACTTTGGGACATGGTATGCTGGGTGCATTTATGTCATCTGTGGCTTCTGCTTGAGAGAAGTCTTCTGTCTTCTTTTTGTGTGTTGTTCCCTTCTTTCTCATATTGGCATATCCACTTCTCTTACCCTGTGGTATGACTTTACTCAGGTATGTTAGGCGGCTGGGGATTTGAACTGAAGGAGAAGTCAGGTTAGCTCAGGTTGGCTTCAGGTTCTCGGCTGCCTCTCTGGAAAACTGGAATTGGCTTTTGCTTTACCCAGTCCTTCCCTCTGACGTTAGAAGTCTTTCTTGAAGTCCCTTCCAGTTTTTATGAATAGTTTTGTGATTCGTATTTCTTCACCAACATTTTCTTTCTTTGGATTCTAGAAGTCATAAAGTTCATTATAAAAAAAAAATTAGAGAATATAGTTATTTCCAAAGAAGAAAATAAAAATCTCTTAAAGCTCACCAAAGACGTTCACTGTTGTCTGTTCATTTCACAGTCGTTATTAAATGCTGCTGTACACAAGGCACTGTGTTTGATGCTGCAGATTCAGCAAGAAATAGGAACACACATCACCATCTTTACCTGAATGGAGCTTAAATTCTAGTTTGAGAGACTTTCACACACTGGGCAAGTATGTGCTAATTACAGTTGTGGTAAGTGTCACAGAGGAAAAGTACAGGACGCAAAGCAGGCATGTAATAGGGAGGGCCTGACCATATTTGGGGAATATTTCTGTTCTTCCCATCTTTGTTCTATGATATTTTTTAAAAATACTGTCTAGTTAAGAACATATTATCATATATAACTTCATCTAGCTTTTTAGAAATGCCACATTGTGGCATACTGTTATTTCTCACTTAGCTCTGTGGGAACTGTCTGTCTTGCTCACTGTGGTGTTGCCAGTACTCAGCACAGTTCCCGTCACCCAGTAGGTGCTTTTTCAGCTGCAAGTCACAGGATCCCACTTGAGCTCACTTTAGCAAAAGAGCAATTTTGAATAAGAACTTTGTCATCTTTGATTGCCTTCCTTTTGAGAACACTGACTAATGGGAGACTCTTCTTAGGTTGTGCCATCCTGAGTTCCCCACAGTACCCCAGGCCCTTGCTCCAGCCCCTCCTGAGATCCGTGGCATCCACAAGGACCTGCTTGGGGTCCATGTGTGGCAACCCTGAATTTCTGGCCTTCCTCAGCCTCGTTCACTGGGCTTGAGACTCAGCGAGGCCGACTTCTCAGCAGAGCGAGGGAGATGGAATTGCTGTCACACCCATTGCGGTCAGATGTTGATGGCTAGCGCCTGCCCCCGTTCATATGATGGGGGCACTGGCCCATCCCTGTTCATTCTGCAGTAGTGCTCTGTCCATGTTTGTGGATTGAATGAAAAAGTAGCATATTCTGATCACCTCTGGGAGAATGCTCATCCTTTCTGTCACCTAAAGGATCCATGTAGCCTTAGCATGGTGAATGCCAGATTTCTTTCTATGGAGCTTGGCCATCAGGCCAAGTTTGACTGCCCTTGAGTCTGTCCTGGGAATCAGAGTCCTTTATTGGGCTCCCCCCCAAAAAAAGGAAATTACCACTTTAAAAAAGCACATGTCCCTCAGAGTTCAATGCCCCCACACTGCTTCCTACAGCCAAGCTGGTGGGCCTTGTCTCTGCCTGATCTGCTGCAGTGTGTGTAGCAGCTGTGGGTGCAGCTTGCCTGCTTCTCCCAACCTGCCCCAGCCACTTGTCTAGATGATTTTCTTCCCAGGACTTCCTTTCCTTCCTTCCTTCCTCCCTTCCTTCCCAGGTCCCCAAGTTCAGACAGGTGTCTCCTTCCTGCCGTCATCTGCTGTCTCTGATTGGATAGTGGAAGCTTCTTCTCCCGTGGTCCCCTGATTTCAATCACAGAGGTCTGTGACACCCACACTGCTTCTAGTAGTCACCCTTGTTCTTATAATTATCTGGCTAAATATGCACCTGCAGCATCCTCTGAGTGGACTGGGCAGGCCTGCATCCCTGGTGCTCTATTGCATGGGGCTGTGTGGGGGAAAGTCCTCCAGGTTTTCCAGGGGCTTGTAGGGGTGGGTCCATTTTCCTACAGGGAAAAAAAAATTCCAAAGGAGATTAAGTTGGCCCTTTTATTGAAGTCCTTTAATTATGGAGTAAATAGTCTTTTGGGGGCTAGCCTGGGAACCTAGCAGCATGTCTTCCAGGTTCCCAGGAAGTGACTTTCAAGCAAGGTACCTCTACAGCCCAGCTGAGGGCACTGAGGTCCATATACCAGTTTTCAGGATTCATTTAGTATAGATTTATCCAGCATTGATTGAGCATCCACAACATGCCAGCACTGTGCTGGTTTTCCAGGGTTACATGGATGGATGAGCAGGGAACATGGCATGCCTTCAGGGAATTCCAGAAACAGGCCATTTGCAGACCAGAGGAATGAGTGTTAGGACAGAAGGCATCATGGGCTCCTGGGGAGGATTCAGGAGGGTGCCCTGGAGTTGGTGTCACTTGTGCAGATTCTTGCTTTTTATTCTACTTTCCTTTCTTTAACTACTGTTATTTTAAAAATTCTTTATAAAGGGCCTAGAATAAAAAAGTTCTCTTGTTAAGCTTTGAAATGAGGAGACCTAATTATGGTCTACATGGTAACTCTAACTTTGTGTACTCCACCTAGGCTGTTAAAACTCCATGACATCTGCTCCAGAAACAATCTGAAGCTCCCCCACCTCCCGTGGGCACCCTCACAGCTGCTCCACCCCCTCCTCTGTGGCTGGCTTCCTCACCCTGCCTGAGCAGGACGTGATGGAGATGGGTTGAGCCTCAGAGAGCCAAGCAGCTGGGCTTGCAGGGAAATGCTCTGAGCAGCAGCGTCCTCCCTCTCTCTCTCAGAGTAGGAGGAACTGGAGCTCCTTTTCATGTCAGCCAGGAAATTGGGGGGATCCCTGAAATTGGAGGGCCCCCTGTTTACTCAACAAACATGGATTGGGCACCTGCTGTGGGTCCAGCAGTGTGCTTGGCAGTGGGGCCAATCGTGCTTTCTTCAAGTTGGGGAGGTGGAGGAGGTGCATACACACTAGTGAATAGAATATGATCACAGTTGGGATGGGCTTCTTTGAAGCACCTCAGAAGTTCCTGGTCCCAGGAGGCCAGATGAAGGCCCTCCAGCCATGGCTCTTCCTTGTATGGGACTGTGTGAGTCCTTCATCCATACAGTTGGAGTGGGGCCATCTCTTGGCCTCTCTGACTTCAGGCTTCAAACACCCCAGGACTGGCTCTTCATCCCCCTTGCCTGTTGCCCAGTCTCCGAGATCTTCTTTCTTTTGTTCACTGCAGCGGTGAGGCCACCTGTGAGCCTTGAGGTTGTTTCTCACTTCTAGGCTGATAGCTGAGGGCCTCCCCTTTCTTTATTTTGATTTTAATTTTTTACTAGAATTTCAGGTTATTATGTTTAATGTCAAATATATAAAAGTTGAATAATACTGTGAGCCCCACGTAGCCATCACCCAGCCTCAACAATCATGAACTTATTGGCCAGTCACATTTCATCTCTACCCCTTCCTGCCCTCTACCTTCAGCAACTGGGTTATTTTGAAGCAAATCCCCCAAAATTGTATAAGGTAGTCATATGATTCCATGTGTAAATGTTTTTAAGAATGTACTTTTAAACGATAAAGACTCTTCTAAAAACTATAACGACAATGCCATTATCACAGCTAAAACAATTTCTCAATAATTCTTCAATATTGTCAAGTATCTAGTCACTGTTCAGATTTCCCAGGTCATCTCAAAAGTTTTTGTTTGTTTACAGTTGGAGGATCCATGGGAGTCCACGCGTTATATTGGATTGACAGGTCTTTTAGTCGCTCTTTTTCTCCTAACTTTCTTGAGTTAATACGCGAAATTACACATACTTACTGTGTAAAATTTGACCAATTTTGACTTGTGTAGACTTCTGAAACCATCACCACAGTCTTCAGTTTCTTTTAAATTATAGTTTCCCCTTCCTTCTTTTTCCTTTCTTTCCTTGCAGTTCATTCGTAGAAGAGACCAGGTCACTTATCCTGTAGTTTCCTATGTGCTGACTTTGTAGTCCTGTGGTGGTGGTTAGTGTGGTTGTCTGTTCCTGGGATTGGTGGTTAAACCCAGATCTGGATCTGATTCAGTCTTGATTTTTTTTTTTTAAGAGACAGGGTCTTGCTCTGTCGCCCAGTCTAGAGTACAGTAGCAGGACCATAGCTCGCTGCAGCCTCAAACTCCTGGGCTCAAGTGATCCTCCTGCCTCAGCCTCCCAAGTATCTAGGACTACAGGAGCGCGCTATCACACCTGGCTAATTTTTAAATTTTTTGTAGAGATGGGGTTTCACCGTGTTGCCCAGGCTAGTCTTGAACTTCTGGGCTCAGCCTCCCGAGTTGCTGGGATTATAGGTGTGAGCCACTGCGCTGGGTCAGTCTTGATTTTTTGAGGAGAAGGCAAGTCTGTGTCACAGGGTTGTCTTCTCCCATCAGCAAGTGCTTCTCTTTCCTGCTGTGAGGATTGGAGTGTCCCACCCAAGGGGGGAGAGGTCGTTCTGCTTTGTGTCCTCCCTGAGGACGCTCCCGATGACAACTGCTCTAGAGGGCTTCAGGTGGGGTTTCATGGCATCTCTGCAGAAGAAGCTGTAGCTGCACTGGCCTCTAGGAGGCAGCAGGGTGGGGCAGTTGTCAGGAAGGCGGCCGGAGTTTGAACTGTGGCTCTGCTACTCATTGGCTGTGTGACTCTGGACAAGTTACTTAACTCTCCTGAGCCTTGGTTTCCTTGTCTGTAAAATGGGGATAGCGTAGAAACTACCCTGCCTTGGCATTTATTGAGGTGATAGCTATATAAACCACTCCGCACAGGGCCTGGCACATAGTGATGCCAAGAAATGGTAGCCCTGGCTCAGAATTACACAAGCCTGTTTAAGATGACATTGCTAAACAAAAACCTCTCCTCTTACCTGTAAAGAATGCCACACTGTTCACAGTGGTTAAAGCTTGGGTGTGGTTAAAGCTTTTCTATTTCCCTGAGTGTTTTGGAGGACAAGGTCCTTACTGCCTGCCCTGGCTCCAGCCAGCCACCCCTGGCATGTGGGCTGCTGTCCCCACAGCCGGGGTGGTGGTGGGGAGGAATGGGGTGGTGTCAGCAGCCTCTCCCGTCACCAGGCACGCCTCTGGTTGCTGTAAGTGTAGGATGAGGTTTTTGAATTCCAAAATAGTTGAGTCTGATAGTTTTTTTCAAGTTTAATGATTGTTTTGGTGGAGGGCCTGACCTCTGGAGCTTCCTACTCCAACATTTTCTACATTTTCGGCATCCCTTGACACCGAATAATTTTTAATATTACCCACTGAATCATTAAGTCTTAGATTTGGAAGGGGCCTGGGGGGTGGTTTGTATTTCTCTGCCTCTGACCAGAATCAGCTCCTTACCCGGTGGCTGTCTAATGTTGAAGTGAACTTAGCCAGGACAGATTGCTGATAGCTTTTATTCCTCTTCCCCTGACAGCACCTCAGCTCTCTGAGGGCCACCAGTTAAACCCCAAGGACTTGTATACTGCTTTGAGAGCTCGGCGAGACATAGGAAAAGGACCACTTCTGGTTGTAATGTGAGCAGTGCCCCATCGGGGGCCAAGCTATGTGCCAGGCACCAGGCTAAGCCTGTCGTGTGGTCGTGCCTTACCCTCCCAACCATTCCATGTGGCAGGTACTCTTAGTGTCCCTGCTTTAGTGCAGGGACCAGGAACCAGGAACAAGGGCTAGCCCTGTGGTCAGGGCCATGCTGGGAGCATAAAGCAGGAGCGGCGCCCAGACCGTCTACTTCCAGAGCGCTGTGCCGGACTGCCTTAGGAGGCGGGGCTCTGTATGGTTTCACCTCTTCAGTCATCTTTCTCCCAAGTACACCTGAGTCTGAGAGATTCCTCTTAAAATGTGAGTCCCTGGGCCAAGCACAGAGCTCTGCATGGTTGGCCAGGGCAGAGAGTGCCTTCCCATTGCTGCATTGTGCTGGGAAGCTGATGGCTGGTCAGCGTGGTGGCCATGGTCTGACCAAAATTCAATTTTGCATGTTTTTTTCCTTCATGTAATTTTTTAAAATGCAGGAACCACCAAAGTTTTAGTGTTTAATAATTAATAGCACTACTGACCAAGGTCTAAGATGTGAAGATACCGTGTTTAAGAGACTGAGGGGTAAATCACTCTATAAACTAACTATATAGCATGTGATAAGAATGCACCCTTTATAATATAAAACCTGTCTGCACATAGTAGTTAGCTGCAAAAAGCCATTCAGTCTTCTCTTGGCTCAGGAAAACAGTGTTCCAGATTCAGTGTAAATTATTAGCAACCTTAAGCTCTTTTTTAAGGCAGGTATCTTGTTTTCACCCTCCAATTCTTTCCCCCCAGCTGGTGTCATGAGGTCTGTGATGTTTTTCTCCAGACCACCAGTGCGACTGCTCATATCACCAGTTATTCCAATGATCTGGTCAGATGTGGTGTGAAATTTATCTTGCATCTGTTGCAGGAGTGTTTGCACTACCAAGATGAGAACCTGCATGGTCTTGGGATCAGTCTCTGTTCCCTGTTCGCAGCTTGGTGGTGATGTCTCAAACTGTCCTGCATGTTTTAGGTTGAACCTGCTCCAAAGTGGGAGTCTGGCACCCTGAGACATCTCTGGTGGAGGCTGCAGCCTGCAATAGGAAACCTTGTTTCTGTGGCCTTTGTTGCATCCTTACTATCTACGATCACAAGTCGGCTTTAGGGAAAAAAAAGGGGGCATGGTTGCATGCATCTGTAGTCCCAGCTACTTGGGAGACTGAGGTGGGAGGATCACTTGAGCCCAGAAGTTCAAGACCAGCCTGGGCAACAGAGCAAGACCCTGTCTCTATTGAAAAAAAAAGCATAGAAAAAAGATTAGAAGAAAGACATCTTCAATGTGAAGTGTTTCTCTTTTGGGTGGTGGGATTAGGTGTGACTTTTTAGCTTCCCTTTTCTGTACTTTCCAAATGCTCCTCTGTTCATCTGGACTTGCTCTTGAGCCTGTTGGTACTTGCAACTGGACAGTTGAGATACAGAGGGGGTACCCGGGCTTCGCTGTGGGGGGACCCAGCAAGTGTGGGCCCATCAGTCTTCATATCTGAAGGTGGAAAAGGACTTGTGCTGTCCTTGTTCTCCCTCTGCCTGTGGTGGGGAGCGTCGGCTTCCATCACAGGAACAACAGATGAACTCAGCTGGCAGCAACTGTGGCCATTTTGGTAAGTGACCCCCAGCGTTCTCTCTGCCAGTAGGTCGCCACAAGTCCAGCTGGAGCGTCTTTGGATACATCCTGTTCTGCTGAAGTTGTAAATGACACATCTCTCTAATGTTCACCCTAATTATTTTTTTCAGGTCTTAGTACCCTGCAAAGGAAGCTTATCAAGCGGTGTTCAGTCTACTTGTCAATTTGAGTCATACATTTTGATACCAGTGGAAGAGCATTTTCAGACCTTAAATGGAAAGGTATTCATTTCTTGGTGGGTCAACCAGGGTCACTCACTTGGCATTTGGGGGCAGGGGGAGGGAAGAGAATCCTAGTTTTCAGCCTCTCACATCTATGTGAAATGATGGCATGTGACCAACGCACAGCAGCCCTGTGGGAGGGGTTGGAGGGACCCCTGCCTTTGTGCTAGAGGAAAGAAGAGGTGGTAATAGCGAGCAGGACCCTGGCCGCTGCCTTGGAGGTGGGGCGGGGCTGGGCATCTCCATCTTGCCCACGATGGGGTCTCTGCCAGGAGTGGGTGAGTTGCTGGAACACCCCCTCCCCCATGTGAGGGGGAGCTGTTTTATCCCAGTGCCCTTGAAAGCACGTTGGTTTCTTGGCCACAGACTGGACATCAGGGATGAATGTTTTTTGTTTCTTTTTTTTTTTCCAGTAGATCAGTTCACAGCAAGGGATGAATGTTTTGTTTTTTGTTAACTTTTTTAAAAAAATAGTTCCAAACCTACGGAGAGGTGCAGTAAAGTACAAAGAACTCTCACATACCCTTGCCCCAGACTGGTTAACTGTTAACATTTTTTGCCACATTTGTCTAATTGCTCTCTCTTTCCACACACATTATTATTACTTTTTCTAAACCTTTCAAGAGTGAGTTGCAGACACTATGCCCTTTACCCCAAGGCAGTTCAGTGTGTATTTCCTAGGAACAGGCATTCTTTTACGTAACTATAATGCAGTGATCACACTCCATGAATTTAGCATTGATAGAATGTTCTCCAACATACTGTCCTTATACAAGTTGTGCTAATTATCCTAATAATATCTTTTTATAACAAAAATATATATTTTTTTCTTTTTAGATTTAGGGTCACACAATGCATTCGGTCATTAGTCTTTTTAGTTTCCTTAATTTGGAACAGATCCTCACTATTTCTTTGTCTTTCATGACATTGACATTTTTGTTTTCTTTTATTTTCTTGTACAGACTCTACCTCAGTGTGAGTTTGTCTGATGTGTCCCCACGATTAGATTACAGATATGCATCTTTGGTAGGGATGCCGTGAAAGGGGCATTTTATCTCTCTCAGTGTATCCTGTCAGGAGGCACATGATGTTAGTTTGTCTCATTGTTGATGTTAACTTTGGGGCATGCAGGTTTTGTTTTTGTTTCTTTTAAGTGGAAGCAGGTAGGTTCTGAGAGAGGGAAGTTTTGTTCCCAGTCAGGACTAGCCCTGTTTCCCAACCCACCCACAGTCAGGGCAGCCAGGCCACACGACCCTTCTCCCTGGTGTTGGTGCTGTGGTGGGGAGAGGAGGGACGGGGTTACAGTAGGTCTGTTCCATGCCAGTAGCCTGGTGGCTCATGAGACACACTGCTGTTTTCCTGCCAAGGTTTTCCTTGCCACGGCTGTCAGTCACTTGTTAGTTTATTTGTTCTCTTTTGGATCCCCAAATCTACAAAGAGGAGAGAGGAATCTGGCTTATCTCAGCTGGTCTTCCCTGTACCCTTGGCCATGGCCAGAGTGAGCCGTGGAGAGACAGTACTGTGCATTCTTCAGCCTATCCACTTTGCAGTGCCAGATCATTGTGATCTCTTAGATAGGAGAGCCTTTTTACTTTTTCTTTTCCCAAAGGGTATAGGATTTCTTCTACTCAAGAAGTAGCTTAATACTTTTTCTGTTGCAACTTTTACTTTGTTTTTTTTAGAGACAGGGTCTCACCGTGCTGTTGCAATGTTTAAAAAGGATCTGGGTACTTTGTAGCCACAGCTACTGAAGTGCGCAAAGAGGAAAGAGAACATTTTAGTATCAAAAAGCACACAAAAGTTGGGCGTGGTGTACCTGTAGTCCCAGCTACTCAGGAGGCTGAGGCAGGGGGCTCAGGAGTTTGGGGCTGCAGTGAGCTATGAGCGTGTCTGTGGATAGCCACTGCACTCCAGCCTGGGCAACATAGCAAGACCCCCATCTCTAAAAAAATATATATATATTTTAAAAAAGAGCAAAGCAAGACAGTGTGTGTGTCCCAGCAAACCCAAATTGGGGTGAAGGTAGGCAGGGTCTGGTTAAGTGCCATATTGGGGGGTATGCTGAGAGGGGGACAGTGGTCACCACCGGCCACTAGTGCAGTGATGGCTTTCTTGTTCCAGGATGTCTTTATTCAAGGAAACAGGATTAATTTAGGAGCTGGTTTTGCCTGTCTTCTCTCAGTGCCCATTCTCTTTGAGGAAACTTTCTACAATGAGAAAGAAGAAAGTTTCAGCATCCTGTGCATAGCCCATCCTTTGGAAAAGAGAGAGAGTTCAGGTATTCTGGGGAGAAAACCCTGTTCTCCTGATTTGGAGAAAAGTGTTTGTTGAGCTTCTTCCTGACACAGCTGATAAAAGGTTAAACGTCCTAGAAAATACTCAGGAGCCCACTACAAACGTGCATAACTGTTTACAGTGATTCTCCCTAGAGCTTAATCAAAGTCATCTCGAGCTAAGGAGATGTGGATCGGGGCTGCCGTGTATGGTTGCACGGGTTGGATATCACACAATTCCGGGAGGCACCATTCACATAGACCTCAGTGTACTGTGATAAATCTGTGATGTGAATGTCCCCACCCCCCAAGTTGTGCAAAACAGTAGTCCTGGCTTTGTCTCTGGGTCTCAGCTTTAGGGTTTGCTCTTACAGTGTTATTACCCAGCCAGCCCCACCATTGTGCCTCTTTGGGATCTCATGATTTTTAATAAATGATAATTCTTCATTTGCACCAGGAAACTGTGATAACAACTAATGTGCCAAATGCACTCTGAGGCTCTCATTGTCAGGAATCAGGGCTTCTTCCCCCGAGTCTCACTATTCCTGCCCACAGTCCTGCATAGTCTGGGTTTGGTCCCAGGAAGAGGCTGTGAGAGGACCAGGCTTTTGAACCCCAGGCTGTCCTGTAACTGGGTTGTTCTTTTGCAATATTTTGAAATAAGGACATTCCCCCTCCTCCTCCACCCCCATCCCCTGGAAGACAGGGCCCTGGGCCCTGTGGGAGTAGGGAAAAGGATATGGAACATTTCCCATTAGGAAACAGCCAAGGTTTCGCCAGCCTGACCTCTCTGTCTCTTTTTCAGAAGAGCCTTCAGCACCCTCAGATCCCTTTTCCCTGAAAACCATTGAAGATGTGAGAGAATTTTTGGGAAGACACTCCGAGAGATTTGACAGGAACATCGCCTCTTTCCACCGAACATTCCGAGAATGTGAAAGAAAGAGCCTCCGTCACTACATAGTCAGTAACTGCGTCGTGTCCTGCCTGGCATGCCCTGACTCAGGCCCATTCAGAGCACCAGGTCCCTCTGTCTACCTTGAAACTTGGCCGGCTGCTGCCTCCGCTGCTGGAAGATCTGTATAAATGTTTCTCTCTAACTATATAAGTGGTATAGCCAGACATGATGGCACACGCCTGTAGTCCCAGCTACTTGGGAGGCTGAGGCGGGAGGATCTCTTGAGCCTAGGAGTTTGAGGCCAGCCTGGCAACACGGCAAGACACTTGTCTCTTAAAAAAAAAAAAAAAAGTAGTATAAGTTACTGTAGAGAACTTGAAAATCATGGGAAAGAATAAAAACGAGTATTGTTATCATCTGTGTTAACTCCAAGGGAAATTTTTTCCTACTTTTAATGCCAATGCATATATACCTAAAAAAAAAGTTGAAATAGTCAATCATGTAATTGATTGGATAAAGCTTGCATTAGCACTTAAAGCTTGGGGGTGCCCCCCACGTTCAGGTTTTTGTATCACAGCCTCTGATGGTAAGAGTAGCCTGTCTGTCTCTGCAGGACTCAGTGAATGCTCTGTACACCAGATGCCTCCAGCAGCTTCTGAGGGACTCGCACCTGGTAAGCAGCAGGGCTTCCAAAAGAGAGAATTGCAGTTTGCCCACATGCAGATCCAAGCTCTTTAACTGTACTTCTCTTGTCCTCCAGAAAATACTGGCCAAGCAGGAGGCCCAGATGAGCCTGATAAAGCAGGCAGTGGAGGTTAGGAGCAGAGGGGCGGTGGTTGGGAGGCTCTCCTTGTTGCCTGACACACACCCTGAAGTGGGGTCTGTTGATTTCACAGATGTACATCCACCACGAAATTTACGACCTGATCTTTAAGTACGTGGGTACCATGGAGGCAGGCGAGGTAGGTTCTCAGTCATCGTCACCCAGGATGGAAGCCCTGTTCTGTGCTTTTTAAGAAATTTGAAGCTTCGTTAAAATCTGTTGTTAGGATGCTGCCTTTAACAAAATCACGAGAAGCCTTCAAGATCTTCAGCAGAAAGATATTGGTGTGAAACCTGAGTTCAGGTAAGGGTTTGTGCTGTAGCATCATCGGCGGCCGGGGTGCTGCTTTCTCCCTGAAGCGGGGCCTCTTGGTGGTAGAGGCAGCACACTGATTTGGTGGGTTGAGGAGCAGTGAAGTTACTCAAGACCAAACATAAAGGGCTGAAGTTGACAGATGACTGTTTAGTAACTCCCCTACCCCCCACACCTATGCACTAGCATGCAGGCTGGACGGGAGCTACCAGGGACAGGGTTTTGTACAGCTGGTCTCTAGGTGGGCACATAACTTGCCCAGGTGGGTTCTGTGTGCAGGACACCCCTTCTCACCTGCCCATCTGAGGGAAGCCTGCCATAGAGGCATTCCCTTTTGAGTTAATGTAAGTTTCATTAGGGTACAAAAATGTCTAAAGTGTTTATGTTTATACTCCCTGCCCCCCTTGGGCTATTTCCCTCTGGGGCTAAGAATTTTTGTTTTTTTCCCCAAATTTCTGGTATAGCTCTCTTTCTTTCTCTCTCTCTTTTTTCCCCTGGTGCAGCTCTCCAGCTCTCCAGCTGTCTTACCTATCAGCCCGAATGGGATTTAAAGCTGTTCTGTTTTGCCACTGACTTGAGTCAGATTACTTCTTAGTATCTATTGTTTTCCCCCATTATTTATGGTTTGTTGTAAGGCATGTATAACCCGAAGTATATTATTAGATCAGGGAAGAAGGGCACTCCCACTGTGGTCTGAAGTTGTCACTTTCCAAATTATTTTACAGCTTCAACATACCTCGTGCAAAGAGAGAGCTGGCTCAGCTGAACAAATGCACCTCCCCACAACAGAAGCTGGTCTGTTTGCGAAAGGTGGTGCAGCTAATCACACAGTCTCCTAGCCAGAGAGGTTTGTGCTTGAGGAAGGGGCCTGGCAAAGGGGTAGACAAAAAGGTCTGTTAAGGAGTGGTGCTGTCTTAAGGGATCATGTGGATGGGGCTGACTTTTAGCAGTGCATTCCAGTAAGAGTGTCTCAAGAGTCTGTTCTGAGGAGTGGGTGCTTAGTTTGGAGGGAAGGGTAGACACCATTAGGGTAAGAAAATAGTGAAGGAGAAGCAGTGCCCTCGAAAGTGAGCTGAGCTGGTGATGGGTGCATGGGGGTTCAACTGTTGGTTAGACTGTTCTCCCTAATTTTATATATGTTTGAAAATTTCCAGTATAGAAAGTAAAACAAAACAAGCTAAGAAGAAATTAATAAGGAGGAGGCAGATCTATGTATGTAGATAGGGGGTGCTTTTCAGAGTAGATTGAGTAGAATAAGCAGGAGTGTATGTGGTACACTTCTAACAGTATCAAAGAAAGAGGGGGCTGGCCACATATCCCCGCACATGGTGATGTGTTCATAGACTGTCTCTGGCAAGATGCGCAGGCAGCAACAGCAGTAGCCTCTGGAAAGGAGACTGGGTGGCAGGCAGGCATGGGAGGCACAGTCACTATTTTCTCTTTTCTACTCTGAATTTTTAAACAAGTGGATGGATGACTTAAAATTTCAAAATGAAAAAAATAAAGTGATGCTACATGTGGGCATAAGACTGCACGTGTGTGAAATGGAAGTGACCTCAGGAAGAGAAAGAGGTTTTTGGGGAAGGTTCTGGGCACATCTTTATTTTGTGTCCACTGCCACTGCTGCCAGGGCTCTTTAAGCATCCAGGAGGGTGGCGAGGTGTGGTCTGCTTGCAGTTACCTTCTTTTGTACGTGTTCTGAAAATGCTGGGCATTCTTTTTCCCCACCTGAATCTGCCATCTGTTGAGGACACTGTAAAGGAAATTGCGCAATTACCTCTCTCCCTGATGTGTAATCTTACTTGAGTGTGGTTTTGCAGTTTGGAGGACGGTAGGGAACTGATAGACTCGTGTGTCCATTTGAGTCTCATGATGGCTTTGAACATGTATTTCCCCCTTGCAGTTAACTTGGAGACCATGTGTGCTGATGATCTACTATCAGTCCTGTTATATTTGCTTGTGAAAACAGAGATCCCTAACTGGTAACATTTTTTGTTAAGATACCTTGAAAAATGGTGGCACTGCACTATGGTAGTTTCCGTGTAACTCTAGGAAAAGGCGCCTTTCATTGTGCACCTCCCAGAGCCAGGGGCTATGCTCCACTTCGTTCATGCTGCAGGGGGTGGCTGTCCTTCCACTTACAGATGAGGAAACTGAGGCCCAGAGAGCTTACATTTCTTGTTCTGGAACATGCAGCTAGTCAGTGTCTGAGCAGAAAGCTGACTCTGCTCGTCTTCTTCCCAGTAGAACCCACAGCTCACTTTATAATAACCAACTTTCTAAAAACTAACCTATTTCAGGGAAGTAACAAGTAGTTTTACTTGTTTTCCTAATTGCACACACTCTACAGAGGGTTCAAGGGGACAGTGGTTGTAGCTCCCTGTGGTAACTGACTCATTTTAGGTGTTTGATCAGTCACCCAAGCCAATAGCATTGTTTATGCAGAAGTGTTAATTGGGTATGAAATGATAAAACTTTTCTTTTCCTTTGGTTAGGATGGCAAATTTGAGTTATATCAAAAACTTCAGATTTAGCAGCTCAGCAAAAGATGAATTGGGATACTGCCTGACCTCAATTGAAGCTGCGATTGAATATATTCGGCAAGGAAGCCTCTCCATTAAACCAACCGTAAGATCTCACTTCTGCCCTGACCTTTCTTTGTGGGTATCATAGTACCCTTGATAGGGTTCTGGGGTTGGCATGTAGGGAGGGAGATTCTTAAGTGGTCTCCCAAGAATGGGGCCTCAGCTGTTTAAGGGCTGTAAGTCTTGAAAACCACTCAATAGACAGAACACTAAGCCTCCAATTGATGGTGAAAGTTGGTGGGTTGTCATTGGGATTCACATTCGTTAATATCCTACTTCATTAATCCCTGTCATCTTTAAAAACACATGGGTGCAAAAGGAAGCCAGAAATGGTGCATTTGGATTTCTTGACCTTGATAGGCAAGAAATGAGATTATTAATGTGTAATTTTAGGACTCAGTGGCCTTGTCATTGTTTCTTTGGTTGGTTGGTGAGTTTTGGCTAGGGGAGGTGATTATATTTCTGTGTGAATTGTGAGAATCTTGAACCAAGATTGTGCTGATGGCCTGTTTCACTCATACTAATCAGTAAAATGTGATAGTACTCTCAGAAGTCACAAAGTTGAAATAAATAAAATGAAGAGGTTTCTGTGTTACAAGCCAAGAGTCCTGAGGATTGAACATTCATTTCATCTTAATCAGATCTGGATGTTAAAATCTCCCAAAGTAACACTAAGTTAAAACACCTGCAAGACAACAGGCCCATCCAGCCAGGTACGCTCGGGTGCAAGCAGTTCCAGTGCATTCCTTCATTGTTAACGTGTTTATGTATTAATATTTTCCAGTCTTTTTCCTATCCATGTATGTTTTACATAATTGAAATTATATTCTATCCTGTTTCCCCCCAAAAAGAATAGCTTTATTTTTTCCTTATTAGAAGATTAATATTGCTTATAAATAATATTTATAGTATATAAAACTGCAGTGAAGACAACAGAAACCTCTCATAAACTTACTAGCCAGGGTATTAATATTTTAGTGTATGTCTTTTTTCTGTGCATATACAATTGTATTTTTAGTCAAAATTTGAGATCATGTTGCACTTGTTGGTGCATAACCTGACAGTATTATGGGTTATGGGTGCTTGAAGAAGAATTAATTTCTGCTCCTGTCTGGGGTCTGATTTGATCCCCCATTCACGTGCTGGTGAATTTAGGGGCTGTCCATCCCATCTCAGATGTGGCTGGCTGTGGCTTTTCTGAAAAGTTGTTTCCTTCTACCTTGTTTTAGTTCTACATTTAGGGGGAAATCACTAACATTCTAGAATGTGTATGTGTGTGCACTTGTGCCTTTACCTACACACCTACACGTGTGTACAGAATCAGAATTTCTGCTCATTTCCATAGTTGGGGAGTAGGAATTCTTAGTTTGAATTGTTTTCTAGGAGCATGTGTTGTTCTCATGGTGTCTGGAGTGGTTTTCTGTGATAACTCTTCCCTCTGGTTCTTTCCCTCTGATTGGTCTGAGAGGTCACTCCCTTCCTGGCTCCACCACCCTGCAGAGGAATTGGCCTGATGCTCCTTGACGGGGCCAGGAGTGTCTCTTGTCACCTGTAGGGGGGTGTCCACTTCTCAAAGGTACTCCTGTCCCCTTGCTGCCCCCTTAACATGGCCATCCTGCTTTCTTACTTTCTGTGGCACTTAGGCAGGAAGGCCTTTGGCCAGGTTGTAAGGAGGTGGCTGATCAAACAGTATCAGTCAGCTTCTCACACCAACTTTTAATTCAGAAAATATTGCACATGAATCGGGGTTAGTGTTTGAGGGGTGGCCCCTCTTTATTGGTTTGAGTTCAGTGCTTCTGTTTGGCCTTGAGTAAATCTGTTTGTCTCTCTAAGCCTTTGTCCATTTTCCTGTCTATACTGGGGCTAATGCTGCATATTTTACCCCTTGAGAGGCAGCTGTAAGAAGCAAATTTGATATTTGAAAGTACCTTTTGAAGCATAAATGATACTGGTGCCCTCGCTTGCTCTTCCAGCACCCCAGCATCTGGGCTGTCTCTGTTTCTTGGTTCTCTGGTATATCTGTAAGGATGCCCCTACGGATGGTGTTTAGTTTGGACGGACAAAGGAGGGACTCGGCCCATGCAGCCCTCTTGTCTGGGGTGTCTGACTCTGGTCCTGCCTTCCTGAACGGAGGCTGGTTGGTTCTCTTAGATGTTGGGACAGACGGGGCATGCATCATCCCTGTGGCTTGCTGTGAAGCCCATGCCTTGGGTATTGAGTGAGTCAGACCTGAGAGATGCTCTTCACCTTTATTTAGTTTGGCCTGTTGTTGACAGAGCAGGTATCGTGGCTTCCTTGTCTTTTGTGACAGCAGCATTGCGATTCTGTCTGTATTTTGGCCTCTGCCTTAGCTGCTGACTGGTTTCTTTCAAGTAATGAAGTTCCATTTAGGAATGTGTGAAGCCATTGCTATGTATTGGTGTTGTTTCCTCGGGATAAAGCCCAAGTGTATCTCCGCAAAGCAGATGAGGTTTCAGAAAAGCATTAAGGACTAAAGATCAGTAAATTGAATTAGGTTTCACTATTGACTCTATGTAATGTAGTTTCACAGAAACTTTCTCCCCAAGATATAATCATATTGAGATAACCATAAACATTCTTTAAGCATGTTCATAAATGAAGACTTTAGGTTTGTGAAAATAAATACGGGGATGACTCTAGTTTTAGATTTGTGGATGAAAAAAACAGGGGGAGACCCTTGAAAGAACCTGTACCCTTCTCTTTTCCAGCGTTGCACGTTCTGGTCTTCCTTACTCTACTGAGTTTCTAGTAAACAGTATTTACCCCTTTCCCAAGTAGGTCTTTGCTAATGTACTCTCTCCTCTGATAGCTCATTCTTTCCTGAAGATTTAATCCTGGAAGACTGACTTTTCTGCATCACTACCCTTCAAATTGTTACCTAGAGTTGAGGAAAGAGCCCCAAATTTACCCAAACGATAATATGTTTGATGTTTCCCTGACCCTAAGCTGCTCAGCTATAATTCGCTGTGTAAAGCAGATTGTGACGGCTTTATATAGCATGTAGCAGCTGGGAGCAAAAACAGCCGTCATGTTGAGGTGTTTGTTTGGTAAGTTAACCCTCCTAAGGGGACTGGTGTGGGGGCCCTGCTCGATAGGGGACCCCAGAAAGGGCCTCTCTCCTGTGGTGCTGTTGGCTCTATCTTTAGGTGGGCCTCTATATCAAAACTTAGAGGGCTGTAAAGAGAGGACCTTACCCCACAAATTTGTCAGGGTTTGGGGGATTCTTCTGGCAGCAGCTGGAAAAAATTCCCTTTCCTTCCCACCAAGACTTTTTTCGGAAGTAGATTTGTCATTAGACAGTTTAGTTGCAGGTGCTTAAGTGAGCACTGAAGTGTCTTGTTAGAAATTATTTCATAAAGTAAAGATACATTTCTAGATTTTTGTGTCTAGGTAAATGTTACCTGCAATATGAAGATCTGAATTTATTAATTGGGGTGGATCCTTGAAACACCCAAAGAGATGTGGGAGTACAGAATCTCTGTCTGTGTTGGGAATTCCCCCAGTATCTTATTGGACTGTGGCCCCATGGCCATATTTGCTGCTGTTTTAATAAATGTGTTCAAAAAGCAAGACCTCTCTCTCTCTTGCTGATTTACACTGGGAAATAGAGACCAGCCTGTCAGATGGTTTTCCTGCCTGTAGTCCCCAGATAACATGGCAGGGAATAGGGCTCTGCAGGCATGAGGACAGAGTTTTGAGAAGTGAGGGAAGGCCAGGACAATCCAGGTTTCCATCTGGAGGAGGGTGATGTGTGCATGTTACATTCCACATTGGAGACGGCACATTCCCCACACACAGGCACAGCCAGTGTGCTGCCACTGTTCCCGATTTCCGCCGGAGAACAGTTGTCAGAGCTGCCACTTCCAGGAAGCCCTTCTCCCTACCTGGTGACAGCCTGTTCTTTGTCTCAGTGAGCAGATCGGGGAGAGAGGTGCTGCTGATCCTGTTCTGTGACAAATGGCCAGTATTGTTGCTGGGGCCCTTTGTTTTGAAGGATCTGCACTGACATCTTGTGATGTGTGATAAAACAGGTTGTTTGGTTTTTCCTGCAGGAGGCTGAGGGATTCGGTGACAGACTGTTTCTTAAGCAGAGAATGAGCTTACTGTCGCAGATGACTTCAACTCCCATTGACTGCCTATTTAAGGTAAGACACCGGGATGTCTTTGTGGACAAAGATGTGTGAGGAATGCTCTATCTCTGGGCATCTCTATAAAATCCATCAGGGTGGTCTGCATAAATGCTGAAGTTCATTTTGTGTTCAGTCAGAGTGGGTGGTAGGAATGCCCAGGTTTTAAATTTGGAATCAGCATGTCTTCCTATCTTCCCCCAATGTGTGCTGTGCTGTAGCTGCGCTGGAAGGCACATGGCAGGCACTGGGCCTTGGAACCCTTTCCCTGGGCTGTCCTTTCTTAGTCTGGCAAAATACTACTGGTTTGTCAAGGCCGGCTCAGTGGCGCCTCCACTGGTAGCCCCGACAGAGTTGATGCCTCTCTGGGCTCGAGGACCCCAGTTGCCTTTGTGAGCATATGTGCCATGTTGGGCATGCAGCGCCTGACTCCTTGATGGTGTGATCACCTGACACATGGGGCAGCTCACTGCTCAGATACTGACTGACCAATGGGAGGCTGGCGGGGTGCCCACTAGGTAGCCTGTGAGGGCCAGGTGAGGGCAACCTCCTGGGGGAGCCTGCTGGTGCCTCCAGGCTACCTAGAGCCAGAGTGTGTTCCGTGGCAGGAGCACATCCAGGAGTCTCAGGGGTGAACCCTGTGGGTCTGCGTGTTGATGGGGTCTCTTGCTAATGGCAGCTGTTCTCCTTTCCCCTAGGAGGAAGCTCTCTTATAATAGAATACAAGAGGAATAGGGCTGAGGCTTTTTCTAGTGAGGTGTCAAAATCCACACTGAGTTCAGAGACGTGTTGCTCTTCCCCCCATTCCTTTCGCTTTGGGAATTTTGTTATGTTTCTTGGTTTTTTTTTTTTTTTTTTTTGAGGAATGCTTTTATTAAGGAACATATTTTATAAATTGATGAATTATGAAACTTGCCACTGCATAGATACCACACTTTTTAAAACTTGAGGTTCTTCTTGTGTATTTTCCCACTTTCATTAATCTCTTTTTATCTTACATACTTTCTTTCCTTAGACTTGCCCAGTCAATAACTTCTTGTTTTAAATATTTCATAAAAAGTACTTGGTAGTATTCATATGAAAATGATGGTTATTTTCATAATTGTGTTCTCCTTTGTAGGATCCAAATCTGGGATTGAAATGAATTTTCTGGGAAACTTTTCTGTGGTTTCTGACCACCTTCTGGTTGTCTCTATAATTATTGGGGTCACCAGGGATCCTCAATTTAGCCATTTGAATTTTAGAATCATTCAGTTCAGCATGGGAGATTCTCACATAACCCAACCTGATCAGCTCTCGATACATAAAATATTCACACCCTCTGTCATGATCTGTGCTGTCAGTACTGTTTGCTGGCTTATAGGATATTACAAAGGATACAGATAAAGAGATATACAGAGAGAAGGGGTACAGAGCTTCCATGTCCTCCAGGTGCACCACCCATGAGGAACCTCCACAAACCTCCACGTGTTTAGCTAAATATAATAGAAGCTCCTGTGTTTTTTAATTATGGGAGATTTTTAACATTTATAGAAATAAAGAGGGTGGTATGATGAGCAAACTGCTGTGTAGCCATTATGCAATCTAGTTTCATCTCTGCCTCCACCCACTTTCCCTATTGCCCAGATTATTTTGAAGGAAGTCCCAGAGAGCAAATCATTTCATCCATAAACACATAGATACATGTTTCTGCAAGGACTCTCAACAAAGTCACACCTTCAAAAATGAATCATTCCTTAATACTGATAGTATCTTGGATGCTACTTTTTAGCACATCGCATCAGGTAACCAGAAAGAAGTGGAAAGACTTCTGAGCCAAGAAGACCAAGACAAAGATGCTGTCCAAAAGATGTGTCACCCTCTGTGCTTCTGCGATGATTGTGAGAAACTCGTCTCTGGGTAAGTGGGTGTTCATGGGGGCTCCGTGTGCCAGGAAGCGGAGGGCGTGAGGCCCAGTGGAACTTTTCCACTCATCTGCCATGCGATTGTGAATAAGGACATGTCCTCGCTACACCTCAGTTCTCTGCTGTAGAGTGGAGACAATAACATCTTCCTCTTTAGAGAATCAGATGGAACAGAGCTTGTAAAAGAACTTACACACTGGTGGGCTGGACCCCAGAGTGGGCTGGTGCAAGGCCTGCCCCAGCCTCAGAAAGTGGTTTTTAGGATGGGAGGAATGTCAGTTTCTCCCAGTCACATTTTTGGTTTCCCATTATCCTCATCAGGCTGATTTGCTGGGTGTTGAGGCCTAAAGGGTTGGTGGGGCGGGATGCCTTAGTCCCTCACGCTGCAGGAGACTGAGCAGGAGCTGGGGACCCCTGGGACAGTGCTGAAGAGACACATCTGGGATCACATCCTGTGAACTGTCTTCTGGTCTCAGGGTACCTGTATGTCCAGCCTGGTCAGGGAAGGGCTTTGCCATGCCATCCCCATGGTATATTTTTCTGTCTCTTCTATATTAGGAGGTTGAATGATCCCTCAGTTGTCACTCCATTCTCCAGAGATGACAGAGGTCATACACCTCTCCACGTGGCTGCTCTCTGTGGTATGTGGTCCTGGGCTGGCCTCTGTGGTTATTAAAGCAAAGAGATGGTGCCCAGGGTGACCAGCAGAGGCCTGGCTGATGGGGGCGGTGGCAGTTGGGGTGGTGGGAGGGCCTACTTCGTGGGCCCGCGCCCCCCAGGGCTGGAAAGAGAAGAGAAGCAAATGTCCCACAGGTCTTGATGGCCAATATGCTGCCTCCTGGACCGGAAGAGCACGCATACGTGGTTCTAACTGTGTGGAGACACTGCCTGACACCGCCCCTGGGCTGGTGGGCCAGTGAGTGAAGGATTGGATCCAAGCGACAAGAATGGTCTCAGAATTGTCAGCTTGGGGTTCTTGTTGCTCTACTTTTAAAAAATAATTTTATTGTCTTTAAAAATGAACATTCAAGCTAGAAAACACAAACTCCTCCAGAGTCTCTGGCCATCCTCCCATCTCCCAGAGATAATTGTGATTTATGAGTGTCCGGACTTTCTGCATGCTTGTGTATATGTGTGTGTGTATAAAATATATAATATTGTGGGGCTCATGCTATTCTGTACTGGGCTATTTTTCACTTGGCAATATATAAGAACATTTCTCCTTGTCACTATATTTTTAATGGCTGCATAACATTCCATCCTATGAATTGACAAACCATGGAACCTTCTGCGGACGTCTAAAGCTCTTTCACCTTTTATTGCTGAGACGTGGACTTCAGCTGGGTCCCCTCCAAAGGCCACCCCAGCATGCTCTGAGTCTACAGAGCCTGACTTGATGCTAGCTCTGGTTCCTGTCAAGCAGAAAAAATACCTCCTGGTGTGTTTCATGCCAGGGACTAAGAGGGTGAAATAGTGTTGCGGGTTTGCAGTTAGGTACAGAAAGCCTCTCCTTCCTTCTCTGTTGTGAAGTCTTCTGTTCTGTAGGGCAGGCATCCCTCATCGACCTCCTGGTTTCCAAGGGCGCTGTGGTGAACGCCACAGACTATCATGGGTCCACTCCGCTTCATCTAGCATGTCAGAAGGGCTATCAGAGCGTGACGGTGAGTGGTGGTGCTGTCGTGGTGCTCAGACAAGCTCGGCTCTGCATGTCCACCATACAGTTGTGCTGGCCGTGTTGCATCCCCAGCTCCCACTATTGTGCCTCCTTTGTCCCACACTGCCTCTGCTGCAGCCGTAGTGAGGGTGGAGAGTCCAGGGCACCTTCCTGGGTCCACTGGACAAAATCATTAGGCTTAGATTTGAAACTTCCTGATCATCTGAGAGGAGAAAGGGTGGGGTTGTAGACTTGTTTCTGCAGTCTCTAAACTCCTTGTCAGGAAGGATGAGAGCACTGGTATAATTTTAACAGTGGTATAAGTAAATAAGATTTAAGATGGCAACAAGCGACCTCCCCCTTCCAGGACTCCAGGCCAGTTTGGGGTTTTGCCTGTGTTCATCTGCTTGCTTTTCTCTTTGAAGCTGCTGCTGCTGCACTACAAGGCCAGCACCGAAGTGCAGGACAACAATGGCAACACCCCGCTCCACCTGGCCTGCACTTACGGCCACGAAGACGTAAGTGGTACTTGCTCTTCCAAGAGGGGCTGTTTTCCCCCTTCCTCACTTATGGAGAAATGTGAATTTCTCATTAGTTTAATGTATTTTGTGTCGATAATTATTGGAACGTCGGGTGTGTAATTTTTTTTTAATTTAAAAGAGTTTTTAATGCATTACAGATGCTATATTAAAGTAACAGAAATCTAAAATTTAATTGCCCATTATCTTATCCTGAAATTAAATCGTTTTCATTCATCCCTGCTACCATCTGGTTCTTCCTTTTATATATATTTAATTTGTACAGTAATATCAAGGAATTTTGTAATTTCAGATTTCACTTACTATTTTACTATGTGTGTATTAATTTTTCTATCTACTCTCCTTCCCCCTTCTCTCCATGTTGATGTACAGACATATTTATACACACGTAGGGTTTAGGCTGGGTTAGGTGGTTGACGTACAAAAATGGGGTCATACTCTGTATGTTTTTATGCAACCTGCTTTCCTAACTTAATGCTATGTTACGGAAATTGTTGAGGTCACTCAGTGTAGATCTAGGCCATTCTTTAATAGCTGCACGATGATCTATGGTGTATTGTGTCAGAGCTCCAAGACCACCCCTAGGTTCAGTGCTTTGCTAGGAGGACTCACAGAACTCAGCATACAGTTGTCCTTTCATTACAGTGCAAGGATATAGAGCAAAGTCAGCAAAGGGAAAAGGCGCCTGGGTGAAGCCCAGAGGAAACTGGGGTGAGCTTCAAACTGTCCTCTCTCTGTGGAGTCACATAGAACACAACACACATGAAGTGCTGTCTACCAGGGAAGCTCATTAGGGACTCAGTGCCCAGGGTTTTTATTGAAGGCTGGTCACGTAAGCACCCTCTGTCGAGCATATACCAAAATCCCACACTCCCAGAAGGAAAACAGGTGTTCAGCATAAACCACATTGTTGTACAAAACAGTTTAGGCCCAGTGAGCCTATCCCTATCTGCTAGGGAACTGTGGGAACACTCCCCAAATCCAAGTGCCCATGGAATGCTGGAGGCCAGGGGACAGTCTTGCAGGCAGGCCTCTTAAGGGGTCGGAGTCTCAGGCCTGCTCTGGTAACTCTGTCCTGTATACGGAGACATCAAAGGTTTAATCTGCCATTTCTTACTGATTGGCTGTTGCGTCCTTTTGAAGGCATGAGGTGTCCTGATTAGGCATTGTGGAACCCTTGGGTTCTATCTGTTGCTGCTCAAGTGTTTGGTGAGCAGAGCCTCGGCTGAACCGAGATGTGGGCTGAAGTTAAGGAGAGCACAGACGGTGCCTGAGGCTTGGCATTTAATTAATGGTGTCATTTCCCAATTTCTCTGCAGTGTGTGAAAGCTTTGGTCTACTATGATGTGCAGTCGTGCAGACTAGACATTGGCAACGAGAAAGGAGACACCCCTCTGCACATAGCTGCACGTTGGGGTTACCAAGGCATCATAGAGACATTGCTACAAAATGGAGCATCCACTGAGATCCAGAACAGGCTGAAAGAAACGCCACTCAAGTGTGCATTAAACTCCAAGGTAGCTCTTTTCATCTCTGAGTGGCAATATGACTTTAAAAAAAAATCGATGTCCATAGATTAGGTCTTGGCCTTGATGGACAAATTGTGCATTAGCGCCTGAGGGCAGAACTTGGCCTGTACCCTCTCTTCTGCATTTGGGACCTTGTTGTTAATGGGTTCTACTTATTTATATTATTTTCAGTTTTACTAGCCGTTTTTCCTCAGTGTTGTTCTAAGAGTTGCTCCCAGCAGAGTTTGCCCCGGCTGCTGAGTGTGTTGATTTATCCGTGAACAGAGTGGGTGAAGAGGGACAAAGGCTCTGAAGGAGCAGAGCAGGGACGGGGAGCAGGCCGGGGTGGGGCCCTGGTTTCCCGCTACTTCCCCTTCAGCACCTGGAAACTGCATTCTCATTTAGCCAGTGTTGAACATCACTGGTTTCTTTCATAAATGACTTGTTGATTGAGCTCACTCACCTTTTCCTGGCGGTAATTTCTGGAAACATAGTTTTGGCAACACGTCAGGAAAGTTCTCCCCTGTCATGAGTGGGAGGGGAGCGTGGATGCCTCCTGGAGGCGGCAGCTTTGGTAAGGGACGCCTCAAGGGACGCGTGTAGACGGGAGCTCAGGGCCCTGTGACATGAGGCCCCCAGGGGCATCCAGAACACCCTCGAGCTGTGGCTCCCATAAGTGATTCTGTTTTCAGGCAGGTCTCCAGTTGGCCCTCTTTGCACAGGCCCAACTCTCTGCCTTTTGGTGTTTTACTGGCTCCCTCTTACAGTTTCCAGCTCCCTTCTGGGGGTTCTTTCGGTGTGTTCATGTCTCATGCTGGGTGTAGCACAGTTTTTGTTTTTTTTAAAACCACTTTATTGCAGTATGATTGGTGTAGCATTAGCTGCACATACTTAATGGAGATAAGTACACACCCGTGAAACCATCTCCACAATCTGTGCCGCAGCACATCCATCCCCTCCGGAGTTTCCTCACGCCCTCTTCGTTAATTGTTATTGTTTTTGTGTGTGGTAAGAACACTCAGCATAAGATGTACAGTAGCACAGCTTTTGGAGTTAAATCCCTGCTCCTGGCTGCAGGGGCCTTAGCCGGACTGCCCAAACACTCACAAAGTGGCAGCTTCTTAGCAGCCAGAGCTGACGAGACTGAGCCGTGCTGCCCTGGGCCTGAGGCACTGAGACGCCTTGGGAGGAGGGTGCTTCTGCTGCTGTAGCTTCTACCCTTCCAGAGGGAGATCTGCAGAGGAAAGGAGCTGGCTGCCGCCGAGGCTCAGCTCTAAGCCGTTCCTGCTTGAGACCCGTGCATGCCGATGGAGAGGCCACACTTTGTGCCTGTGGACAGATAGGCTGGGGGCTGGACAAGGTAGCCTTTGAGGGCCCCTTCTGTGTCTGGGTGTCTCGTGTCCTTGGAGCCCATTTGTGGGAAGCACTGACTCCTCCCGTCAGACAGGAGGAGCATGGTATGATGGGAGGTAGCCCAGCCTTTGTTGGTCGTGATCCTGAGTAAGTTCCCACCTGCTCGGGGTCTTGGTTTCTCTGTCTATCCAAGGGGTGGCTGGGCTGCATGACCTAAGACTCTCGCTGCGCCACGTTCCAAGGAGAAAGGCAGGCAGTGGGGTGTGTGGGTGATGGCACTTTGTTGAGGTGATACCCATCTCGTTCGGTACTCTTTACACCCCCTTGTTCTCCTAGATTCTCTCTGTAATGGAAGCCCGGCATCTGTCCTTTGAGAGGAGGCAGAAGTCTTCTGAGGTAAGTCAGCGCTGTGCCAGTTGGTTGCATTAGAGACCAAGGGCCCCTCTGCAGCCCTCAGGTGTCTACACGCCCACGTCTTTTCTCGTCTGGGCTCCCTGGCTGCAGGTCCCTGTGAAGTCCCCTGAGCGCTCTGTGGATTCCATCAGCCAGGGCTCCTCTACCTCCAGCTTCTCTTCTGTGACAGCGAGCTCCAGGCAGGAGGACACCAAGAAGGACTATAGAGAGGTGAGGCTTCCAGACTGCAGGGCAGAGAAGAGGACTTGGCGGCCTGAGGCTGTGGCAGCCAGTTCAAGAACCATTGCCCGATGAGGGCTGCCCTCCCAGCCTACTTGCCGGTTACCAGGGCAGCTGTTTCTCCGCTGTGGCCAAGGTCACTGCCTTTGAGATGGGCCCAGCTGCACGTCACACTGCTGTTCACTCCTTCTTGCCCTTCCATGGTCTGCACGCTAAGTGTAGCTCTTTGCTTGGTGGAGCGTGTGTGTATATTAGAGAGAGAGAAAGAGAGAGAGGGAGAGACTATTCTAAGAAAAATACAAGTATAGTCACCCATAGGTCCAGGGATTTCAGATCATTTTACAAAATGTGTGTGTATGTGTTTGTGTGTGTGTATAGTATTCTCTGCCCTCTGCCCCTCATTTCGCCACCCTATAAGCACCCCTGTTAATAACCTGATGCATGTCATTCCTAACTTCTTGAAAAGTTTATGTAGACACTTACATGCATGCACACATATTACATTTTGGAAAAGCTGATTTATATCTTTTTCTTTCTGTTTAACTTATCTTAGAGCTTGTTCAATGTCAGCCCAGTAGATCTCCTGCACTCTAACTGAAGGGTGGACCACTGTATGGATGTACCATAGTTCCACTGATAGCTCCCCACAGATGGGGACCCCCTCACTGACTCTACCCTACGGTCCCACCACCCCCAAGATATGACCTGTTCTTGGAGGGCCCAGAAAGCTTAGCTTGATGCAGAACCACAGCAGAGAAAGCCAAGAGACGTGGGCAAAGGCTAAGAGAAGCCTGAAGTCTCTCCTGGGAGTGGGTGTCCCCCTCGTGGTACCCTCAGCTAGCAGACAGTGAGAGCTGAGTTCAGGACATGTAGTTCTAGATCATAGGAGTGGCGGCCTCTTAGGAAGCACTTGTGCTTCAGGTGACTGTCATCTCACCTTTGCACATAAATGACAGTTACATTTTATATCCCTTAAATGGCGATGGGTTCTGCGCACACCAGCAACTGCCTAGGATGTCCTATGTGAGCAGGTTTAAAGGTACGTTTGAAAGATACTAAAGGAGATGTTAAAACTCCACAAATCAAGAGACAAATGAAAGCTACTAGCTTTTTAGAATGTTTATATTATTTCTATCATTTTATTATTAAAATCATTTTTCTAACATTCTTTTTCCTTTTATTAAGGTAGAAAAACTTTTAAGAGCAGTTGCTGACGGAGATCTAGAAATGGTGAGTTTTTAGCAGTGCATTTTAAAAAGCTTGTTCTTGGTTTAAAACAGCTGTGTTTCTTGTCTCCAATTCACTTTCAAGCCATGTGGATTCTTTGTCATACAAGGTGGTATATTTAATGAATATTTGGTAATGGTGGTGTTAGGTTTTCCTGACAAGTAATGAGGCAGATTGACATAAAGGCTTCTGTAGAAGCTGTGGATGGCTGTGACTCCTGGGCCAGGAGGCTGAGGTCTGAGGCTTGGGGCTCCAAGGAGTCAGGAGATGGTGTGGGCTGCCCTGGATTGACACCTGGAAAGGGTATCGTGGCTCGAAAGAAGGCGTCTATCCTAACCATCACTGTCGGGTGACAGGGCACATCCGACAATGAGATCACTGGATGGCAGAGAAGCCTTCCTTAAGTTCCCATGGGCTGTTTCCCCTGGCTCGTCTTCAGCTTCCTGAAAGGAATGTGTCTTCCACTTCTAATAGAGTAGTAAATTCGGTGCACCAAATTAGCAGTTCTGAATAAATCATATTATAAGAGAGCTTTGCGGTGATACGTATTTTTAGAGTCCTCTCCACTGATGATTGAGTTTGAGGTGGTGGACACAAATTGCTGGGATCTGATTATAACAGCCTCTGGGATATTAACAATCTGAATGTAGTTATCAGTGTATTAGCCTTTGCCCAGAGGCCACTGTTAATCCATCAGAATGACACACAGTTCTGAGCGGGACATGGGTGTCTATGTCTGGCTTATGTTGGGTTGCTTCTTGTCTTAGTCTGTTTGTGCTGCTATAAAAGAATACCTGAGACTCAGTAATTTATAAAGAAAAGAGGTTTATTTGGCTCACAGTTCTGCAGGCTGTGCATGAAGCATGGCACCAGCATCTGCTTCTGGTGAGGGCTTCAGGCTGCTTCCACTGGTGTCATAAGGCAAAGTGGAACCAGTGTGTGCAGAGATCACATGGCTAAAGAGGAAGCAAGGTGGGGGAGGTGCCAGGCTCTTTTTAACAACCAGCTCTTGCAGGAACTAATAGAGCGAGAACTCACTCCCTACAATGAGGATGATCTCAAGCCATTCGTTAGGTATCTACACCTCCCATTAGGCCCCACCTCCAGCACTGGGGATCCAATTTCAACATGACGTTTAGGGGCATGCACATCCAAACCATATCACTCCTCTCATGAGACCAGCCCCAGGAGAACCCAGCATTCTTTGGAGGAAGCAAAGGAGGCCATCTTTGGGTACCCTAAGTGCCATGCCTGGTGTGAGCCAGTGGCACAGCCTGTGTGGAGACACAGTAATGACTGCCCTACGTCACGAAATGTCTGCTCTTCTTCTGCTGTGGGTGGGTAGGGGCTGAGAGGTGTGAGCGGAGGCAGACTGCCCAGTGCCCTGGGGTCACCATCGGAATGAATCTACATAGCCTCCCAACCCCTATCTGAGCCTACCTGCCTGGCAGTCCCTGCCCCGACATTGGTCCCCTCTTCCCACCAAGAGGAGCTGCCGTGGTCCGTCCCAGCTGGTCTGTTGGGTGAGGCCCCTGAATAGAAGCCTTTGGCGTTTCCATCCCAGGAGTGTCGTGTTCAGGGGTCTGGGAGGGACCTGAAGGAGAGGAGGTTTAGAGCCAGAGGGGGTCTCACTGGAGCCCTCCATCCCTCCTTGCAGGCATATGCCGACTTCCTCAGCACTTAGAAGGAGGTGTAGAAATGTATTTTCTTTTAATATACTAGAAACTGGTCTTTATTGGAACATAGATTTGACCTGTTTGGGGGTCTTTTCAATTCTTTCATCAGGAGGCTAAGGCAGGAGGATTGCTTGAGCCCAGGAGTTCAAGGCTGCAGTGCCCTGTGATCTGTGAATAGCCACTGCCTCCAGCCCGGGCAACATAGCGAGACCCTGTCTCTTTTAAAAAAACAAACAACTCTTCCCTGTGGGCTGGCACATTCTAGTGAAAGAACAATGTTGGTGTGGAGTCGGGGAGGCTGTATTTTGGTTCTGACCACCACTTATGAGTGTGTACCCTTGAACAAGTTGTTGACTTCTCAGAATGACTTTTCTGTCAAGTGAGACAGGAGGTGTCTGGAGCTGCCTGGCAGGTTGTTGAATGTGTACAATGAGATGATGTAAGAGGAGGAGCTCCCCAAGTGCCCTGCCGGCACCCTGAGGCAGCACTAGTCAGCCCCTTAAGGTAGAAGAAAAGACTCTCTAATGTAGCTGCAAAATGGTGGCTTAATCTTTCTCTGTCACCATTAGAGGGATTTAGACAGGCCTAGCACAGGTGACCCTGGAGACTTCCTGAGGGAGCAGAAGGCATTTATGGATTAGATTGGTGGTGGAGGAAGGAAGCACAGGCCCTGATTTGGGAACAGTTAATTGTGTGTGTATGTGTATAAGATACCGTAGCTGGTAAAGGAGCCAAGGAATGAGTTTTGAGCTTCTGTTTCTCCTACTTTCCATCACAGGTGCGTTACCTTTTGGAGTGGACAGAGGAGGACCTGGATGAAGTGGAGGATGCTGTCAGTGTAGTGGACCTTGAATTCTGTCACCCCTTGTGCCAGTGCCCCAAATGTGCTCCAGCTCAAAAGGTTTGGCTTTGCTTCTGTTGGTGGGGTGGGGGCAGGGAGGCAATTCTTTTTCCCCTTGGGAAAGTTCTCTGCTTCTCAGTTGGATAATTTCTGTGCTGAGTGGCTATGAATAGGTATCCCCTGAGCTGTGGTGGGGATCGGTTAGCCAGGGTGGAGAGAAGCTGACACTAGAGCAGGATCTGGCTTGGGCTGCCAGCTGCCTGGACAGGCAGGTGTGTGAGCAGGATATGCCCCAATGCTTAGTGTTTCAGTGGCTTTCTGGGCCCTTGAGTCACCTGGCAGGAGTTTATAAACAGACAGTCCATGTGGCCAGAGCCCCCTGGGGAGGCTGCATGCAAGTTCTGTTGCTGCCTTGGCTCATGTTGGTTCACCCTTGGTGGGGACTCTCCCTCCAAGTACAGAGAGATCCCTTGTCCCCTTCCACTGGGGGAGGGTAGTTTCTCCTAGTGGTAACATCTCGCAAAACTATAGTACAAAATCACAACTAGGATATTGACATTGGTACAATCTATGGATCTTAATTCACATTTCCCCAGTTTTACTTGTACTCATTTGTGTGTGTGGTGTGTGTGTGTGTGTGTGTGTATTTAGTTCTGTACAGTTTTGTCCCATGTGTGGGTTTGCGTATCCACCACCACATTCAAGATAAAGAACAGTTCTCTCACCACAAGAAGCAGCACTCATGCTGCCCTTTCATAACTACCCCCTCCTCTCTCCCTGCCACCCCACCCCCCCAACCCTAGCAACCACTAATCTGTTCTTCATTTCTATAATTTTGTCATTTCAAAAATGTTACATAAATGTAGTCACACAGTGTATAACTTTTTTTTTTTTTTTTTTGAGACAGAGTCTTGTTCCGTTGCCCTGGGTAGAGTGCAGTGGTGTCGTTGTAGCTCACTGCAACCTCAAACTCCTGGGCTTCAGTGATCCACCTGCCGTGGCCTCCCAGAGTGCTAGGATTATAGTATATAACCTTTTGAGATTGCCTTTGTTCACTCAGCATGATTCCAGGTTGTTGCATATAATCACAGTTTATTCCTTTATTGTGGGGTAGTATTCCGTGGTATGTATACACCATCATTTGTTAACCTTTCGCCTATGGAGGACACGTAGTTAAGTCCGTGATCCAATTTGAGTAAATTTTTGTACGAGGTGTGAGATTTAGGTTGAGGTTCCTTTTTCTTTACCTACAGATGTCCACTTGCTCCAGCACCATTTGTTGAAAAGGCTTTCCTTCCTCTGTTGACTTGTTTTTGACTGTGTATTGTGGGGGTCTGTTTGTGGATTCTCTGTTCTGTTGCGTTGATCTATGGTTCTATCCCTCTATCAGGACCACTCTGTCTTGATTACTGTAGCTATATAGAAAGCCTTAATATTGGATAGAGTGTTTCTATACCTATAGATCAATTTGGGGAGAAATAACATGTCTAATATGTTGAGTCTTTATGAACAAGGTACATCTCTCCAAGTATTTAGGCTTCTTTGATTTCTTTCATCAACGTTTTGTGATTTTTCAGTATACACATCCTGTCCATGTTTTGTTAAGTATATGCCTCAGTATTTCATTTTCTTTCTGAAATAGTTGTTCTTTCAAGTAGTTATAAATAGTGTTGTGTACATAGTGTGCACTCATGTGTTTTAATTACAGTCAGATAATTATATACCTATATGTCCCATACTAAGAAAGTTAATTTGACTTTACAAAACAGATATAGTGGTGTTATCTTTTATATTGCAAGGGAATGCTACCTTTTTAAAAAATGCTTCACCGTGGATTACTCTAACCTAAGCTTGTTGAAAGTGACTACATCTTTCATTCCCAGGTAGTTTTTCAGCTGCAAGGTAAAAGGTGAATTGGGGATCTGTCCCCACGCTGCTGGATATGTACAGTCCAAAAACCAGCTTCCCCTAGGTGGGCTGCTGTGGAAAACGTAGGGATTGGAAAGGCAGGTGATGTTTCAAAGGATCCGGTGGGAAGTGGCACTGCCCTCAGGTCGCCAGTGCCTGTGTGCGGCTCTGCTTTGTTATGGTCCTACTCCCCGCACCTTCCTACCTCACAGTTCACCAGTTTTAACAAGACATTGAATTGCACGTTAAAATACCCTTTGAACTTATTGGATAAAGTCTTACATTCTCTGCTCTTTTAAAACCTTTTCCTCTTTTTGTAATTTCTCAAAAAAGACACAACACTCAATTGCTTCATGTCTGTGATTGAATTAAAATCCACCCCCCATTCATTCTCTTCTAGCCCAGTGTGTTTGAAATTTGTTTTTAAATCTTTTATTGAAGTGTAATTTACAGACAGTAAAGTATACCTATTTAAAGTGTACAATATGGTGAGTTTTTATAGATGAAGAAACCTGTGAAACCATCCCCGCAGTCAGGACACAGCATGTTTGCAACACCTCCAGGAGTCTCCTCCTGCAACTCTGCAGCCCTTCCCTCCCTCCCTCCTCTCCTCCCTCCTTCCCTCCCTCCCTCTTTCCTCCCTCCTTCCCTCCTCCCTCCTTCCCTCCCTCCCTCTCCCAGGCAACCACTGACCTGCTTTCCATCATTATAGATTAGTCTGCACTTTGTAGAGTTTACGTAACATGGAATCATAAGGTATTAGTATATACTGTTTTGTGTCTGGCTTCTTTCACTCAGGATATTTTTGAGATCCATGTTGTTGTATCAGGACTTCATGTCTTTTTATTGCTGGGTAGTATTTCATTGAGTGGACATACCAAAATTTGTTTATTCATTCACCTGTTGATAGACATTTGAGTAGTTCCCTGTTTTTGGCTTTGTGAATAAAGCTGTTGCGAACATTTGTATACAGGTCTTTGTGTGGATATATGTGTTCTTGGGTAAATACCTAGGAGTATAATTGCTGGGTTATACAGTAAGTATATGTTTAACTTTATAAGAAACTGCCAATTTTCCAAAGTGGTTGTAGCATTTTACGTTCCCACCAGCAGTGTATGAGAGTTCTAGTTGCTCCTTATCCTTGTCAATAATTGGTATTTTGACTTTTTAACTTCACCCATTCTGATCAGTATGCGGGGGTATTGCATTTTGTGTGTGTGTGTGTATGTTTTCCTACTTCTTCATTTGTTTTTGACTTTTGAGGTATAATTTACATAGAGTAAAATTCAGCCTTTAATTTAGCATACAGTTTAAGAGGTAACATTTTTAATCATCAAAAAGTGAATCAGATAATCACTGCTTTAATCCTTGATCAGCCCCATAAAACACTGACATATCAATTCAGTATATAATTAATATAATTCCACTATCAAAATGTGTGATTCGATATCATAATTTAATGTTTTAGTCATATAGTCTACAAATCAGTTTTGTTTGCCCTTTTGATTAATTATTCTTATATCAGCGTGGTTGACTTAAAACCCACTGTGAATAACAAGGTGGTTTCATGATAAAAATGAAGGTGGAGCGCGGAGATGAGCAGCGTGTGGCTTAGTGAGCTTCGACAGACCAGCGCAGTCTGTCATCACCGCCTCGGTGAGGATACAGGATGCCTCCATCACCCAGAAATACTCTCCTGCCCCTGTAGTCCTGCCCTGGCCTTCCCCTTCTCTCCTGGCATCCCCTGATGTTTTCGTACCCTTCGGTTTTGTCATTCTTGACTCTGATTTGTATTTCCCTGATAACCGACAGCGTTAAACATCTCTGTATGCGCTCATTGACTGACCATTCACCTGTCTTCTTTTGTGAGAGGTCTGTTCATGTCTTCTGCTTTTTTTTAAAAAAAAGTTGGATTGTCTTATTGAATTGTAAGAGATTTTTAAAAAAAATTTTTTAAATTCTGGTTGGTACAAGTCCTTTGGGATATACATATTGCAAACATTTTTTCCCATTCTGTGACTTGCCTTTTCATTTCTTAATTGTGTCTTTCAAAGAGCAAACATTTAAAATGATTAAGTCCAGTCTATGAAACTTTTTTATGTTTTTTGCTTTTTGTGTCTTATCTAAGAAATCTTTGTTTATCTCAATGTTGCAAAGATTTTCTTCTGTGTTCCCTTCAAGAAGTTTTATAGTTGTAGCTTTTACACTGAAGGCTGTGATGCATTTTAATTTTTGTGTCAGGTGTGAAATGAGGGTTGCTGTGCAGTGTTTCTGTATGTCGATATCCAGCTGTTCCAGCACCATTTGTCTAACAGACTTTCCTTTCCCCACTGGATTGCCTGGCAAAACAGGGCATCATTTTAGGGGACTTGCTTTATTAAAAATGGAAGTTAATCTTTCGGTCTGTCACACCCTTCTCATGTAATAGGGATTCCCCTGTGGGCAATGTGATTCTGAATCCCACTAAATCCCCCGTTTTGCAGAGGAGCTGTGGGGGGCAGATGGCTTCAGTTCCTTCAGCCTGATTTCTTGAATGCTGATGACATTTGTTTCCATCTTCTGCACTCACCAGAAGCTGGCAAAGATTCCTGCCAATGGGCTTAGTGTGAACGTGACCAGCCAGGATGGCACCTCCCCACTGCATGTGGCTGCGCTGCACGGTCGGGCGGACCTCATCCCTCTCCTGCTGAAGCATGGTGCCGACGTGGGTGCCAGGAACGCAAACCAAGCTGTCCCGCTCCACCTGGCCTGCCAGCAGGGCCACTTTCAGGTACAGGCGCCGTGTCTTGGGCAGTGTAGCAGGGGCCTGCCTCTGGCTAGAGCCTCACTTGGTGGAAATGTTGCAGAAGGGCAAGGGTTTGGTGGCTAGCCCAGGGACATTGCCTTCCTCCCCGGCCGGAGGTTCTGCAGTGCACATGGCAGGACCGCTCAGCCTGGGAACATAGAATCTGGTGCTTCCTGGGGGTGGAGCCAGATCTCCCCACCCCACCCCCACCGTTCACATCTGGGTGCTACAGAGGCTCTTGTTCTGATTCCGACCCGGCGGGAGCTGTCTCTTGTGCTTGGGTATCTTACCACCTGTATGTTCCCACAGCCCTCGGTCTTGTGCTAAACACTTTAGTACTTTGTAATGTGCAGTCATGGCCCTGTAGAAGGGGTTCAAGAGATAATTCTCGAATAATTCACTTTTTAAAAATCCTATTTCTCTTTTAGAAAATTATCTACGTGTATACTTTTTCATTTTCCTTTATCAGTTCTCCTGTGAGCTTTTTAAAGACAGGGACCACATTCCAGGTCTTCCAGCTCTCCCATAAATGCCTAGTATAGTGCTTCAGGCCCACGTGTCCTAATCTATAAAACTGGGTAATGATTCCAGCTGTCCACAGGATAGGTAGAAAGATTAAGTGGAAACACGAGTGCCAGCACACTGCCTGGCACAGGGGTAGACCCCCAGCAAACGTTAACCCCTCCCCTCTTCAATTGGTCTCCTTTCTCCTGAGGGTCAGACATGGGTCTAAAGAGTCTTCGCAATAGGGTTAGAGAAAAGTCTAAAGAATATCAAATTAGAGGATTTCTCCCTGCAAAATTTCATTAAGGTTGAAAATTTTCCTTCTCGGGACTAGGTGGTGAAGTACCTATTAGATTCTGATGCAAAACCCAATAAGAAGGATGTAAGTGGAAACACACCCCTCATTTACGCCTGTTCCAGTGGCCATCACGAAGTCGCAGCTCTGTTGCTCCAGGTGAGGGTCTTTCATAGCTGCCGGCTGATACACCTGCTCTGGTTAGTATGGCACCTTTACCCCTTGAAACCCCTGGCACTGGAGATGGAGGAGGCCTCTCCCCCTGTGCCATGAGCCGCCCACCCATCAGTCATAGGCTCTAGGGAGAGGAGCTTGGCACCCACTTTCCCACACGGGGTTCAAGGGTGTGGGGTAGTGCCTCAGCGCCTGTGCTGCAGCCAGGACGCAGTGATAAGGACCAGGACACCACTTTTGCTGAGGCTTGAGATCTCACCTCATTTAGAGGGTACGTTGAGCTGTTACCTGAGTGTGAACTGAGTGGCCTCCTGTGTCACTGCTGCTCTTTTTCCCTCTTGGTAAAGGTTATGTGAATTGATAGTAGAAGAGAGAATTTAAAGCAGGAGGGAAAAAACAACTTGTCCCTAACCCTACTACTCAAAGGCAACTCATTTTGGTGGACTTTTAAAAATGTGTATAGTTTTGATCAGTTGTTTTCTGTCTTGCTGTTTTTCATTTAATATAGAAAATTGTTTATTAAAACCTTAATTTTTAATGGTTGCATAACTATGGATGTACCATACTGTTTTTTTAAACTGTTCCTACTCCGTACATTTAAGTGGCTTCTGTTTTTTTCTGCTATAATGATAAATGCTGCAGTGAACATCTTTGCCCATAAATCTTTTTTCTCAGCATGACTTTTACCCCCAACATTTTGAGACAATTCAGACATGCAGGAAAGTGGAATGTATTGTGCAGTGAATGCCCACCCGCCCAGCACCTGGGCTCTACCTGACAATTTCTAGCACTCCTTGTGACTGTGCCGTTTCTCTTTCCAGCACGGGGCCTCCATGAACGCTTCGAATAATAAGGGCAACACAGCACTGCACGAGGCTGTGATAGAAAAGCACGTCTTCGTGGTGGAGCTGCTCCTGCTTCACGGAGCATCGGTTCACGTGTTGAACAAGAGGCAGTGCACAGCCATAGATTGTGCCGAGCAGGTAAGCGGAGAGCGCTTCAGAGCCGAGGGAATCCCAGGTTCCCTTACAGTTTACTCTGGATTCCTTGCGCCTAAACTAGATCTGAAATAGCAACAGCCAGACTGTGAATCGCTGTGCTGGGCTGGGCTGAGTTGGCGTGCCAGAAGTCTGCCAGTGTGGTTAGATACCTACCTCTTGGGCACCTGGTCGGAGGTGGCGTGCTCAGCAAGCCAGGGATCGTTCTTTCACAGGTGGTTTTCAGAGGCTTGAGTGTAAGCGCTCCCACACTTACATGTAGTCACGTACTCAGGGCAAGGAGCAAGTTAGCACATTGTTCTGGTTTCACCAGTCCTGCAGTGTGAATACACCTGTTGCCTTAGCAGCACAATGTTGAAAGTTTGTTTAGTTTGTGGATTTAAAACTCCTTGAGTTCTGTAAGGAGAATTGTGACAACCAATTTACCACCTTCTCCAGTGCTGTGGATGTTTGCTGTGGGGAACGGGGAGGAAAAAGTCCTTTTCTCCTTGGGATAAAGTACCTCTTTCCTGTTCCTGTTTTCATGCTGAATCTTTATCTAGTTTTCTACTCAGGAGAGATAGCTAGCAGGCTGTTAAATCACACAACTGATATGTTAAAGTCACCATAAATCCACCCTATGCATAGGTTTATTAATTTTTAATTTTCAGTGACAGAATGGAAATATTGTAAACTTTCAGTTTAGTACTATCTCAAATGATGATGATAAATGTGTTTTATTGAGAACTTACTGTGTGGCGAGCCCTTGATAACCTCATGATAACCATACAATAATAGATCTTATTGTCAACCCAACTGCAAAGAGTGGTTAAACACCCAGCCCGAAGTAGAGGGCAGAGACAGGCTCCAAATGCAGGGCCGCTTTTACCCACTACGCTTCACGGCCTCCAAGTTGCATCTGTAGTTGTTTCTGAGTTTTTTCTGCTCAGCCACACCAATATTGACATTTAGATTGAAAACAAGTAGTAACCTTCTAAGAAAGAATAAAAACTATTGCTGTTACCTTTTCCCTTTCAAATTGTAGAATTCGAAAATAATGGAGTTACTTCAGGTAGTACCAAGCTGCGTTGCCTCATTAGGTGATGTTGCCGAAACAGACCACAAGGATTATGTTACTGTTAAGATCAGGAAAAAATGTAAGAACTTACATTCTTTCTATCATTCTGAACTTGGGTTTATTTAGAAATTCATGGGCAGTTTTTGGTTCTTATTTAATTATAAACATAAAATATAATCATGATGTGGGGGTGGGGGGAACGTAGGCACCAGAGAAATATATGTTACATCCTAATTTTCAGATTAGGGGTAAGCTTTTTTTGATACTAGTTTTCTGGTTGATGGGAATGATGTTTCCTAAGGAAATAAAATAGAAACTCTCAACATAACCTTGAAGGTTCAGGACTCCACTTATGAACCAGAGAGGAGGGGCAACCTCTGGTAGTTTCTTTCATGCTTCACGTTCCAAAGACAGGTGTTCTTTCTTCTAAGCATTTCCCGGGCCTCGAGGGTAAATGTTACCTTAAAAGATTTTTTAAAATTTGCAGATGTACAGAGGTTGATGGTAATTAGAACAGCAGTTGCCAAACAGCAGTGGGACTAAAGTATTTTCTTCTTTTTTAAAAGTTTAGGAGTCCTTGCTCTACTTTTTAAAAAAAATTAGGATATTGCAATGCAATAATGTAAATAAACCCACTCACATATCTAGATGATCCTGAGACTGTCTCACCATAATTGGCTGCAGCCAGGGAATATCAGTGTGTGGAGGATTTATCTTTCTGTTTAACAGGGGTTTACATGATACAGGTTGAGTATCCTTTATCTGAAACACTTGGGACCAGAAGTGTTTTCGATTTTGGATTTTTTCAGATGTTGGAGTATTTGCATTATACTTACTGGCTGAGTATCCTTAATCAGGAAATCAGAAATGCTCCAGTGAGATTTCCTTTGAGCATCATGTCAGAGACCAGAAAGTTTTGGATTTTGGAGCATTTTGGATTTCAGATTTTTGGATTAGGGATACTCAACCTATAATAAATACATGTCTGCTATGTTTCTTTAAGAAAATTCAGTGCCTAATTTTCTAAATTTTGTAAAGCTAAGCTAATTGAAAGATTGCATCTATCTGTAATTTTAAAACAATCTTTAAGCTATTTTTGAAGTTTTCAGATGTTTATCCTTTCATCTACAGGGAACTCAAAAATGTATGATCTACCAGATGAACCTTTTACAAGACAGTTTTACTTTGTCAACTCAGTTGGTCAATTTAAGTGAGTATAAAATTCAAGTTGATGTCTGTGCTTTTGACCCTACAGCTTACTTACAACCGAAGCAGGTTATGTGTAACTTTAACTGGTTACGGACAAATCTATACTGATGTCATCAAATGCTGTCTCCCTGTGGCCACCAGAGTGTTTCACGCCACTACCCCAAATACTTATTTTGGTTCATTTTGAGTTAATATTTAGTTTATTTTGAGTTTCAGAGGAAAGACTTCAAGGGTGATTATGGCAAGAGATAGAAGTGTCCCTAATCTTACTGAAGGTTCCGTGTATGAGGTAAGTTATTAAACACTGGGATATAATCATATTTTTTAAAGCCTGGCCTTTTCAAAAGTAATCTATGATAAACACATTTCTCCTTGATAGTCATTTTCATTTCATTATTTCCTTCTCTGTAACAGTTAGCAGCAATTAAAACTGGAAATCTTTAGTGGGACAATCAAGAGTAAAAACTTCATTGATTGTTATATTTAAAAATATATTTCTGAGCAGAGAAAGGAAAGTGACGGGAAAGTAGAAACTAGTTGTGTGCATGGGAAGCTGTAGTTCACGGTGTGCATAGTAAGTGAAATATGTCAAATTTCATTGGGTTTTAATCACTAAAGTAAGGAAGAAAATGTATATAGATGGGTAAACAATGTCTCCAAATATGGTATAAAATTGCTCATATAGATAATTATGTGGCCATCTTCCTATTGCATTTTTAATCACTCAATTATTTTTAAAAAAGCCTGATTTACAATCTTTGGTACTAGAAAGTGACTTTTCTTAGAAACATGACTTTTATTGCTGAGAAAGAATTTATAGTGTACGTGGCATACGCTTGTTGGAACAAATACACAACAGTTCTAAATCGTTGTCTTAGAGAATTAAAATGATTTTTATTAATATGACTAATTTTGATTTCAGGTTTAATCTTCCATAGCTTTGCTAATAGACCTGCTGCTTGGTGGGGAACCCACAAACTTTGAGATCTGCCTGAGTTCAATCAAGTGCTAGCTTTTCCCTTGCTGGCTATGGGACTTCAGGCAGATTGCTTAACTTTGCTGATCCCGTTTCCTCAGGTATAAAATGGGGATAACAATAGTACATACTCCTTAGCATTACAGAGATTAAATGTGAAAACACATAAAGTATTTACTTCATGTCTGACACATGTGTATGCACATGTCATCCACAAGGATGTTAGAATTGAAACTGTAAAGTACTGAGCACACTGTCTGACACAATAAGCACTCAAGGTAGGTGCTGTTGTCGTGGTGGTTTAGAGTACAGACACAAACTGTTTGAAATGTACTTTTTCTTTAGCCAGGGAGGCAGAGTGTCACAGTGAAACAGAATAACCCACCAGACCAGAGCAGATCTCATACTGCTGACAAAGGAAACAGTGATTGGCCTAAGAGGCCTGGACTAAAACAAACTGCTCCGGGAAACAGGCGAATGCTCCGCAGACACACGGTTGATGATGCAGTTGTATCCAAGGGCCAAGAGACTGCTGGCAACCTACCCACTCCCCAAGGGGCTAGTGTTTCCCAGTCTTAACAGTAATAAGGAATTGTTAAATTTGCTGCCAAGAAGTACGTATGCAAGAAGATGCTGAGCATGAATATATATCTTAGAACTAAATGTACTTTCAAATAACTGGCTTGAGAAAAGAAGTCTTTGGCAGAAAGTTCCTGAAAGCTTTTCTGTGGCTGAGGCAAAGAATGCAACAAAAACCTTACCACCATTTCTCTCCTCTTCAAAGCTAATGAATACACTTGAAAAGGAATGGACAAAATTCCTATAGTGTCTACACCTTAAGTCCAAGGTATTGTTTCTAAGTATTAGGGTTCCTTGGTTATAGGGAGAGGTTTTACCACCAGATTCTGACCTCCTCCTACTGAAAGGTGCTAAACCTCTGTCATGTGTATACATTAGCAAACCACAAGCAAACAGAATTCCTCCATTTGGGATAAGCTAAGGAGAAGCTAGTTAGGTTTCATGGTACTGTGGAGGTCAGGCAGAAGCATCAGTTCTGAATGAAGAAAGCAGAACCTGGACAATGTTTCTTTGCAAAGCAACACTTGAACCAAAAGATGCCTAAATGCCATTTTGATGTTCATTTTAGTAAAAGACATATTAGACATGTTCTATACCACGCATATGGGAAAAGTTGGGTATAATTTTCCTTCTAACAAATTAAGTACAGGTATTTGGTTACTACATATACATCTATAGCAGTGTTTCTAGAAACATCCCTTTCCGTTAAGAAGCTCCTTAAATGTCACACCTGCCGGATGGTTACTGGACTAGAGTAAATTTGGCACATCTTTTCTTAGTCTTTTGATTCAGATTCAAAACTCACAGCACAAACCAGGTCAAAATTACTTTAAGTTAGAATTTATTGCCATTTATTCTTTTTTATAAATTTCTATAGATTATACTGTTATTTTTTTATGTTACTGGTCTAGAGCCACAAACATGAATTTGTCCTGAGTACATTTTCAAATAACTTTGTAATAGGGAAATGGTTTTGTGCATGTTCTTGGAAATACTGTGTATGTATAGAAGGGAGGGATTGATTATTTTTCTACAAAGTAATTTATGATTTCTAATTTTCTAATGTGCCTTGGATTTGTGCCAAATGATGGAAAAGAAACAGTAAACTTTGATTCTTGAGTGTGTCCTGCTTTTTTAGTTGTTTTGCTATGGAGATACGTGTTTCTCAGCCTCTCCACTATAAACACATGCTTCGTGTGTGGAAAAATGGCCCCCATTGGATGGATGTACATTTTCTTTTTCAGTTACAGATGTGTGATGGAAACATGTAAACTTGATCATTCAGAGCAGATCATTATCCATCTACCTGACCAGGGCTGACTTAATCCAGTAGGCACAGTGCTCAAGGCCCACAAACATATATTTTAATTTCTTTTAAAATCAGAATAAAATGAATAGTTTTCTAGTCCAAATAAGAAATAAGCACTGCTGCTTTGCTAATTTCTTTGTTCTGATTTATTTTTCCTTTTCCCCACTTTTAAACAAAATAGCCTTTTAAGTTGCTGTAGTTCTATACCATCCTAATTAAGAAACTATATCCTATACAGTTTATCAGCACAGGCATTCTCAAGATATAAACATGTACATTTGATACCACTTAATTTTTTGAGTGGTACAATATAATTTTGAAAACACTTTCATATATACTCCTGTTTAATTCCAACAATTGCCCTGGATGGTAGAACTGTCAAATAAGATGATAGGTTCAGAAAAACAAGGGGTTTAATTTGCTAGAGATCTGAGAGCCAGGGTCAGGGCCCAGCTGGGCAGTGGCGTCTGAACTGGCAGTTTCAAGCTTGGCGTGCCCTTCACCTGGAGATACAAATGTTTTGAATGGGACTGTCAATTGAGGAAAAGTTTCCTCTTGAGCTATTCTGGTAATCGGTACCGGCCATCTTAGGTGACCACCTCAATTATAAATAATTTCTTTCCCTACTTGAAAAACTACACTTGATTTGACAATTTAGAAATTGGTAATGCCCAAATCCCATTTTGTGAAAAAAAGTTTTTGAGTCAAAGTAGTGTCATTTCACTGATGATTTAAATTAGAAAGTTTAGAATAACCATCTCCAGTCCCTAGACTGAAGTGTATTCCTCTATCCTTGTATACAGAACCATTTTTCATTCTAAATTGTTTTTGAAAGACCAGAGTTTGACAGTCTTTAAACACATTCATATCATCAGTAGTTGCCATTAGGACAGTGGTTATTCCGAAAGAGAAAGCATGTAACAAAATTTACTGAAAATTGTCTAATGTCCCCTCAGATTTTTTATGTAAATGAGGCCAAAAGCAAAATTTACCTATAATTGGGATTTTTTTTCCAAAATCCCTGACCAAATTTTATTTTGACTATTTGTAATCATTCGGTTCCTTTAAAAACATTTTGATGTTCTTAATGGTTCTACTCATTTGTTTATTCAGAATAGTAGACACTTATTCTAACAATGACTTTCTTAATTGGCTATAGTTATAAATTTTAAATATAGTAAAATCTCAAATACAGCGTAAACATATATCAGCAGTATGCTGGCTAAAGCAGAGACTGGGATTTGTAAACCACATTTCCTATCACTTTTCTGCTCCTGATCCTATTCATTTTATTAAATGTTATAAACTTATTCCTGAGCTGAGTCTCACAGGACTTAGACCTTTAAAAGCTTATACCAAATAGCTTAGTTGATAGTTAGGTTTATGATTTAAATTTAAGCAGCAGCTGGACATTGTGGTGCATGCCTGTAGTCCCAGCTACTTGGGAGGCTGAGGGAGGAGAATCACTTGTGCCCAGGAGTTTGAGGCCAGCCTGGGCAACAGAGTGAGACTCTGTCTCTTAAAAGAAAAAGAAAAAGCGTATGAGTGAAGATTTCATAACAGTGGGAGTAAAGCACAATGTAAGAGATAAACATTTGCTTTAAGTTACCTGCGACTTTATCAGTGAAGAACCCAGAACATTTCTACCAAAACATTTAACTACTGAACTGTCTCAACTGGATTTTAATCAGAAGTCATTTCTCTTACAAACATGTTTATTATTGTTGAAGTATTATTACCAGTATGCCCTAATTATTTTGGTCATTTTTTTCAATGGCACTATCACTCTAGTTGTTTTTGATGGGAATGGTATTTGTTAGATAATTTTATCTCAACACCTTTGAAATCAAAGCTAGGACTTTTCTTACATTAAATGGAATTACTATCTGCAGGAAGAGAAACAGTTTTTCTGCTTTTAGAAACTATGTCTTGGAAATTTAAGATGTGCTCAGATGTTAAAGCTGATTCAGTTTAATACATGGATTTTAATTCCCACAATGTTACTGGCTGCTACTGCTATTTTCTTACTGAAAAGTGCTGGAACACCTTCCATTTCTGCTAAGGACATTTTCCCTACCTAATACCATCACAATTGCAAAGGCTATATTTATGCAGCTACATATGTTTAAAAGTTTTTGGCAGGAAAGAAAAAATTCAAAAATACAGATCTTCTGGTCACTTGGCTATGGTACTAAAACAACTTGCCCAAATTGTTTTATTTTGCATAACAAGTTTATTTTTTTAAAAGGTATATAGACAATAAACAAAGTAAACATTTAATCAGATTTTAACTTCTGTCCTAGAATTGTTCCATTAAGTTCCAGTCTCTAAACATTTTTAGTTCAAAAATCGTCATCTTCATCAGAGTCCATTACTTTTCTTCTGTTAAACTGGGGGGGAAATTAAACGAGTGTCATAACATTTTTAATAAAGCATAACTCAGACTTTCTAAGAAGAAAAATTTCTTCCTATTTTAGCAAGATATTTTTGTGTATTTAAAACAACTTAGTGAGCTAAAAGGGTAAGGGGTCAAGAACCTTAAAAATTAGACCCCCCTCAATATATTTGGCCTTTCTCCCCAAACTTCCACATTACAAAACAAAACTGTCTGTGGGCTGAAAGATGTTTTGATGAGGTAGATATATATTCAACGCTTGACATTTAAAGTATCAATCTTTTTGTTTGCCATGTGCATTTGGGAACACTTACTTTAACTGTTGTTTTCTTTTCTGTTTGTTGGCTTACTTTTTCAAGGATTTCTATTAAACCTTGTTCTGATACCTAGGATAACCAGAAAGAAAAACGGTACTTTTTTAAACAAAGAATTTACTTCAGCAGATTGAATCATTTTACAATCTTTCTAGGGTATGGGGGAAAGTTAACAGATACTTAAGAACACTTTTATCACCACTAGCAGACAATGTTAACAACATACACCACCGTGTTAAGTGTCAGGGACATAGACACACCACTTTGGCTGTTGAGAAGCTTGACCACCACCTTGAAGGAGATACATCACACTCAAAAAACATCAACTGGCTGTCTCTCCCACACACAAGTGGTTCTTAACATGAGGGATTTAGGGGACAGGAGTGATCCGGGTAGGCTGCAGTGGTGGCAGAAGGCTTTGTTGGAATTTTTTTTTTTTTTTTTTAAGAGACGAAGTCTCTCCCTGTCACGTGGGCTGGAGTGCAGTGGCATGATCATAGTTCACTGCAACCTCCAATTCCTGGGCTCAAGCAATCCTCCCACCTCAGCCTCCCAAGCAGTTAGGACTACAGGTGCTCACCACCATGCCTAGCTTTTAAAAAATAATTTTTGTAGGGATGAGGTCTCGCTATGTTGCCCAGGCTGGTCTCAAACTCTTGTCCTCAAGTGAGCCTCCTGCCTCGGCCTCCCAAAGGCTGGGATTACAGGCGTGAGCCACTGTGCCTGGCCTCATCTGGCTCTTAAAAGTCAGGCATGCCAGAATATACCCCTCATGGTGTTACGGTAACACACCTAATAACTTAGGGATTTTAGCTCCTTCTCATTTGTAAAACAAGCCTAATTTCTATCTACATTGGTAGTATTTTAATTGGTATTATTGACAAACCTTGTTTCCAGCACAGGAGCAATTTAAGCTAGCTGCTAGTCACTGGGTCATACAGACACCAACAAGGTTCCATAGCAATGTCAGGAAAGGAGAGAAGCAGAGGATTTTAGGAAAGGCAATTATCTTTTATGGTAGGCAAGACTATTCTCTCCTTTAAAAATTTCTTCATCGAAAAAGTCAGCAAGAATTCTATAATCAGATGAAGATGAAATTGACCTTTCAAAGCCATGTTTTGATAAAGTAGGTAACAATAGGTAAAGTTCCCTCAAGACAGTCCAAGCTTACCTTCCCACTTAGTTGTCCATATCTTGCCATCTGTATAAGGTAATTCTCTACTGCTTTAGTTTTTTCAGGCTTTACAAGTGCTAAGTTACTTACTAAAAATAAAAAATATATATGCATAAAGTGTTAAAACTAAATGCCACTTATAAATATTATACCTTAGAACTCTGCACTGACATTTCCAAAGCACTTCACTAGCTTGTTTATGTCTCTCAACCCAATGAACTAGGGCAGACGGTATTGTTAAAAATGAGAAAACTAAAGTTCAGCCATGCCAATCTCAGTCAAGGTAGAGCCAATATTAAACTTGGGTCCTCAGAGTCTCAGCCCCATGTTTTCCCGGTTTTTAAAATACATGACTGCCCCATGAAAAGCAATTTATTTATTGTACACACATAATAGTGGTGATCTATCATCTATGGCTGCCTCTTCTAAACTCAAAGTGGGCTTCGAGTTTAAAACAGAAGATACTAGTTCATTCTGATTACTCATTTTTTCTTTCTGGTTTTTATGAAACCCCAAACATACGCTAAAACCGAGAATATATACAATTTGCTCCTAAATCTCCATCACCCATGTCAACTACCAGCAACATTTTGTGATTGACTAAGAGTTGTTTCTTACAAATTTTACCTAATATGCACTTCGAGAACATCTCCTTGGTAAGAGAGAAGTGAGCTGGTACTTTTAATAATGATTAAAATACAGTTCTCTAGGTTTATAAACTTTACACTATTTACAAATCTCAGATGTTCTTTGGCTAAATATTTAATCTAGAGACAGCAATAACTTCATATTTATCTCCCCATTCAACTAACTCAAGCCAATTTTATGGAAATAAAGGAAATCAAAGATGCTTACATCTGGCCCGGGCTGACTGATCCAGAACTTGGGCCAAGATACTGTTTCTCATTTCTGCTTCCCTACAACAAAAACATAGGTCAAGCAAAATTAGAACTAAGCTGTCAACATTCCTATGGAACATACAAAAAAGTAACTCATTCAGTATGTTTCTCAAGATAGAAGCCTGCAGTATACAGACTGCACTATGGTAGGTGCTATGCAGACGGCAGCAGCTACATTAAAATAGAAGAATCCACATTTGTCCTCAAGGAGCCAGCCTTATATTATATGGATATAAACCTACCAGGTTGGAAGGTAAGCTTTACAGTTTCACAATTCAGGGTGGAGTTTTGGTTCAACCACCATTACCAACATTTATAAATACCAGGTGCTAGAAATTAGTAATGGGATTTGAGGCAATTAGAAGGACCAAGTGACTATTACGTGTGATTTCCTTAGAAATGAAGCTGAGACCCAGGGAGGCTATGTTAAAGGGACACAGCTATCATGGCCAAGCTAGAACCAGATCCTGTGTTTCAAGACTCTCAGTTCTATTTTTTGGGTGGGAAGGGAGAGTGAAATTAAAACTTTGCAACTATCCTTGCTTCCTTCTACCTACCCAAGTAAAACTAGTTCATGTTCATAGGACAGTGGTCCTATAAACTTTTTTTTAAGTGGCAAAAGTTTCGTTTTGTTTTTTTCAAATGAAATCCTTCAAGGAACCCAATATACAAAACAAACAAGAGCAGAGATGTTTCAGCTGAATTCAAGGGGGGACCTGGGGCTGGTTGTGCCTTCCATCTCCCCCCAGCTCAGCCTTAGGGTTCATGGAATATAGCTTAAAGCTTCCATAGGCTTATAGCAAATACTTCAACCCTGCCAAAAAACTACTACTATTATATTTCACTGAATCTAAGATGTCATCAATTGTAACATGCACCATAGTTTTATGTATCTCTAAGAATGAAAAAACACCCTAGATAAGCGGTCTAATAAGAGACTTCCACTCAAAGCTGGAATATCAAAGAACAACATCCTCAGTACCAGGTAAATAAGAAATAAACCTGCTGTGCAGAAGGACAGCAAGGCAAAGAAGCTTGCATGCATCTGGCCCTGACTGGAAGAAGGTAAAAGAACAAAAATTCCTCTGAGAATCTGAACTTCAAACTTTAGTCTTGCAAGGTTGCTGTCTGAATTCACACTACCAGGGAGGAGGAAGGAGAAAACCTCAAGCAGAGAAGTTAATTTTAAGTGGTCTTGGATTAGAAATGTACCCAAGTGATGGCAGAAACAAAAGTAAATCCTCTCTGAAAGAATCCAGGATAAAAGCTATCCATTACAAAATGCATCCCAATTTCAGATATGTTAAAATATGAAAAAACACACATCTTAGAATCAATGAAATTCATGTAGTTTTACTTTCTTCGTATCACTACCCTAGGTGCTTACCATCTTTTCCTGAACCTTCTGTGCCTTGCCTATTTCTGTAGACCCAGCACAGTGCCTGACCCAGAGCAGATGCTCAATAAATACTTGCTGAAGGAATGAAGGAGTTGGAAGGTAGCATGAGGGGGCTGGGTATGGTGGCTCATGTCTGGAATCCAAGCACCTTGGGAGGCCAAGGCGGGAGGATTGCTTGAGGACAGGAGTTTGAGACCAGCCTGGACAACACAGTGAGACCCCTTCTTTAAAAAAAATTTAAAAATTAGCTGGGTATGGTGGCACATAGTCTTAGTACTCGGAAGGCTAAGGCAGGAGGACTGCTTGAGTCCAGGAGTTTGAGGCTGCAGTGAGCTGTGATCGCACCACTGCACCCCAGCCTGGGAAAAAGAGCAAGACCTAGTAAAAAAAACAAAACAAAAAAGGTAACATGAGAGGGGTAAGGGGAAATGGGGAATTGTTCAATAGGTATAGGGTTTCAGTTTTGCAAAATGAAAAAATTATAGAGAGCTGTTGCACAATATAAATACAGTGACACTACTGATCAGTACACTTAAAAATGGTTGAGATGTTAAATTTTATGTATTTTTTTACCATAATTTAAAAAATGGTAGTATAATGGGGTACTCAGATATTCAATAAAGCCTGCCATTGAATGAATATCTGCAACTATGTGAGGTGCTCTGCCATATGCTGGGATAAAATAACAGTAAGAATAGTATAAGCTAATATTTATTGAGCACTTACTAAGTGTGAGGCACTATACTCATATAATCCCTACAATATCCCTATAAGGTATTTCTATTATGATGCTCATTTTAAGGTAATCACAGTTCAGCAGAGAAACAAGCAGTAATTGCAATAAAGGCATTAAGTGGGGCTCTGTACGTATTTAACTAACAATTTAATAACAAAGACACCCTGATGATGATTTATGGAAAAATCACTACACCAGGAAAAACTTGAAAATAACTAAAGCAAAAAAACCCATGTGGTGAAACAACCCTTCAAAAAGTTCAGGTTTCCAGCCCATACCTGTGCTTTGCTTCCTGTTGTGCTGCATCGCTAGGATCCTGAAAAAACAATTTAACCTTTTAACAGAACAATTTCACAGTAAAAAAAAAAAAAAAAGGAACTATTTTGTGTGTCATACCTAACAGTCTCCTGCCGTGGTACAGACCACTTAACAAACAATTAAAAACTGGGCCTTACAGTGAGATAGTTTCCACTTACCACAATGTTTTGATGAGCTTCTAAAGTCACAATCTAATAGAATGTCTTAGAATACGAACAACCCTTGGGAGGTACTACAAAACCAGATTTTATGTGTAAAAATAACTTCTGGAAAATAAAATGGGCCTCGGTATTAGGGAGGCTGATGATTCAAATAGCGCCTGCTTCCAGACCATCCCCCTTTACAGTATATGCATCACTTGAGCATTTTATCGAGGGGATTAGTGTTTACTGCCTGGCTCCTCCCCTGGCTGTCAGCTCCGTCGGGGCGTGTGCTCATCTGTTCCCCGCCGCACTCTAAGCACCTGGAACACAGCGGACCCTCAAAAACTGTCAACTGCTTGGGTCAGAACAACTGAATTCTAAAAAACTGGACTCTGTAAGGCTGGAACAGTAGTCGAGGGCGGCCAGCTCCAAAAGCTAAGGGTGCGGAGGGCCGGGGGCCGAGATTTTGCTCCAGACTAACGGCCGCAGGGCGAGCCGACTCTGGCGCTAGCAGACCCACTCCCCGGGCCAGGTCCCCACGTGGTCGGCACCCTGCGCTGGGCCGCCCGGGCCCCTCGCGGCGGGGAAAGGGGCCGAGGCCAGCCTCGGAGCCGGCCACGAGGCCGCCGGGACATCGGCGGGGTCCTCGGCCCGCGGGGAGGCGCCGCCCCGCAGGGGACGGGCCTGGGAGGGGTCGGGCGCGCTCACCCCGTGCTTTGCCTGCAGCTCGGCCAGCCTCTGCTTCCTCAGCGCCTCCAGCTCCTCGTCCGCCATGGCGCGGCCGTCCAGGGTCGAGCAGCCGCAGCCTCCCCGCGGCCCACTCCCAAGGCTCTCCCCTAGCCCCTCAGCGCGAGACCGGCCCTCGCCACTGCGCAGGCGCCCGCAGCGCCCAGGCGTCGCCAATCTAGCCCGGAGCCGCGCCCCCTGCCGCTGCCAGGGCGCGGGGGAGAGGGCCGATCCCCCGATCGCAGGCGTCGGGCGTGGGCGGCGCTCGGGAAGGCGGGCCGGTGGGGGGGGGCCCTCCGCGACCCTCCGCAACGTCCGCAATCGGTGCGTGGACGCCGGCTTCGCGAGGACTGGGCTGCATTTTAGAAAGGAAAACAATGTAAACATAGGGAACCAAGTGTAATAATTATGGGTACGATGTGTTGGTGGCTTATAATGTGCTAGGCTCATATTATCACTATAGAGGAGGAACCAGGGGCTCAGACAGGCTGAGTAGGGTCATGGAAATGTCCCGAAATCGGATTGTGGCGATGGTTGCACAGGTCTTAAATATGCACGCACCCTCCGCCGCCCGGGAGGATGCTGGGGTGGGCGGCTGTGGCTGTGTGAACCCCCTGGGGGTACACCCAAGTGCTCCTGCCTTTGGCGTGGGGGCATGGGGGCGGGGAAGATACTCAGCTCCCTAGCCCTGTGACTCATGCAGGGGGTGTGTGTGTTGTAATTGTGACAAAATATAGATAACATAAAATTTACCATTCTCAAGTGTACAGTTCAGTGGCATTAAATGCATTCACATTGTTGTGCAGCAGGCACCACCATCTACCTACAACCTTTCCATCATTCCAAACTGAAACGCTGCCCACTAAAAATATTAATAATAATTTTCTGTTCCCTCTACCCCTATTCCCTGGTAAGCACCATTCTACTTTCTATGAATTTGCGTATTCCAGGTATCTCATATAAATTTGCATAAAATTTTTAAATTTTCATGAAGTCCAGTGTGTCTGTTCCTTTTGTTGCTTGTGCTTTTGGTGTCATAGCCAAGAAATAATTGCCAAATCTAACGTCATGAAGATTTTTCCTATGTTTTCTTCTAGAAGTTCCATAGTTTTAGCTCTTTATGTTCAGGTCTTTGGTCCATTTTGAGTTAATTTTCGTATTAACTCAACTTCAGTTTTTTGGTAAAGGTCCAACTTCAGTTTTTTGTATGTGGATATCCACTTTTCCCAGCACTGTTTGTTGAAAAGATTGCCTTTTTCCCGCTGAATGATCTTGGCACCCTTGTCAAAAATCATTTGGCCATATATGTGAGGGTTTATTTTTGGATCTCTATTCTATTCTTTGGTCTATCTGTCTGTCTTTATGCTGCTGCCACACTGTTTTGATCACTGTAGTTTGTAGTGAGTTTTGAAATCAGGAAGTGTGAGTCCTCTAACTTTGTTCTCTTTCAAGATTGTTTTGGCTATTCTGTTGAGATTCCATATAAATTGTAGAATAGGCTTTTCTATTTCTGCAAAAAATATCATTGAGACTTTGGTAGGGGTTGAATTGAATCTGTAAATTGCTTTGGGTAGGATTGACATCTTAACAATATTAAGTCTTCCAATCCATGAACATGGAATGTCTTTCCATTTATTTATGTCTTCTTAAATTTCTTTTAGCAATGTTTTATAGATTTCATTGTACAAGTCTTTTACCTCACTGGTTAAGTTAATTCCCAAGGATTTTATTCTATTTGATGCTGTTGTAAATGGAGTTGTTTTCTTAATTTCCTTTTCAGATGGTACATTGTTAGTATACAGAGATGCAACTTTTTTTATGTGTTGACCTTGTATCCTACTACTTTGCTAAATTTTGTTAATTAGTGCTAACAGTTTTTTGGTGGAATCTTTAGAGTTTTCTACATATAAGATCATATCATTTCTGAACAGAGATAATTTTGCTTCTTCCTTTCCAATTTGAATGCTCTTTTTTTTCCTTGCCTAATTGCTCTAGCTAGGATTTTCATTACTATGTTGAATTGAAGTGGTGAAAGCAGTCATCCTTGCATTGTTCTTGATCTTAGAGGAAAAGCTTGCAGTCTTTACCATTGAGCATGATATTCACTGTGTTTTTTTCATATATGGCTTTTCTTTTGAGGTAGTTTCCTTCTATTTCTATTTTTTGAGTTTTTTTTTAATCATGAATTTGTGTTGAATTTTGTCACATTCTTTTTCTGTATCAGTTGAGATGATCATGTAGTTTTCCCCTTCATTCTGTTAATATGTTGTATTACATTGATTGATTTTCATATGTTGAACAGTTCTTGCATTCCAGGGATAAATCTCACTTGGTCATGATGTATTTAATATAATCCTTTTAATGTGTTGTTGAATTCATTTTGCTAGTATTTTGTTGAGGATTTTTGCATCAATGCTCGTAAGGTGTATTTATCTGTAGTTTTCTTTTCTTGTAGTATCTGTGTCTGGCTTTGGTATCGGGGTAATGCTGGCCTCACAGAATGAGTTAGGATGTGTTTTTTCCAATTCTATTTTTTGGAAGACTGAGAAGAATTGTTTTTAATTCTTCTTTAAATGAATTAGTAGAATTCACTGGTGAAGTCATCTGGTCCTGGACTTTTCTTTGTTGGGAAGTTTTGATTACTGATTTAATCTCCTTACTGGTTATAGGTCTATTCAGATTTTCTATTTCTTCATGATTCAGTCTTGGTAGGTTGTGTGTTTCTAGGAATTTGTCCATTTCATTAAGTTGTCCAATTTGTTGTGTATAATTGTTCATAGTACTCTCTTATAATCCTTTTCATATCTGTGAAATTGGTAGTAATGTCCCCTCTTTAAATTCTAATTTTATTTATTTGAGTCTTCTCTTTTTTAGTCAATCTAGCTAAAGGTTTATCAATTTTGGTGATCTTTTCAAAAAACCAACTATTGGTTTTGTTGATTTTCTTTATTGTTTTTCTATTTTACTTACCTTTGTTGTAATCTTTATTATTTCTTTCCTCTGTTAGCTTCAGGTTTAGTTTTTTCTTCCCTTTCTAGTTTCTTAAGATGTAAAATTAGGTGGTTGATTTGAGATCTTTCTTCTTTTTTACCATAAGCACCTATAGCTATAAATTTACCCCTTAGCACAGCTTTTGCTGCATCCCATAAGTTTGGTATGTTGTGTTTTAATTTTTATTTGTCTGAAGATATTTTATAATTTCCCTTGTAATTCTTTCTTTGACCCATTCGTTGTTGAAGAGTGTGTTGCTTAATTTCCATGTATTTGTGAAATTTCCAGTTTTTTTTCCACTGTTGATTTCTGTTAATAGTTTCATTCCATTGTGATCAGAAAAGCTACTCTGTATGATTTCAATCTTTTTTAAAAATTAAATTAAATTTTTTTTAGAGACAAGATCTTGCTCTGTTGCCCAAGCTAAAGTGCAGTGGTACAATCATAGCTCACTGTGAACTGAAACTCTTGGGCTCAAGTAATTCTCCCATCTCAGCCTCCCAAGTAGCTAGGACTACAGGCATGTGCAACCATTCCCAGCTAATTTTTAAAATTTTTGTAGAGACAGGGACTCACTATGTTGCTCACACTCACCTCAAACTCCTGGCCTCAAGCAATTCTCCAGCCTTGGCTCCAAATGCGGATTACAGAAGAGCCACCTGCCCACTGATTTCATACTTTTGGTCGATAGTATTGTGTAAGCCCTTTTTCCTTACTGATCTCTATCTGATTGTTCTATCCATTATTGAAAGTGGGGTGTCAAAGTCTCCTACTATTAGATTGTAGAGCTTTGTATTTATCCCTTCAATTCTGTCAATGTTTGTTTCAAATATATAGGAACTTTGATATTTGGTGCATATATGGTTATAATTGTTACATCTGTTTGGTGAATTGACCCTTTTTATATAATGCCCTTCTTTTGTCTCTTGTAACAGTTTTTGACTTAAAGTCTATATTGACTGATATTAGTAAAGCCACCCTTGCTCTCTTTCAGTTACTATTTGCATGGAATATCTTTTTTCATCCTTTCACTATTAATCTATTTATGTCTTTAGTTCTAAAGTGAGTCTCTTGTAGATGGTGTATATCTGTTTTTTATTTAGTACTTTTGTCATTTTGTTATTTGCTTTCTGTTTGTCTGAAAGCTTTTTGTTCCTCATTTCCTCCATTATTGCCTTCCTTGGTTTTTAGTTGATTTTTTTGTAGTAACATGTTTTGTAGTCATAACCCATCAGCTCTGACTTTTAAATATTATTCTACACCAAACCAAATAGTGTATTATGCTATTTTTTTCTCCTGCAACTTTTTGCTTTTCCTGGAGTTTCTATTTGCCTTTGTTTTTCTTTATCAAAAAAATTTGAACATTTCTGTTCTAAACTCTCCATCATATTATGTATTCTGGCAGACTCCACTTTTATTATCAGAGACCTCTTTTATAAAGGTCTTCATTCTCCCTCTTTATTCTTGACAGGTTTCTCACTGGGCTTGTTGCATACTTGTCATTCTGAATTTCCCTTTATTGCTATCTTGGGTTGTATCCTATTTCTTGAATTACTTATGTTCTTTCTTGGTTTAACCCTTCATTTTGTTGAAGCACATTTTTAAGTAATTTTCTAAGAAAAAGTATGTGGTAGGTAAATCTTCTGTATTCTTATATGTCTGAATACTTAATCAACCCTACACTTGACAAATTTGTGGCTGGTTATAGACTTTTGGATAAAATATTTTCCCCTCTGAATTATTTTTAAATTAAAAATTAATAAGAATATAACTTATTTTTAATTTTCCCTTCTACCTTTGGTATGTATTGGTCATTTTTTCAAATTCCTTACTTTTCATTTTGAAAAATATCAAGTCTATAAAAAATGGAAGGAATAGTGCAAAGAACACATATATATCCTTCACATATATTCACTAATCATTAAGATTTTGCCACATTGACTTTATCTCTTTCTGTACACTCACGTACGTGCAAGTGTGCATGTGCACACAAACACACACACATATAGTTTTTCTGATCCATTTGAAAGTAAGTTGCAGATATCATGTTAGTTCACACCTAAGTATATATCCTAAGAACAAAGTCATTCTCATATATAACTATAATAAAATTATTTCATCCAATAAATTAATATAGATAAAATAGTATCATCTAATTAATGTGCATCCCACATTTATCTCTCCAATTGTTCAAATAACCTTCATCACAACTGTTTGTTTGTTTTCTTGTCAATCCATGACTTAATTGTGTTTAGTGGTTATTCCCTTTGAAGTACGAAGGTATAACTCATGTGTCTTCTAGCATTCAGTGTTGGTGATACAAAATCTGGTTCTTGTTTTTTTTTTCTTTTTTTTTTTGCACTGCTTGGAGGCAGCAGTACAAAATCTGGTTCTTGTTCCTTCATGAGTGGTGTTTTTTTCTTTCTGAAAGCTTTTAAGGTTTTTCCTTTTTTCCCTTAGTAGTCTTAAATTTTCCAAAGAAGTGGGTCTTTCAAAAGTCCTTGTGCCATTTTCTTGGTAGGTCCATTTAATCTGGAGACTTCTATCTTTAACCTTTGGGAGATTTTGTTTTATTGTTCATTTGATACTTTTCTTCCCTCTGATTTCTATCTTTATCCAGAACATCTGTAAACTGGACCTTCTGGATAAATCTTCCATGTTTCTTTTCTTTCATGTCTTCCATCTCTTTGTCTTTTTGTCCTACTTTGTGGAAGATTTCTTTTGTTTTATCTTCTGACTTCTATTGAATTTATTTAGGCCATCATATTTTTATTTTATAAGAACACTTTCTTGTTCACAGATACACAATATCTTGTTCTTGATTTTGAATGTAATAACTTTTTGAATATTGTTATGATAGTAACTAGGAAAAATTTTTAAATTCTTGTTTATTTCCTGTTAGTTCTTTCTCTTTTGAGGTTGTTTTTATTCCTGTTTATTTATCTTGGCCTCTGTTGTAACAGTACCCAGGATTTGTTTTAATCAGGTATGGTAAGACATGCAAAGAAATGACTGTTACGAAGGAAGAAGTTTATACTTACAGATCCCTAGAAACAGGAGGCATGGCACACCATGCAGGGGCCACAGGGGAAGCACCAGGGTCACGAGGCAGAGGGAAAGAGGGGGAAGTGGACAAGAGCCTTTATTGTGGTTTCCATGGAAAGGAATGGGTGAGGCAGATACGCAGCTTTAGGACTGGCTACCTTGAATACTTTCAGTGGGCTCTGGGCTCAAGTGATCCTCCTGCCTCAGCCTCCCGAGTAGGTGGAATTACAGGCACACACCACCATACCTGGCTAATTTTTAAATTTTTTTGTGGAGATGAGGTCTCACTATGTTGCCCAGGCTGGTCTTGAACTCCTGGCCTCAAGTGATCCTCCCTCCTCAGCCTCCCAAAGTGCTAGGATCACAGGCATGAGCCACTGCACCCAGTGTGGTACTTTTTAATGGCAGCCCTAGAACACTAATATACATGCCTTTTTTTCTCTTTCTCTTGTTCCCTCCCTCTTTTCCTCTCTCCCTTTATCCCCTCCCTTCCTCCCTTTTCCTTCCTCCTCTCCCCTACCCTCCTCTTCTTTTTAAGTTATTAAATTTCTTCATGGAGGAAGTCACTGAAATTTCATTTATAGAGTTGCTATTTTGTGGCCTTGCATGCTGAGCCAGGGGAGGGGATAAGGACTAGACTGTTTAGGACAGAGTTTCTCAAGTAATCCCCATGTTTTTGGCCCAGTTCTCTGTCCAGTGGTTCTCTGGAATTCTTAGGGCAGATCACCCAACCTCCTCTGGGCTGTGTCTCTATTAGCACTTCTCTGTCAGCTTTACATAGTCTCAGAATTTTTTTAAAGCCCTGCCACTGATGGGCAATTTCCTGTTCTCTTTGCCATTGTGGACTTATTCCCATTTTAGTCTTTTACTATCCTTTTTGTAGGGAGAGGAGAAAAAATAAGTGGTCATTCAATTATCTTGAAAACAGAATTTATTTTGTAGTCTCTCCCATGAGCAGTTTTGATCTCCTTAATTGAGAAGTTATCTAAATAACTAACCGTATCCATCAGGATGGGCAAGGCTATGCTATAGTATTAAAAAACTCAAAATCTTAATAGCTTCAAACAACAGAGGTTTATTTCTTGCTCATTCGGCCTGTCTACCAGGTTGGCTGGGGGCTCTGCTCCGTGCTTCCTCACTCTGAGATCTAGGCTAACAGAGCAGCTGCCATCTCAGTGCTACCAGCTGCCATGGCAGAGATAATGTAGTGACTTGCACAGCATCCATTTAAATCTCCACCTAGAAATTATACCCATCATTTCTCTTCACATTTTTTTGGCCAAAGCAAATCATTTGACTATGCCTGACACCAAAGGGGATGGGGAACTGCAGTCCTACCCTGTGCCTGGAAAATGGAAAGCTGGAAATGTTTGTTGAACAGTACCAGACGATTGTAAAATTTCAAGTAATTGAACTTAAAAAATTTTTAACTCTTGGATTTTTAAAAAAATTAGCAGAAGGAAAGGAAATAACAAAGATCAGAACAGAAATAAATAGAGAATAGAAAGATCATAGGAAAAAGTCAATAAATCTAAGATTTGGTTTTTCTGAAAAAATAGACAAAATTGACAAACCCTTAGCTAGACTAACTGAGGAAAAAAAGAAGACTCAAATATACAAAATCAGAAATGAAAGTGGAGACATTACAACAGATGCCTCAGAAATAAAAAAGATCATAAGAGACTATTGTGAACAATTATTTGCCAACAGATTTGATAATCTAGAGAAAATGGATAAACTCCTAGAAAAATAGAAGCTACCAAGCTACCAAGAATCAGGAAAAAATAGAAAGCCTGAACAGACTAATAACAAAGAGACTGACGTAGTAATTAAAAACCTCCCAAGAAAGAAAAGCCCAGGACTAGATAGCTTTACAGCTGAATTTTGCCAAATTTTCAAAGAAGAATTAGTAGCAATACTTCTTGAACTATTCTAAAAAATTGAGCTGAAGGGAATACTCCCTAACACATTTTACAAGGCCGGTATCACCTTAATACCTAAGCCAGACAAAGATATAACAAGAATAGAAAACTACTGGCCAATATCTCTGATGAACATTGATGCAAAAATCCTCAATAAAAGATTAGAAAATCAAAATTCAACAACACATCAAAAAGATTATACATCATGATCAAGTGGGATTTATCCCTGGCATGCAGTGCTGGCTTAACATATGCAAATCAATCAATGTGGTATATCACAATAACAGACTGAAAGACAAAAACGATATGACCATATCAATTGATATAGAAAAAGCCAAAGTCCAACATCTTTTTTTTATTTTTGAGGTAAGTTTTCACTCTCTCACCCTGGCTGGAGTGCCGTGGCGTGATCATAGCTCACAGCAACCTCAAACTCCTGGGCTTAAGCAGTCCTTCTCACCTCAGCCTCCCAAAAAGCTAGGACTACAGGTGCACGCCACCACACCCAGCTAATTTTTAAAGTTTTCTGTAGAGACGAGGTCTTGCTGTGGTGCCCAGGCTGGTCTCAAACTCCTAGCTTCAAGTAATCCTCCTGTCTCAGCCTCCCAGAGTGCTGGGATTACAGACGTGAGCCACTGTGCCTAGTTGTCAACATCCTTTCTTGATAAAAACTTTCAACAGTTTAGGTATAGAAAGAAAGTTCCTCAACATAATAAAAGCCATTTATGAAAAACCCACAGGCAACATCATAATCAATGGGGAGAAACTAAAAGCTTTTCCGCTGAGATCCGGCACGAGGCAGGGATACCTACTTCTATTCAACATAGTACTGCAAGTACTATCAAGAGCAATTTGACAAGAAAAAGAAATAAAAGGTATCTAAATTGGAAAGGAAGAAATAAGATTATCTCTATTTGCAGATGACATGATCCTGTATATAGAAAATCCTAAAGACTAACCACCAAAAAATTATTAGATCTAATAAATGAATTCAGTAAAGTTGCAGGATATAAAATCAACATATGAAAATCAGTAGCATTTCTATACACAATGATCTAACCAAAAAAGAAATCAAGAAAACAATCCCATTTGTAATAGCATAAAAAATACTTAGAAATAAATTTAACAAAGGAGGTGAAAGACCTATACACTGAAAACCATAAAACATTGATGAAATAAATTGAAGAGGCACAAATAAATGGAAAGATATTCCATGCTTATGAATCAGAAGAACTAATATCGTTAAAATATCCACAGTACCTAAATCAACATACAGATTCAATGCCATCCCTATCAAAAATCCCAATGGCATTCTTTACAGAAATAGAAAAAAACAATTCTAACCTGTTTCCTGATTTAAAATTCTATTACAAAGGTATGGTAATCAAAACACTATGGTACTGATATTAAAAACAGACACATAGACCAGTGGAACAGAATAGAGAGCTCAGAAATAAATCCAAATATATATGCTCAACTAATTTTTGACAAGGGCACCAGAAATACACAACAGGGAAAGGACAGTCTCTTCAATAAGTGGTGCTGGGAAAACTGTATCTTCACATGCAAAAGAATGAAATTGGATCCTTATCTTCTGACTTTCACATACCATACACAGAAAATCAGCTCAAAATGGATAAAAATTCTAAACTTAAGACCTGAAACCATAAAACTTCTAGAAGAAAACACAGAGGGAAATCTCCTTGACATTGGCCTTCACAATGATTTCTTGGATATCACATCAAATGCTCAAGCTACAAAATAAAAATAAATAAATGGGACTTCATCAAACTAAAAAGCTTCTGCACAGCAATAATCAACAAAATAAAAGACAACCTACATATTCGGAAAAAAATATTTGCAAACCATATAAAAGAAAAGGGGTTAATATCCAACATTTATGAAGAATGCATACAACTCAACCAAGAAAACATATAACCTGATTTAAAAATGGGCAAAGAAGTTTAATAGACATTTCTCCAAAGATGACAAAGACAGCCAACAGGTAAATGAAAAGGTGCTCAACATCACTAATCATCAGGGAAATGCAAATCAAAGGCACTATGAATACCACCTCACACCTGTTAGGATAGCTATTATTAAAAAGACAAGTGATTATTAAAAAGACAACAGCAAATTATCTGAAAAAGAAACCAAGAAGGCAATCCCTTTTACAATGACTACGAAAAAAAATACCTAGGAATAAATTTAACCAAGGAGGTGAAAGATCTCAACAATGAAAACTATAAAATATTGATGAAAGAAATTAAGGAAGACACACACACACACACACAAAATGGAAAGATATCTCATGTTCATGGATTTAAAGAATCAATATTGTTAAAATGTCCATACTACACAAAGTGATTAATGCACTCTCTATTAAAATATCAATGACATTCTTCACAGAAACAGAAAAAATAATCTTAAAATTTGTATGGAACCACAAAAGACCCTGAACAGCCAAAGCAATTTTGAGTAAAAATAACAAAGCTCATGGCATCACACTACCTGACTTCAAAATATACTACAAAGCTACAGTAACCAAAACAGCATGGCACTGGCATGAAAACAGACACATATCCTAATAGAACAGAATAGAAAGCAAAGAAATAAACTCACATATCTACAGCCAATTGATTTTTTACAAAGGTGTCAAGTACACACTATGGGAAAATGATAATCTCTTCAATAAAGAGAAAAATTAGATATTCACATGCAGAAGAATGAAACTATAGATTCTTATCTATCATCATATACAAGAATTAACTCAAAATGGATTAAAGACTTAAATGTAAGACCTGAAACTACAAAACTACTAGAAGAAAACATAGAGGAAAAAAGCTCTATGACATTGGTCTAGACAAGGATTTTTTGGATAAAAACCTCAAAAGCCTGGGCAACAAAAGCAAATATAGACAAATGGGTTTAGAACAAACTAAAACACTTCTGCACAGCAAAGGAAACAACAGAGCAAAGAGAGAACCTACAGAATGGGAGAATATATTTGCAAAGTGTGTATCTGATTAGGAACTAATATCTAAAATGTTAGTTTTCAAACAATTCAACAACAAAAACCCAAATAACCTGATTAAAAAATGGGCAAAAGACCTGAATAGATATTTCTCAAAAGAAGACATACAAATGGCCAAAGGTGCATGAAAAAAATGCTCAACTTTACTAATCATCAGGGAAATGCAAATCAAAACTAAAATGAGATATCACCTCACTCCAGTCAGAATTGCTACTATCAAAAAATTAAAAGATGGCCAGGTGCAGTGGCTCACACCTGTAATTCCAGCACTTTGGAGGCCAAAGCAGGAGGATCGCTTGAGGCCAGGAGTTTGAGGCCAGCCTGGGCAACATAGTGAGACCCCATCTCTACAAAAAATGAAAAAGTTAGCTGGGTGTGGTGTCATTTGCCTATAGCTCCAGCTACTTGGGAGGCTGAGGCAGGAGGATCGCTTGAGCCCAGGAATTTGTGGTTGCAGTGAGCTACAATTGGGCCACTGCACTCTAGCCTGGGCTACAGAGTGAGACCCTGTCTCAGAAAAAAAAAAAGATAATGAATATTGATGAGGAGAAAAGGAAACCCTTGTACACTGTTGGTGGGATTATAAATTGGAATAGCCATTATGGAAACCAGTGTGGATGTTCCTCAAAAAATTAAAAATAGAACTACCATATGATCCAGCAATCCCACTACTGAGAATATATCCAAAGGAAATGAAATCAGTATGTCGAAGAGATACCTGCACTCCTGTGTTTATTATAGCAATATTCATAACAGGCAAGATGTGGAATCAACCTAAATGTCCATCAGTGGATGAATGGACAAAGAAAATGTGGTGTATATACACAATGGAATACTATTGAACCAAAAAAACAAAAGAATGAAATCCTGTTGTCATTTGCAGCAACATGGATGAAACTGGAGAACATTATGTTAAGTGAAATAAGCCGTAGCTAGGCATGGAAAGACAAATACTGAATGATCTCACTTTTATACGTGAAATCTAAAAAGTTTTTCCCATAGAAGTAGAGAGTAGAGTAGTGGTTACCAGAGGATAGAGAGGGTGGGGGTGAGGGGGGATGGTGAGAGATTGGTCAATGGGTACAAAGGCACAGTTACAAAGGAGGAGTAAGTTCTCGTGGTCTGTTGCATTGTAGGATGACTAAAGTTAATAATAATGTATTGTTAAGCAGCACTTGTGCACAATTAGGAAAACAAAAAACCCAATAATGTATATTTCAAAATAGCTAGAAGATAGGTTTTTGAATGTTCTCATCACAAAGAAATGATAAATGTTTAAGGTGATGAATATGCTAATTACCCTGATTTGATTATTACACAATTTATATGTGTATTGAAACATTACCTTGCACCCATAAATATGCACAATTATTATGTGTGAGTCCTAAAAAAAGAAAAAAAGACAAGAGATAAGTGTTGGCATGGGTGTGGAGAAAAGCGAACCTTTATACACTGTTGTTGGGAATGTAGATTGGTGCAGACACTATGGAAAACAGTATGAAGGTTCCTAAAGAAATTGAAAATAGAACTACCATATGACCCAGCAATCCCTCTTATGGGTACCTACCAGGTAAGCTAACCCAAAGATGATGAAATTACCACCTCAAAAAGATACCTGCACTCCCATGTTCATTGCAGCATTATTCACAATAGCCAAAATGTGGAAATAACCTAGGTGTCCAGCAATGGAAAAATTTATAAAGAAACTGGGGTGTGTGTGTGTATGTATAATGGAATATTATTCAGCCTTTAAAAAGGAGGAGATCCTGCCATTTGCCACAACATGGATGGACCTGGAGGACATTATGATAAATGAAATAAGCCAGACACAGAAAGAAAAATATTGCATGTTTCACATATATTTAATGGCATCTAATAAAAGGACAAATACATAGAGAGAACAAAACAGTAGATACCAGGGTCAGGGTGGGAGGGAAGGAAATGGGGAGATGTAGGTCAAAGGATACAAAGTAGCAAATATATAGGATGAACAAGTTGAAAGATCTAATGCACAACATAAGGACTATAGTTAATAACAGTGTATTGCATTCAGGATTTTTGCTAAATGAGATTATAGCTGCTCTTGCCACAAGGGGGAAAATGGGTAACTATGTGAGATGATGGATATGTTAATTTGTTCTATCATATTAATCATTTTACTATATATGTGTATCATATAACATCATGTTGTATACCTTAAATATACACAATAAAACTTATTTTTAAAAAGTAAAAACAGATAAATTGGACTTCATCAAAATTAAAAACTGTGCATCAAAGGACACATCAACAGAATGAAAAGGCAACTTACAGAACAGCAGAAAATATTTGCAAATTATATATCTGATAAGGGATGGATATCTAGTATTCTAGATATAGTTATAAAAAAATTCTACCACTCAACAACAAAGAGACAAACAACAAAGAAACAAAACAAACAAATTCAAAAATTAGCAAAGGACTTGAATAGACATTTCTCTAAAGAAGATACGCAAATGGCCAGCAAGCATGTGAAAAGATGTTCAGTATCACTAGTCATTAAGGAAATGAAAATCAAAACTATAATGAGATACCACCTCACACTTATTAGGATGGCTACTATCAAAAAAACAAACAACAACAACAACAACAAAAACAAAAAAACCACCAAAATAACAAGTTTTGGCTGGCATGTAGAGAAACTGCAACACTTGTGCACTGTTTTTGGGAATGTAAAATGGTGCAGCCACTATGGGAAACAGTATGGTGTTTCCTGAAAGAATTAAACATAGAATTACCATAGATCCAGTAGTTCCAATTCTGGGTATCTACCCAAAATAATTGAAAGCAGGGCCTTGAAGAGCTATTTGTATACCCATGTTCATAGCTGCATTATTCACAATAGCCAAAAGGTGGAAGCAACCCAAGTGTCCATTGACAGGTGAAAGGATAGGGAAATTGTGACGTATACATGCAATGAAATATATTCAACCTTAAAAAGAAGGAAGTTCTGACACATGCTACAACATGGATGAACCTTGAAAACATGCTAAATGACATAGATAGACAGTCACAAAAGGACAAAGTGTATGCTTCCACTTATATAGGTACTACAGGTCACGGACTGAATTGTCACCCCCATATCATATGTTGAACCCTAACCCCCAATATGACTGTATTTTGAGATACAGCCTTTAGAGAGGTAATGGAGGTTAAATGAGGTCATAAGAGTGGACCTAATCCAATATGACTAGTGTCCTTATAAGAAGAGGAAGAGACACCAGGGATATGTGCACACAGGAATGGCCACCTGATGATACCTCAAGAAGTCAGTCATCCGCAAACCAAGGAAAGAAGCCTCAGAAGAAACCAAACCTGCTGTCACCTTACTGTTGGACTTCCAGCCTCCAGAACTACAAGGAAATACATTTCTGTTGTTTAAGCCTGCGGTCCCCAACCTCTGGACTGTGGACTGGTACCAGTCCGTGGCCTGTTAGGAACATGGCCACATAGCAGGAGGCAAGCAAGTGAAGCTTCACCTGTATTTACAGCCACTCCCTATCACTGGCATCACCACATAAGCTCCGCCTCCTGTCAGATGAGTGGCAGCATTAAATTCTCATAGGAGCACGAACCCTACTGTAAACTGCGCATGCGAGGGATCTAGGTTGCAGGCTTCTTATGAGAATCTAATGCCTGATGATCTGAGGTGGAGCTGAGGCGGTGATGCTAGTGCTGGGGAGTGGCTGCAAACACAGATTATCATTAGCAGAGAGGTCTGACTGCACAATAAACGTGATGCGTTTGAATCATCCTGAAACCATCCCCCCCACTCCCCACCCCCGGTCCGTGGAAAAATTGTCTTCTGTGAAACAAGTCCCTGGTGCCAAAAAGGTTGGGGACCGCTGGTTTAAGCCATCTAGCCTGTGGTAATCTGTTATGGCAGCCCTAGTTGGCTAGAATAGTCAAATTCATAGAGACAGAAAGTAGAATGGTGGTTGCCTGGGGCTGGAGGGGAGAAGGCAATGAAGGGTGGTTGTTCAGTGGGTATAAAGTTTAAGTTTTCCAAGACAAAAAGAGTTCTGGAGATTGGTTGCACAGGAATATAAACATACTTAACATTACTGAACTGTATATTTAAAAATGGTTGAGATGGTAAATTGTATGTTGTGTATATTTTACCACAGTTAAAAAGAAACAGTACGAAACAAAAACCTCTCTTGATGCTACAAACCCCTCCTACAACTGTCCTATTTTTCTGCCCTCCTTTCTAGCAAAACTCCTGGACAGAGTAGTTTATACTTGCTGTCTCCACCTCTTCACCTCTCATTTTCTGTTGAACCCACTCTCATCAGGATTCTCTGAAACTGCTCTGTTCAAGGTCACCGTGACAATCCAACCTATGAGCAGCATTTTTGGTCTCTTGCTCCTCCTTGAAATACTTGCTCCCCTGGCTTCCCAGGTTTCCTCTTGCAGCAGTGGCCATGCGTCCCGACTCCGTGTGTGGGCCGCCACTGGGGCTCGGCCTGGCTTCTACACTGACTCCCTGGCTACCCCATCCAGCGCCATCCATACCGTGGTGCATCTCAGATCCTACTTCCAGCCCCACCCTCCCTTGGAGCTCAACGCCTCCATGAAGATGTCAACATGACATCTGAAACTCAACATGCCCAGAACAATTCCCTGACTTCCCCTTCAGAACCTGTCCCTCTCCATTGTTCACCATCTGAGTAAATGACACCACTTTGCATCCAGGTCAAAAAAACAGGCAGCCCCTTAACCACCCACCAAAGACCTTGGAATCACCTTGAGTCCTCTCTTTCTGTGTCACATCTTCTTCTCTCATCTGGATGACTGTGGTGGCTTCCTAGCTGAATGAGCAAATGAACAAATGAGTGTTGAAATTAATGGTATGAAATGTAAGTGTGTATTGCCAAGAACGTGGTCAGAAATGTAACTGAACGTTTTTCTATGCAGGCTGCGGGTAAGAATAAGCGATCATACATCAGCATACATTACCAGAGAGCTAGCAAGTAACCCCACTCCCTCTCACTTAGTATCTGATGTACACCAATGAAATAGGGCTAGCTAGCATCACGAGGAAGTCTCTCTCTCTCACACACACACACACACATACACATACACACATGCACATATAAAATCTCAATTGATTAATTGAAAGTATGGCCATTATAACTTTAAGAGAGAAATCAGGGAATTTAAGATACTGATCATACAAACAACAAAATTATCAGTGAATGAGCTGGATGTTTTGCTTAGGATGATGGATAATGGTTCCGTCTGAGAGGAGCAAGTATGGTCCTAGTTTCAAAGAGTATGATGTCTGACCCGACCCCTGAGCCTCACACACTCTGCAAGCCCCAACCCATCTCCAGGGGTTGGAGTTTATGATCTTTCATCTGTATCTTGGGAATAGAAACAGCTGAAGTTTAAGGGTTTATTTTTTGGTTTGGCCAAAATGGACACATCAAAGTTGTGGCATCAAAAGTTTTCTGCACTCAAGACGGCTGTAGTAAAATGTCCTGTTGCTGAGAAGAAGCAACTGTCAAAGTGGAACTGGTGGGGGAAGTGTGCGGCCAGGTTTGTTGAGAGGCATTGCCTTCTGAGGGGTGGAAGGTGATAAACCTTCTGGGTGATGCACCACACAAGTCAGCTGCTGGGAGTCCCTGGACAAGGCAGAACCCAGAGAACTAGCAAAATTGTTGGCAAGATTCTGAAATGGAGCCAAAAGAGCTTCTATAGTGGCTGCATGGAAGGAAGAGAAGGAAGAAAGGATGGGAGGAGGGAAGGAAGGAAGGAAGGAAGGAAGAAAAAAGCAAGGAAGGAAGAGAGGGAGGAAAGAAAAGCCACTCTGGGCGGGAAGCTGCTCAGCATCACCTGCGATGCACTTCAGTATGAGCACAGGTGATCTGCTTTCTTAGGGTTTCTCCGTGTTTTCCACTATTTTCACTTCTTGCTTCTTATTGAAGCAGCAGCACAAATAGTCCCAGAAGCCCACAGGGGCACGGCCAACAGAACAAGTCGGTCCCTCTGCAATGGTCAGCCCCATCCTTCTCTTCCAGGGCAGGCCGCCTACTCTATTCAGGTCTCCAAGGAGCCTCATGTGCCGGGAGTTCTGGTGTCTCCTGCCATCAGCAGAGGGAGCCCACACTCTACCAAAAGGGATTGAGTTTCTCATTATAATACAAAGCAGAAAATACAATAATGGTTGTTTTTTGCCACGCAGTATGTCCTTACAGATGAAGCTTTAATCTCCCTCGTACATCTCTGTTGCTGTAAATTTATGCTCCATTATGGTACCATATGCCCGATTCACTCACAGCGAGCTTGGCCATGAGATTGGGCTTCAGAGCTATTTGTGCCGCATGTTGAATTGCATATTGTTACCTCACACACTTAAAAGTTATGTCTTTGTAAGTTGTTTTATATCAGTTTATTAGCCATGATTCTGCAGTCAATCAGTTGTTATGCCATGGAAAGGTACCGCTGAATTCACTGACGATTACGAGATACAAGAGGCAGAAGGAGGGTTTGGCCTATTAAAATCTGGAGGCACAAAACACAATGGAGTGGGGTTGTGCCTGATTGTTGTCTAGCAGCTGCCGATTTGCCTTCTCGTCTGTTTCTAAGTAATAGATATTGATGCTTCTTTGCTCAGAGCAAGCCTATTTTGCATACGATTGCATGCAATACACAGAATGGCATTTTTTCAAATTCCTTTTGGGCTCACTGTTACTGTGAGGCATGATGTCATAATATCAGGACCCAGATGCTTGCTGTGGGTAAGCCACACCACAACTGTTCCTCACCCTGTGCTCTTTCTCGGAAAAAAGAAAAAAAAGTTTCCTTTTTTCTGAGCCACACCCCCCACTTCATTTCCCTCCCAAAACAATTGATCAAGTTCCGAAACCACCGTTAGAAGGCCCAAACCTCAGCTCCTTTATGCTGACCCACAGATCAGCTGTCATCGATGCCTAGTGGGAAAAGGATTGAGCAGGAAACATTTAGAAAAGAGTTTTTCTTCTAAAACCACTCATAGAGTCTTACTTGAGAAGCAGCTCTGCTCAAGCTTTTGTGGCCACTTGCTGGGATGACAGTTTCCTTGTCACCATGAGATACAGGAGGGTGAGGGAATGGCTATATTACCTCATCAGGACTTCCTTCTCACGGCTAGAAAGTTAACAGGCAGAAGGCTATTCTAACAGCCTCCCAGGCCCCTTTCCTTTTGAATCCCCCACTACATAAAGTATCAAATATACAGAAATGCACCTCCATCCCACATCAAATATAATATATAAGTAAATAATTAATGAATGCATGGGCTTGGATACTAGTTTCATCAAGTGTATTAATACTGACTTTGCATTTTTTCTCTAAAAATGGTGCCAATACATTTTTTCCTTTCAGGCTGGGTACACCCCCTTGGACCTTTGGAGAGCTCTCAGTTCTGGTCCCTGATTCTGGGAAACTTGATACAGATGGTAGGGTTGGGGACCAAGATGAAGCTTGGTCCTAGCCCTCACCTGCCTGATCCAAAGAGAACTGACCTCAAAGGACATAAAGAAGACCTTCATCCATCCTTAAATAAAACCAGACAGACGCTCACCTATCCTTAAAAAAAGTCCTGAGGAGGAAATTCTTTTTTTCCTTCTAGCAATATTGCTCACTCACTCATTCATGCATTCATTCAAGAAATATTTTACTAAAAGTCTACTAGGTACCAGTCAGAGTGCTAGGCATTGGGGAAAGAAGGGCAAACAAGACCCAGTACTTGTCCTGAGGAGCACAAAATTCCTCAATTCCTCTGCCCCAAGTCTGGCTGCTCTCTGTCTGCTGGAGGCTATGGGCTGACTTATGTCCCCATTCAAGTTCATATGTTGGAGTCCTTACCCCCAGAACCTCCGAATGTGACTGTATTTGGAGATAGGGTCTTTAAAGAGGTAATTAAGTTAAAATGAGGTCATGACGGTGGGCCCTAATCTATGATGACTACTGTCCTTTTAAGAAGAGGAGAGTAGGACACAGACAAGCACACAGGGGAGATTATGTGAAGACACAGGGAGAAGGTGGCCTTCTACAAACCAGAGAGAGAGGCCCTCAGAAGAAGCCAACCTTGTTGACACCTTGATCTCAGACTTGCAACCTTCAGAACTGTGAGAAAATGAATTGCTGTTGTTTAAGCCAGGGCCCTGTCTGTGGCACCTTGTTATTGCAGCCCTAGTAAACGAATACACTGGCCCCATAGGAGGCCCAGAGGATGTGCTTGGCTCTTTCTCAAAGTGCTGGCTGGCGATGGTGCTTCCACACTGGGTGAGTGGGGGACTGGGGGTGGGTAACTGTAGACAGTCAGCTGCACCCCCCCTCACCTGGTGGGAGGCTTCTGCCAAAGGACAGCCCATTATGTTCAACCTCCTCAGCCTCATTTCTCCCCAGTCTGCTTCTTCCAGGTGTAGACAGAGTGGCAGAGTTTGGGAGATTTTGCTGGGTGTGAGGGGTAGGGGTGGGAGCACCCTTTCCTCGGCCACAGTGATTTTTCTCTCTAGAGCTTCCTGTTGGTTGTTCCTGCAGTGGGAGTGGGGTGGGGGGATGGGGGGCTTCATTCAGCTATATCTGCCCAGGGGTTTCAGCCCTCATTCTTTCTCCCCTGGGCAGTAGTCAGGTCCTCTAAAGGTCTCAGGCTGGCTCTGGCTCAAGCCCTTTGCCACCTCTTGCTACCTCCAAGTGTCTGTTCAGACCATCCACTCTGCTGGGAGTCTCTTGTGCCATTCACCAGACTAACTACTGTTCATCCCACTCCAGTCCCACAAGAGATCTGCCAATATCCCACAGTGGGCTGGTAAATGTGTAATAAACAAAACAAAATAAACCCTGATTTGTCACATTTACCACTTTCCCTGGTGTAAATATTCACACCATGGCCAATTTCAAGTTACTGATGTGAGGTCACCGAACAGGGAGTTGTGTTGGGAAAGGACTCCCAGTAGCACACCATTATATTATACTCCTACCATAGAGATACAACAGACATAAATAACCTCATGAACAAATATGACAGCAAATGCAGTAAAATAATTAGGAATGATGTTTGGGGTATTTATTACCTGTGTATTTTAATACAATATTTAATTGTAATCTCACATAATTTAATTTTTAATAATGACTGTTTAAAAACTAGCTTGCAAATTTTCTGAAAATTTAGCAATTGACTCTTGCAAGCCACTAGGAGCTGGCTCCAGCACACAGCTAGGGTAAAAATCCTGGGTGGAATAGAATGGTATGTGGATACAGTAAAAGTGGTGGATGTGGTAAGCAAATGAGCCTAGTCTGGGAAACTGTGTGGGCTGGGAAGAAACACACCGACCCTCTGGAAGCCTCCCATGGGAATGAATGAGTAACAGTGCCGGGGCCATAAAACAGTTCCTGTTTATTCTAAAGCCCCACGGCTGCACCCTAATCCTTAGACAACCCTAAGCATTGTCTCCACACCCCAACTGTGTGTCTTCCTGAGTGGTTCTAGGTGGATTCTCCAAGTACACACTTTCATGCAGACAGCCATGGGCCTGGTCTGCGGGCTATGGCATCCTAACATGCCTGGGCTTTCTTTGGGGCCCAGTTGACTTTCCTGGCCCAAGGACTATATGGGGCACTGCGGCTAGAGCTGGTTTTGGAAATAAGGAGCAGCAGAACTCTGTGCTGGAGGGCCCATACCTCTCCTGTGTGATCCTACCGGGCAGCATAACTTCTGGGGCTCAATTGTCTTCCCTGCAGTTCACCCAGATCTTTTTCTTCCTTGGGTTGTGCCAAAATGTTTTGATTCATAAGAAATTTATCCCTTATTCTTTAAATAATAGTGTATTTACTGTAATTTACTACTATTATAAAATCACCCAAATTCACAATATAAGATTAATTAAGTTATTGTTAATAATTAAAAATTTAAAGATTCTCTTTGTGACAGAATCATTTCAGAGTGAAAATCCACAGGTCAACTGAGAATAAAGATATTTCAAACAAAATAGTCTTTGCCAAGGACATATTCATAACAATAAATTGACAATTTCAAGGCACATACTTACTTTTCTGGGTCAAGAAGGAGAATGGGATGGAAACAAAAGGCTGGGATTCCCTAGATCAATTAAAGAAACACAAAGCAATAAATGCCCATCTTTCCAGAAAGGCGTCATAAACACGGAGTCACTACTCTAATAAATGCCTACTGATTGATTAACTGGTATTAAACACCCAGCCAAGGCTTAGGGTGCTGAAGGCAAGACTAGTGGTAGGATTTTAATTCACAAAAATATCAGGTAAAACCAATTTTTTAAAATGAGCATTTACCTTGATATAAGTACATCGGAATATATGTATATGTACATATGAACATGGCATATATATCATATATATACATATATAAAGAAGTTTTTATGGTTGTAAAATATCTGGATGAAAAATTGAAAGTTCCAATGGGCCGACTGGCTGTTTCCAAATGCTTTGTGAATGTTTAGCTTCATTAAGACAGAGTACCAAGATATGTGACCTCCCCCCATGTTAGTTACTTTAACTTTCAGACCTGGCTTTCCTTTCCAGACAGGGGCCAAGATATGCCTCCAGAGCGAATGAGATCATTCCCGTTTGCCTCCTGCACAAAGGAGCTGAGGACCAAATAGCTCTCTATGGAGACTCCATCAAATACTATAGAAGAGGCTTTTAAAAGTGCAAATTTCCTTTACTCCTAGCTAATAATTACTGCCAAGTCTATTAATCTCAGCTATTATTTTAACAGATGAATGATCTTGGACTGGGAAAAATGGCGGTGTGATAGGGTCCTCCCACCGCACCGCTCCCAGGGAAGGAGGTGAAGAACGCCAGCGGCTGCCTGCGAGCACGGACCGCTCACTCGGAAAACAGCATTGCGAATTACAGAGAAACAAAGCCGAACGCCCAGCCCAAGAAAACAGGTACAAAATTTTCACAAAGATCGGAAGGCGCACGGAGCACAATAGAGCCCAGAGCGCGGGAAGGACGCGCTCGCCAGGTCGGCGCAGCGCGACCTGCCCCCCAAGCGGTTACGCGCCTCCCCATCCACGCAGTCAGGGACAAGCCCAGAGTTGGGACAGAGGGGTTGCTCGGGCCGGGGAGCCCTGTGGAGAGGAGGAAGTAGCCAGAGCCAAACACAACTCGCAGCTACAATATACAGAGACTGCCAAGGGCTGGGGAGAAACTGGGCGGGGACCGAGATTCAACTTCCCGGGACAGTGCGCGGGAACCCACAGGCCGGCACTGCGCCACTAGAAGTCAGCGGGACTGGGCCCAGGAGTTTAACGGAGAGCGGGACACGCCCTTAGAGGCTGCTAACAACTGCCACGCAGGGCCCGGGGGAGAAAAGCTGCGCTCCTGGGCATCGGAGCCCGGCTGTGCGCCAGGCTGGCGGCGCCAGCCATCTTTAAGCCACCCGCGCGGAGCGTGAGCCCGTCTCTAGCTCTGCCCTGCCCTGGCCAGGGCTCATCCGCTGGGGCGAGACAGGCTTTGCCTGTGGTGGCCAGGGACAGCGGCATCCGTGGGTTCCAGGCGGGACGAGACCCCGGAACTGTAGCGGCGGGACCTTTGGGAATTGGAAACAGTTTGCAGCTCGTCCATCTGGTTCCGCTACCCCGGCTCTGGCCTCCGACAAGTCCGCTACGTGCTGGTCCTAGTGCCCGCCCTTCAGGTCCCAGCCCTCCTGTACCCCAGAGATCGCTCATTTTGAAGGTTGCTGGCTATAGTGACTCATTTGGTATAACTGCTGGTTCCCATGACAACCAAATACCTCAAGAGCCACAGGCTGAACCAGAGCAGCCCCCATAACCCTGCCCACTCCATTAGGGAATTTCGCGCCATCCAAGAGCGCTTCCAGTGGCCGCTATTACCCGTCCCCGTGGGAACATCCCCCCCGGTGGAGACTGCTGGGGATAGACATGGCCACCCGCCTCGCCTTGAGGTCTAGTGGTGGAAAAGGGGTGCACAATTGGAGATCCCCCTATCAACCAGTATCACGCGGAGACGCACATCAGAAGGGCCGACACACACGGCTAGATAAGCAACCTCTGAGCTGTGTAGAATTTTCCCAATTCAGCTCTCACACTGCAGCCAAAAGAAATTGTGTTTCTACCTGCACCTCAGGGCGAGCAGGCTCAAAGTAACCCCTAGGAGCTACAAGGCCCCTCCCAAAGCACGGGGCTTTCGCATACCCCAACTGGGGGATCAGAGTCTGCCATGGACATAACAGAATGCCTAGCTAATAGGGAGCTGTGGACTCATATCCTCAGGTACTATTCACTAGCTTAGAGCCCAAGCTGGGAGGTCATTCTCACCACACTCCACTGGGAAGAGGAGAAGACAACAGATCAGAGATAACTCAAGATCCACCAAACTTGCTAAAATACACCTAAGGCAATATAGGCCACTACTTCTCTCCCTGGCTCTGCCAAGGAACGAAAATTGTGGGCCTGGTGACCAGGCCATAAACTAGCCCTAACACCCCCAGCTCTCGACCAAGAGGCCAGATGAGAAAAAACCAGTGAAAGAACTCAGGGAACATGAAAAATCAGAGTGAAAAGTCACCTCCAAAAGAAACCATCAGTTCCTCAGCAATGGATACCAACTCAAATGAAATGGGTAGAATGACAGAAGAGGAATTTCGTTTATGGATTATAAGAAAGCTCAATGAAATTCAAAAGAAAATTGAATCCCAGCACAAAGAAACCACAAGAAAAATGCAAGAAATGAATGAAAAATTCTCCAAAGAAATAGAAATATTACGGGAAAATCAAATAGAATCCTAGAAATGAAAGAAGCATTCAAGGATCTACAAAACACAGTGGAAAGCCTTAAGAATAGGCTGGACCAGGCAGAGGAAAGAATTTCAGAGCTAGAAGACAACTCCTGTGCGCTAAATAAAACAGTCGAAGAGAAAGAACACAAACACAAGAGGCATGAAAAAAGCATACAAGAAATGTGGGATTATGTAAAGAGGCCAAACATAAGGGTCATAGGCATCCCTGAGGGAGAGGAAGAAAATTCGCATGGGCTGGAAAATCTATTTGAAGGAATAGTAGAGGAAAATTTCCATGGCTTAGCCAGAAATCTCGATATCCAAGTACAAGAAGCACACAGGACTCCTGGGAGACTCAACGTGAAAAGGCATTCACCACGCCACATAATTATTAGACTGACCAAAGTAAACACAAAAGAGGCACTCCTCAGAGCTGTAAGACGAAAAGAGCAGGTAACCTACAAAGGGAAACCGATCAGATTAACTGCAGATTTCTCAGCTGAAACCTTACAAGCCAGAAGGGAATGGGGAGACATCATCAGTCTCCTGAAACAAAACAAAGGCCAACCCACAATTCTGTATCCTGCCAAACTAAGCTTCTTATACGAGGGAGAAATAAAGATGTTTCCAGATAAGCAATCACTGATAGAATTTGCGAAATCCAGACCAGCCTTGCAAGAAGTGCTTAGACCTGCATTATACACTAACCAGCGCAACAGACACCCACCTATGTAAAACTACGCAAAAGCTAAAACCCCAGAAACCAGATTCCACAATGATGCAAGAAGTAAAACAAAAGACACCACCCAATAGAATAACCAGAAATTTACCCCAAATATCAATTCCCTCAATAAATGTAAATGGCTTGAACTGCCCACTGAAGAGACATAGGCTGGCTGAATGGATTAAAAAATACAAGCCAAGTATCTGTTGTCTTCAGGAAACACACCTTACACACAAAGATGCATTCAGACTCAAGGTGAAAGGATGGAATACAATTTTCCAGGCTAATGGAAACCAAAAGAAATACAGAGTAGCCATCCTTATTTCAGATGATATAAACTTTAAAGCAACAAAAGTAAAGAAGGACAAAAATGGACACTATATAGTGGTGAAGGGAAAATTCTTACAAGAGGATTTAACAATCCTAAACATTTATGCACCCAACACAGGAGCACCCAGGTACATAAAGCAAATACTGCTAGATCTAGACAACATAATAAACAGCAATGCCATAATAGCAGGGGACTTCAACACCCCACTGACGGAAGTGGACAGATCCTCCAAACAAAAATTAAATAATGAAACAAAAGACCTAAACAGGACTCTAGAACATTTGGGCCTAACAGATATCTACAGAACACTCCACCCAAATAACACTGAATATACATTCTTCTCATCAGCTCATGGAACTTTCTCTAAAATTGACCACATCCTAGGCCACAAAACAGAGCTAAACAAATTAAAAAAATAGAAATCATACCATGTATCTTTTCAGACCACAGCAGAATAAAATTAGAAATCAATTCCAACAGAAACTCACATCTTCATCCAAAAACTTGGAAACTAAACAATCTGTTGCTGAAAGACTATTGGGTCAAGGAGGAGATTCAAATTGAAATCAAAAGATTCTTCGAACTAAACGATAATGGGGACACAAGTTATCAAAATCTGTGGGATACAGCAAAAGCAGTCCTGAGAGGAAAACTTATCGCCTTAAATGCCCACATCCAAAAGACAGAAAGGTCACAAATCAGTAAACTAATGAATCATCTTAAGGAAATGGAAAAGGAAGAGCAAAGCAATCCTAAAGCCAGCAGAAGAAAAGAAATAACCAAGATCAGAGCAGAATTAAATGAAATCGAGAACAAAAGAACAATACAGAAGGTTAATAAAATGAAAAGTTGGTTCTTTGAAAAGATAAACAAAATAGACAGGCCACTCGCCAGGTTGACCATAAGCAGAAAGGAAAGGACTCTAATAAGCTCAATTAGAAATGAGAAAGGAGAAATCACAACTGATACCATGGAAATACAAAACATCATCTTCGAATACTACAAAAACCTCTATGCCCACAAACACGAAAATGTGGAGGAAATGGACAAATTCTTAGAAACATACTACCTCCCTAGGCTCAACCAGGAAGAAACAGAATTTCTAAACAGACCAATATCAAGCACCGAAATCAAAGCAGTAATAAAAAATCTTCCAACAAAAAAAAGTCCTGGACCAGACGGGTTCACACGTGAATTCTACCAAGCCTACAAAGAAGAACTGGTGCCTACACTGCAGAAATTATTTGAAAATATCCAGAAGGATGGAGTCCTCCCAAACTCATTCTACGAAGCCAATATCACCTTGATACCAAAGCCAGGAAAGGACACAACAAAAAAAGAAAATTACAGATCAATATCCCTAATGAATATAGATGCAAAAATTCTCAATAAAATCCTTGCAAACCGAATTCAAATGTACATCAAAAAAATAATTCATCACGATCAGGTGGGCTTCATTCCCAAGATGCAGGGATGGTTCAACATATGCAAATCTATAAACGTAATTCACCATATAAATAAAAGCAAGAACAAAGATTATATGATCCTTTCAATAGATGCAGAAAAGGCTTTTGACAAAATCCAGCACCCTTTTATGATAAGAACTCTTAACAATATAGGCATAGATGGCTCATACCTCGAAACTATTAAAGCCATATATGATAAACCCACAAACCCATATCATACTGAATGGGGAAAAATTGAAAGCATTCCCCGTTAAAACTGGCACCAGACAAGGGTGCCCACTATCTCCACTTCTTTTCAACATAGTGCTGGAAGTCCTGGCCACAGCAATTAGACAAGACAGAGGAATCAGGGGCGTCCAGACAGGGGCAGAAGAGGTCAAACTTTCACTATTCGCAGACGATATGATATTATACATAGAAAACCCCAAAGATTCAACCAAGAGATTACTGGAATTGATAAATGAATTCAGCAAAGTCTCAGGATACAAAATTAATACACACAAATCCATAGCCTTCATATATGCTAATAACAATCAAGCTGAGAAACAAATTAAAGATGCAATACCTTTCACAATAGCACCAAAGAAAATTAAATATTTAGGAACATATCTAACTAAGGAGGTCAAAGACCTATATAGAGAGAATTATGAAACACTGAGAAGAGAAATAGCAGAGGAGGAAAATAGATGGAAAACCCTACCATGCTCTTGGATAGGCAGAGTCAACATAGTAAAAATGGCTTTGCTACCTAAAGTGATTTACAGAATCAATGCAGTCCCTATCAAAATACCAACATCATTTTTTGCCGATCTAGAAAAAATAATTCTACGTTTCGTGTGGAACCAGAGAAGACCCCGTCTAGCCAAAGTAATCTTAAGCAAAAAGAACAAATTGGGAGGCATCTATCTACCAGACTTCAAACTATACTACAAGGCTATAGTAACCAAAACTGCATGGTATTGGCACAAGAACAGAGACGTAGACCAATGGAACAGGACCGAGAACCCAAATATAAAACCAACCTCATACAGTCACCTGATCTTTGACAAATTCCAAAAAAACATACACTGGGGAAAAGATTCCCTATTCAACAAATGGTGCTGGGAAAACTGGATGGCCATATGTAGAAGACTGAAACTGGACCCACACCTCTCACCTCTCACAAAAATCAACTCACGATGGATAACAGATCTAAACCTAAGACATGAAACCATAAGAATTCTCGAAGAAAACGTTGGAAAAACTCTTATGGACATTGGCTTAGGCAAAGAATTTATGAAGAAAACCCCCAAAGCAATCACAGCAGCAACCAAAATAAATACATGGGACCTGATCAAATTAAAAAGCTTCTGCACAGCCAAGGAAACTATCACTAGAGTGAACAGACAACCTACAGAATGGGAGAAAATATTTGCATGCTACACCTCTGATAAAGGGCTGATAACCAGAATCTATACAGAACTTAGGAAAATCAACAAGAAAAAATCAAACAACCCTATTAAAAAATGGGCAAAGGACATGAACAGAAACTTTTCCAAAGAAGACAGAATAATGGCCAGCAAACATATAAAAAATTGCTCAACTTCTCTAATCATCAGGGAAATGCAAATCAAAACCACAATGAGATATCACTTAACTCCAGTGAGACTGGCTCATATTAAAAATTCCCCAAACAACAAATGTTGGCGGGGATGTGGACAGATAGGAACACTCATACACTGCTGGTGGGACTGCAAATTAGTACAACCTCTATGGAAAGTAATATGGAGATACCTCAAAGAATTAAAAGTAGAATTCCCATTTGACCCAGCCATCCCACTACTGGGTATTTACCCAAAGGAAAAAAAGACATTTTATAATAAAGACATCTGCTCGCGAATGTTTATAGCAGCACAATTCACAATCGCAAAGTTATGGAAACAACCCAGGTGCCCGTCAATACACGAGTGGATTAATAAAATGTGGTGTGTGTATACCATGGAGTATTACTCAGCAATAAGGAACAATAGTGAATTAACACATCTGGTATTATCCTGGTTGGAGCTAGAACCCATTCTTTGAAGCGAAGTGTCACAGGGATGGAAAAACAAGCACCACTGGTACTCACCATCAAATTGGTACTAACTGATCAACACCTACATCACACAGGGCAATAATATTCATCAGGGGGCGGGCAGGAGGGAGGGGTGTGGAGGGGCTGGGAAAAACTCTCACTGAATGGATGTGGGGAGCACAGTTTGGGAGATGACCACGATTGTAGCTCTGACACATGCAGTGCATGGGCAATATATATAACCAAAGTGTTGTACCCCCATAATATTCTCAAATAAAAAAATAAATAAAATAAAAAATAAAAAAAAAACCAGATGAATGATCTCCTGGGTATTTTCAGAAGATAAGAGACAAAGGTGTGCTGGCCCCAAGACCAAGGACCCAGAGTTCCAGCAACAAGTCAACTGTGGAACTGGCAGGGTATTAACGGAGCATTTGTGACTTTAGTCTTTTCTGGACCTAAATGAAGTTCAAAATAAATAAACAAACAAACAAAATACTGTGAGCCCTAAAGTATTTTTCAACTACTGTGGAATTCATTGATGTCTTCATCATCTTATTGGTCAATTGTCCACAATTTTGTTTTTTAAAAATATCAAATTTATTGAGGTATAATTTACATACAATAAAATGCACACATTTTAAGTGCATAGTTTGATGAGTTTTAACAAATGTATATACCATGAAACCATGATGACAATCAATATGCAAATCATTTCCATCACCCAGAAGGTTCCCTTGTGCCAAGTTAGTACACTGGTAAATATTTACTGGGAGGCTCTCTGGAAAAAATGTTATATATTTAACATATTAAAAGTACAAATTTTACTGGTATAAAGGATGTGTGTTATGTAGTTTATAGGTAATAATAAAATATATGGCATTCTTTATTGTAAATTCCATATAGCCAATTGATTATCACAAAATGTTTTCATTGATTTTTGCCCAAGTCTTGTATCTATAGCTAACCAACGGTTGCAATTAACTAGTGTAGTTCTAACATAAATGCTGATTGCTCTTTTCACTAACTTTAAGGAGTAAAAGAAAAGTGAAACAAGGCATATATTGGCATATCACTTGTTTGTCAGTGACATAAGTGACTTCTTTGCTGAATAGGTTAATGGTTTTTGAATACCAAAAGAATACTTTCTCAGTTTTTTGTGCTATTCACAATGTAACAACTATAAACACTACTCACTTTTAGGTTTAACTGGCATTATTGACACTTTTTCCACCACTTTCTTAGGTCTACACAGTTAAAAAAAATATAAATCCAGGCCTGATTTGTAGCATTTACCAATTTCCAACACTTCTACAAAGGCCTATTTTAAGCTGCAATGTGATGTCACCCAACGTGGAGTTGGGAAGAGATGTGTACCATTATATAGCATTTCTACTATACAGAACAATGGCTCTAAACAACCTCAAGAGCAAAGATGATAGCAAAATATAGTAAAATGATGGGGAAGAGAAGAGTTGAATATTTATTACCTTTCTTTTTAATATAATTTATTTAGTTGTAAGTTTATCTAATTTAATTTTTAGTAATGGCTGTGTTCAACAACTGACTTGCTAAATTCCTGAAATGTAAGAGTTGGCTCTCACTAGCCAGTAGGAGCTTGTGGAGGATTGGTCCAGGACCATGGGGGATTGGTTTCAGGACCCCTGAGCATACCAAAATCTAGGGACTGGATGCTCAAGTCCCTTATGTAAAATGGTGTGGTATTTGCATATAACCTAACCTACTTTAAATCATCTTTATATTACTTATAAAACTTAATACAATATAAATGCTACATAAATAGTTGTTATGCTGTATTGTTTAGGGAATGATGACAAGAAAAATAGTCTGCACATGTTTAGTACAAACACAACTATCCTTCTTTTCCCCCAATATTTTCAGTCTGCGGTTGATTGAATCCATGAATGCAGAACCCATGGATAGGGAGGGCTCACTGTACACCACTGCTCTGCCCCTTCCCAGTGTATCCCCACCCCAACTCCTAGCTCCAGACAACTATTCATCTGATTTATATCACTACTGATTAGTATTGTGAGTTCTTGAACTTCTTATAAATAGAATCATACAGTATGAATTCTTTTGTGACTGAATTATTTTGCTTAGCATAATGTTTTCATAATGATTTAGTATCTGTTCTTTTTATTGCTGAGAAGTATTCCATTGTATGGATATACCAAAGTTTATCTATTCACTTGTTGATGGACATTTGGATTGTGTCCAGTTTTTGGCTATTACAAGTAACAATGTGATGAACATTTGTGTGCAAGCCTTTGTGTGAATGTGTTCTCATTTCTCTTGGCCAAATTCCCAGGAACAAATTAGCTGGGTCATATTATAAGCATATTTTTTAACTTTAAAAGAATCTGCTAAGTCATCTTCCAATGTGGTTGCACCAGTCTACGTTCCTACCAGCAGTTTGGGAGTTCCAGTTGGTTGACATCCTTGCCAATGCTTCACATTTTCTTTCTTTTTGAGACAGATTCTTGCACTGTCACCCAGGCTGGAGTGCAGTGGCATCATCACAGCTCACAGCAACCTCAAACTCCTGGGCTCAAGTGATCCTCCCGCCTCAGCCTCCCGAGTAGCTGGGACTACAGGCCCATGCCACCATGCCCTGCTAATTTTTTGATTTTTTGTAGAGATGGGGTCTCACTCTTGCTCAGGCTGGTCTTGAACTCCTGACCTCAAGCGATCCTCCCAGCCTCCCAGAGTGCTAGGATTACAAGCGTGAGCCGCCGCTCCCAGCCATAATTGTCAGCCTTTTAAAAATTTCAGCCATTGAGTAGATATCTCATCGTGATTTCAATCTGCATTTCCCTAACGACTAATGATGTTAAGCACTTTTTCACGTGCTTATGGACCATTTGTATGTTTTCTTTTGTGAAGCATGTGTTCAAGTCTTTTGCACATTTTTGAAAAGTGCGTTGTAGAAACAGCCCAAATGTCCATCATCTGATGCATGGATCAATAAAATGGAATATTATCTGGTAATAAAAGGAATGAAGTACTACAACATGCTATGACATAGATGAGCCTTGAAAACATTTTGCTAAGTGAAAGAAGCCAGACACAAAAGGTCACATATTGTATGATTCCATTTATGTGAAATGTCCAGAATAAGCATATCCATAGAGACAGAAAATAGATTAGTGGTTGCCTATGGCTGGGGGTACAGGAGGGGCTTGAGGTAATGGCTAAGGGTTTCTTTTTGGGGTAATGAAAATGTTTTAAAATTTATTGTGTGAAGATGCATAACGTTGTGAACACACTAAAAGCTGTTGAATTGTACATTTTAAGTGGGTAAACTGTATAGCACATGATTTATATCTCAATCAAGCTGTTAAAAATGTGAGTTGTTTGTGTTTTTATTATTAATTTGTAGAATCTCTCTATGTATTCTGGATAAAAGTAATTTATCAATGATTTTTGAAAAATAGAAACTTAATTTTGATAAAGTTCAATTTATCAATTCAAAAAATATTTAGTGCTTTTTGTTTTATGTCTAAGAAATAGTATTCACCTGGCCCATGATCACAAAGATTCTTCCTATATTTTCTTCTAGGAATTTTATAGTATCAGCTTTTACATTTAGGTCTCATGGCTTTCAAGTTAATTTTTGTGTACAGTGTGAGATAAGATTGAGGTGCATTTTTCTCCATACTGATATCAAGTTGTAACAACATCATTTGCTGAAAAGACTATCATTTCCTTCTTTGAATTATCTTGGTGCCTTTGTAAAAAATCAATTAACCGTAATGTGTGTGGGTCTATTTCTGGATCTCTGTTATGTTCCATTTATCTATATATCTATCTTAATGCCAATATCATAGCTTATAGTAAGTTTTAAAATCAAGATTGTAAATCCTCCAACTTTGTTCTTTTTCAAAATTATTTTGGCTATTCTAAATCCTTTGAATTTCCAAATAAATTTTAGAATCCACTTGTAAATTCCTACATTAAATACCTGTTGATATTTTGATTCCGATTGCATTGACTCTATAAATCAATTTGGGAAGAACGGACACCATAAGAAAGGTTGGGTCTTCCAGGCCACTAACATGGGGTATTTCTCCATTTATTTAGATCTTCTTTAATTTGGCTCAATGAACTTTTGTAGTTTTCAGTATAGGTGTCTGGCACATATTTAATTAAATATATTCCTACGTATTTTTTATTTTTTGATCTGATTTCTATCACTATAGGTTATCTTTGATGCTATTTAAATAGTATTTTAAAAATTTGTTTCTGAATTATTTGTCGCTACATTCTAGAATGAGACATTGGTTACAGTAAGAAAACTGAGAGTACTGTTCATATTTGCACAATGTCTTAGTTTCTGGCAATAATGTTTATAAAGGCCATTGTGTTAAATTCTATTTGTATATGTGTGTGTGTGTGCATGTGTAAGACAGGTTCCTTGATTTCAAGAATTTTCTATGTAAGTCTTATTAAAGGGAGCTGACTCTCTAGAAAATGGGTCCTCTCTCTTCTCATCCCCTTCTTTCCTGAAGGAAATCCAATTCTTTTATCCCTTTATCTGTTTCTGAGCAAAATGAATGTAAGTGGAGTGTAATAATAAAAAACCAGAACATTCTCAGATGAACCAGGGCACTGGGAATATGCACAGATTTATTTTTATCCTATATTTAACTGATAGGCTCAGAGTCTTACTCCAGAAACTCAGTGTAGCAGGAGAGCCAGCTCTCAGATGGCCTTCTCTGGTCCCTGCCTGAGGATATCAGATGTCTCACTATTTGAACATGGTATCTGACAAGATTTGCCAGGAAAGACACTTCACAGCTGTTACCTGGAGCCCTTTCTGTCTGCCACGGTAGAAGCCCCAGAATGCACCTACCCTTTGTTCAGTTTCCAACATGAGGTGAAGTCAGCGACCAGTGTGCCCAGGATGCTGGGCGGATGTTCTCGGAAAATCCATCTGAAGACACTAGGGAGAGGCGTCCCAGGATAAGAACTCGATAAGAGCTCGGATAGCCAGGCAGCTTCTGTAGGCAGCGATCTAGAGGGAATGCTAAGATATCACTGAAATATATCTGAAATATGGTGCTATTCAACTCAGTTTCTACACTTAACACTTCACATAACTGCCAACCTGTAAATTGCTCCTATAGTGGTGGGAATTTACCTGATGCCATGCTAGCATGGTAGCCTCCCATCATACTACCAGCCAGGCTATCCCAGAGGTGATTGAACTGAAAGGCTCACAGGCCAAATTGAGAAGCTTGATGTACCCATTTTTATTGAATCCATTTAAAACATAAAGCAAGAGCTGGGAGCAGTGGTGTGCGCCTGTAGTCCCAACTACTCAGGAGGCTGAGGCAGGAGGATTGCTTGAGCCCAGGATTTCGAGGCCAGCTTGGGGCAACACCGCCTCTAAAAAAAAAAAAAATTAAAACATACAGCAAAAAACAAGGGAAAATAGAAAAGGGAGCCAATAGATGGAAGGTGCCTGGGGTCAACACATACTTGTCCTATTGCGGGAAGGCAGGGGCATGGCACAGCTCTTCCCCACAAGTGACCTGCTGAACAGCCGTGAATATTCCCTGCATGTCCAGGCAGGGGACTCATGGGGCCAGAATGGGTGTCACCAATGGGGGAGCTGATGTAGGAAAGACAGAGCTGTCAATATGGAGCTGATGTAATCTGTGCCTCATGTGTAAGGTTCACTTGGACCTTCCATCCCTTTCTATCTCAAGGTAACACTTTGGTCTGTTTCATTCTTTCCCTCCATGTCCCCTGCACACCTGCTCTGTTTATCTTCTGACATCTCTCACAGGTTACTTTCTATACTGAACACATCTTAAGAGTTTTCCTACTGCTCTACTTGTTTGGTTCTCTTGTTCTATATGTCAGAACTGAGTATGCAGTATGCAATGATACAGCCACACCCATTACAATCCACTCCGAGGTATTCAGTTCTCTGACTCTAACACATCTTCCAGATAAGTTGAAGACCATCAGTCATTATGATTACAGTTCACAGCAGGAACATAGTATCTTCAAACAATCCACCCACAAAGCAGGAGTCCATTCAGTCCCTGGGTGAGACTTGTGTTTGGTGTCTCCAGGCATGAGACCAGGCATTGTGTTTCTTTTTCATTGGCTCTAATTTTGTTTTCAAGCCAAAGTTCCTCTTTGGTGTCGGCTAGGTTAATTATCTTCTGTGGTTTGTGTTGGAAGCATTGTCCTTTATTAGAGACATGATGTTTCCGCAAATTGGGTTCATCTTCCCACTTCCCCCACCTCAGTGACACTCATTCTGGCCACACAAGTCCTCTGCTCATGACATGCAGATAAAAGCCACAGCTGCCCAGTGGGTTATTGGCTACCTAGAGTTCAGGCCAGGCGTCCTCACCCCTGTGGCTCCCAGATGGAGCAAGTGTGCACAGGCCCCAGGCACCTACTGTCCACCACTTGCTCACTCTCAACTCTGGTCCTCCTCAGTGGGGAAGGCCGATGCTACTGACAGTGGGACAAGACACGCGAAGGTGGCATAACCCAGGGCTCAGGGAGTGTGGTCCTTCTACTCACCTTCTGTTCTAAGTGTGCTGACCTGCCCCTTCTTGTGCCCCTGCCTCTAGCTCCGTTTTCCAGTGTTTCAACAAACAGTATGATTGGAGCATCTTAATCTGGTCTGTGAGTCATTCTCTTCCATCACCTCTGGGACAGGCTACCTGGAAGCAAACTGGGAGCCTGTCATTACATCAGGGTAAGTTCCCACCCAAAAGTGGGGTACACAGGAGCCAGGAGTAGGAATATAAAATCTTCTCTTTGCTGATCTATCTTTGTCTTTGACATTTGATTTTGGCATTCAATACAAGTAGCACAGCATGGCTATAGCTGTGCAGCCCACTGAGGCCAGCCAGGTTGTGTTTACACTCAGCTGGGATTCTGCTGGGTCCTGTGCCTGCTTCCCTAGAAACAAATGAATAATTTAGAATCTATATTTTAACTGATACAGTTAGCCTCTAAAGGAGTTACGTGGTTTAGAAATAAGCATTTATTTTATATTTTAATGTTTTTATTTTATTTATTTTTTATTTGAAAATCAAGGAATATCAGTTGGGAGGGGTGCTTACTTATCAGCCATATCCAGGTGCCTGTACACTTTGGCCCTACAGTGGTGGCTTCTGGTGTGGGTCCCCTGCTTGCCTTTCTCTCCAGGGTCAGGGGGAAAGACCTGGGAGTTTCAGGGGGAGGAAGTCGGCTGCACAGCCAGACTCCCAAGGGTGGTCTTTCCCTCTGCCTGAAGACCCCCTCTCTTGTCTCCCCTTCGCCCCCACCCCCACCCCCTTGGGGCATAGACGGGCTGGATGAGAAACAAAGGTTCTCAGATCCATGGCCCTTTCTTGCTTTCGGGACACTGGACAGAAGAGCCCAGCGCGTGCCGGGCTAGAGATCCCGCTGGGGGTCAGCGTTTCCCTTTATGGCAAAGTCCCTCCCCTCACCCCTCAGGGGTGACATGCCATCTGCGATGGTCACCTGACTCTGCCCAGCGCGTGTGGATCTCCTTGCCACAGTCCAGGCCCTTGACACGCCCTGGAAGAAGGGAAGGGCCGGGATGAAGTCCTCGCGGTTGTCCCCGCCGTAGCGCTGGGATGCGAGGGAGCGGACGCCCCCCCTACCCCGTATGCGAGGTGGCCGCAACCGCGGTTGCCACTTAGCCCGGAAACATGCCCAGCGCTTACCTCCTTCCCTTTGCCTGCCATTTATGGGATTAATTTTGCAACAGAGACATTCGCGGAACAGAAACCGCACTGGGTTTTACGCAGCGCCTTCCGCTCCACTCGCCCGACGCGACGGCCCCGTGCTCACCCGAAGCCGCGCCGCCTCCCGCGCCCTGTGCCATCTCGAGGATGCGAGCGACTCCGGCCGGCGTGGGGCACACGAGGGAGCTCGGCCACTGCCCCCTCCCTGCAGCGGGAGCCCCCAGCTCACCAAGCCCGGGAGCTGGGCTCTGTGGGTGCCGCCCATTCCGCCCCGGGCGCGGCAGCCGCGGCTCGGCGGTGACGGGGCTGGGAACTCGGCCGCACGGAAACGTCGAAGGGTCTCCCTTTCTCATCGGAGTTAACATTCTTCCGGTCAAACCCTCGTTTCCAGGTTGCCCTCCGAGACACGGCTTCCTCAAACCTTCCTCTCCTCTCCCTGGCTGCTTCTGCCGTGGGGCCAGGCGGAGGCTGGGCGGGACAGTCACAGTCCAGACGGCCCCCCCGGACCCTGGACGGGCCCTTCGCACAGCCCTGCTCCGAGCAGGGAGGGCCTGGCATCGCCCTGCTCCCCGAGGCTGCAGAACTCTTGAGGGGCCTCCAGCCCTATGGGGTATAGGCTTGTCACAGGGAGGAAGCCCTGACGGAGGCAGTCTTTTGGTTTCTTGATAACAAGGTAAACACACTTTTCAGAAAGAAAAAGAAAAAAAAGTACTTCCTGCGGTAAATCTGCATTTTAGAGCTAGCAGGTATTTATGTTGAAATCATTTATTTTAGCAGAAATGGAATGATGACCTCTCACCTCCTGGGACATGAAGTCAATCTTGTGCACCAGCCTCAGAGTCTGTCTCTTCAGAGGAGAAAGTCAGGGATAGGTTGAAGAGTGCCTCATTATTACCTGGAAAACCAGCAAAGTGTTTTCTAGGAAATAATAATATCACTGATAATAATTTATGCATACTGAGCATATTTCAAGTGCTAAGAACTCAACTCTCAACTGCCAGGGGCGCACAGGCATCAGGACTGAGCCATCCCCTCAGTCTCCAACCCCTGGCCACAGGGACCCAGCTGGAACCAAGGAGAAAGGGCGAGACTTGTGCTGAAGGAGAGGCTGGTTCTCCCTGCAGTGAACTTGGGAGGGCTGGACCCGCTGCAGCCTTCTTGCACCCAGGGGGTAGCCAGGTGTTGGGGGCTGAGGGCGGGCGGCTGGGATTCATTGATTGGACCAACTTGGGTTACTGGCCCCTCGTGAACCACTCACGTGCCAGAGGGATGGACTTACACCGACTGACTTAGACCTGAGTCTCTCCCAACTCCTGGAGATCCATGATCCTCCAGGAGAAGCACTGTGACCAGAAGAAAGGGAACTGAATCCTGGGTCGGCCAAAACAGCAGAGTCCTCTACAATTGCTTTATTTATGGTTCGTTCAAAGTTCTATGGTTAATAATAAAAACAAAGTTATTGTTTTGTTCACTATTGCTGCATAATGAACCACACTAAAACTTATGGCTTAATTTGTCAAAAGTTTACTTCTTATAATTTTTTAGGTTGGCCGGGTGGTTCCTATTTCACTTGGGATCTTTGATGGGGCAGTATCAGCCGGTGGGCCAGCTGGGCTGGAAGGCCCAAAGGCCTCACTCACCTGTCCTGCAGTCAGTGCTGGCTCCTTGCTTCTCCGCCACGTGGCCTCTCATCCTCAGTGGGCTGGACCCGCTTCCTTGAGTGTGCTGGGGCAACATTCCAGAGAGCAAAACCAGAGGCTATCAGGCTCAGGGACTCACACAGTATCACTCTCACACATTCTATTGGCCAGAGCAAGCCAGAGGATAGCCCAGGTTCCAGGGCTGACTAAACAAACTCTTCCTTTTAACGGGAGGAGCTGTGAAATATTGTGGCTTTGTTTTTCAGCCTAGACAGCTGTTTTTTCTGAGTACAGCTATGGCCCTGTCTGACAAATTTTGACATGTATTTCTCTTCCTGTCACTTATTTATAGCTGGTGATTTTTGTGGATTTCCAGTTTGACCAGGACATTTTTGGGGGTTTAACTGATCATTTAAATATATATCACATTTTTTTCATGGTGGTAAGAGTAGGTTCTTTGTTATTTTGGAAATTGATTTAGGTTTCCTTTGTAGTAGCTTAGTATATGATTACTTTTTGTAAATACACCATGGACATTTGAAAATATTGTGGATTTTTTTCTGTTTAAAAGGTACAGAAATTGATAGATATATCAATTTATATTTTTCAAATGTTCTATATCCACATCTATTGTTTTCTCTACTTGTCTAGGGCATCATGGTGCTTTTCTACAGGATCCTTGTGGCAGTCAGATTTGGGGGTCATTACGTGGGGTGAATGAGGAGGAGTTGAAATAAATCAAGATATGATGATTTTCATAGCGACCATTGCTGACCTGTGGTGGCAATAAATCTGGACTAGATGGGAGGAACATGAAAAACCGAAATGCAAGCTTCCTGTGTTTCATACCCTTAACAATGATGGTAACAGCAATGAGTGTTTATTTTCAAAGAATGCCACAGGAATATTGAAGATAATATGATGTGCTTCTGTGTTAGTGGATGGACTTTCATAATTGACTTGGGGAGACAAAAGTAACATAGCAAAACACAAAGAGAAATCTGAAAAATGATGAAAAGTTGTGAACCAAGGACAGTGACAGAGCTGAGGAGAACTACAAGGCTTCAACAGGGGGAGCCTCTTGGCTGGGGCAGGGGTGGAGGTTTGCAGAGCTGGCTTGAAACAGGAGCAGCACCGGAGGGGAACAGGTTGTTCCTTGAGTACTTAGAACACATAAGCAGTTTTTCCCCCAGCAGTGTTGAAATAAGTGCAAAACTGATTAATACCCGCAGGGCAATAGTCAATTGCATTCAACCAAGCAAAACTCATTGGCAATTCTATAGGAAAGAATCATTTGCATTACTACCAGTTTCCAACAATTTACAAAGTTATAAAATAACTCAAAGGCCAGGAAAAGTGCAGATAACCTGAATGGTTCGTTAGACAGGAAATCCAAAACTACTTGGGGCCATTTCAAAATCATTCAAAATTTTTTTTTTTTTTTGCTTTTCTCTTAGATTTTTATTTTTTATTTATTTATTTTTGTTTCAGAATATTATGGGGGTATGACACTTTGGCTATATATATTGCTCATGCACTGCCTGTGTCAGAGCTACAATCGTTGTCATCCCCCAAACTGTGCTCCCCGCATCAAAATCATTCACATTTTTTCTGACAATATCTCTATTCTTGTGATCATGACAATATCAAAGATTATTTATCCCCCCCAAAAATTGATCATTTACGTAGGTGTGCCAAATGTGTTATTTAACCACACAAGGCGCCTTGAGTTTGTTTTGCATGACTAAATCTATATAATATCTTTTTGGATTTGCAAATATTATCCTTATTATTATTTTTTTAAAACCACACATAAGCATTTTAAGTTGGAGTCACCTGTAGGTTTCCCAGTAAACCAGAAGTTTCCCGTTTTTGGTTGAGCCATTTTGCTTTGAGTATTTGGTGGCTGCTGATATACCTTATGTACTTTAACATACAGCATGACAAAGGCTGATCTTGAACAGAAAAGTGGGCAGAGTTTGGATTTCACAGGACAGGTGCTCCATGGCTTGTCCTACGTCTTACAGAATCATGTGGTGACTTCTGTGGTGTTCTGTGATTCTGTTTATGAGTGAAGAACTTTTTATTAAAACATTGGAGTACAGCTCCAGTAGTTGCAAACTGCAATTTATTTTCTTATCTTCTGAGACTGTTTGATAGTTGATGGGTAAATTTGACCCTTTTACTTTCCAAGGTGATGCAAATCTTAGGCCACTTATGAATTCAAAAACTCATTCCCTATCGGATGTCTTTCTCTGGTCAAATGACCAGTTCAATAAAGGGACAAGCGTAATCATGATGTGGAATAAAATGCATCATTCAGGGTGGTCCAAACCCTGAAAAGGTCTTGAACTACTTTGAACATCTTGATCACTAATTAGAAAAAGGTGTCTCAGCCCAGAAATCATGAAAATATGTGAACTGAGAGGATTTAGTTATGGAAATTAAAATCAAAGGCATCAAGCTTTGCATTTCTGATTACATATTCAAACCATACAATTACAGTGTATTAAATCAATTTTTACTGTAGTCATAAGTAGCAATTAGACATAGACTTTTAAAATTCAAGTGATATTTGTATTAGCTGACATTCCTCCTCTTCTCCCCCTCCCTTCCCAGAAAAAGATCTGAATGGAAAACTACTGCCTGTGACTCCTTCCTTTATAAGTAGCCCTTAAAGTAGCTCCATTGTAACCCATTTCAGCGTGGAGGGGAAGCGCTGGGAAAGAAATGACATTGTCTCCCTTTAAATGTTGCGCCATTTAGGTTCATGGTTTCTGGTCTTTAGAGCTTCCAACATTTTGTCAAGAATTTGACGCCCAAAGAAGGGGGGAAAAGAAAATGGGCATGACGTAGAGAAATGGTTGAGAGAGGGTTAAAGAGCAAAGACCAGTTCTTTACCAGAGTGAGTGAGCAAAAAGGGCCTGAAAGCAATGAAAACCCCTAGTACGCAGATTGTGGTCTCTAAATACCATTCCCTACTGAAAGGAACCAAGGCTTCATTGAAAATGGTGGATTCCAGGTCTGGAGCAAGAAATATACAAACTGAGCCTGGAACATCTTGTTTCCAAATGCAAAGACATGCTCCAAGATTGATGACAACATGGCAAAAGGACACAGGAGCTGGCTTGGAGGCATTCCCACTGGGCAAATCTGAGACAATTTGAGCATAAAGAATTAAAACAGTAATGGATTATAGCATACAGAATAAAAAATAGTTTGAGTCATAGTAGTAATGCCCCTTACCTTCCCCCCAAGATTAATAAATGTAGAAGAAATGATAAAACTAGAAAATCACTTTTGCAAGAAGTTTTGTTATAATTGAGTCAAGCAAAATTTGTCAATGGATGCTAAACCATTGAGTGATATGTTGTGGGAACAGGATATTCATGCAGTCTCAAAGTATCACCCCAAAAGACTTATGAATTATAAAGAGGAAACAGGGTCTTTACAATAGAGATGTCTGGCAGCTACCACCTTAACTAAATTACCAAGCTTCTCCAACAATAATGGGACCAATTGGCATCATGTGCCTCCTGAGGAAGGGCACAACATTACCCTATAAGTACCCTTGCCAAAAATGTTTAGCCTAAGTCTAATCATTAGGAATCAACTGAAAAATTCACATTTAAGGACATTCTGCAAAGCGACAGGCCTGGATTCTTAAAAATGTTAATATCAAGAGCGACCAAGAGAGGTTTGGGGAACTGGTCTGGTTTAAAAGAGACGTAACAACTAAATGCAATGTGTGATCATTGACTAGATCATGGATCAGAAAAAAACAAGTATAAAGGGCGTAATTGTGGAAATTTAAACACAAGCTGTTTATTAGTTAATAGTAAAGTTAAATTTCTTGATTCCAATAATGTGTGGTTGTGTAGGGAATGTGTCTTTGTTCTCCAGAGCTACATGCTGAAATATTTAGGGGTAAAGTGTTATGATATCTACAACTAATATTCAGATAATTTAGCCCCCAAAAATGTATAGAAGCTTTTGTGCACATGTGTATAAATAGAGAATGATAAAGCAAGTGTGGCAAAATATTAACAAGTGGTGAATCTTGGAGAAGGGTATATGGTAGTTCATCACACTATTATTTCAACTTTTCTGAAGGCTTAAAAATAGTTAAAATTAAAGGTTAAGGGGAAAAATCTCTTCATATCGTGACTCTACAAATAATGAATTTATATGCAATTACATTTTTAAAAAATGTCAATGTAATTATATAATAAGACGACTTGCTTTTCTTAAATCAACACCTAACGAGTTTTTGTGCATATTTAACTTTTGAATAGAAATATATTGACATGATAAAAAAAAGGAATACAGAGAAATTTTCTCTTGCTTACCCCCATCTGCCCCCTTCTGCCTCAGTTCTCACTCTGTCATTGGTTCCTTGTGTACCCTTCTAGAAATCATTTATGCATATATAGATGAATACAAAATATATATTTTTTCTTCCTTTGCTACACAAGCTAGCACACACTATGTATGGTTCTGCATCTTGCCCTTTTTTCACTTACACTATCTTAGCTATCTTTCCACATCAACACATAGGGAACTTTCTCATTTTTGTTCTTCATTACAGCTGCACAGTATTCTACTGTTTGAGTACATCATTATTTAACTTTGTGCAGACTTTAGATTGTTTCTTGTCTTTCACTACTGCAAACGATACTACAATAAACACCCTTGAACAGGTACCTTTTTACATACATTTGCTGGTATGAATGTCTATCAAATAAAACACCAAAGTTGGATTGTTGAGTCATAAGAGACACATTTTTGTAATTTTGATGGCTGTTGCTAACTGTGCCCTCTGTAGGGCTCCTTTATGGACATTTCCACCCCGACTGTAGGACAGTCCCTTCCCCACAGCCTTGTCAACAGAGTGTGTCGGGAAACCTGTGGATTTTTGCCATTTTGATGGATGTGTTAGTCTGTTTTGCGTTGCTATAAAGGAAATATCTGAGACTGGGTAATTTATAAAGAAAAGAAGTTTATTTGGCTTATGGTTCTGCAGGCTGTACAAGAAGCATCGTGCCAGTATCTGCTTCTGGTGAGGGCCTCAGGGAACTTCTAATCAAGGCAGAAGGCTAGCAGGAAGCAGGAATGTCACATGGCAAGAGAAGAAGCAAGAGAGGGAGGAGGTGGTGCCTGGGTCTTTTTAAACAACCAGCTCTCATGTGAAGCAATGGAGTGAAACTCACTCATTATCCCAGGGAGGGCACCAAGCCATTCAGGAGGGATCTGTCCTTAGGACCCAAACATCTCCCACCAGGCCCCACATTCAACACTGGGGATCAAATTTCAACATAAGATTTGGAGGGGCCAAACATCCAAACCATACCAATAAATGAAAAATGTATCTTGGGGAAATTTAAATTTGCTTTACTATAATGAAGAGAGTTGGGCATCTTTTCACATGCTTAAGAACCATTTGTAGTTCCTTTTTTGTGAACTGTTTGCTCTTATCTTTCGCCTCTTTACTATTTGATTATATGTTACGGGAACAGGGGGCTTACTAGAGTAATTAGAGTTTATACAAAGGTGGGAATTAAAGGTCTGGAATGGGGGTGTTGAAAGCCTCTAACCATGACAGCCAGCAACACAGGTGCAGCTGGGTAGGACAGAGCTTATGGGGAAATCCTGGAAGCTGGACGTGTGACAGGGAGGTCTGCGTAAGCTGCAGTCTGTGGGAACCACGGTCCAGATCTCTGCAAACTGGGCTGAGCCTGCTGTTGGTCGGTGGGGCCTAAAGTCAGGAAGGATCCCACCAAAAAGACCTCCCAAGAGTAATGGCTTCTGCTTTGCTTCCAACCTTTCAAATCTCACACAAGTTCCTCTCTTGGCCAACTCTAACCCAGGACCATGCAGGAAACAGATTCCCCAGCCTCAGGCTGGAGGGATGGTGCCAAGTTGAAAAACCACAATCCAGCAGACTCCACCCCTTTGCCATCCTGGCATGCATACTCATCTCCTTTACCTACATTTAAGTTCCCAATAAAGACAGTAGCAGAATCATGCTTTCACCTAACAGGATACAACTTTCCCTCATAGAACCAAAACGTGCACTACCTTTTCCTCAAAGGGGATACGCAATCCTGTTTGTCACTTTATCAGCTTTAGGTGATGTTCATTCTTCTAGCTGAGTCACAATCCACCTTTGATACCCTATAACTTAAATACTGAGTTGGGGTCACCACTGTGAGTATACCTTATGTTAGATAAGAGGGAATGGATAAAGGCATATTGTACGTATATACATACAAATGTATTCATATCAAAGCAACGAAAACATACTCTACCAACTAAAGGCCTTAAAAAATTTTTTTTAACTGTTAGTCATGTGGATATAGCTGTTCTTTATATAGCTTCTTCCACCACTCCACCCATTCCCTTTGCCCTCAGCAGGAACCTCAGCTAGCAACTTCTGGCCTTGGGGGTGACCCAAACCTTCATTCCTGAAGGGTCTGGGTCATCAACAGTCCTGCCAGAACTGGATTGCGGTAGTTTTTTATTAACTTAAAAAAATTTTTTTTTAGTGACTTTGTTTTTTTTTAAAGCGGGATAACAGAGGAGATATGACAGTACACACAAAAATCAAACGTATAACGTAAGGGCTTTTTATTTTTTTATTTTTAAATGAAGACATTTTAATATCATTTTAAAAATTATTATTTTTATTTGTTTCTTTAAAGGTTTACTTTTTAGAGCAGTTTTAGGCTCACAGCAAAATGAAAGGAAGATACAGAGATTTCTCATATACCCCCTGCTGCCCACATACACACAGCCTCCCCCATCAACATCCGCCCCGGAGTGGTACGTTTGTGATAATTGATGAACCTACGCTGACACATTGTGATCACCCAAAGTCCATAGTTTACATTAGGGCTGGCTTTTGGTGTTGTGCATTCTATGAGTTTAGACAAATGTATAATGACATGTATCCAGCATTATAGTATCATATGAAGTATTTTCACTGCCTTAAAAATCATCTGTGCTCCACCTATTCATCCCTCACCCCAACCCAACCCATGGCAACCATTGATCTTTTTACTATCTCCATAGTTTTGCCTTTTCCAGAATGTCATGTAGTTGGAACCATACAGTATGTAGCCTTTTCACATTGGCTTCTTTTGGTTAGTGATATGCATTTAAGATTCCTCCATGTCTCTTCATGGTGATAGCTCATTTCTTTTTAGTGCTGAATAATATTCCATTGTCTGGATGTACCAGAGTTTATTTATCCATTCACCTACTGAATGACATCTTGGTGCTTTCAAGTTTTGGCACTTATGAATAAAGCTGCTACAAACATCTTTGGGCAGCTTTTAGTGTGTACATAACTTTTCAACTCCTTTGGGTAAATACCAAGGAGTGCAGTTGTTGGATCCTATCGTAAAAGTATGTTTTGTTTTGTTGGAGACTGCCGAACTGTCTTCCAGAGTGGGGCTGCACCATTTTGCATTCTCACCAGCAATGAGTGAGAGTTCCTGATGCTCCACATCCTTGTCAGCATTTGTGTTCCCATGTTCTGGATTTTGGCCATTCTAACAAGTGTGTAGTATCTCATTGTTGTTTTAATTTGTGTTTCACCAATGACATATGACATAAAACATCTCTTCATGTACTTTTTTGCCATCTCTGTATCTTCTTTTGTGAGGTATGCGCTAAGGTTTGGGGCCTATTATTTCATAGTGTTTTTTATTTTCTTATTGTTGCATTTCTAGACTTTTCTGTATAATTTGGGTAATAGTCCTTTGTCAGATGTGTCTTTTGCAAATATTTTCTCCAAGTCTGTGGCTTGTCTTCTCATTCTCTTAACATTGTCTTTCACAGAGCAAAAGGTTTTAATTTTAATGAAGTCCAGCTTTTCAATTATCCCTTTCATGGATTGTGCCTTTGGTGTTGTCTCTAAAAAGTCATCTCATACTCAAGGTCATCTAGGTTTTCTTTTATGTTGCCTTCTAGGAGTTTTATTGTTTTGTGTTTTATATTTTGGTCTATGATCCATTTTATGTAAATTTTTGTGAAGGGTGTAAAGTCGTGTCTAGATTAATTTTTTTGAATGTGGCTGTGCAGTTGTTCCAGCACTGTTTGTTGAAAAGACCATCTTTGCCTTTGCCCCTTTGCCAAAGATCAGTTGACTATATTTATGTGAGCCTATTTCTGGGCCCTCTATCATGTTCCGTTCATTGATTTGTGCATTTCACACTGTATTGACTCCTGTATCTTTATAGTGAGTCTTGAAGTTGAGTGGTGTTAGTCCTCTGACTTTGTTCGTCTCCTTCAATATTATGTTGGCTACTCTGGGTCTTTTGCCTCTTCATATAAACTTTAGGATCAGTTTGTCGATACCCAAAAAATGACCTTACTGGGATTTTGACTGGGATTGCATTGAATCTACAGGTCAAGTTAGGAAGAAGTGACCTCTTGATAATTCTGAATCTTTCTATCCATGGACATGGAATATCTCTGCATTTACTTAGTTCTTTGATTTCACTCATTAAAGTTTTGTAGTTTTCCTTGTAGATCTTGTAGTTCTCCTTAACTTTTACCACGGAATGCTGGTACACTAAGAGGTACTTTGGAGAATTGCCAAAGTACCTGGGTGCCAGACTTACTCCTCCCCGTCTCTACCGTGTGGTAGCAACCCGTTTCCTGTTGACGGTCAGGCTCAACCACTGCCGTCAGGAGAGCAGCCCTCTTCTTTGCCTGTTGGTTCAGCAGCATGAGGATCCCAAAAGGGTTGGGGCAGTCTCAGTTTCCAGGTCAAGGGAACCGTTGCTGTGACCCCTGGTGGAAGCACTCCCCTCCTGGGGCCTGAGACCTCCAGACCAGCAGAGGCAAAGTTGCAGAGACAGGAGCAAACAGTGTGCTAGCGGATCACTGGGAGTAACGGTGAGAGGAACCCTTGACCTGTGGGCCCATGAATTCTGGCTATGGGAATGAGGGCATAGGGCAGGGGAAGAAAGCTAAGCAAAAGTGTGGTATCTGTCTTCAGTCTGCTTGCACAGGGAACTCTGGAGCTCAAAGTGTACCACAGAGTTGGACTTACTTAGAGGCGAGGAGGCCAGCCTCTTGTACCCCCGTGTCACTCAGTCCCTGGCCATTGGCTACCCCTGGAGCAGGGGTTGGGAGAGCCAGATATAACCTCCTGGGAAAAGCCTGCCTGGTTGAGTCCATTCTTTGGAGAAGGGGCAGCCGTGAGTCATTTGCAGCCAACACTCACAGCAGTGAAAGAATGGGACCCAGGAGGGACACAAACAGCATCCACTACACAGCACCATACATTGTCATTTACCCAGAGCACTGCATACCCTGGGGTGGGGGGTAGAACACACACCAAGGGGCTCTTCTTAAACCCAGCTAAACATCTGGACTCAGAAGATGACCATACAGCATTAGCCTACTCAGAAGGATGTGGGACAGAAGCCTGGCAGCGTCAAGTGTTCCTCTGTAGCAGTCGTCCTTGTAGTAGTCCAGGTAATACTCCATCCAACAGCTGGGACTCTTTTCTTCAGTCCCTTGGGGGAAAATTCACATACAAGGAAATAAAATACATTTTTATGAGGGATTCATCCTGTGTCAACAGCTTCGTGTCTCACAAGAGCCAAACTCTTTTGTAACAACTTTGTGGACACAGCTGCAGGGTCCTTGCAGTTGATTCAGAGCACGACAATTACAAGAGTTTTTACACTCTGAGAAGTCTGAAGATCTGGCTTCCCCATCAAAAGACTATATTCATTTATAGCTCTTCCCAGTCCAGATGCCATTTACCAACCATGGGTCACTCTTATCATAAATAATATTGCCTAGTGGCATAGTTAACATACCATTTTATCATGTTTCCCAGTAAATTATTTATCTATTGCTGTGTAACAAACCACCTCAAAACATAGTAGGTTAGAACAATGATCCTTTTATTTGTTCATGATTCTGTGGATCAGCAATTTGGGCTGGTCTCAATCGGGTTGTTCTTCTGCTGGTCTTCTCTGGGGTCACTCAAGTGGTTGTAGTTATTTGGTGGTTCAACTGGGCCTGTGTGGTCTAAGATGGCCCCAAAAACATATCTGGAAGGTACTTATTGAATTCTTTGTGAATTTTTACTGTTTTCCAATTAATTCTCTTCAATTTTCCTATTACATCATCTATAAAATAGTGATAGCGTACCTCTCCCTTTCTATTTTCTGTATTTCCAATTTCTTTTGATTGACTAGTTGTATTGGCTAGTACTTCAAGGCAATGCTACGTACTAGGGGTGATGGGGTATTCTCACGTTCTTTCTGACCAGTGGGAATGTCCCTAGTGTATCACTACTGTGTTGATACTGGCTTTGGGATTGAGATTTTTAAAAATCATATTGGAAGTAGATGGATATCTCCTTATTTCAATGTTTAGTAAGAATGGTATTGATGATCTTAAAGTCAACTGATTTTTAAAAAAAGAATGGTGTTGGATATATCTTTTTAACATTTACGGAGATGATCCTAATTTTCTCCTTAGGTTCACTGACATGAAGAAAATCACATGGTTAGAAATCTATCCACAGAATTCAAACCGATTTCCTACTTGATATTGGCTATAGAGGTTGTTGTAGAGACCTGCATACAGGTTCTCATGGAGCGCCAAGTCCAGGCTGGACATGAGAGTGGTCCAGGATCAGGGCAGTGGAAATGGTAACAGGAGAAGTAGATGAATTTGAGTTATATTTTGTCAGTAAAACCAAAAGGACTTGTTGAAGGACTCAATATGGAATGTGCAGGATAAAGAAGAATTAAGGGTGACTTCCAGATTTGGGGTTGACAAAAGGCTCAGACAGCAGTCACCATTCACTCTTGATTGCCAAATGCAGTGGAATCCTCCTCACTTCACCTGGCACCTGAGGTCTGTGACCCTGTCGGCACTGGGTCCTCCGGTCACGCTCCACTCTTCCCAGTGTTCTTGGTCTCTTGGTGGGCTCTTTCCCTTTGCCTGGACGCCCAGTCTGAGACATCCCCACCCCCGACTGGCTCTGTTCTTAACCCCTCCTTTTCCCCCGAACATCCTTGAACTATCTCATTTCTTCCCAGGCTTTTCTGTACCACCTGTGGTGTTGACAACTCCCAAAGCTGTGTCTCCATCCTCATCTTGCTCCTGGCCTCCCCACTGAAGACCAGTTGCCTGTTGGATCTCTCTGCATGGACCTTCTGCAGGTGTCTCAAATCCACCGTGTCCAAAACCAAACTCCTTATCTACCCTTCCCCACACATGATGAAAGGCATATTGTAGATCCCAGCTGTTGCTTCATCTTTTTTCCCTGGTCAATCAGTTACTAACACCCGAAAAATCTACCATCTCAAATCAGTTCCTTCCCACACCTATCTCCCAGTTATCTCTATGGGGACTTACACAGCAGCCTCCTAGACGCCCTCCCCACTGCCCTCCTGCACAGCCCTCCACACAGCCACTTCTCTATTTCATTCTCTCTCAAGAATGCCCACTCAGGTATTTTATCCCAAAATGGCAATGCATTCAAGGGAATTCTACTTCTTTCTTCTTTCCTAGAGTGTTTTCAAAAAAATCTATTAAGAAACTTTTTGTGTTGTAAGACTCTTCTTTAAGACTGAATTTTTGCTGGCAGAACAATGTGTGCAAGAACAGAATGCTGTGTCCTTCATAGTTCTCTATTCTGACCATAGAAAATTAAGACACCAAGATTCCTAACCTTGAAATGGGTACTCCGTAGAGCTTTATGAATTAAAAAAAAATTTAGTTCACCAGGTTCATCACAAACCATGTGCCAAATGTTAGCTTGAAATGACATTGGTCTCTGTATCTTTTTTGGTGTCTGAAGTACACTCTCTAATTATCCATGAGGCTGAGATGCCTTGCAGCTCATAAACTGCTACCCTACTACTGCCGCTTGACTTTCAAGGTTAACATTTAGAAATTTTTTGTGAGAAAATTTTATCTGACTGATCACAGATACCAAGACCCGGAGCCTGCTGCTGCTAGCATTTTGGATGGCAGAGGAAGGCAGATGTGCCCTGAAGGCCAATCGGGGGCTGGGGGCCATGGACTTCTAGTGGCCGACCACATGCTAGGCTTTGGGGCAGGACTGGGCAGCCTGGCAGGGGTAGGATGGGGCAGATGGGCTGTGGACTGAGACAAGGACAGCAGGGAGGCCAGAGGGAGACCAGCTCAGGGCATCAGCCCTGGGGTTCAGAGTGGAGCAGGGCCAGGAAGTGGCGGGTCCTAGGGAAGAGCAGGGGAGATGCCACAGGCTGATGTTAGGAGAGCGGGAGATGTGGGAGGTGAGAGCTGGAGTCAGTGCTCAGAGAGCGGATGCTGGATTTAGAACTTCAGAGGTGGAATAGCTTCCGTTTATAGGAGTTCATGGAGAGAAAGGGTGAGGGAGAGAGGAACTGAGAGAGAGAAAGAGAGAGATCAAGACAGAGGCAGAGGCAGAAACAGACACAGTCTCTGTTAAGTGAGGGGAAACCAGTGAGACTTGACAAGAATGTCCACCAGGCAGAGCTTAGTTGAAGTGTCCCTATCTGTTGAATCATTCTCAAGCATTAACAAACAAATAAACCATAATAATACACAAGTATATATTATGTGAAAAATATATATTATGCAATCATTTCTATCTTCCTAGAAAATAGCTAACATTTCTTGAAAGCTCTGTGGGCCAGGCACTGTACTGTGTGCTTTCTAGGCATTATTTCTTTTAATCCTAGCACAGTCCCATTTTACAGATGAGGAAGTGTAGTCCAGAGAGGTTGAGCGGCTGGTAGTTGGAGGAGCTGGTATTGCAGCCTGGGCTGTCAACAGCTGCACTGGACAAAGAGAGCCATGACTGGTGTTTCACAACTTGTGTAGCAACAACGTGTGTAGTAGTCCAGGGATACTTTTGACAGTTCTGTCATGTTTCTGATGGTGACAAGTTTGAAAGAACAGATGACTAACTTAGGTGGTTGATTGATCTCTGGTTCCTGCTGCAGCCCATGTCGTGGGTATTTGGGGTGGGGAAGATGAGGACTGTTGAGCAAGTGGTAAGAAGGCCGATAACGAGGTTACAAACATTTCCCCTCCAGTTTTATTGAGGTATAATGGACAAATGAAATTGTGTAAATTGAAGGTGTACAGTGTGATGTACATAGATACAGTTGACCCCTGAAGAACATGGGGGTGAGGGGCATTGACCCTCCATGCAGTCAAAAATCCATGTACAACTTTTGACTCCCCAAAAATGTAACTGCTAATAGCCTACTGTTGCCCAGAAGTCTTACCAATAACATAAACAGCTGATGAACACATATTTTGTGCATTATATGTATCATATCCTGTATTCTTACAATAAAGTAAGCTAGAGAAAAGAAAATGTTATTAAGAAAATCATAAGGAAGAGAATATATATTTACGTCACATTAAGTGGAAGTGGATCATCATAAAGGTCTTCATCCTCGTTGTCTTCATGTTGAAAAGGCTGAGGAGGAAGGGGAGGGGTTGGTCTTGCTGCCTCAGAGGTGGCAGAGGCAGAAGAAAATCTGCCTATAAGTGGATCCATGTAGTTCAAACCCGTGTTGTTCAAGTGTCCACTGTATTGTGAAATGATTACCACAGTCAAGTTAGTTAACACATCTATCACCTTACCTAGTTATCTTTTCTTTTGTGATGAGGACATCAAAGATCTACACTCTTAGCAAATTTTAAGTATACATTTTTATGAACTATAGTCGCCATGCTGCACAATAGATCTCCAGAATGTCTTCTTCTTATAACTGAAAGTTTGCACCCTTGACATGTCCCCATTTCCCCACTCCCAGCCCCTGGAAACCACCATTCTACTCCCTGTTTCTATGAATTTGACTTTTTTAGATTCCACATATAACTGAGATCGGACGGTATTTGTCTTTTCTGACAGACACTTTAAAATAAGGTGCTGAGTCTGGCGTGAGACATAACATCTCCGCCCACAGAGGAGCTTCTGATTAAAGCCACTTGCCGGCCTACCCAGGAATCAATTCTCGATAGGAAGCTGGTAGCCACACCTTTTCTCTCCAATAGGGTGCCCAATTTAAGAAATTGGACCTAAAACCACTAGAGAACTTTATAAGATTTTAATGTCTAATAATCCAAATTAGCATGTCTCTGTCCAAAGGGTATGAAAAACTAATCTGAGTATAATTATCATATAATGTGATACCAGGGGCAGGGACCTGGAACCGGCTGCCTGTGGAGGTAAGCTATTAATGACAGGGCTGGGGACCATTAACTGTCTCCATCAGTCAGAGCACAACTCCAAGCAGCTTATCAGAGTGCTCGGATGATGACCCCTTGAAGGTCCGAGCTGTCGCTTAAGGTTGACATCCTTACAGCAGGGCCAGGCAGCATGATTGTCTGCTTGCAGTGTTGAAGGAAAACCCACATTTAAATTTCAGATTTGAGAGGATCTTGGCTGGGGGCAGGGGGAATGCTTGTGCCCTGAGCGGTGTGACTAGGACAACAGGAAGGGTGGGGGCTGGGGAGCTGTGGATTGAAGGCTACGTGCATCAGACCTGCTTCTGGGTCCTTCCAGGGAGCCGACCTGTATCTCCATTTGATTCTTTGGGGGTGGGGACTTCTAATAGGGCATCAATAAAGCTTCAGGATAATTAAGTGCCTAATTGAGTGTCTAAATTCAGCTGAAGCAATTTATGTGGAATCTTGCCATGTCTGCAATGCCTCTTCCACTTATTTCTAAGTCTCATGTTTGAAAAATGTTTTGTTTCATAAATTCAAAATTTGACTTATGAGTATGGCTGCCTTTTGCACATTTATGACACTGGGTAGGTTGCTGTGGCCACACTATGCAAATCAACAAATAAACACAGTAGAAAACTAATATGAAAATCCAAAAAGGTAAACAATGGAGGGTTAGAAATGAGCTTAGACAAGAATCACAGAAACTCCTCAGGCTTTTTTGGCAAGAATGACCCTCAGAGGAGCACTGGAATATTTGGAATATTGGCACTTGTTCCTATTAGGAAATCCTCGGCTTTTTCTTGAAAATTGTCTTAGTCTATTCAGGCTGTTATAACAAAATACCATAAACCAGGTACAATAAACAACAGAAATTTCTCACAGTTTTGGAGGCTGGGAAGTCCAAGATCACTGTGCTGGCAGATTCAGTGTCTGGTGAGTGCCTGCTTCCTCACAGATGGTGCCATCTTGCTGTGCCCTCGCGTTGTGGAAGAGGCTAGCTGGACCTTGGTGGTCTCCCGTGTAAGGGCATGAACCCCAATCCTGACGGACTCACTGTTCAGAGCCCGGTTCCAAGCCGCCTCTGATCTAATCACTGTACAAAGCCCCTCCTTCTAACACCATCACTTTGGGGATTAGGATTTCAATACATGAATTTGGAGAGGGACACAAACATTCAGACCATAGCAAACATCATATAGATTTTTATAACATTATGGCCTTTATCAACAGACCTCTTCTCTCACCCCTGGGAAAAAGTTACTGCCTTTCTTCAGTGCTTGTGCTTTGGTTCCCATCTATCCAGGCAAACATTTATTAAGTGCCTACTGTATGCAGTGTTCCAGCGTAAACAGTCTGGTTTTCACTCCCAAACCTTGGCCCACACCTTCCCCTCCTACTTAATTGTCTTTCCTCTCCCCACCAAAGCGGAGTCTTGGCCTGGCATGGCAAGCCAGCCTGACTAGTGAATCGGGTGCTACACTGGACTGAGAGGGACTCAGGACTGTTTCAGGGGGTCCTCAGAGCTTTGGGGAGCATAATGAATGCCTCCCTTTCATGCATTGCCGGTTTCTCTCTGTTCCCCATCACTTGAGAGCCGGAGTGTCACCAGCAGCCCCCACACTCCAACCCTATGGTTCAGAAATTTATGTTCAAATCCCTTAGAAGGGGACAATCTGCCCAAATTAGGGCTTTATTTTAAAACTGAACAGCGTATATTTAATTTTTAAAAATAAGATGTCAAAATGTATGCTGTTGCCACTTAGTATACACATTCCTCTTCTATGTCTGTCTTTAATATAGGAAATTTCACACATATACACAAGTTGAGCAAATAGTACGATGAACCCCACGTTATCGACTTACAGCCAGTTTGGTTTCATCCATACCCTCCTCCCACTGGCTGATTTGGAAGAAATCCCAGACATCATACCATCTCATCTGTAAATATTTCAGTATGTATTTCTAAAAAATAAGAACTAGTAAAAAAAGAAAATCCACAGAATCCTTATCCCATCAACCCCCTTCTCCCTGCAATTCCTTAACATAAAATATCTAATCAGCAAGTGCTCAGACAATTCGCCTGCTTTTGTAGCTTGTCCGTTATAATCAGTTTCCAGATAAGGGCCATACACTATGACTGGCAGAGACGCAAGTCTCCCAATCTCTATGTCACCCTTTCCCGTGTGTTCATCAAGTCTTTTAAAAATGGTAAACCCACCTGTTGAATATTAGCAAAGATATGTTTAGATGTCATGAAGTCATCTTCAGTGAAAAATTAAAATTGTTTTATCAATCTGTGCACAGGGTTAAAAAATAATAGAAAGTTGCTTATAGTGGAAACAGTCCCCTGCCTCTTTATCTTCCCCTCTCAGCCACTTTATGCCATTTTCTAGTTTTTCTAGTGTTTATGTCTGCGACTGTAATTAATGTACTTGTATTTCTAGTCCATAGACGTTATGGACTGACTCCCTGTGACAGGAACACCATGGCGACAGTTGCTGCCCAGGCACGAGAACACCACATCCACGCCAGTGGCCAGAGACAAGAATTTAGAGGCATAGCTCCTGTCTAGCAGACTGGGCACCCCGCTTTCTTTCCTTGCTTCCTTTAAATGGACCATTCAGGCATTTGCCTGTGAAGTTAAAGGGATCCATCCCCTCTTCCCTTATATATACCGCTAGCCTCCATGCTCTTGCATGGCCTCAGCCCCCCACCCCCACCCCACTCTTCATTCCTGCCCTGTGTGACCTGGGGACTAAACGCATTTAATACACCTAAACTACTGAACATCATAGCTTAGCTAGCTTACCTTAAACATGCTCAGAACACTTACATTAGCCTACAGTTGGGCAAAAGCATCTAACACAAAGCCTATTTTATAATAAAGTGTTGACTATCTTATGTAATTTATTGAATACTGAAAGTGAAAAACAGAATGGTTGCATGGGTATTCCAGGTACGGTTTCTACTGAATGTGTACCTCTTTCATAATATCATAAAGTAAAAAATTGTAAGTCAAACCATTATAACTCAAGGACTATCTGTATATATTTTAATCCTTAGCACTATGACATTGGTAGTATTATTATCCAGTCTTTATAGATGAGGAAATCAAAGCAGGCAGGATTTAAACTCCAGAGCCTGCATTCTGCACCTGGCAGCCTCTTTCTACCTAAGGCCACAGCTCGCATTGAGGGGCCCCTCTCCCACAACCCTAATCCTCACAGGATTCCAGAAAGATTGCTCCCTACCCTGACCTCTTCAGCCCAGGGGTGATGACATCTTCCCAGTGTTGCTGGCCCTAAATATTTCACCACCCTCTGTTGGTTCCCATAACCTAGTCCACACCTGTGTGAATAGTCTTTTCTTAAAGCTGCTTTCCCTTACACCTTTTGCACACTCAGCAGGGACCATGCCTGATGTAGCCAAGCATCTGGGAGGTGCCGGGGCTCAGGTTCAGCCTGGCTCCGTCAGGCTGCAAGTGCTTGTTACCCTGAAACAAGTTTAAGACATCAGGCAATAGTTTAGAAGCTGCAGGTGATGAGAATGGAGAAAGTGTAGGTTCACGTATTTTAATTAATTAATTAATTATATTTTATTTTACTTTAATTTTTTTAGAGACAGGGTCTCACTCTGTCACCCAGGCTGGAGTGCAGTGGCACCATCACAGCTCATCATAACCTCCAAACTCTTGGGTTCAAATTATCCTCCCACCTCAGCCTTCTAAGTAGCTGACACTATAGGTGTGAGCCACCATGCCTGGCTAATTTTTTTCTTTCTTTCTTTCTTTTTTTTTTTTTTGTAGAGACAGTGTCTCGCTATCTTGCCCAGGCCAGTCTTGACCTCCTGGGCTAGAGCAATCCTCCTGCCTCCGCCTCCCAAAGTGCTGGGATTACAGGTGTGAGCCACCACTCTTGACTGTGTATTTTAATTTAGTATTAAATATACCCATATTTTAAAAAAGCAAATTCATTATAATATTGTTATAATTATCATACTATTCATTTTTATCTGTTAATAATTCTTATCAGTGTGGTAAAACAGTTGATCTAAGCAACAATTGATATTAGCTTTTAAAAAAGGTGTTCTATATCTTTAGTCCTTGTTTTACCATTTTGGAAATGTTTTGAAAACCAGTGAAGGTATCCCTGTGGTTCAGACTGGTGCTGCCAGGTTTGGCCTCCTTGTTGGGTTTTAATTGTCATCACAGAGGAAAAGGTTGCTCTCTAGAGTTTAAACAACTGGTATATAGTGAAGACACTGTCTCTGAAAGAGTTACCATGACAACCTCTCACTTCAAGGTAAGCATTTGAGATTTATCAAAACAAAGGACTTGACTTGGCTTTGTATCAAATTGGTCACTGTGGAAGTGTTCATCACAGCATGCATGCTGTATTAGCCGCCTTTGCTCCTGGGATATTTTTCTCCTGAGATTTGGGGGCTCTGCTCACGACCAGGTGGCTACCTCCTTGCTTCTTGGACTCAGACCAGAAGCCTGGTCTCCGTGAAACAAGATCTGTCTTCCCTAAATAAAACAAGCTCTCTGTGGGCTGGGAATGGCTCCTCACCACGTAGTTACTATTTCCTCTCAGAACATAGGCTCTAAGATTTGGAAAGAAAATTTTATGCACTGGAATAGACATTTGTTTTTTTCCCTCTGCCCAGCATCCCTCTTCTCTACCCCTTGCTATGGTAATAGTATTCCACTTTTGGTGGACTGGTTCGTTGACTAGTCAATAAATGTTGCCAGGACAACTGGCTATTCATTTGGGGAGAAATTACATCTCTGCTTTCATGTTATTCACAAAAGTCTGGATAGATTAAAAATCTAAAAGCAAAAAAAGAATTGCTAAAGTAGCAGAAGAAAATATAGGAGAGTGTTTTCATAATCTGAGAGATGGAAAGAAATCTAGGAGCTATAGAATAAAAAAGGGGACACCCTGAATTTTAAAACTTATATACACATCACACCATCAATAAAGTTAAACAACAAATAACAAAATTGAAAACATAGTTGTGATGTATGGTAAGGTGTTAATAGCCAGAATGAGTAAAAGGATTTCTAAAAATAGATAAGACAAATATACAGCAAAAGGTGCTCATGTTTATGAATCAAAGAAATATTAATATACTAGCAAAAATGGCACTGTCACCTATTGGACCAGATTAAATATAAAAGTCTAGAAAAAATTCTGTGTTTATAAGGGTGTGGGGGAGAAGCATTCCTGCTCTCTTGGTGGGAGTACTGTCTTTGGAGTGAGTAAATGTGATAGTTTTTGTCAATTTAAAATGCCCACAACTTCCAACCCCCAAATTCCCTTCCTAATAATCCATCCCGCAGGAATACTTTTACAGGTTAAGGAATGTATGTGCATGTATGAATGTGTGCATGTGTGAAAGTGTGTGTGTGTGAGAGTGAGTGGTAGTGCATCTGAGTATATGAGAGCATATAATGGCGTGTGCGTGTTTCAGAGTGTCAGTGTGTGTGTATGAGAACGTGTGAATATGAGAGTGTGTGCATGAGTGTGAGTCTAACATTGTTGCTAAATTTGATCACGTCTTTCTCCTCCACTAGGAGCTCTGTAAGGACAGGAACCTTGTTGGTTCCATTCACCACTCTGTCCCCTGCACCAGGCACAGTGCCTGACACATGGCAGACACTCAAATATTTGAGTGAATATCAGGCAGATGCAATAAAAACCTGGGGTTATGTTATTACTACGTGATATAGGTTTGGCTCAAAATATTACCGGTACAAAAGGTATGATTCACAACAAAGATGTTCATATCACTAACACGAACGTAGCAAATTACTGAAGTTGAAACGTATAAAGCAAAACTAGAAGAAATTCAAGAATAAATTGTCGTAAGGAAAAATCATAGTGAGACACTTTAACATTCTATTCTCAATCTTTGACAGGTCAAATAAGAAAAACAAAAGAGTTAGAAGCTTTGTAATAAGGTTGATTTATGGATCCATAGAACATTCTGGCCTGTGTATAATCATCTTGTCTTAGAACCTATGAAACAGTCACAAGAAGAAAATCTCCAGTTCCACACAGCAAGGTGTGCCACAGGGCACATTTTCTCACAACAATGTAATAAAACTAGAAATCATTACAAAAGTTTAATTTAGAAAATTCAAACTCTGGAAGTTAAACAAGCCTTTTAAGTACCCCTTCTGTCAAGGAGCAAATGAAAATAGCAATTACAGGCTCCGTAGAAGTTAGAAACGTGGAGAACATGAAGCACCAAAGGTTGCGAGAGATGTAACCAAATCTTTGCTCAGAATAGGAGGATGAAGTGTTTTCACTGTTAGGCAAGAGAGGATGAAAATAAGTGAACGTAGTATTCAATAAAAAGCTAGAAAACCAATAAAATAAAGCTAAGAAAAATAAAAATGGAACTAACGGAGACAAAATCAGAGAACAAATTAGAGGAAAGAACTAGAGTGGAATTTTTAATACAAAGAATGGTTCTCTTGAAAAAAAAATTAAAATGACTTAAATTTTGGCAATGCTAATCAAGAAAAAGAAAAACATTGGCGAATTTGAGAGGGGAGATTAACACCATCACAACACCCACACTCCCTTCTCTCCACGGGCTCTGCTCTCTTTGGGCGTCAGGAGGCAGTGGGAGCCTCAGGCCGGCCATTGCCAGGCCCTGGGAGGGGCTCCAGTGACCTTTTTGATCACACAAATGCCAAAACTTCTCAGTCTTGTCCTTATCTTCCTTTCAGTGCTCAAGGAGCAGATGCCAGAACCCAACTGCAGTGATCTCAGTCTCTTTCTTGGAAATAGATTTAAGGTTCAGCAACTGTGGTCAGTCTGGGCTGTTCCCCTAAATTGAGAATATACAAACTTGAGAGCTGTGGGGTGGCCACTTTCCCTAGAGGTGTGAAAAGAGAGGAGAGGAGAGTTCAGGGGAGAGAGATGGACCATGAGGTATTGGCTCCCTTGGGAGGGTGAATAGTTCTTCCAGTCCTTGAGTTCTCTGAAATCCTTTTCTGGGCCTTATTTTAAGGTATAATTTACAAAAGATTAAACAACATGACTCAGCAATCAAAAGAACAGGTGCCAAAGATTTTCCTTGACTCATTAATACGGAGACCAGGAAGATGTTAAAACTGGTTCTAAATGCATTTGAAGGACTGGGTGTTTTAGGCAATTTAATAAAGGAATGTTAGGATTGCTGGTTTACATGGGAAATTGGTTAATTTCCAACAGGGTCAGAAACCCTGTATCCTGGGTTATCTTTTCTACTTGGTCAGAGATTATTTGCTTATCTACCCCAAAAATCTCTCAATTTACCTCTGCTCCTACAGAGATGTAAAATAGCACAGTCAATAGAAAGTCAATCAAGGATGCAAAAGCAGGACTGCCCCAAAGAACACCCAGTAAATCTATTTTGTCTATTTTCAAGTTATGGATAACTTTTCTGATGCAAATAAATTTTCCCTTTAACCCGATCTGAGAGGGGTTTTGATACTCAGAGCCTAGAGAGACTTAACCAAGTCTGGTGGGAAGGAAGGGCAGGAGGCAGTCAGGAGTAGTAAGATGAGGAAGGCTTGGGAAGGGAGGCAGTCCTCATGGGACTGGGGCCAGCCCCAGAGCACGCGCACAGGAGCTTCCCTCACCGCACTTCTAAACCGAGCTCTGGAAAAGAACAACCTTCAGAAAAATATTAATGGATTTTACTTTAGCATAAATTCACCAATCAAACTATCAATCAGCTTGTGTATTTGAGAGTCTGCTATACGATTACAACCAAGTTGGAAGTACTCAGATGTGGAAGCACTTCAAGACCACTCTGCAAGACTTCACTGGAGCAATGGACACACTGAAATTTGTTCTGCATGTATCACCACACATATGTTATTTTTTCCTAGAAATCTCTTATAATCCTAGATGTTATTGAGGTTGATGGAGAGAATAGGAATAGTACATTTGAACTAGTTGCAATAACTACTAGTGAAAAAAAAGAAAAGAAAAAAAGACATTTGGGTTTTCAGGGATTGTTCTTGTCACACCCACTAGCGTGGTTTCTAGTACCACAGAGACTCTCTCCTGGGCAACTGGGCATTTGGAGATGGTATCAGTTACCCAGGGCTGCTTAACAAACCATGCCCAAACTTAGAAACAATAATGATTAAACATTAATCATCAATTAAAACAATAATGATTGATTGTTTCTCCTAATTCCATGGGTTGGCTGGGTTCAGCTGGGGGAGGCTTGTCTGGGGTTACTCACGTGACTGGAGCCTCCTGGAGGCTCAAGGGTCCCAGCTGGGCTCCTCATGTGTCTGGGGTCTTGGTGCTGGCTGTCTGCCAGACCTCTCCCGCTACTCAGTCTGCCATCATCCTTGCTCCCATGGCAGCAGGAACGATGCAAGAGGCAGAAGATGAAGGGGTAAGGCTTCTTACGGCCTAGCCTCACATCTGCTGCATCCTATTGGCCAAAGCAAGTAACAGAGCCAGCCTAGATTCAGGTGGAGATAGACCTTACGACTTGATGGGAGGGACCACAAAGTCACATTGAAAAGGAACATGAACCCAGGGAGGCATGATTCCCTGGGGGCCTTACTTGTCTCAGTGTGCCACAACACCATAACGCAGTTGCTACTTACAAGGTTCAGCATGAAACAGACATTTGCAGACAGGACCACACATGTGGGAAGATTTTAATAAACATTTACTATTTACTGTATTGAACTAGACTGAATGAATATAGACCCAAAGTGAGTGTTTCCTCTCCCTGTTTTGTAACCTTCATAACTGTAGCTTGCACAGGGTCAATGAACCAAAAGACCTGAAAAGGTAGTTAAAGAATTGAGTAAAACCTTCTTCAGAATTTTTCATTCTACTTAATTTTAACAAATAATATATATATCAGCTAATGAATATTTCAGTCTTTCACATATGAACCAAAAATGTAATTATGGATTTGATTTTACCAACATTTGCTGCCTGCAGTAGTCAGTGATCACAAATTGCATTAAATGAAAGGTGAACCCCATTATAGTATCTGGAAAATGGAGCTTAATAAGTTTTGTAATTATGGGGCAAATCTATGCAAATTGCAATTTTTACTAGGTAATTTTCCATCTTCATCTAGGCCCTAATAGTCTATTAGACTTGTGGCAGTTCAGTGCTTTTATTAAGGAAGTTCTTTAACTTCTTTTCTGTTTTGTTCCTCATAATGAAGAAATTATGTTTTGGGGTAAAATGGTCAAAGGCTTAATTTATTTATCTTTTTCAATCTTATTACAAGAAAGAAGCTGAATCCTAAATTAATTATTCAGCCAAAATTCTATACAGCCAACTTATGTCCATCTTATTTAAAGACTGAGAACTTAGAATTTTATGCAAAAAAAAAATCTTACAGACACAGTCCTTTTTTTCATTTAATGTACCATGTTAGAATGTTGACTAAAGGAATGGGCTTTTTAATTTTAAGAAGCCTTACCAGGTGACTTTGTCATATTAAAAGTGTTGTTTCACCTGTTTGGTGATTATGAAGCTATAAATCATTTTATAACCTGGGAATTCAAAGTTGACACATAAAATTAACCATCCAGTACCTTTTTCTGTATTATTTTACTGTTGTGGTAAGGTTTTGTGATATATCAGATCCAATAATTCTGTGTTTAGCAAATTATCAGGTTTTATTGTCTTTTGTTTTGTTTTTAAATTTTGTCATATGTTTTTAATCATGATTTGGTAAGGAGAAAATGGCCCTGGGTCACTGACTATCAGGAAAGAGATGCGTGGAAGGCCTTTTCAAGGTGCATGGGTATTCTACATGCAATAGTGGAGGTGGCTGAGACAGGGCAGTGCTGGGCCTGGCTCCATGCTCAGTAAGAGATTTATAGCATGGACCTGGCCCAGAAAAGACAGAGAACATGACAAATAATGCTCAACATAAATAACTTTCAGTGCAACAGAACTTACCTCACTAGGCACAGGGACATGTACACCTTTGGTTTAATTTTCAAAAGATGATTTTGTGCCAGGTATAGTAGTCTCCTCTTATCTGCAGGGGATACATTCCAAGACCCCCAATGCATGCCTGAAACCTCAGATAGTACTGAACCCTATATATACTATGTTTTTTCCTACACATACATATCTATGATAAAATTTAATTTATAAATTAGGCATAGTAAGAGATTAACAACTGATAATAAAACAGAACAATTATTACAATATGCCAACATCACCACTCTTGAAGTTTGGGGCCATTATTAAGTAAAAGAAGAGTTCCTTGAACACAAGCTCTGCCATACTGGGATGGTTGATCTGATAACCCAGACAGCTACTGAGTGACCCACAAGTGGGTAGTGCATAGACAGCATGGAAATGCTGCACTGAGGGAGGATTCATGTCCTGCGAGGGACAGAGTGGGATGTTGTGAGATTTCATCACACCACTCAAAACAGCACACAATTTAAGACGTGATATGTTTATTTCTGTAATTTTCCATTTAATATTTTCAGATGGTGGTTGACTGTGAGTAACTGAAACCGCAGAAGGTGAAACTGCAGACAAGGGAGGACTACTGTACTGGTGTATCCATAACACTCTGGGTTTTCAGTGGTGTGGAAGGACATCTGTCTCTTCAACAGACTATATCTTCTACATCTTACCTTTGCAGACCATGCGAATGGCCTCTCGCTGGGAGGAGGAGAACCTCCTGAGTAAATGACAATCCGACTTTCCTTGGGATCAATGATTCCATTGAATTGGATCAATGATCCAACAGAATGATTAAATTCTCCTAAGATTTAGAATTCACCAGTATCCATGCTGCTCCCTCCCGCAAGGTAAGGCCCTTAGCAGCTTTTACTTCTTCCCATCTCCCTGCTAAGGTCACCAGGAACATAATCTGTTTATTGAGACTTCCCTATATATATATTGGTATCTCTCATCACTAACGTGGTGTATTTGCTGACTCCTTGAAGGCTGTGTTTGTCTTTGGGCCCTTAATTTTGAAAGAGAGTCAGGCTGGGAATAGTATTCTAGATGCAGGATAATTTTCCATCAAAATCTTGAAGAAGTTGCTCTGTTGTCTTTTATTCAGGGTTGTTAATGAGAAGTCTACTGATTCTTGTTCCTCGTAGGAAATATTTCTTTGGAAGCTTCTAAGAGTTCTCGCTTTCCTCTCTCTCTCTCTGTCTCTCTCTCTTTCTCTGGCGTTCCAAACTTCACACGCTGGGTCTTGGGCAGGTCTCCTTTTCATTCTTCCTATGTGATGCTCTGTGGATTCTTTGACTGGTGGACTCATGTCTCTCTTGAGCTCTGATTACTCTTGATTCTTTTTTTTTCTCTCCTCCCTTCTTCTCCTCCTCCTTCTGGATCTTCAGCTGTTGAGAACTCCTGGTGCCTCAGGCCTCCCAGCCTTTAGGCCTCCTGGCCTGCAGGCATCCAGATCTACCACGCTGCTCCTCATTTGCTCTCTTGCTCCTGCCCATCCTGTTCCTCGGCCCATCCTCTCATTTCCAAGACTTTTACATGTTCGTTTTCCTACATCCCATTCTTGCTTCATGGATTCCCGGGAATGCATCCTCTTTGCTCCTGCTCCCTGCTTGGCATGGCCTGTGGAGCAGAGTGGGTGGACCTGCCTGTGGGTGGACACCCCAGGGCCACCCCTCCTGCCTCAGCACCTAAGCTGCTCCCATGTTCCACAAAAGTCCACTCCTGGGCATGTTTTAGGCTGGCAAGTCCTCCAAATCAGGCCCACCTGCCTTCTGAATTTCAGGGATTCCTCATAATCACTGGTTCATTGAAGGCACCCCTTCCTTTTTCAGCACTGTTCCTAGATGTAAAAATACAGACATGTATATGTGTGAGTATGTACACCTGCCATTTTTAGGCATTTATAGTTAGAGGAGGCTGGGTACACCATCTTAATCTAGTCCCTCTGTGCAGTCCTGAAACTTCTTCCATTAAATGATATATTTTTCAAGATCCTAAGGCAGTCTTTGAGAACAAGATTTTTTTTTCCCTTTTTTTAGAGACAGTGTCTTGCTCTGTCACCCAGGCTGGAGTGCAGTAGCATCATCATAGCTCACTGCAACCTCAAACTCCCACCTCAGCCTCCCGAGTGGTTGGAAATATAGGCGCACCATTGCGGTTGGCTAATTTTTAAATTTTTTTTAGACAGGGTCTTATTATGTTGCCCAGGCTGGTCTTGAACTCCTGGCCTCAAGTGATCTTCCTACCTCAGCCTTCCAAAGTGCTGGGATTACAGGCATGAACCACCGTGCCTGGTGAGAACAAGATTCTTAATGATTGCATGACATCTGTCACATACATGTACCATTGCTTATATAGCTAATTTCTTATTATTAGAATATAATTTTTTGCTATCATATACATATACATAATATACATAATTACTATCATATACACAATGACTGGGAATTTCTCTTTAGCAACTACTTCTTCAGTTGCCTGTCTTTGGGGTGTTATTCACATATCCTATCTCCTCTCTTCCTTCCAGAGGTAACCACTATCCTGAAGTTTTCTTTCCCTTGTTTAAAAATAAAAGTTTATTACATGTATATGTATCCCTAAACAATTATATTGTTTAGTCTCCCTTACTGAATTTTATAGCAATTATATCATCCTGTATGTGGCTTTCTGTGACTTGCTTTTATCACTCAATACTGTATTTCTAAGATTCTTCTGTACTATTGCATGTAGCTGTAGTTCATTCATTTTCATTACTGTAGTGAGAAGTTCATTCTGTGACTATAGCTCTATCTAGCTGTTCTCCTCTTGATGGACATTTGGATTACTGCCTTTAAAATTTTTTGTCCATTATAAATCATGTTCCTTATGAATAATCTTCCGTATGTCTCTTGGGGCACATGTGCAATATTTCCTCTAGGTGCATAATAGTGCAGAATTGCTGGGTCATAGAATATGCATGTGCTCAACTTTGCAAAATTGCCACTCTTTTCTAGAGTGATTTTGGCAGTTCACGCTCTGACCAGCAGGGGGTAGTTTCCACTGGTCCACATGCTTATCAAAACATGTCAGGCTTCTTAATTTTGGGCAATCAATTGAGTGGAAAGCAGTATCTCACTGTAGGGTTTTAAGAAACATCCTTATTATGAACCTTCTGAAATGTATCCAAGTAGAGAGAATACTATAACTGGCCCCATCTCCTCATCACCCCACTGAGTATATTTACTGAGGTATTTTAAGGTAGATCACCTATGCATGGTGGTCTTCAGTTGTATTTCCCTGATGTCTAATGAGGTTGAGGATCAATTTCACATTTATGGGCCATTCTTCTGTGAAATGAGTGTCCATGCTTTTGTTTTATTTTTGTTTTTAGTATTTTGGGTAAGTATGTATTTTTTCTGTTGAGTTATTTACATGTTTTTTCTTACTGACTTGTAGCAGTTCTTCACATATTCTGGACATTAATCCTTTGGCTGGTTGTATGTGTTGCAAGTACTTTCTCCTATGTTTGTGGCTTGTCTTTTCATTTTAATCTATACAGTAGTGCCCCCTTATCTGCAGTTTTGCTTTCTAGTTTCAGCTACCTGAGGTCAACAGCAGTCCAAAAATATTAAATAGAAAATTCCAGAAATAAACAATTCATAAGTTTTAAATTGTGCGCTGTTCTGAGTAGCATGATCTTGCACCGTCCTGCTCCATTCCACCCAGATGTGAGTCATCCCTTTGCTGTATATGCACCTGCCTGTTACTGTATAGGGAAAAGCATAGTGTATATAGGGTCTGGTACTATCCATGGTTTCAGGTATCCACTGAGGGTCTTGGAACATATCCCTTAAGGATAAGGGGGCACTACTCTGGTTTGTTTTAAACTTTTTATTTTGCGGTAATTTGAGACTTGTGGAAGAGTTGCAACATAGTACAGAAAATTCCTATATTCTCTCTACTCACCTTCCCCTATGTTAACATCTTGTAAACTTGCCTGGTATTTTTCAGTGAATAAAAGTTTTTAATTTTTTTTTTTTTTTTTTTTTTTTTTTAGGCACAGAGTCTGACTATGTTGCCCAGGCTGGAGTGCAGTGGCTATGCACAGACATGATCATAGCGCCTACAGCCTGGAACTCTTGGGCTCAAATGACCCTCCTGCCTCAGCCTCCCAAGTAGCTGAGACTATAGCCACATACCAAATGTAAAATTTATCAATATTTTCTTTTATAGTTAGTGCTTTCTGTATCTTGTTTAAGAAATCCTTCTATACTCATGATCATATATTATCCTATATTTTCTTCTAGGCAATTTTTTCTTTCCAATTTAAACCTTTATAATCCATGAGGAATTGTACCCATCAGGTAAAATGTAGGGCTCCAATTTCATCTTTTTCTGTCCAGATTGTCCCAACAGTATTATGGAATGTTCTATCTTGTAATGCCACCTCTGTCACATAGGGATTCCATATTTGCTAACGTGATAAGTGAGAGGTGTATCTTGGTGGAGGTTTAATGTACATTTTTCTCTTATGCATTTGGGAATATCTCTTAATAATTTCCAAAGGTGGAATGCGAAGTGGTGGGCAGGGGATGGCTGAGAACCTGTGATGTGCTGGCCCTTTGTAAGGTCCAGGTATGTTGCTTCATTTCATTCTCATGATGTCCTTGTGAGAATCGGTATCATTACTTTCTCCATTCATGGGTGAGAACACTGTGCTTACAGAGCAAGGAAGCTGCTGAGCATTGGCTCTGACCAAGCCTGGTGGCCCCACAGTTCCATCCCTGCAGTACCTTTAGGGATGGTGCAAATACACAGGGATTGTGATCCAGCATCAGAGGTGGGGATGGTGTCCTTTGTGTCTCCTTTCCTGCTGCTGAGATGACATCGGGAGAGGGCTTGTTAGCCATGTCAGACATCGGTGTCTGTTGAATGTCTGTTTCCTCCTTGGCTGACTCCTTTTCTAACTGCTCCCCATCAGAACATTCAGCTTTATTAACAGAAATAATGTTGCTTTAAACACGCAAACTTTTATGATCTTTCTAAAGATTTAACCTATCAATAACTGACTATGGGAAGAAATTGAACAGACTTTCTGAGTTAGGCCAAAGACTTTTTTTTTCTCCAATTGATAGTTTCATTTGTCTAGAGTTAAACGTGAGCTTTTGTGACTTAGGATTAAAAAAAGTTATGGACTCTAAACTGTCCAATAACATATTTGGCTACAATTATTTACATGTTATGTCCATTTAAACAAATTGGATGTGACACCCATTTGATAACTTAGTGCTTTTGAGTAATGTGCTTTTGGCATGTAAATGGTCTAGAGCCCTAAGGGTCTATTTCTGTATAGCCTTCAGATTTGTCTTCATTTAATGTGCAGCGGGACAGGATAAGGAATTACAGCTGACAGAAAGGGCACAGAAGCGTGCTTTAATCTCTTGTTTCTTGCCTCTCTAGACAACACCCATATGCACATCTTTATCAATGACATGAATTTGGTGTTATAACAAAAAACTCATCACCAAATTCTAGGTCAAGGATATCTTCTTCTGTGTCTTCTTCTAGAAGTTTTATAGTTTTATATTTTACATTTAGGCCTATGATCATTTGAGTTAAATTTTGTGAAAGGTGTAAGATCTATACCTAGGTACATTTTTGTGCACGTGGATGTCCCTGAAAGACATAACCTACCAAAACTCACACAAAGAGAAATAGATAATTTGAGTAGCCCTATATCTACTAGTGAAATTGAATCAACAATTAATAACCTTCCAAAAAAGAAAAAAAAAAAAGCATTATGCCTAGATGGTCTAAAATCTCACTGGTGAATTCTACCAAACATTTAAGGAAGAAATAACACTAATTCTCCACAATCTGTTCCAGAAAATAGAATCAGAGGAAACATTTCATGATTCATTCTTTGAGGCCAGCATTAATCTAATATCAACACCAAAGGAACAATTCATGAATAAAAAAATTGGTAAGTTGGACTTTATTAAAATTAATAACTTCTTCTCTGTACAAGACGCTGTTAAGAAAATGAAAAGGCAAGCCATAGTATGGGAGAAAATGTTATTAAAACACATATCTTATAATGGACTTGAATCCAAAATATAAAAGTAAATCTTAAAACTCAACAAAAAGAAAATATCCCAATTAAAAAATAGGCAAAAGATCTAAACAGACATTTCACCAAAGAAGATGTAGAGATGTAAATAAGCATATGAAAAGATACTCAACATCATTTGTTATCAGGGAAATGGAAATTAAAACTACAATTAAATACCATTACACACCTATTGGAATGGTTGAAATAGAAAAAACCGATAATACTGATTGTTGGTTCTGGAAAGGGCAAAGTTATAGAAATGGCAAATAGATCAGTGATTGCCAGGGGCTTGAGTGGGGATTTGAATGGGTGAAGCACAGGGGATTTTTTAGGGCAGTGTATGACACTGTATGACACTGTATGACACTGTAAGAGTAGTGTTGGATATACAATACTATGCATTTATCAAAAACCACCAGATGGTTTTTGTGTACTTTAAAGTTCAGGAAGCACAGGTTTACCATGACCCACACCTCAGAATGCCCCTTCTTTTGCAGCATAAGACAGAGGGAGAGTGGCTCTGTTCCAGCAGTCAGCTGCTGCATCCCTCCAAGTTCTGCCACTCCAATTCGGGTCACAGCCATACCAAGGACAGGAGTTCTCGGACACTCTGTCTAAAGGCTGACCAGGACTTTTTAGTATTCTTGCACAGGGGGTTACCATGCAAGAAGCCCATTACACTGAGACCACCATACTGTGAGAAAGCCCAATCTAGTCATGTAGAGAGGCCACTGGAGAGAGAGATGCCCTATCAGCCCCGAGCTGTTTTACCCATCCAGGCCCAGGTGCCAGACCTGTGAGTGAAGAAGCCTTCAGCTGACTCCAGCCCAGAAGCCATCTGAACACAACAGCATGAAACTGAGTGAGAACCACCCAGCTGAGCCCAGTCAAACTACACAGCTGTAAGAGATAATAAATTGTCGTTGTAAGCCACTAAGAATTGGATGGTCAATAAGAGCACAATAGATCCAGAGCTGTAAGGCTTTATCTTAATCTGTGGACCCCTGCCATATTGCCTTGCTCACCGTAAAGAGGGAAATACCTGAAATATCACAGGGGAACAGCAGAAAAGATCTGCAGGCAACATTCCCAAGTCAAGGCAGCCAATTACTCCAGCTCATTCCTCCTCCCTCTCCCCCATTCCCCAGCAGCTGAAGGAGTGAGCAGATATTACATTATAAGTAGTTAATAACTAGTTCTTCTTCTCACTAAGGGAAGAACTAAAACAGTGCTCAGGTTATCATGGCATCATGCAGTCCTCAGACAGGCTTAGATAGAGCCACCCCTGCTCAGTGAGGGCCAGAAAGGAACCAACACAGGACTTAGGCATAGACATTACCAAAAAAGTGGAGGTGGGGAGTGCATATTAAGAACACACACTTGAACAAGAATTGAATCACACAATTGAAGAAACCTTTAGATATAACTTCCACAAACCCTCAAAGATATGCCTATGAAGCAAGAGTTTAAACAAGAGACACAAGAGGTCAAGGACAAGAGCATTAAACAACAGAAAGGGGGAAAAGTAGATCTTGGAGAATGAGTTGAGGCGGAAATCTTTATAAAATGAAAACCACCTTTGTTAAACCACTCATGAATTGATGGACAAAAACCTACCTAACGGGTACGATGAACACTATCTGGGTGATGGGCACACTTATAACCCTGACTGAAGCATAACAAAATTGATACATGTAACCAAAAACATTTGTACCCCCATAATATTTTGAAATAGAAAAATATTTAAGTAAAAAAAAAAAAAAGAAAACCACCTTAGAAGCACCTCAGAATCAAATCTGTACTGCTGCCATGGAGATGAGGTCTAGGGGAAAATACAAGTGCAAGGGGCAAAGGTGGGAGGCAAACGTGATTAGATGATGGATATGGAAACTGACAGTAAAGACACAACACGTGCTGGGTTTTCCTGAAGGAGGACAGAACAAACATAACAAAACCAAATTCATAGATAAAATAGAAAGATGCCGGGAAATTGTACACTAAAAGGATTCTCTCACTATAACAAGACAAATCTGTATAAAGCAACCAGGACCAATATAAATTCTATATGCATCGGGGCAGGATAAGGTCAGCTTTTCATGGTAATTGTCTGACTTTGCTTCAAAACTCAAGATGCCAAAAGATAATGAAACAATTATTTGCAGATTATGGTGGGGGAAAATCTTTGAGCTAGAAACTCTCGAATGCTGCTTTTTTTTTTTTTTTTTTTAATTTATTTCAATAGATTTAGGGTGTTTTTTGTTACACGGATGAATTGTTTAGTGGTGAAGTCAGGGCTTTTAGTGTACTCATAACGCATGAATATTTCTTTAAATGTATGCTTTAGTTGATGGGAATACATATCAAAAGAAGAATCAAAACAAAGAACTTACGAATGTGAAGAATGAAGTTTGTGGTGAGCCTTGAATCTAAATAAACAAAATGATTAGGTCTAAATGGCTGGAAATTATGGCCATAAAACCAGAATTTACTTATTACAATGTTATTATTTTTACATTATGCAGCTTATTCAAGAAATGTAATAGGTCACGGTAATATGGAGATACCAGCATATTGGAGATGCCAGCAGTAGTATGGAGATACCTCAAAGAACTAAAAATAGAACTACCATTTGATCCAGCAATCCCACTACTGGGTATTTATCTAAAGGAAAAAAAAGACATTCTATAATAAAGACATTTGTACTTGAATGTTTATAGCAACACAATTCACAATTGCAAAGATGTGGAAACAACCCAAGTGCCCATCAATACATGTGGTATATGTATACTATGGAGTACTACTCAGCCATAAAAAACAATGGTGAACTAATTCCTCTTGTATTCCATTCTTTGAAGTGAAGTATCACAAGAATGGAAAGACAGGCACCACATGTACTCACCATTAAATTGGTACTAATTGATCAACACTTATGTGCACATATGGAAGTAACATCCATTGGGTGTTGGGCAGGTGGGAGGGGGAGGAGGGGGAACAGGTAAATTCATACCTGACGGATGTGGTGCATGCTACCTGGGGGATGGGCATGCTTGTAGTTCTGACTCGGGTGGTGCAAAAGCAATATATGTAACCAAAGTGTTTGTACCCCCATAATATTCTGAAAAAAAAACTATTGGGGTAGGAAGAAGGATGGGAAAATAGGTTGCCTTCCTCATTTTTTAAAATAAGGGGAATCAAGAGATAATATTTTATTTTTAAAGTTAATAAATATATTTTGACCTTTTCATGCTAACCCCACTTAAGATAATCACAAACTTTAAGAAATTCCTTCTATATATGCATAGGTAATACGACTAAATCACTTCTCTATCTTCATACTCATTTGTGTACTTGGTCTGACTGGTTTTGAGAGAAGCATGTTGTCTCCCTCTACTGCTGTGCTCATGCCTGTCTCCCGATGTAGTCCCTATAGTTTTCCTTCATGCATTTTGAAGCTATGTTATTTGCTGCATAAAAGTATATGATGGTTATTTCCATTGTGGACTGTAAGCTTAATCATATAAAATGATTCTCTGACTCATGTAATGCTTTTTGTCCAGGATTTATATATATGTTGATAGCATTGCTGCTCATGTTTTCTTTTGCTTGCATCTCCCTTTTATATTTTGATGTATCCTTTTATTTTCAACCTTGTGGTGTTCTTTTGTTTCAGGTATGTCTCACATATACAGCATAGAGTTGGACTTACTTTTTAGACCCAATTTTAGAATCTGTTTCATTTTATAGGTTATTTTATTCCATTTTCATCTGTCATAAGAATCAGTAAGACCAGAGGGACACGTTAATGGTACAGACTAGAATGCCCATAATTAGGCCAAAGTATATAAGGGGAAATAATTTTATGATAAAAGGAGCTTTCAGAGCAGTGTGGTGTTGAAAGATCACTATGCATTTGAAAAAATAAGTTGGATCTTCCCCTTTTTCCTTATATTAAAATAAATCCCAGATAGATTAAAAAAACTAAATGTAAAAAGGGGCAACAAATGGTCAATAAATATAAAAGTATATTTAATCATAAAAATAAAAACATTTTGAATTAAAGCAATAAAGATCAACTTATTTGATCTTATTTGCACCACCCAGAGGTCCTGGACTTTATTTGTATCCAATATCAAAAAAAAAAAGACTGATTCCACAGCAAGTGCTGATGAGGGTATGAGGAATCGAGCTCCTCACATACTACTGGAGGGTCTGTGCGTTGGCACAGCACTTTGGGATATGCAATGTTAATACCTTTTTAAAAACACTGATAAATTTTAAAAGAAATTTTAAAAACACCAATAGTTTTTGAAAATTAGAAAGCAATTCTACTTTCTAAAAGTAGAAAGTAACAATTTCTGCTTTTAGGATCATCCTCTATTGACTGACATAATCAGACTCAAAGACAAGAAAGTTTTTCAAGCATTATTTACAGTAGCCAAAATTAGAAAAAAAAAAAAAATCAAAGGCATCAATAGGAGATTGGTTACAAAAAAATTATGGTATATATACTATTTTGATTGCAAGGGACAGAATTCCAACTTGAGCAAGCTTGAGATGGAAAATATCTGCCACTGTGCGGGGATTGGAAGTGGGACTTACGCACTGCTAGGATTTTCACTCCACCTCTGCCTCCCCCTGCATGCTGGCTCAGTCTCCCGGGCAACAGGTCTGCCTTCCCCTGGAGGGGAACCTGGGCCCAGGCAGCCCTGGGCTTGCACCTTCACAGCCAGCACTCAGGGGCTACCCATGAGGCAGGCTTCAAAATACTGCCTGCTTTGGATTCAGAAGCTCCGTTTCCATGTCCACTCACCCCAACGCCTAAGTGTTCACAGGCGTCTTCCTTTGACAGCAGTAGAACAATACAGCAGTGCTTTCTAGGTGGAGCCTTTCTGACCACAAAAAGCAGGTTTTGTTCCATGTTCTAGTAGGGTCCCCACTATGAGAGATGCGAATGTCCGACAGACTCATCGTGGGTGAAAAGACAGCAATGCCAGGGAGTCTGAGCGTACACGCTGAGACAACCCCAGTCACCAATCTGTTCCTTTCAAGACTAAAATGTACTTTACATAAGAAACATTTTCCCACTTTTAAGTTGCAACTTTAATTTAGAATTTTACTGGTAAATGAATCTCTCAAGACGAAGACGTTGTGCAGAGGCATGTAGTACGATGGTTAGGCTCAGACTCCCGAGCTCTGCTACTTGAGGCAGAAGCCCGGCTCCAGCACATACTAGCTGGGGCCCTTGCACAGTGAATATATATTTTAGGTATATATAGCGCCTAGGGGCATTCTTGGCAGATGACTGACACCATGTAAATTTTAAATGCAATAAATACAATGGAGAAGAGAAAATAGAGTTAGTGTCTCCGAGTGCTTTCCATCCTTCCCCTTTCTGAAGGGTGTGTCAATGGCAGTTAGCCTATAACTTTTCCCTCTTTGCACTGGGAGTGGGGCAATAACTTGGGAGGTGGGGCAAACACTTGGCTTTGAATTCCTAGGTCTCTGGATGGAGAATGTGCTTCCTTTGACCTGGGAGAGAGATTCCTCTGCACCATCTAGAGGTCCTGGACTTTAAGCCTGATGTCCTAATGCGGTTGGAACTTTTGATTATTTCCCTTGGGAGGGAGGGAGTGTATTTTGGTCACTGGGAAGAAGGGTGGTCTCAATGCTTAGTGACCAGAGGGCAGACTGTGGTAATATTTAGCTCTGTTTGCCAATATTTCCACTGCTTCCCCTGTCCAGGCACACTGTATGGTGCACTTTCTGGGCCCTTTGTGGTTAAGTGGGGCCATATGACTATTCTGTCCAATGAGTTGTGAGCAGAAGACACACATCACTTCCAGGCCAGAGAAAATATTTAATTACTAGTGTGAGACCCTCAAAAGCTGTCTCTCTCTCTGCCATAGTGACCAGGCACATCCCTGCTCCATCAACCGGTCTAGGATGGAGGACAGCACGATGGAAAGTCCTGGCCAACCTGCTGGATATGCAGCAAGAGTGGGAAATAACCCTTCATTGTTTTAAGCCACCAAGGTTTAGGACAGTTTGTTATGGCAACAGAAGAACAGAGATTGCGTAAGGAACATTTAACTGGTATAAAATCAGCATGTGCTTTGTCTCTGTGTTTTGGGGCCAATACCCTTGCTAAAGGCCAGAGTGTAATTATCACAGTTCTGACTACATCCTGAGTACCAAGAAGTGGTTTATGATTTATTGGTGAATATCATCTTTTTTATGCTAGGGATTTGCTTCCATTGGACCTACAAAGTCTCCATGTAGCTATTATTACAACATAAATTGGAGTGGACTGCTTTGTAGTGACAGTAATATAAAGTAGATAACTTGGGGGCACTTCATTTTGAAACCATTTGGACAGCTCACATTCAGATCTCAAAGCAGAAGAGTTTCAAGAAAAGATGAGAATGGGGAAAGTGGGCATGACCAGTTTAAAATGCTGCTGGCAGAAATAATCAGAGGGGTCCCATCTCGGTATGCACCACGTGATGAGTTTTGAAGGTAGGCAGATGCTTTTTAACATCAGTTCCCAGTGGCTTTGTTTTCTTATAGACTAGAGAAGGGGCCTAGGAAGGTCACTATATTAAATTGTGGGGTGTAAAGCAGGCCAAGTTCAAAGTCATCAATTTTGTAGTGACTCTTCTTAGTTATTTTACCAAATGTTTCTTTGCTTGCTATGAAACACCATCTTAAAAGAGTCACAGTTTCAGGTTTATCCTCTTATTTCATTCTGATTTTTAATATTGATTATGTTATAGTTATCAGTCTCTTTCCTAAGAGCAGTGAACCGGTAGGGGTAAGGTGGGTGGGGCAGCATGAGAAGATTTGCATTTTGAAGTGAGTCCACCAGGTGGGGAATGGACGGAAGGACGCAGGGGTTTCTGTGGATAGACAGAAGTCTGCTACGGGACTGCAGGTGAGAGGTGAGGATGGCCTGGATTAGGTTGTGGTAAAGAGGGAGAAGTGGACAGATACCCGAGATGCTGAGGAAGTAAAACAACCATGGAAGCTTTAGATACTGGAGACAGGAGAAGAGATAGCACAAAGTTATCAGGTTTCTGACTTGAACAACAGGATGAAGGTGCCATTCACACAGCTAGACATAGAGGGTTGAGTGGTGGCTTTACAAAAGATGTGTCCTCTCAGAACCTGTGGACGTGACCTTATTTGGAGAAAGGGTCTTTATGGATGTAATCACATTAAGGATTTTGAGATGAGATGACCCTGGATTATTCTAGGCCCTTGTAAGAGAAAGGCGGAGGGAGATTTGAGACACATAGGAGAAGAGAAGTCCACATGAAGATGGAGAAAGAGATTGAAGTTATGCAGCCACAGGACAATAACCGCTGGAGCCACCAGAAGCTGGAAGAGCCAAGGAGGGATTCCCCCTTAGATCTAGCCTTCGAAGGGAGACTTGATTTCAGACTTCTAGTCTCTAGAACTGTGAGAGAATAACTTTATGTTGTTTTAAGCCACCACATCTGTGGCAGTTTGTTACAGCAGCCCCAAGAAATTAATACACCAGAGAACTCAAAAAAAGAACAGGTTTGGGGGTGGAAATAATGAGGTCAGTTTTGGACATGTCAGGTTTAAAGTGCCTTTGAGACATCAAGAAGAGACATCAAATGGGTCAATACGCAACACAAATTTTGGCTGGAGAAGTCAGTTTGTGGATCATAGGCATTTAGATGGTACCTGAAGCAAGGGCATGGGTAAGATCACCCAAGGAGAGAATACAGAAAAGGGAAATCCTAGAACCAAGTCCTGAGGAACTCCAGCAGTGAAGAGATGAGGAGTAGAAGATAAGCCTGCATAAGCACTAGAGAAGGGAGGCCAGGGAAACAGGAGTTGAACCAGGAGAGCACTGTCCTAGCAAGTAAGGGAGGAGGGCATCTCAAAGGATGGAGTGGTCACCAGTGTTCCAAATTAAGAAAGCACAAGGATTGAAAATATTTGCTGGATCTCAAGAAGTCATTAGTAACACCAGCAATAGTCAGTCAAGTACTTCTGCCAGAAGCTATCTTAAATTGGATTGACAAGTGATAATAAACAGCTTTGGGCGGGGGTTCGGACTATTAAATGAAGGAGAGAAAATAAAAGGAGAGAATTAAAATGATGTATGTTTGAAAGAGACCAGTGAGGGTTTAGATTTGTTTGGTTTGTGTTTTTGTCGGTTTGTTTCTGTGGGAAGAATCTTGAGGACACTGAAAAGTTGGAATGATTCGGTTGAGTTGAGAGATTGACTATGCAACAAAGGGGGAATAATCAATTACATAAGCATCCTGAGAAGAAGGGTCAAAATGGGAACCAAAACACAGGCGGAAGGATAGCTTCTCTATTGCTACAGTAGGAAAAGATGACAGAATGGCACGAATGAATGAGTAGAAGATGAGACAGTTCTCATGTGATGGCTTCTATTTTCTCTGTAAAATTGGAAGTGGAGTGTGGTAGGCAGCCTCTAAGATAGCCCCCAAGGATCCCTGTCTCCTGGTGTTCATGCCCCTGTGTACTCCTCTCCCTTGAGTGTGGTCTGGACCTAGTGACTTGCTTGTAACAAACACAATATGACAGAATAATGGGATGCCACTTCTGTTATTAGATAACCTAAAAGACAGTGGATTCTGACTTGGACTGTTTTGTATTCATGTTCACCTTGAGGAAAGCCAGCTGCCATGTCGTGAGCTGCACTATGGAAAGGCTCCAAGGTGAGGAACTAAGGAAGCCTCTAACCAACAGCTTACAAGGAACTGAATACTGCCAACAACCTTGTGAGCTTAGAATAGGATCCCATCCCAGTTGAGACTTCAGATGAGACCTCAGACCCCACTGACAGCTTGATTGAAACCTAATGAGAGACCTTGAGCCAGAGGCATCCTGCTAATCCACACCTGGATTCCTGAACAACAGAAACTATGAGACAATAAATGCTTTTTATGGTTTGATCCAATAATTTTTGGAGTAATTTGTTACACAGCAATAGATAACTAATACACAGGCTTACCTACTGAGAGTGTAGGAAGGGGAGGGGCTGGATATTTAAAGTGGGGTGAAGATTTGGAATAGTTATTGTGGAAAGTGAGAAAATTGACTAGTAACACAATAAGATTTCTGGGCTATCATTGAGGGCCTATATGAGCTTAGGAATCATGGCTTTGTAGTAGAACTAATTTGCCTTATGTAAGACATAATGAAGTTAAGTTTTTTTCTAATAAAAATTTTTATTATATTTTGATTGACCATGGGAAATCTAGTCCTCCTTTAGTCTTCCCATGACATCTTCAGGGAGATGTATTCATTCAGAACATTTGCTGATGGCCTATTATATGTCAGATATTCTTTATTCATTAAAATATTTACTGAGTGTCTAATTGGTGCCAGGCGTCCCAGGCACTGGGGCCACGAGGCTTGCATTCCAATGGGGGATATGGAAAATAAATAAGTAAGCAAGATGGTGATGCATACTATATAGAAAAGCAAAGCGGAATAAGGTGAACAGAGAGAATGGGGTGCTCTTTTACGTAGGGAGGCCAGGGAAGCCTAATTACAACGGGTTCTGGAAGCAGAGGGTAGAGCAGTGAACAAGATAAAGTCCTTGCCCTTTGGAAACTTATATTCTAGGGGAGAAAACAGAAAATAGAACAAGCAAAACTATAATCATAGGTGCTCATAGTATGAAACAGAATTAGGTTAACCAGGGCAGGTCTCTCTTAGAAGTCTGTATGTGAGCAGAGGGTGAGCGAAGGGAGGGAGGGGGTCATGTGAAATGAGAGAGAAGTGAATCACAGGCTGAGGGGATGTGCAAATGCTCTCAGCTGGGACCATATTTGGAATGTTCGAGTGGTGGCTAATGCTCTGAAGTTAGATTTGCTTGCTTGCTGATGGCACATGTTTCAAAATAGGTGTGGAGTAGAAAAAGGAGTGGGGGGAGAGGTATCTATTAATATACATGGTTTAGCCACATCAGGGGTAAACATTTTATACCAGAGGGTAAAAAGAATAATTACACAAGCCAAACTCCATTTTAAGAAGTGTCAAAATTGTGTTAATAATAGCAATAAATATTAATAGGTGCTTACTCCATGCCCAGCACTGTTCTAAGAGCTTTAAATTATTAACTAATTTAATACTTTCAGAAACACTATGGGATAAGACTATTGATTTAATCTATTTACAGTTCAGGAAACTGAGACACAGAAAATGTGCCCAAGGTCACACTGCTGACAAGTGACAACACCTGGGCAGAACCGTTCACCATTGTGCTGCATTCCTCCAAATCTCTTGGAAGGATATTAGAAAATAATGTGCATTATAACTTAGGTTTAATGGAGTATATTTTATATGTGAAGGGAAAATTAATTTCAAATATCTTACTGTAATAAGTACCAGTAGATTTTTGGTAGTCACATAGAAAACAGCTTAGATTTACTCATGACTCACTGATTGTTTTGCATTAGAATTCTTAAAATATTACACACTAAGTATGCATATTAACCTAAAATATCATGGAAATATTAATAAGGTAATGATTTATGTTGAAATCTCAGCTGCTAATATGCTGAGTCCTTTAAAATATTGTCAATCTGAAAAAACCCAAATATTGTCATGGATAGAAATTCTTCATGTTTTGTAGTGTTGCTGTTATGTATCAGACTCAAATACTCTGCATTTTATTTTCTTTGTTAGTTTTGAAGTCAGTCTGTTACTGACTGATTTTCATTTCATTAATTTTTTTTTTTTAAGAAATAGGGCCAGGCATGGTGGCTCATGCCTGTAATCCTAGCAGTTTGGGAGGCCAAAGTGGGAGGATTACTTGAGGCCAGGAATTCAAGACTATCCTGGGCAACAGCGAGACCCCGTCTCTGCAAAAAACAAAAAAAAATTTGGCAGATGTGGTGGTGTGTGCCTGCAGACCCAGGTACTTGGGAGGATAATGCAGGAGGATCACTTGAGCCCAGGAGTCTGAGGCTGCAGTGAGCTGTGATAACTCCATTGCACTCCAGTCTGGGCAACACAGTGAGACTGTCTCAAAAAAAAAAAAAAGACATTTTTTACTGAAGTTTTAGGTTCATAGCAAAATTAAAAGGTAAAGAAATTTCCCATATATCCCCTGCTGCCCCCACACAGGGACAGCCTCCCCCATTATCAACATCCCCCACCAAGGTGATGTTACAACTGATGAACCTACATTGACACATCATAATCACCCAGAGTCCATAGTTTACATTAAAGTTCATTTTTAGTGTACATTTTATGGGTTTAGACAGATGTATAATGACTTGTATCCGTCATTATAGTATCCAATAGAGTATTTTCACTGCCCTAAAAATCCTCTGTGCTCTGCCTATTCATCTTTACTTTCCCCCCAACCCCTGGCAACCACTGATCTTACTGTCTCCACAGTTTTGCCTTTTCCAGAATGTCATATCATTGGAATCATACAGTATGTGGCCTTTTCAGATTGGCTTCTTCCACTTAGTTATATGTATTTAAGATTTTTCCATGTCTTTTCATGACCTTATAGCACATTTCTTTTTAGTGCTGAATAATATTCCATGGTCTGAACATACCACCATTTACTTACCCATTCACCCACTGAAGGACATATTGGTTGCTTCCGAGATTTGGCAATTATGAATAAAGCTGCTATAAACATGTGTGTGTAGGTTCAGTGTGGACGTAAGTTTTTAGCTCCTTTGGGTAAATACCAGGGAGTACAATGGCTGGATCATGTGGTAAGAGTGTATTTAGTTTTATAAGAAACTGCCAAGCTGTCTTCCAGAGTGGCTGTACCATTTTGCTTTCCCACTAGCAATGAATGACGGTTCCTGTTGCTCCACATCCTTTCCAGCATGTGGTGTCATCAGTGTTTTGGATTTTTGCCATTCTAATAGGTATATAGTGATATCTCCTTGTTGTTTTAATTTGCAATTCCCTGATTACATATAACTAACTTTTTCTGAAGTTTATGATTACCCACTTGAGTCCAAGGATAAAAATAAAAGAATGTCTGACACTAGTTCTTCATTAGGAACTTCTCATTTATTTGTAAATTCCCATGACTTCTCAGATTCAATGGGTGGGGTAGTTTGAGGAGATGGGAACAAACAACAGATTTTAGTGGCGGCAAACCTATGTAGTATGAACTTCTCTCGCCAAGATATTAGCATACTGATGCATCCTGAGACTGCTCTGTTTTTCTCTATGACAGAAAGCATTTTGGCCATCTTAGTTCAACAAGAGGCAGAATTCACCCATCTAATGTAGTTACAAATATACTCCATTTAGCATATTCTTCAGTTTGGTCTTTGGGTAATTATTTTTTATGAGAAAAAATGTTCAACAAACTAGGAATAGAAGAAAACTTCTTCAACCTGATACAAGGCATTTATGAAAAACCCACAGCTAACATCATACTTAATGGTGAAGGACTAAATGCTTTCTCCCCTAAGATCAGGAAAAAGAGAAAGATGTATGCTTTTGCCACTTCCATTTAACATTGTAGTGGATGTTCTGGTCAGGGAAATCAGGGAAGAAAAAGAATTACTAGACATCCAGATTGGAAAGGAAGAAGTAAAACTGTATTTGCAAATGACATGATCTTGTATGTATAAAATCCTAAGGAATCCACTAAAAAAGCTATTAGAATGAATGTAAGAGTTCCTTGTGTTGTAGACGACAAGATTAATATACAAAAATCATTTGTATGTCTATACATTAGCAACAAACATTCTGAAAATGAAATTAAGAAAAAATTCATTTACAATAATATCAAAAAGAATAAAACACACAGATTTTTAATTATTGCTTTATGATGCTGTCTTTTAAATCAGATAGGAGAAAAAAAAGAGCTGCAAAGAATACATTTATACTGTACATATACCTATGTAATTACTTTTTCCAGTGACCTTTATTTCTTCATGTGGATTTGAGTTATTGTCTAGTGCCCATTCATTTTAGCCTGAAGAACTCCCTTTAATATTTTTTGTAGGGCAGGTCTGCTAGCAATGAATTCTCAGTATTTGTCTGGGAATGTCTTAATTTATTCTTCATGTTTTGAAGGGTGGTTTTGCTGGGAATACAGTTTTTGGTTGACAGTCTTTTTCTTTTAGCACTTTGAATATGTCATCCCACTGCCTCTGGCTGCCACCGTTTCTGATGAGAAGTTAGCTGTTAATATTATTGGGGTTTCCTTATATGTGTCAAGTCATTTTTCTCTTGCTGTTTTTAAGATTTTTTCATTTTCTCCATCCTTTAGCATTTTTACTATTATATATCTGTGTATGGATCTCTTTGTGTTGATCCTACTTGTTATTTGTTAAACTCCTGGAAATTGTGCAGATTAATGTTTTTCATTAAGTTTGGGAATTTTTCGGCTATTATTTTCTCCTATGTCTGTATCTCCTCTCCTTCTGATTCTCTAGTTATACATATGTTGGTATGCTTGATGGTGTCTCATGGGTCTCTGAGTATCTATTCATTTTTTTCTTTCTTTGTATTCTCTCTGTTCTCTGGTTGCATAGTCTCTATTGATCTATCTTAAAGTTTATTGATTCTTTCTTTTGTCAGTCCAAATCGACTGTTAAGCCCCTATAGTTAATTTTTTATTTCAGTTTTTCTACTTTTCAGCTCCACATGGAAATATTTGGTTCTTTTAAATAATTTCTATCTCTCCACTGATATTTTTTATTTAATGAGACATTTTCATCATACTTCTTTAAGCATGGTTAACTTTACTTCTTTGAACATATTGAAAATGGCTATCTTGGAATCTTTGTCTATTAAATCTGACATCTGGGCTTTCTCATAGATGGTTTGTTACCTGTTTTTCTTCTGCCTATAGGTCACATTTTCTTGTTTCTTTTTGTGTCTTGTAATTTTTTGTTGAAAACTGGACATTTTATATAATGTAGATACTGGCCCTTCCTCCCCCAGGACTTGTAACTTTCTTGTTTATTTGTCTAGTGACCAGATGGACTATTTTAGTGGAGTTGCTGCACCTTTTGAGGGGTAGTTGGGTTTGGGGGGTGAGAAATGCTGGTGGCCTGCCCTTCCTGGAAAAGTACTGTAGCCATTGACTGGTAGCTGGAAGAGAGGGAACCCTGTGTTCTTGGCTGCACATGCCTGGAATGGAGTTTCTATCATGCTGACCTGGGAGGGTTAAGGATAGGAAGAGGCTGTAGTTCAATTGCCACAGACTCACTGTTTTTACCAAGTTTTAATTGATTTTCCTGAATAAATGTTTCTTCATTTGCCATATGCCCTTAAGACAACTTCCAGAAACTTTAAATGATTGGTTTTAAAAAAAATAATGTCTCTAGTGATGCCTGTTTCACTGGGGAGCAGGTACACATAATTCCTCATGCTGCCATCGTGGAAGTGAAACTCTCTGGGAAAGTTTTTCAATAACAAATTCAATTTTATTAAGACAGTGATTCTTGGTAACAAATAGCCCCATTAAAAAATGGGCAAAAGACCTGAATAGACATTTCTGCAAAGAAGACATACAAACGGCCAACAAATATGTTTAAAAATGCTCCACATCACTAATCATCAGGGAAATGAAAAGCAAAGGCGAAATGAGATATCATCTCACATGTGTTTGGAAAGCAATTATCAAAAAGTCAGAAGACAATGAGTGTTGGTGAGGATGTAGAGAAAAGGAAACCCTTGTACACTCTTGGTAGGATTGTAAATTAGTACAGCCATTACGGAAAACAGTGCGGAAGTTCCTCAGAAAATTAAAAATGGAACTACCATATGATCCAGCAATCCCACTTCTGGGTATATATTCAAAGTAAATAAAAGCAGTAACACCAGAGATATCTGAGCTCCCATTTTTACTGCAGTATTATTCACAATAGCCAAGATATGAAATCTACCTAATTGTTTATCAATGGATGAATGGAAAAAGATAATGTGTGGGTTGTTTGCAATGGAATATTATTCAGCCTTTTAGAAGGTAGGAAATCCTGTCATTTGTGTGTTGATCAAAGGGTAGTAAGTTTCAGGTATGTAGGATGAGTAAGTTCTGGGGAGCTAATGTACAGCCTGATGACTAAAGTTAATAATATAGCATACTTGAAATTTGCTAAGAGGGTAGATCTCAAATGTTCTCACCACACACAGAAAAAATCGTAATTATGTGAGGTGATGGATATGTTAATTAGCTTGGTTTCAGTAATCATTTCACAATGTATACGAGTGTCAAGACATCACATTATGTATCACCTTAAATATACAGAATTTTTGTCAATTTTACCTCCATATAGCTTGAAAGAAAAGCACAGAAAAATAAAAATAAAAATAAAAACATTGGAGGAATGGAAAAGAAAGACACTGATTCTCAAAATATGATATATAGGCCAGCAGAATCAATATCATCTGGGAACTTACTGAAAACTTTTACGCCCTACCCTATCCTAACAAAATCAACTCTGAAGCTGGGACTCAGTGATCTGTGTTTTAACAAGCTCCAGATGATTCTGATGATGACTGGAGTGTGAGAACCACTGCTTTGAGGTATAGAAAGCTATTTAGGTTTTATATTTTTTCTTAAGTCATTTTGGTAATTTGTATTTTTCAAGGAATTTGTCCATTTAATCTAAGTTGTGAAATTTATTGGCACAAAGTTAATAATATTCTCTTATTTTTATTTTTGTTGCTATAGGATCAGTAGTGGTGTCCCTTTTTCATTCCTGATATTGATAGTTTGTATCTTTTCTCTTTTTTATTAATTCATCTGGTTAGAATTTTATCAATATTATTAATTTTCCCATAACACCAGTTTTGGTTTTATCAATTTTACTCTATTGTTTGCTTTCTATTTTATAGATTTCTTCTCTAATCTTTATTATTTCCTTTTGTTAGTTTAATTTGTTCTTTTTATCTAGTTTCTTAGGGTGGAAACTTAGGTCATTGGTTTCCAACTTTTCTTTTCTAAATAAGCACTTAAGTCCATACATTTTTCTCTGTGTACTGCTTTAGCTTCATCTCATATATTTTGATATGTTGTGTGTTCTTTTTTATTCAGCTCAAAATATTTTCTAATTTCCCTTTTGCTTACTTTTTGTAGCTTCTTATGGGTTATTTGAAAGTGTCTTGTTTGATTTCCAAATATTTGGGGTTCTTTCTGTTGTTGATTTCTGTTGTTGATCTTTCTGTTGTTGATTTCTGATGTAATTCCATTGTTGCCAGAGAACATAATTTGCATGGCTTCTTTCCCTGTAAATCTATGAGACTTGTTTTATGGCCTATTCTATGGTGTATGATGTTGAATATTCTACATGCAATTAAAAAAATTTGTCTTATGCTCTTCTTGGGAAGAGTGGTCTCCAAATGTCATTTAGATCCACTTGGTTGATATTCAAGTCTTCTGTGTTATACTTGTTTAATCAATTAACAAGAGGGGTGTTGAAATCTTTAACCATATTTGTGGATTAATTTCTTTATCCTTCCAATGAGGTTAGTTTTTGCTTCATTTATTTTAAAGCTTTGTTACTGGGTTCAAACAGATTTAGGACTGTGGTTTTCTTTTTTGATAAATTGTCTCCTTTAATATTGTGAAATGTCCCCCTATCCCTGGTACTAATTATTATTCCTAAGTCTACTTTGCTGACATTCATGTAGCCACTGAAGATTTCTGTGATTAGTGTTAGAGGGAGATTATGTTAGTGTTAGGTGGAGATGGGTTAATATCTTTTTTGGCCCATTTATTTTTTTCCAACTTTTTAATTTTGGTAAAATACCCATAAAATTTACCATCTTAACCATTTTTAAGTATACAGTTTAGTGGTATTAAATACATTCATAATGTTGTTCAACTATCACCCACCATCCATCTCCATAACGCTTTTCATCTTGTAAAACTGAAACTATATACTCATTAAACAATAACTCCCCATTGTCTTTCACTGCTAGCTCCTAGAAACCACCATTCTATTTTCTGTCTCTGAATTTGACTGTTTTAACACCTCGTATAAGTGGAATCATACTATATTTGTCTTTTTGTGACTGGCTTATTTCACTTAGCATAATGTCCTTAAGGTTCATCTCTGTTGTAGTGCATTGCAGAATTCTCTTCCTTTTCAAGGCTAATATTCCATTGTATTGACATATAACATTTTGTTTATCCATTCATATGCTGATGGATACTTGGGTTCCCGCATCCACATTTTAGCTATTTTGAATAATGCTGCTATGAACATGGGTATGGGTGTACAAATATCTCTGAGAATCTGTTTTCAATTTTTTCTGGTACTACCCAGAAGTGGAATTGCTGAGGCACATGGTAATTCTACTTTTCATTTTTTGAGGAACTGCCATACTGTTTTCTACATAGTGGCTGTAGCATTTTACATTCCCACCAATACTGCACAAGGGTTCCAATTTCTCCACATTCTCACCAATATTTCTTATTTTCTGCATTTGTTTTTTGACAGTAGCCACCCTAATGGGTGTGAAGTAGTATTATGTCACTGTAGTTTTGATTTCCATTTCCCTAATAAGTGACGTTAAGTATCATTTTGTGTGCTTGTCAGCCATTCGCATATCTTTGTAGAAATGTCTCTTCAAGTCCATTTTTTAATTGGATTTTTTTGTTTTGTTTTGTTTGTTTTTGAGTTTTAAGAGTTCTCTATATATTTTGGATATTAACCCCTTATCAGATATATGATTTGAAAATATTTTCTTCCTTTCTGTGGGTTGTCTTTTTACTCTGTTGATAATGTCTTTTGATGTACAAAAATTTTTAAATTTTCATGCAGTCCAATTTGTATATTTTTTCTTTTGTTGCCTGTGCCTGTGGTGTCATCACCCATTTATTTTTAACCTGTCTATGCCTTTTTATGGAAAGTATGTTTCTTTAAAGGTTTGCTTTTGTATTCAATGTGATAATATCTGCCTTTTACTTGTAGTTTTGACCATTTCCATTTAATGTAATTATTGATGAAGTTAAGTTTAGATGTTCTATATTGCTCTTTATTTTCTATTTATCCTATATGTTGATTTCCTTTTTTCTTTCTTTCCTTTTGATTAATTGTGCAGCTGTACTTGTTTTATATATTATGTTTCATACACATGTATATGTATGTGTGTGTGTGTGTGTGTGTGTGTGTGTGTAGACAGAGAGAGAGAGAGAGAGAAAGAGAGAGAGAGAGAGAGAGACAATCTTTAATTTATTACTAAGTACCTTCAAATAATACTATGTCACTCCAGGTAAAATATAAGGAGTGGAGACATGGGTGGAAAAACAGTATGTAAACACAATATGTGCTGACAAAGTAGAAAGACTGCAACTAAAAACTGGAGGAGAATGGAGAAAAGGAAGAGTAGAATATGATCATTGACTTTTGAATAGATAACAGATGAGAATCACAGACATTTTTAAAACTGAGACATTAGATAGTACAACTTAAATGGTTTTTTTGTTTATGCCTAATTAAAGGCATAGAATGTATAAATTCAAAGGTAACCAGTGAAACAAAATACAAACCTTCCTAAATATAAAAAATAATTGTAGAATGTAAGAAGTTTATACATCATAGAGAAATACAGTAAATATTATATACGCAGTAGTTAGAGTAATAGGAAAGCACTGAGACCAAACATATCAATCATATAAATAAGTGTTAATGGGCTTAACATGACTAAATAGCTGTAAAAGAATAAGGAACATATCTATGGACATATATGGAATGATTTCTAGGATATATTGTTCAGCAAAAAAGTGCAAAGTGCAAATGTATATTCACTTTGTGTAAAGAAAAATGAAAAATAGGAAAACATATGCACATCTGTTTTGCAAAAAGAAAGAATGGGTAAGTCAGAAACTAATGGATGATGCACAACAGGGGCAGGATGGGATGGAAGGGAGGGGGGAGGCCTGACACTTCTTTGAGTTACTCTTTTTTATTGTTTTCACTTTTGAAATCATGTTAATGTTCTAAATAGTAAAAATATAAAATTAGAACAGCATGAATGGGGGAAAACTCTAAAACTAAATGCAAACAGAAATCAATGAATCCAACTTTATTTCAAAAGAATAACAGCCATGATGAAGACAAGGGAGAAAGAATTAATTCAAATAACATCTGAATGCAGTGCTTGACTATATAACCTTAGTCTAAAAGAAAAGGGCAGGGAGGGGCTGAGATGGTGGCCTAGAAGCAGCCTGCACACGCCGCTCTCAAGGAGAAGACCGAAAGTGGCGAGTAGATACTCACCTTTGGATCGTCTGTCCAAAAGAGAGCATTGGGGGGTGGAGTCGATGGTGGAACAGAGACGCCAGCTGCCATATCCTCTCAGAAAGAAGGAAAAATTTTAGATGAAAAAGAAAAACAAACAAACAAACATAGATCAAGTATAATTCTGAGGGAAATGTGCCAGAATCTACCAGAAATTCCACGGGAAGAAGTTGTGAAGCAGAAGAGCAAGTAGCAAGGTATCAGTAGAGATCAACCCCCAAGAGGCTTGGAGTCCAGCAAGAAGGGTAGGTGGAGTGGTTTGTTTCTCTCCCCCTGACATCTCTGACAGTTGGTGGGTTCCCGAGCCGCTGGAGAGACCTTCTACCCACACGAGCCCAGAGGCTGCTACTGCCAGTGAGCTGGGAGCTTCTTGTGGAGAGGGCACCAGGTTCCCAGCCTCCCTGGGGTGCTTCCTGCCCCAAAGACCTGAGCCGGGACAGCAGGTGCCATATTGCTTCTCTACCCACTATTCGCCTTTGTCCTCCCCAGGGCACTTCAACTCTTCAGGTTTCATCTCACTTGTTCCCGCACAGACATTTTCCAACTCCAGCCCAGACTGCCAGAGCCACAGGAGTCCAGTGGGTGCTGGGTAACCCGGGTGACTCCAGTGCCTGGACGTTCTGGGCAGATGGCCTCCTGGAAGGAGGGACAGGCACAACCAGAGTGCTAGCTTTCCTCCATCCAGACTCTTTATCTCCCCTCCCCATCCCCTACCTGAGGCTGCTGAGAGAGACACTTGAGCCACCACACCGAGCACACCGAGGCTTCCAAAAAGAGTGGGGCTCAGACCTTTCCTCTTGGGGTCCTGCAGCAGACTGAGGGGTGCTTGGACTGTGAGCTCCCTGCCCGCCAGCTTTCCCTAGTGCTGCTTGCCTGGTGACTCCATCAGAGCGGGGCACACCCTGAGGTGGAGGGACATGAAACCTGCTTGGGCACCCCATGGGCAAGTCAGGACCAGTGTGATTCTCCCTGGCATGGTCAGGGATTGGTCTTCAGGGACCCAGGGATGGACCCACAGCCAGATCCCATACCCCCAGGTCTCAATTGTGTAAAATCAGGGGCAGGGAGGGGAGATTTGTGAATTAGTCTCAGGAGGCAAGGGTGCCCTCATGGGCAGATCAGGGGGGAGAATGCAGTGTGGGTCCTAGCTGCATCATGCTCATGGGGCACCCCACCTCCCACAGGTGGGCCATGCTCTCAGCTCAGGCTGGGATCCTGGGCAGGGAACTCCCTGGCTTGCATCACAGCTGTAGGGGAGCCCGGCTGGCTTGAGCTCGTGCCTGCTGACAGATGCCAGGTGGGGAGGGGGGAACCTCAGAGCAGGGGAGGGCGGAGAAGAGCAAGACCTGCTCCAGACTGCCAGATTGTGAGTCTCCAATGGACTCGCCTCCACAAGCAGACTTTCTGGTTGGGTGGGGCCACTTCAGCCCCTCCCAGGTGGCTTTGCCCAGAAGCTGGGAGAAGACCCTTGACCACTGCTGAAACAGATACCTTGCCAGTTTTTGTGAAGCCTGAGGGCAAGCTCACCCAACCCAGCCCCACCCAGCTACACTCCCCCGCCCACCTTTGCTGTGGCAGAAAATTAGGACTGACCTGAAGTTCTAGGACCCCACCCACCACCTGAGGCATTCAAGTGCTTCTCCTGAGAACCTAGAGCCGGTCACAGGACCCAGAAACAACACTGCAGCTGGTTTCTTCCAGCAAGCACCACCTACTGACAGGGAGGTCAATTTGCACACCCTTTACAGCATTTTCTGACTCAATCATACAGGGTGTGGTTGATTCTCACACACAAGCACCACCTACTATCTCAGAGATTAAACTGTGTGCAACATTATCTAAATAAAATAAAATCCAAAAATAAGAAGCAACAGCTGCTCCAGACGAAAAGGAATCAGTGAAAGAACTCTGGAAGTACGAAGAATCAGAGCAAAAGTTCACCCCCAAAAGGGAACAGCAGCTTTCTAGCAATGGATACCAATCAAAATCAGAATATTGAAATGACAGATAAAGAACTCTAAATATGGATTATAAGAAAGCTCAATGAAATACAAGAGAAAATGGAAAACCAACACAAAGAAACCACAAAAAAAATTCAGGAAGTGAATGAAAAATTCAATAAATAAACTGAATTATTTAAAAAAAATCAAATAGAACTTCTAGAAATGAAAAATTCATTCAAGGAAATACAAAATACAGTGGAAAGTCTTAAGAATTGACTACACCAGGCAGGAGAAAGAATCTCAGAGCTTGAAGATAACACCTTCAAATTAAACAAGTCAGTCAAAGATAAAGAACAGAGAATTAACAGGAAGGAACAAAGCCTACAAGACATATGGGATTATGTAAAGAGGCCTAACATAAGAATTATAGGCATCCCTGAAGGTGAAGAAGAAATCATACAAGGGTTGGAAAAACTATTTGAGGGAATAATAGAGAAAACTTTCCTGGTCTTGCTAGAAATTTAGATATCCAGGTATAAGAAGCTCAATGAACACCTGGGAAATTCATCACACAGAGGCAATCACCATGACACACAGTCATCAGACTGGCCAAAGTTAACATGAAGGAGGAATTCCTGCAAGCTGTATGGTGAAAACATCAGGTAATTTACAAAGGAAAACCCATCAGGCTAACTGCAGACTTCTCAACTGAGATCTTACAAGCCATAAGGGATCAGAGCCCCATCTTCATTTTTCTTAAACAGAATAATGGCCAGCCTAGAATTTTGTATCCTGCAAAACTAAGTTTCTTATATGAGGGAGAAATAAAGACTTTTTCAGACAAGCACTGAGGAATCTGTCAAGACCAGACCTGCCCTGCAGGAAGTACTCAGATCTGCATTATACATCGATCAGCACAATAGAAATCCACCAGTATAAAATTACCCAAAAGCTAAAGCTCAGAGCCCATATAAAATAATGGCTCAAGAAGTAAAACAAAGCAACAAGGTTCTACTTAACAGGATGAACAGAAATGCATCCCACTTATCAATCCTTTCAAGAAATGTGAACAGCTTGAATTCCCCACTTGAGAGAAATAGGCTGGCTGCTTGGATAAAAAAATACAAGCCAAGTATCTGCTGTCTCCAGGAAACACATCTAACCCACAAGGACTCATTCAGACTCAAGGTGAAGGGATGGAAAAAAATATTCCATGCAAATGGAAATTAAAAAAAAGCAGGTGTAGCCATTCTTGTATCAGATGACATAGACCTAAAATCAACAATAGTAAAGAAAGACAAAGAGGGTCATTATATAATGGTAAAGGGATCAATTTATCAAGAAGACATGACAATCCTAAATATTTATGCACCTAACACAGGTGTGCCCAGATTCATAAAGCAAACCTACTCTATCTAAACAAAGAGATAAACAGCAACATCATAATTGCCAGGGACTTCAACATCCCACTGACACACCTGACCAGATCATCCAAGCAGAAAATAAAGAAACACTGGACTTAACACAATGACTGCCATGTGAGTTGTATTTAACTCAAGCTAGTTTTGAGCCCAGGGCCTCATGAAGCCAAAACCCTGCAGCTGGTTTGTGAAAATCTTACTTGTTGATGTTCTTAATGTTAAAGTTAATATTGACAATTTAATTCTAAAAATGTGGATTGTGTTGCATATAACTAATGCACAGAAAACAATAAAAAAAAACAAATCAGAAAAGATCATTTTGTTTTAATAAAAAACTGTGGCTCCAGGGAATTTTTTTTTTCCTAGTGTGGCAGTCAATGTGTTGAATGGGACTCCAGAGCAAATGGGTCTAACAGACATTTACAGAACATTCTACCCCAAAACTACCAAATATACATTCTTCTCATCAGAAAATGGAACGTTCTCTAAGATAGATCACATCTTAGGCCACAAAACATGTCTCAACAAATTCAAAAAATAGAAATTACACCATGTATCTTCTCAGACCATAGTGGAATAAAATTAGAAATCAACTCCAACAGACACACTCAATTCTATGCAAACTCATAGAAATTAAACAACCTACTGCTGAACGATTATTGAGTCAAGGAGGAAATTAGGGTGGAAATCAAAAGATTCCTCAAACTAAATGACAAAGGGAACACAAGTTATCAAAATCTGTGGAATTCAGCAAAAGCAGTCCTAAGGGGAAAATTCATAGCCTTAAATGCCTACATCAAAAAGACAGAAATCACAAATCAACAATCTAATGCATCATCTCAAGGAACTAGAAAAGGAAGAGCAAACCAAACCCAAACCCAGTAGAAGAAAAGAAATAAATAAGGTCAGAGGAGAACTAAATGAAATTGAAAACAAAAAAATAATAGAGAAGATTAATGAAACAAAAAGTTCATTCTTTAAAAAGATAAAAGTGATAGACCTCTCACTAGATTAACCAGAAATAGAAAAGAAAGGACCCAAAAAGCTCAATCAGAAATGAAAAAGGAAATATTACAACTGATACTACAGAAATACAAAATATCATCTGTGATTACTATAAAAATCTCTATTGTGCATAAACTCAAAAACATTGAGAAAATGGACAAATTCCTGGAAATATACAACCTCCCAAGGCTCAATCAGGAAGAAATAGACTCCTGAGCAGATCAATAATGAGCAATGAAATTGAAGCAGCAATAAGAAGTCTTCCAATGAAAAAAAGCCCCAGGCCAGATGGTTTCACAGCTGAATTTTATCAGACCTACAAAGAAGAATCAGTACCCATACTGCAGAAATTATTTCATAACATTGAGAAGGAAGGAATCCTCTCCATCTCATTCTATGAAGCCAATATCACCTTGACACCAAAGCCAGGAAAGGACACAACAAAAAAGAAAACTACAGACCAACATCCCTTATGAATATAGACACAAAAATTCTCAAGAAAATTCTAGCAAACCGAATTTAGCAGTACATCAAAAAAATAATCTACACAACCAGGTGGGCTTCACCCCATGGATGCAAGGATGGTTCAACATACATAAATCCATAAATGTGATTCACCATGTAAACATAAGAAAAAAAAAGATCATGTGATCATCTCAATAGATGCAGAAAAAGCATTTGACAAATTCAGCACCCTTTTATGATAAAAGCTCTTAACAAAATAGGCATAGATGGAACATACCTCAAAATTATAAAAGCCATATATGACAAACCCACAGCCAACATCATACTGAATGGGGAAAAGTTGAAAGCATTCCCACTCAGAACTGGAACAAAACAAGGGTGCCCACTGTCACCATTTCTATTCAACATAGTGCTTGAAGTCCTAGCCAGAGCAATCAGGCAAGAAAAGGAAATCAAGGGTATCCAAATGGGGAAAGAGGAAGTCAAACCATCGCTCTTTGCTGATGATATGATCTTATGTCTAGAAAACTCCAAAGGTTCTGCCAAGAGACTCCTGGAATTGATAAATAAATTCAGCAAAGTCTCAGGTTACAGAATCAATGTACACAAATCTGTACCATTCCTGTACACCAACAACAGCCAAGCTGAGAACCATCAAAGACTCAGTACCTTTCACAATAGCTACAAACAAAATAAAATACCTAGGAATATATTTAACCAAGGATGTAAAAGATCTCTACTAAGAGAACTATGAATAACTGAGGAAGGAAACTGCAAATGATGTAAACAAATGGAAAAACATATCATGCTCATGGATCAGCTGAATCAAGATTGTTAAAATGTCCACACTACTCAAAGTGATTTACAAATTCAATGCAATCCACATCAAAATACCAATTTCACTTTCTGCAGATCTAGAAAAAATAATTATATGCTTTGTTTGGAACCAGAAAAGAGCCCAAATAGCCAAAGCAACCTTAAGCAAAATGAACAAATCTGGAGGCATCACATTACCAGACTTTAAGCTATACTACAGGGCTTTGGTAACCAAAACAGCATGGTACTGGCACAAAAATAGAGAGATAGACCAATGAACAGAACAGAAAACCCAGATGTAAAACCATCCACATATTGCCATCTGATCTTTGACAAAGCAGACAAAAACACACACTGGGGGAAATAATCCCTATTCAATAAATGGCGCTGGGAAAATTGGATAGCCACATGTAGAAGATTGAAACAGGAACCATATCTCTCACCACTCACAAAAATTAATTCCAGATGGATTACAGACTTAAATCTAAGACATGAGACCATAAGAATTCTAGAAGAAACTGTTGGAAAATCTCTTCTAGATATTGGCCTAGGCAAAAAATTTATGAAGAAGACCCCAAGGGCAATCACAGCAACAACAAAAATAAATAAATGGGACTTGATTAAATTTTAAAAGTTCTGCACAGCCAAGGAAATAATCAACAGAGCAAATAGACAACCTACAGAATGGGAGAAAATATTCACATGCTATACATCCAATAAAGGGCTAATAACCAGAATCTACAAAGAACTCAAGCAAATCAGCAAGAAAAAATCCAACAACCCCATTAAAAAGTGGGCAAAAGACATGAACAGAAGCTTTTCAAAAGAAGATAGACTAATGGCCTATAAACATATGAAAAAATGCTCAACATCACTAATCATCAGAGAAATGCAAATGAAAACCACAATGAGATATCACCTAACCCCAGTAAGAATGGCTTTTATCAAAAAGTCCCAAAACAATAGATGCTGGAGTGGATGCAGAGAGATAGGGACACTTACACACTGTTGGTGGGACTGCAAACTAGTACAACCTCCATGGAAAATAGTATGGAGATTCCCCAAAGAACTAAAAGTAGACCTACCATTTGATCCAGCAATCCCACTACTGGGTATCTACCCAAAGGAAGTCATTTTATAATAAAGATACCTAAACCAGAATGTTTATTGCAGCACAATTCACAATTGCAAACAGGATCCATATCTCTCACCACTCACAAAAATTAGGTTGATGTGGAATCAACCTAAGTTCCCATCAACTGAGGAGTGGATAAAGAAAATGTGGTGTGTGTGTGTGCGTATATATATGTATATATATAGAGAGAACTACTGAGCCATAAAAAGGAAAGAAATAATGTCTTTTGCAGCAACTTGGATGGAACTACAGACCATTATCCTAAGTGAAGTATCTCAGGAATGGAAAAACAAATATCATATCACATGTTCTCACTTATAAGTGGGAGCTAAATGAGGGGTATATATGGTCATAAAGTTGAGTAATGGACAATGAAAACTAAGAAGGGGGAGGGGAGAGGGATAAAAATCTACCTATTGGGTATGGTGTACACTACTCTGGTGATGGGTACACTAAAAGCCCTGACTTCAGCATGATATAATTCATCCATGTAACAAAAAACTTGTACCCCTTAAATCTATTGAAATAGGAAAAACTTTTGGAAAAAAAGAGAGCCCCACATGTTCTTTACCAACTTAATGCTATCACATTTCTTATCATTGCTAGTATGAACATGATAATGTAATTTTGTTGTCTTTTTATTTGAATATTTCTTGTTATAAGTAAAGTTTACTTTTCATATATTAAAGGGTCAGTGTGTTATAAAAAATAAATAAATAAATAAAGAACTGCAAACAAATAATGAAGTTGTCCAAGTAGGTTTGATTTTCATATTGACTTATAGGTATAGCAATTCTGAACATATTTTGTGTAATTTTCAATTGATAATACTGGGAGCCAGGTTCTTGTTGTGGAAGTAGGGAGATAAAAATATGGAAATTTTTATTTAGGGAAAACAAGGAAGACTTTGTGGAACTGGATTTGAATTGGTTGTCTCAGTACAAACTCACGTGTATGTGTACCAGGCATATGTGTGCATACACACGTTTATATGTTTTCTTGTGCTTTCATGTATGTAGGTACATATGTGCATATGTCTGTATTTCTTCACATCATCCACCAAAAAGGCCTAGAAGCCGTGGCACCCAATAGCAATGAGAACACCCAGTATCCAGATTTTGGTTTCTAAATGCCATTTCTTACTGAAATGACCAGGCATCCTTGGAGAAATGGCTGGTTACAGGGCTGTGTAAGGGAACATACAAAATAAGTATGGAATGTCTTGTTGTATCAGAAAGTGAGGAAGAGCTGAATAAATCACGGGGCATGAATATGTACACTGAGATACGATCAGTGATGGATGGTAAATCTAGTGGAAGGAAGGGGGTTTGACAAAGAAAAGGTTTTTTAGTCTCAAAATATCTCCACATATACCACTTAACTATTTATTCTTTCATAATTAATAACTATAAAATAAGGAACTGGACATTACCTTAATTAAGTGATCAAAATCATAATAATATCATCAATCAGGGGGAAATGGTATTATCCAAGTGTGATATCCTGAGAAGGACACAACATCATTTGTACAATAATCCAGCCAGGAATTCAGGTATGTATAATTGAAATCTAATCCTAAGGAAATAGCAGAGACACCTATATTGAGGACATTCTATACAATAATTGGCCTGTATCCTTCAAAAATATCAATTTCATGCAATATAAAGAAAGTTTGAGGAAATGTTCTAGTTTAAAGGAGGCTAAAGAGACCTGACAGCTAAATGCAATGTGTGATTCTGAACTGAATTCTCTACTAGAAAAATAATTGCTATAAAGAACATTTTGGGGGCAATCTAGTACACTGGAATATGGACTGTAGATTAGATGTATATCATTAATAAATACTAATGCACCCAATAGCATATTTTAAAAACATATAAAGCAAATTAACTGAGAAATAGACAAATCCACAATTACACTGGAAGATTCTTTCCAATAGCCAATCACATGTCTAGGAAAACTCTGGTTTTCTTAGCCATGAGATTTTAGGTGGGATTGGTCCCACATTTAACTCCAGAGATAGAAACTGATTGGCCTAAGAGTCATCAACATAACCCCCATGCTCCTGGTCACAGTGATTGGTTCTAAGATGGGCACATGAACCAACCAGGTCAAAATCTTGAAACTTTGAATTATCTGGGGAGTATACTCTCTCTCCTCTGAACTTGGACCAGGGAGCCTCACATTCAGGCAGCATATAGACCTTGAGAGGAGCAGCTATTCGAGAAACAGGAACAGGTCTGTATGAATGGAGTTACTATGTTAACGAGTTGTCACAGAGCACTGAAATGGGCAGAGAGGCCTGGGTCCTGGGCACACCACTGATTAAGCATCTTGACCTTAACATGGTCAGTTCATAACTTTTTTCCTTTCCTGCAAAATGTGGATGAGAATAGGTGAGATTGTGCTACAATAACAAACAATCCCCAAATCTCAGTGAATTGAACAACACAGGTTTATTTCTTATAGTACATGTTGAATGCAAGTTGGCAGGAATCTCTGCTTGACATCATCCTTATTCCAGGACCCAGGTGATGGAGCAGCTGCCACCATCTGGGAGAGAGAGAGTTCTTGAGGATTCTGCATGGACAGTTAAGTGCTCTGACCCAGAAGTGACACATCTCATTGTCCAGAACTAGTCACAAAGCCTCACTTAACCAAAAGGGGCCCAGGACAAGGGGAGAAACAGAAGTATTTGTTGAACACCAGTCGTGACTACCATACCAATCTTACCAATCTTCTCCATCTCAAGAAACGGCACTGTCATCATACACCCAGTTACCTGAACCAAAAAAATAAAAACAAAACATCTAGGTGTTACTCTTGATTTATCTTTCCCTTATTCCTAATGTCTAATCCGCCAGCAAGTCCCATCAACCCTACTTCTCCTCATTCTCTACCACCACCATTCTGTCTGCAAACACCATAACCTCTTACTGAAATATCCTTATCACCTGTCTCTCTGCTTCCAGTCTTACTCCCCACCTCCTCAAATCTAATCTCCACACAGTTCCTGTGGTAGGTGGATTGATACCCTCTGCAAAGATGTCCACTTCCTAATCTCTAGGGCCTGTGAATATGTCATGCTACTTGGCCAAAGGGTCTTTGCAGATGTGACGAAGGTCATGAACCTTGAGATGAGGGAGATTATCCTCTATTATCTGGTGGTTCCAATCCAATCACACCAGTCCTTAAAAAGTGGCGACTCAGCTGACGTCACAGAGATGCAGCAGAGAGGAGGCAGGAGAAATGTGGTAGGTAGGGTGGAGACTCAACACCCCATTGATAACCCTGAGATGTAGGGGTCTAAGAGCAAGAACCAGAGAGAGGTCCTGAGCAGCTAAGGGTAGTCCCTAGCTGAGAGAACCAGCAAAGAAATGAGAACCCTAGGTTTTCAACCTAAATGAACCTGGAAAGGGACCCATCCCCAGAGCTTCCAGAAGGGAGCCTAGATTTCATCTTCATGGACTCTGTGCAGAGGAAACGGTCAAGCCACACTGCACCTGGACTTCTGACTACAAAACTGTGAGACAATATATTTGTGATGTTTTAAGCCTGTAAGCTTTTGGCAACTTGGTATGTATGACAGCAATAGAAAACTAACACAGCATTCATAGGTATCTTTTCTGAACATAAATTAGATAATGTCTCTACTCTGCTCAAAATCCTCCAGTGTTTTTCTACTATATTTGAAAAAAACCATTCAACTTCTTTACTGTGGCATATGTGGTCTGACTTCTGCATTTTTCTACTCTTTCCCTTCCCATGTGCCTTATCTCTGACACTGGCAATAAGCTCCTTCCTGCCTCAGGGGCTTTGCAATACTGGCTCACCTGCCTGGAACCTTCTTCCCTCCAGTCTTAGTACAGTGGGCTGCTTCTTGTAATTCAAATCTTAGCCTAAATATCACCTCTTCAGAGGTTTTCTGAGCACTTAAAAGCAGGTAGTCATCCAATCACACTCTATCACAATGCCTTACCTCAATTCTCTTGAAACATCTGGCATTTTCTTATCTGTATTTTCCACTAAAACATAAGCTCAATGAGAATATGGAACTCGTCTGTCTTGTACACTAGTGTGTTCCTAGTGCCTATAGGTCTCAATAAATACTAATTAAAGAAATTTAATCTCTGGGACATTTGATTAAACCTTCCCTAGAGGCTTAAAAAACAGTTAAATGTGTTTTAAAAAATTCCCTTTATGTATTTAAGCCAACTTGGGTTAAGTTTTCTGTAACTTGGAATAGGAAACTTCCTAACTGGTACACCCTTTGTTTTCCCTTAGAGGTCATCATAACTGTTTTTATTTATTGCAATAATAGCATTTTTAGAATTCATGTTTATATTAAAAAGGCTATCCTCAGACCTTATCCTTAGATTTCCCTCTGGCATAGAATAGGCACTAAGTTCTCACTGAAGGAATCACTGAGCTGCGTGATGGCATAGGGAAGGTTGTGTTCACAATTTTCATTATTTACCAGGCTCTTACAGCTACTCAAAGATTCTGAAACATTTCCTTCTATTAAACAAAAACACTGCCTACAAATAAAGCAAAACAACAGTATAGTAGGTCCCCTAACAATGGTCTTGTCTATTTGTACTACACTATTAATTATCAAAAATCCCCAAAGTACTTTCCTAGCCAGAGTGAATCTAATGTGAGATCAGGTGTTGTAAAAAAAAATCATTAACAGAGGTGAGTACTAAATGAGCACAACTTATGTAAATAATGTTAATAGAAATAAGAGAGGTAATTGTTCACAGGTGTCATTTCCTGGGGGGGAAAAATCTACCTTTTCTTGCAAGAGAAAATGCTAATAGTTTCATTAAATTTAAGCCTTAATTAGCACACTGCTGTTCTAATTACTGTGCTAGTCTTGAAATCATGTTTTTCACTCCTTTCCCTTTCTTAAGCAGAGTCATACACAATCAGCCACTTCTTCTTTATGAATATGTGCATCTTGGCAGGGCTTTGACACTTATCTCCAACAATGATAATGTCTCTTCAAAAAACATTCAATCAATCCGTCTCCCTGGTCTTTGTCCATGGCTTCCTCTCTGTCTCCCATCCACACACACACACACACACACAGATACAAACACAACTTTCCTTGTGTTGCAAATGTACACCTCAGGAATTACTAAAAGAATAATTTCCTTATAAACTATTCTGTTAATCTTCTTCTCAGTCCCTAAAGTTTTATTTTTTAAAGAAATTTTCTACAGCAAGAATAGTTAACATAAAATTACTAAGGGCTCTTTAATACCTGTCTGATTCACATGTAAGTTTGTTCTTCATGCTTTTCTCTTTCACATTCTAATGTTGATGATGATGATAAGAATGATATTGTGCAGCCTCCGTCTAATGTACTTGCCATGTGCTAGGTATTGGGCCTAATGCTTCAAGTGTTACCTCATTTAATCCACCCAGCAACTCAATCGGTAGATGATTATTACACCTCCATTTACAAAAGAACTAAACTAAGAATGAAACTAACAAAGTTGCCCAAAGTTGTATACACCCATTCTCTTTTCTTGTGGGACTTCAGTTACACTTATAAGATAAAGTGAAATGTTCTAAAGTATGTTCCATACTCTTTCCTTTGTTTTTCTTCTCCCCGCTAACCCCTGTGTTTTAGTCTGGGTATTTTTTTCTAACCTACTGCCCAGTTGATCGGTTCTCTCCTCAGCTGTGTCTAATTGTGTCTAACCCAATATTAAGTACATAATTTCTTGCATTTTTCAGTCCTTGTATTTCCATTTTGTTCTTTTTTATAGTCTTTAGTTCTCCACCTAAATTCTCCACCGTGTCATTTAAGTTCTTAAATATAATAAACACAGTTGTCGTTAGTGTTAGTTGTTGCCAAACACTCAGTTACGGCCAGACTCTATTCTTTTAAACTATGTGTGGTAGGAAGAATTCTAAGATGGCCCTCAAGATTCCCACTCCCTGATGAACGTGCCCCATGCAATTCCCTCCCCTTGGGCATAGGAGACCTGTGAACATGACGGACATCCCTCCCTGATTAGGTTATGCTACATGGCAAAGGTGAAAGGATTCTGCAGGTGTAATACAGGTCACAAATAAGTTGATTATGAGTTAATACAAATGAAGATTAGGTCTGACTTCATCAGGTAAAAACTCTTAAAAGAGGAACTGAACAGAGAGATGCTTCCTGAGGGCCTTAAAGACGCAAACAGCCATGCTGGGAACTGCCTATGGAGAAGGATGGCCTCTAGGGGCTAACGGCCTCAGTCCTATAAGCATAAGAATTGAATTGTGCCACCAACCTGTATGAACTTGAAGAGGTCCCCCAACTCCAGATGAGAAAGCAGCCCAGCTGACACCTTGACTGTAGCCTCGTGGGACACAAGGGGACCCAGCTAAGCTGTGGTCAGACTCCTGATCCAGAAAGTCTCTCAAATGTGTGTTGTTTTAAGTTGCAAAGTCTGTGTAATAGAAAACTATACAGTATCTGTGTTGAATTTTGTTTTTAAAATTGGACTAGCTTCTAAAGCAAACTTGAGGCTTTCCTTATTTTTCTACAGCTGAGACTAGTTTAATTAACTTGGGAGTCATCCTTTCTTTAAAAGTTAGAAAGAATCTGGCTGTGTGCCCTTCTTGTCCAAATGTCCTCTGCAACCACTGAACCCCTTTCCAGAACTTCTATGGTTCTTGTCTATTCAAGTTTTCAACTTCTTTTGGGGGCCATATTGACATTTTCTATTTTGTTAGGAAGTCACCCATTTCCTGTAGGTTTTCAATTTATTTTTGTCACAGAACTACATACATTATTCTCATATAATTCTTTTTATCATTCCCAATTCTGAAATTTTTTTTGCATTCCTAATATTGTATTCATATATATTGTATGATTTTGCTCTTCTTTCTTAATCAGGCTTATCAGGTATTACACTATTTCATTAGTCTTTTTAAAAGAACTGGATTTTGGATTTATTCATCCTTTCTACTATTTCTCTAATTGTTTAATTTCAGCTTTTATCTTCCAAATTTTATCTTCCTAGTTCCCTAGTTCATTTTCTTGGTTCTAATTTCTCTCTTTTTATTAAAAGCATTCCAAATTAGCTTAAACTATACCATTCATGGCCAATCTTAATTTATCTAGATGCCTCACAAAATTATTTTGACACAAATCCTGGTTGTATAATTTTGTCTGTAAATATTTCAGAATATATTTTTAAAAAATAACAAAATGTCCATATCACACCTAAGAAGATATGATAGTTATTTAATATCATCAATGTTCAGATGGTTCTACTAGAGTAGAGTTGGAAGACAAGGACAGAGACAAGTTCAAGCTGCCATCCTCTCAGAATTCCCCCTGCTGTAAGGGCGTGGCTTTCAAACTTTGATTATAACTCACAGGAAGAAATATATTTTATATTCTACCCCAGGACACTAATACCTACATGTATAAGTGAAACAAATATTCCACAAGACAATACTTACATTTACCACATGGGCTGTCCTCCCCCTCCCTTCCTCTTTCCCTTCCTCTCTCCTTCCCTCTCTTTGTTTTAAATGTTGGTTGCAACCCACTAAATTAATTTCATATTATACTATAATTCCATTATCTGCATTTTGAAAAACAATCCTATAAAGCAAATGTCTAAATATTAAATTAACTGAAAAGGTTTATGAAATGAGTTTCAGATCCTATTCTGAAAGAAGGGGCACAGAAAAAACATTTCATCTGCCAAGTGCCTGGTGTCCACGTCAAACATTACCGTTCAGCTCATTCACATCCCAAATCTCTCACTTACTTACATTGTTTGTTACTCTTACTTTGCTAGAGACTACCCATGAGTGCACAATATTTGAGATCCCACCGCCAGTTTCTTCTATTTGTCTTTCTGACCATTTCTACTTGGAATTTCAACTTCTGCTTTGAACATAACAGCCAATCACATTTGTTATCTATAGGCTCTTACCAAACATGTGGGCTACCACCGATCTTCCCGAATAACTAAAGATTGAGAATTTAATCAAGAAGTAGAAACTGTTCTGGAAACAAATAGCATTTATCTCTTGAAGGACAAATTCTGCTGATAGCAGTCTTCTCTTTATAAATCTAAACAATAACCTTGCAATTCAATTGAAACAAATAAGCAGCTATCACACCAAAATCCATGTGAAAAAATAAACTCCTTCAACAATAACATGTACAATTAAGACCTTGACACACCCATCTTTAGTAATTTACTCTATTTAGCAAGTATTTAATCACTTCAATAAGCAGGTTCCTTGGTTTTTGACCTTCAAAGAAATGTAAGACACTCATCTTGTATAACTTAAAAGAGCTTTACTTAGTATATAATCTCCATACAATTCAGTACAACAAATTATAAAACCTCTTTGTAAGATTTTACCCATAGGATGTTAAAAACAGAAAATCAATTGCCACAAGAAAGTAAGCAACTCTCTCACCTTAAAACCTTTTTTCCATGAACAAACACTCTTAGGCCAAAAGGTTGCCATGTATAAAGCATTTGGGGAGCATACTAACCAAGATATATAATCTGAGAACATTTTAGTATCTTCCTATTGATTCCAAGGTTTGAATTAAATTTTAAAAATCAAATATTTCTATGTTAAATCAGGTAGATTTTGGCCAAAGATAAGCTAAAATTTTTACATCTTAGACAAAATTAATGTAAAATCAGAATAAGCATTTTTATTTTTAGTTAATAGTGAAATAAAGATGCAGACCAGATGAAATATCTATATATGCCCTTGCCACCTGGAAACACCCACCCAAAACATACAGACATATACATAGTTATAGAGTTGATCTCACAAAGGTCAAGAAAATCATCTTTAAGAGGACAGCAAATTGCTTAGATAACACCTAATTTTGCTCCTGGCTAATATATTTGAAATGAATCCCTATTTTTTAAAAGCCTGTAATAAAAGTAACTGGAACCTTTCAACTATAGCAGAATCTCTAATAAGCATTGTGATCAGTACCAGTAGTTGGTCATTTAATGAAGTAAGTAGGTTAAAGTAGGGAATCATAACTTAAAATGTATAATTGTACATTTATTTGCTAATCTTCTGATGTAAAGGCAAGGTCTTTCCTTTGCATAAGGGTCCAATGACTGCAGTTTTACTTCTTGCATAAATCATACCAATACCATGATTTGGGTATATTTTAATACTTTCCTATTGCTTTAGATTTTTAAAGGTGGAATGAGTCCTTAAATAAATCTGCAAAGCAATCTAAGCTCAGAAATTTTCTTGATTTGTATGTTTTCCTCAATATTTTATAATTTTCCTAACCACATCTAATTTAAAAGCAATTTTTATCAGCAACTCAACCTTTATTATCAAATCTGACCAAAGCATTCAACTTAATTTTTACAGAAATAACTCTTTTTATACCTATATTTCCTAGGTTTATGTAAATAATTGAGTTGTCTATTTACAATAAGAAGTAGAACAGTATATGCAGAAATTGGTATGAGCATACAACTCAGGGGAGGAAGGGAACAAGAGCTCTGTGAACATCAGAGAGTAGCCTCCCAGCTATGCTGGGGCAGGCAGGTTACAAGAGGGATGGAGACTTACGGGTCTGGGGAGTCACATAAGCAGAGTCAGTTAAGAGCACTTCTATTGTACTTAGAGGGTCTTCTGACTGCTAACTCAGAAGAAAAATCAAGTGGTCCTTCTATCCAGAAAATACAGAGCCATTATTTGTGGCTACTACCAAGTATTAACACAGCCACCAAGGTCTGTGTGGCACAGGGCTTAGGACACAGGTCTCCTGCTTCAGCTTATTAGGAGAGGCTAGAAACCAGAACCAGAAGTCAGATGCGTTTCCTCTCTTTCCTCCTGTGTACTTCAATGAGAAGGTCATATAAGACAATACTGATGAGTGCTAAAAATATTTAACATGATTTGCTGAGAGATTTGGTCATCAGGAAATAAAAACTTCTACTGTACATGGTCACAGTGTCTTAGAAAGAGTGTAGTATGGATTCTGTCTTGCAAGATTTTTTTGGCACTTTATATTTTTCACTAAAGACTGACACTAAATGTTTTGGCAACAATGGCATCTAAACAATGAAAAACAAAAATCACTGTATGCCATCATTGTGGTGACGATAAGCACAAAGATTTAAGTACATGTTTTGTATATTGAGACTCCAAATGCCCAAATGCTTAGACAAAAACATACAGGAATATTTAAAATAAATTTAGATATATCTAAAAAGGTAACAGAGTATTTTAAAAACAAAACCACATAGTCTAACATATTGTACCTTACATGTGCTTGGTTCCAATTAGAGTAAGGCACTCGCTGAAGGATGTACTGACCCATGCTGTCAGCTCCAACAGGCATGCATCACTACTGGCTTAATTAAAGTTTCAGTACTGATTAAAATGTTTTATTATTGTATTATCCTAAACTGCAGTGGTCTCCAACCTTATTAAGGGATACAGGAAAGATATAATTTGGAAGTTTCAGTTGCATAATTTAATAACCCAACTACTCTCAATTTTTTATTTAAAATACCTTTTGATAAAAGCTGAGTATCCTTGTGTCCAACATGATGGTATAAAAATTTTTTGAATGCTGCTTAGTAAATAGTAGCTGAAAATAAGATCATTTGAAAATGTGATGTATCCATCTTGATGCCTATGGTAATTTACTTCAATACAACTGCAAGGAGAAATATTTAAATCATTTCCAACTGGCAAAAACAGGGAAGAAAGCTAATTTCATTAGTCATCTTGATTTAATTAAGTGCACACTATGCTCATATCAGCAACTTTTACAGGTCCCTGACATTGGAAATTAATTATAAAAGCAATTATCAAAAATTTTTGAGCAGGTACATATAATCCTCTTTGTTGTTTACAAATAAGCATGACTTAGAGGCACTTGGTTACCTTTTAGGAAGGAAAAGAATGATACCAGGGCCCTCACAGAAAGATTGGAGACCACAAGTCAAACTTGGTATGAAAATGCTGTCTGCTAAAAATACTATATTAGTGAACTAGTTAAGATATAACATTTTAAAAATATTCAGACTTTGCAAGTTCTAGGCTGCAAAAAATACAAAGGCTAAAAACACAAAAAGTTTACAAAATTTTGCAAACCCAGTAAATTGAAGTGAGTAAGAAATAAAGCAAAACTATTTTACTTGCAGGAGAGGTTAAAGAGTATCAGTAGGTTTTAAAATAATAATGCTAAACAGTAACAAATTCTGCTTGGCTACATACATGTCTGCCCCTTTAAGGACATACAGTATGGAACTTGTAACACTTCTGTGCCCAGCATTAAAACACACACACACACACACACACACACACACTCTCTCTCTCTTAATATGTGACATACACTACTGACGTGCTACACATTACTTTTCAGAGTATAACAAAATGTTTGATACATACAAAGATCTAACATGATTTTTTTTGTTAATGTTAAAAGCATGACAACTGGAAAGCAATATAAAATTTTAAGGTGAAACAGGACAATAAACAGCTTTTTAAAAAGCCACCAATTGGCTTTCACTAATGAAATAATATTAAATAATTTAATCATCTTTTTGATTCGACTCAACCATAGAGGTCTTAAGTCAACTCAAAATTAAAAGTACTTCAAATCCTGAACAGGCTTTTATCTTCCAACATGATATGTGGCTTTCCAGGCTATCTATGGAACATATATTCTCCCCAACAACAAAATTCTAGATCACTCTTAGAAAGCTGTGAACATTTAGGCTAAAGAACATTAATGGAAAAGATAGAGACAAGACAAAAAAAGACTTAAGCTTGTAGAAGATACTTTCAAAGATGGTAATGTTTGTGTAAACATCTGTAAGAACTTACTCATATCACAGCTTTAAGGTACCGGCTACCTACTTACATAGGAAACCTTATCTATGGAGTTTCATTATGATGCAGTTTTGCTGTATCAAAAATAGAGATTGGACAGAAATCTTTGTTACTTATTTCTAGATAGCTTGTAAACGTGGAATGTTTTGTTCTGAAACACTCTAGTGAAGTGGGCCACGTAGGGAGGCAGGTTTCTTTTGATTTCTTCGCAGAAGCGAGGGTGGTCTGCAGGCTTCAAGTCAGGATCATTCTCTCCTGGGCCATCCATCATCTAAAACCAAAACCAACCCAAATACAATTTGGGAGAAAAATTATATTTATAAAAGACAACAGAAACAGAAATAGTTATTGGGTTTCTTTATAAATGTTATGTTAGTGAAATTATAGTATTTCAATGTCAATGGCTACTTGGAGATCATCTGGTCTATCCCTCTTCCCCTTCAGAAGTACAAAACAAGGCTGAGAAGGAGAGTACAGTGTCACACGGCGATCACCATTAACGGCAAAGCCAGAAGTAGAACTCAGATCTCCTTGTTCTTAGGAACATACTATATGCTTTCTCAAAAAAATGAAATACAGAGAACTACTATGACCAGAGAAAGTTGTGTAACTCATCAGATGGCCTAGTTAGAACAAGTTATGCACAAAGCAAAATTTAAATGCATGTCTTTGGTCTGTACCACCTCTGAATTCAAGATAGCTGTGGACTATCATTTTCCTTGGTAAAAATCTGAATTTTGAATACCATATAGTCAATTTTTTTTTCTCAAATTTAGGCTAGATCTGTTATTTTGTCCCACTCATTTACAAGTATCTATCAGCTTTTCTACCATTAATTATAGCACACATCACACCTCTAAAGGGTGAAAATCATCTGTTTGCTCTATTGAGATCTGGCACAACTCTAAGAACATTTTCCTCAGAAGGGACAAAGGAGAAATGGCTTGTTGCTTTTCCGCTCTGCACTGCAAGCTCAGCCATAGAAAGCCATCTTTGTGGGAGTATCCCAGTGGACACAGGACAGAGCAGGAAGAGCAGTGAGAATCCACCACTGGGGCTAGAGAGGAGGGAGGGGCCCCACAGTCCCAGCCACTTGGGGATGAGCCAATATGAAACTTTGGAGCAGTGGTTTTAAAGGCCGAGGTTTTGTTTTTAGCAGCAAAATCCTTAAAAGATAAATTTCATGCAGGGCTCCATCATACAAACTAGCCAAAGGCAGGGTTGCTCTGTTTGATGTGAAATTGGGCACCCAGAGCTCTCCTCTCAACTCTCCCCTTGCCCAGCTTCTGGTGCAGTCACCTAAGTGCCAAGGTATAGGGTTCTGCAGGAAACAAAAGTGAATACTTGATTCATAATATAATTCTATTTGATATAAAGTATAAAAAGATTTACATTCTTAGGATTCAAATTGGAATCCCGCCCCCTCAGGGAGATTCCCCACACTTGGCTAGACGACATGCTCACATGTCCATTGGCAATGTCGAGTAGGTCCCGAAGCCGGCAGCCCCGGCGGTGCCTTCGCTCGTAGCAGATGCTGTCTTCCAGAATCACATAGTCGGTGCCGAAGGACCTTAGTAGGGCATGCACTTCCTCTGGAGACCTCTTTGCATATATCTGATAAACCTTCAAAATGAGATAAAAATGGAATAGGGTAAAATACCACTCAACTGCCAGGGAGTTAATTAAGGAATATGATGTAACCTCCCACAGGTGCTGAATCTAAGATCTACTAAGTCCCTCTCCTCTCCCTGCCTGGGCCACTGTTGTACTCACTCATCTGCAGGCCTGGAATGTGCATGGAAATTTTCCAAAAGAATATAGTAATTGCTTAGCCTTGGGAAGAGGGAGAGTGAATCATGCTGAATACATTTGGATTTAGAATGTATTCTTTCAAGTTATGAATATATTCATCAGTAGATGCCAATTCTAAGAATGCTTCACCAAGGTAAATGACATGGCTGAGTCAATAAGACAGTCTTTACCTTTAAAATGGGGACCTCCAGACTAAAATGGTCCATTAGGGGTGATGGTACAGTCTAGCATGGAGGAGACCCAGTTTCTGGTAATGGCAGGTGGGAAAAAGGATCCCTGTACAGTCCCTGGTCCTAGGCTGGGGCAGCAACTGTTGCTTTTTGCTGCTTGATCAGAAGGAGACCCTAACACTTCTCTACCTCTCATCCTTCCCTGGAGCAAGAGCAACTTGCAGCACCAGCAGCAGTCCAACAGGGGGCGCCCCCTTCACATTCATCACCAGTGTGACACGCCTTAAGTGAATACACAAAGTGCTCTACGCTGGGACTTTGCAATGGGAAAAGGCTGTGTGGGCCATTGTGTGGGTCTGTGGGTTCATGAAGAAAGGGACTGTTTCCTCTGTTGTCCCTTGATTTCTAATGACAGGTTTCTGACTTAAGGGACTGGGTGTGAGGGTCTAATTCAATGTGTCCACACGGATGGGGGAAATGGTGGGGAAGTGAGCTGCTTCTACTGTGAAAACTGTGTGGTCATCCTTACAGTCCAGCACAAGGTCTCAGACTGGAGGCATTCCAAGGATTTGAAAGTCATGACTGAAGAAGAGCAATAGGACCTTGAGGATGACAATTTTTAGGGAACACCACTTGGCACCTAGGTGGGGACTGGATCCTGGAGAGGGCGGTGCACAGAAGGACTCCCCATGCACTTGACGTGTCTGCAGCTCTCTAGTCCAAGCAGTACAGGCCACCCACCTCCTGACTGAACCTTGTGTCTGGAGAGCAGGGACAGGGGACCTCCTTCCCCCCATTCTTCAACTTAACTTGGAACTATCTGGAAGACTTGGGACAACTGAAAAATTCCTATTTTAGCAGGTGTCTAAATTCAGATGATTCTTATAAAAAACAGGAGATTTAGTAAAAATCATTTGCTTTTAGGCTAGTCAAATCCCACCTCAAAACACGACTTTTTCAATAACTTTTCAACTATGAACATTAAGAAGTGACCAGTATGAATTAAAAAGTTTGAAATCTTATTGGTGAGGACTAAGGGAAACAGATGCCCTCCTGAACTGTAAACTGATATAACCTGTGTAGAGGGTGACTTGATATCATCTATCTATCTAATTACAAATGCCAATACCCTTTGACTCAGCAATGCCACATCTAAGAATGTGACATACAGACAGACACTGTACTTGTGAAGAGTGATGCATATACAAGTTTATTTGGAGCATTATCCATATAAATGCAAAAAACAGGGAAAAAATTGAAATAGTTAAATAAAATATGCTGCATTCACATAAAATATTATGCAGCTTTAAAAATAACAAGGAAGGTGTTAATATACTGATACAGAATGATTTCCAAAATATATTAAGTGCCAAAAAAGCAAGAGGTAGAATGCTACTTCTTTTGTAAAAAGGGGGAAAATAATATGGAAAAAAATACACATTTGTATCTGCATAAAATACCTGTGGAAGGCTATACAAGAAACTGGTAACATTATTTGTCTCCTAGGAGGGGACCCAGTAGCTGTAATACAGAGCTGGGAGGGAAACTTTTCACTATTTTCCTTTTTGTATGTTCTGAACTTTGAACTATGTGGCTGTATTATCTATTAAAAACACAGTAACACCACACAGTAGAAATGGTCCATAAGAAGTGTGACCAGTATGCCTCAAGTCCTTTTCATTCCCCTCCCCACTTTAAAAGCTCTGAGGGCTCTGCTCCCAAACCCTCCCTTCCGGCACTCCCACCCCATCTCCAGGCACGCGCCTTCTCAGCTATTCTCCCGAGAGGACCGTGTGGCCTGAACAGCATGCCCTTAATGGAAGGGGGTACCCAAGGTCCAGAATCAGCAGACGCAGGCTCTGTACACTTATATTCGGACTTCCCCTCATACCCTGTGAGCTGGAGGTGTGCAGCATTAAGTCCCATCTTTACTAAACACAGGGAAACCCGTCCCATGGCTGGTCCACAAGAAGTGAGAAAAGGCACAGACGGGGCCCTCACCGCTTTGGTTCGCTCTCTCAGGCTGTTATCTTCATAGTGTGGGTGGTTAGTTAAGGTCCTTCCCGTGCACAGCTTGACTCCAGCCAGCAACTGCATGCTTCCAGCAAACACAGCCTTTCTTGGAGTGTTAGAACTAAAAGATTTTAGAGTCTGAATTAACACCACTGCTAAGATTTCCTCAAAGACAACAAAGAAGACAGTATCATACCCTCTCAGAATTACACAGCTGTGTTAGCAAGTGGTAAGAGTTGGAGGGAAAAAAACCAGGAGGTTTTGATTTGCACTGTATTTTATATAAACACTTTGTATTTGTTTGTGACTATTCACTAGAATAGTGGTTGGGAAGCTTCTAACTTACTGTTTTTATGACTTTACTTTTATGATGAATTGTCTTAGGAGGCAGGTAGCTCCTGAGTCTAAGGCTTCCAGGCTAAAACCCACAATCCTCTCTTGCTATTGTTCCAGAGGGGCTGATTCTAACAAAAAGAACTCGAAAGATCGCCACTGTTTTTTATAAACACTTAACTAAAGGGCTGCCAAGAGTAAAACATAACAAATTATCAAGCCAGAAACTTCAGGTGATCATGAGTTAATTCCAACGGTTTTTGTATAAAACAATTAAAAAAAACCCCACAGATATTACTATAAATTACTTTTATGAAAAATAGAATTAATAAAAACAAAAGAACATGAAAAGAAGATCCTAAAATAGCAAATATCTTATTACTCAACATAGGGATGTAAAATACTTCTGATGTGGGAACAAAAATATTTTATACATTTCTTTTCTTTAGCCTTGATTAAGAAAACTATATACAGTTTAAGGAATACAGGGCACCCTAATATTAAAGTACAACCTCACTTTCTAATTACCACCATGCTATGATTCTCTGCCTCCCAGTAGGGTGGGAGGGACCGTGATGGGCCCAAGGAAAGACTCCCAGAATATGGAGAGAGCATGTTTCTTTTTCCCCCCTAGAAACAAAGAATCGTAGAAATTGATTTAATTTCCATTTTTTGGAAAGCTGAGAGTCACCTGCAAACCGATGAGGTGTTATTTTATTGTGGAGACCACACAGCTCTTCTAGGGATTCTCCCCAATGCAGAATTTCCTTGAGGCCCACTAGGAATACTGCAGGATACATTTATCCTTTTCGTGTTAAGAAAGAGGAGTCTATGCCTGTTGGACTGAGCTAAAATGAGGAAGATAGTTTTGAGGAGTTTATTTGAAATCATTAAAATTCAACATCCTCTGCAGAAGAAGCTACAACAGGCTGTTTCCCTCAATGGTTTTGGAGAACAGGGCATGAAACTTGCTCTGGTGCTGAGGTTTCTAGAAGAAGCCTCATCGTATTTATATATCCCACCAAGATGTTTTATATATTCCAACTTGGTGCTAAGACCACAGCATGAATGCCATCCAACAAAGGCCTTTCGGTGTCTATAAGCAAGACATCCTACAACTCAAGCTGTGACATTTACAAATAATTTACTTTTGAAAAATTCAAGATTTTCTTTCTAACAATGACACTCTCATTCACTCGCATCCCAACAAGCTTTCTTAAGCGGAGAAAAAAATGGACGGAATTCCAATGAGCATACAAGGAATGACACATAATCTGCATCCCCCCTTACCCGTGCCAGAGTCTAGAATGTGGATTCCAACAGAAAGAAGTTTTGCATGGCTTGGCTGTACGTGAAAGGCTGTCATCACTCTGACAATCAGACCCAGGAACACAAGAACAAACAGATGTTTGCTCTGTCCCCCATACCAACAATTTACAGGGACTCTATGACATTTGTCCCACATGGTTAGAGGAACAGGTGGGTTTAAACGAAAACGTGAAGGTGCACAGAATTCCTTAGTGAAAGGTTTTACTGAAATTCAGTTTAATTCCATTAACACTTATTAAACACTTATCCTGGGCCTTGTATACTGTGCTTTCATTTATGGTGGACCATAATTACTAAAGAAAATATATATGAACAAATATTAATGAAAGAATGTGCCACCATTTTTGCAAGTCAGTCTTCTTTCCTTTTGTATACCCTCAACTGACATAAGCCATTCCACTGCAAGAAATCACACAATAACATCACATATTAATACCACAAAGTGGCTGTCTTTGGGTCCTCTGAACCAGATAGACTTAGAATGTAGAAAGAAAAAGAGTCTGGTTTCCAGGTCTGGCAGAGCACGAGGTAAAGGCGAAAGCTGACGGGGTGAACAATCCTGGTTTGTACAGTCTTAACTGCTTAAAGAGTGCCAAGCTGGTCTTTCTACGCAAAAGACAAATCCAGCAGTTGAGCTTGTAATATCCATTCAAATTACAAGACTTAGCATCACCGTTTTGAACATATAATGGGAATCAGCACCAAGAAGATGCACAGAGCTGTTGATAGTGTGCATTTTATAACTACAGCAGAGATAGATGACGAACCTTGTTATCTATTCACAGCTAATGACCAAGGTTCCAGCCTGCTTCCTGTACTACAATCATAATGCTTTGATGAATTGCAGAGTTCACAAAGATTTAAATGTCAAAACTCCTGAACTGCTCTCTAGGGAGTTACAAAGTTATACTTTATTCAAAAAATATTACTGAGGGCCGACTATGTGCTGGGCCGGCAAACATGGTTTGATATCCTCTTTTCAAGAAGCTTACTAGTTAATATAGCCAGGCTCAGCTCCCATGACAGGCAAACACTTCAAAATAAACCAATACTGTAATTAGTCTATCACATATGTACTAATGCTTAGTGCAGGCCTTTAACTATGCTAGAAACTAAACACATCAGTCATTAAACATGCTCTCTCCTCAGTGTGCTCTAAGAGCACTTGAATGGCTCCCACCTCCTAAGCCCCTAGCAAGTACAGCCCCCAAGGCAGCAGCACAGCCATCGCCAGACAGAGTAAGGTGATATGTCACATGACTGCTTAGAGGAATTGAGGAAAAAATGGAATAAAGCTCATTAAATTAAAAATGTCTTAATGTTTGGCTTTATTAATAAAAAATCAGAAAGTTTAAAAGAAATATAATCTATTTAAACTGTTAGTGCAACAATCCTCTGGATGATTTACATAGTCTTTTACTAGGGCCCGTGGTTTTAAAGTATCAAAATACAAGTATCCTAATGCCTATAAAATGAATTAGAAATAACAGTTCTTTGAAAACTACTGACCTCTGAGGATAGTAGAGATGATGTTTATTCACTTTATTCTGTTTGACCTGGTTTTATATGCTAGCTTCATGGTAAATCTGGGCTATATCACTGCTACTTTAAATATTTAACTTTACCGGTAAAGTAAATGCAAAAGTAAAAGCAACAAGCAAAGTGGAACAAAATGAAAAACAATCAATCACACAATTTCTAAACTTTAAAAAAACCCTATATTTGTTATATTTTGTAGTTTCTGTGGTGAACTTAGCAGACAAAGGGAGATGGGATTCTTTGTCCTTAACTTAAAATATGCACAATGACAGATATAATGCTGGGCGTTCTTCCTTCACAGCTACTTTTGCCTGATACAGTCTGTGGTCTGTATCTAAAATAGCTAATGTGGTTTTAACCACTGAATGACACTTCTCTATTATAGAAAAACAAAGCAAGTTTTACAAATGTATGAACAAATGATGTATAAAATGAAAGGATAATTTGTTTTTATAGCTCTCTGCCAAGCTCCATAGCAGGCTGCCCAACCTGCAAAACAATTTTGTTCTGTAAGAAATGTCACTACATAATGACAAGGACTCACAGGTCAAATGGATTTACATTATATAATTTAAATGTCACTCCAGGAAGGCCTGATAGCATTTTGAACAAGTAATCTCACTGATTTTTTAAGGTCTAAGTTTCAACAAGTTAATTACTGTTGAACTAATGGGTAAACTGAGCATTATAATATAATGTGTGAACATTTGCTTTATCTACACTTCAGAAATTTATAGAATTATGCAAATACTACAAAATGATTCATTAAATATAAAAGAGGTTTACAGGCATTTAAGGTCTGAACTTAGCCTACATCATATTACAAATATACAGTAACTCTTTCTGCTTTGATTAAATGTGAAAGAAACTTGGTACATTTTTTTCAGTCCCACTGAGAATATACTGCACATGCATGCTTCATTACTAGAAAGAGACTATTTCTAGTGAAACTCTCCTAAAGCCAAGTAGTTAAAATGTCATACCTCAAAATATTCAAATCCACAGATCTATCTTAATTGCAAAATGTCAAAGAAAATTTTCAGGAACCAAAAATGAAACATTCAAGGACACAAAGGAACAAGGTATGAAGCACAGATTGCTGTTGCATTTGGCCTTGCTGAAGTAAATGTGCTTTCTAATCACACATAACACCTATAAAAGTACCACCTGGTTTTTGCTGAAAGAGATACCAGAAGGCAAAAGAAAAACCAAAAAAAAAAAAAACCCAACAAACCACCCAGGTTTTTAATCTTTGTATCCAGGAAACATTATCAGCAAAGACGGGTAAATATGAATATATGCATTTAAATCTGCTTGAAAACGAAGCATGCAGCACCTCAGTATAACATGGAAAGCAGGCAGCCAGGTGTAGACACACAGGCTAGGGGTATGGAAGGCATGGGGTGAGCTGACTTCCTAGCTTTTGTAGGAAAGGCAGCTGGGGCTACTCCATCCTGGTGACCTGATTTTAACAAAATGTCCTTGCCATCTAAAATGTCTTTGATTCAAATGTCAAAATATCCTTGTAAAAAAGAGCAATTTAATCCCTACAGTCTTAGTTTTATACTTAAATCTTAAAGTTTTATACTAAAGATAAGGAAGCATAAAACATTTTCTATTACTAAAAATTAGAACTCTAAAAAAAATTATTCCACTAAACCTTTTAAGCCTCTGAAAATCTTAGAATGGAGTCAAAAGTAAGAATATGGGAGAGAAGAATGAAGATAATGGTGCTGAGATGAGGTTCAACATTTACTCTAATGAAGAGGCAGTTAATGGATTGCTACCCAACGTTAACATGTTTAATACATAGCTGGTGCTCAATAAACATCTGTTGAATTGTATTAATAAGTACAAAACTTCAGATGTGAAATAACTTTATATATTAAGTCTTTAAATGTTTACACAGAAATCCAATCCCTTTGGTATGACCCCTCTCAATTAATAAGTGTTATCCTAAAGTAATGCCCTTTATCTTCCCTTGAGGATATCTCTTTAGCCTATAAAAGGTCATAACTAGGCCCCTCAAAAATAAAAGGAAATAACTAACTCCCACTGAGGCGATGTCATCTTTCAATTTACCCTCAAAGGAGAGACACTGTCAGCAAATACTTGGAAAGTCTGAATCTCCAAGTGGAAGCTCAATGTCCTTGAAGCACAACAGTAATGCCTACTGCAAGGCTGAGGTTTACCCCAGCATCAAGTACATGAAGCAGAGACTGGAAGATGACAAATAAGCTTCTTTTCAACACTTTACATAAGAGTCATCCTGTGCAAAAATGAGGGTCCCCTAGAGTTTCTGCAGGTCACCATTTTTCTAGTTTTGAATCACCTCAATGGCAGCCATCTGGTAATGGAGGCTGTGCCCCTGCCCCAATAGATGCTGTCATGACTGCATTGTCAAAGGACAGACAGGAAGACAGTATGGAGAGAACCGAGGCACCCCCCCCCACCGAGAGTGCTGGCTCCCCACCAGATGGCCAGTAGCTGCTTTCAGGTACACTCCACGTACCCTTAGGCCACAGTCTTTTCTCCAGCACAACTCATACTTTCTAATATCATGGACACTGTGACTAATCAAAGCAGTAAAGTGAAAGCTGAAGGTCATATTTTATGTTTCGAAATCAGGGCAGGTTATAAAAGAATATTAAGTACATCACTTGTGTTTGGAATCATAGACTAAAGACCAGAGCTGATTTAAATGTTGATTTAAACAAAAATATTTTATGTCTAAATAGACCCTATTTTGGCATACATTCATCATCACTTAAGCTTATTTCACAAACATGCCAAGCAGCTATTTTTACAAAAACGGTAATTTAGAGTTGAAGAATTTTAGAGAAAAAAAGGCAAAGTTAGATCACAATGGAACAAATTTTCTGGAACGATACAAATCCTTCAGTTGCTGAGAATTAAAAAAAAAAAGTCAGAAGAGTATGTCTACAAAGGCAAGCTTAGGGAGAGGGGCTGCTAGGAAGAGGAGAATCTAGGGAGCAAAGACCACTTCCCCCAAATGAGAGGAATAACAGACTAACACACTGTCTTTACACCTGGAATAATCTCTCACCCACAACTTTTCAGAGCCAGCATGTTAAGTTGAGTCATCTTCCATGAGATGGAAGATATTTGCACTTACAAATAAGTGCATCCAGTCTGGGACAGCCAAAGATAACCTGGGGCTCTGCTAGAATACATTCTGACTATAATTAATTCCTGAAAGATGGGCGTGGGAATGAGGGGCTTGCAATGCTAACCCAGGTAGATCTGAAAAAGATCTACCATCTCCAGGATGCTACCAGAAAGTAGGCTTCCTACAGCATTCATTTCAACATATAATCTTAAAGACAGAAAATATCAGCCTCACCTTCAGATGCACATGTCATAAATTTCCAGTTGACTATAGTTAATGCAGAAGTAATTAACGTTCTTTTATATGAATAACCCTCTTTTCCTATGTATAATAAATACTGAAGGAATTATTTACTCTATAATTGTCTGCCATGATTTAAAATTAAATAAATAAAGACAAAGCACTGCTTACCACTCTCAGCACTAGAAATATATGAAAAATTACACTCATTCATCTAGTCAAACCCAGTCCGACATTGGGACCAAAGCCACATATATACTTTAGACATAAATCTCTATAAAATCCATGTATTGCACTCAAGAGACCTAAGCTATCAAACATTTACCATCTCTTAATACACAAGCAGTGCTAAACTGTACTGGTTAGTAAACATTAGTCATGAGCAAGTGCCAATATGGCTACTAAAATTCTAAGTGATGGAGACAATACAGCCAATGCTTTTAGAGTATGTCACACAAGATTTGCAACATCTATTTATGTGTGAATAACAACACTGTTGCTTTTTGGTTATAAAGTAGGGAAATACAGTATTACAGGGCATGGGAATGTTGCCCTGGACAGAAAAGTTTATTTTTGCTGGTAGGAGGCAGGTTTCATTAACAAAGCTTTGAAATACACGAATTTCATTCTGATGCTGAATGCTGAGGCAGAGCAACAAAGCACAGGCAAAAATAAGAACCAATATCATGCTAAAGCATTATGATGTTCGAGAGAGAAAAAGCTCCAGTTTTTGTATTTCACATTTTCCCTAGGCCTAGGCTTGGGCAATATGATTAGTTAAAAGGAAATCTGCACTGAGCTACTATGACTCTAATTAACTGAAGTTTACAGTACAATTTTAAAATAATTAACAAGGAAAGAATACTTTCAAAAGTCAGCGTTAATAGAAAATTTGAATAGTACTATGATAAAAATAATAAAGATAAATTTACTGTGAGTTTTAACACAGATGATAAATAACATTTTATTCCCACTTCTGTCAGTGGCTTGAAATTTATTCCTCCATTCTGTTTTCCTCTCCAAATGGGTATTTTTCCTTTCTTCATGGGATATAGTTGGAGAGAATATTTCTTGAATGGAAAGAAGTTATTTCTAAATAAAGAGTTTTAAAGAAAAATTTAATATGAATAAGTGTTTCTTCACAATTAGATTTAGAAATAAACAAAAACCCCCAGAAGACTAATGAGGCGTATAGTGACTCTTAAAAGGCACTTAAAATTTTAAAGGTTAAAAAAAATCCTCTTACTTAATCCAGTTCATCAGCTCCACTGTATCTGGATCATAGAATTCTCTCAACTCGGAGAGTTCATCCATCATTCCTGGCCAGAACTGAAATTAAAAACAAAAAAAAAACAAAAACAAAATCCACCCCCATACTCACAACTATCACTAATAAGAGAAACTGCACATAATCTGTGACCTAAATAAACATGCCAACTGGAACATAGGACTCCTTCATCTCTGTACTCAACCCACCTAGCATAGCGCAAAGGAGCTAAAGTCTGAGAAAAGTTTCTGAATTACCTTGAGCTGAAGCTAATTAGGACTAAAGGTATTATCAACCTTATAAAGGAGCTTTTATTTCGCTCTAATAAAAATGCTATTGCATGTGGTGTTAATATCTAGTAAAACATTATTTTGACATGACAAGAATGCCAACCATGAGAAAGCTCACAACATATCAGGAAAATGTAATTAACTAACATCATGCAATCTACCCTTAAAAGTAGAATGTACCCTGTAGGCCTAACACCATTTTAAAGCTGCAAAAATGTTTTTGAACACAGTATCTCATTTTATCCTCACAATAACCCATGAGACAAATGACACAGCAGCAGCATCACCACTGGGATTTACTTTTCATTTTACAAGTATGGAAACTATGGCTCAGAGAGGTACCTGACTTGACCAGGTCACAAGTGGCAGAGCTATGACTTGGAACATAGCTCCAAATCTAGCCCCCTTTTCATTGCATAATATTGTGATTATATTTTTTGTACTAGAAATCTGATCAAATGGTTTGACATACATTAATACAATTACTGGTAAAATAAGAGAGAAGAATATTTGAAGGTAGGACTCTCCAGGAAAATGTGGCACATTTGACTGTATTTGTACCACTGGTACCTCCTGGTCAACTTGATTTACTTAAGGTTATGCAGATGTAAAAATTACACACTGAACTCACCACTTATCTAATATAACTTAAGTCTATTTAATTCAACAATTAATTAAATCTAAATTCTTTTATCAAATGACAGTTGACTAAGAAGATTTGATATTAACTGCAGAATTCATTTCACATATTGGCATAGAAGACTAATGACAATGTATCTATGCTTCATTGATGTAGAAAATATAACAATTTTACTTAAGAACTAGTAAGTAGAACCAAGGTAGCACTTGATTGGTCTATGGCTGTGTTTTAGCCCTATCACTTTTTTTTGTCATCTCATCTTTGGCCATTTTTACTGCTCATTCAAATCTTGTCTCCTGGGTAGGTGAATCAGGAAAATCACTGGTGATGGAAAATGAGGTGTCAGCACTACTGGTTCTAGCTTTTGGAAGAGCTATAGTAACAAGTACAGATTAAATGATACCTTTGTAATATTTCAATTATCCCTTTTCCCTATTAATTTGATAATCAATAGAATGCCAACATTTTAATGAAATGCCCTAATTCTTTTAGTATAAAACATTTGAAATCTGTGAACTCAATGTATATTAGGTATTTTTCTAGTTTGAAAGTTGCTGCTATTAATTCTGAAAATGTTAAAATCCAGTGAGAGTTTTGTGGCAAACTCCTTTAACAATGTGAAAGTGTTGAATTAACTAAACGCTGTTTTTACCCATCAGCAGTAGTTTATATGGGATTTCAGTAACCCAAATAAGTTAACCAATACCAGAGTAATAATTTTATTAAACTCTTAACTTCAGAGCAGAGATCAGTACATGCTTTTCCCTTTTAATAAGATTATCCTAAAGAGAGATAGCAAAATTGGTATTATGAACAAGAAATTTTAAACCCTCATTACAATTGTGATATAAATTCAGGCTTTGAAATATATGAATTCACCTTATTACAGATAAATCTGTAACAACTGGAAAACAGATTCAGTTTCAGGTTTATTAACCCCTAATATACATAACATCTTTATTTTCTCTGTGATTTTATATTTTACAAGGTTTGAGAAGATGAAATATCTAAACTATTTTATACAGTGAAAGCTGAATGCATTAGGATTTCTCCTGATGTCCTATACCAAGAGAGGTTAGGCCAACAGTCTTTCAGAGGATTCTTCAGAATATTATCTCTTACTCAGGGAAAATCTACAGAGATTTCCACGAAATGATGGCTTTTTCAGTGCTATCACTGGTTCTTCTATAGCAGTGGTTTTCAAGAGGAGTGTGGGGAAAGATTTTGACCCTCCCACCCCAGAGGATGTTTGGCAATGTCTGGAGACATTTTTGGTAGTCACAACTAGGGGAGAGGCACTACCAATATCTAGTGGGTAGAAAGTAAGAATGCTGCTAAACATTATACAATGCACAGGACAGCCCCCTATGACAAAGAATTATCTGGCCAAAATGTCAATAGTGTCACTATTGAGAAACCCCATTAACATTATAGCAGGGGTTTCTTAAACTTTATGGTACATCAGCATCACCTGCTGAGGTGGTTAAAACACAAGTTTCTGGACTCTACTCCCAGGGTTTCTGATCCCGTAGGTCTGAAGTGGGACCTAAACACCTGTATTTCTAACAAGTTCCCAGGTGATGCTGATGCTGCTTGTCTGGGGACCACACTTTAAGAGCCAATGCTCTATAGTATAGTTCATTTCTTCTACAATGTCTTTCCTCAATTTTATTAAGAATAAGAGATGTTGGTCCTCAAATAGCTTTAAAAAAATTAATAAGATTTCAATAAATAGCTGGGACATAAAAGAACTGGTACTACACACATGCAGGCAGTGGAAAAGATTGTTATAGTTTGCATATGTCTTCATTGGTGGGACAAGAACGACGAAGAACTGTCTTTCCTGTGAGGAGGGTGTTTTAATCCTCAAAATTATTGTGTAAAGGTGAAGTTACCTGATTCCTCATTAACATACACTCTGTTTAATCCTTAATTGTTGCTTCCCAGATGTTTGTAATAAGTGTCACTTATTTACATTAGACCAACAAAATTCCCAGAGGAAGGGAGGCAGAAATCTATGTTTTCCAACAACTGTGTTTTCCAACAACTAGGAGTTAGCACAGAGCTCTGCCCATGACAGTAAATGTTTTGATATATAGGAACATGATAGAACATAATTTTTTTGAAATACTTACAATATAGTGCTTATCAATTTTTTTTTTAGCCTAAAACTTTTGGTTCACAAAATTGTACATGAAAATATAAGCAAATAAAACCCAAAGTTGAACTGCTCTAGCTGATGGTCTCTATGGGTGAGGACCCCCACCCCCACCTTTACCACCCTTCCAAATCAGGGGCTGTACACAGTAGAGTTTGAAATCCATTGTTCTAAATTAAAATAAAATTTGAAGAAAAATAAATCTAAACTTAAAAAAACAGGGTCAGAGCTCAATTGGATAAAACAATCTGTGCTAGCTGCCCAGGTGATAATTCAAGCCTTTAAATCTCAAAGATGTGGTCAACTTGATCGATAATCATTGTCTCTGATAGGAAATTCTCAGAATTGAAGCAGAGTTAATGTTGTTTCAGATACTAGTCAACTGAGAATATGAAAAATTCCATTACTTCCTATTGAAACTGAAGAACAGATAAAAAAGCCTAGATTAAGTAAGATATATTTATTAATAAAAATCTCTTAGTCTATATAAATCAGGAAATGGGAAAAATAATTTTTCTAGTTTATTCATTTCAAAATAAGTCTGAAAATATTTTCAGAATTTGCATAAGCTGAATAGTAAGAGTCAAAACCAAAAATAATTAGAATGACTAAATGCTATAGTTTTTGTTTTGTTTTTGCTTCTCTATCAATGCCAATTGCAATAAGAAGCTAAACAGATATTTATAACCTCCACAAACTACTCTATTTTGCCAAATAATGCACAAAATATATTAAGTCAAAGCAGTTATTCTGCTAAATAAATTAATGACAAGAATGAGGAAAATCCATCTTACCTTATAGCATAGATACAGCAGTATTAATATCGGTACTGAATATCGCATTATACATATCTATGTAAGAAAGACACTATTTAGATTACAAGTATTTTGAACACTTTTTTTTTTGTAAGGAGATGGAGCATCTTGTTATGTTGCCTAGGTTGGCCTCGAATTCCTGGGCTCAAACAATCCTCCTGACTCAGCCTCCCAAGTAGATGGGCCTACAGGCCTGAACATCGTGCCTGGCTTTTTTGAATGGTTCTGCTTTATAAATATATGCCTTTTTTTTTTAAATAACAGAAATATAATTTAATGGAGCATGAGTCTCCAATACCCAAAACAACTGAGTCAGTATAAGGATTCTAATCATTCACAAGATATTTGTAGCTTCTACCATATTGCCACCTAGTGAATATATAGGGCAGAACAATTCAAAACTGCATTTATAGGCTATTGAACATTATCATATACTTATTAATAATGATTTTTAGGAAAATACATTATAATAATAATTATAATTCAGATAAGGGGATTATTGGTAATTTTTAATTTCTCTTTTTGTGCTTTTTTTAGTATTTCCAAATTCTGTATAATGAACATAATCTAAACTATAGTCTAGGAAAAAAAAAGATTTTTAAAAATAAAATTATTTTTTAAAAATAATTCCTTATAAAATCTTAATACATCAATTATCTATTTTTAGCTTCAAATTTTAGTATCCATCTTATCTGACTGATGTATGGGCAACTACCAAAAAAAAAGAATTGGTATGAAAGAAACACTAAAAATCATAAAAAGTAAACGGAAAAAGGGACAGCACTGACCCTCTTTGGGTTATAAAGATGGACCGACTTCAGAAGTAACTCCCATATTTCAGGGCTGCATAAGCCAAATGATGCAAACACGCACATGTGTGATGTCCAGAGGTACTTCATTCTGTAAAGATGGAAATGGGCAAAAGTCAACAAGTACTAGTTGTGTATAAACCTGGACTCTGAGATAGCTGTAAAGACAGCTTTACAGTCTATGACAGTAAAATCTTACTTTATGCAGAAACCATTTGCTAAAGGGTCAGTTATTAATTCCCTTGTCTTTTGAGAACTATCATGTAAGTAAAACAGAGGAATGTTTGTAATTAAGAAAAAACTGATTATTAGTAATATTTTGTACTGGGAGAAGACAGAACATCATAACAATTTTATGGGAACCATAATTATTAATGAAGATGATTGTCAGTTTCCAAATTATACTGCTAAGTAACATCAAGTAAAAGTGGTCAAATTAAAAAATAAATCAAAGAGACAGATAAAACAAAAATACCTCATTGTACTCAATGCCAAGAATCCAAACAGAATGGTATGTATCAAGTTATAGGCAGTTTCCGGTTTCAGGTCAACTGTACATTTTCCCATTTTACTCATGGATTGTTGATTTGTAGAGTAACTGAATAAAATAGCAAACATACAAAGTTAAAGTTGGAAAAAATTTTACCTTAGTTAAATCTTAAAGAAGATATAAGAAACTTATGTCTTTATATATTTAGAAATGTATTATTTCCCTAAGATGAAGTGAATTAGCACTGATCAATTTTGAATTTATGAGGCTAAAAGTGTCACAGTATAAATGCATTAGTAATTAGAAAAACTAAAATTTCACAGCAGCCTTCAATTTAAGTAAAAACTTAAAGTGCACCAATTCTTTAAATTAAAAGAGAATAGCAAAAAAAAATCCTTTTGAAATCACTAAAACTGGAAGAGACATTTAAAGGTGTTTTACAAGTTATTACCAGTATTTTTCAAATTTTTACAAATAAGCAAAAGCAAAAATATATCCAAAAACTTGGAGTTCAGTTCCTTTAATGAGCCAAAAGTCACATTTTTAACCCACCAATACCTGATGATGTATGTCTAAGAAATGACTTCTATCAAATATAGCTACATTAAAATTATTACACAATAAAATTAACATTAATTCCTTAACATCATCTAATACACAGTTCATGTTCTATTTTCCCTGTTTATAGCAATTGTTTTTTTTTTTCAGGTACTTCCTTTTTTTTGAATCAGGATCCAAAGATTATGTATTGCATTTCACTGATGTATCTCTTTAAATATCTTTTGATCTATAAAAGTATCCCCTTTTTTTTTAAAAAAAGGCCATTTACTTGTTGAAGAAAATGTAACATTTGTCCTGTCACTCTTCCCATCTTCTGCATTTAGCTTATATGGTGTGTAATACATTTCTCTATTTCCATGTTTCTTGTAAACTTGTAATTAGATCTACAGGTTTATTAGAGTCAAGTTCATTTTGTTTTGGCAAGAACTCTTCACAAGGTCATGATGTACAGTAGTCCCCCCTTATGTGTGGATTCCCTTTCCGTGGTTTCAGTTACTATGGAAATTGCTGTCTGAAAACATTACATGGACAATTTCTGAAACAAACAATTAATAAGTTTTGAATTGTGTGTTATGTCATGAAATCTTTTGCCGTCCCTCTCTGTCCCACCTGAGACATAAATCATCCCTTTGTCCCGTGTATCCACGCTGTATATGCTACCTGCCCATTAGTCACTTAGTAGCAGATCGATTGTCATGGTATTGCTTGTGTTCAAGTAACCCTTTTTTTACTTAATAATGGCCCCAAAGTATAAGAGTAGTGATGCTGACATAGTGTTATAATTGTTCTATTTTATTATTAGTTACTATTGTTAATCTCTTACTGTGCCTAATTTAGAAATTAAACTTTATCATAGGTATGTATGTATAGGAAAAAATATAGGAGTATATAGGGTTCACAACCATCCACAGTTCACAGTTTCAGGCATCCACTGGGGGTCTTAAAACATATCCCCCACAAGAAGGGGGACCTACTGAATGCATCACATTGGGAAGCACAAACTGGCTGTTGTCTCCACTTGAGTGACGTTAAGATCGATGAGTGAGTTTAGATGTCGCCCCATTTGAGGGGAAAAGAAAACAGTGAGGGCTGCCAGTTTAAAATAAAAATAACACTTTCATGAAGGCCCTACTGATCCTTTTTATCTATATAACTAGAGAAATTCTCTATATAACTAGAGAAATTTTATTTCCTAGAAATCCTCTTCTCACTACTGCAGATACATAGGAAAATTAAAGTGATACTCTAAGGCAGTTTTCACCACTGGTAGTAATGTTAACTTAAATGTTAAATATTACAACCCAAACATTGACTTCCATGTTGACACAAAAAGGTTACTACAGACAAGGAGAACATATGCTCTTATCTTCCCTTGATACCTGGGAGAATTCTGCAACACCTCCCCCATACCCCAGCCAAGCTGGACGGCTCTTATTAATCCCATGAATATACAACACCATGCCCTTTCAGTTGTAGCCTTCACACTAATGCAGATGTGTTGTATAAGTGTAATAGTATCATCCTTCCTAGTACTAAAAAGGTAGAAATGCTTTAAATACTTGGCATTGATAAAATACCCTTCAAATTACTTAAAAGTTAGTGCATATTAAGATACAGTCATGTGGCACATAACGACATTTCAGTCAATGACAGACTGCAGAATTGACAGTGGTCCCATAAAATTATAATGAAGGTGAAAAATTCCTATCACTTAGTGACATTGTAATGTTGTAGCACAATTACTTTTTTTTTTTATAAAATCAGTGTGGCACTAGGGGTACGGTGTTTATAAAGTCCACAGCAGTGTACACTAATGTCCTAGGCCTTCACATTCACTCACCACTCACTCACTGACTCACCCAGAGCAACTTCCAGTCCTGCAAGCTCCATTCATGGTAAGTGCCCTATACAGGTGTACCATTTTTTATCTTTTATACCACATTTTTACTGCACCTTTTATATGTTTAGATATGTTTTGATACATAAATACTTACCATTTGTGTTACAACTGCCTATAGTATTTCATACAGTAATATGCTGTACAGGATTGTAGCCTAGGAGCAACAGGCTATAGCATATAGCCTACACCATCTAGGTTTGCGTAAGTATACGCTATGATGTTTACACAATGAGAAAATCGCCTAACGATGCATTTCTCAGAACATATCCCCATTGCTAAGTAACGCATGATTGTACTATGATTCTTTAATTACTTTAATGCAGTGCTTTTCCTCTAGTAAGTCCTAATATCCCTACCTGGTAGATGAGGATGCTCTAAAATCTTTATCTATGATCATATACCAAATCAGCTCCAGAGACGGCTCACAGATTCACACTGAGCATGGCAGACATTGTCAAAAGGTACTGCAGGCCAACTGAACTTCCTGCTTTGTATGCAGTCTAGAGTCCTGTCGACACTTGGTGTCTGGAATAATATTAAATTACACTGTCTAGAATAATTTCCATCTATTTTCACAGGACTAAATTTTATCTTGGGCTAGGTATAAAAAAGAACACTTCTAAAAGATACTAACCTAGTTTATAGTCAATGAATATTTTCATGGTTCAATGTTGCTTCATTCTTGATAATCATAAAACACCTCAAAATGATCTTGACTCATTTTAATGACACCTCTCTTGTGGCTGTGAATCATATAGTTCACCAGCACCTTAATTGGCAAGGTAACTATGTAGAGAAAGGGCTTCCTTGTGAGCTTCATTAAGCTTTCACAAATGACAGTAGCTTCAACTTCTTTCACTTACTTTTTTTTCAATTTAACACCAGTAGTAAACGCAAACCCTCCTACCACCTTGACAGATAGGTATTCTATAAGTTTTTAGAAAGGCTTTACATTCCCTGATTTTTTTCTTTCAGTAGACTAGTAGACATAATAAGTTAAAAAAAAAACCTGGCAATTATTACTTAAAACTTTTAGTAGATATTAATAAATATGGTCTATTCCAACTTTATGAGCCCTGAAACAAGATGCAAGAAAACAAATGAACAATAATTAACTCTTGACATTTCATAAGAAATTTTGAAAAGCAGCTAGAGGAAGAAGGTAGACAAACACAGGAACTAATAAGGGAAACAAATAGCAACTTATGAGTCAACAGTAATAATAATAATAGCTAATGATAGCTTACATCTACAAAATATTATAAGCATGAGACACTATTTTAAGTATTTTATATTATTTCAAGTTACTTATTTCTCGTAAAGCCCTGTAGACTAAGTACTTTTAGTATTCCCATTCTACAGATAAGGACATGGAAATATCAAAAGGTCATATAACTGGCTGAAAGATCACTTCATTCTCAAGTGTGCAAGCTAAGACTTGTTTGCACTGTGACCATCATTCTTTGCTGTCTCTTAGCTACTGAGAGTGGAGTCCATGCCAAACTAGATATGTTTTCCCTTTAGGTGAATAATACTACTCTGTACTGTATCTGATATTTTGATTTTCAATTTAGCAATTTTTCTGTAACATGTAACAAGTTCATTAAAGCAAAGTGTTAGAGTTCTGAAATATGCCATACCTGAGATTATGAAAAGCAACAACTAATGCTGCAATCACTGTGATGGACAGAACAAATATGTAAGCATAAAAAAGCAGAGTATATGAAAGCCTTTCAAATGTATTAAAAGGCAGAAGGCCAAAAGCTTCTTCACACAGATAGAGGTTTGCATCAAAATCCCTAGGGAACAAATGGAAAGCAAAGCATTAAATTCAATACAAGGCAAGGAAACTACATTATACTTTCCCTTAAAACGAGTCTGCAATTAATAATCTAAGGCACAATGATGACTTAAGTTTTAAAGTCCCTGCGGATTTAATATAAAATAGCAAACACAGATTTTTAATTCAGTCATACCTTGTTGCTCCAAGCCCAAATTTTGCCTTCAGAAATTTAAATATGTGTTCATCTGACTTCAGGTTAAGAATTTTCTATCAGAGAGACAGAAAAAAATTGCTATTAGTGTCTTAGGCATGGTTTACTGATAATTTCCCATTGAATATGTATATTCAGTGTCCAATTTCATAGGCGTGTGTGTGTGTGTGTGTGTGTATAAAATTAGTAAATGTTCACAGTATTTCTCAGAAGTGAGGAATTCTAAAGCAGGAAATTTCAAATTCCCTCCTCTCCCTCCACACCCCCCCCATTTTAGCATAATCCTTTATTCAAAAAACATCTTATACATAAGTTAAATATGCAAAATAGATAAAGGATGAGCTTTGTTGGTTTCAGGGAGAGGGAAAAGGCTGAAGCACAGTAAATATAATTTTTCAGACCAGATAACCAACAATAGGATGATCTGAAATCTCAAACAGATCTATAGTCCACAAGGCCTGTTTTGCCTTGGGGTTTTTGGTCTGCAGATACAACTGACGTTAAGACTCATTCACTCAAACACAATTCAAGACAGTAGTAACCCTTGAGGGGTGAACAGACAAATGCCAGTGTTCATCGTTAGTGATTACTATTTTAATTCCAATATTATTAATTTACAGCTTACAAAAATCCATATAACATAAATGGTGAAGAAATTACATCAGAAGAAAAATGAAGATAGGAAAAAAAATAAGATGAAGGCAGAATTCAGGTTAGTATGCAAAATATATTCATTAGAGATGAACCACAAATACGGTCTCATACTTTCTAGCAGTAAATACAAAGAGGGAGATAAACACATATATGTTACTCACAGGGTCGTAAGAGTAAACAAAACAGTTGCTCAGAAGAGAGCCTAACAATCCTAGAACTAAGACTTAAGAGAAATTTTTCCCACGGCTACACTAAAAACAGCAAGCAGTTTCAAAGACTATTTTTTCTAATTCCTCTCACTGTAGGTCACTGACAAAACACCAAGTGCAATTCAATAGATGTTATTCTCAGGGAGTCAAAAACCGGTGGTCCAGGGATGCAGCTCTCTATTGGTTTAATCTAAGAACAGATCACTGAATATGTAGAGTGGGCAAATGGATGAACTGCATATATTTCAGCCAATCTTCCAAAAATGCTGATTGTTCTGCTCAAATAAGCTTTTGGTAAGTACTGAACTGTACAGAGTTTAAGAACACAATGACAAGGACCTGGAATAAGGTGTTTAACATGGCTGGCTGAGTGAAGAGTCTTTTTTTCTTTGACAGTCAACAGACAGGAACAAGGGCCACCATTCTCTTATGGAGAAGGAACCTGTTTTGCAAGTGTCTCTTATCTTAAGACCAGCCTTCTAGGAGGGGCAAAATCACCTGAAGAAATCACAGTTTTGCTCTAGTATAAAAACAAAGGGGACATCACTGTGTCAGAACTATACCCTTAAATAAAGCCTACCCTCAAAAAAAAATAAACAAATAAAAAGTAAAAGTAAAAAATAAAGCATGTTAAACTAAGCAGAGCCCCGAGGGCACTTAAAAAATCTTAGCAAAGCTCCTATTGGACATATAACAAATGGATGCCTAAGTTACTAAATGTGTTATTCTGCTTTTAGGGTTGTTAACTCTAAGTCAATTAAATGTTGGGGAACATCTACAAAAAATGAGCTCAAATGTTCTTTCCAGCCAGTTTATTTATTAACTGAACCCAATAAAAATCATGTCATTTTTTTTTAGTACGATAGTATAGAAAACCATGTGTACACTAGGATACTAAAAAGTAGAATTTTTTGAATTTAGAGAAGTATTTGTTTAATGCTTTTTAAAGTTGAGCTTTTAAAAAGTTTAATAACTTAAAAGGTGAGTGCGTTCAAGGTAGAATACTTAGAAAGACTGAATAGAAATCAATGACTAAAATCAACAAAATAATCTTTGTTATACTAAGACAAAGTTAAAACTGAGCCTTCTCAAGTAAAACCGGTAACTCTTCAGTAATGCTAATACACTTTATAAAGCAACAATTTAATTATTCGAAATTGAAAGTTTCAAAAAAGCTGGGTGTAGTGGTGCATGCCTACAGTCTCTATTACTTGGGAGGCTGAGGCAGGAGGATTGCTTGAGCCCAGGAGTCTGAGACCAGCCTGGGCAATACAGCAAGACTGTCTCTAAAAAAAAATTAATTAATGAAAAAAATAAAAAAAAAAGAAAGTTTCAAAAATTACCTCTAATGCCATAAGCAAATTTAAAAAGACATTAAATATGTCATTTTATTAACTTACCTTAATTATGTTGTTGAGAAAAAGTGTCAAACATAAAACCACAAATAAATGTAACAAAAGTTTCCCAAGCCTATTAAGGAAGCTTCCGGTTTTCAGATTTTTCTAGAAATTAAAAGAGCTGTGTTTTAATTCTTAAATGTTAATACAACTTCATAAATACTGAAGATGAGATTACTTAAGGATTTAAAACACTGGCTCATGCAACATAAAGGGAAAATATATGTGGAAAATATAACCTACTAATCTTTATGGGGTTTCATTGTCTTAATATTTGTAACTTTCTAGTAGTAAATGAATCCCTTAAAAATGAGCTCCATAAGATGAGAAAATGTGTGCTAGTCTTTTTTTTTCTCATTTTTTGTAAGACCTTCACAACCAAAGTTTTTTTTTGGTTTTTTTTTTTTGTTAAAAACCTTCACAACCAGAGTATTGGGGTCTGCCACTTGGAAGGTACTCAGATATGCTGACTGAACAAATCATTATATCATTTATCCTTCAATTCATATATCACAGATATAGCTATAACTCAATTTAAAAAAGACCTATCAGTATTAAAAAAGTAAATTGTGCTCTTTGATATATAATAGTTTTCTTATAATCTTCAGATAACTTTATACATTGTCAAATACAGTATCTAAAGAGTTCAAATATCTAGAGCGATATTTATAACTAAGGTTAAAAGGATGAATGAGAATTACTGTTTTTGATAGTCAACTAAAAGCCTGTTTTTTAAAAAATCTTTGTTAAAGTTTGTCTATAGCAATTCTCACTCAAAAGAGTAAATAATAAGAAAAAGGATTTATTCTTCCCAAAACAAAATGGCTTCTTGATATAGAAATGTTTACAGCATATGAGAAAGAAAATAGGCTCTGTTACAATTTTAACCAAAAACAAATGATTTTTAAACCTCACGTAAATTTAAGAAATTTAATTATGTAATAAAGCCAAAACATCAGGTTGATGTTTTCAAGCATGATTTTATAATATGGGAAATGTCCCATTATTTCTAAAGGTATTTATTTAGATTCTCAAAATTCTCAAAACAGAGTTAATTTTAATTCACTTAAACATCAGTAATACAGTATGGAAGGACCAGGAAAAGAGTAGCGTTACTACATCAAACGACAACTAGGTGTCTGCCAACTTGAAAGACTGTGATGAACACACTCCCATGAGCAACAGATTCTTCTCACTCTTGAGTTCACATACACACAAAAGCTAAAAACTTTTCTCTTTTATTTCAACTTTAAGTCAATGACATTCAACTAAGCATCTATGGCTAATCCCTGAAGTGAATTAAGATTCCAATTCTTTAAGAAATAATTGTCAAAACAAAGGGATGGCACATGACCTCAGAAGGCTCAAAAATACTGCAACATGCACTTAAAACAGCAAACAATGCCACTCATGCATTTTAGTGGGAATAGGGTCATAAATTTTCTTTTGTATGCTATATGAAAATAAGGCCCAACAAACTGCACAATTTTTAAAAAAGTTTACTTTCATAAAGAACAAAAAAATCCTACCTGAAGTTTTCTTGCAATTAATACTGAAAGGTTAAAACTGATAAGCAATGATCCAAGAATCATGGAATTAAAAAACTGAAGAATGCAGACCAGGAGTAAACTTGTTATCTGTATACCATATAGCCAAGTTGCCTGCAACAACCAAAGGTGAGGTGGTTAAACAGATTTTATCAAGAGATACCCCATGCTGACATGTCGGTCATTAGGTTGATACATCCCAGGTTACAAATAACACAGAAAACACACCTACCTTCAAGAAACACAATCTAAAAAAGGAAACTAAGGCATATACGTACCACTTATTTACCTTTTAAGGACAGAACACTTAAAATCTTATAACATTAAAGGACAAATGAACAGGGATAATATGAAATAGAGGAAGCAAACAATGGTGTAAATATATTTTGGGAATTGGCAAGTGCCATTTGTAATCTTCAGTTTTAAATTCTTTTATAGTTACTGTTTTACAGCCAACAATAAGTACTTTATGCATTCCATTATATCCTAGTTTTCCATACTATATACACTTTAGGACTGTATCGTATATTGCTTCATTTTGTCTGTTTATGTTGTGTGCCTAAACTCCCTGATTAGATTGAAAACTCCTCCTGCGGTAAGGCACCTCACAGCTTCATAGCAGGCAGCATAGTAGAGTGGTCAGGAACATGAGCCCTGGCGTCAGTAGCACCTGTACTGTGTAGTCCTGATTCTGGGATAAACCAGCTGTGTGACCTTAATGTGCTGGAAATGGCTTTTCTATAAACAGAGATAATTACACCTTCTTCACAGAGTTGCTGTAGGGGCTGACAGAAGCATCGGATGTGGTAACGCATGGAAATGCCTGGCACATAATAAGCACTCTTATTAAGGATAACTCTTGATGTAATGAAAATTGTTGACAGGTTGACACTGAAGGAAGCAAAATGCAACCGACTTAAACACAAAAAACATGCCACAAAGAAAAAAAAGACAGCCCCTGATAAAGAGTTGATACTTTTTCTGTTAGTTTTGTTCTTCTCTTTCAAATTAGACAACTCCATATTCATATTGGCATATAAAAAATACTAGTTTTATTCAGCAGCAAATCCACTTTTCCTCATGGTTTTGTTCTTAACCTCAAGGGAAACAAACCTATATCAAGCATTGAAAAGTGAGGCCTGCAACAGTTCAGTGCTTTTGCTTAGTGTTAATGGAAACTCAGGGAAATGGATACCTATAGTTCTTAGGATTATAAAGATAATGTATCTTACTGTAAATTTAAAAAATTCAGAAAAACATAAAAAAGAAAAAGCAATTGATGGAAAGGGGGGTTCTGGAGTCAAAACCCAATACCATTATCTATAGAAATAATATTGATTTCATAACAGTATATATTTCATATATAGCATTTGATACTTCATATTATACAGTATAATTTTCTCACATCAATGACTATTCTGTGAAAACTTAAATTTTAAATGGTTTCATAACATCTTACCATACGCCATAATTTTTATGCCACTGGATCATTTAGGTGTTCCCAGTTTTTTATTGTTATTAAATTAACATAATGAAAATCCCATTTTTAAAAACCTCAGATAATTGTATCTGATTACTTATTAATACTTATTTTGTTCATTGTTGTATTCCCAGCACCTAAGAGAACCCCACTAGAACAGCATCACTTAATAAATATTGAAGGAATGAATGAATGAATGAATAAAAACATTTTCTTAGGAAAGAGTCGTAAAAGCAGAATTACTGATTGGAGAAGCAAAGTTTTTCCTTTTCAACAGCTTTATTAAGATATAATTCATATTCCATCAAATTTACCCCTGAGAGTGTACAATTCATGATTTTTGGTATATTCACAGAGTTGTACAACTATCACCACAGTCTAATTTTTCTTATATATATATTTTTTTCCCCAAAGTTCATGTATTGGAACACCACAGTCTAATTTTAAGATATTCTCATCACTTCAAAAGAAATCCCACTCCCATTAGATGTCACTCTCCATTATCCCCTCCCCCTGCCCCTGGCAGCCACTAATGTACTGTTCCTACAGATTTGTATATTCCAGACATTTCATATAAATGCAGTAATACAAAATGTAGTCTTTTGTGACTGGCTTCTGTTTTTCTTAGCACAATGTTTTCAAGTCTCATCCATGTTGTAGTATGTATCAGCATTTTTTTTTTATTATCGAATACTATTTATTGTATGGACATACTACATTTTGTTTATCCATTCATCAGCTGATAGGCATTTGGGTGGTTTCTACTTTTGGCTATGAATCACACTGCTATGAACATACATATGCAAATTTTTGTGTGGGTATGTGTTTTCACTTCTCTTGGGTATGTACCTAGGAGTGGCATTGCTAAATTGTATGGTAACTCTATGTTTAAAATCTGACAAAATGCTGTTTTTCAAAGTGATTGCACCATATTAAAATCCCATGATGAATGTATGAGAGTTCCAGTTTTTTCACATCCTTGACATTTGTCATTATCTGTTTTTTAATTTTAACCATCCTCATTGTGGTTTTGATTTGCAATTCCTTAATAGCTAATGATGTTGAGCATCTTTTCACATTTATTGGACAATTATATACCTTTTATTTTTTATTTTTTTAATCTTTTGAGACAGGGTCTCACTCTGTCACCCTGGTCAGAGTGCAATGGCATCATCACAGCTCACTGCAACCTCAAACTCCTGACCTCAAGCGATCCTCCTGCTTTGGCCTTCCACAGTGCTAGGATTACAGGCTTGAGCCACTGTGCCCGGCCTGGTATTCTCCAAATACATATCTTATTTGGAGAAATGTCTATCCAAATCCTTTGCCCATATTTTATTGTTAAAAGAGTTGTAACAGTTCTTATGTATTCTGAAAGCCTTTTATCAGATATATGATTAGCAAATTTCTCATCTATTCTATGACTTTCTTTTCACTTTCTTGACTGTATACTTTGAAGCACAAAAGTTTTTAATTTTGATGAAGTCCAATTAATCTATTTTTTTTTAGTCACTTGCGCTTTTGGTGTTGTATCTAAGAAGGCTTGCACTTACCTCCAAGGTCATGAAGAGTTATTCCTATGTTTTTTCCTAAGAGTTTTATAGTTTTAGCTCTCACACTTAGGTCTATGATCCATTTTAAGCTGATTAGCGTGTATAGTGAGGGGAAGGAGTCCAACTTCACTCTTTTGGCGTGTGGATATCCAGTTATTCCAGTACCATTTGTTGAAAAGACTATTCTTTCTCCATTTAATTATCTTCATATCCCTGTTGAAAATCAATTGACTATTTATTTCCTGGGAGGATTTATTTCTGGTCTCTCAATTCTATTCCATGGATTTATTAGGTTATTAAGTATGAAATGTCTGATTTCCTTAAGTACTAAGTTTGACAGTTGATATCTCTGACATTTCACTTTGACTCCTCCTGTTTTATTTTTATTGTGAAGGCACATCCTCAGTCTTTCAAATGCACATTTTGGCTTGTGATTATCTTTCAAATTTTTTTTGAGCAATTTTTGTGAAACCATGGATAAGTCAAAAATTCATGTTATTTTCGAATATGAGTTCCGTTGTAGAACCAATGCAGTGCAGACAGATCAAAGTATCAACAAAGTGTTTGGGAAGGATGTGGCTAATGAATGCACAGTACGTTGATGGTTTGAGAAGTTCTGTTCTGGGATTTTAATCTTGAAAATGAGCCACATGGGTGACCGGAGACCAAGGTGGATAATGATGAGCTGAAAGCTGTAGTGGAAGTGAATCCACCTCAACCTATGCGTGAATTAGCACCAAAGTTTGACATTACTATTCCGACAATATTGGACCATTTAAAACAAATCAGCAAGGTAAAGAAGCTGGATAGATGGGTTGCACATGAATTATATGAGCATCAGCAGAGAAATCGTCTCAAAGCTTGCCTTTCTTTGCTGTCACGACATAAAGCTGAATCATTTCTACACCGTGTTGTTATGTGTGATGAAAAATGGATTCTTTTTGACAATCACAAGCATTTGGCACAATGGTTGGATAAAGATGAAGTGCAGAAAACAGTCCAAAACCAAATATTCATCAAAAGATGCTAATGGTGTCTGTTTGGCAGTCCAGCACTGGTATTATCCACTATAGCTTCATGAAACCTGGTCAATCCATTACAACGGATGTCTACTGCAACCAATTGGAGAAAATGATGAGGATGCTTGCAATGAAGCAGCTGAGATTGGCCAATAGAGACAGGAGAGTCCTCTTGCAAGATGACGCTCTACCACATGTCGCACAAACAACGCTGCTCAAACTACAGAAGCTGGACTTGGAAACTCTCTGTCATCCACTGTATTCACCAGACCTTGCACCAACTGACTACTACTTCTTCCAGGCTTTGGAACACTTCTTGCAAGGAAAAATATTCAATTCTCAACAAGCTGTGGAAAACACCTTTCATGATTTCATCACCACTCGCTGTCCAGGCTTCTTTGGTGCTGGCATAAACAAGCTACCATTAAGATGGCGAAACTGTGTTGACAGCTTAGGTGCATACTTTGATTAATTGTACTGCTTCTTGTTTGAGATATAATAAACAACATACACTTTTGATTCGAAATTGGACATTTCATATTTAATGACCTAATATGTCTATCCTTCTGCCAGTAGCACACTGTGTTGATTACTATAGTTTTGTAGTATGTTTTGAAATTAGAAAGTGTGAGTCTTCCAACTTTATTCTTCTTTCTCAAGATTGTTTTAACTATTCTGAGTCCCTTGAGTTTCCATATGAATTTCAGAATCAGCTTATCAATTTCTGTAAAATATCTACCTAGGATTCTGAGAGGGAACGTGTTGAATCTGTAGATCAATTTGGGAAGTATTGCCACCTTAACAATAATAAACCTTCCAATCCAAGAATGTGGGATGTTTTTCCAATGCATTTAGGTCTTTAGAACTTTCAACAATGTTTTGTAGTGTCCAGAGTACAAGTCTGTACTTCTTTGTTAAATTTATACATAAGTATTTTATTTTTTCTGATGCTATTCTTTCCAGGAAGTGTTTGTGTCCTTTGTTCCCTTTCCTCATTGGTTTGTAAATGTTTTTCTCATTGATTTGTAGGAACTCTTTAAGGATACCAACTCATTTACAAATACTTTTTTTTCATGAAAAAATGTTTTTGTTTGCCTTTATTTAGGGGTATGTTTTTTGATACTGGCAGTTTTTTTTTTTAATCAAGTGAGCATATTTCTAGAAAAAGGTGCAGTTTGTGTAACAACAAGATTGTATAGTTTCATAAATGTAATTATAGCCTCGGTTTAAGAGAAATATTGCTGGTGAGCAGCCAAAAATGTAAAATTGAGCAGTACTGTCTATTAGAAAGTCCTGGATTATCAGTGGTGCACTTGATGTTTCTTCCCAGGTTCTATTAATACAGTACAATATAGAAATAAGGCAGCAATATTACAGTTGACCCTTGAACAACATGGGTTTGAACTGCACCGGTCCACTTATAAGGGGATTTTCTTCCACTTTTGCCACCCCTGAGACAGCAAGACCAACCCCTACTCTTCTTCCTCCTCCTCAGCCTACTCAATGTGAAGATCATGAGGATGAAGACCTTTATGAAGATCCACTCCTACTTAATGAAAAATAAACATATTTTATCTTCCTTACGAGTTTCTTAATAACATTTTTTTCTCCAGCTTACTTAACTGTAAGAATATAGTATACAACTATGCTTTAAATGTGTCCTACAAATCTGGATAAGCTGCATCTTCATTTTCTTTGAGTTAAATGTTTTCCAAGGCTTCCTCTTTGACCCACAGATTTAGAAGTGCATTGTTTAGTTTCTGAATATTGAAAATTTTCCTGTTATCTTTCTGTATTGATTTCTAATTTGAATTCATCATGGTCAGAGAATATATTCTTTATGATCTTAATTCTTTCATATTAGTTGTTGTTTTATGGCCCAGGATATAGTCTATTTTGGTAAGTTTTCTGTGAATGCTTGAAAATAGTAAGTATTTTGCTATTTTTGGGTGGAGTGTTGTATAAATGTCTATTAGATTTTGTTGGTTGATGTGTAGTTGGGTTCTGTATCCTTGATGATTTCCTTTCTAGTGTTCTATCAATTGTTGAGAGAGGGATGTTGAAGTCTCCAACTACAACTGTGGATTTGCCTACTTTCCTCTTTTCAGTTTCGTGTTCAGCTTTTCTTGCACGGCTTTTTCATTATAGTTCTGTGTTGTGCCTGGTTTTCTTTCCTCTGGTGCATACTTCAGTCTGTGTATTATAGCACGACCTTTTTATGATTAATGTGTGCGTGATGATATCTTTCTATCCTGTACTTTCATCTACCTATATTGCTTGTTTATGATGGTCTTGTAGACAACCGTTGGTCATGCTTTTTATTCCAATGTGTCATTTATCTTTATTATGCTATCCTTTTACTGTTAATGTACCTATATGCTTGTTTAGTGTCTTAAAATCTGCTTGTTATCTTGTTTTTTCTTGTCTCTCTGTTTTTCATTAGTGTTTCATTTTCTGTATCTATGGTTACTACATTTGGATCTCAATTTTTTTATCTATTGTTTTTTGTTGTATCTTGCTATGTAGAACTTCTTTTGTGGTCTTCTGGTATATATTATGCATCTATACTCTTATTTTTTACAGCCTAGTGGTGTAGATGTTTTACCAGTTTGGGTGAAGTATAGAAATCTTACCTCCATTTAAGTCCCTTTACCTTTCCCGTTATATACCTGTCTTAAAATATTTCTTCTACATACACAGAGAACCACATAAGACAATATTATAATTTTTGCTTCAGCCATCAAACATAATTTAGAAACTCAAGAGGAGAAGAAAAGTCTATTATAGTTACGCATATTTTTACTCTTTTCATTGTCTTTTCTTTCTTCCTGATGTTCTTAAATTCCTTCTGTTATCATTTCCTGTTTCAAGAACTTCCTTTAGCCATTCTTTTAGGGTAGGTCTGTTGGCAACAAATTCTATTAGTTTTCCTTAATTGAGAATGTTTTGATTTTCCTTTCGTTCCTACACTTGATCTTAGCCATAAGGCTAAGAAGCAATTTCCCTTTCATTCCTGAAGGACATTTTCACTGGGTAGAGGATTCTGGCTTTACAGTTCTTTTTTTCCGGCCCCCCAGCATCTGAAAAATATTGTGCCACTTCCTTCTAGCCTCCATGGTTTTTGGTGAGAAACCCACTGAAATTTAAATTGGATTTCCCCTATAGGTAAACTATCATTTTTACCTGAATGCTTTCAAGATTTTTTCTTTATCTTCAGTCTCTAGAAGTTTGATTATAATGTGTCGTGGTGAGGCTCTATTTGGTTTATACTATTTGACATTAGCTCAGCTTCTTGATTCTGCAGGTTTCTATCTTTTGCCAAATTTGGAAAAATTTCACCCATTTCTTTAAATAGTATTTTGTTGAATACTTTTTTTTCATCCTCATACTCTTTCTATTCTCCTTCTGGGATTCTGATTACATGAATTTTAGATTTTCTGTTATAGTCCCAAAGGTTCATTATCTTTTTTCCATTCTATTTGTCTTGTTCAGATTAGGTAGTTTCTAAATTGTTCTATTTTCAAGTTCACTGATTCTTTCCTCTGACCATTTTATTCTGCTGTTGAGCCTATCCCCTGAGTTTTTAATTTTGGTTATTGAAATTTTTCAATTCCAGAATTTCCATTTGCTTCTTTATATATTCTATTTCTTGCTTAGAGCTTATATTTTCATTTGTTTCAAGTGTGTTTGTAATTGCTCAATGAAGCTTTTTTATGCTGGCTGCTTTAAACTCCTTGTCAGATAATTCCAATTTCTGTGTATCTCAGTGTTGGCACCTGTTAATTGCTTCTTTTCACTCAAGAGAGATTTTCCTGGTTCTCAGTAAAATAAGTGATTTTCAATTGTATCCTATTACACCACAGGACTGTGGATCTTACTTGAATCCTCTATGTCAGCAGACCTCCTCTCACACCATGTATCTCAGTCTGTTCAGGCTGCTATAATAAAATACCATAACCTGGGTAGCTTATAAGCAAAAAATTTATTTCTCATAGTTCTGGAGGCTGGGAAGTCCAAGATCAAGGACCTAGCAGACTCAGTGTCTGGTGAGGGCCTGTTGGCTGGTTCAGCAATGGCACCTTCTCACTGTGTCCTCACATGGTGAAAGGGGCAAAAAAGCTCCCTTGTGCCTATTTTATAATGGCCCTAATCACCTCCTAAAAGGCCCCGCCTCCTAATACAATCACCTTGCAGTTGGGATTTCAACATATGAATTCTGGGGAGACACAAATATTCAAACCATAGCACCATGCTGGCTCTATGCTAGTGGGGAAAGAAAAATGCTGCCTCATTATTTCCAGATACAGATGAAAGTCTAGAGTGCCCATCGACATTTGGGGGGCAGGGGAATGATGTGCTTCCTTACTGAGTGAAGCTGAAAGTTCAGGCTCCCTATAGGCTTCTGCTGACACCATCCTGGCTGGAAAGGGAAGAGGTGCTTCATTACTGCTCCTCATATGGCCTGCACTGACAATGTAACTATGAGCAATTTTTAAAATGTACACAATACATTGAAACACATTTCTGCACATGAAAAAAACTACCTGATTAAATGACAGCAGCAGACACTGAGAGACAAATATGAGTTTCCTTATTTCACATGTGACTTTTGGCTAGTCAACAGGGATTCACATCCCATATTGGTTAAATGTTACTATGAAAATTTTATGAAGCACTACAGAAAAGTTGTTATATACCCATTGAGTTCTTTGAACATAAGGCAATATTTTAGTAAGAAATTTTAAAAGAGCTATCTTATATTTTAAATTTTAAGTTATCTCTATAAATAACAATTGACCTAGATATTTACGCCCCAAATAAACCATTTTTTAACTTGAAACAAGCAGAATAAAAGTTAAGATGGTCAAAGTAGGCTGCATAAATTACTCAGTATCAATTGACCACAGCATACTTAGCTCTAAGAAGGAGCTTCAATTTTACCATGAAGTACTTGCATATTTTCATCTCATTCTATGATACAAAATGCTAAACAATGAAAATCTCAAATGAGAAAATGAAACAAAGCTTACCTTCACTGCTGGCAGCATGTCCAAGGAGTCCAGAATGAACAGCACTAATGCTTGCATCAGCATCATAAATTGATTAAATTGCCATGTCAGACTAAAGAGAAAAGTTGATATGAAAATGGCAAGAAGTGTCAGCCTCTGTAAAAAGAAAACCTTTGTATAATTTACATGTCTCTAGTAATAAAGAACCTTGCACACAAATTTTATCAAGAGCAGCCAATATCTCTATAAACCAGATAGAAAAACCATAAACTGTTGCTCTGAAAACCCTTGCATTTGTTATTTAAGCTCTAAATATCATAAAGTGACACTCTGCATATAAATATTCACATACGGTACGTGTATTCCACACTATTATGGAGGCAATAATGCACCAAATCACATCTCAAGAGCAATGGCTTAAAAATTCTGACAGTTTCTCAGAAACTGTGTGTGGGTTTCCTCCAACTATTTAAGGGTAGATTATGTAGAGGAAATTTTTAACATCAAAAATGAAAACGTTCTCTTTGGAAAGTAGAAAAAGCTCAGATAAAGAATTTAATTTAACTCAAGTTAAAAAAATTGGTCATGGAATAAGAATTATTCACATGCATTGGGACACTATGCACACCACATTTTTTGAAGCTTCTTATATAAAATTGGGGAATTAAGACATATATAAACTTTTATAAAGACTTACTTCAGAAAGAGGCTGTAAGTTTGGTCTCAAGAAATATGTAATTGCTGCTATCTGAATTGCAAAGAATGGCAGTGCCCAGTTCTCCCTCAGTGGGATGGTAAACTCAACTCTTGTGGTATCTATTCTGCACAAAAGAAAACACGAATGGCCAAAATGATAATTTTTACAATAATTTCCTCAAAGAATTCCTAAAGTGAAAGATGTATTACATTAAGGATAAGTATACTTAGATTTTGGTCACTGGTTCTCAATAACTGTCCTTACCATCATCATCATACACATGCCAGTTGAGAAAATGTAAGTGATCTGTCCATGGCTATGGTTTTAGGTAAGTGGCAGAACCGCATTCAAGCCCATGTCAGCATGGCTCCTAAACCCATGAATGTATCATGCCAAAGCAGCTCTTACTTTTATTTCTAGCTTCATTAGTGTTAATAGGCAATGTTATGCATTCACCTTCTCTGTATTTCTTTAGTGCTTTATGCTTTAGTCTTAAGTTTGTCTTTGGCAATAATTTTTAAAGGCTTCCTGCCTCTCTAGAATGTGAACCCCAAGAGGGCAAGTGTAAGTATGATTTTTCATCTTCGTACACTCTGCATCAAGAACCAGCCCTGCGCATACTAGCCATTCAAGGAATGATAGACACAAAACACATACACACCTACATATGCGTGTGTGTGTGTATACAAAAAAACTAACCTTTTAAGCCTCAATTTCCTCATCTCTAAAATGGGGATAATAATAGTACCTACTCTATAGGGTTGTTAAAAGAATACATAAAAAGCATTTTTTAAAGTACTTGGCATATAGTTAAGCACCCAGCAGGTTTATAATAAAAGTAATTTGCTCCAGATTACAAAAACAAACCCTGTATTAAAACTCATGTTCAAGTTTTAAGACTCTACTGACTATTGGTGTTGCTACTGTAGGTCAGGCAATAATTCAATATATCTTGAATATGTTTTTTTAAAATGCTATTTCATAAGGCTCCAGTGTTTATAAATTAATAATAGATATTAATTAAACACTGTAAGAATTTCCTTGCATTTGTACAACTTTATGCTTTGCTAATTGAGAGCTGCACACAACCCTATTAAGGTGGATAGTGAAAATATTAAAACTCTTTTAAGACGTGAGCTATGTGGCTAGAGAAATACTGATCACATAGCAAACAGGTAATAGAATTAGGATTATTATGAATGATACCCTTGATTTGCAATTCAATGTTCTGTTCGTCAGCTGGAAATATATTTAAGTAGCACTTTCTACCTTACTAAATAAGAAAAATTTATAAACCACTAGGTAAACCAAAGAGAAAATGCTCCTACCCAAACACATGTGGCAGAAGAAATTTCTTTGAACTACAAATGAAGTAACTTCATTTTTACTCTCATTTTACAAAGAAGAGAGGCTTACTGATTCCAACTCACCTATTTATGACATACCACAAGGCTGCTAATAGTCCTGATAGCCACGTACCACTAAGGAGCCAGCTGGTTATGTAAAGAGCTGTGACATAGATCGCCTGGAGTCCAAATAAGGTGTAAATATAAAAATAAACTGGCTCTAAATATTTCTGTAAAGGGAACAATAAAAAATGTTTGTCAGAGAAGCCCTAACCCTCTTCACTGTCATTTAAAAAATATGACAGTAGAAATGTAATATTCAGAAGCTTGCTATTAATTCCCAGCAGTAAGCCCACATCACCCCTTTTCATATAGAAGGATGCTAGCAGCTTTTCTTCCCACTGCAAAGAAGAGAAGAGAGAAGGAAGCCCATGAGAGTTTTAGCGTCATTCTTTACTCTAGACAAGTTTTATACCTAACTTTGTCCAATTTTCATTTGACATTTGATTTGCTAATTTTATAAATTTTTTTAATCTGAAAGATAAATCAGAGTAATTACACATTTCCAAATAAAAATATTTATCAGCTTCTATGACTGCACATATATATTACGATATACACCAGAAAGCATATATGGAAAAAAATCTTATGTCTTATAAAATATAAATAAAAAGCAATATCTATTATATAAAATATAAATAGAAAGCAAAGTTCACAATATACATGGAGAAAATTAGGGTATTGCTGATTTTTTACCAAACCAGTTGAAGATCAGAAGAACATATGCGAAAACTTTCAACTCAAAATAGCAGATTTTGACTTTCATCTGATATTAACAATTCGATGTCACAGAACACAACATACCTGTATGGGTAGAACTCTATATAAAATACTGAGAAAAACCTCTTGGTAAATATTCATTCGTTGAAGGAGGTTAATTGTCCTCATAGATTCAGTTTTATTATCATATATCAAGCTGTGAAAACCTAAGATTGATATTTGAAAAATCAGGAAGAAAATAATTACACTTATAATTATTCATTCATTCAAAACTATTCATAGATTCTTTAGTATGTGCTAGAGACTGTAGAAGGCACTGGGGATATAATAGTAAGCAAAAAACACAGCCCTGCCCTCAAAGAGCTTACCACATATTAAATGGACATTATTTAAATGTTTACACAAACATAGGTAAATTAAAACTTTTGTGACAGCAATGAAAAAAACCCACATGGTTCTTCCATAGGAATCTGGGCAAGGGGATTTTACACCTCCCTGCCTTGCCCTCCTGCCACGTGACCGCAGTATCTCCTCTGGGAGAGTGTCCTTCCCCAAAGAGTATCCTCTGGGAGAGCAGCTTTCCTCACTCCCCAGTTTGAGTTTGGCCATCTGACTTGCTCTGACTGACGGCATGCAAGAGGATGTGCCACACACCACATCTGAGCAGAGGCTTTAAGAGACCATGCGTTTCCACCAGCTCTTGCTCTTTCCCTAGGCCATGGCACTGGCATGTTCCAAACAGGGCTGTAATGAGAGGATGTGTGGGGCAGAGCACAGCTGCTGCAGCCTCACAGCATACATGTAATGAGAGCAAGAAATAAACCTGTGGCTATGGAGACCCACTGCCATACCGAGGTCATTTGTTACTGTAACCAAGCTGACTGACTTATATAAGGCATGAATAGATAGCTCACAGAAGGAAATATGCATACAGTCCTTATACATGGGAAAAGATGCTCAACCTTACCCCTACTAAAAGAAGCACAAATTAAAACTACACTGAGATATCATTTCTTACCTATCAGCTTGACAAAAATTAAGAAGTTTTACAATACACTCCCCCTTGGCAATGTTATAAAGAAGTAGATTCTCATACACTGCAGTTGGGAATACAGAATGGTATCATCTCTATGGAAAATAATTTTGTAACACCCAGCAAAATTACATATGTATTTTACCCTTTGATCCAGAAAGCCCATATCTATGAACTGATCCCAAAGACAGACTGGCAAAAATACATAGGCAAAAGATCATTCATGCAGTACCATATGTAATGGCAAAAGATCAGAAACAACCTAAATGTGCATCACTAGGAGGTGTAGGGGACACAATTTTGTCCCTCTCAAATTCATTATATGTTAAAGCCCTAAGTCCCAAAATGACTCTATTTAGAGACAGGGCCTGTAAGGAGGTAATAAAAATTAAGTGAGGCCATTAATGGTGAGGTATTAATCTGACAGGACTGGTGTCCTTATAAGAGGAGGAATAGACAAGAGCTTGCACTTGTGCACTCTCTCTCTCTTTCTGCACTTGCACAGAGGAAAGGCCACGTGAGGACATGGCGAGAAGGGGGGTGTCTAAAAGACAGGAGGATAAGAAACCAAACCTAATGGCATGTTGATCTTGGACTTTCAGCCTCCAGAACTGAGAGAAAATAAATTTCTTTTGTTTAAACCACCTAGTCTGTGGTATTATGGTATGGTATGGTATGGTATGGTATTAGATCTAAGAGACTAATATAATGATACGGACAAAATGTTTAAGAGAAACATTTTGTGTCCCCCCAAAATTTGTATGTTGAAGGGTCGGGCCCACATGATGGGATGAGTCACCTTATAAGAAGAGATACCAGGGAGCTTACTCTTCTCTCTCTCTGCCATGTGTGTGCGCCATGGCCACACAGCAAGAAGGTGGCCATCTGCAAGCCAGGAAGACAGCCCTTACCAGAACCCAACTATGCTGGCACCCTAACCTCAGACTTTCAGCCTACAGAATTGTGACAAAATAAATTTCTGTTGTTTAAGCTGGTCTGTGGTATATTAAGCCATGACGGCATGCGAGTGGACGTGCCATATACCACATCTGAGCAGAGACTTTAAGAGACCATAGTGCTCCATACAAAGGAGCACTATGCGGTTGCAAAAAGAATAAGTAATGTCTTTATTTTCTATCATAGAGTGATCCCCAAGATTTTTATTAAGTGAAAAAAAAACCAAAATAGAGAACAGTCTATACACTATACAGTAAGCAGTTTTTTTCTATAATGGGGAAATATGAATATATTAAAGTATTTGCTTATATTAAAAATATTAAAAGTGGAATAATAAAACAAAAACTATTAAGAATGGTTACCTATAAGAATAGTTACCTAAAGAGTAAGGAAGGAAACAGGGTGGAGGGAACAGGGATGGAAGTGGACTTCTCTGAATGCTTCCTGTTTTATAGTTTTGACTGAGAAACTATGTAAACTTTTTTTAAAAAGTATAAAAAAGGTAAATAAAAAATTTTACAATACAATCCCTGAAAACCAAAAGCAAGATATAACAAAGAAACCTACTGAGTTGGTGGCTTAGTCACAAAAAAGGGAACTCTTTCAAGTAACTTGAAAACAGAAGAATGTGGCTGTACATCCCTAGGTGGGTTATATCCTAATGAGAAAAAGAACTGCAAAGACAGTGTGAACTGTTTTTAGGTAATCATATTGTTAGTAGCAATATTGTTGTTACTTTGAAAGTATCATATATATAGTAGCATAAAACAAGTGATAACCTTAATGTCATATGGAACCCAAGTTTTCAACTTAAGGAGAAAAGAGATACAAATACAAGATCAAAAAAGTAAAAACTCTGTTATCCTAACTTTGAACTGAAAATAGGTATCTTCACATTTTTTCTTAAGAAAAAAAAATTCACGTTTCCTAGCTCTGCTCACTAAAAATGCCCGGAAACAATGACCAATCTAGTAGCAATAAGTGTCCCTCATACCCAAATTGTGGTCTCCAAACAGCTACTAAAAAGAACCAGAGCTCCTTTGAGAAATGGCTGATTCCAGGTCACGGGTAGGAAATATACAAAATGGGACTGAAATATCTTGTCATGCCCAAAAGCAAGGGAGTTTTCAAAGACCACTGGAGTCACGTCAAAAAGGCAGCAGTCAATCTAATCCGAAAGGATTCCACTGGACAAAGATCAGGCACTTTGAATATAAGAAGAAGAATACAAAGGATCGAAACACATCAATTATGTTAAAAATCCACAAGTTTATGATGATACTTAAAAAGCAAAGTCTTAAGCAGATGCTAGAAAGGCAACTCATTCTAAAAACAATAAAGGGAAAGTCCAAATATTTTTCCTGCCTTTTCTTTATGAACTAAATGGTTTATCAAATAGGTGATGAGAAAATGTTTTTCTTTAGAGGTAAATTCTATCTAATAATAACAGAAGGAATGATAGAATTAGAATATCACCATTTTACAAGTCCTTATGAAATTAACAGATTTAGGTAATGATCGTCAGTGGTTCTAAACTATTAGGTAAAAGGCTAATTAGGAACTTAATAATTGATGGATCAGTCTTAGCCCAAAGAGAGATAGCCTAGACATTATGTGCCCTCTGATTAAAAGTATATAACACCCTCGAGGAAGTATTCTTAGCAAAAAGTAGAACCTAAATCTGAGCAAGCCTCTAGATCTAACTACCAATTAACAAGAAAAAGTTCAGGGAACTGAGAAACATTATACGACACCATGAGGTTCCAGTAAAATTCAGTAGGTGGAAAACTTCTTCAACAATGAATCAGTGTTTTCAACAAAACATTACAAGAAAAAAGATGGAAAGATAATGATGGATTTAAAGAAACAGTTAAAGATACATATCAAATAACTGTAATGTACAGGCTTTATTTGGATCTCAAAAACTGTATTAAAAATCTGTAAGACAACTGGAAATGAGAACACTGACTGTTGAAACATACTGATATATTTATAGATGAAGCAATACGATGTTTGGATTTACTCCAAAATAATCCAGGTTGAGGGCAGGGATATAGAAGAAACAAGATTGGTCATGAGTTGGTAACTTTAAGCTGGTTGATGGATACATAGAAACCCATTAGAGGTTTCTCTCTACCTTTTAATGTGTTTGAAATATTCTAAAAGAATCATCTTAATGAACGACAAAAATTAAAATAAATCAGCCACTGAGTTTGTAGTGATACTTAAAAAGAAAACACTCATCATGCACCCTTAGAGTGGAGCTTCCCAACCTCAGCACTGCTAACATTTTGGGCCATATAACTCCTTGTGTGGGGGCTGCCCTGTGCACGGTAGGACGTTCAGCAGCATCCTAGGCCTCTGCCCACTAGATTCCAGCAGCTCCCCTGTCCCCCACCTGTAACAACCAAATTCGTCTCCAGACATTCTGGATGTGCCCAAGGCACACGAATGCCCCCAACGAGAACCTCTGCTTTAGAGCATGCTATAGAGGCAACCCATGGTTTTGACGATTGGTAAATGCAGTCAATTCTCACTGCTCACAGGAGTTATGCTCTACAACACTGAACTGGTACATAGTGAACTAGCAGGACACAAAGGCTAGCTTCCTACAACCCTGTTTTCATCAACTGATCAACACACAACTTTGTTTTATGTGTGTTTCTGTTTAAAGACACTTTATTTTATATATATATAGTGTTAATTCATTAACATTCAACTCATGGCCAACAGCACTATAACTCATGCCTAAATGAAGCTTATCTAACAATGTATCCTCTCTGTAAGGCACATCACAGCCTTGAGCTTAGGAACACCAGACAGCACTTTAGCACTATGCTTGGGGTCCACTTTAAACTGCAAAATAACCAAAAAACAGCAAAAAAACCCCAAAACAAAAACAAAACACAGCATGCAATAGACTGAGAAAAGGACACTCTAGCATGTCAAACAAGAAGGCAGAGTGTTACCTCATTCGTTCTATTGGGAACATGCATGTTGGTGACTAAAATTTTTTATTGCTCTGGACATGTCCATAAATGACTGTGAAAGCACCATGAGTATTGACTTTGGTGTTATAAATAAATTTTAGCAAATAGGTGATTTTGTAAATATGGACTCTGTCAATAACGAGGATCGACTATATGGAAAAAAAAATCAATACTTAGCCTGCCTTTCTTGTACAAACTGAAACTCAGAGTAACCATACTGATGTAGCCCTATGGTAATAACAGATAGAGGCAATAATCAAGGGCTGCTAAGACCCTAAGTGAAAGGCTAATGGATAATTAGCCTTATTATGGATGAATCTGGCTATCAACACTGATTAATTTTTATGACACAAAAACAAAGATAACCAAAATTTCATGTCTCCTATTGTTACAAAATTAGATGTACAAAACATTACCTATGAAGAATTCTCGCCACAAATATCATAGCTGAACCCAAGTAAAGCCCAGAAAAGGGAAGTTCTCTGTCATGTGCATCCACGTTAAGCATATCAAAGATATATTAAGAAGAAGAGATCCTTTTTGGGGCTTTAATTAGATGGAGTAAAGGTAAACACTGTGGGCTCTAAACCACTTAGGAAAAGTGAAAATGTGGGAAAATGGCAATTGCAAAATAAAGGAAGGAATGGGGACACTGGGGACAAGAGGGACAACTGTAATTTTCATTTGTATTACCCAAATACCTCCAGTTTTTAGACAACACTCCTTTCACCTGCAAAGACTGCTTCCAAAATGATCATGAGAAAAATCAGCAACAAAACCAAGAAATCACAAAGAAATTACTTTTGGGATGAAGAAGAGCTGCAAGGCAAGGAGAGGAGAGCTATATAAATTATTATGTAACTTCTTCCAGAGGAAAAAACATTTCCATAGAATGATTAGATAACAAGGGGAAACTATACAAGTTCTATAGAGCATTTAAAATGCTTCTGTGCAAAGTATTTTTGACTAAAATATTAAAAAGAATAGAGTAGACCCCAAATCAAACTATTAGTTGTAATTACCTTGCATGAGGGTTGGAGCCTGCAGCATTTGCTTGTAGTAGGAGTAATACAGTCCACATTCTGTTCTGAATGAGATTTCTCGTTCCACTTCCTGAAACAAAGTTAGATCTACTGGGTTTACGTGACCTAGTTTTGTTTAAATATGTATTGTCACTGTAGAAAGGATACAGAAACTACAACTTAAAAGAGAAAAAACTCTGAAAATCTTGGCAAATGAGAACAGAAGGCTGATAATTGTTGAAGCTGAGTGACAGATACAAAGGGGTTTGTCATCCTGTTCTCTCTACTTTTGTGAATGTTTAAACTTTAAAAAATTAAAAAAGTACACCACCATACCCACATAATATTAGTGAGACACAAAACAGGAAAACAGGAATGGTATTAAAAAATCTCCCAAATGAAAAGAAATACAATTGCATTAGACACCTGCCTAAAAGCTAATAGTATAAGACTAATCATTTTCTTTTTATTCTACAAATATAAGGTATTCTTAGTCAAATGAGGCAGACCTTTTATATACGAATGTTACGTTCACAAGTGTAACCTTGGTGGAAAGATGTTCATGCAGGTAAGTGGATACATGAAATATTCAATCTGCTTTTAGATAAGTATTTTAACCTTAGAAGAACTGAAGATATAAAGTAATAGCTATAAGTCAATTTGGTTGCAAAATGCTCTTTTAAAAATGTAAATCATTAACATAAAATATGGAAGCAATGGTAATAAGTATGGGGGAGTCTTTCTGGAATAATCCTATTAATACTCTTAGATTGTATATTTTATATACAGGTTGAACATCCCTAATCTGAAAATCTGAAATTTGAAATACTCCAAAATCCAAAAGTTGTTGAGAGCCAACATGACGCCACAAGTTATTCTGAACACATTATTTTTTCACTGTCATATTTTTTACTGTTAAGTATTTGTATGTGAATATAAGAAAATGATTGCTTACAAAGGTAATATAGAAATTCAGAGTCAGGAATGATGACGACACCAAACAACCATAGATTGTCCACATGGGTGGCCGAGACAGTGATGTCTTTTTTTTCTGATTGTTCAAGGTACACAAGCTTTGTTTCGTGCACAAATTATTAAAATATATATAATTATTTTCAGGCTACATGTATAAGGTATATATGAAACATAAAGGAATTTCGTGTTTAGACTTGGGTCCCATCCCCAAGATATCTCATTACGTATATGCTAATATTCCAAAATCTGAAATCCACTTCTGGTCCCAAGCATTTTGGATAAGGGATATTCAACTGTAGGTGTAAAAGTATTACATAAATGAACAAAAAATTATAATCTATGTCATTATAGATTCTTTCACACCAGTATTCAAAAAACCATGTTCTAGAATCTGTAACACATTATCTAAAATGTATTTCCATTTACATGTTTTTTCCTCATTACAGCAGTTCCATAGTCCACAAACCCAACTTTACTGGGGTAAGATAATAAACAAGGAACATCTCACTTTCTAGCTGATGAACTTCTTTTAGCATATCTTTGTTTTCCCCTACCTCCAACTAATTTTCAAATGGTAATAAACAATTCATTAAAAGAATCACTCATGCTATTTATCTTCAGACTTAGAAATTATTTAATATATTTCTCCTACCCTTTAAATATTTACTACAAAAAATTTTTTCTTTTTAGCTCTAAGTATTTCTTTAAGTACTTCTCCGATTCATTAAAAAAGTATAATAAATCAATTCATGAATAAAGCATTGAAAAAAATATTCTGTTAATTATCTAAGAGTGTAAACATCCAATCACTAACTCCAAAACCCAAACTATTATGCTTTATTAATATCATTGTTAACTAACTCTTTTTAGAAAAATGGGAGGTGGGGTAGCAAGCCTTCTTATATATTGAATGTCCCTTCACAGAAAACAAATTTATCCTGGGGAAATCAAGCATGAAAAAAAGGCCCACCGCTGGGTACAGTGGCTCACGCCTATAATCCTAGCACTTTGGGAGGCCGAGGCAGGAGGACTGCTTGAGACCAGGAGTTTAAGACCAGCCTGGGCAACAGCGAGACCCCGTCTCTAGAAGAAACAAAAAAATTAGCTGGGTGTGGTTGCATGCGCCTGTAGTCCCAGCTAGTTGGGAGGCTGAGGCAGGAGGATCTCTTGAGCCTGGGAGCTTGAGGCTACATTGAGCTATGATGACACCACTGCACTCTAGCCCTGGCAACAGAGCAAGACTCTGTCTCAAAAAAAAAAAAAAAAAAAAAAAGGCCCATCAGGTTCTGAAATTTAAATTCATTAGCACACTTGCTTTATAAAAAGGACAATACAGAATGATATAGCCTTTTTAGCTTTCACAGTTGCTACTGATTTGTGTTGTATCTTTTACAGCAGTAAAGGCAACTCTTCTTAGTAGTTACGTTAACCGATTCTTCTTTAATCTTTGAGAAAAACTGCCTTATTGCTTTTGATAACATAAAACCAAACTGGTATCACTTCTTTCTATAATGGTCAAACTCCTGCTCAAATAACCACAGAGGTTATGAATTGATGTTAAATAAGCAAATACTAGCTTTTGTTCATGCAAATAAAAAAAAACCATTAAGTTTAATTACATTCCTTTTCTTTTCTCCAGCTGCCTTAAAGTGTTCAAAGTATTAACTGTTGCCTTCAATGGAATATCCTAACATCAAACCTACATCCCCAAATCAGACTTGAGAGTCATTAAGGATAAAAGGCCGGCCTACATGAGTCTAACAATAAAAGACTGGGGAACAAGAAAAAACATTGCTCAAAGTACTAAAAGTAGAAAGCTTTTGTGCCCCATCCCTCTCTTTAATATACCCAGAATGTGTAAAGAACAGAGGGGGACCTAATTAGTAAAAATACATTCAAACATGATTAATTGGCAATCTGGCACCAGCTGTATAGAACCAAATGCTATATTTTATTAGACAGACACTTGCGAGTTTTACATCTGCTTCATGCTAAGAGAACATCTGCTTTACTCATTCAAACACTTTTCCAGTTTTACAGCAATTTATACTTTGCCTGGTGGATCATGCCAATGAAAATGTACACCAATAGAAGTTACCCTCTGAAGGATGCAAAACGAACAAACACTTCATATTTTAATTTGCATACATTCCATGGGGAAAGCAATGTTTGTTGAGAGAACAAAACATCTTCTCTGAAGATAATGACAGAAAGAAGTGGAAAGACAAAAGAATTGTATTTTGAAAGAACTGTATAGCTAAAACCATTTAAATAATAGTTTATGCAGTAATTTAACAGAAGTACTAAATGAAAAAAACATCAAGGAAAAAAATGACTGCTCACAATTAAGGATTTGCATCCACCAAAGGCATTAAGACAAGTTGCTGGCCATGCAAAAAAGGGCTAACAAGCCCATTTAGACAAATTACACCAAATCTGGAAAGGAAACATCAAATTAGTTTTTAAAAATCTCATGTAAATAGATCCCCCCAGGTGATGTCAGATCACCCGGGCCTGCCTTCAGCAAGAATTCTGTGAGGTTGGCTGAGCCAGAATCTCCCATTACTCTGGATGTTTCCTTAGTCATTTCCCATCTACTGGCCCCCACCTGGCTCTTTGGCTATGAATCCCCACTTGCCCCTGCTGTACTAGGAGATGAGCCCAATCTCTCTCCCCCACTGCAAGACCCTGCTGCAGTAGTCCCTATACCTGTCATGATGGTCCTGAATAAAGTCTTCCTCACCTTGCTTTAAAAAAAATCTCATATAAATAACTTTTATTTATAAAAATTGTCCCCCAAATTAGGCTGTTGGTAGTGGGGAAGCCACTGAAAGATTAACTTTATGAGTGTAATCTGTTTCAGAATTAGGTTAACAAATCATCTCACCAAGAAACAGTAGCTCATGATAAGACAGCTGTTCTTAAAGTTCTGTACTGGGAATCATGCCCTCAGCAAATATATTTATGGCACATACATGGTTTATTGTCTGGTTAAATTCATGTCCATCTGTTAGAATGGAATGATTCTTGCCCTAAAGTTGATGAAAGCCGTGACACATGAGAGTTGCCAAGTAGGGTTTGTGAGTAGGTCAGACTGTCGCTGAAGTGACAGTACTTCCACTGGGCCTGCACTGAAGCCATCAGCAGTGTTAGCACTACTGTAGTTATTAATACTACTGTGTGGATTACCCTTGCTTTGCAGGAGTATTCAATGGGAATACATGCGACGTCTATGATGTCAAATAAATAAGAGAGTAACAGTGGGGAATGTTAGCACAAGGAAAAAAACGAAAAAATAAAAAGAGTGACCTGAGTACTTACAACTAAATGAGAAGTACCTTCCTCATCACTGAACATTTATTTGCTGGGGCAACAAGAAGGTGTAAGAATCTAGTCCTTGACCTGGAGGAGTTCATGTTTCAAGAAGAAAGAAGAATGCATTGTAAACAAAGGGAAAACGACCACAGGCATACCTTGTTTTATTGTGCTTTGCAGATAATGAATTTTTTACAAATTGAAGGTTTGTGGCAACTCTGCACCAAACAAGTCTATTGGTGCCCTTTTTCCAACAGCATGTGCTGTGTGTCTCCATGTCACATTCTGGTAATTTTTGCAATATTTCAAACTTTTTCATTATTATATCTATCTGCAGCCCATGGATCAGGGAATAATTTTGACTTTAAGTCTTATTATTTGAGAAACACATTTTGTAAGGCTATAGCTGCCATAGATAGTAATTCCTCTGATGGAATAAATAAATTGAAAACCTTCTGGAAAGGATTCACCATTCTAGATGCCATTGGGAATATTCGTGATTCAAGGGAAGATGTCAAAATATCAACATTAACAGGAGTTGGGAAGAATTTGATGCTAACCCTCATGGATAACTTTGAGGGATTCAAGACTTCAGCGGAGGAAGTAACTGCAGATGTGAAAATAACAAGAGAACTAGAATTAGACGTGGAGCCTGAAGATGTGACCGAATTGCTGCAATCCCATGATAACACTTGAAAGGATGAGGAACTGCTTCTAAAAATGAGCAAAGACAGTGCTTTCTTGAGATGGAATTTACTTCTGGTAAAGATGCTGTGAACATTGTTGAAATGACAACAAAGGATTTAGAATATTCATAAACATAGTTGATAAAGCAGTGGTAGGGTTTGAGAGGACTCATGCCAATTTTGAAAGAAACTGTGGGTAAAATGCTATCAAACAGCACTTCATGCTACAGAGAAATTTTTTTGTGAAAGGAAGAGTCAATCGATGCCACAAACTTCACTGTTGTCTTATTTTAAGAAACTGCCACAGCCACCCCAACCTTCAGCAACCACTACCCTAATCAGTCAGCAGCCATCAACACCAAGGCAAGACCTTTTACCAGCAAAAAGACTGTGGCTTGCTGAAGACTCAGATGATCATTAGCATTTTTAGCAATAAGTATTTTTTGATTCCTATAACTATGGTTTATTTTTACTAAAGTATTTTAAAATTAAGGTATGTACATTGTTTTTTTAGACTTAATGCTATTACTGTACACTTAACAGACTATAGTACAGTGTAAACACAACTTTTACATGCACTGGGGAAACAAAAAATTGGTGCAACTTGCTTTATTGTGGTGTTCTGGACTGAACCCACAATATCTCAGAGATATGCCTGTATTCAAGGAAACACCCGTATCAAATGGAAGGAATAAATAGCTTTTTGCTTCAACTATTAAACTAGCTTTCCTCACTGGATTCTGTGCCTCTAATTGGTCTCTTCTTCCTCCAATCTATTTCCTCATTCATTCATTCAAAAATACCTATTGACCACCATCAGGTAACAAGCATTTTTGTGCTCTGAGATTCAGCAGGGAATAAAACAGGCAAAAATCTCTGCCTTCATGAAATTTATAACCTAGAGTAGAGGGAGAAGACAACAAATAAACAAGCAAAATATATACTATATAAGATAGTTTTTTAAGAGATGGGGTTTTGCTATGTTGCCCAGGCTTTTCTCGAACTCCTAGCCTCAAGCTCTGGCCTCCCAAAGTGCTGGGATTGCAGGTGTGAGCCACCCTTAACAGCCCCGGCCTGATTTACATTTTATAATAAAAGGACCACACTGGCTGCTGTGTTCAGAACTGGCCATGGGGGCAAGAGCAAAGGGAAGCCAGTAAGGAAGGCGGCTGCTGTAATAATCCAGGTGGAGATAAAGGTGAAGGCTGCAGGAGATGATCAGATTCTTGATATTGTAAAAGTGAAGCTGATAAGATTTGCTGAGGGATGTAATGGGTTTGAGAGAACTAGGATTCCCCAGGGTTTCTGGTATGAGCCACTGAAGGATGAAGTTGCAATGTACAGAGACAGAGAAGACTGAAGGAGAAACATCCAAGGGCAGGGAAAGTCAGGTGCTTGATTTTGGACCTGTTAAGTCTGACATGCCTAGTGGACATCCAAATGAAGGTGGCCAAGGAGGCAGCTGGATATCAAGGTCTGGCGTTAAGGGGAGAGGTCTGTGCAGGGATTACGCATTTGGGATTCATCAGCATGTAGATGGTATTTAAAGCTACAGACAAGATTGTTTTTAGAAATGAGGGTGGGCAGAAAATCACAAGGGCTGGGGTTCTTTGCTAGTAAGAGGTCAGGGGGCTGAGGGGTAGTCTTAAAGGAGCCCCACGGATCAGATGGGAGGCAGGAGTAAATACAGAAGTATGTGTCCTGGAAGCCAGGAAAAAATGCTAATAAGTCAAGTGAACTGAGGACTGAGAAATGACCACTAAATTAAGCATCTTGGAGGTCATCGGGGACTTTAACAGGAACATTTTTAGAGCAGTGTCATGGGTAAAAGCCTGATTGGAGTGGGTTCAAGAAACAGAAAATCGGGAGAGAAACAGGGACTACAGGTCAACCAACTTTTGGGGGAGTTTTGGTGTTAAGGTGAGCAGAAAAATGGGACAGTAGCTGAAAGACAAAGTGGGGTCACAATAGGCTTCCCTCCTCCTCCCCTCCCCCCAGGATGGGAGAAAGAGAATCAACTGCTGGCATAATGTGCTTCAGAGGACAGGGGACAGGATATCACATACAAGAGACAGAAAAGCCAGTGTAAACGGGCACAGACCCAGGCAGATACTGAGTAGGAGCACATGGAGGGCCTCCTCAGTCACTTCTACTTTCTCAGTAGAACAAGAAGCAGTGCCATCAGCCGAGGGTGAAGACTGGGAAGGCCTGGTGAAGGTGTAAGGGAAGAAAAGGTCCCAACAGTAACCCAGGAGGGCTGGGGGTACACAGATGAAGGAAGTGTGAGAGCCAGGCAGCACTAAAAGGGGCACGTTTGAGCTCTTCCTTCTCTATTAATTTCAATTTGACAAATTTTAAAATAAAATATTTTGGTTTCTGTACGTTTAATTTTGTACCCTGCTACCATCTGAATTTTCTTGTTGTTTGTAATATTTTTTCAGATCTTGGGATTTCCAGGTATATATAATCACATCACCTACAAATAATAATTTTACCTTCTCCTTTCTAATTTTTATATTTTTTACTTCTTCCCACATTTGTGTTGCTGGTATCTCTGAAGCAATGTTAAACAACAGTAGTAATAATGGGTAACTCTGGCTTGAAGATAAGCTTCTAGGGCTGTGTTGTCCAATTCATTAGTCTCTAGCCACAAGTGCCTGCTTAAATTTAATCAAAATTAAACATTCAGTTTCTTAGTTCCTGAGCACATTTGGCTATGGGCTACAGTATTAGACAGCATAGCACAGATAAAGAACTTTTCAGCATCACAGAAAGTTCTACCGGAAAGCTCTGTTTCCCTAATGGGCACATTCTTAGCATTTGGCCTGAGATGTGTGCACAGCGTATTTTAAAAATATATCTTTTTTTTAAACAGCTTTGAGATAGAATTCACATACCATACAGTTCACCCATTTTAAAGCATACAATTCAATGGCTTTTACTATATTCACAGAGTTGTGTGCGTATCACTACAATCAATTTCAGAACATTTTCATTATCCCCAAAAGAAACTATGTACCACTTACCTATCTCTGCAAATTTTCACGCCTCCCAGCCCTAGGCAACCACTAATCTATTTTCTGTCTCTTTAGACTGGCCTATTCTGGACATTTCATATAAATGGAATCATACATTACGTGGTCCTTTGTGCCTGGCTTCTTTCATTTGACATAACATTTTCACGGTTTATCTACGTTGTAACGTGTTGGTAATTCATTGCAAAATTGGCAAATAATATATCACTATATGGATATATCCCATTTTATTTATTCCCTTATCCGCTGATGAACATTTGGGTTGTTTCTAGTTTTTTGGCTGTTATAAAAAATACTGTGAACATTAATGTACAAGTTTTTGTGTGGACATGTTTTCATTTTTCTTGGGTATATACTTAGGAGTAGAAAGCTAATATTACATGGTAACTCTACGTTTAACTGAGGAACTGCTAGACTGTTTTCCTAAACAGTTGTATCATTGTAAATTCCCACCAGTAGTGTAGAAGGATTCCAATTTCTCCACATTTTTGTTGATGTTTATTATTTGTCTTTTAAAAATTATAGCCAGCCCTACTAGTGGGTGTGAAGTGGTATCACATAGTGATTTGGATTTGCATTTCCCTGATAGCTAATAATGGTGAACATCTTTTCTCATGTTTATTGGTCATCTATATTGCCTTTGGAGATACGTCTATTCAAGTCCTTTGCCCATTTTAAAAACTGGCTTGTCTTTTTATTGAGTTCTTTATATATTCTAGGTATAAGTCCCTTATCAGATATATGAATTATAAAAATGTTCTCCCATTTTAATTGTCTTTTCACTTTCTTGATGGTGTACTTTGAAACACAAAAATTTCTAATTTTGATGAAGACCAATTTATCTATTTTTTCTTTAATCACTATACTTTCAGTACTGTATCTAAGAAGTCTTGGCTATGAAGAGTCAGTCATATGTTTTCTTCTAAAACTTCTATAGTTTTAGACATTTAGATCTATGATTCATTTTGAGTGAAGTTTTGTGTGTGGTGTGAAGAAGGGGTCTAACTTCATTCTTTTGCATGTGAATATCCACTTGTTCCCAGACCGCTTTTGAAAAGACTTTTCTTTTTCCATTTAATTGTCTTGGTACCCTGTTGAAAATCAATTAACCATAAGAGTTCATTTCTACTCCATTGATCTGTATGTCTATCCTTATACCAGTACCACAGTGTTGATTATTGTAGCTGTGTAGCAAATTTCGGAATCAGGAATTTTGAGTGTTCCAACTTTGTTCTTTTTCAAAATTGTTTTAGCTATTCTGGGTCCCAAGTTTCCATATAAATTTTAGGATCACCTTGTCAATTTCTGTCCATGTGGAATTTTGAAAAGCCACCTGGGATTCAGAAAGGGATCATGCTGAATCTGCAGATCAATTTGAGGAGTATTGCCATCTTAACAATATTGCCTTCTAATTCAAGAACATGGTATAAGTTTTACACTGCTTTTGTTAAATTTATTCCTAAGTATTTTATTCTTTTTGTTATTATAAATGGAATTCTTCTCTAATTTCATTTTTCATTTGCTCATTGTTACTATGTAGAAATTTTTGTATATTGATCTTGTATCCTGAAATCTTGCTGAATTAGTTTATTAGTTCTTATAGTTGAGTAGATTTCATACACAAAATCATGTCATCTACAAATAGAGACAATTTTCTCTCTTCCTTTCCAGTTTGAATACCTTGTTTTATTTCCTTGCCTAAGTTCCCTGACTAGAACATCCAGTAAAATGTTGAATACAGGTAGTGAGAGGACATCCTTATCTTGCTCCTGATCTTAGAGGGGAAGCTTCCAGTCTTTTAGCATTAAGTATTATGTTAGCTGTGGGTTTTTGGTAGATGCCCTTTATGAGGCTGAAGTTCCCTTCTATTCCTAGTTGGTTGTTTTTATCTTTTTTTACACATCCACATGAAGGGGTGTTGAATTTTGTCAAATGCTTTCTCTGTGTCATTTGAAATGATAGTATGGTTTTTGTCCTTTATTGATGTGGAGGGCTCATGTGGTCTATTCATATTTCAAGTTATATATAAGGAAACGATGTTGAATTTTTTCAAATAAGTATTTTGCATCTTTTGCAATACTGATGTGGTGAACAAGCATATTAATAAATTTCCCAACAATTTCCTTTGCAATCCTGGCATACAAATGATTTGTTCATGGTGTGTCATACTTTTAATGTGCTACTGGATTCTCTTTCTTAATATTAGGATTTTTGCTTCAATCTATATAAGTGGGATTACTCTCTGAGTTTCATTTTTTTAATATTATCTGGATTATATACAGCCTATCCTCATTATTCAGATTCCTTATTTGCAATTTTGCCTACTCGCTAAAATTTACTTGTTATGATAAAATCAATACTTACAGCACTTTTGCAATTATTTGCATACATGCAGAGCAGTGAAATACTCAAGTTGCTCAATGTGTGTGGTTTCCAGCTGTGGGCAACCTCTTGTTTTAGCTCTCATACAGAGATGACCAGAGGATGAAGACAGGAGGGGTCAGTGCAGCACAGCACAAGCAGCTCTAGCTCTGTGGCAAACTAGATGGGGTTTGAATTCCAACTTTGGCATCACTAGTGGTGAGACCTCAGGCAAGTCACTTAATACTCTGAACCTCATTTTCTGTTTTGTAAAATATAAAAAATAGAATCTATCAGATGAATTTTTAGGATTTAAGATTATAATCTACGTGTGATATGTCTGTATATATGTACATGTTTCCCATAGGAGCGATGGGGTTCAGTATTTGCTAATTCAGTGTTCTCAGCCACTGTACAGAAGGGAACTGCTGTGAACAAGGAGAACTAGTTTTGGTATCAGTGTTATGCCTACCTTATACAAATATTTTGGAAGTTTTTTTCCTCTTCTGCATTCTAGAATGGCTCAAGTAGTATTGGAGTATTTTGGTTAAGAGTTTGGAAAAATTCCTCCATAACATCAATGGGGATCAGGCACAGTGGCTCACGCCTGTAATCCCAGCACTTTGGGAGGCTGAGGTGGGAGGATCGCTTGAGGCCAGGAGTTCAAGACCAGCCTGGGCAACACAGAGACCCTATCTCTATAAAAAATTTAAAAAATTAGCCGGGTGTAGTGGTGTGCAACTATAGTCCTAGCTACTCAGGAGACTGAGCCAGGAGGAGCCTCTGAGCTTGGGAATTGGAGGTTGCCAGTGAGCTATGATCATGCCACTGCACTCCAGGCTGGGTGACAGAGAGAGACCCTGTCTCTCTCTCGCACACATACACACATATTAATGGGGTGTAGCATTCATGGGGCTAGGAGACAGGTTGTTCTTTATCAAGTTTTTCCTATCACATCTACAGATACTGGGGCCAGCTTTGGTATTTTCTATTCTTCTAGAAAATCATCCATTTTTATCCAAGACCTCTAATTTGTACAGAATCAGACAAAATAGTCTCTTGTGGTTCTTTCCTATTTCATGGCCTTTGTATAACAGTCATTCCTGTTACCACATTTCATGATCTCTGTAACTATTTCTGCTTATTTCTTATTTTGGGTATTTGAACTTCCTACTTTTGTCTGTCTTTTTATGTATAAGGTGAAGCAATAGTTTCAGCTTTTACACCCATTACCATTTATTTATGAGTTATTTTCCTACTTTCTAGTTATTAATTTCTCCCTTTATCTCTCCCCTTTTTGTTAGATTTTGTTTATTTTCCAATTTCATAAGCAGAATAACTCATTGGTTTATTCATTCTTATTTCATAATACTTAAAGCTACAAATTTTCTTCTGAGTACTGCTTTATCTGTATTCTATAATTCTGAAATATGACTTTCATCATTTTCCAGATTTCATTTAAAATTGCTAAAAATTCAGTTTTAATTGCCTTTGTGGCTGGGCGTGGTGGCTCAAACCTATAATCCTAGCACTCTGGGAGGCCGAGGCGTGAGGACTGCTTGAACTCAGGAGTTCAAGACCAGCCTGAGCAAGAGTGAGACCCTGTCTCTACTAAAAATAGAAATATTAGCCAGGTGTTGTAGCATGTACTTGTAGTCCCAGCTACTCAGGAGGCTGAGGCAGGAGGATCGCTTGAGCCCAGGAGTTGGAGCTTGCAGTGAGCTACGATGATACCACTGCACTTTACGCAGGGTGACAAAGTGAGACCGTCTCAAAAAAAAAAAAAATAAATAAATAAATAAATTGCCTTTGTGACCCAAGAGTTATTTTTGAAAAATACTTTTAAATTTCTAGGTAATGAGGGTTTCTTTTTATTTATCTCCAATTTTTATTTAAATGAATGAATAAATTAACAAAAGAGGATACTGTGAGTTCATGACCATTATCCCAAGTCAGGAACAAGCCAAGATAGCCCACTATCATGTTGTAATCAGAGAATATTATCCACATAATTTCTACATCTTTGGATCTGAGATTTTCTTTGTGGCTTAACATTTCAATGTTTTTGTGAACGTTCTGTAACATCTGAGAACAAGGTAAATGCTGCCTTTAGATATTTATAGGTTAGATCTACTGTATTCATTATTTTCCCTAGGTCTTCTATATCCTTATTTGTTTTTGTTCCACTTGCTTTTTCATGAACTGAGAAAGGAGAATTAAATGTTTCTATATTTCTTGTTTTTACTTTACAAATATTGATGGTAATTTATTTGATACATGGATAGTCATATTTGTGGTCTGCATTTTTATCACTGAAAAACTGCTTTTGTCTCATTTAACATTTTCTATCTGAAACATTCTCTTTCCTTTTTTACAGCCATTTAGTAAGTCCTTATCCAAGGATTTGCTCTCAATCCTTCTAAGTCACTTTGTTCTAGGAGGATTGTGTGCATATGGCATGTGATTTGGGTTTTGCTTTGTGATCCAGAGTTTTTACTTTATTAGACAAGCCCATTTATATTTATTTATATAAAAATGTCTCTCTATATATGTGTTAACACATTTTGTGTCATACTTTTCACTGCTTTTTAGAACAAATCCTTCACTATATGATCTGTGTCTGCTTGTTTTCTGTGTGTGTGCATGTGTTTCCTTTAATTTGGGAGATTTATGTTTTTGTTCTAGGAGTTACCTTTATAACTATAACTTCATAGGATAACTTAATTCTTTATTTCTATGCACAGTATCTATTGGTTTCCTATGATGAGTAATAACAATCTTATGAAGTTTATACTTCTCCCCTGCCCACTTTTACTCAATAGTATTTTTGTTGGAGTTTTCTTTTATATACACTATACCTCTGTTTTGTTTTTTAGAGAGAAGGCCTCACTTTGTGGCCCAGGTTGGAGTGCAGTGACTATTCACAGGAACAATCCCACTACTAATCAGCATGGGAGTTTTGACTTGCTCCCTTTCTGATCTGGGCCAGTTCACCCCTCCTTAGATAACCTGGTGGTCCCACACTCCGGGAAGTTACCATATTGATGCAGAATTTAGTGCAGACACCCAATCAGCATAGTTCACTACAGTCTAGAACTCCTGGCCTCAAGTGATCCTCCTGCCTTAGCCCCTGGAGTAGCTGGGACTACAGGCACGTGCCACCACACCCAGCTACCTGTTTCTTGACTTATTAGTTAAATGAAACTTTGTGACTTCTAGCTATAGGATAAGGAAACCAGGATACCTTCACCATCTTTTACCCTCTCTTTCCCTCCTGTTTTATCTTGTATTACTTTATTACATTATGTTATTATTACATAATTATAACATTGCATATGTTAACATTACATGTTATTATTACCTTGCTTATATCATATACATTTTGTTCTGTAACATTTAGTCTTAGTCCTACAGTTAAATAAATTTGAGCCCAACTGACAGTCTTTCTGCCCTTGTTTTTTCATTTATTTCTTGGCTGGCTGAAGACTTTCCTCTTCCAATTTCTTCAGATGTTCTTAAAAATATATACTTCCCAGGAACAACAACAAAAAATTATACAGCGCCTTTATACACGATGGAATAACTGGGTTAAAATGTGCAAATCATTTTCTTTTACTTGAGTATTTTGTAGGCATCATTCACAGTCTTAGAGCATTAAATGTTACTATGGAAAAGTTGAAAGCCAGAATGACCTACGTCTCCCTGTAGAGGTTACTTGATCTTTTTGTCTGAAAGGTCCAAAGGTTTCTTCATATTTAAGTCCAGCATCTTTACAGAACTAAAACCTGCTAATGATTTTTCTAGGCTAATTTTTCTTGGGACCCACTCTGCCCTTTCAATTTGCAGATGCAAATTTTCTTTTATTTTTAGGAAGTTTTCTTCAGTTATATCTTTAAACATACATATTTTTTCCTGTTTCATTGTTTTGGTTCTCTTCTTTTGGGACATAAATTATGCATGTTTGCTGGTTTTTTATTTTTTCCTCAGCTGTCACTTTCTTCTAATACTTTAACTTTACTAATTTCATTTACTTTTATCAATCCTGTCCAACATTTCTCTTTCTGTACTTTCTGAAGATTCTGGTCTCCTGTATGTTGCATCCAACATGTCATAATTTCTATTATGGTTATATCTTATAATTCTATTTCTTGTCTAAGTTCTTCCAGTTCATGTTTCATTTCCTTTTGTTATCTTCCTACATCTCCTTGAAAACAAGGTATGTACCTTCTCACATCTCTGCTTTGAATTCATCTTCCACAGTGGCAAATGATCTAATATGTTTATTTTTTAATGTGACATGTTTGGTCACAATCTTCATGTCTCTGCTGTAAAATTTTTCTGATAACTGTTCTTCATCGACCATTTGTTCTTATTTTTTTTCCTTCCCTTTTTTCTTGTAGTATTGTACAGATCTTGTTCTAGTTCCTTCCTGATTATTAGTTATTTCTGAATGTGGCAAGTTCTTACTAAACTAGCTACTTGTAGAAATTCATGTGGAGGAGAGGCCAGGGACATAACTCAGGCCAGCAAGAATTTTCCCTATACAGGGTACTTTATAAGAGGGAATTTTTTTAGTCTTTTCCTCATTTTAGTCAGTAGAGATTGACAGCTTCAAGGCTGTTCAAAATCCAAGTTGCCTCCTCTTATTCCTGTCCTCTTATATTGCACTTCCTACAAATATGGTTTGTCTCTGTGATTACTCCTTTCAGCCTACCTAGCTTGCTTCTTCATACCAAAGTGTATCCAGGAAAGCTTCTGCCACTACTTCTCACACCCACTCCTATGGTCCCAATCAGGGGATGGTTGGTTTCACTCCTCAGGGTATGCCAATAATTTAGAACTTTGCTTTGCCAGCTTTATCTGAAACCTACAGCTTTGAGAATTCTCTCTCAGCATCTTTCTACATTTCTTTGAGTTTCACTCAAAGAAAGATTTAGCAGCCCTCTACATTACAGATCTCTCTTAGTTTCATCAAAGATGCAATCTATTTTTTATTTTCCTTAATTGCTCTGAGGTAATTCCTGGAAAAGGAGGAACCGATGTCATTATATTGGCACTTTAAAATGAGAAGTTAAGTAAGCAATTTTAGGAGCTTACCTATACTACTAGAAACAATCTACCCAAAATTGGGAGTATGGGAATTGTAAAATAACTAAGAGTATAAAAACTTCAAAAACTTTAAATTATATAACCATAATTATTTATATAACAATTGTAAAAGTTTTGTGAAAATATATAACTATACATGGAAAAAGCATATGATGTAACATCAGATAAAGCAGATTATAAAAACTATATTAGGGTCATAAAGAAATAAAATATATATGTATTTAGGATGAAAAATAGAAGGAAAAAATGAAAACTTCTTTTTGGTAAAGTAATGAATATCGAATAATGTTTTTCATTTAAAAATTTTTGTTATTGTTACAGTAGAGTTTGCATAATAAAAAAGCACAATGCATGTTCAAAACAAAAAGGATCAAGACCATATAGGTTTTTACTATAGCATCTACTAAACACAAATCATAAAGAATGCAGCGATTGGCTCTCTCCTTGCCAGTGCTAACTACATCCTATCCCCAAAGGCAAGCCCCAACAGCTGCATCCTTCTGCTCTAGTTGTGATCCGGATCTTTCACAGCAGCCAGGTGCCTCCCCTTCTCCTCTGCCTACTCCACCCCCTTAACCCCAAAGGCTGACTCTACTCCAAACGGACTGTAAGCTACTTAGTGCTGACAATGTGCCAGGCACCATAAGGGCAGCACACCAAGTAGGAACATGGGCTTTGCCCTTTTAGTTTTTGTTTATAACAAAGAGCAACAAAAAAGTAGATTGCACTTAAAGGACAATTTAAAGTGTTTGGGCTCTGGGGACAGGCAGATTAAATAGAATATGTATAAAATGCATGTAAAATATAATAGTTCCAAGCACACAGCAGACATTCAATAAAGGGTATTTTTAAAAATCTCTAATACTTTCAATTTCCTAGCAAGGGAAATATAATACAATGGTTAAGACAATAGGAAAATAACTTTTTAATTTAAAAAAATATGCTGAGAAAGGACACTACACACAGATTTTCTAAGACCATTTAAAAACAATATACTTTTCTTTATTTTTCAAGTTGCTGCTTTAAGGTTCCCACTTTTCATATACTAGCACTGCAACAAACACTTAAAAAATCATTTTGAATGCATAAACTCAATGTATGACCTGCCCATTTTATAAGCAATATTTTTACTCTCTATATAATTACAACTAATTCAAAGTATTCAAAATAAAATCAAAGCATTTTCATTAGCATACCAGTTTTTGTGAGAATAAGGTATAACCTACAAATACAGAAGGAAAATAGATTTACCCTTCTCAAATAATCCCCCAATATAAAAATGGTATAAATTATAGAAGTAAATTTATGAAGGCACATACACTCCAAAAATGAGTTTTTCCTTTGGCTAAGTAAGGTCTTTAATCAGTAATGGTTATAATTTTTAATTGTTTATTGACAGAAAATGTATATACATTTTAAAATTAAAGTTCAGTTTTGCTATAATTAATAAAAATTAAATAAAACTTAAAATTTAGCATCTGAGTTGTACTACCCACATTTCAAGTGGACAGTGCAGATACAGAACATTTCCTTCATTACAGAGAGTTCTACAGGACAGTGCTGATGTAGAGAATCAAAGGCAAAAAATAAACCAAATGCCTGTGCAGAGGTATTATCAGGTTTGAGAAACAGTTACAACACTGGAGGACTCCTCTTGTGATGCAGGAAGAAAAAAGCATACACTATGAACTATTGCTTGAATAAAGAGAAAAAAATGCAGTGAGACTCTGAGCTCAACTTTAAGTTTCAGGAGACAAGGGTGGTGGTGGGTGGGGAGAAACCTGCTAGAGGATGTGCCTGTTTTATAGCTTCCCAGATGGCATCTCAGGCACAGACAGAAACTGGCCTAGGTTCTCTGTCTTTTCTCATTCTACACACTCCCGAAACAATCTCACACACACATCTTCAAGATGGCAATATGAAAATGTCCATTTCCAACACAGATGGAACTCCTGCCTTCAGATCTGTAAGTCCAGCTTCCTTTATTCCATATCTCTACTTGGGCTGCTTTAAAAGTGCCTCACAACATAGCTGAAGCTGAACTCATTATTTCTGCCTTGCTGCCAAGATAATAAAGAATTTGGTTGGCCTTTGTCCCCAGTTCCTGGAAAGTAGCCTCTAACTTCCTGGAATGTCTGAGTGGTAAGAGTGTCTTCATTATTCACACTGGGTTCCTGAGGCTTGTGCTAACAGGTGACAGGGTGAGCCTTAGTTTGTGCTAAGATGACTCGGGATTGTGGCTGGCCATGCCAGAAAGACCAACCATGTGCCCAGAGGGTTGGGGCTTTGAGCCACGTGGTATCTGCCCAACTTCTGGGGAGCAGAGGGGGCTGGAGATTGAGTTCAAACTTCTGGCCAATGATTCAATCAGTCATGCCTACATAATGAAACCCAGTGAAAACTGGACACTGGAGCTCAGGTGAGCTTCCTTGGTTGGCAACAGTCCACATATTGTCACACACTGATGTGCCAGGAGGGTAATGGGGCCTGACTCCACAGGGAGACGAGAACGAAAACTTCACATTTGGGACCCTCTCAGACTTTGCCCAATGTATCTCTCCCTTTGGCTGGTTCAGATTTGTATCCCTCTGCTATAATAAAACTGTAATCAAAAGTTTAGCACTTTCCTAAGTTCTGTGGGTTGTTAGTGAACTACTGAATCTGAGCGGGCAGTGGGAACCTCAGAATTTGTTGCCAGCTGCTTAGAAGTGAGGGTTGCCTGGGGAACTCCCAAACTTGCAACCAGTATGTGAAGTGAGGGCATTTTTGTAGAGGACTGTGCCCTCGACCTAGGAAGTTTGGCCTGACTCTGGGTAGTGTCAGAAGTCACTGAACCCTCCAGATCTGCCCCTCCCACAGTGTTCACTGTCATAGTAAATGGCATGTCCATCCACGCATCCAGCTGCTAAATGGGACAAAGAAGATCGTCACTGACAATTCTCTCTTCTCAATTGCCTTCCACATGATGAATCAATACATCCTTCCAAGTCTATGTCCTAAAAAGCTCTGACCCTGTTCACTATTCTCCAACCCCTGTGCAGCCTACAAAGCCCAATGTGACCCGATCTTCTCCTCTTAAATCATTCTTCTTGTTGCTCATAAAATTCTGGCCACACATGCCTTCTCTCTGGTATTTGACTTACCAAGTTTATTTCAATCTTAGAGTCTTTTCACTTGCTGTTCTCTCTGCTTAGAATGTTCTCACAGATGAAACAGAATGTTCTCACAGAACTAGCCTGGCTAGTTCCTTCTTGTCATTCAGGTCTTGGTTTACATGTCTTGTCCTCAGAGTGTCCTCCTTTACTTCCCAATTCCAAATAGCCTTCTAGTGACTATCTCGTCATCCTGTTTGATTTTCACCATGGTACTTATTTTCACTTTGTCTCTTTTTTCCTCCCAGAATTAAGCTCCACATCATATTTAATGCTATATTCCCAGGGCCTAGAACAGTGTCTGTCACGTAGAAGATATTTACTTACTGAATATCTGAATTGGATATTCAGATATTACTGAATCCACTGAATTGGATTATCTCAGCAGTTTCGTCTGACTTTGGTTCTGCCCTCCACAGATCCATTCTCCACACGCTAGCCTGAGCCATCGTTCTGAAACACCAATACGATGACATCACTGCCTCATTAAAATAGAGCTCACTACTATATCCCAAGAAATCTCTATCTCTGAGACACAGAAAACAGGCCCTTTATCATCCAGTCCCGTGTACCATTCCTCGTATGTCCCCTCTCCCTCCCATTCTCCAGCCATGCTCATCTACTGCCAATGCTCGCAACACTCCAGGCTCTCTCGCCTCTCCAATTTCCTGTATGTCCCTCCCCTAGGACACTCCTCTTTCCTCCCCAGTTCACCTGGTTAACTCTTACTCATCCTTTGAGTCTCCTCAACCACCACTTCCTGTAGAAAACCTTCCCTGATCTTCCAAAATTGGTTAGGCTACCCCTTCTATGTACTCCCACAGTACTCTCTCCACCCCATCATCATAGTGCTGATTTTGGATGTCCTATGATTGTCTGGATATTGCCTGTAGTCTTCTCAAGAGTGTACGCTCCTTGGGGGCAGGGCCTTGTCTTATGCAGTGATATTGTTACTCCTGAGCACAGTGCCTGCTGACATACTACAGGGGCTTACTATATATTTACTGAATTCATTTATTACACTGGAAAATTTACTGGCAAATTCAGAAGTCTTTGTCATTCTTTCCATGTTCCCCACTGTGTGTGTGTGTGTGTGTGTGTGTGTGTGTATGTTTGTTTGTTTCTTTATTTATGTATGTATGTATGAATGACAAGGTTTCACTCTGTTGCCCGGGCTAGAGAGTACAGTGCAGTGGCATCACCATAGTTCACTGCAACCTCGCATTCCTGGGCTCAAGTGATCCTCCTGCCTCATCCTCACGAGTAGCTGGGACTACAGGAATGCACCACCACACCCGACTATTTTCTTCTATTGTTAGTAGAGACAGGGTCTCACTCTTGCTCAGGCTGGTCTCGAACTCCTGACCTCAAGTAATCCTCCCACCTCATTCTCCCAGAGTGCTAGGATTACGGGCGTGAGCCACAGTGCCCAGCCTCCCCACAGTGTTTAATTCAATGTTACCCACAAAACAGGTGCTCAATAAATACTAAGTATAATAACCTCCTTAACTCAGTGAAAGTAAAGAGAGAAAAATCAAGGATGCTCAGGTTTCCTGATGATGGGGTGTATTTATTTAAGGATACTAGCAAGGCCACCTGTAAGCTTTAAATTAAAGGGCTAAACTTATAGTTGATAATTAAGTTATATGATATCTTTCAACATGTCTCCTTGCTATACTGCCACTAGCATTTAATTTGGCTATATGCCCACACAGGAATATTTCAGCCTTTCTTCAAAACACCTATGTTAATAAATAAGCACTACATGGCTTAATTCTAGGGAATCTGTTTGTAAGTTCTACATTTTAAAGAGCTATCAATAAGTAAAATTTTCTTGAAAAGAAAAACTATCTGTTGTCACTGAAGGACACGAATTATTCTTCTTCAGTACCATGATAATTTGTATAAAGATATACACATATATACAAGCTGAACCCATACAGTAACATGACAGGTTTTAAAAATAAACATACTAGAAGTTATACATATAAATTATATTTGTCATTCAAAGAAATTTCCTTTGCAGACTCATTCCAATAATAGGAATATAGGATGAATATAGGAATAATAGGAAAAAGCTCAAAATGTTTTGGAAAACTTTGGCAAATGCCTTTAGATCCTGCATCAATTCTTTTGAATATTCTCCTAGATAATAAATCTTTGGATTTAAGGGTGTTTACCAGTTTAAAGCAACTAGTCATAAGCAGCCATGGCTAGTAAATAAGGTCAAAGATCATAACATATTGGATCAAAAACACTGGCGATGTGCCAGTTTCCTTATGTAAGTTATATACTTGTTCTGAAAACAATGCCAAGAAGGGTTCCACAAATGAGAGAGAGAGAGAGAGAAAGAGAAGAAAATAAGGAAACTGGTGGTTAAAGAGTCACAGACCCTCTTGAAAATCTGAGGAAAATTACGGCTCCTTTCCTCACAAAAACTGTGGCTTCCCCACACCAAAAAACCATTTGCACATGATACTAGAAAGGTATGTACACGCTGAGGTCCCTCTATCTAGCCAGATTAAGATTCCATGGTTTAGAGCAGGGGTTTTTAATTTTTTTCTCTACTGCCACCAACAGAAAAACAAACAAACAAAAAACATTTTACACTGTGACCCAATTTGTGTATATATATATAATATAAAAGTTTCACAAAACATTTCTCAACCTTACTATACGTGACAGGATCCTCTTCTATTTTATTTCATTAGGAAAAATGTTACTCATGACCTACTGCATTAATTTCACAATCCATAATTTGAAAAATAGTAACTTAGAGTAACTGTTGCATAAATGAAGTTAATGTAAAAGAGAAAACTCACTTGATTATGAAGACTCTGATGTGTTACTTTAAAATAATAAACAAAAGTCTTTTTCCTCTGTAGTTAAACCTTTCAAGAGACTGAATTTTTTATGGCAAAACTGAGTTGTCTTGGTCATTCATCTACATGGCTAACTACTGGAGACACCGACGAGTAAATCACACAATGGTCATAAAAACCCCATACCTTAATATTAGAAAACCATAAATCATTTTCATGTAAAGTGGCAAGGTAGACAGACGTAAGAAGTCCAATGGAAAGGGCAACGGTTCCGCCAATTGTAAATGACAGAATCTTCCATAATCTTCTATGGGTACAACCTTTTAGAAAAATGGAACAGATAAATAACTAAGTCAGTAAAAAAATTCAGAATTTGATAGTTCTATTTCAGACTATCAAGTAAGCTAAGTTATAGCTGCCTGTCACTGGTGAAGCTCTCCCTGTGCCCAGCAAAGGCTTCTTTCTGTGATTCCACAGACCTGTTTTCACTCTTTTATTAGTTTTTACCTCACTGTATCTAATAAGTTCACTTGTCCATTTTGCCAACTAGAATGTGAGTTTCTTAAAGACAAGTACACCATCTTATTCATCTTTAATTCCTATGGCCTGTGTCCGGCATAGTTTTAACAACCATAGTTTAACTATGAAGTTTGTTAAATGGAGGAAATAAATGGGTTACATGCCTAGGATGTAATCAGTCTTTTAGATGATCTACTTATAATTTGTGGATTATTCATTAAAAGCTACCAAAAAACTTACTTAAAATAAAAAAAAACAGGAAAATACAATCCATCATAGCTCAAGTTAAAGGACATATAAACTAGAAAAAATATTTATAGCACGTGTAAGAGAGCTTAAATATCCTTACTATAAGATGAATACTTTTAGGATAATAAAAAAAAGATGAACATTCCAGTAGGAAACAGAGGACATGAACAGGCAATGCACAAAGGAAAAAATGGGCAAGAGTAACAGACAGAAGACATTCAAAGTCATTAGTGCTGAAATGCAAATCAAAACAATGAGTTATACTTTTAGAAATCTTGGCCAATTTGACAGCTTAAAAAATGCTAATACTCTGTGTTTCGGTAAAGATATAAAAAATAGACATCTTCAAACACTGCTGGTTGAAGAATAAATTGGTACCCCTCTGGAATGCAACATGGCAATAATGAGTAAAAGCCACCAAATAAGCATACTATTTGACCACTAATTCTCATTCTAGCATATACACTTGCTACGGCTTGAATATTTGACTCCTCCAAATATGTTGAAACTTGATCCTAATGTTGGAGTTGGGACCTAATGGGAGGTGTTTGGGTCATGGGGTGGATCCCTCATGAATGGGTTGGTGCTATTCTCCTGGTGGTAAGTGAGTTCTTGCTGTACTAGTTCCCAAGAGAACTGGTTGTTAAAAAGAGCCTAGCACCTCCCCTATCCTCACCTTCTCTCTTGCTATGTGATCTCTGCACACACCAGCTCCCCCCTTCCCCTTCCTCCATGAGTGAAAGCAGCTTAAGACCTTCATCAGATGCAGATGCCAGCATCATGCTTCTTGTACAGCCTGCAGAACCATGAACCAAATAAACCTTTTTTCTTTATAAATTACCCAGCCTCAGATATTCCTTTATAGCAACGATACATCATTGGGGACTAAGATACACCCCAAGGAAATAATTAAAGTTTTAAACACACATTTGGCCACAAGGATATTTATCACAGTTCTGTATCAGTAAAAGGTTAGAAATCAAGTTAATATTCAATAACAAGGATTTGGTTAAATAAATTATGCTAAAGCCACACAATGGAATACTACACACTGACATTTTAAAAATATATTCAATGATTTATGATGTTTATAACATAAGAGAAAAATAACAAGTTACAAAACAGCATGTAGGTTCCAATTTTGTAAAACTACATATGAATGGTTATGGGTATACATGTATAGAGCAGGACATTTAGACAGTAAGATAGTGTCATCAGCGGTAGTCTCAGGATGGGTGGGCTTGTGGGAATATTTTTTCCTTCTTTTTAACCCTAGTTTTCAGTTTTTTTCCTGAGATGAATAAACACTGCTTTGGTAAAATAACCAAAGTTATGTTTTAGTTTTAAAAAAAAAACCTTGAATTTTTATTGTATAAGGTCTTCAGAAAGTACTCGGTATTGCCCGAAATGCAGTACTTGCTAATGGCTGAGCTTCGTGGCATGACCTCCCATTACGGATTACTTTTATTTTATTAAACTGTTTCCCCAAATTACTAGCTCTGGCTAGTATGAAATAACACGGCTGCAAATAGTGTAAATTCTGTCAGATATCCAAAATGGTTGACTAACTTTTAAAATCCTGACCATACTTACTACAAAAGCAACTCAGGAAGCAAGACGCTGGTAATTAACACTTGATGTATCACTTCTTAAGTCTTCAGCATTATATAAACAATTTACCAAGTTCTGACACTTTTCCCAACCCCACCCAAAAAAAGCAAAGGAGAAAAATCTCAGGAACTTGACTGAAACTAAAGAACAAAAAATATTTTGATCCACCTTTCAATACTTTAATGAAATGAGAAACTCACTCAAGGTAAGGCTGCCTAGTGTGAATGGCATACATAAACCAGAAAATGTAGAGAGAGATTAAAATCTGAATGGTGGGGAAAAGCATTACTCTAGAGTCAAAAGATCACATTGGCGAACCATAAGCAAATAACAGATAGCTGACAAAGGGTCCTAATCAAAGCTCCTTCATCTTTTATTTATTCCTAACTGTAAAACCAATACAGTCAAATTGCAATCAGAATATCAGGGTCCTAGAACAAGTTTCCTCAACTGTTGGGTCGCACGAAATTTTTACCCTACTGGAGAGTGATATTTTATAATAATACGCACAAATAAAAGCAACCCAAAATGCCACCTACCAGATGGCAATTTATTTTCCAACTTCACATTTTCTTCTTGTGCTGGAAAATCCTCAGAAATGTCTGTAGTTTTTATTTCTTTTCTTTGCCGGATGGACATCATGATGTCAGACTTACATGCATCGTTCTTCCAACCACTCCTACAAACATAGAAAAAAACGGCCCATCCACATGTGCCAGCACTCTCTCCCCAGCACATTCCATGCTCATTTGGGCTTAAGTGACTTGACTTGTGCTGTTTTCCCTGTTAGCATGCCCTCCCATTTTCCCATCCATATCTTAACCAGCCTTCAAAGCTACACTCAAGACACAATACAAATATTTATTTAACTCAATCATATTTATGAAGCGCCTGTTCTATAGCAGGCACTGCCAAGAGTGAGGAATATAGGTGAAGAACACAGGCCGCTGCCCTCCTTCCAGAAAGGCTTCTTTCTTGGATACTCTAGCTACTGCTGGTCTTTTCCCTCCCTGAGCCATAGCAGTTACCATGCAATCTGTCAAATAATCGTACAGTTTTATATAATTTTCCACAGTTCCACAGGCAGTTGTAGGTCTTCTCTATCTCCCACAGAACCAACCACGTGGGAGATACTCAATAGCAAATTTGCTGACAACCAGATTTTGAAGAACTGAAATATTGTTTCGTCTCAGGTATCTGAATTTCAATACCAGTGTTCTTTAAAACAATTCACACTGGAAGCTTTAGCAATGTGCCTCAGTGGTGATGACAGCGCGGGTGTGCCAATCAGGGCAGCTGCTACCCAGGGAGCAACAGTGGGAGTCACCGCAGCGAGCAGGAGCCTGGTTTGGAAGCAGCAAGTGGGAGGCGGGGGAGTGATGGCAGTGAGTAAGCGGGTTCCAGTCCCCTGGAACATCTTGCTTCACTCCTCTGAATAATGATAGCGTTTTACTAATTATTTATTAAACATGACCAGTAGCCTGACACGATTGTTTCCACCGTTTATTAATTCCTAAAGGTAAACAACTTGCTCTATAGAACAGAACCAACATAATACAATTCATTTATTCATTTATACAAAAAAAGTGAGAAAACCAGATTTAAGTGCTGTGCCTTCAAGCACTGGAAATGGAGAAGCTCCAGCAGAGAGGGAGAAAAGGAGTGTTTCGCAAAGTCGAACAGCCAGAGATGGGCTTATCCCCAAAGTGACCTAATCCTAGAGTCATGCTCTCTGTAAGGAGGACAGTAGTTTTAAAAATCCCGCAACTCATACATTCCAACATGTTAAGACAGAAAGCCAACACATATTTAAGTGACAGTTATGTGCCAGGTACTGCGACAGTTGCAAGAACTGTGAAACAAAAGTTCTACATCAAATGAAAAAGAATGCTTGAAAAGGGACCCGAAAGCAATTCTTTATTACTCAGTATTGTCCTGCGCATCTCCTGGGCGCCGCAGGGCCCGTGTCCCGCTTACCTGAGCACCACACCCCACAGCACCTGGCGTCCCCATCAGATAGCTACCCGAGGCGGGGCGGCAGCGGGACAGGTGCAGGCACTTACTCCAGCTCACCTAGGACCGCGAGTGCCCGCCAGGGTGGAAGCCTGGCCCCCCTCTGCCGGCGCAGCCCAGTCGCTCCGCAAACTTCCTCCCTCCCGAGTCCCGGCCCCTGACCCCGCATTTCGGACGGACATCCGCGCGCTCCGCCCCCCTCTGGGACGCCCCGAGCGCCGCGGTCGCGCCTCCCCGACTGCGCCACGCGGCTGGGCGGGGCGGCCCGAGGGGCTTTGGGCTGTCACCGCGGGCTTCGCGAGCCGCCACTCGGCAGGGCGCAGCAGGCGCCCGCCCGCCCGCCCCGCGGGACCCTCGAGGGCCCGCCGCGGAAGCCTGGCGCCCACGCGCCCCCTCACGCGGCCCGCGGCCCGACACGCAGCCACAGACCTGCGGCCTCAGCCGTCCTCACGCGCGGCTCCGGGAGGGGCAGGCGGCCGGCTGGGCGAGGCGGCGCCAAGGGCCGGGGGGGCGGGGCCGCACGAGAGGCCGCAGCGCGCCGCGCGAGAGGGATGGCCGGGCAGCCGCGAAGCTGTGTGCAACCCCCGGGAAATGGGGGGTTGGGGGAGTCCACAGCCCCGGGGAAGGGGCGCGCCAGGGAGGCCGGGCCTCCGCGGCCGCACCCATAGGGCCGGGGAGCCGTCCGTCAACGCTAGCCCCGCCCCCTCCCGCGGCGCTCCGCCCCGTCTCGTGAGGCGCTGGCCGGAAGGAAGCGGCATACTTCCGCTTGCTGGGCCCCGCCTCGCGTGCCGGTAGCTCTCGGGACGGAGAGAGGGGTCTCCGTGGTGGTTCCGCCGTGAGCGTGGCGCCGGGTCTGTCTTCGCCAACGCTGGTGCCTGTGCTCTTGGGCCAGAGCGAGAAGTGCGGTTGGAGGAGGGGTCGGCTGAAGTCCGACGGTCGGGAGCACGGGCCCCCAGGTGGCCCCTGGGGTGGAGAGCCTTGCCGGCTTGGGGCCGCAGAGTGGGCAGTTCTTTTAAAAAATGCTTCCTTCCTGTCGTTGCCCTCATGCTCCCTGGTGAATGAGGCGAAGGGTTCGGTAAGGGAGGGCATGAGGAACGGAAACAGGCCACTGGGACTTGTTCCGGCTTCCGCGTTGCAAGGCCTGGCGCGCCATTTCCCCGGTCCTGGCAGTACCCCAGCATCCAGGTGCCACTGATTTGTGCTTGGAAGTCATTTACTAACTGCCAGCGAGAGTATGCACAGAGATACTTTTGCATCTCCGAAGACTCTCCTCTAGTGTTGGTGCTCCCGGGAGCTATTTTCTAATTAGTTTTTTTTCCCCTTCGAAAATATACTCCTCTGTGTTCTCAGTCTTGTATGTTACTCCGTCTCCAAACTCAATTGGCAACCTTTCTTTTGAGGGCAGGTACTGTGCTTTCTATCTAGATAGCTTCTTAATCACACTTTGAAAAATAGTAGATAAAACCTTTTACTTGTCAGCACATACTCAAACTACGTGTTAATTGATTTTTGTTAAAGGAATGGCCCTCTGGGACCTCCACCTGTGAAAAGGCAGCTCTTGGTCTAATTCAAACACTAAATTACTCCATCCAGGAAGCCTTTCCTAGTCACACCTGCTGGAGGTTTTTCTCCTCTGTGTCCGTTGCCGTTAACAAGCACAACATTCTGTGCAAATGGATTGACGTATCTGCTGGATGGCTTTAATAAAAATAAGTGTCAGCAGTTTTTTGTTGACGTCTTCTCTCATGGACTTCAGGGCAGGGGCTGTATATTTATGATATCTTTCACGTCAAGATGCCTTACATAAAATACATTTGCGTGCTTAATAAATACTATGTGAATCCCTCCTTATTGTATAGGGCTTTTTCTTAAATTGTCTCACTTTGGGGGAAAATCTGATTGTTGTGAGACATGCATACCTTCAGTGAAGAAAATAGTATTCATCTGCAGCTACTTGTTTTAATATTATGAAATGGCTTTACTAAGCAAGGCAAAGCTTTGAGACTTTTCATAAGAAGTAGGCACCTTCAGTCTTAAGAATGAATAAACTAAGAATGGGTCTTTAGTTCTGATAGAGTAACCATGGGGGTGATGGATAAGGAATATAAGCCCTTGCCCCCACTTCTGAGCATAGGAGCCAGGAGTCAGGGAGGGACTGTGATTGCAGTGGTGTACAGAAATACTTGTTGGCAGCATGTTTGGAAACCCAAATGGACGTCCTGGTTTTTTCTCTGCTGAGCTATCAAGAGTTGAGCTGTGCAACTCAGAGTGTGGTTTGGGGATCTGTAGTATCACTATCACCATCACCTGGGAACTTGTTAGAAATGCAGATTATCAGGTCTTACCCCAGACCTACTGAATCAGAATCTGGAGGGGAAGGAGCCTACTAATGTGTTAGATTCTGTGCTCACTGAAGTTTGAGAACCACAGCAGAACCTTGCTACTCAAAATGTGGTCTGTGAACTAGCAGCTTGGGCATAACCTGGGATCTTCTTAGAAATGCAGGGTCTCAGGCCATACCCACAATCACATTAACATCTTAATATGATCACCAGGTGACTTGTATGTACATCACACTTTGAGAAGTACTGCACCAATTAATCATCACATCCTTCCTGTAGAAGCATCTTGCCTTGGGACTGAGGGTGAGAGCTCTCCTATTCTATTGGCATTTTTCCTATTTCATATACATTGCTCATTTCTACATTGCTTTACTTAGTTATATGAACATGCTCCATCATTCCTGCCTTCTGTGACAACAGACTGTGTGGGTGTTTCTTCTGTCTACCTTTCTGGCATTCCTTTTAAGTCTCTTGCAGATCCCCTTCCTCTTAAAAATCAATGATTTCTCTGGCCCATGGCTCCAATTTCCACTGATAATCTAATAACTGATAAATTTTTATGTCTAGGCATATCTCCTGATTTCCAGGTCCCATATCTCCACTGCCTACTGGACATATCCATATGTGCAAGCACCTCAAACTCAACATGTTAAACTTTCTCTAATCCCCAAAACTCTTCCTTCCATGTGCCCCATTTACCTAATTGCTCAAGTCAAAAACCTATGAGCAAGCCTTGATTCCTTCCTCTTGTGGAATCCATATACCCAATCATACATTGAGTCCTGTTGCATTTATCTCCTAAATTATCTCAGAACTTGCCCAATTTTCTTCATCTCTATTGCTACCACCATAGTCCAAGTTGCCATTTCTTGTCAGGATTCTTTCAATACCCTTCGGATTTCCTTACCTCCATTCCTGTTCTCTGTCCTTGTTCCTTTAATCCATTCTCCATGGAATAACTAGAGTGATCTTACTAAAATATAAATCCTTCTGTGGCTTAGGACTTTATTGTAAAAATTATGCTCCGTAACACAGCTTGCAAGGGCTGCCACGAATCGGGCTCTGTTTACCTCTCCAGCTTCATCTTTACTTCCTATTCACATAAACTTCTTTCAAAGTTTTGTCCCATGATTTATAAAAAGTGGTTCTTCTTTCACTCTCTTTACCTGACTTAGCTTCTATTTAGCTTTTAGCTCTCAGCTTAAATGATCCTTGCTGCCTGGTATTCATACCCTCGTGTAGTCTCATCTCACTGAATCATGGCTGTTCTGTGTGATTGACAGAGTACTATGGAAGTGACAGTGTGGCACTTCTGAGGCTAGGTGGCAAAAGACATCCCATTTTCAGCCTTAGCCTCTCTTAGATTGCTCATTTAGGGGGATGCCAGCCACCATGCTGTGAGGACACTCAAACAGCCTGTGGAGAAGGCCACATGGGCAGTAATTGGACCCTGGCCAACAACCAGCACCACCTTGCCAGCCTTGGGAGTGAGCCATCTTGGAAGTAGATCCGCCAGCAGGAAGTAGATCAGAAAGTCAGTCTTCAGATGATGTCATGAGAGATTCCGGGCCAGAACTGCCCATCTATGCCACTCCCAAATATTTGACACACAGAGACTGTGAGGATAATAAATGTTTATTGTTGTTGTAAGTCACTAAATTTTGGGGTAATTTTGTTGTATGATAGATAACCAATACAATAATAATCCCCCGTATGGATGTGTTATATAATTTATTCTCATCTAAGTGGACATTTAGGTTGTTTCTGGTTTTATGCTATTACAAACAACACTGTAAGAACATACTTATATTTATGTAATTCTAGAGGATATATTTCTAGAAATAGAATTGCTAGAACTCACATTCTAAATTGATAAACATTGGCAAACTACATTCCAAAAAGGTTAAAAATTCTATTGCTTTTCACTTCCACCAGTGGGTATTAATGGCATTGATTTCTCCATGCCCTTGCCAACAATGGATATTTTTAATCTTTGTCAATCTTAGGTGACAAATAATATATTATCTTATATGTATATCTTTATTAGTGAGGTGGAGACAATTATATCGGGGGTTTATTGGCTGTTTGTATTTCTTTTTCTGATTTGTCTTGTGTTCTTGGCCAGTTCATCTACTTAATCTTGATATGAAGGGATTATTTATAGATTATGGGTACTAATTAATCTTTTGTCATGTATATTGCAGATATTTTCTCATTATTGTGTATCTGGTATGATGTCTTTTGCTATGTAGGGATTTTCCATTTTTATATTATCAAACCTATCACCTCTCCTTTATAACTTCTGGGTTTTCCATCATGCTTAGAAAAACCTTCCCCATCTCAAGATTGTAAATGTTTTTATACTTTCTCCTACTATTTTAAAATATGTTGTGAGAGAGATCTGATGTAATTTTTTTCATATTGGATAGTCAATTATTTCACCATCATCTTTACCCTACTGATTTGAACTACCTAATACTACATACTAAATTCCTGTATGTGTATGGCTTATTTATAAATTCACTATTATGTTTAAGTGGTTAAACAAAAGAACTAGTCTTGCAACAGTTCCACGTATTTCTAGTTACTGTTTCTTTACAGAGTGCTTTGATATTTGGGGGAGCAACTGACCATTATGCTTCTTTTCAACACATATCTTAGCAATTTTTGCATAGTTATTTGCTCAGATATCTTTTATAATCATTTACCAGGTTCAAAAAAAGAATCCATGGAAGAGTTTTACTATAATTGTATAAAATGTATAGAAATGTTTGGGAAAGTGAGATCTTTACAATACACAGGAACAGGTATTCGATTAAGGACAGTTTGGACCACTACATATATTTTTCCAACAGTACTTTCATCCAACTTACTATTTCTCCATCTTGTTTATAAGGGTTGACTTTTCAAGTGTCTTGATAAAAGTCAGAGCAGTGATCTCCAAACTTTTATCAGACAAAAATTTTTGTCTTCTCTCTTTCCCTGTATACATATAAACATATATTTAACTGATGTAACTACCAATGGAAATCCTAATATTTTCTGCCTGCATCCCATTGGATTGTTTTATATACCCCTTGTGTATGATTCATGTCAGAGAGCCTGGTTTGGCACACTTGATTCTTAGGGAAGCCATGGTGGGTCCTAGGGATCAGCTTCCTCAATGCTCATAGATCATTCCAGAGTTGCACAGGATTGACACTGGGTTCCTCCCTCTCTCCTTTAAAATATTTGTCAGTCTATGTCTTCTTCCCTGTGAGAGGCTTCAGAAAAGGCATTATGAAATTATTCATATTTTTTTCTCTTCCGTTGATCAACTTTGTTTTAACTCGATTTGTAGTGGTTAAAAATAGTGAAATTTATAGGCAGATTAGCATAAGTGCACAGTTATCCAAAGATTCTATTAAATGAAGTTAAAGTTAGCAGAGTATTTAAACATGATCAGTTTTGTTTCATTTTCTTCCTTAACACCTACTGGTGTTCTTACCTCTACTTGTCTGTGCTTTTTTCACTTCCAGGGTTACCACCTATACCTTTTTCACTTCCAGGGTTAGAATAACTGTTGTAATTGTGTATTTTTGACTGAGGACATGAATAGGTAAGCTATTCAGTTAATGCAGATGATGATGCTTTATCACATAAGCTTTTTGCCAAATGTGATGATTCCTTAGACGTTAGCTGTTCTAGTCCAAGAGTCAGTGGGCTTGGTTGGTCCCTCCAGTTTGTTTCCTTGGACTTCTGTAATGTCATTCCCTGCAAATCAGGCATATACACAGGTGTCTAAAAATCCCAGAAGCAGATTTTTCCTACTAACATATGCCAAGGCGTATTTGTCAGGCTTGGGACTCTTCGATTTTTCTGTAGGAAGAAGTAGGACTTTCAGCCAGAAATGGATGTGTTTCTAACACTCTCAAATTCAGACATTTTATCATGCCTAAAATTATGGATAATCTAGTGCTGGGCTGGATTTTCACTGACACTTATCAAGTGCTCCCCACAAAACTTCCTGAGTCAACTAATGGGTAGTGATGAGGTGGCCCAAAGGACTCGTAATGCATAAGAATTCGTAGGTTTGATTGCAACTCTCTAGGCCCCAAAGCTGCTAGGACTCAGACTATCCCAACAGCTATGTGGAGACTGTACTGACTGGATTCTGTACTTTAAATTAGTGATTCCCCACATGATGGAGGTAACAAATTCAGCCTCGTCTTAGAGGATTTTAATCACAATCTCTTGATGACTTTTTTGAATTTTCAGCCAAGATACCAGGAAATGAAGTTTGAAGTACATTTCCCTCCCCACAACTATCTTCAACTGGTTCGTTTATTAATATATATATTTTCAACCCCTTGGTCAATTTGCGAAAATTTTTTGTAGAGATGGGGTTTTGCTACATTGCCCAGGCTGGACTTGAACTCCTGGCCTCAAGTGATCCTCCTGCCTCAGCCTCCCAAAGCGCTGGGATTACAGGCATGAGCCACCGTGCCTGGCTAACTGGTTCATTTATATAAGAGCATGCATTCTCAATGGCAGTATTCCCTCTCAGTGGGAAGAAAATTGGTTCTTGGGAGTTAAAAACAACTTGCTCTTTTTATGTATAAAGCACAGATATATTAATACATATAGTACCTAAGCAGATATACAGCACAATACTTATGTGGTATTAAAATTTCATGGCGGGGGGAATTGATTAGGAAAAAGTGTCTAGAAAGGATCCTTGGGAGGGTGATATTGGAAAGAAGATTGAAACACTGATATAGACTAGGTTTTGGTGGTTGGACCCTGGCAGTATACTTTTCCCTTTACTGGATTTCTCTATACATAAACAGGGGTTGGGGACAGACTAGAAATGACAGCTGAGGATTTGGTATTGACTAGGATACAAGTTAGGCTGCTGAAACAACCTCAAAAAACAGTGGCTTAAATAAGACATTTATTTCTGTCATGTAAGCAGTCCAGTTCGACATTGTCAGGGACCCAGGTCCTTCCAACCAGGATACCACACTTGTTTTTGTTTTTTTAAAATTTTTTTATTGTGGTAAAATACCTAAAATTTACCATCTTAACCATTTTTAAGTGTACAGTTCAGTGGTATTAAACACATTCACAATGTTGTGCAATCATCACCACCATCCATCCCCATAACTCTTCATCTTGTAAGACTGAAACTATACCCATTAAACATAAACTCCCTGCTCTGTCTTCCCCCCAGCCCTGGCAGGCACCATTCTACTTTCTGTATCTATGAGTCTGACAACTCTAACTACCTCACAAAGTGGAATTATACGGTGTGTCTTTTTGTGACTAGCTTGTTTCACTTAGCATAATGTCCTCAAGTTTCATCCATGTTGTAGCTTGTGTCAAAATTTACTTCCTTTTTAAGGCTGAATAATATTCCATATTATGGACATACCACATTTTGCTTATCCATTCACCCTTCGATGGGCACTTGGGTTGCTTCCACATTTTAGCTATTGTGGCTAACGCTGTTATGAACATGGGCATACAAATATCTCTTTGAGACCTTGATTTCAATTTTGGGGGTATATACCCAGAAGTGGAAATGCTGGATCATTTGGTAATTATATTTTTAACTTTTTGAGGACATACTAATTTTAACAGCCATACTATTTTCCACAGTGACTGTACCATTTTACATTCCCACCAACGGTGCACAAAGGTTCCAATTTCTCCACATCCTTGCCAACACTTGGTGGTGGTATTATTTTTTTTTTGTAGAAGCCATCCTAATGGGTATGAGGTGGTATCCTCATTGTAGTTCTGATTTGTACTTCCCTAATGATTAGTGATATTGAACATCTTTTCATGTACTTATTGGCCATTTGTATATCTTCTTTAGAGAAATGCCTATTCAAGTCCTTTGCCCATTTTTGAAATGGGTTAATTTTTGGTTGTTGAGTTTTAGAAGTTCTGTATTACACTTGTTCTTGTAGTCAGTGATAACTCATCACCACATTTATATAACAGCCAGCAGAAAAGAGAAAGAAGGGGAGGAGGTGGAACTTCCCTTAGTTTTAAGGGCATACCCAGAAGGTTTCTTAGGGATAATTTCAGCTTATGTATTCTATTTATTGCTTTATTTAACAAAGTTATGTGCATGTATGCGTGTGTGTGTGTGTGGGTGTGTGTGTATATATGGTTTTCGTTTTTTTTTTTGTGAGACAGGGTCTAGCTCTGTTGCCTGGGTGAGAGTGTGAGAGTGCAGTGGCATCACCACAGCCCACTGCGACCGCAAACTCCTGGGCTCACGCGATCCTCCTGCCTCAGCCTCCCAAGTAGCTGGGACTACAGGTGTGCATTACCACACCTGGCTAATGTTTTAGAGACAGTGTCTCGATATTTTGCTGAGGCTGGTCTTGAACTCCTGGCCTCAAGCGATCTTCCTGCCTTGGCCTCCCCAAGTTTTATATTTTTATTACAATATGCTTTGCTTAAAGATAACCACCAAATACAGTTAATGGTTTAAGGACAATTGGTATATTTTCTCAGCCACCTTTCAACTCTGTGACCCTAGAAATTTCACTTAATCTCTTCAGAAGTTTCATATATTATTCATTTCCCATTAGCCACAATTTGGTCACATGATCTCATGTACCTACAAGGGAGGCTGAAAAATACAGTCTAGCTGGGCCCAACTGGATGGCTATGTGCCCGGCTAAAAATTCTACCATCATGGAAAAGAAGAATGGATATCGGGAACAACGGGCGGTGTCTGCCACAACTTATGTGGAAAGTACTTTCTTTTGAAGGTTAAGGTTGAATGTGTATTGTTTCATGTTTACTATTAGTCCTGTTTCTTTGATGATCATAAACTCTGTAAGCATAAGCAGCATAAGAAACATTTTATAAACTAGAGTGTGAGATTCATGTAGGGGACGGAGAAGCAGACCAGAATAACTCGTTAGTGTCAGTAAAGAGTCCAACATCAAGCTAAGATATCTGATTATCTGATCAGCTACTAGATTTGGATCCCCTCGTTGTAAGTTTTTCCCATGGAAAACATAGATTTCTTTTTTTTTAAACTGGAAATTGAATTTTATTGGATAGGTTTTACCAGAAGAGCTCTCTTAGGGACATTTAGAAACTCAATTAGTAGATGTTTTTTAAGTGTTTGGGTAAATCAGCTGAAGGGTGTTATGTAAATGCAGATTACTGTGTAGGCAAGATTTGATGTCTTCTTGAATTTCAAAAACCCTGAGGGTATTTAATACAAAGTATGGGTGCAGCTAGGATTCAATTTTGGCACTGCTATTCACACCAGACTAGTGTTACTGTTTTACGGTTTTGTTTTGCTTTAGATATTATGCCCTTTGTCTCTCACTCCCATACATATTTTTTTTTTTTGGTAAGGTATTAACACAGCTGGAGATGTGGCTACTCAGCTTTCATTCCACTGAATCTTTTAAGAGTAATTTATATCAGTGGATTATCATTAAACACAAGTGCTGAATTGGTTTTATTTTTGTAACTTTGCCACCTTCCTACAGGATCACAAGGCCTCAATGGGACTAGGAAACCTGTACCCCAAGCCTGCAGGACAGCACCTGACATGAAGAGGCTGGCACCTGGACTGGCCTGCAGGTACACTTCAGAAGTATGACTGCTGTGCACCAGAGTCCCGCAGATGAAATGTCCTTGTGAGATGGTTAGAAGAGTGACTTACACTTGGATAGTCTGCGACAGGCCATTCTGCACCTTCTCCAAGAACATTTCCCCAAATGGTCCGATGCATGGTATTCACTCCCATATAGCAATCGGCTCATTATAGTGAGTGCAGTACGAGTCTCTCTCTTAGGGCCCAAGTCTTGCCAACGCAGCCAACTCTTATTTATGGAAAGGCCCATTTTCACATTTTTCTTGTATCCAACACTGCAGCTGAAAATAATTCCTTAATGGCAGTTGATAGCTTTGAAAGAAGAATTATACATCAACAATTTTATGAACTTAACATGATGTTAACAGGGCAATGCTCTAACACTTTCTCCTGAACTCTTATCTTTTTAGAGGTAACATGAATTGTGTACAATATTCTAGGCAAATAAACCTGATAAACCAGGTTTGGCTCTTTTGACATATTTTAAGGATAGGACATTTTGTTTTTTGTTCCTTTCAACACAAATTGGTCTGGTTCTACCATTCCTTTCCCAGGCTGTAACTAATAGCTTTGATACCATGATTTACAAGGGCAGTTTAATTTTTTTTCCCCCTCCTCACAGTCAATGCACCAGCTATGACAGCAACCACTGTTTGAGCTCCTGTATGGCCAGGCCTTTTGTATATAGGTGGCTAATCTTTATAACAACCCTAAAAGGTAAGTATTACCCTCTGTTTTACTGATAAAGAAACTGAGGTTCAAAAAAGGTTGAATGCCTTACTCAAGGTCACATGGCTTGCTGAGCTAGGACTGGAACCAAGCACTGTGCAGCACTGTGTCAGAACTTGACTAGGCATTTTATAGACAATCTCATTTAATTCATATAACCATACAAGGTAGGTATTATATTGTCAATTTTACATTTAAAAACGTAGAGGAAATAACCGAACTCCTAGGAGATTAAAAAAGGAAAAGCCAAACTATATTCCAAGTCAGATGTGGTAACTATACACATCTGTGTGCAGCTCTTGACTTCCCTCCCCTTGTTTCAGATGGGACGTGGCGACTGCTTTCCCATTAGAAAGATCCACGCTCTCCCCGCCACCTGCTATTTAAAAGTAATTTTTAAAAACTGTCATACAATAGACTGGAGCCTTTTTATCAGCATTTGCAGACTGGGCACAGGGTTGCTCCAAGTGGGCACAGAATCAAAGTGCCTCTTTTTTCACCTATATGGTGGTACTCTGCATGGCCACCAGTATCTTCATCACAGGGAGGCACCGCCTCATCATCTGTGTTCTCATGCTCCATGTGGAGAAGGGCTTAGAAAATGAAGGTACCTTGAAACCACTGGTCTCCTACATCTGTTTAATTATTTCAGCATAACTATTTTTTGTACAATGCTAGCTACAGAGGAGCAGAAATAAATACAGCTTAAGATTTGAACCACATCCTGCTGTACTTTTTCTCATAAGCCTGAAATAGGATTTTCTAACACCTTTTGTGGTTGGAAATACTGAATTTAAATAGGATTGCAGATATAAACAAAAAAGGGCAAGATGTGGACTGATGTTCCTATTTCAGTAGAATGCAGCTACATTATTTCTGAAATATGGATACTAAAATTAATTAAATGACAAGTAGAAAAAAAATTTGGAGATGTGCACTGTAGTGAAAATAAGCCTTAAAATAACACTAGTAGGTGCTAATAAAAGACCTGAAAAACGAACATGTTTTATTTTGTTGAAGGTCAAAATTTTCCATTATGTACACATTTAAGATAAGATACTTTACTACTAATTTAAAAAACCACACTTGATTACTGATGAATCTATAGCAACAATGTGGATGATTATAAATATTCCTATTTTTCCTTTTAACAAAGGACAAAGCTGAGAAATCAGAAAGATGAAATAGTTGGGTCTGAGCTCATGGCCAAGGATTATCTTCTGATTTGTTTAAGTAAAATTCCATCTACCTAATACGTAGAGTTCTTTTTAAATAAACACCCCATTTACCTCAGTATTATTGTAGAAGTACCTGCCTTACATACAATTTTGCAAACTGTTACAGAATGGCATCTCTACTAGCTGGATTAAGTAACACAACTAGTGTAAATCTGGTTGAGTTAGGAAGCAAAAAGATACCAACACTTGACGATTTTGTTATATGGCAGTAAGAATTTACATTAAATTCCTAAGGTTAAAATTTTAATTCAAAGGAAAACCTATAACCTGTATAATCTACTTTTGTAAGGCAAACAGTGATTATACATTACTGGAAAAAAAATCAGTAGATTAAACAAACCAAAGCTCTATAATCTTACAAACACTTCATAGTTCAAATAAAACCAGGTACAGTATATTTATTAATGTACCACCAAAAAAATGAGGTCTTTAGTCCCCTAACACAGTAATGCAAACTGGATTTTGCTGCACATGTGGGACTATGAAAATGGTTTCAGCATCTTACACTCATTTGAATTCTGAAATATACACCAAAACACACTACCTAAGTAAGCCTATCGTATGGTGCCAATTAAAAACAGAAACTTCTCTAAGAATTTATAAGGCCAAAAATGTTCTCATTTTACATCTTTGCTGATTGATTTGGAAGAAATCTATGTAGAAGAGTACTTTTTCTGAGCTCTGCCAGTTTAATCAACAGCTCTACACCAAAGCCAACTACAACCTCCTCCCAACCCTTGAATTTGGCTTTAGAGTCACACATGCTATTCATTATAAAGAGGTGTATCTAAGACTCCTTTCTTTATATCTTGGATTATTCAAGTCAACTGTCACCTCAGTTGAGTGGATTAGTTACTGTGGTTACCTTGCACCATGGTTACAAATGCAGGTGGTGTGACCACATTATTAGTTGCAGTCTCACAGCACTGAAAGGGTGGAGCAGCGAGGGCTAACGTCGACACTGTTAAAGCAGTCAGGAGGAAAATGATATTCCTTATAGTGGCATTTTAATTTATTACTTAATTCTACATTGTTATTTTAAACAAATTGTTTGGCTTTAAATATCAGATGATGATGAAACAGTGAATTACGTTAAAGTCATAAAATATGGATAAGAACTGTGGAAGAACAGGTAGTCTATTAAAATTACAGAGGAAGAAACGATATAATTTAGTTATAAAATACTGCTATAAAAAACTTTCTTTATAAAAAGTTTTTTCTTTCTGGTAGCTTTAAAGCACAGATTATACCATTGTCCTATTAATAGTTCAGAGGTCAGCAAACTTTTCCTATCAAAGAGAGAGTAAATCATTTGGGCTTTTTGGGCCACATAGTCACTATCATCACCCAATGCTGCTGTTGTACCATGAAAATAGACATATATGATACGTAAACAAATGGGTGTGGCCGTGTTCCAACAAAACTTTATTTACAAAAACAGGTGGTAAGCTGGATTTGAAGTGAGGGTCCTAGTTTGCCAATCTGTCTCCTATACCAGCCCTGTCCAAAAGAAATGTAATGTAAGCCACATATGTGATTTAAAATTTTCTAGAAGCTACATTAAAAAAAAACAAGTGAAATTAATTTCAGTAGTGTATTTTATTTAACCCAATATATCCAAAATATTTCAACATGTAATCAATATAAAAAACTATTAATAAGATACTTTACATTTCTTTTTGTACTAAGTCTTTGCAACTGTTAGGTACACTTAGAGCATATTAGCCATATTTTAAGTGCTTGCCAATAGCCACATGTGGCTAGTGGCTACCAAATTGGACCACATATTCCAGACCTTCCATGCTTGGATTTCTACAACTAATTTGGAGTTTAGCAACACAGTTTGAGATTTGGTTCTTGAAAGACAGGGGATATGATTATGTTGCCCCTGGGGAGCATAGGACAAGAGATTATAGCTGTTGGTAAGAAAGACTGGCCTCAGTCACTTTAAACTGAGGTGGCTCAGGATTCTAGGGAACAAATTGATAACCAGATAAATGACACAGTCAGATGATGTTAGCTTCATTTGCCAATGCAAAAAATCTGATGTTAAAAGATACCTGACACAGATCTCAAAATGATCAAGGTGTGAACACATTATTGTAATCTTTGGCCTTCACTAAACAATGCTAATTGTCATTAACAGAAATAGTCTTTAGCACTTTGACTACATCAGAATTGAAAGCACATGATACAAGCTTGTGATTTGGAAGACAAAATAAAGAACTGCGTAGTGAGGAAAAAAATCTTCAAAATTATACTGAATTTTTAAAATGATTTAAAAAGCTAAATGCTTTTTCAATTCTCTTTGTGTAACACAGTTATATGATAGTCAGCAATAGTTTAACAAGTTACCAAAGAATAATCATAAACCTTAGTTTAACCCTTGGGAAGCTTTTAATTATTTAAATACAACTTTCTAAGTATTAAAGTCAACATTGCTAAGATAAGGATGGATATAACTTGTTAATAAAACTTAGAGGCAAGTTTTTTTTAACAAAAAATTTATTACCAAAATACAATATTAAAGTCAATACATGACAAACTCCTGTAAAGCAAAATAAATTATTCTAACATTGTACAGTATTTCCAAAGGTAGTTAAAGAAAGAAGCGCTATAGACCTTGCTTCACTGTTCTGAACAGATAAACTGTTCTACCATGAACACAATCCTAGAGTTTCAGCTTTAAGGCATGCAGCTCAATGTGCAGGATAATTTTACAAAATGCAAATCATCCTATTTTAATAAGATACAGTGTCAGAATTAACTGTAGTCTTTACATGTCAGTGTTCCAGAAATTTTTATACTTTGGCTATAGAAGCAATGCCATAGTGTTACACAATATTTATTTCTTAAAAAAATACATGTATTCATGTCCATGAATATCAAACTCAAATTTCTATTAAATATATTTTATCGAATATTACTTAGAGCACCTTGCTGTACAATAAAAAAAGATTAAATAAGTGTCTATGAAACTAAAAATATAATAAGTCTCAATAGAGAAGCCTGCTTGTCTTTGTCAAGGCAAGTACACTGCGGGAAGATACAATGTAAACATGGATGCCCACCATTTATTTGCTTTGTGAGAAAAAACAGAGAAAATAATTATGAAGCTACAGCTACCTTGAACAGGATGAAAGATCTACAACAAAGGCTTCAGTCAGTGTCACTACATTGCACTGTCTGCCCACAGAACTCAGTCTACAGATGAAATGGAATATTAGCATGGTATTTTTGGAACATTGGAGACACCAATCATATTCTGGATTACCAGAGAAAGGGAGAAAATGATAGAGCCCTGAAAAGTATTATTTATAACGATCAAAATGCATCATCTTTCCCCTTCCCACCTTTGCCATATCCAGTAAGTTTCTTTAAAAACTATTTTCACTATCAAATCTCAGTATTTTAAGTGTTCAGAGCAGAAAACAAATACTATGAGCTTTATATATAAATAAAACGTTATTCCTATAAAGGGAATTCCTACTGATTATCTTAACAGCAATTTCTTCTACAATTCTAATTGCATATTTAATCTTCATTATAACTTTTAGAAAACTCAGTTGTTCTTGGTAGAGACATTGTTAACTTAAAGCTTGCCACAAAATGATAATGTGAAGGTATAGAACATCCTTGATATATGCTTCATCCTGTAGGCCAGGGGAAAGCTTTTAAGGACATTCTAAGGCCAGAATCAGATGAAAGTAGAGGCTTTGAACTTCTGGGTTAATTTTTTCCCATAAGCTGGGGAAATTTTAAATCCATGATTCCAAATGGAAAATTTAAGAAACAATCAACAATGGAAGTGGTTTAAGGAAATGAAGACAGGTAATTTAAAAATTCACACTGTTGAAATTTTGGGGATTTTTTTGGTTATTAATCTTTTCCAAGTATTACATAAAATCAAAGCCAAGGAAAATTTATAGAACAAAATTCTAAGGTTGTTAATTTTCAGAATAACAGATTTTTATAAAGAAACACTGAGTCACAGAGTTACCAGCAATGAAAAAACTAACTTATGAGTGGCAACGATGAGTGATAATAATGAAACTATTTAAAATATTTTATTTGAATTTGAAATACAAATATTTCAATTCTGAAAATAGGAGAAAATGAATATAAATCCATATACAGTGGATTTGGGGAATATACTTTAGTATCTACAAATGCATTTTATCTTTTTAAAAACCACATATCAGAAATGGATTAACTTTCAAAAATAAATTAAAGCTAACTAAATAAAAAAGCTGTAAAATTAGAATCAATTATGCTTGTTTAAATATCATCATCAAAATGAGATTAAAAAAACAAATCAATGTTCCACAATGCCTGGCCCCACTTAAATAGTTCCTAATAGCAATAATTTAAAAAATATTAATTCATTTAATTCACACCAGGACTTTGGGAACAGAATTCCTTCCAAAAACATGCCTACACAATATCCCATTCAAAAACTTTTCGATGTTCTAAGTTTATCAGAGCCACAGCCTCAATTCTAGATGTTAGAAATCAATATTCAGAATATTCAGATATTCAGAAATAGCACCGTGAAGATGGTACAGCGAATAGTGCACTGGCCTTTTGACTTGTAGGCAGAATCTACTTTAACAAAACAATGCATAAGTGACCAGAACCACAAAAACAAACACCATTTTCTTCACTCTTTGAAATAATTATAATACGAAATGTGTACTTAATGAGGAGAAGATTACATCTATTTGGTGGCAAGTTTTAATGCAAAAGCACTTTTAGTTGGTTTGCCCTATGTCCTATGGCACTCTCACAAAATGGAATTTCCTAGATAGAAGTCCTACAGACTTGCCAAATGCTGTTATTAAAATTTTTATGAACAACCTGAATTTTTACTATATTTCATTCACATTTGGTTATTCCTCTTCTGCTAAATGTAACTACATTAAAAAACTCCAGGAAGGAAAATCTCAGTAGCAGTACTCATTTTAAGGAGTTTCTGAATTTCACCCCTCATCCCCCAAGTGATTTCTGGAAATAGTTCGAACTATTTTCAAGGCCTGATGACCAAATGCAAATTTTCATACTTAGCTGTTTTAACAGACATTTTCAGATAACAAGCGTGGTCTCATTTAGCAGGGAGGATTAGAAGGTCTATATAATTATGGAGAAAGAGTGCCATGTTCTGACAAACACTCTGAGAAGAACCTTTGAGAAGTGCACTGTGCTCAACCAGTTACATATTTCTATGAACTTGAGATTTGGTTTGAGTCTTATGGAAATTCACCTATTTCCTCCTTTGAGCACAAGAAATTCACTGTAAATTTAAGACAATAATTTACTTCTTAAATGCCTATTTACAATTCAGATTTAAATTTAGAGGTGTTTCTTCTTTTCTTTTTTAAGGAGTAAAGGAACATATCTTAGATTGAGTATATCATTAATTCCTATCAATTTAGGGATTTAAGTTCAAAGCCGTCTAATTATCTGTTTCCTTGTTGACTGCTGGTGACATGAAAAAACAAACAAACAAACAAAAAAACCAAAAAACACCCTCCAAGAGCTGCCTCCCATTTCTTACAGGAGGCCTGTCATTCTAGAGTTGGCATGTCAGAAGTGAGAAGAAAACTAAGCTCTGCTTAAGATTGTGACACTTGTTACAACAAGTTTTAGAATAGTTCCTGAAAAGCCCTTTCTTAACTCTTCTGCTTGCATTTCTACACTATAATAAGCTTTTATTAATAAATATACTCAACACTAAGAAGAGGTGACAGAGAGTTAATACAGGATTACATCTTTGCTTCCTCCTCAACCCACTTCCCCTCACTCAAAATATTGAAATATCATTACTGCTTATCCATTTGGAATTCCTTTTATTAGATTACAAGTTTGGTTCCAAAGTCATGTCTGTCATTTCTCAAAAATCGCACCAACTATTTCTTCTGTCTATTAAATTAATTATTTGACAGCGCAAAGGTGAAACTGTGGTTTAAAGGAATCCTCTTCTGTTTTCCTCTTCAAGTAATTATTCCATTAATTCGTGTTTAGAGTTGTGTTGTGGTCCTTATTTAGGATGATGTTTACAATTTCACCCTCATGCTCTTTCATGTGATCCAAGAGATTTTCTTTGCTGGTTGATTCAAAACCACAAATACAACAACAGAAGAGTAAAACGCAATACTCCATACCAGGAGGGGCCAGACTGGAGATTTTTTCTAAACTATATGAGGTATTATTTGTAGGGCTCAGTCTCTCATTCTCGTTGGCACCTACAACTTCACTGGAAGTCTGGGAAATCAGTTCTGAAGATGACACCAAATTTTCTGAACTTCCAGTGATGGGACTGGCTTTGTCTTCACTGCTGTTTAATAAAGTCTTTCCAGAGGATTTCCCCAGAACTCTTAAAAACAAAAGAAAACACACCAAACTTTGAGTGGGATATAAGTAGGACTAGTAGATTTAATCCTAGCTTTAACTTATATATAGCAATAAAGGGAGGAGGTGAGATCAAATACCTGCCACTCTGTGAAATTGCATCATTAATAGCCTTGTTTACTTGTTCGTAGTTATAATTTTGGTCACTTGCATGTTTCCACATATGAGACTTCAAAGAAGGAGGATGGCTGCATACATACCCACATAAAGAGCATCTGAAAGAAAAGAGTAAAATCAGATCGATCCCATAATATCATTTAAAATATTATAATGATTCTATAACAATTATTAAATTTCTTCTTCTGAAGCCTTATTAGACATATCACATTTCACTAAATCTAAGATGTCACTGATTCTAAGAGTCACATTCATTTCAGAGAGGTCCTAGAAAGGATGACCTAGAATCAATCAATGAAAGGAGATATTTCATATCACAAGGAATTTGTAAGAATCAAGACAAACATCTCAGATTATTTTAGCTATTACAATATTTGGAAAGATTTCTAATATAGTAATATAAAAAATATTTGCTTGAATTTATTTAACCACACAAAGAAAAACTTACAAAATTAATACTTTATACCACTCTTTTTCTTAAGAAAGCAAAAAGGAATAAAATGATTTTCAACATAAACTTCACACTTATTTATAGACTCACAGAAAATGGAAGAGTAGTCTTGAAAAAGCTTCAACAATTTAGATTTCACAAATAAAACACAATTAATAATCTTTAAAAAGTTTCTATTAAAAACAATTATTCCACATATTGGGTATACTTGGTAAAATATGAATTTAACAATAAAGTACTTGTAAAAAAATTAATTGGCTTTATTTCTTAGAGCACTTTTAGGTATACAGAAAAAACTGGCCAGGTAGTACAGAGTTCCCATATAGCGCCCCCTCCCCTGTAGCCAGTTCCTTCTATTATTAACATCTTGCATTAGTGTGGTATATTTGTTACAATTGATGAACCTATATTGATACATTATTATTAACTGAAGTCCATAGTTTACATTAGGGTTCACTGTTTGTGTTGTAAAATTCTGTGTGTTGTGATAAATGTATAAAGTCATGAATCCACCATTCCAGTGTCACTGAATAGTTTCATTGCCCTAAAAATCCCCTGTGCTCCACCTACTCATCCTTCCCTCCTGCTCCTGAATCCCTGGCAACCACTCATCTTTTTACTGACTCCATATTTTTGCCTTTTCCAGAGTGTCATATAATTGGAATCACAGCAATATGCATTAAGGTTTTTCCATGTCTTTTCATGGCTTGATAATTCTTTTATTATTGCTGAATAATATGGTAACAATAATGGTATGGATGTACTAGTTTGTTTGTTCATTCATCTACTGAAAAGTATCTCGGTTGCTTCCAGTTTTTTGCAATTATGAATAAAGTTGAAATGAACATTCACGTGCAGGTATTTGTGTCGATAAAAGTTTTCATCATTTGGGTAAATACCCAGGAGCATAATTGCTGGACTGTCTTGTAAATATGTTTATCTTGTTAGGAAACTGCAAATGTACTTTGACAGAGACATTTTTGTTAAACACTTAACCACAAACCTAACAAATCAGATCTCATCTAAACTCTTCCCTACACAGTTAGAGACATGGTCAGCAATAATGAGGTATAAAGAAAATCAAATGGCATAAGAGTAAATAAAACAATTAAATACAGGTAAGGACTAAACTCTTATTCTAACCCACATCCAAGTTAACTTTATTGGCAGCATGCAGCAATATTCTTTTATTACATGTCCTGAGGAATCAGATCCAAGGCCAAGGATCTCTGACCTCAAGAAATACCACCCTACTTAAAGGCAATAAATAGGCAATTCTTGATAGAACTTCCAAGAAATTCAAACATATGAAAAGATGTTCAATCTCACTAATAATAAAATACACCATACCTATCAGATTGGCAAAGATGAGTAAGTCTGATAAGACGTGGAATCTGACAAGATTTTTTGTAGATATGGAGAAATGGAAATGTACAAATTGTATGTATGTATTTTGTGTAAGTTACACTGAAGAGCAATTTGGCAATATCTATTAAAACTGAAGAGGCATACACTGTAACCCCACAAATCCAGTTCTAGGTGTTTACCCTAAAGACACCTTACACATGTTCGCAAGGACACACATACAAGAATGATCACGGTAGCCATGAACAGCAAAAAAAAAGACACATCCCACAACCACTGTTTTTCCACCAGGCTACGGAAACAAATTGGTTTATTTTCATATAATGGAATGTCATAAAGCAGTTAAAATGGAAAAACTAGATCTACATTTATCATCATGAAGAACTATCAATAATGATCAGTGAAAAGAAAAAGTTAACAAAAAGATGTTTAGTACACAATTTAAATAAATTGTTAAAACATCAATAGTATGTATTGTTTATTTATACATATATGCATATATACATACATATATGTTATATACACATACACTTCATATATTAATATATACAGTAAAGTTACTTAAGAATGCCTGGAAATGACACATATCAATATAAGGAATTCAAGTTACCTCTGGGAAGGAAGGGGTGAAGTAGTAAGACAGTGAGGTTTTAGCTGTATCTACAGTGTTTTATTTCTTCAAAATGTAAAATCTTTGAAATGTTTTATTATTTAAATATTTCCAAAATTGTTAGGCTATTCTCTTTAAGATTTTATAGCTTACATTGTCTTTAAGATTTTATAGCTAGTATAATGAGACAAATAAAATCACATTTCATTCTTAGCTAAACGCACAAAAAAACTAACCTTAATTCATTTTATTTTGCCCATTTTTATCTCAGATGCAGCAATTTTTTGACAAACCTCAATAAATCTATTTTCACTAACATCTTCAAAAAAGGGCTAGCAGATGGCAATTTCTCCCACCCACAAGCCATTAAACTCAGTATATCTATCACTGCACTGGTCACATGGTAGTGTATAGTGTAGTGTGGTTACAGTCCTCTGCTTAAATGTCTCTCGACATGTTCCACAATCCCATCCAGGATACCACATGACATTTAGTTGTCATGTCTCCTTAGGATCTTCCAGACTGTAATAGTCTCTCTGATTTGCCTTGTTTTTAATGACCTTGACCGATTTGAGGAATACTGATCAGGTATTTTGTAGAATGTCCCTCAATTTGAGGTTGTCTGATGTTTTTCTCACGGTTAGGCTGGGTTTATGGGAGAAACCACAGAGGTGACGTGCCACTCTCAGCACATCATACTATCAGTACAACTCATCACTGTTGCTGTTGACCTTGACCACCTGACGGAGGTAAGGTTTCTCTGTAGTAAAGTTACTCTTTCTTATCCCCTCTTCCTATACTGTGTACACTTTGGGAGGAAGTCACTCTGTGCAGCTCATACTTAAAGAGTGGGAAATCATAATCCATCTCTTTGAGGGCAGAGTGGCTACTTAAATTATTTGGAATTCTTCACAGGAGATTTGTCTATTCCCGCCCACTTAATTTCTTTCAATCATTTATTTATATTGGTAAGGACACATAGATAATTATTTTGTATTTTGGAATATAATTCAATATTACATTATTTATTTTGTTGCTCAAGTCATTCCAGCTCTGACCACTGGGGCCTCTTTCAGTTGGCTCCTATGTCCCATTGCCATACTCCATTGTTTTGTTTGTTGAGCACTTCCCTTACTTGCTGGCACAACAAGATGTTCCAGGATTATTCTGTGTATTCCCTACCTCAGTCCTAGATTACATCAATCATTTCTCTAGGTTTTTTTTTTTTTTAAATTGAAGAATGTTATCAAAAACCAAGATCTGGTTGATGGGTGAACTGCTTTAATTTTATAAATAACTCTTTGCTGATTTCAAAAATTCACTGTAGAAAATTAGAAATATACAAGAAAAAAAAGAAAAGAAAAATCACTTACAACTTTATCACTAGATGTAACAAATATTATCATTTTGGTATTTATTTTCCAATCTTTAAAAACACATATCATTTTTATAAAATTGGGATCATGCAAGTCTACTGTTTTGTTCATATTTCCCAATATAATTTAAACTTTCAACAATAAAATATTTAATGGCTACCTAGTATTCCATCATTGGATGGAATTGGTGAAATTCTATCCACCAATTCAGTATCGTTTAATGCAATTCTAAAAATGGACAATCACCTTTGTGTAAGAATTTTAGGCATCTAAGGCTTTTGATAAAATCATTGAGAACAGAGTCCAAAAACTAACTTGTACACCAGTATATGCTCATTTTTTTAGGGGATGCTTATTCCACAAACACAGACAGTTCAATATTAGGAAATTTATTATTATGATTCACCATCTGAAACAATCAGAAAAGTCAAGTCATATTTTCATTGTTGCCGAGACAATCTAAAAAAATTCAATATCCAATTTAAAAAACTTTTTATTATGGAAATCGTTGAACAAAGAAAAAATTATAAAGAAAAGTACAATGAATCCGTATCACCCAGTGTCAATAATTAATTATTGGAATTTTGCCAATCTTGTTTCATGTATTTTCCCAACTTACATTTCCTTGATTTTGTTTTTGCAGAAATGTCTTTTTCAAATTAGGATACAAACAAGATCTATGTGTTGTATTCGGCTGGCATATACTTAAGTCTCTTTTAATCTATAACAGTTCTTTCTTTCCCCTGTCCCCATCGTAACATTTATATGTTGAAGATACCAGGTCATCATCTGCCTTGTAAAGTTTCTCATAGTATGGACTGCACTGATGACTTTCTGATGATGTAGTTTATTATGTTCCTATCTCCCTCACATTTCTTCTAACCAGTAGTGAGATCTAGAAAAGGGTTTCTCAATCTCAGCACTCGACATCTTGGGCTAGATAATTCTTTATTGTAAGGGGCTGTTTGGGGCATTTTAGGTTGTGTAGCAGCATCCTTGCCTCTACCCACTAAATGCTAGTAGCAGCCTGCCTCTCAGCTGTGACACACAATAATGTCTCCAGACACTGCCAAATGTCCACTGGGGGTGTGTGTGTGCAAAAACACCCCTGGTTGAGAATCACTGATCTAGAGGTTTCATTAGACTCAAGGTCAGATTTTCAAAAATTCTTTTTTTTTTTTTTAAACAAATATATTCCATGGGTACAGCTATGTATTTCCTACCACCACACTCAGGAGGCACTTAGATCAGGCTGATGACAACTAAACACAATATACATTCTTTTTTTTTTTTTTAAAGTAGGTTCCCCCTTCTCTTCCGCAGCAATATATATTTTTAATAAAACTTCTCTACAAAATATGGTAGATAGATAATTCTTCAACATGATAAGATATATCTATCCCAACTCCAAACCTAGTATAAAGTTTAATGAGGAAACACTAGAAGCATTTCCATTAAGCCCAAGAACAAAACAAGAATGTTTACTATCCCTATTATTTAGTGTTATGGAGTACTAGTCAGTACAATTAGACAAGAGAAAGAAATAAGAGGTATAAATATAAAGGAAAGAGTGAGAAATTATTTGCAGATAATATAATTACATAACTTGATAATCCAAAAGAAAACTAAAAACTGTTACAAATAATAAGACACCTCAATTAGGGCATAAAGCTAACATTCCATACAGATCAACAGCTTTTCTATATAGAAACAACACTATTAAAATGCTAAGAGGAAGGAAAAAACACAATTTATAATAGCAATGGAAAAAATAAAATACACAGGAATAAGCCTATGAGTGTTTGTGTGTGGGCAGTCCCCACTTTGCACGGTTCTGATATGCATGAATTTCTTACCACGGCTTAGTTAAATGTCACCAGTCACCCAATAGCACAGTTCAAACTTCTGTTACTAACTGGCATAGGTATGCTAACTGTGAGTAATCGTAGAGCACAAACTTCACTGGTAGCTCCTTAGTCCACTATGTAAACAGTAGAGGCATCGTGACCAGTGACCAGTCAGTTCACTCCTTTCAAAGTCTGTCTGTGACTGGTCATTGTGCTTCTATGCAGTTCACTCACAGACAGCAAAGCATGTAGTTGTGTTGCCTCCTTGTCTCCCAGTTATAAGCCCACATTTTACAAAAATGGATAATCAAAAGAGGGTAATTGGCCAACAAAATGGAAGTGTGGCAAAAAACAAAAAGTGATAATGTTGGAAGCAAATTTAGACACAAAAGTAAATGAGTTACAGAACAAATAGCTGACCATGGAATGCTGACACTACTGGCCACTGAAGAAACTCTGTATATGCAGCCAGAGGATCTTAGTGAAGGTGAATTTAATGACACAGATGAAGTATGTTCCCAAAGGGAGTTATACTGGCAAAAAATTCCACATTAAAGGAATTCTTGGCATTATTTCATGATACCGAAAAGAGCAAAGGACAAAATGTTGAAAGCTGACCCATACTTAGAACTGACCATACGCCAAGGCATAGAAAAGATGCTCACTCCATATTGTAAGGGATACAGTGAGAAGGCGGCAAGCACTGTTCAAACCATTCTTGATAAGTTTCTTACAAAGAGATTAAAAAAACTTTAATTCTCAAAGTTTCTATGTTTTAAATTACATTGTGCTATGATCTGAATATATGTGGGCACCCCCCTGAAGTTCGTATGTTGAAACCTAATCCCCAAGGTGATGGTATTAAGAGGTGGGACCTTTGGAAGGTGACTAGGTCCTGAGGGTGGAACTCTTGTGAATGAAATTAGTGCCCTCATAAAAGAGGACCGAGGCAGCTTTTTTGCCTCTTCCACCATGTGAGGATGCTGCAAGAGGATACCATCTTTGAAGCAGAGAGCAAACCCTCACCAGACACCCAGCTAGTACCTTGATCTTGGATTTCCTAGCCTCCAGAACTGTGAGCAATACATTTCCATTGTTTACAAGTCACCTAGTCTAAGGTACTTTGTTATCGCAGCCTGAACAGACTAAGACACAGTGCCATGGTTTAGATATGGTTTATCACCATCAAAACTCAGGTGCAAATTTGATCCCCAATGTTGGGAGGTGGGGCCTAGTGGGAAGTATTTGGCTTGGTGCTGTTCTCATGCTAATGAGTTCTTGCTCTTCTCAGACTGGACTGACTGGTTCTAACAGGAATGGATTAATCCTGAGAGAGCAGGTTGTTAGTCAGGATGCCCCTCAGCTCTTCTCTTCTTCATGTGTGTCCTCTTCCTTTTTCACCTTTTCTGCCTTGTTGTGACAAAGCACAAAAGTCCTCATCAAACGCCAGGGCCATGCCCTTGAACTTATCCTGCAGAGTTATGAGCTAAATAAAACTCTTTTCTTTATAAATTATGCAGTCTTAGGTATTCTTTTATAGCAACAGAAAACAGACTCAGAAACACAGTGTTCTAAATAAACATTACTTTTACTAGTTTTCATTTCCCTATATATTTATAACTGACAGTAGGGAGATTTTAGTGTTTTAAGAAAAAAATTTAGAGTTCATGGAACAATCCTAATTTTCCCCATTTATTATTAAGATCACTTTGCATGGTTTCAACTCGCATAGTCACTGGTCACTTTTACAGCCCCTTGCTACTGTACAAACTGAGAACTACTTGTATACATATATACACACATATATAATACGTTTATGTATATACATACATGCAAAACAAGAAATGTACATAATAATATGCATGAAGAAAACTTTAAAAATACTATTGAGGTACAGAATAAATGACCAAAAGAAATAGAAAAGCCCATACTTGTATAAAGTTGTCAATTCCTTGTAATTAATCTAGAAGCTTAACATGATCCCAGTACAAATAACAGAATTATTTTAACAGGAAATTAGAAAAGCTGATTTTAATGTTCATATGTGCATGCATGTGTTACCCATTTGTTAGACTGTGAAATATCTATTTGGTCTTGGATTTGTTTTCTGGCATACAACTCCTAAAATCCTTAAAATTTCCAAATTAATGTCTTTTTGTATGCTAATGAGTTGACCAATGGCAGGCAGCCCTTAGGTAGCTTCAGGATGAGGGCTGGTCACAGGAAGGACCAAGGCAGGATTAGAGGGTTAGAACTTTCAGCCCCGTCCTCCAACTTCCAAGGAGGGGAGAGGACTGAAGGTTAAGTTGATTACCAATGGATAATGGTTTAATTAATCATGCCTACATAGTAATGAAGCCTTCACAAAGCCCAAAAGGACAGAGTTTGGAAAGCTTCCAGACAGCTGAACATACAGAGGTTCCTGGAGGGTGTTGTGCCCAGAGAGGGCATGGAAGCTCCCCACCTCTTCCTCCATACCTCATCCTATACATCTCTTCAACTGTATCCTTTGTAATATCCTTTATAATGAACTAGTAAACCTAAGTGTTTTGGAGGATACCCAGCTGGCGTCAACTGCAGAACCAATTGCATGGTTGGTCACAGAAGTCTTCTGTGTTGATTATTGTGGGGTGAGAGCAGAGAAAAAAGTTTTTACTATTTCTACTCACCATTCAAAACGACAAATAAGAAACTGAACTACCTACAAAATCTACATACTTAATTTCATTTCCTCACCATTACTTCTCCCATAGATATGCAATTAAAAAAAAATAATGAGCACTGTGTACACAATACCTGCTAAAGAAGAACATTAGCACTACTTTGAGAGCTCTTTGTGTGTTCCTCCAAGATCTGATATCCTTTCCTCCCCCAAAAGAAGCACACCTTTCTAAATTTTGTATTGTATGATTTGCTTGCTTTTCCTTAGTTTTACTTCTGTGTATCCCTAAACAACTGTTTGTTTGCATGTTTTTGAGTACATAAATAGAATCATATTTTATATATTCTTCTGTGACTTGCTTCTGCATCTTTAGTTCAATGTTTTTGAGATCTGTGTCACAGACTTGGGGCTTATATAACTAAAAAAAAAAAAAAAAAGATCCATCCATGTTAGCAGGTATAGCTCATTTACCTTACAGGGTAACTGCTTTTACTTTGATTTTTACCTTTGCAGTTTCTCAATTTCCCTGACAGAAACTGCAGAGGTAAAACACTTAAAATATTTATCCAGCATATCAGTTATCATTTGGAGAGTTGTTCAGGTTATCTAGTCTGCTATGTTGTCTGAAATGAGAGCCCCCTGCTTACAGATGGTTAGTTTAAATTGCTGAGCCAATTTTTGTTCCACTCAACTGGTCAGAAAATGCTGTCTTTATTTAAAACTTTTTCTGATTATATAATCTATATTACTTGTACAAAAATGGAATATATAGGCAAGTACAAAGACAAATTCTAAGAAACTACTTGCATAACTTCCTGGTCTTTTTAAATGTACATATGTAGATCTGAGGCAAAAGTAGAATCATACTATAGATTTTTAATCCTATTTTTGACAATGTTCCATGAGTATTTTCTGAAGTTAAAAATTATGCATTTTCAATGGGGTATAATGTTCCATCCTATGAAAGTATCATAATATAACCATTCTGCTAAGTAGTATAAAGCTAGAATATTATTGATCTTTCTGACATTATAAACAATGCTATTAATACAACAAATATTTTGTACATCAATATAAATGCATTACTTATTACCTTTAGGGTAAAGTTCATTTTCCCCCATGAATCTTTTAAGAAGAATAAAGAAAAAGTGAGCACTCATAGTTAGGATACAGAACATTACCAACATTCCTTTGAGACTGTGTGCCCCACCTTGATCTCCTCCTCTTCCTTTTCCAGAGTTAAGAACATTCCTGGGCTGTGGGACAAAGCCATTTTTAAGGCTTTTGATCTGTACATGTAGTACTCAGAGAAAGCAGAAATGACAGAAAACATGTTTTGATAGTATGGTATTGGCATAAAAACAGAAACATACATAGACCAATGCAACAGAATAGAGAGCTCACAATAAATCTAAACATACAGTTGACTAATTTTTGATAAGGGCACCAAGAGGATACAATGGGAAAAGAATAGTCTCTTCAATAAATCGTGCCAGGAATACTGGATGTCCACATGCAAAATAATAAAACTGGACCCGTATCTTCTACCACACACAAAAATCAACTCAAAATGGATAAAAGTCCTAAATGTAAGACCAGAAACCATAAAACTCCTAGAAGAGGATTTAGGGGAAAATCTCCCTGATATTGGCATTGGAAGTGATTTTTTGGATATGACACCAACAGCTCAGGCTACAAAAGCAAAAATAAATAAATGGGACTATATCGAACTAAAAAGCTTCTGTACTGCAGAGAAAGCAATCAACAAAATGAAAAGGCAACCTACGGACAGGGAAAAAATATTTGCAAACCACATAAGGAGTTAATATCCGAAATTTATAAAGAACTCTTATAACTTAATAGCAGAAAAACAAATAACCTGATTAAAAAATGAGCAAAGGATCTGAACAGGTATTTCTAGAAAGAAGACATAAAAACGGCCACGGTGTATATGAAAAGGTGGTCATCACTAGTCATCAGGGAAATACAAATTAAAACCACTATGAAATTATCACCTCACACCCATTAGGATGGCTATTATCAAAAAGATAACAGATAACCAGTATTGGCAAGGGTGTAGGGAAAAGGAAATCCTAGCACACCGTTGGTGGGAATGTAGATGGGTACAGCCATGAAAGACACTATGGAGGTTCATAAAGAAATTAAAATTAGAACTACCACATGACCCAGCAATCCCTCTTCTGGGTATATACCCGAAGGAGATGAAATCACCACCTTGAATAGTTATCTGCACTCCCATGTTCACTGCAGCATTATGCACAACAGCTGAGATATGGAAACAACCTAAGTGTCCATTGATGGACAAATGGATAAAGAAGTTGTGGCATAAAAATACAATGGAATATTACTCAGCCTTAAAAAAGGAGATCCTGCCATTTATTACAATATGGATGGACCTAGTGGACATTATGCTATGTGAAATAAGGCAGACATAGAAAGACAAATACTGCATGATCTTGCTTATATGTGGAATCTAAAAAATAAAAAGTCAAATATGCAGAGACAGAGAATAAAAGAGTAGTTATAAGGCGTGGGGGAGAGGGGAAAGAAATGGGGAGATGGAGGCCAATACGATGTAGCAGAAATATGTAGGATGAACCTGTATGGAGATCTAATGTACAACACAAGGACTACAGGTAATAAAATTGTATTGTATTAGAGATTTTGGTTAAATAAGTAGATTTAACTATTCTTGTCACAAAAATAAGTTAACTATAGAAGATGACAGGTTAATTTGCTTCACTATAGTAACCATTTTACCATCTATATGTATCCTATAACATTAAAATATACACAATAAAACTTATTAAAAAACAACAACAAAAAGAAAATAACATTTTAAAACAGAGGCTATGTCTAACAAATCATTTCTAGCTACCTTACCAACAGACCAGTAACATCCATATTTCCATTTAGGATAAATTTTTTCTTCTTACCCCATCCCATCCACTGAGCAAAAAAAATCTAAACCAGAATAAAACTGTACTGACAAAAGAACAGCAGCATGGGCACGTTTATCATAACATAATCTGCCACAATTTTGTTTTGCTCCTTTAGTGGACCTGCCTGGTGCTGCTGACGATAGAGCCATTTGGTACTTCAATTATTCAAGTCTATCAAGGCAAAATCATACCCGTGACACAAGGAAATACGTGAACACCCTAACAACTCAACTGCTGGTCTCCTCAAGTAGCCCATAAATAAGGCTACCACTGGACCAAAACTTTGGGATGCCAAAATGAACACAATTTCTAAGTCAACCAATAAAACCTCACCCATATTGGTATGAAAAGTTATTTCTTCCTGATGCAAGAAAGCTATTTTGGCAACCAAAAGAAAGCCAATATAAAAACATAAGCCTTCTCACCACCTGGCTATAAAGCTTGGGACTCAATTTTTTTGCAGGGTTTCTCCCATTGCTAATATGTCAGTTACTTCAGTTCCAGAACCCCAAGGAGATAAGGATGCTGGTCAAAACACCCCCATTTCCCTGGCCTGGGACCTTACTTGGTTAGTTTCCAGGTCTGATTCAATTAGGAACAACTGCCTTTGAGGGGTAAGGTAGAAGAAAGCAGACACTGGATGTCCTACAAGATTTGGGGTGACTTGAGTACGATTTAAACATACTTACCAGGATTTTAATAGAAAATATGCAATAGGGCTTGTCTTACCACATTCAATTCATTTTTTATGCTTTTAAAGAAATAAATAATTAAGGCCCAAACAGCCACTTCAAATTTTGTGATGAACCTGAGAAGTCTTCATATGCCACTGTGAAAAACAAATTCATCCCTTTAAAACAAAACATATTTTTTCCCTCCAAATTAAACTATCTGCTGAAGTGTTTTCCTTAAAACAAATTCAAGTTTTTCAAAGACTTGAGTTTTTCTCCAAGCCAATACCATTGACTAAAAAGTCAATATCCGTACAGATTAAAAGAGACTTTTGATGGCGTGTGACTTCCAAGGGTAGGTCATAAAAGGCAATACAGCTTTTGCCTACTTCCTATCTGAGAAGCTTGTTTTTGGGACTGGCACACCTGCAAAGTCCACAAGGAGAAATTACATGTATGTGTTCCAGCCTGAGGCCCAACTAACAGCCAACATCAGCCACCAGCCTGTGGTGAGGGAGACTTCAGATGACTGTAACACCCAGCTGTCTGGGTCACCTCCTGCCTTCAAGTCTTCCCTGCTGAGACCCTAGACTGAATGAGACAGAGACAAGCCATCTCTACTGTGCCCTTTCCAAATTCCTGACCTAAGTGCATTGGTGGTATAATGGTGAGCATAGCTGCCTTCCAAATTCCTACCTACAGAATCCCTGAGCATAATGGAATAGCTGATGTTTCACACCAAGTAGGGGTGGCCTGCATGCAGCAGCAGTATACTTCATGAAGAGATCTCCCTGGCACAGCACAGACAAGCAGGATGGCACGGTCATTAAGAGCAAGGGTTCAAGCCCTGGCTCTGCCACTTGTGAGACCTGTGGAAAGTTATCAACTTATCCCAGCCTCTGTTTCCATATCTACAATATTGGGGTAGTAATTATTCCTAAGTACTGTGAGGATTAAGTGAGCTGACACATGCTGAGCACTTAGTACATTGCCTGGCCCATAAAGTCTTCTAGAAAAGTCAGCTATTATCATTTCTAATATATTTATTCAAAGATCATACCATGACTGACCATACTGAGAGGCAACCTGCCATTCCTATTCCAAAATGTCATTCCCAGGGCTTAAAATCTTTCTGGAATTTTTTGAGACTTCTCTTTTAGTTTTTGTGTCATACTAGAAAATTGGGCTCATTAATACACAGGCACACAGTACTTTCAGCCCAGTTGATGTACCATCCCTGAAAATCACACACATTTTAATTTCTGTATTGTCATCTACCTTGCTCACCAGACTATTTCAAAAAGAATTAAAGACAAAGAAGCCCTAAACACAAAGAAAAAGATTAATAAATTTGACTGCATTAAAACTAGAAATTTCTGTTCATCAAAAGACATCATTGGGAGAGTAGAAAGGCAAGCCATAGTTAAGGAGATATCTGTAATATAAATAACAAACAAATGGCTTGTATTAAGAATATATACAACTCCTAAAAATCAGTAAGAAAAAGGCGGACAATCCATCCAACAAAGAAATGGGAAACAGCCCATGAACAAATGAAAAGATGCTCAACTTCATAAATGATTAGGGAAATGCAAATTAAAACCACAATAACATACCATACACCTACTGGAATGACAAAGATTAAAGACTGACAATACAAAGTGTTGGGAAGGATACGAACTGGTACAACCACTTCAGAACTCTGTTGATGATATCTAGTGAGGCTGAACATATATGCATGCCCAATTATCAAGAAATTCCACTCCTAGGTATAAACCCAATGGAAATGGACTCATTTCCTATATGCACCCCAAAACATGTAAAAGAATGTTCAAGATGACATTATTCATAATGAGGAGAAAAACCTGGCAATAAGCCAAACATCTATCAATAGTAGAAAGAATAAGCTGTGGTGTCATAATGAAATACTATATGGAAATGAAATGTATTAGTGCTACATTGAATTATACACACACATCACACACATACACAGTGATGTTGTGTGAAAAAACCTAGACATAAAAAAGAATACGTACCATACGATTCCATTTCTACGAAGTTCAAAAACAGGCAAAACTAATTACTAATATTAGAAGTCAAGATAGTAGTTACCAGAAAGGGGGGATAGTTAATGACTGGAAGAAGGGCCATGAAGGGGGTGTTTTTATGTTATAAGCATGAATTTAATTTGTGATCATTCATCAAGCTGTACCTTTATGATTTATACAATTTTCAGGATGTATGCTGACTTCAATTCCAAAGTCAATTTAAAAAATTTAGGAGGAGCGAGAGAGAGAGAGACTTAAGAGACTTATCAACTAAATGCAGTGGTTGGACTTCATTTGGTTCCTGATATGAACAAACTCACTCTTAAAGTGTATTTTGAAACATTTAGGGAAAAAGTGGTTATTTTTGGACTGGGTATTAAAAAAATTCAACTTAAATATTTGGGCAGCTCTTCCACTTAAGGAAGAAAAAGCATAGTAATACCACTACACATTTATTTTCAATAATAAATTAAGCTTATACAATAAACTTACAGAATGAGAGCCATTTTATATATGAGAAAAACTGAGGTATGCAGATAACTATCAGTCAACATTTACTGAACACCTACCATGTGCCAGGCAGTGTGCTACTACTTTAGTACAAAGCCCACGTAGTATCCTCTACATCCTGTTGTTCCCCCTGCCACAGTGTAGTTTCAGAGCCTAAGTACCAAAATAATTGTGTTCCTAAGGGAAAATGGGTTCACTATCATATGGTTAGAAATGTGGTCATCTCAGGAAAACATTTTGTTCTCCCATCTTGTTCTCTACAACAGTGGTATCGGGGGATATAAATCAGGGGAATTCTAGTACTGCAGTATTAAACTAAACTGAGGACAATCCAATATTTAAAAACTTTGAATGAAACCTTTCAGTAAAACTTTGGGGTCAATGTTATAAATAGTAGGTATAGTGGTGGCTCATGCCTGTAATCCTAGCACTTTGTGAGGCAGGAGGATGGCTTGAGGCCAGGAGTTCCAGACCAGCCTGAGTAAGAGTGAGACCCCCCTCTCTACTAAAAATAGAAAAAAATTAGCCAGGCGTGGTGGCACACGCCTGTAGTCTCAGCTACTTGGGAGGCTGAGGTAGGAGGATCACTTGAGCCCAGGAATTTGAAGTTGCAATGAGCTATGATGACACCACTGCACTCTAGCTGGGGTGACAGAAGGAGACTCTGTCCCCGCCCCCCCAATAAAATAAATAAATAAATAGCAGGTATAACTATAACTGGAATATGTTTTACACAGAATAAAAACAAAGTTAGCTGCATTTGATAGGGATTGGGATGGGATGATGCCATTTTAATCTTTCCCTGTTCTTACAAAGGAATGGAAAACAGCTCTCTTCATTCACAAGGTTTCTGAGAGGATCTCATGACTTCATGAGCAAAAAAAGGGAGCCAGCCCCTTTGATGCATCAGGTAACATGCTGAATGCTTTGTAAATATAATCTCATTTAATCCTCACAAAGCCTTATGAGTTAGGCAGTATTCTCCCCAGTTTAATATGGGAAAGGAGGCTTTGTGGAGTAACATTCCCAAGGTCACCAGTGGGGTATAGGAGGTGTACAGTCCAGGCCTGGGACCTTTCTAAAGCAAGGATGCTCCCCAAGACACTGGATTGCCTCCAAAGCAGCCAGACATAGCATGAGGATCTCAGCAGTGACAGTATTTCTACCTGAGCACAGTATCTCTCTTATAAAGTAGGCTGCGCCTGCCTGCCTACCCAGGAACAGAATTATTCTTCTTTGTTTTCCAAATGATGAGAGGTCAACAGCCTTTTCTTCTCTCTCTTTTTTTTGGTTAGACAATGAATCATTGAGAAGGGATGAGGATAAAAGCCCTCAATAACTATTAGACAGCTACCATTTACTGGCTGTTTATTATGTGCTAGTACCTTACATGGTATTTCATTTAATCCTTAGAACCTTCAATATCCTCATTTTATAAATGACAAAACCAAGGATAGAGAGGTGAAACAGTTTGTTCAAGGGTCACAAATCCCACAAGTGAGAAAGCTCAGATTCAATCCCAGGATTATCTGCCCCCAGCCAGGGCTACATGAAGCTGCACTGCCCAGACCACACAGATGGGGTCAGTGAAGGACTGGAATGGCAGCATAAAAAGCAAATGACAAGAAAGGAACAAGTATTGCCACTGCACAAAATCTATTGTATTACATAACAGGCACATTAAAATACATGATCAACCTCTTGTGCCCTTGTGCAAAGTCTAGAGGTTGTGCAACAACACATTCTTACTCTATAAGAAACTCATCACTGCTACTTGTGAGCATGTTTCTTAAAATGTAATGAAAATCAGAAAAGCACAGGGTATGGACTCTGAGAAAACAAGCCCTAACTCTGACCATAAGTGCACCAGGCAACAAAACTGAATGAAGCGGATATGTGAAATAAGACAGAAAAACTACTGTGATCCTTAGATTAAAGCAGACATTAAGAAGGCTATGCTTACTAGCTCAGCTTAAGGCAAACTGTATGTAACAATGAAGAGAAAGTCCTAGAAACATATTGGAATAGAACATATTAATCCATAGTACTCTGCAGAGTGCAAATCCCATGAAGACAAAGGAGAATATCTATTTAAAGAGGGTTAAAAAGGGGGGCGGTGTCACAAGGTTAGGAAGTAAGACTTATAAGAAAAAATTGGTAATAATTACATGGAAGGAGGTATGACAGCATTTTTTCTAAGACATAAACACTCAGGACAAAACCACTTACAAGGAGGGGTGTGAATAAATTTGGAAAACTGTAACAAACTGAGACTTCTCAGATGTCACATGAAAAGGATTCTCATAGGATGTTGCCTACTGGTAGGAAGACCCTAGGACAACTGCAACCAATCCTATGAGTTTGTGAATATTTTAACAAAGTAAGAAAACATCCCTAAGACATCGAAAGCTATCAAAATCAATCTTTAAGCTGTAACGCTAATCTACTCAGGTAGATGTAAAACTCTCCTCTATAGAACCAGAATCAATCATTAACCTCTCATAAATTTATCATAATTATGTATTTTAGAGTTCACTTGTTTATTGTCTGTCTACAAGCTCCATGATAGCAAAGATGAGGCCTTTTTTGTTATGACTGCAGTTCAAGGACCTAGCACAGCCCCTGGAACATAATATTTGTTCAATAAATATTTCTCAGTGAATGAAAGAACATAATAATTTTATACTCAGAAAATTATTTTAGTCTTGCCCAAATCACATGAATTTGACACAAAACTTTTTCCTCCTATCAGGTAAACTAGTCTCCTGTTTCCATCCTGTTCTTCTAAACATTTCCCAGTGTAAATTAGGAATGGGTACATGTTCGATCCCATCTATCATTCCTTATCTAGAATTTTATGGCTCTGAGTTGCTGTTAAAAATGGTCTTCATTGTACTCTGGGGCAAAAATCTTTCTTGGGGATTCTAGTTTTAAAACATTTGAAAAAAAAATAGAGACACTGAGGTAAGGTCAAATACCTTCCACAGAGCTGTAAGACTCTGCCAACAGGCACTGTCTGAACAGTGATTATAAATAAGTCTGCTGGTTAGCAAATTAAGCACATATTAAATATTTAGAACCACATATAGAGAGAGTGCCACACTATAGGATCAAATAATGACCTTTTATGGCATAGTCTATCAGGTTTTCATTTAGAATACAATAACTTTCACACACTCACTTGTGTCATACTTATAGAACCCAGAGAGAGAATTAAAATGTGAAACAAGTTTTGTCAAGGGGGTTAAAAGAATTCATGCCCATGGCCTATCACTGTCAGTCATGGTGACTGGGTTAGTGCTGATGCGGGACCCTGATGTTCTACCACAGCTGCAAGGAGAACAAACTGCTCTGTGATAGCTGGACAAACTCTTTGCACCTTTACTATACATAAACAACAAATAGTTTATTCTCAAGAGGCAAAGTTTATTTAAGAAATAATGATTTCTGTTTATCAGCCTACCTTAATTCACTGAGAATGCCTATGTTTTCTGAAAATACATACTTGAATTTGCTTTTGTGACAAATCAAGTAACAAAGTCAAACTAAATGACCTTATTCTATACATGATAACTTAAGTTTCAAAAATGGAGTCTTTCATAGGAAATTTTATTGCCTTTAAGTTTTAAAGATCTTTGCTGGAATACTGAGTACCTAACAGTCAAATTACTGAAAATTGCCATGATAATTTATATCCAAATGAAATGAAAACATAAAACTGATATAGACATCTTCCTATATTTTGACTAGACAAAAGCTCTATTGTCCCAAGACTCAAACTTAAGTTCACATTCCTTAAAAAAGTAAACAAGACTTATAAAACCAGCAAAAGTTTCTCACTTCTTAACGTGTGTTTCAATAAGTGCTATGAATTTTTAATTATTTCTATTTTATTTTATTACCATAAAATATTTTAATACAAGCATTAAAATTCTAAGATTATCACACTTACCTGTACGGCTTATCAGAATTATGGATTCGTCTGTGGTTTCTCACACCAACATACGTTGTACTTGTATAATCACACACATCACATCTATACTGTTTCTGGACTGCAGACTTATTCCCTAGACAAAGTATTTCAGAGTCTTAGCAGCAAGTTTTGGTAAGATTTAAACGATAGCATTTACATTCCATTATAAGTGAACATTTATACCACAGAGTAGTATTAACATTTCAATCAAGGCTTTCTCACTGTTTAAATTTAACAAGTTTGAAGTGGTTTTACAGGTTCTCCTGCATCAGCAGATATAAAATGAACATCACCTCTAATCTATAAACCTAGATAGTTTGGGTTAGTTTCTGCATAATCTTGCACAAAATTCTAAATTATAATGAACTTGCTTCCTGCTGACTGTGTAGCAGCTAAATTAACCAGAGGTATGCTGTTCATCTGTATCAACAAATAGGTGTTACTCTAATCAATATTGGATATATTGTCTTTAGGCAACAGTGATTCACCAACAAGCTGTAATTTAATACTATAATCCAGTATTATAAAGTGTGGCTATGAAGCATATATATCAAACTTAATATAAAAAGCCTAAAGCCTTTTCATCTTGTGGGTTTTCTTTCTTTACAACTAAATGTCAGCTAACTGCAACATGAAGAAAAAGCACCTGTGAATTATTAAGTGCTATTAATGTAGTATAATTCTATCTGGTAAACTGACAGGTTACAGGGACAAAGGTTATGACTAACAAGAATATACAGCTCTCTGAAATGCAGGAAACATAGATCCAATGGAAATAGGCCATGCTACTAAACTCACTCTGCAAAAAGAGGGCTTGTGACAATAGAAGTTGAATGACCTGATCATACACGTTTCCCGAAGATATTCAATGCTTTATTTACTCTCTGTCAGCATAAAGTTCACAGGTTATTCACACCCTGACTGCTTTACATTCAGAAACAAAGAAAGCATGGAAGCTCAAGAATAAGCAAAGCAGGAAGAGCTGTGTGTCCCTTGGCAGGAAGAAAGCTTAGGTAGAACACTAGCACATAGTGCACAAAAATAAAATTAATGGTACAAAAGAAAACCCACCCTGAAATTTCAACAAAGAAAGTCCTTAAGTTAAATTTAAGCTTTCTAAAATTGAAACTTTCTTTTGCTAATAACTACTGCCAGGCAGAACAAAATGTCCTAATTTCCTGGTATAAATCTATAACATTAATATACACACTAATCATAATTATAATCTAAGTATTGCTCTTAATTGGTAGGTTAAAAACTTGGACTAGATTATAAATGGCACTGTTCCAAATACAGTTTCAAAAAAATCCTGAAAAAATGAAGTGTGAAATATTGGATAATGGTTTTGTGCGAGAAATATTACAGATCAATGACAACTAATAAAACTGACAGATGGAAAAACTTAATATAGCATGGAATGAGAGCCTGTGCTACTTCAAGCAACTGTTTCCAATGGAAAGAATATTGGATTTAAAGTTCAAAAACTTGGGCTTAATCCTTGCTCTGCCACTTACTACCAGTATGATCACGGGTAAATTATTTTACCTCTTGGGGTCTCAGTTTTCTCATCCACCAAATGGAAATACTAGAACCTCACGGGGTAGTTTAATAAGTCCTGTATTTTTCCTTCACCAAAGCCTGTACGTTACCTGCGTGTCTGGGTAAAGTCTCTGCCCTGTCACTAAGCTGTAGATTCCCTGAGGGCAAGGATGTGCCTGTTTTGTTTACACTGAATCCCCAGAGCTTGGCAAATTATAGGTTTCCAATAAAAAACAATTTAATTAAATTTCATGAGGAAAGACCATGTAAAAGTGCTTTGCCCGCGGCTCTATTAGAGTATCTGTGGTGTTTGCTGTCATACCCATCAGTCCAGTTCTATCTTCTTCACTGAGTTGGGTTCCTCAAGGGCAGTGACACCCTTCATTGTATCCCAGTACCTAGCACACTATCCAGCTCAAGACAGGCATGCCATGCCTATTGGCCGAATGAATGTTTGAAGTACAATTATACTCAATCTCTAAATTGAAAACATGCCCTAAGGCATCTGTGCTATCATAATGGGCAGAAACAGGGACCACAGTGGCACACAACTCCCTTCTAGTTTAATAAATTTACTAAATGGTTAAAGAATTTTTAACAAAACATAAATTATTACTACCTTCTTTATAAGCTAAAAATTTGTCCTTTGGCCTGACGACCAGATTTCAAAACATCTAATATTGAATTAATAAAGTACCCATCCAGGTGTAAATACGAAGGAAGACAGCCATCTGAGCTGTTAGAGCACTATGACAGAAGAAAGCAAATGGAGCCAAGTGGGGTGAAAAAAGACACCACAAGCAGTTTAAAATCCATACATTCATCCCTAAGAAAAAAGTGTGATCCACAAAGAAAAGATGCTGCAAAACGGAATATGGTGAATAGACACTAATACTGTAAAGCTTGAAATGGTTTAATTTTGAGTTGACATCTTAATCATTTTATTAAAATTGTGAATTTTAATCTGTTAACTCATTTGGACAGTTTTAAATTTTTGATTTTTAAGATGGTGCTAGAAAAGACATAGTCCAACAGTGGTATTAACTGCAGGTGGTGCTACTGAGTAGTACTTACTTTATTCCTTCATTAGGGATTTATGGTCCAATCATATCAAATGTTTTAATGTCTCTTTTAAAGGGAATATGGAAACATAATGAATTAAAATAAAAGGATGCATTTAGGGCTATTTTGTAAAAAGGAAACAAAACTGTTTTAGCTCAGCCATCTATCGCAGAAACAGATGCTATGTCATAAACTCCTTTTGTTTTGGATAGTTTTACAGGGATGACATCTGTTTGACAAGGGAATTTTGGTGCTACAGTGGTGTCAAAATCAGTTCTTTCAGAAACATTCTAGAATCAGTTATGCTTTCTGGGGTATAATTTAACGAAACATTATGGTAAAACATTTCACTCTGTAGTCGTTTCTAACTTTAATTCTTAGCAAATCTAAAAAGGAAAGTCACCCCAATATGTTTTATTTCCCATAAACACTATGTGCTACACTTGAGACATTTAAAGTATATCAATTTAAGTGAGCTGAAGCAAGGAAGCACAGCTTACTACACTTTATCCCTAATTCTCCGGATGTGGCATCCGCCTTTTCATGGAACTCTAATTAAATCTTTTGATTCTAATATTCCTATTACCAGAAACCAGCCGACTGGTACCTAACTAGTACATAAAAAGATCTTGTGTGTGTGTGTTTTTTTTTTTTTAATAATGCAGATGAAATCTGGCAGTCATACTTGGGTAAGAATAAGATCACAGCGGGAAGCCTCAGTTAAAGTTTGAGGTGGGGGCCTACCATCTGCAAAAGCTATATTCTCAGTAGGTCAATTGGTACCAAGAGAGGGAGAGGAGGTTTTCTTTCTATGTTGAAGCTTCTCCTGCTTGCTGGTATGGCATCTTCCAGGGGTCTATGCTGTAGCTTGGCTCTTACAGGATAGCATAAATTTCAACTGTAATATCTACCTACACAGTTGAAGCTGAGTCCTTACTAATCTATTACTTCTTATGTAGGACCTAGTAATAATTTACTTCATTTAGCACTTGGCATTTCCTCAGAAACAGAAATAAGATTCACTCACATCCTTAATATAAAAATAGGGGAGAACTTGTATACTTTAGTCCTGAAAATAACCCACATGACAACTAAGGGCATTTTTACTTCATATGCTAGCACTGCAGCCTGTATAAAAAAATATTAATACACAGATACCTTCCTGAACACATTTTCCATCAGTTGTATCACTGGCAATTCTTGACTCGTTTGAAGTTGCTACTGACAAGGTATCTGGAAGACTGTGCTGCTCCCTCTCATGATTCCTCAGTTGACTCTAAAAAATGGAGACAAATCAACATGTAATTTTCAGTAAATATGCATGTCCAATTACTAGGAGGCTGTAGAAAGGGTTAATTGCTTTCATGGCCTAGAACCTAGAATATATTACCAGTATTTAAAAATCAAATCTGCTGAAAGATTAATTGATATATCTGACAATTTACAGAAACAAATACCCTAGATAAATCATAACCTCATCAAAAAGGCAGTTCTTCTTTCATATTCTCCAAAATGAAGTCACTGCTATCTTAGGTGGTGTTTGCGCGTAGCACGTGCATGCTTACTGAACCACTAGCAGGCCCAGAGGAGAAAAGAGCAGAGTGTTCAGAATAACACAACACTTGCACAAAAATAAATCCAATCAGTAATCATTGGACTCCTAATTTTTGCCTTTAAATATCAATTAAATGTGTAAGAGAGACCTAATTGGAACTGTTCCTCCAAGGATATCTTCCTCCTCTACTTTCACCTCCATGAATCAAGAGTACAGCAGCAAATGAAACTCCTGGAAATTTCTGGAACTTGCATTTCAGCCTATTTGGATGTGCTACTTGGAATTTCATGAGGGTAATCCAAGCAGCACTGAATCTCAGACTCAAAGGCTTTTTTATTCCTGATTACCTTTTTACCACCAGCTAGACCCCAACTCTGGGTAATCTGAGAGAAAAAGTCTATATCCCAGTTAGACCTATTAGGATACATTTTTAAAACATTTTCAAAGAGTCACCTGGCCCACTGAAGAAGAAAAATTTTAAACCAACGATTCAATGAATGCAAGTTTCCTTTACAAAAGAATAACATTTCATACAGGCTATTGGTTTTAAGGTCAGCACATGAGATAAAAACCACCATCAAAATAACCCTTTAAAATCCTTTAAACTGACCATAAAACAGCCTATGTGGTTCTATTTCCACTGTACTGCCTTTCAATAAGCCCAATATAACCCATTTTTCCTTCTGCAATGATACACATTACTGTTGGCTGTGTAGCAGCTGAAGTGAATGACTTGCATTTTGGGGCCATATAACATGAAAAACACACATTTTTTATCTTGATGATATATGGTTAAATTTGTGAATGTCAAATGTGTGTATGATGTCAATCCACTGTACATTCCCTGTACACTGAAAATCAACACTTTAAAAAATATATACACATTAAAATACTAATAAACACAGAGGCTGTTAAGGAGGCAGCGGGCAGGAGAAAGATTTCAGCAACAGAAATTCTGAAGGCCTAGATTTTAGTCCCAACTTTAACACTAGTTAGCTGGGATCCCCGGGGCAAATTATCAAACTTTTCTGGGACTCAGTTTCCTTACTGATAAAATGAGGTAGTTGGACTAGATCTACATAGTTCCCTCCTCACTCTAAAATTCTAAGGTCCTCTGAAAGATTTCATGAACCAATGCTTACCTTATAATGAAAAGATTCTTCACACTGCTTGCACTGGTATATTCTTGTTTTACAGTGGTTGATCATGTGGCTCTCCAAATCCTTGCTGTTGTCAGCTATGTGCTCACAGATAGGACACTGATAAGGCTGCCTCTGCCGATGGACTCGCAAGTGCTGCTTGATGTAGCCTTTGTTACCACTTGCATAGTGACACAAGCGGCAACGGTAGGGTCGTTCAGCATTAGGGATGTATTCCACCACGTTGTTTCCTGACAAACTTGTATCGCTGTTGGGTTGGCATTGGGCGTTGTCCTGCAACTCTTTCAAAATGTCATCATCTGAAGCATTTTGGTCTGTCCTTTCTCTCAATTTTTCAATTACGGTGAGTAAGGACATGCTGATGCCTGTCTTAACTTGCCCAACTGACAATTCCTGCCTTCCCTCTGGGAGTGCTACCAAGGTAGAGTTACTTTGGTTAAAACTAGTTAATCCATCTGAAGAGTTTTTACGTGGTGACATCATTTTTGAATATGCTGCCAATGTACTATCTACTTGCCTTTGTCCAGTATCTGGATCTAAAAGGTTTATGTCCCCATAGTGCCCAAGGTTGGCTCTTGTAAGTTCTGCAGCTCTTATAGGCATTGTGACAAGGGCTTCTGCAGCTAATGAGTGTAGTCTAAGAGACTCCGAATTTGTCCTCCTTCGGCCTGGTGGGGCATTCTCATCAGTAGCTAGGCCTTTATTTATTAACTCATCTTTCTTCTCTGGATTACTCCAGCCTATGATCAACCCCCCAATATCAACAGTACATTTATCAGCATGATAAATGTCATCCGTTCCTTCACACCCAATCTGGGCTTCTGCCTGGCTCAGGTTTTTCCCCTCTTCAATTTCAGCATTCATGAGGAAATGTTTCTGTGAAAGAGTTTCTTCAGCACTTGGTAATCGTTCCACTATCACATTAACATGACCTTTTTTATTTGGGCTACTGCTAATGATTTTCTGTGCTGATGAAAGTAGGCTATCAGCAATCAGATTCTCCTCCGTGTCAGAAATTACCTCTAGCATTTCTTCCTCACTAGGGTCAAGGGTAACTGACTGACTTAGGTGTACTCCCCTTTCTGAACTCTGTTCTAAAGGAGATGATGATGACAACTGTTCTGAACTGCAAATCTGCACTTGTACTGATGGCCCGTTGTGGATACTCAGTTCACTGTCTCCAATAGCAATGACGACTGCATCGACCCCCCCAGGTGCAGCAGCCACTGAAGAATCCAGCAAGCCTAGGGGCTCATTTTCATTTTCAAAGATTGGATAGGAGCAATCAACCTCCCCAGCATGTTTCCAAGCATGTGTTTTCAACATCCTCTGCTGGCCACAAGTATAGCTACAAAACAAGCATCGATACATGCCATATTGTTCATATGCATACCACTTCCTCCTACCCATTTCTGCCATGGATGAAGTTTGGAGAGTATGAGTTTGTGGATTGTCCACATTTACTGGGACATCAGGAATAGGTTCATTATTTCTTTCTATTGTTCTCTGACATAAGGAGTTGGAAGGGCTTATGCACTGCTGGGCTTTAGATTGAGTGTGACTATTGGCATCATTTTCATGGTCATTTACCACATGAGCTTCAAGTTCCTCTTGACTTTTAGATGTGATATGGCACTCTGAGCACATCAATATCACTTCATTCTGCTGACCATGCTGCTTAATATGATCTTTTAACACAGGAAAAGATGATGATAGAAACTTACAAAGGCTACACTGGTAAGACATAGCCTTCACATCATTCTGGGCAAGAGAGTCAGGGGTAAGATTTGTTTGTGACATCTCAGCCCTTCTAATATCAGCAGCAGGTGACTGGGTTACTTTAGCTGGAATCTCACAAAGTTCTTGGGTTTCAAGAGAGTGTGTTGTGGCACTTGAACGTGTACGTTTTTTCCCAATCAAAAGACATTTTTGTGACTTTTCATGTTCCACTATCTTGCTTAACTTCTGGATAACATGAATTAATGGATCTGTTTTAGCTTTTCTTTGTTCATCAATTTCCAGTGAAGGACTGATGATACTTTCAGCTGTCAATATAGCTTCCTGTTCTCCAATATCTGGCACCAACATGGCAACACTGCTGCTTTCTTCCATATCTAAAAAGGATAACATACAACAGAAAGAATACTAGGTTACAGGGTAATTACAGGCATGTAATTCAGGAAGTATATGCCAATTTTAAGCTAATCTAAGTATTTCTAAGATGGGAGCGTCGTATCAATGTACCTGGCTATTCCCAATATAGACTTAAATAGTTTAAAATTTCTCTCTGGAATGCAATCTCCTATAATCTCCATCCTTCCCTTGTTTTTTTGGAAATGACTTTAACCATTTTTATCTCAATTTTTCTTCACTTTCTTTGCCCTTGACATCCAGATGAACCCAATCGGTACTCTCTTTTGCACAATGCCAAGGAAAAAAAGACTTTTATTCCCTGGTTAAAGGAACATAGCCATTCTCAAGGCATGTGGAACAACCTCAAGTTACTGAGAAACAACAGTCTATAAAGTCAATGATTGATACAATTCTTGGGAAACTATTTCTCACACCAAATATAACTGTAGTTTTATTACTAAAATCACAAATTTCTGTTTTTTTCCTCTCCAAATTGTGAAACCATGGTCATTTAACCTATTGTAAAGGGCACAGTGAATTTTGAGAAGTACTACGCAAATGAAACTAAATAAAAGCAATGATCCAGTTCCTACTTTTACTTCCTTTGATTTATCTTCCTGAAGATAAACCACAAACTATGCTGTGGTTTTTTCTAGAGGTCACATTAGTGGTCAACTATTACTCATACCTACACATATGTATTTTTTTTTTTCCTGAAAGCGAAAGGGGCATCAGAGAAGGAAAAAGTTTATATCCCAGTTGTGTTTCAGGTCCAGATATGAAGAGAGTCCTTAGAAAAGGTTATTTGTAGGTCCTAATAATGCATTATGGCCAAGGAAGTCACTAAACGTAAAATACTCATAAATCTTTCTGCCTAAGTCTTGAATACTCTTTATATTTCCTGGCAGTACTTTCACTTCAAACATTTCCTTTGGCTTAAAGTGAGATTAATTTGTTGACTTGGATCACATTTTTAAGTTTAGGCTTTTTTCCAGCAACAAGTTTTGTTTTTCCACATTTTAGGTGCATTCTGGAATCTTACTCACAACATTCAATAAATGCCAGCAAAATTTTTAGTGGCACTAGCTATAGACCAAAGACCATACTATTCTTAAACTTCAGTCACAGGCTCTGAATTCTTATTTTGGGTGGTGAATCATGGCTTCTCTTACCCACATGGCTGAATCAACATATAAGGGCCACTGGGCCCCTGCCATGATTATACCTAAACCATCCCCGCTCCTCCCAGTGCTCTGACCAGCTTCGGTGCCAGGACGCCCACATCAACTCTGGGCAGCAGCTACAGCTTTTCCTCTCTTATTTTCTACTTCTCTGGCACACCAGCTTTCTAGATTTAGGTCCACATCAGGCAAAACTACCAACATTTTACTCTTGGCTTCTTTAGTACTACTTCTTCCCTCCTTCCTAATACTCTGCCCTACGGGATCAGCTTTTTCGTCTTTTCCACTGACTGCCCTCATGGTAGGAACTGCATTCCACAGACATTACAACGACAACAGCTATTCTAGCTCCCAAAAGCCAGTGGTCCTTCAGCCCCACTCTCTCCCCTGAACCACCTCTCAAAAGACTAGTTCTGTTTCATCTTTCTCAGGTAGAAAGACCAAGTATTTTTAGATCAGTACACTCAACCTTAAGTCACTAAAGAGGAGACAAATAGGGGAAGAATTTATTTCTTTAGAAAAACCCTTTTGTGACTTGTGCTTTCTAAGTCACTTTATTGCCTTAGAATTCCACATTTTTAGGCCAAGGGGAACTGTGGCTCTTCACGTGACTACTGATTTCCTTTTTGAGTGATTTAAGGCTTTACTTCTTTCAGTTCAATTCTTAAATGCAAATTAGTTCAATAGTAAGTTTAATAATAGGAATCCCCAAACATTCTATTTCCTGGACAAGATATGGCTCTCTACTGTAGATCTAAGGTCTTCTTCCCCATGAAATGTAACATCCATGTAGGCTGACTATAATCTAGAGGTTAACAAGTGAATGTTTTGTTCAACAGACTTTGCACACCCACAAGGTTACAAAGGTGACTCATGTTATCTCTCTTCTACTTAATGATATAACAGAAGTGACAAAGAGCAGTGCAAATTGCTCCCTGTGGACATTTCAGTGTGTATCTTAAAAAGAAAGTGAAATGAAGAGGAGGAAGAGTTCATCTTATCTCAAGAAAAAGACTTATACAAAAGAATCTGACAAAACATTCAGATTTTTAAAGCTGTGTCTGCTCAGGCATTAAGAGCTAATGGAAATTTGCAGCAGATGCTCCAATTTTCCCTGAACATTTATGTAAGTATCTCATTTTAGAGGCTGCATACATTTGGGGATAAGTACAGTAATGGCAGTTATAAAACAGATATGACAACATAAAATACATCAAGAAACACCTGAAAAACCAGTTTGGGTCCACATGCAAAATCAACGCACAAGTTAAATCTCATAAAAACAAAAATATCTGTTAAAAAAAGGTTAGATAAACAGGTCGTAATGAAGGATACACAGAGGGGAAGTTACCTTAAGGCCAACTCTTCAAATTTTCACAAAAATTTTACTTAGACCACAAATGCAAATATATATATATACACGTATACATACAAGGTATATGCATATATATGAGATTGCATGTCAAGTGAAGTAAAATTTATTTGAATAAATAAAAGAGATGAAAATAAGAAATACAAATACAACCCCAGTGGCTCAATAATGATTTCAGCATGGATTATGATAATCTGCATACTATCCTTGGCCTCCCAGCGATCAGTGTAAACATAGCTTTAAAAAATTACCATGGTGGTAGTGTGTGGGTGAGGTGGAGAGGGTAGGGATAAAGTAAGAATGACAAATTCTGTAACTGAGGTTGAGTGATGAATACCTAGGAGTCCATTATACTATTCTTTCTACTTACGTAAATGTTTAAAAATTTTCATACTAAGAAGTTAGAAAAAAAATATTATGTGCAAGGCACAAAGCAAGGTATCAAAAATGGAAAAGTTTTAAATTCATAGTACTCATAGTTTAAAACCGAGCAGAGTGGATAAGACCAATATATTCAGAAGTTAAAAAGAATTAAGTAACAGCTTTCTAAACAATGCAACAGTACACAAGCTAAAACAGAAGGCAACAGTCAATGACAAAATCCTAAAAGAGACCAAAGAGTTCCTTCCGGCTAGGAAGGTAAGTAAGTAAAGGGTTCTTGAAGACGTAAGATGTACAGTGGATCCCAAAGGATGGGCAGCGTGCCAGATGTCACCCATTTGCCCTCTGGGCTCCCTGAATCCTCCCTCTCTACTCTGTTCTCTGTCTCAGGAGAGATTACATCATTAGGCTCCCCTGCCCTCTGGTTTCTGGTTGAGGTCAGCTAACGGAGAGCCATGACAGATCAGAGGGAGGCAGTAGAGTGAGATCAGAATATTCATCATCCTGGTTCACTACCTCTAGGTCATCTTGGACTTGGACTGGCTGTGTTCCTCAAAAGAAGGCCGCTTTTCTCCAGGTAGGCTGCTTTATAAGACTCTTCTTCTCATTCTGGTACATATCTATTCCTTCTCCTGGTGCTACTAGCTTCAGATAACTGTATTATCCCTGTGGTTTGCCTATATAAGTCCAACACCTTTATTATTAGTATCTCTGTAAATATACCCTCCTTGAATTATCCTAATTTGAGTGTGCCATTTGCTTCCTTAGAATACTGTTGATACAAGTCGACACAAGGATAAGACTGACAAGGCAAGCAGCCATAACATTACTGTATTTTTGGAAGTGACAATAAGCATGCTATCTAGGGGTTAGTGAAAAGATCAATATGGCTAAACAGGAAAGTTCACTAGGAGAGAAGACTAGAGGCATTAGCAAAACAGGAGATTTCTTGTTTGGAATCTTTAGACATAACAACATTAGAGCAAATACATTAAACAAACAAACAAACAAAAGTTGTATCCCAAACCAGAAAAGTTCTATAACCTTTTCTACTGAGTCTCTCAAATCTTTCCTTGGCAACAGTACCTACAGCCAAAAAAACTTGTAATTAACGTCTTTTCCAAGAAAAGTTAAAATCCAAAGTATTTTGGTTGTCTTTATTTCCTTATAATTTGCTATTTGGCTTATTTGTGTACCTAATTAGTTCTTTTTAGTTATAGCAGCTTGGTTATGAAGTTGAACAATTCATGTGGACCTGGAGAGAAGGCTGTAATTTTTTGCATATATGTGAAGGCCGTACAATATAATATAAAAGAAACTTCTCTTTCAGAATAAGAATTTGTTCTTTTCCAACTACAAAAAAAAATTGTACTATAAAAGTAATGGCCAATTCCCCATTCTTCCTGATTATAATTCTAAAATAAAAACATTGGCCCAGCTCAGTGGCTCACACCCGTAATCCCAGCACTTTGGAAGGCCTAGGCGGGAGGACTGCTTGAGCCTAGGAGTTCAAGACCAGCCTGGGAAACATACTGAAATCCTGTCTATACAAAAAATCAGGGGAAAAAAAGAAAATTAGCCAGCCATGGCAGTGCAGGCTTATAGTCCTAGCTACTCGGGAGGCCGAGGCAGGAAGATCGCTTGAGCCCAGGAATTCAAGGCTGCAGTGAGCTATGATCGCACCACTGCACTCCAGCCTGGGCAACAGAGCAATACCCTGACTCTAAATAAATGAATGAATGAATGAATGAATAAATAAATATAAACAACAACAAAAAGCCCATTTATCTTGCTCCAGTGAAAAGAGAGCAGGGAACATAAGCTTATGGGCTCCTCCCCGAAGTGCCCTCAGTCAGCTGTGTGACCTTAGGCAAGTCACTGTGTCTGTGGGTTTTAGATTTCTCAGATGTAAAATGAGAGGGTGGAGATGGATGAACTTTTAGATCCCTGAATTACAAACTATCTATAAAAAGTTATCTGGAAACTGCTTATACATTATTTATAGATTTACCTTACTAATGCCAGCTATAATTTATTTGACTTAAAATCTCCTTAGCTCAATGTAATTATTAATAGCCACTAAGAAAAAACTAAGTATAAATATCACAAGTATATGAATCTCACAGTCTAGAGTTTCTTAGCCGGCACCCAGCCTAACAGAATATTCTAATTTGGCAGCTGCAATTAAGACATAAGGTCTAACTAACATCAACCAATATTCAGATTTACTATCATTTATTGAGCACCTATAATGTGCCAAGCACAGTGCTGGAGACTACAAAAATATATACAGAAATCCTTGCTCTTGAGGTGCAAGTCCAGATTGTAATGCCTATGTAGATTTTGTTTAATACTCATGTAATTCCTGGTGATACTAGCCTTTTTTCTTTTTTCTGCAGATGAGGACTGAGGCTCACAGATATAAAGTAGCAACTGGTTTAAAAGCTGAAATCCAGGCCTGTCTGATTCTAAAACCATGATTTCTTGAATATACCATTCTTCCTCTTAATTCTTAGTGAAAACAAATGTATAAAGTATGGATAATGAAAAGATTAACAGCCCCTTACATCTAGGCTGTATCAAACATGTTAGTGTATTTGATTTTCATAACTCTTTGGGACAAGCTAGGTGGATGTTACACAATTTCATAAATAAGGAAACACTCAGCGCAGTTTAAGTGACTTACCCAAGGTTACATGGCTGTTAAGTGGCAGAGCCAGTGTCTTTCAAATCAATTCCTGAAATTAATACAGTCCCTTGGATCAATCTTCAAAATCCAGCTGTGGCCAAGAATGAAAGTATATAGTATCAAACATTTCTCTTTCTTGATGAACAAAGTAATGATGTTTTTGGCAGTGAAAAATTTCCCAATATTCCACATCAAAAAGAAATTCAGAGGAATGTTCATGCAACCCAATTACACGATGCAAATTTACATAATTTACCTAACAAGTAGATTCGAGGAATTTGCAGAAGTTAGGGGGGAAAAAAAAAACAGCTCTGGAAACTTCTTACAATAATTGCATATTTTATGTTTTAAATCAGAATTTAAGTAATTGACTGAAAACACTATTGGGTTTTTGACATCACTTTCTAATGAGTATAGAACAATAAACTGAAATATTGCTATTTTAATCTTAACCAAAAATATAATCTAAAGAGTAATTCTGCAAATTTTACAAACACAGTGGGCAAAATAGCAGCATAAAAAGAGATGGCACAGTGGTGTGACCTATGCATCTTCTAATGCAGATTTCTACCCTGGCCCTATATTTCTTTGCTCCTGTTTCTTATGCTAGCTAAAATGAATCTAAAAGGTAAGAGAATGCTCATTCGTTTCACCTAGAACGCAACTATCTCATCGACTATGGTTAAATAAAATAGTTCACTGCCAGGGCCTCCCCTGAAGTTAATTCCGAACAAGTTAGTGAGGTAAAGGAAAGAAGGACCAGGTCTTCTTTTAATCAATAACGCGACCCTTACACTGAGTCAGAGCGGAGTACTGAAGTACAAACTCAAAGAGGTGATAAATCCAGTAACTGCCTGAGAACAGCGATGCAGACTGATAGCAAATTACAGCCCACTGCAGAAACTAAAAAAGACCGCCTGCGGGTTGGAAAGGTGGCCTCTGCCTTATTAATCATTCTGGCTTTTCACACAAACCATTCACTCCGGATGCCCCCAGGTCTTAAGAAGTGGGAGCTTTTCCCAATGGTCTCAGTAATCTCTGGAGAGATCACTCCATCGAAGAGAATGGTAGTAAGTGCAGAAGGCCAGGATTGCTTTTTTGTCCTAGCTTTTTCTTCAGTATGCAGTGACTAAAGGACTGGGACGATTGCGGGTGGGCAGCTGACAAAAGTAATCAACAAATGCGGCGAGACCCATCCCGGCCGGCCTAAGCGATTTCACGTCTGCAGAAAGGAAGCAACGCCTCGGGCGGACCTGCCCGCGGACCAGGCGGTGACAGTAAGCGGGGAGCGGCAGGTTCCCACCCACCCAGCTGCAGGGCAAGCCCCAGGTCTCCGCAGACCTTGCCGTGGGCTGCACAGAGGACAGAACAGAGATAAGGAACTTAGGGTATGTGGCGAGCACTAGGCAGGTTTCGGCAGGCCGAGGAGGAAGCGGGCGCCGGTAGAGGCCTGAGGGGAGGATGCACATGGCCGGCGGCAACGCTAACGGCGGGCGGAGGGGCGGCCCCGGGACGCGGTACCTGCGGTCGGGCGGCGGCTGCTGCTTCCGCGAGCCTCCTTTGGCCGGCCAGGACCCGGCCGTGCCCTCGCCCTCGTCCTCGCCCGCCTCTCTCTCGGCTCTTTTCCCTCTTTTCCCCCGCTTTCCCCCTCCTCACCCGGAGCACCAAAATGGCGGCCCTGAGGACGGATCACGTGAGCCGCGGGTAGGTCAGGTGACCCGAATGGCGGGCAGCGGGGGCGTGGCGATACCCAGGCCCCGCCCACGGGCGCCCCGGGCCGCGGAGGCCCGCCGGGCGCGGAGAAGGTTGCGGGCAGCTAGCTGCAGTGCCGGGTCCAGGGCGGGGTTCGGGCCCTTGTGGTCCGACTCGAATGGCCCCTGCGTTGTCCTGTCAATGGTTGTCTAGGTCCAGAAGTCAGAGTGTATTCACTCTGGAGTCTTCTCACGTCTCCTAAATCTGCTGTGGGCTAGCTTTATCATGCCACGCACCCCATCATTGGCTTTCGGCAGTGGGCATTGACATTTTTGCAGCCACGTTTTCGAGCTTATTTCTTTTTGGTTGGGCTATACATTTTGAGGTGTTCTTGGCTAAAATGTAGAGGTCATAGCTGGGTTCGTGGCTTTACTTTAGTTGTGCCCATTGAGGGGCGGAGATGGTCCGGGAAATCTATTTGCTTGAGAGATTTTCAGGACACGTAGGGCCGGACTTGGTAGCGTGACCCAGTAACACAACCTCAGTCCTCTGAGGGCACAATGGTGTTTGTCGTTTGGATCTGCCTCATGAAATACACACCAGGGTGTAAGCAGCCCTGTTGTGGATCCCCTGCTAACATAGTGAAATACAAAGTGAAACATTCTACCCAACTTCACCAAGAACACTGGACAGTTTTGGCTATATTTAGAACTGCATAGCTTAGTGCTTGGATCTTGACTCAGTAGGTGGGCCATCGACAGGAGGAAGGGAATAAAACTGAAGATTCTGGTCATAGTAATGGACTGGACTTGTTTGGTGAGATACCTGTTGGGGGCTTACAGATATATTTAGAGGTCTTTACAGCAGGCTGGGCTGTCATTTGTCCTGGGAGGAAGAGCCATCAAAATTTAGAGTCACAGTTCAGACAGGCTGGTAACTCCCTTTATTGTATTTCAGGGTACAAATTCATCTGAATTTGGGGGTTGGGAAATCCCCAACGTTAGAGTTCTGCTTTTCCGCAGGATCCTTTGCCAATTGGATAAAATAGCTAAGAAGAAGTAAGAATAAAGTGTTGAATAATTTTTTTTAAAGGTAAGAGATTCTGCAGTAACTAGCATGGAAAGGTGGAAGGAAAAGAATAAAGGAAAACCAGAAATACAAAAGGGTGAAAGTAAGAACAAACAGCTAGTATAAAAATTTCTTGCCTTTCCTTGAGCTACTGGCACAAACAATTCTAGTTTAGAGTTGTCTGAAGAGAGGCTTTTCTTTAGTAATGTCTTAACTGTGATATCCATGAATCTGAAAGTAGACAGAAAAGAAATCAGAATTATTTGATCTGGGGAGAGCGCAAGAACAAAATACAGAAAATGTAATCTAGGGAAAGTAAGGGACTTCTAAAACAAATGAAAAACAGTGTGTCTTTGTCTGAAGTTCCTTTGGTAGTCATCTTTGGTATTCACCAACTTTTCCCACTGCCCCTCTTCCAACACAAGGTTAGCTAGAACTTCCTGGCCCTCCTGTGGCTTCGGGGTGTGACCTATGACTGGGGTTGGCTAGCAAAGGGTGCCTGGAAGTGAGGGAATCCCCTCCATATTGGAGCTTTTAATAGCCAGTACAGTTCCTCCAGAGTACTCTTTTCCCTCTGGCTTGCTGACTGGCAATGTTTCAAGTGGTGGCCACCCTGTCGGCCAACATTGAGGAACAGTGATGAGCTTAGCCCCCAGCTGACCCACGGTTTGTATGTAGGGTGAGCAGGTCACTGAGGTTTTTGGAGCTGTTTGTTACTGCAACATGACATAGTCATTGCTGATGATCCTCCCTACCCTAAAGTAACTGGAAGAGCCAGAGCCAATAGGAAGAAATCATTACAGGCAGAAAGGAATGTTAATAAAATAATTAGGACCTTCATTCCTGAAGACTGAGAAGGTAAGTTATAAGATGTAGAATCCAAGAGAAAAACCTAGACAACTTCAGAAAGCCTGTGACACAAAACCTCAGTGTTTCTCTTTCCTATAAGAGAACTCTCCAGAAAATTATAAAACACATTTTTGAGTCAGAGGAATGCAAAGACATTGAGATGTAGTTCCATTGAACTTGTGGACATTTCACCTAAACTCTTCTCTGCACCTTCCACCTGCCACAGAATGTTATTTATCATGATTTAATTAACCAATCATAGTAAGATTTAGTGTTGTAGATAGGAAACTTGCTTACTCAGTTATCTAGCGCCTATTCAGTAGAATCTGATTCTGTTTCCAGATGAGAGATGACCCAGTAACTGAATCCCTATCTCCACACACCTCATTATTCTACTTTGGGGTCATTAATTAGTTGATGAGGTTAAAGGTTTCGCTTCTTCTACAAGTATCATGGGTCTGTATCTCTAAAGTGGCCAGGGAGTCTGATAATACACAGTGCTTTACAACTTAAACCAGAGCACTGCTTGGATTTTGGGGACACTAAGGACAGTGCAGCAAGTAAGTTTCCAAGGTGATTGGTTGTAAACCGAATGAGAGACCAAACCACTTGAAACTTGAGGAAGATCTACTTGTTTCTAGCCACGATACTTACGAAGGACACCTTGTCTTTGGTGTAATAAGATTGGATTAGATTTCTTTTGAAGGGATTAATCATGTAAGTCTTTGGCACAGCACAGAAAATTGGATGAGACATGTGACCTGTATTTCTTTTAGCTGTAATTTTTATCATGACCTTTAGAAAATATACCACCTCAAAAAAGGAAAGATTGTGGAAGAGGGAGAGGAGTCAGGAGGGCTAAAAGGGAAAAGAGTGTGGTGATGGGAGCTGAGAAGATAAACTCAAAAATATTCCTGACTTTGCTATTTAGCTCCTGTGGGATTGTGAGCAGGTGGGCTCCATCTTTCCGATGTTTTAACCTAGCTTGTAAAACAAGTTCAATTTATCTTTTTTGAGCTTCAGATGCCTGGGATATGGAAGCACAGAGTTTAATTATAGGAGTCCTCTGGGTTCAAAATGGGACTTCATCATTAAGAATAATGGCAAGGCTTGATTTTATTAATGAATGAAAAGATTTCTTGATGTGAGTCAGAAGGGATGCAAGATTAAAGGACGTCATACATTATTATATATACAGCTGTCAGTAATAAATTAGCATTAGCTCTAGGTTCCTTACATTTTGCATTCTGAATATACACCTAGAAATACTTCATAATTGTGGTTCAGGTCTCAAGAATCATAATAAATTTTCCATCTGTCATTCATTCTCTGCTGAAAAGCCACAGACCTACATTATTTCAGCAGCACATCGACATCTAAAAATCCCAGGTGCTGTGAGGCTACATATTGATTTATTTCTTATTGAGGGCCCAACTAAACCCGAAGGATACACAACAACCAACTGTGACCAGGAAGAAGAGAAACAGCAGAGGATGTGATTGTGGGAGTTGGGCTTTGCTTGGCTAACAGAGGTCTTGCTGAACTTGCAGCTCAGCTGTTTTGGGTCTGAGATGCTGACTGGTTTAGCAGAGGCCCACTGAGGAGCTCGGCCAGTCCTAGCAAGTGTAGCAGCCCTGCAGTCAAGGTTGTGATGATCCGGATTCTGTCTGGAGTTCTCCTAGCCCTGGGACTCTGTCTTGTAATCAGGACCTGGGTATACGGACAGGAATCGATGGTGGTGACATCTAGTGGCCTACCTGGAACGTGCAGTCACGCCACGGAGCACTCCAGTGGGAAGTGGGACGTTCGCCTTGCCCAGCTAACCCAGGCCTGACCCCAGGCCCCTGAATCAGTCTAAGAGTTTGGTTTCTGGCAGAGATTCCCTGAATTCATGCAGATTTATGGTTGGGATCCAGGAAACGCACCAGCAGGCTGGGAGTGGAGGTGGAGGGGGGCTGCTTTGGAGGCCGACAGGAGGCTCCTTTCGGTCTAGTCTGCATATGCCACAGACTTGTGCTGCGGCAGAGCGTGGCTCGGCGGAGCTACGCGGTGGAGCAGGGAGCTCGCCTCCGCCAGACTGTCTCTCTGCTTCAACGCAGACTGGTTATTGGAACGCTCAAGCAATTTTCAGTCGTCTTTGTCAATAAAGTCAGTCTCTTCTCTGCAAGGGGAATGAAAATGAGATTTTGAGGCCTCCAAAGGGGCTCTTTCCTTTTGCCACTTTATCTGCCCAGAAGCCAGGTAGTAGCTCGGCCGAGTTGAGCGGTAGCTATTTGCTGTGCCCAAAACCCAGTTGACAGGTAATACCACCTGATTCAGAACAAGACAATGTGATCGTAATACGATACTGTTAAATTCTTCCCCGAGAAGCAGTTTCCCTAAAGCAGTGGCCTTTACTGATGAGTGAGGCAGAGGGCGAAAATGAAAAGAAGAAGGAGAAGAAGATGAAGAAAGACACTAAAAGGAAAAGTTACTGCTGATCAAACCTAGGGAGCCCAGCTAAGGGGTAATCCTGCGACTTAAAAACATGTCATTTGTTATTTTGACAGCTCCTCTTGAGGTGATAGACTAGGAGGAGCCGCTGGCATCCTCATCAGCTGGCTGGGAGTTCTACTTCTTGCTTCTTTACGACATCAGTAAATGGATAACCATAGCTAGTGAGGAGTCTGCTGTCTAAGCTTCCCAGCTTGAGCTCCTCGTATGCTGTAGAAGACTGAGCATAGGGAACGTGATAGGATATTTGACCTTTTGGGATGTTTCTTTCACTGAGAAAAGGACATGAGTGAGAAAGGCAAGGGAAAATGCATGTAGTACCCAGAGAAAGTCCACACAGCAATTTTCATGCCCTTTCTGGCCTCATCATAAGCGCCACAAAGCCACAAGGCGGGAGGGCCCAGCTGAATCTATTGTGGGCCGGAAGTGGCACATCCAGAATCAGGGAGGAGCAGGGCTGTTGTGGTGGCCAGGCGCCCATGTCATCCGCCCCTCTCCCACCAGGCCTTCTCCTTTAGCTTGCAGCGCTGGGCCACACGCAAGGAGATCCCCTTGGCCAGCTGATGGCAGGGAAAAGCCGGAACGAACTACGTTTAAGAGTGGGTCACCTTGGTATGTGCAAGAAAATGCACCAACATGAGTGGAGGTGTGAGGTGAAAGTGGACACCGGGCATCCGCCTGGACAGTGGAGACCCCTCTGCCTGGCTTGGAGGGCTTGGAGTGGGGAGCAGGAAGAGTTACGGCCAGAAAGTCACGTTGGGGATGGGGCTGGACCAGGCAGAGACAGGCAGCAAGCATGTGTTGAGGGTCTTACTGATGGAGGCCTGTGTTAGGGGTTGTACTTGTGTTATTTCACACACCTTTGTGGACTTAGCTCTATTATCAATTACACGTATAATCGCTGCCTCAACATCTGTTTACGCTGGTAGGGAATGAGCTTCAAGAGCCGAGGGAGCTTGTCAGTTTTGTGCATTGATATTCCCCCTGGCCTAGAACAGGGCCTAGAATGTAGCTATAGTCAGTGAATACTCAGTGACTGAATGAAAAAGTGATTTCATTTAGCAGACATACTCCTAGTTTATTGGAGGTGCTACTCAAAAGCAGTCTTTTGGGCAGATGGGGCTGGGGGCTTGGAGGAGAGAATAAACGTGGCATTCAGTTAGGGACCCAGGAGTTGGCCTCAGAGAGGCCCTAAGGGTCTGGACTCTGTGGACTGAGTTTCACCCTGCACTTCAAAACCTATAAGCGCTCACTAGCTGTCTGACCTAGGGCAAGTTACTTTACCTCTCTGTGCCTCAGTAACTTCACCTGTAAGATAGGGATAGTGATACCTATTTTATAAGGGCTGTGGAAAAGATTAAAGGACATAATGTATATGGGGCACTGATGTGCCTCTCATAGAAAGTGATTGATAAAAAGTAAGTATGATTATTGCAAAGATTCAGACAAGAATGACATGAAATGGAAGGAAGAGATGGAGTTGAGGGACACTGTGAACAAAGAATTTGTAGCATTCGATGGCTAATTGGAAATAAGATGTGAATCTGGGGGCCAGTGAGCACCTCTGCTCTCTGGTGTGCCCTGGATGGGAAGCTGCTGTTCGCAAGGCACAGATGGCTCTGGGGCTCCAGACACCAAGGGCAGAGGCAAGCACGGAAGTCAGACAACACACAGAAAAGGAGAAGAGGGGCAGAATCATCCAGCTACTCTATAATCAGCTTATGTCGTGGAATTTGATGTGAGCACGTTAGTAATGTCACATATGACTACGTGGGTTTTCAGCCTATTTTTCCTAAATGTGGATTTTCTTGGCAACTGAATGCGTGCTAACACCCTAAGATTTAGTTACATTTTGGTTAAGAAGTCCAGAAGACTTTGGACTTGGCTTTGAAAAATTGAAAGTGAATTGAATTTGCATTATTTAAGTGGCTTATTCAGATTAACACTGCTATCTCTTCAGATTTAAAAATTCAAAGACTTGAGATTTGATATTTCAGCAGCAACAATGACATCTAGGGGTTGGTTTCTACAGGTTTAATCTTAGGTATATATCCTCCCCATTTTGAAAAATAAGGGTGCTAACATGTTGATGCAATCCAAAGTGTCTGCTTGGACTGTGTGAACTTGGTTGGTGGCCAGGGCAGCACTGATAGATCAAAGAAAAGAAAAAGCTGAAAGTGGCTTCTGCTGTCATCTAAGAAAATTACTTTCCTTCTATTAATAAAATTGCAACACCTCTCAGTTTGTTAAATATACAAATTTTCCCCCTGACCTTTTAATCAGCAGTGTGGCATCCTTCTCAGTTTTCCTGTTTGAGCCTAGTCCACTCTTCCCATGGATGGCAGAGCCACTTTCCCTGCATGGAGACGGCTTGGGGCCTCAGGTTCTAGCTCCTTTTTGTTTTTCCCGTTCTTTGAGGAGCCGGTGGAGCAACTCTTCAGCGGTTCACCTCATCTCTGCCCTATAGTTTTATCAGATTCTTTTAAATGGGGGCTAGATCAATCTCCTGATTTTATGGCTTTGACCATCAGACTCAGAGGCAGTCTTTAGTCTGTTGTCAGAAAGTAAGTCAACTAACAGTGTTTATTGAGCACCTTCTGGGTATAGTCTTGTGTGTGTGTGTGTGTGTGTGTTTGTGTGTGTGTGTCCCACTGGGGTTTAGGTGGGAATGAGGGTAACCTGAAAGGCAATACACATGGATATAGCCCATGAAAAACATACAGCTTATTTAGAGGACACAAAACACACATGTTAAAAGAAAATAAACTATACACGAAGATGTCTATGAACATAATGGAAAAATGCCCATATGTTCAGATGATAAACACGAAAGGTTCCTTTGAGCATGAAGATTCTTTGATTTTTGTGCTGATTAAAATTAGTAACCTGCTATATGGATGCATAATAATGTTGGTGTCAGCACAAGAATAATTGCTACATTATAGTTTTTTTTATGTTTTAGTGAGAGCAATGCAAAACAGAACCCGTCTCCACGGTTGACTATGAGTTCACCCTCAGTGTTTTCAACCTCTGAGGTTTGTTTGGGGGCTGTTTGCAGGACTGTAGTGTTGGCTAAGGGTAGTGAAACCTAGCCTAACTGAACCACTCTGGAGACGTGTGCTCTGATCATTTAATTTTCTGTTTCCCTTTTTTTTTTAGAGATGGGATCTCACTCTGTCACCCAGGCGGGAGTGCAGTGGCCCAATCACAGCTCACTGTAACCTCGAATTCCTTGGTTCAAGTGATCCTCCTGCCTCAGCCTCCTGAGTAGCTGGGACTATGTGTGCGTGCCGCCATCCTTCTGTTTCTCTTAAGAGAGCCAGGAATTCCTTTTCATTTCAACTCTTGCTATTGACCTTTCTTTTTCTCTTTTTAAATGCATTTGTCCAGTTTCCTGCCTCAGCAAGTAGGATGTCCAGAACGGATGCATAGCAGGCTGTTAATTTCACCTTTTTAAAAAATTTTAAAATGTTAAAGGGGTACAGACGTTTTTGTTACATGGATACGCTGTGTAATGCTGAAGTCAGGGCTTTCAGTGTGCCTGTCACCAGGACAATGTTCGTTGTACCCAATAGGTAAGTTTTTATCCCTCACCCCACCTCCCACCTCACCTTCTAAATAGTCCTTGAATCTTTCCCTCTCTGAAGGGGCCTAAAAGTCTCCACCAGCTTCTAATAAAGATCCAGATCTTCGTCTGGCCCTCAAGGTCCAGCCTGATGTTCTTGGCCACTGCCCCAGCCTCAGCCCCATCTCACCTGCCTGTCCTCACCGATCCGCATTTGGATCTTCCAGCTGCACCAAGCTCCGTGTCCTCCATACCTCTTCCCGCTCCCCTTCATTTGCGTATCTCTTACTCTTCCTTCAGGTCTTAACAAAAGAGCTATTTTCTCAGGGATGTCTCACTAACCTCTGTGGCCAGGTTACATCCCTCTGCCCTCTCTTAGCACCTTGTGCCCTTTGTTCACAGCTCTTACCATAGCTGTAGTTTATCTGTGCAGCTATTGGGTCAATGATGACCCCACTCCCTAAACTGTGGATTTCGTGGGGCCATCCACCATGTTGTGTCAGCATCGTGCCCAGCACTGGTAGATACCAATAAATAAACAAACAATATTGAGTGAATGACTGAATGATGAACATAGTGGAGTCTGTCTTAGGGGACTGAGGTTCTTGTAGTGCTTTAGGTTCATCAACCCACTATCAAATCGCTCCGCTTAATTGTGTAAAGAACTGGGTGGTAGGTGACAAGGATTATATTTATGTGGCTTGTAAGACCTACTGAGGAAATTTTGATTTAAATGAATACTTAATTCACATCAGTGGGCATCAGTTCTTGAGTATAGGAAATTCCAGTCACATGAGTAGTCTTGCTAATCAAAGTTCCTCCTGCATGTTAACACCAAAGCAGTATAGAATAAAGGAGCACCTGGTATGGCCAATTTTGCAGCAACGGAGAAGTTCGTCTATGTTAGCTGAAAATTCTTGTAATCCAAACCTTTGGCACAGAGTCCAAGAAGAGGGTTGCATTCTTGCAGCTCTGGGGAAGACCTGCATTCAACTCTGTCTTGGAAAGCCATTTCTAAAAATTATTTGCCTCACTAACCTCAGGTTAAGTATAGTCTTAATGTTTTACCTTTAAGGGAGAGATTATCAAATGACATCTTAATTTGGAGCAGGGATTTGTAAATTGTAATCTACATTGAAAGAAAAAAAAAGTGAACTCAAGGGAACATAGTGTTAGTGCCCAAAGTCCTCCCTTGGGTATTTTCCTAATTGCTTTTATATTTATCCTAGTTTTCAAAGTCAGGAGAAATGACATAGCATAGAGGTTAAGGGCACAGATTCTGGGTCTGGACTGCCTGGGTCTATTTCCTAGCTCTGTCACTGGCACTTACTAGCTGTGTAACCCCAATTCCTTACCTCTAACCTGCAGAGAATCACATTCCCCACCTCACAGTGTTATCATGTGAATTTTATGAATGAATACACTGGAGAGTATTTAAAACAGTGCCACTGTAGAAAGCATTATGTAAGTGTTAGCTATTATTATTCCTTGAAAAGTGGTGGCATGTGGCTTTTACTTATTCTGATGTGAGGATAGGGTCTGGGGCTCACAACCTCTCTCATTCACTTGTTTCAGTTTTAAAGCACCTAAGGTCGTGTGCGGTGCTGAAGAAGATGCTATGAGTATGGGGAGAATCCCTGCTTTCCGGAAAGTTATGATCTAGTTGGATAGAGAAGGGTCCTTCTGAGCACAGCCGCAGAATGTACCAAGTTCATTCATTCGTTCAACAAATATTTCTTGAGACCTGACCGTGTGCCAGGTGCTGTACTTGGTACTAGGGATACAGTGGTGGAAAGGACAGACCAAATATCTGCTCTCATGGACCTTAGAATCTCGTAAGGAAGGTAGACATGAACAAGCAGACGATGCATAGTGTAATGTCAGTGCTGGGAGGAAAGTAGCACAGAGCGAGGGGATAGAAGGTACGGGCGAGTTGGGAGTCCCTGTCCTAGAGAAATGGGGTGGTCAGGAAAGGCTGCCCTGAGGAAGACCAGAAGGATGATGTCTGGGGATTGATTGTTCCAGGTTTGGGGGGCCACAATGTGAATCAAGCCTGGGCTGAGCAACACCAAGCACAGGAAGGCCAAGTGGGGACCCAGAGAATCTTGAAGAAAATGATGACAGGTGTGGATTGGCAGAGCGAACGTGGGAGGCGTTTCATTACTGTGTTGGTGGGAGCCCGAGGAGGAGCAGGACAGCTCATGTCTCCCTCGCCTTTGTGAAGGGCCTTGTGGGGCCTGTGTGAGGTTCCTCCAGCTCGTGCCTCGGCACCCAGCGCTTGCCATTTTCTCCAGCTTGTGCCATGTCAAGCTACGGCCCTTCTCTCCTTCTCAGGATTGGGAAGCTGGAGCAGGTGCAGGGACGCCAGCTGAGAGCCCAAGAGCAAATGGGATTTTAAAGTTGTTAGGGCATTTGGCATTCAGTTCCCCGAGATGAACAAAGTGTCTTGTCTGGTAATTGCAATTAATGGCTCTGCTATTCAAGCATATCCGTCAATAAATCTCCTCTAATAACCGATTGGGCACAGTCGTTGCCATAGTTATGTCTCTAAATTGAGCCCAGGGTAGTTGGCCATGACACTGACCTTACTGGGGTCAGGGCTGCTTCCTGACTGTGTGACTCCATATCTTAGGAATTAAAGCTTCCCTCCAAATGATTGGCTTGGAGCCAGCTGAAAGACAAGCTCAGCCCCTCAGCTTAACTGCCTGGAGATTTCCTGTAAATCTCCTAAATGCAGAATAAAAGTCTTCGAAACCCTGTAATGGCAACAGTTATAGTGATTCTGTCCCATCCGCTTTTGTACAATGCTGGGATATAGTCAACAGGGAGACCCCCACATCAGATTGGTGATCACCAGTGTTATCATGGCAGGTCTCATCTTAGATTCCTTGGTTGATGCCTTACTGTGGAGTCGTTTTCTTAATTTCTTTTCTTCTAGACAATACCTTCCCTTACCCTCAAATACTGTTTTCAGGAGCTCATCTATCTCTTCATCCCACCTTTTGGCTCTCCCATGGGCCATTATTCTGCATCTGCCATAATTGCTTGTTCATTTCAGGGGTCAGCTTCCTGAAGCTGCAGCCATTAGTGAGACACTATATCTTCCCCCTTTATTCCTCATTTCATGACACGCCTTGTATCCTCAGGAGGTCTTGGGTTTCTAGAACACCATCTCAAAACCCAGTTTGGAGCACCTGATGATGTGGGGGTATTTTTAAATGTGTCTATTTATATGTTTGAGATGATTGCAGGTAATTACACACAAGGTGGAAGAAGGGATCTGGAGGCAAAAGTAAATAGTCTCTCTTAATTCATATCTGTGCAAAATCCCTAAAAAAGGGGGGGAGGGGGAGACAAGGGAAGCTTAATTTTCTGCCTCTGACTTGGCCCAAGGCTTGATTTAAGCTTTCCAGACTCTTCATTCCTCTTCGTCTTTGCTTTCTTCTTCTTTTGCCGTTTATCTTAGAGTTAATGTTGTAGAATTTTAGAACTGGAAGGATCTCAGAGATGGGCGTAGCAGTGTGAGGTGGTGAGGCTGAAGGCCCGCCAAGCCGAGGCCTGGCCTCAGTACCACCTGGGGACTCTAACATGGTGTGGCAGAGTTTAGCATGTTCACCTTATTTTGGAGGGTCTTTGCAAGAAAAATCGAGAAAGATTTCCATATGCCAGAAATCTGCCAAGGCATCCCTTTAAGAAGAAATAAGCTGTTTATTGGTTTGCTTCCTAATTTTTCATTAACTTCCAAATATAATAAAAGTGATGTGTCTGTTTTCAAAGTGGATAAAGTTTAGAAAACTCACTGGGTCAGTGCAGGAATACCTCCTCATCTTTTGAACTGTAGCATTTCAAATTAATGCTGAAAGAAAGCCGATGAGTCCGTGTGTGGGTTTGGATAGGAGAAACGTGCATGCTGCGTCTCAGTGGCTTATAAAAGCATTTTGGTGGACTTTTGATGGAATTTGAATTATTAAGCAATTGTTAAATAGAATTTTGGCTTCACTGTTAATGATGTGTCATTGAAAGGAGTTAGAAATATGGCAAGGGATTTGTTTTAATAAAAGACGAAAAAGGGAAAGGTAAATAAATCCAATAAACACTTGAAGATGAACAGTTGGAGGTACCTGCTTCCTTTCTTCAACTCCCTTTTCTCCTGTCTGCTTGGTGTTCCTCACCATTTCTACTGAGGTATTCAACACAGATATTCAGTTAGTGCTGCGTGTTGCTGGGTCCGCATCTGAGCGGCTAGGTGGACTGCCCATCCCGTTGCCTTCTCCCAAACTCATGGAGTATCTCCGGATTTCTGGACCCCATCCCAAATGCATTTCTTCTGCACACTGGCAGATATATTGTTCATCATTGTGCTATCTGGGCTTAGAGAAGAAGCAGAACACTGACAACTCTCTGCTGAATACTTTGAGTTCCAGTAGAGGGCAGATGGCAGATGGGACTGTTAACCGCAATGCGGCTTCTTCACACTATTTGTACATCCAGGGTGCACGCAGCGCGTACCTGGCAAGCCTGGCCACATACTGGCACCAGAACAGAAGGGCTGGCTCTGGTCCTCCTCACGGAGGGGGCTGTAGAGCATCCTCAGAGGCAGGCAGAACACAGGAACCAGAGACATCAGAATGAGAATTCACGACTGGAAGGAAAATGAGTGAAAGCAGAGGGGAGAATGCACGGACGGTCAGAGGAGAGCGGAAGAAATGAGGAGATCAGAAAAGAAACGCAGGTTCAGGCCAGATTGGGAGGGAGGAACCGTCCAGGGGAGGCTGCGGGAACGGCGGTAAACGGGAGCCAGCCCCCAGCCCCCACAGGCAGCCTCCCCTCTGCCGCCCCTCTTGCACCCTCCCTTCCTCTCTCCTCCCCTCAGGCCCCCTTTGTCTTTCCTTCATAATTTTTGACTTTCCCTTTGCATTACAATCCAAAGCAGTTTTTAAAATGTTTTATTTTTGTTTTTACATTTCAAATAGTTAACACATACACACGGTATAAAATTGAAGAAAAAAAAGAGTATACAGTGAAAATTAAGCCCCTCCACCCCTGTTATCAGTCCCCCATTTCCTTCTACAAAGGAACCGTTGTTAATGGTTTAGATTGTATTTTTTTTCCCAGAGAGATTCTATGCAAATACATACACACTAAGCCTACTATACACACCGTTTTGCACATTGCTTTTTTTTTTTCCACTTAACCATATGATCTCGGAAATTGTGCCATACTGGTATGTATAGAGCTGCCTTGTTGATTTCAGAGGCTGCACAGTATTCCATTTTATGGATTCACCATAATTTACAAGTCTTCTGTTGATGGACATCTAGTTTGTTTCCAATCTTTTGCTGTGATAAATTTCCTTGTACATACATCTTTGTGCACATGGATGTATATATCTGACAGATAAATTTTTAGAAATGGGATTGCTGGTCAGAAGGTATATGCATTTTAAAATTTGGAAAATATCATCACATTTCTCTCTTTTCTAATTTACAGTACTACCTTGCCAAACCAGTGTTATCAAAAGTTGATCTTTGACAATCTGTTAGGCAAAACATGTATCTCCTTAAGTCATTGGCATTTCCTTTTCTGTGAACTGTTTGTTCATGTTAAGGGTAGTTTTGATAAATCCAGACGGAAGAGTGTCAGGTTCAGGGAGGTCACCAACTGGGAAAGATTGAAAAGGGAGAGGAAAAGAGCCAAGTAAGCTTCATGAAAGAAAAATAAACTCAAGGACTATTTCTTTTTCTGAAGAAACCACTGTATCTGGATTATGCCGTGTCAATATGCCAGTTGCACAGATGGTTCTTCAGTTTGATGCATTGACATTTCTTCCCCTGGACTGTTATATAAAAGCCTTTCCTCTCACAAACCCAGTACTCACAGTGCCATACTAGCATTACTGGAGTATGTTTTCATTGAAAATTGCATATAAAACCCATTGTTTCATTGCAAATAAAAGTTTAGATTTACTGTGTCGTGACCACAAAGTGATATTTTCAACTATAAAGCCCTCAGTTACTTACTTGCTTTAGTGCATTAGACTGAAGTGAGTCGTCTCATTTTCAGTGAGTGACCTTGAGGTGGCAGCAACATTACATTCAATTCTGTGATGCACCAAGTCCATTACAAAGTGAAAGCAAAAATTGCAATAAATCAGAATAATACTGATTGTTATAATTTTATTATCAGAGCATTAAGTCAATAAAACTTATCTGAAATGTCATTTGAATTGTATACAATTTTTACTAGTTATCCAGTATGTCTTAAAAGCATGTTTAAAACAACAAAATGAAGAAATCAGTGATAAATTTTGCAAAAGCTGGGACTTGTCTCATGCTGTAGTAAAACTAAATTCTCTTTTGGTTTTTGCATCGTAAAATATTCTTTTTGCAGACTTTTAACTGTACTGTAATGCCCTATGTCTGCCCAACTGTATTTAGTGCCCTATTGTATGATTACTTATTTCCTTGCAGGTTGTCTGGCCTTTTCATTTATGATTTTATATAGGAAGGTCATCTAATATATGACATCCTTTCAGGAAAGGAGAATGTGGTTTTCTTTTTTTAATAATGAGGAATAATGAAACTTATTTATGAAGGAAGTCAGAAAAATTTATTGAAGAATCACTATAAGAGAAACATGCAAATTAAAAAAACCCTGCTTAATAGCATATTCATTACCAGGGACTTTCCAAGTAATGAAATAGGTGTGTAAAAGGCAGGATATTAGGTGATGTAATATTGCTTATATCACGTACAATACATGATTACTATGCATTTTTATCTTGTCAATTGTTATTAGATTATCATAGCATTACTGTGTAGTTACTTAAGATGCAAGACACTAAAAATGTTTAGGCCCATATTTTTGCAATTTTTTTTCTTTTTTGCATTTTATGTGATAGATTGCTGACATGTAAGTTACGGGAAGTTGGAAAAATAGATTCTGAATGTGTGCCTAGTTTGATAATATTAGTGATGTTCTGTTTATCACTTTGGTCTTGGTCTTTGATAAAATCTTTTTAAAGAAAAGGCAAAGTTGAGGCACTCTGCTATGCCGTGCAGATATTGGACTGGAAGTCAAGTGGCTTGGGTCCCCCTCCCTGCTATGCCGCCATCCAGTTCTGTGGCCCCAGTTAGAGGCTTGGCTGTCTGAGCTGGGATTGGTGTAAGTGCATATATGTAGCCCCTCAATCAGCAGACATTCATGAGTGCCAACTATGGGTTGGGGACTGTGTCAGGGGCTGGGGATTCTGAGATGAATGAGGCATAACCCAGGCCTGTGAGTGACTCACAGTACAGAGGAGAAGGAAGGTGTATAAACAAAGACTTAGAGCAGGTATCACGCAGGGTGTGGTGGAGGAGGGCGTCCCAGCAGGTGATCACAACTCATAGCTGAGAACTGAGCACTTAATTCTGTACCAGGTGCTTGACTCATGCTTTACATGTGTTGTTTCTCATAATCTCCCTAATCGCACATAGCAGAGGAATTATGATCATCTCCATAGTACAGATGAAGAAACGGAAGTACAGAGACTTGATCCTTCCTCACGGACATGTAGTTAATAGATGCTGAGCTGGGGTTGTTATACAGTTACTCTTCATCTACACCCCATACCACATCTACACGTTCCTCTCCTTCCCTTTTATTCTTACTCAGAAAATACCCTTTGTCTAAAGAATGTACTAGATGGTACTCCATCCTAGAGAGGAGCAAACATCTTAGACAGAAGGAAATCAACTGGCAGCTGAGGACAGTAGACAGAAGTGACTTTGACCTTACCCAGGGACTGGGTCATCATCGGTTTAGGTCCATTCTAGTGCCTAACGTCCTTGGTCCTCTGATTATCTGCTGACTCAGAGTGTGAGATCTTATGGAAGTCTCCTCTCAGAATTACTCATGTCTTTGGGAAGTTGCGCTATCAGTGGTCAGGAGTAGGTCTTTAAAGGCAGACTGCCCGGGTCAAATCCCAGGAATAAGACACTCAGCTCCAGTTCACCATCCATAAAACGAGGGATACCAATCCCCAGTCTCCTCATAGATGTGTCTGAAGTTTGAAATAGACAGTCCTGGTGATGGCTTGAGCCCAGAGTCTGGCATGTTCAAAGTGCTCGATAAGTGTTTTCCGAAACTATCATTATCGCTGATGGCCTTTTCCTCCTGGGCGATTGGCATAAATAGATATGTCAAAGGAAATCCAGAACAAAATTAAATTAGAAGCTCACATTTTATCCGAATGCAGCTGAGACAAAAATCAAAGTAATGTATAGTTAAATGTAAATAATTGAGAAATGCCTTTTGGTAATAGCGGCCAGCATTGCAAATCTCAAATAAGTTGATTATTAGATAAGATACTTACTCCTCTCTCACAAGAAGTATTGATTTAATTTTGGTGACAGTGTCAATTTGAGGGGGCTGATTGAATATGTTGGAAAATATTTATGTAAAATGGTCTAACAAGACAAGTTCTTTGGACTGCACTAACAGCAGCATGTATTTATGTGTTTCAGAATTGACCCGCCTTCTGGCTGCTGCTTTGTGTGCTGATATGTGTCACCCTCTTGGAGCTGGGAGTCTGGCCATACCCAGTCTTGACTGTATTGGATTCTAGAGCAGCTCTTATTTGTCTGTTAATTTATACAAAGCCACATATTGCCTTGATTAAGCTTATTTTTATGTTATGGAACCATCTCACAAACACATCACCAAACAAAGGATAAGTCCCAAATGGCTTGCTAACACTTGGTTCTTTGAGAGAGGCATAGGGGAAATATTCTCTTTTGGAAAGTAATTGTATTTGCCTAAAGTCTTAAGACGTTAGATCACAAAATACTTAAAACAATTCATGGCTCTCCAGGGTGTAACTTTTTAATCAGCACATGTTCGCGTAAAACCAATGAGTTGTGCAACTTCTGGGCTCGACCTAAGGGGCAGCAGTGCCTGGAGCGTTATCTTGACCATGAACTCCACTGCGAACAATTGCCAGTGTGAGTTGAATCAAGTGCTCAGGTCTGCCTGGTGTTCACTTCCTGAGCTTCCTGACAATATTCATCTGCTTATGATCATCTTTCTGTTTTTGGTGGTTGAAAAGGACCATGTAACTTGCCAGAAAATCAATAGACAGCTTGGCTTCTTACTTTGAAAGTCACACACACACACACACACACACATGTACGCTCATGCACACAACACCTACAAACTCACGTGCATGCGCATACACTCTTTCCTGACTTCTCTAAGCTAAGGAGGCCTTTCTTTTTCCTTGTAAGTCAAAAACATTTGTTGTGATTGACACCAAAACCTTTTATTATAGCCATTTAAGTTTCATAGGTTGATGGAGCGTAGCTTTCATTGACTCGTTTCAGCAGCTCAATGGTTCCAATCAGCTCTATGCAGTTGTCATTGAAGCAGAAGTTGTGGCTGAAATTCATCAGCCAAGATTCATCTTCCACAGAGACCCATACAGTTGCCTTGCCCTGACCTTGTGGGAAGGAAGTTTGAGAAAGAGCTATTTTACCCAGCAAGTGTCTCATTGTGGAAGGAGCGGTGACACACATTATTGAATGCTTCCTGGTATCATAGTAACATGCCCTTTCCTCTTCTGTTCTGGAAAGAGGTTAGGAGGAATGTGGGGAGAGTGATCACAGATTTTTCAAGGTAAATGGCAGGGATTCAGACTCTTGGCTCAGCTCAAGGTTTTACATTTATGTGGACCAACGAGAGAGACCAGGATAGACTGCTTCTGCTGGGGATGGTTCTTTTCTGTCCCCTAAAGAAGACAAATGCAACTTTTTCTGGTGGTATCAGACACAGGAGAACTTTTATATTTACAATTGAGATTATTAAAGTCTGATGCATTTATTCCTAAATTACTCTCCACCACTGGCTCCCCCCACCCCCAGCTCAATCTGTTCCAGACCAGATTCCCAGGTGTCTTTTTCACTTCAGGATTCTAAATTATCCTGAGCCTGAAAGGAAAGAAATGGAGAGGCCTAGTCCTCCCAACAAGAGTAGAGGCTGAAAAATGGATGGAGCTCTTCCCTGGAATGATCCAGAAAAGATTTTTAAAAGGCCCGTCATCTGGGTCACTTTAGCTCAATGAGTTCAACTTTTCAAGATGGTAACCTGATTGAACTCATTTTCTTTATCATCATCATTATCATCACCATCTTTTTCTTTTTCTTTTGAGAAAAAAGTAAAGTGCCATGAAGGATTCTGGCATCCACGCAGAATAGTTACTCACCAGGTTAACAGGCTACAGTGCTAAATGCAAAACTAATCATCAAGCTGGCACTGAGCAATGTGAAATCCAATTGGCTAGAAACTGTGTCTCATTAGAGGCCATCCACACAGCAAGCAAATGCACTTGGAAATAGTCATGTGATTCCTTCACAGGAATCACAGAAATGATATTTGCTGCTAGGCAGCCAATCGATTCGCATGAATCTGTTTGCAGTTTCTCTTCCTTGATATTCTGCCTCTTCTAAAATCTCATCCCTCCCTTACACCCACAGTTTACTTTTGCCCTCTCGCCTCCACAAAACACAGTAGAATTCTCAAAAAAGATGCTCCATTCTCCATTGAGTTGGCTTCAAGACCCACTGGGTTAAGTTTAAAATCTGGATCCCCAACCAAACAGTTGGGTTAAGGCCTCTCCTGCCCTTTGCAGATAAGAATCACATTTCTGGCAGAGAAAGGGCCTGGCTTTGATCGAGTCTCCACAAAGTGGATGTTTATGTTTATGCCAACATTTGTTTCTAACCTCTGCTTGGCATTTGTTTTTCTGAAGAAGTAGGTTAAAAATCATCATATGCAAACAAAAGCTAAAATATTTCTCATGTTGCAGAATTGAATGTTGCCACCACTTATATTTCTTATGAGTTGGCTCCTAAACTCCTGAAAAACCGAACCAAACCAAACCTTGTATCCCTCCCAAGAATGATGGAAAGGGTTTATCATTAATCCTGACACACTTTCTATCAGAGTTGTTCAAACCAAAAAACTCCAGGAGTTACCCTGGGCTTCTTTGTTTCTTCATATTCCATGTAAATGTTACCTCCTCAGAGAGGCTTTCCCTGATCACCTAGGCTATAGTAGTGGCCTCCCTGACCCTGCCAATATCTCTTAATCACTCCATCCTGTTGTGTTTTCTTCATACCATCTTCTTCTGAAGTCATCTTTTCTGTGATATGTTCACAACTTAATTGTTGGTCTCCCTTTACTAGTATGTAAATGCCAGAGGAGTAGGGACCTTGTTGGCTGTTCTCAGCTGTGTGGAGATTCAGCACTTAGGACAGTGCCCAGCCTTTTGTACAAGTGAATGAACGATAAATGAGCTCATTCCAGTTTCCCAAGGCCAACACTTTAAGCCATTGGGTCCTTTCTCTTTGTGGTCTTTTTCTTTATGATAGTCTCTTGACTTATTTGCTATTCTCCTGGAAGTTTTTGGGTGAGCAGCCCTTCTGGTTTTACTTTTTTATCCTGCTTTGTTTTTAATAGCCTTGGAGTTATACATCTTGTTGCTCTGTCATAGAAGTCATTCTATATAAAGCTATCAGTGACTGTTCCCAATATCAGAGGCAGAGCCAGTGTCCAATTTTAATATCTTGGTGTTTGTATGCAGAGCTAATCTGTTCTAGGATGACAATGAATCAGAGGAGAGATGCTATAAAGGACACCCAAGGGATCTCAGCCCCCAGATGACTTCCGCAAAGTCAGGAGAGGCCTCCTTTGCTGGAAAATTACCTTGCTTGCCCTTTGAGGAACTGGTACTGCCTAGAAGCTGTACATTCCAGTCACTTCAAGGAAACAGGGTAAAAAGGGGCAAAATGGATGAGAAAGTGGGCACTGGAGAGACCCTATGTAGAAGGGATGCTCATTGTTTTCCAGTAGGCAACCATAGTGGGGGAATAAGGCATTTGTGCATTAGCAGGATATTTTTTTCATAACAGAAGTTGCTTTCCTTATTGTATAAGAAGGGTGTGTATGTGTACATGACTGGTGATTCATGTTGCTATTGAAGGACACCTACTGCTGTAGCCAGAGGAATCCCTCATGGCTCCAGGAGGTCAGCAGCTACCATCGCGATCATAGCTCACTGCAACCTTGAACTCCTGGGCTCAAGCGAAGCCATCTTCCTGCCTTAGCCTCTCAAATAGCTAGGACTACAGGTGCACACCACCACACCCAGCTATTTAAAAAAAATTTTTTTTAGGAGATGGGGTCTTGCTGTGTTGCCAAGGCTGGTGTTGAACTCCTGGCCACAAGCGATCCTTCTACCTCAGCCTCCCAAAGTACTGGAAGGATAGACTTTCTATCCAAAACAGCTTAGTTCCTCAGACTCCCAAGTTCTGAGGTTTTATGAACTGATTACTAGAAAGAGGAGGCAGAGATTGTTCTGCTGGGTGAAATCAAATTGGGAAATGGTTGCAGGGAACTCAGGGGTGGAGAAAACTAAAATAATGAAAATCAATAGTGCATCTGAAGTGATCTTACAGTTCCATCTGAGCAGTTCTTTGCATATGTAATTTGTGAGAAAATTCATTATATTGTGGTGCAGCAAGCACGTTCTATACCAATGCACAAACGCTCTGCTAATAATCACCAGTACCCCATATTGCGTTGTGAAGAGAGTGCTGAACTAAAATCAGAGTCCTAGAATGTTAGGGTTAGAAGGACATAAGCCCATTTTAGGGTTGAATAAATAAAACCCAGAGAGGGAAAGGAACTGTTCCGGAGTCTCTCAAAAATCATTAGCTGCAGAGCTGGGTCTGCACCCAAGCTTCTGACTCCTGTTTCAGCACAGATGTCAGCTCTGTCTTCATCCCCTGGCTCCTGTGTCTAGGCGAGCTGTATGTGTTTTGCTCACATGTCAGCCTAGACATTGTTCTCACACTCTCCAAACGTCTTTACTCAAAAAAGCGTTAATGATCACTGGATGGCAGAGAGGATCTGTGGTATAATAAGAAATATATTCAGTCTTTGTCCCCAGTTCTTGGCACAGAGCTCCTAAAACGCTTGGAATTTCCTGAGTGATAGGAGGGTCTCTTATGTTAATTATAATCAGCCCCTTTGATCACAATTGAGTTTATGCTAATGAGATGACCTAGGCTGGGGCCCCTAGATAGTCTCAGGATGGGGCTGGTCACCAGAAAGACCAAATGATTAGGGGCTTGGAACTTTTAGCCCCACATACTGTATGGACCTCTGGGAAGAGGACTGGAGATTAAGCTCTAAAAACTCTTGAACAATGAGCTTCTGAGTTGGTGAACACACCCATGTGCCAGGAAGGTGGCACACCCCAGCTCCATGGGGACAGGAGCTCCCGGGGACATTCTGCCCCTTCCAGACTTCTCCCTACATACTTCTTCTTCATCTGACTCTTCATTTGTATCCTTTATAATTAACTGGTAACAGTAAGTAAATTATTTCCCTGAGCTCAGTGAGCCATGATAGCAAATTATTTGAATCTGAGAAGGGGGTGGTGGGAACCCCTTATTTGTAGGCAAGTCAGACAGAAATGTGGGTAACCTGGGGACCCACCACTTGCAACTGGCATCTGAGTGGGGGGCAGTCTTGGGAGGTGTGATGCTATCTCTGGGTAGTTAGGGTCAGAATTGAATTGAACCCTTCCTTGGACACCCAGTTGGTGTTCACAGAGAACTAGAAAATTACTTGGTGTGGAAAACCCACACATTTTGTGTCAGAAATGTTGTGAGTAGAGAAAAAGTTTTCCTTTTAGGGTCATAGCACAAAGACCTTATGGCATCCTTAATAAAAATTTCCGGTTGCCAATGACCACTCTTGGTCATTCCCGACTGCCCTCTAGGCCAGGGGTCCCCAACCTATGGTGAGTTGTATAATTATTTCATTATATATTACAATGTAATAATAATAGAAATAAAGTGCACAATAAATGTAATGTGCTTGAATCATCCTGAAACCATCCCCCAACCCCTGGTCTGTGGAAAAATTATCTTCCATGAACATGGTCCCTGGTGCCCAAAAGGGTGGGGACTGCTGCCTAGGCAATGTCCAGTCACCTGGCTCTTCATCATGTCAGGGTGCAGAATCTTTCTCCTCTCTGTGCCAAACTTTTCAGCTCTTCCCTCAGTCCTGCCCTCAAACTCACAAACCCAAACCCAATAAAACAAAGCACCTTCTAGTTCAACAGGATTCTCTTTAGAAGGCAGTTTGCTTGCCATCTTTATTGCTTGAACGTACTCCTGGACTGTTACCCCATATCACAGGCAGCTTACCAAAATATTTCCTCTAAAGAGATACAGTCTTTCTGCAGGAAGAAGTCTGAAATGACATTTATTCCTCTTGTCCCATTCCTATCACATTACGTAGATTCCTAAATTGGCTTCCCAGAAACCTCTTTCAGTCTGTGCTTTTCTGCTCTGGGAACCCACCTGGTGACTTCCCCATTGTGTGTTCAAATCCGATCTCCTGGACCAGAACAATAAGGATAGGCAACGTTCTCAACTGCCTGTGTGACGGGGTGTGTATGCCCCCCCCAGGGGTGTCAAAGTCCTCTCAGTTCATCCCCATGCAGGGGTGCGGCTCCTCCCTATGACCCTACGAGGTCTCCCGGGATCCCCATTGGCTTTACAGTAGTCCCAGAATATCCTGCAGGGAGTTGTTCTTTAGGGGGAGCTGGCTGGTGACCCGAATGTGGCCAGTCCTCACTGTCCCGGTGACTGTGTGTGTGTGCTGGGTCTGCTGCTGACAGTCCACAGTGTCGGCATGAAGATCAGGGGGTGGAGATCTGCTGGTGAGGACACTGTGCAGTGAGGCTCCTCAGTGGTATCCCTCGAGGTGCTTACCCATCAATTCCTCTCTCCTCTAGCTGTGAGTGTGGGAGGGGCACACTTAGCAGGGGGTTTTCCTCCTGTTCCTCTCAACCCAAGCCTCCTCTGCTTCCTACCCACGTACTACTTTGTCCTCTACTCTCACTCCAAATGTCCCTGATACACTCTCCTTTTCCATGTTCAATCCTAAAGCCGTGATCCTTTACAGAAGCGCGTTGGTCTGACCTCTGCTTCCCGGAGGGTCCTGGGGAAGGTTGCCCTGCTTGAAGAAAGACCACAAGGAGACTGAGTTTTCCTGTTTAGTGGGTTGACTGTCAGCCTTTCCCTCTCCCACTCCATGTGCTGCACTCCTATTGGACGCTGAGCATTTTACACATGTCATCTTTAATCCTCACGACAAACTCGAGGAAGTGAATGCTATCATCCCCATTTTAAAGATTAATAAATCAAAGGTCTGAGGGACTCTGAAATCTGTTCAAGATCACCCACCTATTTATGGCAGAGCCAGAGGTTGAACCCAAGCCTACCTGTTGCCAAAGTTGTGTTCTTTCCATGGCGCTTGTGAGGCTTTTGGTTAGAGCCCCCAGGAAAGACAGCTCTGCCTCTTCTTTTTAAAACAGACAGACACAGGCAATTTGGAACCGAGTTTTCCAGAGCTGCCATCTGTTAAGAGGTCGTACCATGGAACTTGATGGGAGATGAGTTGTGGGTGAAAATGTGGGTCCCACGGCGGGAGCAGTACCTACTTTGGAGTCTGTGCCTCAAGGTGCTGCCCCTCTGGACACCATTTCTGTGCTTTCTGATGTGTGATCTATTATCTAGACCCTGAAGGCATGTCCCCTCACAGGCAATCCAGGCTTGAAGAAGGCACAAATGTCCCTGCATGGTTACAAGGTCCCCAGATCAGAGTCCCCAAAGCCTTGGTGGACCTTGATTAGACTTTGGACCCCTTGAGAGTCAGTGGACATTGATCCTTAGCCAGACCCGAGTTTACCACTCCTTTGGGGTGTTTTGCACCATTTAAAGGTGTTGAATTGACCGTGTAGATTGACATGTGATGAATGTGTGTGTTGGCTTGTGTATTTGTGGACTTATATATACCCTATGTGTGGCTGAACATGCGTTGACAATGTTGAAAAGAGGGAAATTCGGAAGCAACAGCTATTGATCTTTCCGAGTGTTTGCATTGCTGAGGATGGAGGAGGAAGTGGCTATTGCGGGGCTGCCAGCCAGCTCTGCTGTCCCCGGTTCACACTCCCCGACAGCCTGTGAAGGCAGCGCTTATGGTCGGGATCACGCATCCCTGTGCTCGGGCTCAGACTGTAAGGAATCAGAGGCCTCGAGGAGCCGCTGGAGTCTCCTGGCAGTCTCTGAGGCGTGGGCTGCTGCCAGATCCCCGCCTTCCAGACGAATGTGTGAGTGAGTGCTCTAACTCAACCCAGCAAAGCTTTTTAAAAATCAAAGGCGAATCTTTAGAAAGTAAGGGAAAAATGCTTTTGTAAATTATTTTTTTCAGTTTCTGGAAGTTACCCAAAATTCTCAGTTGTATAGAACATGCCAGGGTTTCCTGCTCTGCATACTGCACCTTCCTGAGGACCTGGGTCTGTTTGGGCCCAGCTGGTGCCAGTGACAGAGAAGTGGCAGGTTCTGGATGTATCTACCCTTGGTGCCTGGTTGTGGATTGTGTAGAGAAGGCCATCCAGGATGCTATTCCTTATTCCTCCCCAAATCCACCAAGAGCACAATTACAACCTGATGAATATCCAGAAAGGCCTAGTCTAATATTTATAGCTAAAAATAAACAGCACAAAAATCTCAGCATCTTGTGATCTGTAAATGGAAATAAGGCAGATAATTTATGACTCTCAAGTGACTATGTGAAGACACTTGTGGAGCCCAACATGGAGCTCCATGAGGCTGTTGGATGGGGTTTCCTAGAAATCTCCAGTATCCATGGGAAGTTTATTAAGTACAGGAACCACATTGCATTTCTCCTCATTGTGGTTATTTGATTACTAGGTTTTCACTTTCCTACATTTTACCCAACATAATATTTTCTTACAGAGCTACAGCATGCAGAGATTCTGACAGACTCCCACAGGGAGAGGCACAATTAAGAATCTTATGCAATAATACATTCCTTTGTCCTTATGATCAGCATATGTATGGACATCCACAGTGGGGAAAATAGTGCTGATGTAGGTTCTCTGACTTTGGATTTTTATTACTGCAGAACCATATTTGCGGACTTTAGTTATGCCATCATAAGCCAGAGTAGTTTGTACCTCAGCATTATGGTAACATTAAGGCATTGACTTCTAGGATAATGACTATTGCTTCTGCAGCAATCTGCTTTTGAGGGCACCCTGGGAATATTTCATACTTATCAGGTTTTTGACCTCTGAGGCTATATCTACATAATTCCAAAACATATTATCATTTCAGTACAAAACTTTAAAGAAAGAGAAGAAGCAGTTAACGAGTTGCCTAGTGCTGTATAGATAAAAATATCTAGATAATCAACCTAATCTTTGATTTGGCTTGATCGATTGATTAATTAAACAGTTATTGAGCCAGGCCTGCACTAGGTGTTGCCATGCTGTGTCTGATAGTCAGGGTCCTGAAAGGTCATTTGCAAATGTTGATCCTGCCTAGAAGGGGTACTGGAGAGAAGAGAGGATGCACCTTGTCAGTGGGTGTGAGGAAGACCCTCCTTCACCTCTCCCAGCACCAAAACGTGTACTCCTAGGAAGGGAGAAGATTCAGTGCTTGGTCCTGGCAGTACTGTGGCAGCACGTCTCTGTGTGTGCCTGTGTGTGGAGCATGTTGAATATGGATGTGCTCACATGCATATTTGTATGTATGTGCACACATGCATGCCACGAAGATCAAGGGAGGCAGAAGTCCCACTCTCCTTGTTGGTGGGGGTGTTGATTAGTATACACTCCATGGACTACAATACAGCCTTATCTGTCAAATCATAAGATGCATATACCCTTTGATGCAGCCTTTCAACTTCTAGGAATTTATCCTAAAGATATCCTCACACATATGCCAATGATGATATTCAGAGATATTCGTTTTTAATTCATTTATTAACTCTTCAAATATTTAATGAGCTTCTGCTGCATTCCAGATGCTATTCAGCACTCTGGAAAAACAGCAGTGAACAAAACAGACTAATTCTTACCCTCTAGAAGTTTATATTCTAGTGGGCGAGGCAGATGATAAACAAATACACAAGGAATACATAATAAATTAGGTGAACATGTATCCTGGTTGCCTGGGAGAGTCACATTTATGTACTAGTAGATCTGTTAGTGCCCTCTTCTGCTCTCTGAAGGGTCCTAGTCTGCACGATAAATGATGTGGTCACCTTGAGTTGGTGTGAAATGCTTTGAAAAAACAAGTAGGAAAAGAGAAAAAGAGTGACTAAAGTATGTGCTCTTTTATGTATTATTCATTTCAGGTAGTTTGTAGTAGCAAAAAATTGGAAACAACCTGAATTTTCATCAATTGGAGACTGGTGAATAAATTATGTAACATTCATACAATAAAATAGTATGTAGCTATCAAAAAGAATAAGACAGAATTATGTTTACTGCTGTGGAGCAATCTCTAAGATATGCTGTTAAGTGAAAATAGCAAGATACAGAATAGCATGTACAGTATAATGCCACTGCATATATAACGAAGAAGGGTGTGTGTACGTGGATGTGCTTGAGCATGCATAGAAAAGCTCTGGAAAGATGGAAAAACCTGGTAACAGTGGTTGCCTTTGGAGAAGAAACTTGGGGCACTGAAGGTTAGGGATGGGGGAGACTTGCTTTGCACCATACCCTAGTTTATACTCTTTGACTTTTAAGAACATATGTGCATGCATTACCTATGAAAAAAATAATAATAAGGAAGAGAAGGAAAATTTCTCAAGTGTGGCTGAGTATGAAGTGTAGGAATATATTCAAGGGAAGTTCTTACTCATGCCACATTTGAATCCCTTTGGGAGCATTTAATATACAGATATCTGGGCTCCACTCACAGAGATTCTGATTCACTTGGTTGTGGATGGGGCCTGGGCATTAATATTTAAAAACTAAAATCACCCAGGTGATACTAATGTGCAGCTGGGGCTGGGAACCAACACTTCTCAAACATTAATGTGCACATGAATCATCCAGGGATCTTGATAAAGTACCAATTCTAATTCGGTAGGTCTGGGGTGGAGCATTTCTAACAAGTTTCTGCATTTCTAACCAGTCCCAAGTGATGCTGATGCAGCTGGCCCACAGACCATATTGGTAGTAGCGCAAGGCTAGAATATCTTTAGTTCAGAACAGGTAGTCCCTGTGCCTCTGCTTACACATCTTTGGTGATGAGCTGCTCACTACTTTTTGAATGTTGCTATTTCAAGGATGAGTGGGTAAAGAAAATTATCTTTCTTAAATTGGAAGATCTAAATTCTACCAAAGTGGGTCCTGGGCTTAAATCTTGTAATTTTATTATTTGTCTAGGTTTCCTGTTCTGAGAGCACATGGTGAGGTTTAGTGTGATGGTTCATTCATTCATTCAGGGAGCTGGGTTACAACACTATTCCATGGGTGATCTTGGGGAAACCCCTAAACAATGGGTAGTTCAGAGAAGGCACTGATGGCATGGGTTGATGCCCTTGAGAGGCACCCGTGGAGAGCATAGGAGACTTTAGACAAAAAAGGAAGTGGAGGAGAATGATGTCAGCAAGATAGCAGAATAGGAATTTTCTATCATCATCTCCCGCAGTGCACTGATTTGACAACCACCAATGGATGAGGGTACCTCTGTGGGGGTCTGGGAGTTCAGTGGGGAAGTTCCAGCACACAATTGGATCACATACTAAAATCTGATAATAGATGCATTGAAGAGGTGAGAACAATTTTGCTTTACCTGCATCTTCCCTCCCCCAAGGGGTCACAGCTCAATGCCAGGAGAGAATCCCTCAGCCCACAATTCCTCCCATGGGGGAAAGTGAGAGCACTGAGTTAGTTCTCAGTTTCCGCAGCTGCCCAAGAGGCTCACCTTTTCCTCATCCTGTCTAGAATACTGAGAAAATCAGCATAGCTGAGTGGCTGGGAGAAGGTGGGGGCAGGGAGGAGAGGTGGAGACTTACCACAAAAAGGTATGGAACTCAAAAAAGGGCCACAGTCTTACTAACTGCTTTGCAGACTCCATTAGGAGGTCTGCCCACAAGCTACTCGGGATGCCTGGATGCCTCATCTGAAGATCCCCCAGTGGGCCCATGGGCACCCCAGTGCTCCACATACCTAGCTGCTCCCCCTTTTTGGTCAGCTCCCTGTGTTTGTCCCTGAACAGTGAGTGTGAGCTTTTGCAGATGGCTAAGAAGCATGTGTAGTCATCCAGCTCAATTCTGTAGGATTGGATCAAGGCACACAAACTTGAGTACTTCAGAGCACTGTCCTAGGAAAAACAAAAGGGATGTTCTCAGCATCCAGCCTGGATGTGTAGGATTGAGAGAAGACATGCAATCTTAAGAATTCCTCCCTAAGAGGGAACAAGAAGGATGGAATGGGTGCTTCCATAGAAAAGGTCTGGGAGGGCCTCAGAATTTCTAGCCAGGCCAACTGGTGAAGGTGTTTATCACTGAAAGCCAGTCAGTAAACACTGGAGGAGGTGAATCCTTGAAACGCAAGGACAGCAATGCAACAATTCAAGGAACATGAAAAAAAAAATGGAAGCATGACACCACCAAAGAAAGACAATAATTTCCAAGTAACTGACCCCAAAGAGATAGAGATAAAATTGCCTGACAAAGAATTTAAAATAATTGTTTTAAGGAAGCTCAGCTAGCTAAAAGAAAATACAAATAGACAACTCAATGAAATCAGAAAAATAAAAGATGAATAAAACAAGAAGTTTAACAAAGAACTAGAAATCATAAAACAGAACCAAGCAGAAATTCTGGAGCTAAATAAAACAATGAATGAAATGAAAAAAGCAATAGAGAGCTTCAACAGCAGACTTGATCAAGCAGAAGAAATAATCTATGAACTTGAAGAGAAGTCATTTGAAATTACCCAGTGAGAGGAGAAAAAAAAGAAAAAGAATGAAAAGGAATGAAGAAAGCTTACAGGATGTATGAGACACCCTTGAGAGAAATAATGTCCACATTATGAATATCTTGAAAGAAGAAGAGAGAGAGAAAGGGGTGGAAGCTTATTTAAAGAAATAATGGCTAAACACATTCCAAATATTCGGAAAGATATGGACATCCAGGTACATGGGAATCAAAGGTCCCCGAACAGTTTTAATCTAAAGAGGACTTCAGTGGTGCACATTGTAATCAAATTGTCAAAGTTCAAACATAAAGATAATTTTGAAAGCAACAAGAGTAAAGAGATGGGTCACATACAAGGGAATCCCCATAAGTCTATCGGTGGATTTCTGAGGAGAAACCTTGCAGTCCAGGAGAGAGTAGGATGATGTATTCAAAGTGCTAAAAGGAAAAAAAAACCTGTCAACCAGGAATACTTTACCTGGAAAAGCTGTCCTTCAGAAATGGAGAGATAGAGACTTTCCTAGACAAACAAAAGCTGAAGGAGTTCATCACTAGATCTGCCTTATAAGATATGGTAACAGGAGTTCTTCAAACTGAAATAAAAGGACACTAATTAGTAACATGAAACATGAAAGTATAAAACTCAATGGTAAAGGTAAGTATAAACAGATGTTCTTTGGCTTATAATGGGGTTATGTCCTGATAAACCCATTTTAATTTGAAAATATTATGAGTTAAAATTGTATTTAATATACCTAGCCTGCCAAACATCATAGCTTAGCCTAGACTACTTTAAACATGCTCAGAACACTTACATTAGCCATCAGTTGAACAAAATAATCTGATACAAAGTATATTTTATAATAACATGTTGAATATCTCATGTAATTTATTGAATACTGTACTGAAGTATGGTTTCTACTGAACGAATATCACTTTTGCAGCCTTGTAAAGTTGACAAATCATTAAGTTGAACTATTTTAAGTTGGGGACCATTTATAGTCAAATTCAGAATAATATAATACTGTAATGGTGGTGTATAAATCAATTTTAACTCTAGCATAAAGGTTAAAAAACAGAAATATTAAAAATAACTATAGCTAAATAATTTATTATTGGATACACAATATAAAAAGAAGCAAATTGTGACATCAAAAGCATAAAATGTAGGAGGATAAGTAAAAGTGTAGAATTTTTGTATGTGATCAAAGTTAAGTTATTATCAACTTAAAATAGACTGTTATAATCATAAGATGTTTTGTGTAAGCCCCATGGTAACCACAAAGCAAAAACCTAGAGTAGCTACACAAAGATAAAGGGAAAGAAATCAAAATCATCAAATATAGAAAATCATCAAATCACAAAAGAAGACAGCAAGAGAGGAAGAAAGAGACAAAAGAACTGCAAAAGAGTCAGAAAACAATGAATAAAATGACAATAGTAAGTTCTTATCTATCAATAATTCCTTTAAATGTAAATAGGTTAAATTTTCCAATCAAAATATATAGAGTGGCTGAATGGTATAGAAGGAACGTAGCTCAACAAAATAAAGGCCACATATGATAAGCCCATGGCTAACATCATACTCAACAGCAAAAAGCTGAAGTTTTTCCTCTAAGTTAGGAATAAGACAAGGATACCCAATTTCACTGCTTCTATTCAACATAGTACTAGAAGTCCTAGCCAGAGCAATTAGGCAAAAACCAGAAATAAAAGGCATCCCAATCAGAAAGGAAGAAGTTAAAAATTGTCTTTGTTTGCAGATGACATGATCTTATATATAGAAAACTGCAAAGACCTCACAAAAAGACTTTTAGAAGTAATCAATGTATTCAGTAAAGTTGCAGGTTACAAAATCAACATACAAAAATTATTAATAGTTGTGTTTCTATACACTAACAACAAACTATCAGAAAAAGAAATTAAGAACACAATCCCATTTATAATAGCATCAAAAAGAATAAAATATTAGGAATAAATTTAATCAGGGAGATAAAAGATCTGTACACTGAAAACTATAAAACATTCATAAAAGAAATTGAAGAAGACACAAATAAGTAGAAAGATATCCTGTGTTCATGAATTGAAAGAATTATTAATAATATTGTTAAAATATCCATACTATCCAAAGTGATCTACAGTTTCAATGCAATCTCTATCAAAATTCCAATGGCATTTTTTTATAGAAAAACAGCCCTAAAATTTGTAGACACCACCAAAGACCCTGACTAGCTAAAGCAATCTTGAGAAAGAACAAAGCTGCAGGCATCACACTTCCTGACTTCAAATTATTTTACAAAGTTATAGTGATCAAAATAGTTTGGTACTGGCATAAAACAGAAACATAGACCAATGGAACAGAATAGGGAGCCCAGAAATAAACTCACATGTATACGTTCAACTAATCTTTGACAAAGGTGACAAGAGTACACAATGGGAAAGGATAGTCACTTCAATAAATGGTGCTGGAAAAACTGGATGTCCACATTTAAAAGAATGATAATGAACCCTTATCTTATATCATGCACAAAAATCAACTCAAAATGGATTAAAGACTTAAACTTAATACCTGAAACCATAAAACTCATAGAAGAAAACATAGGGGAAAATCTCCTTGACATTTGTCTTGGCAATGATTTTTTGGATATGAGACCAAAAGCTCAGTCTACGATAGCAAATTAAATAAATGAGACTTCATCAAACTAAAAAGCTTCTGCACAGTAAAGAAAACAATTAACAAAATAAAAAGGTAGGCTATGGATCAGGAGAAAATATTTGCAAACTGTATATTTGATAAGGGGTTAGTATCCAAAATATATAAAAGACTCACAATAACTCAATAGCAGAAAAATGAATAACCTGATTGAAAAATGGGCAAAGGACCTGAATAGATATTTCTCCAAGGAAGACATAATGGCCAACAGGTGTATGAAAAGGTGCTCAACTAATCACTGGGGAACTACAAATCAAAACTATAATGAGATATCACCTCACACCTGTTAGGATGGCTATTATCCAAAAGATAAGAGATAACAAGTGTTAGAGAGAATGTTGAGAAAAGAGAACCCTTGTGCATTGTTGGTGGGAATGTAAATTGGTATAGCCATTATGGAAAGCAGTATTGAGTTTCCTTAAAAAATTAAAATTAGAACTGCCATATGACCCAGCAATCCCTCTTCTGGGTTTATGCCCAAAGGTAATGAAATGACCAACTCATAGAGATATCTACACTCCCATGTTCCTTGCAGTTTATTCACAATAACAAAGATATAGAAATGACTGAGGTGTCCATCGATGGTTGCTATGGTTTGAATGTATCTCCCAAAAAGCATGTGTTGAAAACTTAATCTCAAATGCAATAGTGTTGGGAAGTGGGGCCTGATGAGAGGTTATTAGGTCATGAAGGCTCTGCCCTCATGAATGGATTAATGCCTTTATCTTGGGTGTGAGTTTGTTATCTTGAGAATGGATTCCTCATAAAAGGATGAATTCAGTCTCCTTTTGCCTCTCTCTCTGTCTCTCACCTACTTTTGTCCTTCTGCTCTTCTATCATGGGTGATGCAGCAAGAAGGCCCTTGCCAGATGTTGGCACCTTGATATTGGACTTCCCAGCCTCTCAAACTGTGAGTCAATAAGTTTCAGTTCATTATAAGTTATGCAGTCTGTGATATTCTGTTATAGTAACACAAAACAGACTAGGACAGAAAATTGGTACCAGGAGTGGGGTTGTTGATATAACAAATACCTAAAAATGTGGAAGTGGCTTTGGGGTGGGTAATGGGTAGAGGTTGGAATAGTTTTGAAGTGAATACTGGAAAAAGCCTAGATTATTGTAAATGGAGTGTTAAGGGAGATTCTGGTGAGGCTCAGAAGAAAAGGAGAGCTGTAGGGAAAGTCTGAAGCTTGTTAGAGATTACTTAAGTGGTGGTGATCAGAACGTTGGTAGAAATATAGACGGTAAAAACAATTCTAATGAGGTCTCAGATGGAAAAGAAGAACAAGGTACTGGAAACTGGAGTAAAGACCATCCTTGTTATAAATTGGCAGAGAACTTGGCTGAATTGTGTCCTTGCCATTTATGAAAGGCAGAATTTAAGAGCAATAAAGTAGGATATCTGGTGGAAGAAGTTTATAAGCAAAATATTGAAGGAGCTGTGTGGCTTCTTTTAACTGCATACAGTAAGATGTGAGAAGAGGGAAAATATTTCCAGGCAGAATTTATAATTAAAAGGGAAGCTGAATATAAAGATTTGGGAAATTCATAGTCTGACCATGTATAGAATGAAAAAAGCATGCAAGGGTGCAGCCAATCAACCCTTTGATAAAGAGATTCGCATGGATAGAAGGAAGCCAGATGCTATTCATCAAAACATTGGAGAGTGACCCTGAAGGCATTTTGGAGATCTTTGATGCTGCCCTTCCCATCGTAGACCCAGAGCTTTCAGAGGGCAGAATGGTTTTGGGGGATGGAACCAGGGCACCCTCCATGGGCTTGCTACCCAGAACCACATTCCAGTGCAGTGCTTCTTGGCCACCCCAGCTCTGGCTCAAGTGGGCATGGGTGTGACTTATGCTGCTGCGTTGGAGGGTGCAAGTGGGAAGACTTGGCAGTGTCCATGTGGTGCTAATTCTGCAGGTGTGTAGAGTGTGCAGGCTGTGGGGCCATGGCAGCTGCCCCCTAGATTTCAAAGGATGTCACAGGCAGCCTGGGGGCCCAGGCAGAGACTTGTTGCAGGGGCAGAGCTGCTGCAGACAGGTCCCACCAGGGCAGTGTCTAGTGGGGCCACAGGGGTGAGGCTGCTGTGGAGACCCCAGAACTGTAAAGCCACCAGTGTGCAGCCCCAGCCTGGGAGAGCTGCAGACACAAGACTCCATCCCATGGAGCTGCTGCATGGGATAAATCCATGAAAGCCATGGGGATGGGGCTGTCTGATGCCTTGGGGGCCCCCACCCTCACCACAGCATGCCCAGAAGGCAAGACATAGAGTCAAGGAAGATTATTCTGGAGTAATGTTGTTTACCTTGTTGGGTTTTGGACTTACTTGGTACCAGTTATCCCTTTCTTCTTGCCTGTTTCTCTCTTTCAGAATGGAAATGTCTAACCTATGCCTGTCCCACCATTTTATTTTGGAAGTGTGTAACTTGTTTAATTTCATAGGCTCATGCTGCAGAGGAATTTGCCTCAGGATGAATCATGCCTTGAGTCTCACTCATATCTGATCTAGATGAGACTCTAGATTTTGGACTTTTGAGTCAGTTAAGACTTTGGGGCTTTTGGGATGGAATTAATGTATTTTACACGTGAGAAGGGCATAAATTTTGGAGGCCAGGGGCCAAGTGCTATGGTTTGAATGTGTTCCCCAGAAAGCATGTGTTGGAAACTTAATCTCCAATGCAACAGTGTTGGAAGGTGGGGCCTAATGAGAAGTGATTATGCTGTGAGGACTGTGCTCTCCTAAGTGGATTAATGCCACTTTCTCAGGTGTGGGCTCATTATGGAGGGAGTGGGTTCCTTATAAAAGGGCGAGTTTGGCCTCCTTTTGCCTCTCTCTCTCTCTCATGCACTCTTGTCCTCTACTCTTCTGCCAGGGATGATGCAGCAGGAAGGCCCTCACAAGATGCCAGCACCTTGATAGACTTTTCAGCCTCCCAAACTGTGAGCCAACAAATTTCTGTTCATTGTAAATTACCCATTATAGCAACAGAAAAAGGTCTAAGACAGTGGTCAGATGGATAAAGAAACTGTGTTTTGTGTGTTCTGTGTGTGTGTATATATATAATGTATATGTGATATATATGAATGTGTCTGTGTATATATACACACTTATAGTGTGTGTGTGTGTGTATACTATACATGTATGTGTGCCTGTATATATATGTATATTATGTTATTCAGCCTTAAAAAAGGAGATCATGCCACTTGCCACAACATGGATGAACCTGGGGGACATTATACTAAGTGAAATAAGCCAGACACAGAAAGACAAATACTGCATGATCTCACTTATATGCGGAATCTAGAAAAGTTAAATGCATAGAAATAGAGAGTAGAATGGTATTTACCAGGGGATAGGGTGTGGGAGTAATGGGGAGATGTTGGTCAAAGGGTACAAAGTTTTAGTTATGCTGGATAAATAAATTCTGGAGATCTAATGTATCACATGGTGACTATAGTTAATAATAATGTGTCATACGCTTGAAATTGCTAAGAGAGTAGAACTTAAATGTTCTCACCCCATACCTATACACATAAAAGGGCAACTATGTGAGGTGATGGATATGTTAATTAGCTTGATTGTGGCAATTTTTTCACAATATACATGCATGCAATACATGGATGTATACATGCATACAATACACATGCAAATTATTATGTTGTATACCTTAAATATATACAATTTTTATTTGTCCATCATACCTTCATAAAGCTGGAGGGAGGTGGGAAGTGGCTAGAAGGTGGCAGGATTTCTGTGTGCTGGCAGATGTTGGGATCTGTGCCTGGCAGAGGGCAGTTGTTTGGTACTCCTGAAGATCCCTGACAGAGGGAGTCACCCTCCTGAAAGCAGAGATGGCCTTGGCTGGGCACCCTCCAAGCAGGTAAAGTTTGAGGAAGCATCCATAGGCAGATTGTGGTGTCTGTTCCTGAACAGCCTTAGTAGGAGTCTCTCACAGGCTTCGCATGGTGTTCCTGGCCCCCTCAAGCCTGGGAGTTCATTGTTATGGTTGAATGAAAAACTTTAAGAAAATGGGAATTGGTACTTTCCCTTGTCAGTTTCACAGTCTTCAACCTGTAGCTGTTCAGAATGACTTTGCCCAATCAAGGACATCCCTTCTGCATGGATGGGTAAAGCATCTGTCCTTGGATCTTTTGGACTCTTTCATAAAGAGTGAAAACAAAATATCTAAGGATGGTTTGTTGCACCAAGGAAGCAGGAAGAAAACACACCTCTTCTTACCCAGAAGGGCTGACTCAGAATAGAGTTGGACCATGAGTCTGCAGGATGAGAGGGAAAGCATGGGAAACAGAGATCATTTCCCTACAGGCTGGCTCTGAGGGGAACCTGTCCTGCTGTTGCTGCTGTTGGAAGATGCTTGACTGGGTGAGGAATGAGGGATTGGGACACTGAAGGAGGAAACCAAATCTACAAAGTGTGGAAGTCCAAGGGCGTTTTTAGGATGGGTGTTGAAAGGGGACTCCCCAGTCAGCACCCCTCAGCATGCCCTGCACATTCCTGCCCTTGCCCACATGTTCCCCTTGTCCTGCAATGTTTCCCTGCCCCTGCACTGCTTAACCCTCCCTGTTGGAAAGGGACCTTCTCCAAAATGCCTCTTGACCTCCTGCCCACTTCCTCTACTCTCTACCCTAAGCAGGCAGGGTTTAGCTCTCCCACCCTGTACATTCAGAGATTCTTGTGGACTTCACACTGCTGTTTATCCCCACATTCCACATAAGGCCCAAGCTCCTAGCCAGAGCCCCAGACAGCCTCTTCTCTTTGTCAGGATGGTGTTCAGGACTTTTGCATCCTTAATTTCCCAGCGCCTAGCCCAGAGCCTCATGTGTAGCAGCACTGCTGGATTTAATCAGCAAGGTGGGCAGAAATTAAGCGCAGATTAGAGGTGACCAAAGCAGTTCTTCCACTCACAGATTTAAATACCAGCCTGCAGCTCTTGTTTCATGGGAAGACTCCAGGTGACATGAACTTTTTATTTTGCAGTTAACAAGAAATTAAGAAAACTGAGCTAGAGAAATGACCTTCCTAGGTTGGTCACGGGGACTCAGTGTACACCCTTCTTCATCTCTCCCTCATTTGTCCCTATTTGCCTGTGACCCCGACCCAGGGCAAGAAGCCTGCAGGCCAGGCCAAGGCCTAGTGCAGAGAGGACCCACTAGGGCCAGACCCAGAATTTGGACCAGAAACTCACAGTTAAGTTTCAAACTAAACATAAGTAGTTCCGGATCAGCGCTAAGAACAGTCCTCGAGGCCTGTGGTTGAATCAACAGAACTTCCCCTCTTCCAGCCTTCTTTCTAGACAGGCCAATGACCAGGTGAATCGGGCATTTTAGAATATCCTTTTGCTGGGCTTTTTTCCCTGTACACATTGGATTCTGAGCATCAGGGATTCCTGGGTATGTTTCTTGTGGTTTTCAAGTCTGTCGTCCTCGGTGGCTCTAAGCCCTGCGGGAGTGGAGACCAAGTCTTGTTCCTAGTATTTCTGGCATGCCACCCATTGTAGATGTTCAGTGGATTTTTTTTTGAATGACTCAGTGAATCTATACTGTTTTATATCAACCTCAAGTCCCCTGAATTTCTTTGCTTGATTTTTGGGATTGATGTTTCTGACCCTGGACAATATCCTGGCTCTTCTTAACTCCACCATAACAATTTAGTGAGACAGGCCTAAGACCACCTCCTGACACTTATATATCCCAGGATGAGATGTATACAGTGTTAGATCCTCAATAAGCACACTCAATCAGCAGGAAAATATAATCCATGTTTTATAATACTTATAATAGGTCAGAATCATTTTAACCAGGGTTGCCAGCTTACTGTTAAGGAAATTGCTTTTCTACCCAGGTGGAGCCTAAATCAGCCAGTCCCCACTGACTCTCAGGACAGAATTGACTAAGTTACCTTGTAGAGGCCCAACTTTTTCAATTTTCCTAATTTCCCTCCAGGTCTTGAGCTGAGTCAGTGACTGATTAGCTCTAGAATAGTCATGCGCTGGTTGTATTTATAGCACTAATTAATTAATATAGGTAAAGAGCGAGGAAGATAAAGTGCTACGTGAGTGTGGTGTCTTAAAATGACTATTAGCGCATGGGCCGGGGACCTTTGAATGTGAACGTATGGGCAAAAAAAGTGCCGTCACAGGTGGAGCCTTTTAAAAAGCATCAGCGTGATTACGGAAGACATAAATTAACTGGGGGAAGTAGCGCTCCAGTCAGTGACAGACTGTCGTCAGGATCCTTCCCCGTTTGGTTTCCATTTAAATCGACACATATGGCGAGGGTTGTTTAAGGGTTTCGAGCATACGTGCACTCTCCTGTGGGAATATGGATGCCTCGGTTTTAGTGAACTCAGTGGGTGGTACAGCTTCTCCTCCACAACAGGAAAAGAAGTGTTGAGCTCTACAAGGGTTCGGGAGCCCAAAGATGGGTGGCTTATTTCATTGTATTGCATTTTGTCAGAGGTACCTGAAACCCTTCAAAAACTGTAGTGTTGACACAGATGCCTGGAAAGACTTGGTGGCACCAAGGCCTGGCCTGGGGAGCTAGTGACTTGGGGAGGGCTTGGGGCGGCCTTCTGGGTTCTTTGTGTGGTAAGAGGAGCCATGGAGAAGGATTCATGGCAGTTGGAATCCCATTGTCCGGGAGCCCCATGAGGGCAGGAATAGGTCAGCTTCCCGGCTCAGTCACACAAAATGCGATGGAGCCCTGGGAATGTTCTGAGCAATGTGAGGCCAGGTTTGCGGTAGCATCGGCAGCTCTGCTAGGTCCAGAATCTGTTCTGGTCCGGCCTGGCCTCCACCTGTTTGGAAATGCCCATCAATCCTGACTGAAATGCTTTTCCTCTGAAATGTCTGAGTCAGCCCAGAAAACAGTCCTGGGGGATACTTGGGATGAGGCTAGGGGTTTTGAGCTTTTTGGGAAAGAGCTTGCCCCACCCAGGCATGGGTCTGGAGGCATCTCAGCAGGGTTATCACCTGCCTATGTATGTCTTAGAAAAAGGCACCCCTCTCCCAGGTTTGTATAGCAATCTGGGCACAGGGCTTGATTGGAGTGCAGATCTTAGCTGCATGTGTACCCTGAGGAGGGCATTTTTGTGCAGTGAACAACAAGCACAACCATATGAAGTGTGCTGTGTCTCAGGTGGGGCCTGGAAAGCCATGGGGATTCCTCATAACAGCCTTTGCTCTGCAGAAATGAAGAGGTGGCACCATGGCTAGAGTGGCCCTGGGAGAAGGGCTGCCCTGAACCCCCTAGACACTTGCTTCAAGAATAAGTTAACTGTATCACACGGAGTCCAATCAGTAAAACACTCCCAGGTATTTCAAAACAGGGAATTTAATCCAGGGAATTGGTTACAGAGGTGTTGGAAGAGAGGGAGGAGAGAGTAAGTGTGTGGTCAAGTCACCCAGTGATTCGTAGCTACTGGAGGCTGCTACCAACCAACCCATGGCTGGAGGAACAACAGGGAACGTGCGGTTAGCCAGCGCTCCTGGTTTTGGGCCACTGAGAATGCTGCTGTTAGGGACAAACTGCCTGAGCAGCAACACGGGCCTGCATTTTCTGGCCTGCCGCCGCCGCCACTGTTACTGCCTTGGCTGCTGTCCTTCCTCCTGCTGGCCTTCCTCCACGGCTGCCACTGCTACTTCTGCTAGAGGAGCCTCAGAAGCTGGGAGAAATGGCTTCACCCTTTCTCATGCCTTTCATTTGTTTCCCCAGTGCTTTCTCTTATGGAAACTAGCCTAAAGTTAGGCAGCTAGCAGACAGATGTGCAAAATGCAGTTTGCAGGCATCTAGCCCCAGTGTTAGAGAGGCGTGCATAGAAGGATGACTTTTTGCTGAGACATAACACATACTATCCTGCACACTAACCTATGCCTGTGTTGTGGTTTTTAAAAAAACTTTTTTGTGGCTTCAAATGTGAAGATTAGAGAATTTGATGAATAGTTACGATACACCTACTAAGTGTTGGGCATTATGATAGGCCCTGGAGATACAGCAGTGAGCAAAACAGAATTCCTGCTCAGATGGTGCTAACAGGCTAGGGAGAAATGGCCAATGCTATGTGAGTGCAGTCCTCTGGCCAGGTACTGAGCTAAATACTTGCATGCATGATTCCTTTCAGTTCTCACAACAACTCTGTGAGTTTTCAAATGAGGTGATAGAGGCTCAGGTAATTTAACCTGAGGTAGGTAACTTACCCAAGATCACATCTACTGGGAGATTGGTGCCAATCTTTGAGAATTCATGCAAAGTCCTTGCCCATGTGGGTGCAGGGAAGGGGTGCCATTTGCCAGCCCAGGTGAGGAGCCTTTGAAAGGCCTATCTTGGATCTTGTCTAATGGGACAACCAGGCTCTTACAATAAGATGGGTGGTCCTAGGAAGGGTGGTCCTGCTGCTGCTCTGCATCCTGGCACCCTTCACGGCCTATCTCCAACACCCCCACCCATGCCAGCCTCTCCCTCCTCAGAGTTCCCGGAAGAGTTATTGGCGCTCCTGTCTGGGAGCACATGGGAGTGAGGTAGGCATCATTCCTGACACTTCTGCGCTGGGGCCTCTTCTCTTCCTGGTGGGGGCTGGGGAAGGGCCCAAGTGTATTTATCTTCGTGTCCCTTGGGCCTGTCATAGTGTCCTGCACATAGCAAGTGCTCAGAAAGACATTATTTGAGTAGATCACCTATAAAAAGGCAAGGCTGTACAGCTTACTTTCGGCTGTCTTCAGAAGTAAATTCAGCCAAAAGAACTGAAAACAGGGACTTCAGCAGATACTTGTACACCCATGTTCACAGCAGCATCATTCACAATAGCCAAAAGGTGGAAGCAACCCAAGTGTCCATTGGCAGAGAAATGGATAAGCAAAATGTGGTGTTATCTATACAATGGGATATTATTCAGTCTGAAGAAGGAAGGAAATTTTGACACATGCTACAACGTGGGTGAACCTTGAGGACATTATGCCAAGTAAAATAAGCCAGTTGCAAAAGGACAAATACTGTGTGATTCCACTTATATGAGGTTCCTAGAGTAGTCAGAGTCATAGAGACAGAAAGTAGAATGATGGTTGCCTGGGGCTGGGAGAGAGGATTGTGGAGTTAATGTTTAATGGGTACAGAGTTTGTTTTGCAAGATTAAAAGAGTTCTGGAGATGGATGGTGATGATGGTTGCACACAATATGAATGTACTTAATGCCACAGAACTGTACACTTAAAAGTGGTTAAAATGGTAAATTTTATGTCATGTATATATTACCACAATTAAAATAAAAATAAATTCAGGATTCTGCATTGTGGCATCTTGGTCTGTGATGGCTCCTGACCCTTTGCACCTGAGACTCCTACTTGGGAAAGGGTCCTTGGGAGAGCACTGGGTCTATCCCCTGCCTCTGTGAAGGCCATGGATTCTAAGACTTATTTCTGGTGGTTGAAATAATGAATTCATAGCTCCTTGGGCCTTTATTTTAACCCCCAGAGAGGCACAGTGGTCCTGCTAAGGTGAGTGTTTGCCTAGAGATGTGGGGTATGAGCACTTTTGATGCTTGTCTTCGTAGCAGGCCCTGGGGCTATGCCCACCTATACCCATCAGGATTCTTTGCTGACAGGCAACCGAAACGACCTCCAGTGGACATCAGCACGTTAGGAATTTACTGGAAGGCTCCCAGACAACTCAAGAGAGGTTGTGAAGGCTGGAGAACGAGGCTTGGGAAAAGGAGAGGAAGCAGGGTGGCTTGGGACACCTGTGTGGGGTGGTTGACAATAGACACCTGGTAGCTTCTGCAAGCCCAGACACCAGGGCTGGAATGAATGTGCGCCCTCCCTGTGTCACCTCCCTCGAGACTCTAGGGCCTGGGTTAAGGATCCTAACTGGTCAAGCCCGGACAAGGGGCTGCCATTTGGCTAGGAGAGGGCAGAACACTCCAAGGGGACAGAAGTCCCTTAAAGAAAACCGGGACCTGAGGGGAAGGAGCATGGATGTTAAGTGGCCAGAATGGCAAATGTCCACTTGAACAAGGGCTTCCTCTGGGCTGAGACCACATGGGAACACAGAACACAGATACACATGGCTGGTATCCTAGTATGCCCATGCTGGAAGCTCCAGACAGGCCTGGGGATCAAGCGAAAGAAGGAGGGGCCTCCCTTTGCTCTCCCCTTAGATCTAGGTTGGGCATGAAGGCCCAGCCTCATCCTGAGTGCATCTGTCTCAGTTCCTGTGTCCCTAGTCCTCAGGGTGTGGGAGAGTGTGCATGGGCACTGTTGTCTTGGTTTGTGCAGCTATGACACCATTTTCCATCTGTTGCCTCCTGGACTGTCTTGGGGAGAATGCTCACTATTGTGTTTAACCGAAATTCCATAAATCTCCAGGAGTAGCAAAGCAGTGTGTTTGGGGCCTTCCACGAATCTTTACAGGACCCCATGGGAGGGAAGATCAGCTGAAAACCAGCGCATGACCTCATTTGCCCTAGAAAAATATGAATCTTGGCTAACTTTTCCCTTCTTCCCAAACATGCAGTAAAATGTTTACTTCCACATAGACTTTTAAATGCACCACTGATGTGCTTGCTCCCCAAGTATATCAGCAGATTTAAAAGGTTCATAAAAATTCCCTTTGTATGGCTACAGTTAACTTTTGTGCAATTGTTCTTCTGTGAGATTAGTGGTACACAGACCATCTTTTAAAGTTTGATCACTGATTTGTCTGAGACCTGATTATTAGCAGACTGGGGAATGGTGAAGCTTATTTATCACCAAAGCTGGTGAATCAACATAGTCCAGTAAGCCTCTGGGGCCTTGTATCTCAAGGACCTTGTTCCTTTGTGGAGCATGAAATGCCATTCTCTCTCCATCTCCTTGTGCTGTTGTCTCAAACACATTGCTTGTTGGCGAGCAGCTGTGAGTGCCTCAATCTGGGGCCAGCACTGCAGGAAGATGAGAATGAGGAGCTGGCCTCATGCGGCTTGTGGTCTACGGTGTCAGCTGTAGACACATGTGCTACCTAGATGCACTTGACAAGATGCATATCCTAAAACCTGACCAGCAGGAGCTTAAACAAGTAGATAATAAATTGAAGCCTGCTCGTTGAGAAACTAAGGTCTAAGACATCAGCAGCTGCGTGCAGGTGTCACCAGCGTGGCATGAAGCCTGTGGGGAGGCTGTGGTTTCATCATACCAAGCACACTGTCACTCCAGGGCTTTTGCCTTTTTGCTACCCTCTGCCTGATCTACTCTTCCGTGAGATGTCTACTTGGCTAACTTCCTCACCTCCTTCAAGTACTTACTCAAGCCTCACCTTCCTTTTTATCATTATTATTACTATTTATAATCATGGTTGAATACACATAACATAAAATTTACCATCTTAACTATTTTTAAGTGTATAGTTCCATGGTATTAGGTACATTCACATTACTACGCAATGTGCAACCATCACCACCGTCCATCTCCAAAACTCTTTTGATCTTGCAAAAGTGAAACTCTATACCCATTAAACAATAACTCCCCACTTCTGGCAACCACTATTCTACTTTCTGTCTCTATGAATTTAACTACTCTAGGAACATCATATAAGTGGAATCATTCAGTATTTGTCTTTTTGTGACTGGCTTATTTCACTTTGCATAACATCCTCAAGGTTTATCTGTGTTGTAGCGTGTAACAGAATTTCCTTCCTTTTCGGGCTGAATAATATTCCACTGCATGGTTATACTACGTTTTGTTTATCCATTCATCTGTCAGTGGACATGTGGGTTGCTTCCACCTTTTGGCTATTGTGAATAATGCTGCTACGAACATGGGTGTACAAATATCTCTTTGAGACCCTGCTTCCAGTCCTCTTAGGTATATACTCAGAAATGGAATTGCTGCATCATATGGTAATTCTATTTTTAATTTTCTGAAGAACTGCCATATTGTTTTGCATAGTGGCTGCACCAGTACACATTTCCACCAGTAGTGCACAAGGGTTCAGTTTCTCCACATCCTCACAACACTTGTTATTTTCTTATTTATTGATTGATTTGGTAGTAGTCATTCTAATGAGTATGAGGTGCTAGCTCCTTGTAGTTTTAATTTGCATTTATCCCCAATGACTAATGATATTGAATATCTTTTCATGTGCTTATTGGCCATTTATATCTCTTCTTTGGAGAAATGTCTATTCAAATCCTTTGCCCATTTTTTAATCAGGTTGATCTTTTGTTGCTGAGTTGGAGTTCTTTATATATTTTGGATATTAATCCCTTATCAGATTTATGATTTGCCAATATTTTCTCCCCATTCCATGGTTTGTTTGCCTTTCCTTCTGTTGATTGTGTTCTTTGATGCACAGAAGTTTTAAATTTTGATGTAATCCAATTTATCTATTTTTATCACCTGCAGTCTTGGCGTCATACCCAAGAAATTATTGCCAAATCCAATGTCATGAAATTTTCTCCATGTTTTCTTCTAAGAGTTTTATAGTTTTAGGTCTTATGTTTAGGTTTGTGATCCACTTTAAGTTAATTTTTGTATGTGGGGTAAGGTAAGAGTCCGACTTCATTCTTTTGCGTATGTATATGCTGTTTTCCCGGCACCATTTGTTGAAAAGACTGTCCTTTCCCCATTGAATGGTCTTGGCACTCTTGTTGAAAATAATTTGACCATATATAGGAGTGTTACTTCTGGGGTGTCTATTCTATTCTATTCCACTGGTCTATATGTCTGTCTTTATGCCAGTACCACACTTTTTTGATTGCTGTAGCTTTGCAGTAAGTTTTGAAATCAGGAAGTGTAAGGCCTCCAACTTTATTCTTTTTTTAAGGTTGTTTTGGCTAAAACCTCACCTTCTTAAAGAAGCCTCTATGCTAGGCTTGAGCTAGGGTAAGGCATGTGAGGAGTTGCCCAGGGCATGAAATTTAAGGAGGCACTTAAATTTCTCAGGGTCTCAGGTGCTGAGCCTGCACTTGCATGACCCAGAGAGTGAGCACCTCCTTAAATTTAGGACTCCTGTCACTTCCTTGCTCTCCTCAACCTCGTCCCTGCCCTGCCCTTTTAAATTCTGCAGCCCACTCTATCCTCCACCCAAAAATGCTGCTCCCCTTCCTGTGCTCTGTGTTCACCAATGCACTGAGCACCTTTTAACATACTGTATAATATACTTATTTATTATGTTTGTTGCTATTGCCTGGCTCCCTTCACTGGAAAGTCACCACCATGATGGCTGGGATCTTTCTTGGTTTGATTCTGTGATGTTTCCAATGCCAGGGCAGGGTCTGGCACATGGTAGGCATTCAATAAATATTTACTAGATGAATGATTGAATTAATGAATAATGCTGCTTTCTCTCGGACCTTGTAGCCTTGCCAAGCAGGGCAGAGAGTCCATCTTCAGGAGGTCCCTCCTGCCAGTGACTGAGCTGAAGGGCCACTCAGGGCCTCCTGCCTCCACCACCCACCATTGGGTTGGGGAGGGATTGGGGGAAGTGGAGAGAGAGAGGGTGAGTGGCCAGCAGTGGAGCGTGCCTGCTTCACTGCTGGCTTTACAACTTCATACTGCTTAAGCATTATGATTCTGTGATGGATGGTCTGGTCCCCTCTGCCTCATAAGAGGACACCGAGGAGGGTGCCTCCCCAGCCCAGCCCTGCCCAGATGCAGAGCAGCAGCTCACAAGGTAGCCCCAGCGGTCTCTCTGCTCTGGTCACTCAGGCAGCTTCTGGGCCCACGTCCTCGTCCTCGTACACATCCCTCCAGCTGTATTTCTTACTGCAAGGGGAAGTAGAGCCAAGATAGTGCCCTCGATTTAAGACTGCTTGACCCCAATTTTATCATTCGTCTTTCTTTCAACGTTGTCTCTGATGTTATTTTATGTTGCCGTGTTTGTTGAAGATTTTGCTCCTGTTGACTAAGCTAAAAGCAACCTTGTGTGTATATGCATATAATTTCCTCCTTAGCTGCATTAAAAATGTTCACATGAGTGGCATATTTAAAATAATGTATATGAGATTTGGCTCCTTCAACTAATTTTTTCCCCCTAGGTAATGTCCTCCTTTTAAAGACCATGGAGACAATTTACATAATGCTTATGATTGATTTAACAAACATTTAAATAGCACTTACTCTGTTCCAGGCACTGTTCTAAGCCCTTCTCAGGCATTAATTCACCTAATCCTCACACCACCCCATGAGGTAGGTCCTGTTATTCTCCCCATTTTATGGATGAGGAAAACGAGGCATAGAGGGGTAACTTGCCCAGGTAACTTTCCCAAGGTCACCCAGCTAGTAAGAGAAAACCCAGATATTGATCATAGCTGCAGCACTCAAACCAAGTCCTTGAGCTCTGAGTCTAATATGAATCGTTTGGTTTGGTTTTGCAGTCATCTTAAATGGATTGCCAGGGGAAGTGGAAACAGCCACAGCAACACAAATATCAACAGAATAGTTAGGGAAATAGAGGCACTAGGTGTCCAAGGGTGAGCTTAAGCAGCGTGTGTCCTGTGTCTCAGCACCACAGAGCGAGGGTCCTCTCCGGAGGAGACTGACTGCCAGGGGAGAGGGGTGCAGCTCTGGCTGCTCGACTTGGGAACTCAGTGCAGCCCAGGGGGAGCCGTCAGGGGAGGATTTGAGAGGACCACGGGTTTTTCAACCCAGGGATGGCTGAAAGTGAGGAGTTAGGGAGTGGGGAGGAGACGCTGTGTGTCCATTCAGGACTCTCAGCAGCTTGTATCAGCAGCTCGGAGGTAGAGATCCGTCCTGGAGGCGATCCTAATCATCTGGTGTAACAGAGACACACAGACTTCACACTGGGCTCCGCTGTGCCTCCTCTCATCGAGGTGACATTAACTGAGCTTTTTTGTTTTGATGATTTTCAAATTCCTCTGACAAAACTTGGGGATGAGCGGGGAGGATTACAGAGGATCCTGTCGTCAGCCTGGGAATCAAGGGATTCCTGAGGAAAGGGTTGTGGCAGATGGAACATAGAGATCTGGTATCCAATATTAATTTTCTCCTCTTCTGCTTCATATTTCCTCCTATTATCCCCAGTTGTTGGTAAAGTTTGTGAAATGCTCAGTTCACGTCTAGAGGGCTTTGAGAAACGAGGGGAGGTTTGGAGTCCACACGGGGCAAAGTGCGCAGGCTTCCCTCCATTGCCCCAAAGCCCCACTGACGTGAACTTGTGTTTGACAAACTTTACTGAAAACTGGGGAATAGGAGGGGGAAGCGTAAGGTTTTCTTACGCAAGAACAGATGGGTGGTCTAGCGGGAAGGGCAACAGCATCAGGTGAGAACACATCAGTTGTCCTTGGATACTTATGATGTTTACACCACCCCTTAAGGTAGGTCCTGTTACTACCCCCATTGTAGAGACGAGGAGAGGAGGAGAGGATGCAGGATGGTCTGTCTTCTTAGGAGGTGGGGTGGGGCCTGGCTGTCACCACAAGGGAAGACCCTGGAAGGCTGAGACCCTGGGACCCTGGGGCGGGGGAGGGGAGGCGTGCTTCTGAGGACCACAGTTGGTTAGTTTCCTGCTCAGCTCCGGTCCTGGCCCAGTCTGCGCACATCCTGGGAAGAAAGGAGGGTCTAAGGAGAAGCTGGAAGAGCAGTTTTCTAGAACAACAACACTAACGACAGCAAAACCTGTCAAATAGCAAAACATTGGGGCCAACAACAAAGACACCTGATAAGACATTGTGGCAGCACTCTCACACTGCTCTGGAGCCTTCTACTGAGGAGGGACAGTTCCCTGCTAGGGGCCCATCAGCACAGGTAAATAACCATGCAGCTCTCTCAGTGCAGGGGCCAGATCCAACACACGGGGGGAGACTACAGTGGAGGGAGGGAATGTCAGGGATGCTTGGTAAGCCCTGGGAGCCTGCAGAAGCCACAGCGACAGCAAGGGCTGCGAGGAAGCCAAAGGGACCTGTTTGTGAGAGCACACAGTACACTCTGGGAACTTCAGAAAATGGTGGGGAGACTTAATAAGGCTCTGGAGTCCTGCATTAGCAAGAGTCAGTGAAAGTGGAATGTGTATTTGCATTTTTAAAATTGAAGTAAAATTTGTATACAGTAAAATATACATATCTTAAGTGTACAATTCCATGAGTTTTCACAAAAGTATACACCTGGAATCATACCACAATCAAGATACGGAACATTTCATTACCCCAGAAAAGTTCCTTTTTGCCCCATTCCAGTGAATTTCCGCCACCCACAGCCAACCACTGATCTGGTTTCTATCATAATAGATTAATTTGATCTGTCTTGAACTTCAAATAAATGAAATCATATAGCATGAACTCTTTTGTGTCTGGCATCTTTCATACAACATAACTGTTTCTAATATGCATCCATGTTATTGCAGGTATCAGTTGAGTACTATCCCATTGTATGAATACATCACAGTTTGTTTATCCATTCCCCTGTTGATGAACATTTGGGGTTATATCTAGTTTTATGGCTATAATGAAAAAAGCTGCTATGAACATTTGTGGATAACTTTTGTGTGGACATACATTTTCATTTTTCTTGGGTGAATATCTAAGTGTGTGTTTAAATTTCTAAGAAACTGCTAGTTTTCCAAATTGGTTGTACGATTTTAACACCCATTAACAATGTATGAGAGTTCAGTTGTTTCACATTCTGGTCAACATTTGGTATTCTCAGTTTTTAAAATTTTGGCCATTCTAGTGGTTGTGGAATAGTATCTCATTGTGATTTTAATTTGTATTTCCTAGATTATTAATGATGTTGAGTACCTTTCATATGTTTATTGGCCATTCATGTATCCTTTTTAAAAAGTCTGTTCAAATCTTTTGTTTGTTTTTAAAAATTTAAATAGACATAGGGGGTATGGATTTTTTTTGTTGCATAGATGAATTGTATAGTGGTGATATCTGAGCTTTTAGTGTTTTGTTCATTTTTGTATTGGGTTGTTTAACTTTTTGTTATTGATTTACATGAGTTCTTTATGTATTTTGGATACAAGTACTTTGTCATCTGTATGAATATTTTCTCAAAGTCTGTGGCTTGTCTTTTCGTTTTCTTAACGGTGGTTTTGATGAGTGGAATTTTTTAACTTTTATGAAGTCCAATTTGTCAATTATTTTTCTTTTAAGTGAGTGCCTTTTTAATCTTCTCTAAGAGACCACAGGTCATGAAGGTATTCTATGTTTTCTTCTAGAGGCTTTGTAGTATAACTTTTATGTTTAGGTTTATAATCTATTTCAAATTAACTTTTTGTGTATAATGTGAGGTAGGGGTTGAGATTCATTTCCGCCATATGTTTATTCGGTTCTTTCAGCACTATTTGTTGAAAAGGCTTCTATTCCCTCATTGAATGGCCTTGGTGCCATTGATGAAAATCAGTAAGTGTGGATCTATTCTTTTCAATTGATCTATTCATCTATTCTAAAGCTAATACCATATTGCCTTGATTACTCTAGCTTAGTAATTCATTAGCATGAATCTTCCAACATTGTTCTTCTTTTTCAATATTGTTTGTGCTCTTATAGGTTCTTTTCATATCCATAAAAATTTTAGTCTATGGATTTTGATTGGGATTGTATTGAAGCTATAGCTCAGTATTGAGTTTTTAATATTGAGTGCTCCAATATTAGAAGTCAATTAATATTGATTCTTCTCATTTATGAACATGGTACACCTTTCCATTAACTTAGGTCTTCTTTAATTTCTCTTGTCAATGTTTTCAGAGAAAATATCTTGCACATACTTTGTTAATGTATTTCTAAATATTTTATATTTTGATGCTATGGTAAATGGCATTGTTTTAAAATTTCATTTTTAATTGTTTGCTGCTGCCAGTATATAGAAATACCATTTATTTTTGTATACTGCCTTATCCTGCAACCTTGCTAAATTTACTGATGTTCTAGCAATTTCTCTGTAGATTCTTTAGGGTTTTCTATATAAACCACCATATTATCTGTAAATGAACACAGGTTTACTTTTTCTTTTTTAATCTTTGTCTTTTTTTTTTTTTTCCTTATTGCACTGGCTAGGATCTCCAGGATAACACTGAATAGACATGGTGAGAGAGGACTTCCTTGCCTTGTTTCCAATCTTAAGGGAAAAATGTTTAATATTTTGCCCTTAAATATAATGTTAGTCATAGATTTATCAGAGGGCTTTTATCAGACTGATGAAGTTCCTTCTTACTCCTAGTTAAAATTTTTTTCTTCTGTAAATGAGTGTTAAATCTTGATAGTTTTTTTTTTTGGTATATATTTAGATTGTCTTTCCTTTCCCTTTTTCTGTTATTAATAATATAGTGCATTACATGGATTTATTTACAACTGTTGAACCAACCTGCATTCTGTGAAAAGCTCTACTTGGTCATGATGTATTGTTATTCTTTGTATATATTACAGGATTTTATTCACTAATATGTTGTGAGCAATTTTTGTGCCTATGTTCATAAGGAATATTGGTTGGTAATTTTCCTTTTTTGTAATTTCTTTATCAGGTTTGGAATCTATGTTCTCCTGGCCCTATAAACCTTGATGAGGAATGTTCTCTTATCCTTTATTTTCTGAGAGAGTTTATGTAAGGTTGGATTTCTCTTTTCTTAAATATCTGGTAGAATTCACCAGTGAAACCATTTGGGCCTCAATTTGTTTTGGATTATAAATTTAACTTCCTTAATGAAATTAAGACTTTTCCAGATTTTCTATTTCTTCTAGTATCAGTTTTAGTAAATTAAAATCTTCAAGAAATTTGTCCATTTCATATAAGCTGTCAAATACACTGGTAATAAAGTTGTTGATAATATTGCCTTTTTATCCTTTTGGTGTCTGTAGAATCTGTAGTGATGTCCCCCCTTTTCTATCTAATATTGATAATTTGTGTTTACTCTCTTTTTTCTTTCTTAGTTTTGTTTGTTTGTTTGTTTTTAAGAGACAGGGTCTCAGTGTGTTACCTAGGCTGGATTATAGGGCCACAATCATAGCTCACTACAGCCTCGAACTCCTGGTTTCTCAAGTGATCCTTCTACCTCAGCCTCCCAAGTAAGTAGGACTACAGAAGCCATCACACCTGGATAATTTTTTAAAAAAAATATTTTGTAGAGAAGGGATCTTGCTTTCTTTCTTAGTTTTTCTATGGGTTCATCAACTTTGTTAAATTTTTTTAAAGACAATTTTGATTTTGCTAACATTCTCAATTATTTGTTTGTTTTTGTATTTCATGGATATGTCCTCTTTATTACTGCCTTCCTTATGCTTACATTTGATTAAACTTGATTTACTTTTTCTATCTTAAGATGGAAACTTTGTTGATTTTAAAACTTCTTTCTTTTCTAACATACCCATTACAAGCTATAAATTCTCTTTACTGCTCTAACAGCATCCCACAAATTTCAATGTTTTGTTTTTATTATCATTCACTTTAAATATTTTGCATTTTTTGTCATTTCTTCTTTGACCCATGGATTATTTAAAAGTACATTGTGAATTTATACATATTTGCAGCTTTTTGATTGTGGTCAAAAACATACTTTTAAAATTTCAATATTTTGAAATTTATTGAGACTTGAATTTGGCCCAAAATATGATTTATCTTGGTGAGCATTCTAGGTGCATTTGAAAACAATGTGCATTCTACACAATGGGTACAGTGTTCTAAAAATGTCAATTAAGTCAAGTTTACTGATAATGTTCAAATATTCTATATATTTATTGACATTTTTGTCTAGTTCTATCAATTACCAAGAAGTGAGTGTTAAAATGTCCAATAAAAATTGTGAATTTGTCTATCCTCCCTTTAGTTTTATTTGCTCTTGCTTCATGTATTTTGAAGCTCTGTTATGTATGTATATATACTTATGTATACATATTTTGGGTTACTATGTTTTCCTGATAAATTGTCTTTTTTCATTATGAAATCACTGTCAGTATAAACTGTCCTTCTTTGTCTGTGGTTATATTCTTAGTTCTGAAATTTATCTGATGTTGACATAGTAGAACTAGTTTTCTTGTTTGCATATTGTCTTTTTTTCATCCTTTTGCATTTAACGTATCTATTTTCATTTAAAATGTCTCTTGTAGATAGCATAGAGTTGGACTTAGCCTTTTGAATCCCATCTGGCAATCTGTGCTTTTTGGTTGGAAAGCTTAGTCCATTATGTTTAATTTAATTATTGATATTCTACAAGTCTATCATTTTGCCATTTGTTTTCTAGTTATTCCATCTGATTTGTGTTGATCTGTTTTTTCTTTTCTGAATACTGTTGTTTGATATACTCTTTTTAGGGTTTCATTTTAATCCCTCTTGAATGCTTTTAAAAATTATGGATCACATTTTGATGCTTCTTCTTTTTATGTTTAGTAATTTCTGAGTATATAGTGAACATTGTAAATGATGCACTGTGAAGATTCCAAATTATGTCATCTTTCTTCAAAGAGTTTTAATGTTTGTTCTGTCAGTAACATTATTGGTGAATCCTTTCTGTCCTGTTTGGGTTAGTTTATTTTGTTGTTTGGATCTATTTTAATTTTGAACTTAGCCTCATGGTGTTGCCTTCACTCTGGACCATGGTCCTTAACCCAAAGGCCTGGCTTTTTTGAGATCTCAACTGGGGGCTTGGGACATTAAGTGAAGTTTCTATACCTTGGCTTGACCGGGACTTCAGGGCCTTCCTGCAGTGCATAACCTCAGGTATCACTGGATCATTCACAGCTCCATAGCAGGAAACATCTGCTAGGCTTCCTGTAATCTCACTGTGTGCATGCACATCCCAGCCCTCAGCCAAGATCCCAGGGCTGGGACCTCTGTTTGTGAAGATATCTATTCTTTGTTATTCTGCTTCACAAGATCCAGCCACCTCAACAGCCTGGGACTCTAATCACTACCTCCTCAGTTTAGTACAATTAACACTCCAGTTGGGGTCCCCATCCTTGTGCTTAGCAGAAAGGTGTCCCAGGCAGAAAGCCATAGAAATAATGGGGTTCAACCTTGTGTGTATGCTTTTTCTCAAAATTACAGTCCTACACTGTCTGTTGTTCAATGTCTGAAAACAGTTGCCTCATATATTTGTCTAGTTTTATAGTTGTTTTTGGCAGGAGGGCAAGTCTCATATCAGTTATTCTGTCATGGCTGGAAGCAGAAGTTCTCCAATTTTTTTGAAGAGAAGATGTTATTTAAAATATAAATGCTATGGTTTTTCTCTCTGTCTGTGCTTTAAAAAATTTTAGCAGGGCCTGTTTAATTTATGGGTAGATTAGTTGTGATTTAACTCTTTCTCTGATGCTTGAAAGGCCTTTAAGAAAGAACCAACTCTTTTATTTATGATTAGAGATACAGATTAACATTTATACAAAGCTACTAAAGAATGAGCCCTGGGATAGTTGTCAGGAGCAGTGGGCGCTGGCCCTGGCTCTGCCACTAACCAGTGGTGTTACCTTAGATTTCTGGCCTCAGCTTCACTCTCTGTACCATGAATTGAATGGGTTGGGTTGTATGCCTTCAGGTCCCTTCTAGCTCTGACTTTCTGGGACTGTCAAACTGAGTGCTGACATTTCATGCTTTCCTTATAACAAGCTTTTCTTAAGGAGGTGGATGGCAGAGGTCCTGGGTATGCTGAGCCCCTGAATGGTTGGAATGGGCAAAAAAAGCAAAAAGAGGATCTTGAGGCCAAAAAGCCAAATTTTATCAATTGACAATTTGGCATATACCCAACCTTCATTATGAAAGATACGCACATCAGTAAAAGGGATTCATGGAACCAGAAGTCTGCCATATTTTCTAGACCTTTACTAATGATGGCCATGATGGTTTGAGCACTTGTGTTGTAGGTACTGGTATCAGCACGTAGGTTCGCTCTCTTTCTCTCTCTCTCTCTCAATCTTACTCTCACCCTCACCCTTTTTTTGATATATTGTCTTTTTATCCTCACAGCCCTCTCAGAGAAGTCTTACTATCCTCATTTCACAGATGAAAAAACTGAGGATCAGAGATAATGACTCCTCACAGGGCATGTAGTAAGCCAGGCCTTTCTAACTTGCTATTGTCTACCCTTCTAATGCTGCTGGGAGAATTCTATCTTAACGCTAAGTGACTGTGATATTTGCCAGAGGGACCCATGGTTTCCTTCAAATCCCTAACATGGGTATACAGTTTTACAGTTGCCAAGCACTTTTGTATATCAAATCCAATTTGATTCTTACAAGAACATCATGATTACAGGCCCTTCACAGATCAGGGATCTGAGGCGAAGTGAAATTCTCCAAAGAAACACTCATAGCTAGTAAGTGGTAAAGCCAGGACTTAAATGAGCTCTGGCTGCATCCCAAGTTCTACACATGGTATCTTTTAGTTGGGTCATAGTTAGGAACAGAGCTGAACTGATCACGGCAGTAATAACTAGTGGTCAACAGTGTTCAGGAAGGTGTTACTGCTGCTGGGAGCGTAAATTGGTTTATCCACTTTGGAAGACTATTTGCTTTTATCTACTAAAGAAGAACATGGGACCTAACAGTTCCCCTCCTAGATATCAATCCAACAGAAATGCCTGCATATGTACAAGAATGTTCACAACAATAGCCCAAATGATTATTACAAATAGATTGGATGCATAGATTGCATAATATTCACATAAAGCATTATTAAACAGCAAGAAAAATGAATGAACTATACTATATGTAACAACTTGGGTGACTTTCTTTTGAAAGAAGAAATTCAGGCACAAGAGTACACAATGTATGACTCCATTTATATACAGTTCCCAAAGTGGGTAAAATCCATCTATATTGTTAGGACAATAGTTACCTGTGGGTGGAAGGATAGGAGTACTGATTGGTAGGGGCTCCAAAAGGAGTTTCTGGGGCATCAGTAATATTCTATTTCTTGACCTTAATGGTTGTTACTTGAATGTGCTTACTTTGGGATAAGAATTGAGGTGAACACTGTGACTTGCACATTCGCACATATGTATGTTGCATTTTAACAAAGTTTAATGAGTGAAAAAAAGGATAGTGAGGTGAAACTAAGTGGTTTCTTTAAAAAAATCTTGATGTAGCCATCTCTCTGTGTTTATCTCTTATAGAAAGCAATTACTTAATCTGACTTGTAATCTTAATTAAATTTTTAAAAAATACATAAATTACAAGTGATGTGATCCTGCAGTTCACCTCATTGCTTTAGTTCTTGACTAGGGAGGGTTTAATCTTCTGGCCTGAGCTTTATAACTCAAGAGTGGCAGCTATTAAAATTCTGGCCAGAAGTAGATGTAAAACTCATCTTCAGGAGTCATTTTTGTGAATCCATGAGATACTGGTGATACCAGGGCCATATGCAGTCTAGATGCAGAAGGTACAGAACATTCAATACAAGTAAGTGGCTATATACTCTACTTAAACTGTTAGTAAACTCTGGGTTCACTGATATCTTGGTCAATGGAGTTGGAGAGTTTTGGTTCAACCAAAGATTGGGTCTTGTGATGCTTTGAAGTGGGCATTTGCAGCATTTTACCTCCCAGCGATAACTCTTCCTGGTATTGTGGCACAGGGCTCACATGTCCGTCACTTCTCTCTGCCCACATGCTTTGGTGAAGCTTTTGCCCTCATGCTATAGGAAGGGGCATGTGATCCAGTCAAAGCCAATCAGTGCATTTCATCCCTCTGGCTGCAGTGATTGGTTCAGGCATGTGCACATGCCCCAAATCAATGCTGTCTAGGCCATTCAGTCTCAGCTTAGAGCTATTGTTTGGACTTGTCTTTGCTGGTCTGAATGCTGTTGGGGAAGAGGGTTACCACAGGAAGCAGAGTGGGAGGAGTTGGGAGTGGTATGTTTCTGATTCATTCTTGCCCTAAGCCGGCTCACTCTTTGGACCTTTCACTTATGCAATCCAATACATTGTCTTTTGCCTCAAGCCTCTTTAGGTTGGATTTTCTGTTGCTTGCAGCCCAAAGTGTCCCAATTGCTATGCTCGCCTATTCTCTGCCTCACTGGTGCCTCCGCATCTCTTTCATAACCTGAATGATGGAGGTAACTCTCACGGCCACCCTCCATTGGCTGTCGAGAAAAATCCCAAGCTCAAGTGCTTGCAAAATTTCTCTGGCCTGATGACAATGGTGACGAGGATGATAACAATACTGGCAACCCCAGGCTTTTCCAAACTTCTCAGCAGTCACATGGCAAGTTCACACCGTCTTCTGTTGGCAAGATGTGGCAAATATTGCAGCTCAGCGGTAAGAGTGAGAAACTCATGTCCTATGCAGTTAGGTGGCTCTTGTTCTTAGCAGCTTTAGCTCTATTTAAACCTTCCAAACTTTGCTTTGTGTGTGTGTGTGTGTGTGTGTGTTGTGTAGGAGGGTTTGGACTCTCTTCCTCTTTTGTTATGGAGGAGAACAGGGAGCAGATTGGAACAGGTTGTAACACTTCCGAACGCCTGTGTCCCGGTGCTTATTTCATAGTGCCGTCTGCCAATTGGCGCCTGGATTTCGTGTCTCTTTGATTTATGTATTTATTGTAAAGCAGCCAAATTTCAGAGAAGAGGAGAGGATATTCTAATTTAATAGTAAGAGCAAGGTGTAATTTCTTATAAAGGGAGGGAAATGTACCCACGTTCTTATTTGATGTTAGAAAATAAGAATCTGTTTGGGGCTTTCCTCCACCCATTTAAACATTAAGACACAGGATGTCATTTCACCAAATGATTATCTCAGAGCTTTGATAAGATATGATCATTTTATTTTTGTGGGTGTGATTTTAAGTTAGGTAGGTATTACATTAAGAAATAAAGGTAAGCAAAATTTCTAAAAACCCTAATATTTCAAAGAAACTTACAAGCAAACAAATCCCTTAAGTTTTACCATCAACCGCTATTTTCCTTTTTAAATTGGTTAAAAATATTATTTATAGAGAGGGCATGAGTTTGCACACCAGAGTTAGGGGCCTTTGCAAAATTCTAGGTCTGAGATGATGAGTACCTGTCATGGAACTACTGAAAAGACCGGAATGGGTCCGTGGAAGTAGTTGGAAGGTGAAGAATGAAAATGGCTATGGCGGTAAATGGTCCCCAGAACTCCCTGTGGCACTGGGCTGGGAGGTCCTTGCTTGGCTAACTTGCATCTAGAGCTCCTGTGGTACCCCTATCCCCACTGCGTTTGTAGGAGTGTTTTCTACCTTGGATATCGCCATCCTTGGCTTCCCTTGACATGAAGTAAATTTATTCTATCAATCAGTCTAATTGTTGCTGCTCAGCAAAATGTCAGTGTGTGGTGGGGAGGGATGGATATACGGGAGGTGGGACCACAAGCAGGGCCTGGGTCTTCAACTGGCATTGTCTTCACCTCCCACAGTGCCTGGCACACTGTAGGGGCTCAGTCAGTGTGTGCTGCAGACTTGAAATTCTTTTTGTCTGGTTTTGAAATGTGGAACTCTGTCCATGCTCCATCTGCCCCACCTGCACGGATTCTACTCCCACCTGTGCCTATGCTGTTTGTGTACTGAGTTTCTTGCACCTTCGTGACCACTTCTGGGCAGTCTCTGTTTTGCCTGAGTGTGCTGTGACCTTGGAGGGACAGGCTGGGAGTCAACACCCAGGTTCTAGCCCTTGCTCTGCCAGTGTCCAACTGATGTGACTGAGGCTATTTTAATGACAGCATGCCTCAGTTTCCCCTTCTTTCAAAATGGGTACAATATTTATCTTCTTACCTCCTGCAGATATTATGAAATTAATATAAAATGATAGATGTGAAAGTAATTAGGAAAAATGCTCTATGAAAATCCATTGCTATGATTAGCATTATCTTTATTAGTTTTAGTGGAGCCCTAAATGATCACACACTTCTGCTAAAGACATGGTCTGGGGAAATGAAAAGAAATAAGAACTGCATCTGCCTGCAACCTTGGGGTAGAAAAAAATCCCCTTATTCTGTTTCCTCTTTCAGAAGAGAACTTGATGTGATCGGGTCATTGCATGTAAAATGCTTTAAGAATGTGATCTGTACTTCATCATTTTAAAATTCAAACATTCCTGAGCCTTTTTTTTTCCTTTTACCCCCTTCATATTTATCTTCTTGGTCTTGCCTTCATTGGGCACCACATTTGTATTGATGAATTGTAGGTAGTAGGAGATGTATTGATGGGATGGAGACAGTTCAAAATGTAGAGTGCTGTGGCTTTGCATATCATTACACCTAGCTAGCTTTTTGCCTCCTGAAAGCTGTCGATTTGTGCATTATTGCTATTCAGGCTGATAGATGACAGTAATTGTTCTTAAGTTGAAGAGCTGGTTTAATATGCTGTCTGGCCCGGGAATTTCCTGAGCACCAGGGTTAAACTAGTGCTCCACTAGAGCTAGCAAAATGGCCCTTTTTTTCATCACAGACTATAGAGTTAATTGAATTACTTGCTATTCCTGCAGTTTGTAGCCTTGATTCTAAAGATACCATGGACTATAGGGGGAGGGAGAAGTGTTCTAGAGGCTCGGGGTAACCGTGGGCCCTGCCTCAAGGACATGACCCCCCTTCCCTGAGTGGAGGCAGTTCATATTCTGCAGCTCAATTTGCTTTCTGGTTTCTTGACTTGCTTTTGGTTATTTTGGGGCCATGCTTCCAAGGCTACCCGAGCCCCATAGTCCTAGAAGACAGCAGGATTCCTGATGCTGTGAAGATGATTTTTCTGAGGCTATTTTTGCATATCTTCTAAAATTCGAAAATCAAAGCACTTGAGTTTCTTGCATTTTATTTTGTTTACTTTTTAAACTTTGGGGTTGGGAACTTGTGCTATGATTTGAGAGCAGTGTATAGCTGAAGCCTCAGGTACAACTCATTCTGTGTTTTCCTTCCCAGTGATTCAGCCTCTAACCCCACCATTCAATTCCAAAGGCTCACTCAAGCCATCACACTCAAACAGAGGCCCCTTTCTTGACCTAAGGTGGAGAAGGAATTAACTGCAGGAAACTGGAGAAGAGAATCTGCCTCTCCAGGCCTGTCTCATCTGATTCTGGTGTGTGAACAGAAGTTTCCAGAAAAGTATCCTCTTAACAGTTCATCCAACAACCTTGCCTTCATGGTATTTCTGGGCTGGTTGTCTAGGTGCCCCCTGGAAAGAATGAACCCAAAGGCAAATGTAAAGCAAATGAGAGACCTAGCTTGCCTCATCTACCCCTGCCTTTGAGACTCGTTAACAGCACCAATGGGATACAAAATTCCAGATTTGCTTCTGTCGGGGGATCAGTCTCCCTGACCCCCGCCCCCCAGTGTCCTGGAAGGTTAAAACCAGATTGTTTCTCTTACACATTTTCAAACTTTTCTAACAGTTTTTGGCATTACTAGTGGACAGCCTCTCTTTTTCTCTCTCTCTCTTTTTCTCTCTCTCCCTCTCCCTGGATGAAAGAGAATGTTAGGTACCAAATGGCGTTTAGTGCCCTAACCAGAAATATTGGCCCTATTTAGATCTGACTTAAGAAAAGTTTGGAATGTTCTTTCCTCCTGCCCTTTCTTTGATCTCAGCTCTCAAATATGCCCACTGAAGCAGGACTGAGGAATGGGACCCCACGCCAAGATGGCTGGAGTAGGGAAAGACTCCCATTTAGGAGCATTAATCATTTCTCATCCTAGAAGCCCATAAAAATCCATCTTTTGCTACCTGACAAGGTATGAGATAATGAAAGAAGATTGCTTAAAATGTAAATCATTTGGGTCTGTTGGTAACACTGTTTAGAATTAAATTCATGGGTAATAGAACTTCCGATCAGAAATGAACAGTTTCCCAGACAAAGCCATCATAAGTTCCATAATTTCATATGGATGCTTCCAACGCTAATGGAGCTGGTGCAGTTTGCTTGATAATGCCCTAGGAAGAAAAGGATCATTTTTCCTAGTTCTGTAACTAGCAAACATGACTGCAAATCATTCACCCCAGTTCTTCCTGTCCAGAGTCCCAGAAGAGTACATATCACACCTGTATTGGGCTAGAGAGAGGCAGGAGCTCACCGCTTCTCCCACAAACGACTCCTCCTCTCTGGGGTGGGAGAAGATACTCTTTAAAGTCTAAGAATGACTTGTGAAGTCTCCTAGGGCTTGATAAAGGTCAGTGTCCTTCTTCAGTCTCTGAGCCTCCCGTTGCCCTCCTCTGCACTGTTCCACGTGTGGGGAGGGTGGGCTTGGAGCCCCAAGGGGTAGCAGAGGCTGGTCCACTCCAGGGATTTGTTCAGGATCATCTGTGAAGCCCAGTGAGTTCTGGAGCATGGGATGCCTACTGCTGGTGGCCTGAGAAATGCCTTTGGGTGGGTGCTACAGGGACGTGGCAACAAATGACATTGAGTCAAATGCCATTCCTCCCTCAATACACTTTCAAGCCTTCTGATTGTGTCAGAAGAAAGGCTTATTTGGTGCAAATACATCTTTAGCACCTGCCTTTCTTACATTTGCTAACCTTCCTTCATCACAAAGGGGTGAGCGGAACCTTCTGCAGGTGACAGTATTCAGCTAGAGCTAAATAATGCCACTTTGTAAAAATGGAATTTATTGTATAGGTTTGTTTTATTTGTGACAAGTGATACTGATTTCCCTTTATGGCTGTGATAAAGATTCCTTCTAAATAAATTTCTTTAAATAAAAAGAGTGCTTTCAAAGAAAAATATTCAGTAAACAAGAGTACAGGTGGTGGCGGTTTATGTGGAAGATTCTGAGGTGCCCTGTGAATGACTGTAGTCTGGGAAACAAAAACTTGCTGTGAGGTGCTGGTGCCAGAGGGCAGGGCGCCTAGCCCTGGAACTCCATTATTGCTTCAGAAATCACTATAACTCAGCCTGGATTACAAATGACTCTAAAAACACCGCTGTCTTATTTTCTGTTTGAAAAACGAATAAATGTTCTTTGTAGAAAATTTGGAATACCCTATATAGAGCACACACATACACACAGGAAATTAAGGCAGGGAAAGAAAGGAAGAGAAAAATTCCCTAGAAGATCCCATTCACCAGAGAGAGCCATTGCTAATGTTTTTGTTTATTTTGCTTTATCTTTTAATATGCAAAGATACATGATGTTTCTTTTCCTTTAAACAAAACTGTGGTTCCCATGTACATATAGTTTTACAATCTGTTCCTTTTTTTTTAAATTTCCTGTATTGTGAACATTTTCCTGTGTCGTGACTTTCTGTGGTGCTAGGTGTTTTATTATTCAGTTCAGATCAATCTGATAATATTTACTGAAGCTTATTCTAGGCATTTGGGACACACTGGTGGCCAAACAAAAATCCCTGCCTTGGAGGAGTTTAAATTCTAGGTACTTTTGGATGAAACACAATTTGCTCAACTTATGCCTCATAGTTGGAGATTTAGAGGGTTCAATATTGTAAGTAAATAATGCTGCAATTGACGTTCTGGATCCTGATATCGTTTTGCCCATTTCTGTTTCTTTTGGAGAAATCTGTAGAAGTAGAATCTCTGAACGTAAAGGTATGGACTTTTCAAAGCCTATTGCCAAGTCTACTTTATTTTTACTGTGATTATCTGTCATCTGTATATCCTTGTCAGTGAAGTGTCCATGTTTTTTTGCTCATTTTCTAATTGGTTTGTTTTCTTTTAACCATTGAGTTTTGAGGGTTCTTTATGTATTCTAACTACTAGTCCTTTGTCAGATATGTGGTTTGCAACTATTTTCTCCTAATCTGTAGCTTGTCTTTTAATCTTTTTCATAGGGTTTTTGCAGAACGAAAGTTTTTAATTTTGATGAGGTCCAAATTCACAATTTCATCCACTTTACTTTTAAAAGGCTGTGTGCATGACTTAATAATGAGGACCAATGCTTCATTTAAAATATATATTTCTTGAAGATCTACTAAGTACGAGGGACTTGTTTAGGGTGGAAGATACCATGGGGAGGAGAAGGTTCTTGCCCATATGAAGTTAGATAGATAGTACAAACATAATTTCACAAGTAAGTATATAATTGCAGGGGTGAATAATTCTCTCAAGGAAAAAGGCAGGGGTTCTTAGAGGGTGTAATAGAGTCTGGAAAGGCCTGCTTCCCCGAAGGAGCACCATTTATGTAAAATGAGAAGAATGAGGAAAAGTTGGCCAGATGGACAAAGAGGAGTGGGCACAAGGCCACCCATGGAGTGGGGAGGGGAGGCATGGGCAGACGTGGCTGGTGGGAGACCCACAACAAGCAGGCCAGTTTTGTAGGCTTTGGTGGGAGTTGGGGCATTGTCCTGAGAGCAACAGGAGCTAAAGAAAAGTTTCATTGGGTAAAGGGCCTTGTGAACAATTTTACTGAACTTTACAAAGAATGACTTCATATTGTTTGTTATACCGAAATCTCAACTCTGCATTCATGCGAATAAGAAGTTAGATACTTAGATTAGTTGTTGACTTATTTACAGACCCTGAGGTCTAGAATACTCCTTACTTTAATATCATTTTCAAAACTTCCATTTTATGTCTAGGATGTACAACATGTGCTTAGTCTTAAACACAGGCTAAATTATGAGGGAGATATTAATACAAATGTCTCAAGGAAAAGAAAAAACAACCATGGCACCATCAGATATGATAAGTTAGACAAAGTCAAGGATTGCTGGAGGTGTGAGATGCAATGGGCATATACATCAGGGATTGGACCACTTCTGTTCTTTTCTGTCTAAAGTGTGCAGGCTTTGCACACAGGGGAACTTAATGATGGGATTGGGGGGGGTCGAGGGGGAGTGGGAGAGTGTGGCTGGCTGTGGCTGGCCAGCTGGTATGGATGTGGCTTGGAAGTGCATGTGGTTATTTCCACCTGCCATAAAGCCATGTCTTTGTGGGGTTGCCTTCCCAAATTTGCTTCTGTGTTAGGGACTATTTCTGAGCACCCTGGACTAAGCAAAATTCTAGAAATGCACATTCCCTGGGAAATCGAGCACACTCACCCGTCTAGGGTTGCCAGGCAAATGGCAGTATTAGGGCTACTGTGAGACAAAAGGACAAGAGAAAAGGATAAGAGACATGGGACTTTCAAAGCAGACCATGTGCTTGGAATTCTCATTTGTAACACCCATGGAACACACATGCACTACAGTGGTGCTGGTACTTAGCCAGAGCCTGTGACCTGATCTTTGAGGCACATGAAGGTGTCCCGATGGCGCAGAGGGTGTTTTGGACCTGGACTATGCCCCAGAAAGGTGTTTTGGAAGGTGGAGCATAATGTTTTCTGAGCATTTCCTGTCCCATCCCAGCATGTAACCAGGGCTGTGAGAGGCAGTTCCCTTCTTAGCTCCACATCACCCCAGCTCCCCCACCCTCCGTGGAGAAGATGGGTATTTGGAACGTGCGTGAGCTCCTCCAAGGCTGTGCACCCACCAAGTTGGCTCTTTGTGGGGGCGGAAGGGAATAGGCCAGTTGTAACACCAGCTGTCAGCACACCAACTGCTTAATTTCAAAATCATGCCACAGTCAGAATTAAAAACGCCACACTTGAGTTAAAGTGAGCTAGGGGAACAAAGAGAAGAATTTCTGACACAGAGCAGACAGACAATGTATAGAATGCTCCAAGGGGCCCCGGAGCCCTAGAAGAGGGTCTTTCTCAGTGATGCCCGGGAGGCTCATTGGGCTTTTGATGATTAAACGAACAGATAACCCTTAACCACCTGCCTGCCCCCATCGGAGAATAACCAATATCTGTGGGTATATTAGACTCATCTTCTCCCTTGCTGGTCTGTCATGTGAAATTTGGCAAATTGTTGACTCAAGGGTGCTGCAAATCCACCTTTATTTTAACAGTGTGGAAGATGCGAGAGGCGGGGAGGAGAACACTGATGCCCTCCCTGCCTGCCGTCCCTGAGGAGGGGGCTGCTTCTGCTTCCTCACCATGTCCGGGACTCAGCCCCTCCATGTAGTTAGGACGTTCAGCACGCTGCTCCCAGCGAAAGGGCCTGGAAAGCGTTTAGATATTCCGCTTTACTGTTATATATGTTTTTAAAAGTAGACACAGCTTCAGATGAAATGCAAAACAGCAGCTCTGGGTAGCAGTAGCCCCTGTCCCTGTCGCACTATTTGGAACGTGTCTAAAATACCTAATGCAAGAGAGGGTTTAAGTCATTGGGTGGACTTTGAGAGGTGCTTTTTGTCAGCTGGGTGGGAGTATGGGCTGCAGCCCTTGGGACGATGCTTCTTTTTCCCGAATGAGTATCTCCCTGCTGCATGCTCCCTTGGACACTTCAGCTTCTCCTTGGGCAGGTTCCTGCCACTCTGCCATCTCCGTGTTCATTCCACAGGCATTTGTGGGTGCCTATTCCAGGCCTACCTGGGATTGGTTCCTGAGGAGACCAGAAGTAAGATATGGCCCTTGGTTATTTTATTTTATTTTATTTTTTTGAGACAGGGTCTCACTCTGTTGCCTGGGCTAGAGTGCAGTGGCGTCACCATAGCTTACTGCAACCTCAAACTCCTAGGCTCAAGTGATCCTCCTGCCTCAGCCTCCCGAATAGCTGGGACTACAGGCGCCTGCCACGATGCCCGGCTGATTTTTCTATTTTTTTGTAGAGAAGGGGTCTCGCTCTTGCTCAGGCTGGTCTTGAACTCCTGGCCTCAAGCAGTGCTCCCGCCTTGGCCTTCCAGAGTGCTGGCATTACAGGTGTGAGCCACTGCGCCCGGCCGGCCCTTGGTTATTTGTTCCCATGCCTCTCCCTTCTCCTCCCCTAGGAGAACTGTGACATCTCGAGGGCAGAGGTAGTATCCTTATTTATCTGTGTATTCCCTGGGCATAAGTAGTACTTGCTACAAAGCGGGCACCTGGCGAATGTTGAGTTGGAAAATGGTGTTAGGCTGATCTTTCTTCTTTTCTCTTTCCTTCTTTGTTGCCATCTTGGGCTCAATGTCCACTGCTTCAGCCAGCCTGTTCTGAACCACCTCCATTTGCCCAGCACATTGCCAAATGCTAAGGCTGCCAGAAGGAGCCGCCAGGGCTGCCTGGGTGATGCAGTCAAGCTGGGTGCATGCCCTGGGGTATCATGGGGCCTCCCTCGCCATGGGTAGAGTGTCTCGCTGTGCTGTGCCCACCTCAGCATCCTTGGCTGCCCAGATGTGGTGGGAAAGGTAGTGGGGGAGGGAAATTTAGGACTCCTGTCCTTCCCAAAAGGAGACAGTAGGCTTACGTGTCAGAGAACTTAGTGGGTGGGGGTTCAGTGCTTATCCAGATTTACTAATGAGGAAAACCTCTAATGGGCGAGCCAAATGCTCAGATTTTTAACAAGTAGAGTTTGGTTTAGGTGGGGGGTTCACAGGTGGGCACAAAGTTGCTGCTCCCGACAAGAGAGCTCGGTTTTACACACCACCATGGAAGCAAATTCCAGCATATTTCCTGCTTCAGATCTTCAGCCAGAGATGGGTCCCCGCAGTGAGTCTATCCAGAAGCCAGTGTAGACCCTTAACCCACTCTTGATTTCCCCTTTGCCTTGACCTTACCCCGGGAAGGATGGAAGGTGGAGGAATAAGACACAAGGGTATGGGGCTGGGGGAGTGAGTGCATCGTATTCTAGCACTTACGGGGGGCTTTCAGTCTGTCCTCAGGGGAGGGTCACCCCAGGCAGTGCTCCAGATTTGGCACCTGGGGCCTTGCTCCTTGCCAGGGCAGGGGTGTGGCTCCACAGTCCCTGTCCCAGTCCTGTTAGCCACATGGGCACCCGGCTCAGGCTCTGAGCTCCTTTCTTCTCTCCCCAGTGAGCTGCTTCCAGGAATTCTCACCTTACCCAAGCCACCAGGGGAAGCCCCTCCTTGCCTCATCTGACTCGATTACACTGCTTCTTCCTCTCTGAAACTCAAAACAGAGAAGAACACTGAGGAGGAAAACTTATTTTTTCTCTCTTCCCTCTGGAAGCCAGCCTTGATCCGAATGTTCCTATAGCAACATTAATTCTCCCAAGTTGCACCTACTGTATAATAAGTTATATATATAGAAGACCTACTGGGATCCAAATACCCCATATGTGCAAGCGAATGAGTTAATGCTGCCGTGAGAATTAGCAATGTTCCGTTTCCTGATTTTCATGCTTTTAAAGTTACAACCCGTGTTTGCTGGGTGCTCTGGAGGCAGGGTTTGGGGAGCAGTGGATGTGGGTGCTGTTCTGGCAGGCACCTGCCTTCACAGCAGAGCCAAGGGTGTCTCTGGAAAATTTCTGAGTCTCGAGATGGAAATAGACTCGGGGATGCCAGTGTCCTTCCTAGTCACCATGGAACTATTTCTTGAGCTCAGCTCTGGCTGTCTTGGCCTCCACGATTGTCTGACAGTGAAGCTTGACAGCAGGGACCTTGGAGTGAGAGAAAGCGCTGGGTAAGACTCATAGGCCACTGGGGGCCAGCCAGGCACGGGGTCTGGTGCTCCTGAAGTCCTGTGGGTGGGGCTCTGGGGCTGATCCTAGGCCAATGATTTTGGTGCCTTTCTCCACAGGTTGGTGGGAAAATGTAGATTGCTTGGCTCTTGGGAAAGTTTGGGCCCTTTGCAGGTCACTGGGCTGTTGTTTACATTGGGTAGGATATGTAGTGTTAGTAAGATGTCAGTAAAGACATGCTGGTTTACACTTAGAGTCACACAATGGGCCAGGCATGGCATGCAGCACTTTCCATGCAGTGCATTGCTTACTCTTACAACAGGCCTGAGAAGCAAGTTCTGTGATTATCTCCCATTGTACAGATGAGGAAACTGAGGCTTAGATTTAGTAAGCCGGTAATGCAGGAGCTGGAGTCAGAGCTCTCAAGCCTATGTTCCCAAGAACATGCTGCTCTACCTTGCTCTGACAGGTGCTGCCTGGGTGGCCTGCGGGCCTAGGGTGACGTCTTGGCCTGGCTCTGCTTCTTCAAGCCTTGCCTTGCTTCTATACCTGGGGCCTTGGAGCCCACAGTTTGGCTTTGACACACAGATGGCAGTAGAACAGAGGTTCTGAGGCAGGTGGGGACATGTGGGCAGTCCTGGGGCCTCCTGAGCACATCGTGTAGCTGGCTGCAACTCCACTCTGGAGCCCCAAGGTGTGCTGGCTGTGAGCTGGTGGGGAAGGAGGTGTGAGCTGGGTTCCCAACCGCCCTCCTCTCTCAGGCCCACCGCCCCTACCTGCCCACCAGCGTCAGCCCCGGCGACCTGTCTTTCGGGAGGGCTGGTCCCACACTGTCCTTGAGTGTGCTCTGCAGGGTGGTGCCTAGAGGGGCCAGGAGCAACGGCACCTCCCCTTGAGCACTTTTTCTGAGAGTGGCACTTTGTCAGTATGAGAGCGGAAAGAGAGCGGAGGTGAGGACAGAAAGCAGGGCCCACAGGCCTGGAGACTGGGGAGAAGGCGGTCCAAGCAAGGCAGGATCCAGTGCTTCCCGGGTCCCTGTGGGTGGCCCTGCCCCTCAGAGGCCGACTGCAAGCATGCCTCTGGGCGTGTGTGCACGTGGCTGTGTGGCGTGCATGCCCGCACGTGCACGTGGGTAGCTGGGCCAGCCCGGTCCGGAGGGGCTGCCGCTCACCATTCCTGCCCCCGTGGCCGCAGGAGGCCTTGGCAGGGGCGGGGGCTTCAGGCTTCCCCCCGACCTGCCGCTGGGCCTCCGGCTGGGCCTCGGATCGCCCTCCACCGCCAGAGGGCGCTGCCCTTCATTCTGCCGCCCGCTCTTCTGAGGCTGCGAGGAGTTTAAAACTCCTGCGAGTTAACTTAAAACCAGAGGGCGAAGAGTCCAACTCGTTTCTGGCCATGCCTTCCTTCCTGCATTTAAGGAAAGGCTTTTCCCCATTCTTCCCACAGCCTACAGAGACCCTGAAGGAGCGTAAAACTCAATAGACACGGAGATAAAAACCCCTCTAAAAGTTCTCGGTTCTAAACCTTCTTTTATGGCCTCATATGGGAGTGTTCCTGGAAGGCTATTTGGGAAATGAAATGGTCCATTTGTCCCCTTGTAAAGCCGAGCTGAGCCCTGGGAGCCCTGTGCTCCTGCAGGTGGCTGGGGCCCTCTCACCCTGCAGAGGGCTGGGCATGGCCGCGGGGCGGCTGGCAGGGAGGCGGGTGTCCCTGGGATGGGTGGGCAGCGGGGTTGGGGGAGGCAGGGCAGGTTGCTCTGGGGGTCTGGGGCCTGGGCTGGCCACCTGCATGAATTCACACCCCCTCAGGGGCCAGCCCAGAAGGCACAACCGCAGTGAGATGTACGCCATGAAGTGCCCAAACTGGCAGGTGCACGGGAGTTGCCCCACGTCCCTCCTGCTGCCATGGGCACTGAGGGGTGGGCCCAGGTGGACAAGAGGAGGCTCAGCTCAGGGGTCTCATGGCCTGGTGGGCAACCCGAGGGGCGGGAGGGTGGCTCAGTGTGGGCTGAAGCTCTCGCCTTTGTTGTTTCCCCACCATCCCCAGAACAACTGGGCAGGATTCACCTGAGGGAAGGGCTAGCACAGCTGAACTCAGGGAAATGAAAGTCAGTTCTTGACTTTTGGGTTCAAAGGTATATTCGTCTGCCAGGGCTGCCATAACAAAGTATCACAGACAAGGTGGCTTAAACAGCAGAAATTTATTTCCTCACAGTGTGCAGGCTGGAAGTCCGAGAGCAAGGTGTTGGCAGAGTTGGTTTCTTCTGTGGCATCTCTCCTTGGTTTGTAGGTGGTCATCTTCTTCCAGTGTCTTCTCACAGCCTCCCCTTGGTGTATCTGTGTCCTAATCTCTTCTTTTAAGGCCACCAGCCGTATTAGATCAGGGCACACCCTAATGACCTCATTTTAACTTAATTATCTCTTGAAAGACCTTGTCTTCAAATACAGTCACATTCTGATGTACAGGGAGTTAGGATTTCAGCATATGCATTTGGCGAGAGACAACTGAGCCCAGACAGAAGGCATAAACAAAAAGATTTAGAAGAAATTCAAAGTAAGAGAGGAGACTGCCAAACTTCAGACACCCCTACCCTTGAAACCAAAGATTCCCCTGGCAGGAGGCGATGGAAAAGGGAGAGTCAGGGGAAAGGGAAGAGCGCTTAGACACTCCAGAGGGGCCTGCAAATTTTCTTTTCTCCATCTTTTCTGTCCTTAACTGCATTCTTCCTTCCTTCCTCCCTTTCATTCAAAGCAGGTGCAGAGCAAGCCCATCCTTGAACATATTGAGCTCTTCACAGAGCCAGATTCCACCCCCCAGGGTACCGGGCCTCCACCCTGCAGATTCCTCCCCCCAGGGTAGTACCCTGCACCCTGCAGATTCCACCCTATAGGGTGCTGGCCTTGCACCCTGAAGATTTCAACCTCCAGAGTAATTGTCGTCTACCCTGCAGATTTTACCCTTTAGGGTATTCATCCTGCAGTCTGTATTGATAACTGGGAAGGGGGGGTGAGAAATGGTGATATTAATCAACCAATGCCCCAGTGTTGGGGAGATTTTCACACCAGCTCCAAGTTGACCGAAGTGCTCCCTACTTGTGATGAGAGTCTGGGAGGGTGAGCAGAATTCCATCAGGTGTGTGGGAGTGGGCAGTAGAGGTAGTGTTCCTGGGAGGTACAAAGACATGGAGATTAGAATCCCCCCATCCCACCCAGACGCTCTGGTAGGAGCGCTCTCCTAACAATATCACTAGGCTGTAAGTGATATTCAGATGTTAGTCTGGTTTTGAGTAAGGAAGTTCAGCTGGTTCCCAGAAATGAGGTTTCAGCCACGCTGAGTGGGAAATGAGTGAGAAGGCTTCATTCTTGCTCTTACTGCCCTTCCCTTGCCTTCGCCTGCTTTTCTCTTCTCTTTGCCCCCTCTTGGACATGGACCCTCCCAATGTGCAGTGGGCACCCACAAGTTAATGGCTGCTCCTTCTCTAAGCCACAGGCTTGTTGCCTCGCTGGGCCTTCCTGGAGACCCAGTGGCTCAGCCCATTATTCCACAAGCTTGATTAATGTAGGCTATTGAGAAAAAAAAATATTGCAGACACCCAATCACAATTTGAATTATTTTTGTTGTAATATATATTGTTATAAAATGATATCAAAATGTAAGAACATTTACTAAGTCCTTCCCATGTGCCTGGCACTGTGCTAGGCACTTTTCCCTGCATCATTTCATTTAATCTTCTTAACTACTCAATAGCAAAGGTAGTAATAGTCTAGACTACAGATCTCATAAAAGTAGAATTAAGTTCCTTATATTTATGGCTTTTATACAACCATAACACCAAGCCACATTTACAAATTAAATACAAACAAAATTATAAAACCAATGCAATTTAAAACAGCAACATTCATTTAATGGAAAGGCTGATGTTGTTTTGCTGAAACTAAACCACAATTCCCAGCGTGAATCTGGAACTGAAAAATATGACCCAGGTTCTTTCCAGATTGGTAAGATTACACATCTTGGGGTTGGAGTGAGGATGGGGCCGATTCAATTCTCCCACAATTTTCCTTGTCTTTGAACCATCAGTGGTAACAGGAGAGGGATTTATTCTTTCCTTGCCTTCTTCTTTCTTTACTTCACTCATTCCTTGCTGAAGAACCAATAAAGAGAAGATAATTAATTGGCAGAACAACACTTGAAAGTTATGCTCTAAGAACTGTCAATATTGGCAAGAAAAAGTCACTGATGCAGTCTGAAGAATCTGAGGTATCTGAAAATCTCAAAGTAATGCAGGAACTGAAAGACCTGACCCTGTCCCTCCAGCATGGGGCATATGGATCCAGATGGAGAGGATAGGGATGGAAGGAGACCAGGGAGCTGTAGGAGAGAAGAGGGAGGAGGACAGAGAGAGGTGATTTCCAGTTGTCCACCCGGATGGACTCCATATGGACTGAGAGGTGACTCAATGGAGAAAATGGAGGAAAGCATAGACAAGTTATATATCCCAGGTCAGTCTTTTAGGGTACATGCTCCCCTCTCTCCACTCAGAGCTTGGAGTAACTAGGGCTTACACTTCTGTAACACCATTCTATAATTCCATTTGGCTTTCCCTCAACCCCAGTGCGTCAGTTGCACATTAATTCTGCCCCCACCCCTTTAGTCTGTGATGACTAGAAGAGTGTACAGGCATACCTCAGAGATATTGCAGGTTCAGTTCCAGATCACTTGCAATAAAGCAAATATTGTGATAAAGCAAGTCACATGAATTTTTGGGTTTCCTAGTGCATACAAAAGTTATGTTTACCCTATACGGTAGTCTATTAAGTGTGCAATAGCATTAATGTCTAAAAAATGTACACACCTTAATTTAAAAATATTGCTGAAAATGTTAATGATCATCTGGGGCTTCAGGGAGTCCTAATCTTTTTGCTGGTGGAGGGTCTTGCCTCGGTGTTGATGGCTGCTGACTGATCAGCGTGGTGGTTGCTGAAGGTTGGGGTAGCTGTGGCAATGTCTTAAAATAATATAACAATGAAGTTTGCCACATTGATTGGCTCTTGTTGTATGAAAGATTTCTCTGTGGCATGCTGTTTGATAGCTTTTTACCCATAGTAGAACTTCTTTCAAAATTGGAGTCAATCCTCTCAGACCCTGCCACTACTTTATCAACTAAGTTTAAGTAATAGTCTAAATCCTTTGTTGTCCTTTCAACAGTGTTCACAGCATCTTCACCAGGAGTAGATTTGTCTCAAGAAAACACTTTTTTAGCTCATCCTTAAGAGGCAACTTCTCATCAATTCAGGTTTTATCATGAGATGGCAGCAATTCACATCATTAGGTTCCACTTCTAATTCTAGTTCTCTTGCTATTTCTACCACATCTGCAGTTACTTCCTCCACTAAAGTCTTAAACCGCTCAAAGTCATCCATGAGGGTTGGAATAAACTTCTTCCAAACTCCTGTTGATATTTTTGATCTCCTTCCATGAATCATGAACATTCTTTTTTTTTTTTTTTTTTTTATAATTTATTTTTTTAATTTCAGAATATCATGGGGGTACAACACTTTGGCCATACACATTGCCCCTGTTCTGCCCGTGTCAGAGCCACAATCGTGGTCATCTCCCAAACTGTGCTCCCCACATCCATTCAGTGAGAGTTTTTCCCATCCCTTCCACCCCCCTCCCGCCCGCCCGCCCTCTGATGAATGTTATTGCCCTGTGTGATGTAAGTGTTCATCAGTTAGTACCAGTTTGATGGTGAGTACCAGTGATGCTTGTTTTTCCAATCCTGTGACACTTCGCTTCGAAGAATGGGTTCTAGCTCCAACCAGGATAATGCCAGATGTGTTAATTCACTGTTGTTCCTTATTGCTGAGTAATACTCCATGGTATACATATACCACATTTTATTGATCCACTCGTGTATTGATGGGCACCTGGGTTGTTTCCACAACTTTGCAATTGTGAATTGTGCTGCTATGAACATTCGAGAGCAGATGTCTTTATTATAAAATGTCTTTTTTTCTTTTGGATAAATACCCAGTAGTGGGATTGCTGGGTCAAATGGTAATTCTACTTTTAATTCTTTGAGGTATCTCCATATTCTTTTCCATAGAGGTTGTACTAATTTGCAGTCCCACCAGCAGTGTATGAGTGTTCCTACCTGTCCACATCCCTGCCAACATTTGTTATTTGGGGATTTTTTGATATGAGCCAATCTCACTGGAGTTAAGTGATATCTCATTGTGGTTTTGATTTGCATTTCCCTGATGATTAGAGAAGTTGAGCACTTTTTTATATGTTTGCTGGCCATCATTCTGTCTTCTTTGGAAAAGTTTTTGTTCATGTCCTTTGCCCATTTTTTAATAGGGTTGTTTGATTTTTTCTTGTTGATTTTCCTAAGTTCTGTATAGATTCTGGTGATAAGCCCTTTATCAGAGGTGTAGCATGCAAATATTTTCTCCCATTCTGTAGGTTGTCTGTTCACTCTAGTGATAGTTTCCTTGGCTGTGCAGAAGGTTTTCAATTTGATCAGGTCCCATGTATTTATTTTGGTTGCTGCTGTGATTGCTTTGGGGGTCTTCTTCATAAATTCTTTGCCTAGGCCAATGTCCATAAGAGTTTTTCCAACGTTTTCTTCGAGAATTCTTATGGTTTCATGTCTTAGGTTTAGATCTGTTATCCATTGTGAATTGATTTTTGTGAGAGGTGAGAGGTGTGGGTCCACTTTCAGTCTTCTACATATGGCCATCCAATTTTCCCAGCACCATTTGTTGAATAGGGAATCTTTTGCCCAGTGTACGTTTTTCTGGAATTTGTCAAAGATCAGGTGACTGTATGAGGTTGGTTTTATATTTGGGTTCTCAGTCCTGTTCCATTGGTCTACGTGTCTGTTCTTGTGCCAATACCATGCAGTTTTGGTTACTATAGCCTTGTAGTATAGTTTGAAGTCTGGTAGACAGATGCCTCCCAATTTGTTCTATTTGCTTAAGATTGCTTTGGCTAGACGGGGTCTTCTCTGGTTCCACACGAAGCATAGAATTATTTTTTCTAGATCGGCAAAAAATGATGTTGGTATTTTGATAGGGATTGCATTGATTCTGTAAATTAATTTAGGTAGCAAAGCCATTTTTACTATGTTGACTCTGCCTATCCAAGAGCATGGTAAGGTTTTCCATCTATTTACATCCTCTGCAATTTCCTTTCTCAGTGTTTCATAATTCTCTCTATATAGGTCTTTGATCTCCTTAGTTAGATATATTCCTAAATATTTAATTTTCTTTGTTGCTATTGCAAAAGGTATAGCATCTTTAATTTGTTTCTCGGCTTGATTGTTATTAGCATATATGAAGGCTATGGATTTGTGTGTATTAATTTTGTATCCTGAGACTTTGCTGAATTCATTTATCAATTCCAGTAATCTCTTGGTTGAATCCTTGGGGTTTTCTATGTATAATATCATATCGTCTGTGAATAGTGAAAGTTTGACCTCTTCTGCCCCTATCTGGACGCCCCTGATTCCTCTGTCTTGTCTAATTGCTGTGGCCAGGACTTCCAGCACTATTTTGAAAAGAAGTGGAGATAGTGGACACCCTTGTCTGGTGCCAGTTTTAAGGGGGAATGCCTTCAATTTTTCCCCATTCAGTATGATATTGGCTGTGGGTTTATCGTATATGGCTTTAATAGTTTCTAGGAATGAGCCATCTATGCCTATATTGTTAAGAGTTCTTATCATAAAAGGGTGTTGGATTTTGTCAAAAGCCTTTTCTGCATCTATTGAAAGGATCATATAATCTTTGTTCTTGCTTTTATTTATATGGTGAATTACATTTATAGATTTGCATACGTTGAACCATCCCTGCATCTCGGGAATGAAGCCCACCTGATCATGATGGATTATTTTTTTGATGTACATTTGAATTCGGTTTGCAAGGATTTTATTGAGAATTTTTACATCTATATTCATAAGGGATATTGGTCTGTAGTTTTCTTTTTTTGTTGTGTCCTTTCCTGGCCTTGGTATCAAGGTGATATTGGCTTCGTAGAATGAGTTTGGGAGGATTCCATCCTTCTGGATATTTTCAAATAATTTCTGCAGTATAGGCACCAGTTCTTCTTTGTAAACTTGGTAGAATTCAGGTGTGAACCCATCTGGTCCGGGACTTTTTTTTGTGGGTAGATTTTTAATTACTGCTTCAATTTCGGTGCTTGATATTGGTCTGTTTAGAAATTCAGTTTCTTCCTGGTTGAGCCTAGGGAGGTAGTGTGTTTCTAAGAATTTGTCCATTTCCTCCACGTTTTCGTGTTTGTGGGCATAGAGATTTTTGTAGTATTCAAAGATGATGTTTTGTATTTCCATGGTATCAGTTGTGACTTCTCCTTTTTCATTTCTAATTGAGCTTATTAGAGTCCTTTCCTTTTTGCTTCTGGTCAACCTGGCAAGTGGCCTGTCTATTTTGTTTATCTTTTCAAAGAACCAGCTTTTCGTTTCATTGATCTTCTGTATTGTTCTTTTGTTCTCAATTTCATTTAATTCGGCTCTAATTTTGGTTATTTCTTTTCTTCTGCTGGTTTTAGGATTGCTTTGCTCTTCCTTTTCCATTTCCTTAAGATGATTCATTAGTTTACTGATTTGTGACTTTTCTGTCTTTTGGATGTGGGAATTTAGGGCAATAAGTTTTCCTCTCAGGACTGCTTTTGCTGTATCCCACAGATTTTGATAACTTGTGTCCCCATTATCGTTTAGTTTGAAGAATCTTTTGATTTCATTTTGAATCTCCTCTTTGACCCAATAATCATTCATCAATAGATTGTTTAGTTTCCAAGTTTTTGGAGGAAGATGTGAGTTTCTGTTGGAATTGATATCTAATTTTATTCCGCTGTGGTCTGAAAAGATACATGGTGTGATTTCTATTTTTTTGAATTTGTTTAGATCTGTTTTGTGGCCTAGGATGTGGTCAATTTTAGAGAAAGTTCCATGAGCTGATGAGAAGAATGTATATTCAGTGTTATTTGGGTGGAGTGTTCTGTAGATATCTGTTAGGCCCAAATGTTCTAGAGTCCTGTTTAGGTCTTTTATTTCTCTATTTAATTTTTGTTTGGAGGATCTGTCCAGTTCCATCAGTGGGGTGTTAAAGTCCCCTGCAATTATGGCATTCCTGCTTATTATGTTGTCTAGATCTAGCAGCATTTGCTTTATGTACCTGGGTGCTCCTGTGTTGGGTGCATAAATGTTTAGGATTGTTAAATCCTCTTGTGAAATTTTTCCCTTCACCACTATATAGTGTCCATTTTTGTCCTTCTTTACTTTTATTGCTTTAAAGTTGATGTCATCTGAAATGAGGATGGCTACTCCAGATTTCTTTTGGTTTCCATTAGCCTGAAAAATTGTATTCCATCCTTTCACCTTGAGTCTGAATGCGTCTTTGTGTGTAAGGTGTGTTTCCTGAAGACAACAGATACTTGGTTTGTATTTTTTAATCCATTCAGCCAGCCTATGTCTCTTCAATGGGCAGTTCAAGCCATTTACATTTATTGAGAGAATTGATATTTGGGGTAAATTTCTGATTATTCTGTTGGGTGGTATCTTTTGTTTTACCTCTTGCGTCATTGTGGAATCTGGTTTCTGGGGTTTTAGCCTTTGCATAATTTTACATAGGTGGGTGTCTGTTGCGCTGGTTAGTGTATAATGCAGGTCTAAGCATTTCTTGCAAGGCCAGTCTGGATTTCGCAAATTCTATCAGTGATTGCTTATCTGGAAAGGTCTTTATTTCTCCCTCATATAAGAAGCTTAGTTTGGCAGGATACAGAATTCTGGGTTGACCTTTGTTTTGTTTTAGGAGATTGATGATGTCTCCCCATTCCCTTCTGGCTTATAAGGTTTCAGCTGAGAAATCTGCAGTTAATCTGATGGGTTTCCCTTTGTAGGTTACCTCCTTTTTTTGTCTTACAGCTCTGAGGAGTGCCTCTTTTGTGTTTACTTTGGTCAGTCTAATAATTATGTGGCGTGGTGAATGCCTTTTCACGTTGACTCTCCCAGGAGTCCTGTGTGCTTCTTGTACTTGGATGTCGAGATTTCTGGCTAAGCCATGGAAATTTTCCTCTATTATTCCTTCAAATAAATTTTCCAGCCCATGCAAATTTTCTTCCTCTCCCTCAGGGATACCTATTATCCTTATGTTTGGCCACTTTACATAATCCCACATTTATTGTATGCTTTTTTCCTGTCTCTTGTTTTTGTGTTCTTTCTCTTCAGCTGATTTATTTAGCACATAGGAGCTGTCTTCTAGCTCTGAAATTCTTTCCTCTGCATGGTCCAGCCTATTCTTAAGGCTTTCCACTGTGTTTTGTAGATCCTTGGATGCTTCTTTGATTTCTAGGATTTCTATTTGATTTTTCCGTAATATTTCTATTTCTTTGGAGAATTTTTCATTCATTTCTTGCATTTTCTTGTGGTTTCTTTGTGCTGGGATTCAATTTCTCTTGAATTTCATTGAGCTTTCTTATAATCCATAAACGAAATTCCTCTTCTGTCATTCTACCCATTTCATTTGGGTTGGTATCCATTGCTGAGGAACTGATAATTTCTTTTGGGGGTGACTTTTCACTCTGATTTTTCATGTTCCCTGAGTTCTTTCGCTGGTTTTTTCTCATCTGGCCTCTTGGTCGAGAGCTGGGGGTGTTAGAGCTAGTTTATGGTCCTGTCACCAGACCCACAATTATTTTTCCTTGGCAAAGCCAGGGAGAGAAGTAGTGGCCTGTATTGCCTTAGGTGTATTTTAGCAAGTTTGTTGGATCTTGAGTTAACTCTGACCTGTGGTCTTCTCCTCTTCCCAGTGGAGTGTGGTGAGAATGACCTCCCAGCTTGGGCTCTGAGCTAATGGATTGTACTTGAGAATATGAGTCCTCCGCTCCCTATTAGCTAGGTTTTCTGTTATGTCCGTGGCAGACTCTGATTCCCCAGTTGGGGTATGCGAAAGCCCTGTGCTTTGGGAGGGGTCTTGTAGCTCCTAGGGGTTACTTTGACCCTGCTCTTCCTGAGGTTCTGGTAGAAACACAATTTCCTTTGGCTGCCGTGTGAGAGCTGAGTTGGGAAAATTCTACACAGCTCAGAGGTTGCTCATCTAGCCACATGTGTCTGCCCTTCTGACCTGTGTCTCTGTGTGATACTGGCTGATAGGGGGATCTCCAATTGTGCACCCCTTTTCCACCACTAGACCTCAAGGCGAGGCAGGTGGCCGTCTCTATCCCCAGCAGTCTCCACCGGGGGGATGTTCCCACGGGGAGGGGGGAGTAGTGGCAGCTGGAAGCACTCTTGAGTGGCGCGAAATTCCCTATTGAAGTGGGCAGGATTATGGGGAGCTGCTCTGGTTCAGCCTGTGGCTCTTGAGGTATTTGGTTGTCATGGGAACCAGCAGTTATACCAAATGAGTCACTATGGCCAGCAACCTTCAAAATGAGCGATCTCTGGGGTACAGGAGGGCTGGGACCTGAGGGGCGGGCACTAGGACCGACACGGAGCAGAGTTGTCGGAGGCCAGAGCCGGGGTAGCAGAACCAGATGGACGAGCTGCAAACTGTTTCCAATACTCAAAGGTCCCACCTCTACAGTTCCGGGATCTCGTCCCACCTGGAACCCACGGATGCCGCTGTCCCTGGCCACCACAGGCAAAGCCTGTCTCGCCCCAGCGGAAGAGCCCCGGGCTGGGGCGGGGGGAGCTAGAGACGCGGCTCACGGCTCCGCGCGGGCGGCTGTAAAGATGGCGGCCGCCGCCAGCCTGGCGCACAGCCGGGCTCCGATCGCGCCGGGAGCGCAGTTTTTCTCCGCCGGTAGTTGTTGGCAACCTCTAAGGGCGCGTCCCGCTCTCCGATAAACTCCTGGGCCCAGTCCCGCTGACTTCTAGTGGCGCAGTGCCGGCCTGTGGGTTCCCGCGCACTGTCCCGGGAAGCTGTATCTCGGTCCCCGCCCAGTTCCTCCCCAGCCCTCGGCAGTCTCTGTGTATTGCAGCTGCGTGTTGTGTCTGGCTCTGGCTACTTCCTCCTCTCCACAAGGCTCGCCGTCCCGAGCAACCGCTCTGTTCCAACTCTGGGCTTGTCCCTGACTGCGTGTATGGGGAGGCGCGTAACCGCTTGGGGGGCAGGTCGCGCTGTGCGGACCTGGCGAGTGTGTCCTTCCCGCGCTCTGGGCTCTATTGTGCTCCGCGCGCCCTCCGATCTTTGTGAAAATTTTGTACCTGTTTTCTTGGGCTGGGCGTTCGGCGTTGTTTCTCTGTCATTTGCAATGCTGTTTTCGGAGTGAGCGGTCCGTGCTCGCAGGCAGCTGCTGGCGTTCTTCACCTCCTTTCCTGGGAGCGGTACGGTGGGCGGACCCTATCACACCGCCATTTTTTCCTCTCAATCATGAACATTCTTAATGGCATCTAGAATGGTGAATCCTTTCCAGAAGGTTTTCAATTTACTTTTCCCAGATCCATCAGAGGAATCACTATCTATGGCAGGTATCAATATCTATGTCTTATGAAATGTATTTCTTAAATAATAAGACTTGAAAGCCAAAATTACTCCTTGATCCATGGGCTGCACAATGGTTGTTGTGTTAGCAGGTATGAAAACAACATTAACCTCCTTGCACATCTCTATCAGAGCTCTTGGATGACCAGGTGCATTGACAATGAGCAGTAATATTTTGGAAGGCATTTTTTTTCTAAGCAGTAGGTCTCAACAGCAGATTTAAAATATTCAGTAAACCATGCTGTAAACAGATGCACTGTCATTTAGGTTTTGTTGTTTCATTTCTAGAGCATAGGCAGAGTAGAATTAGCATAATTCTTAAGGGCCCTAGGATTTTCAGAATGGTAAATGAGCACTGGCTTCAACTAAAAGTCACCAGCTGCATTACCTCCTAACAAGAGAGTCAGCTTGTCCTTTGAAGTTTTGAAGCCAGGCATTGACTTCTTCTTTCTAGCTATGAAAGTCCTAGATCTCATCTTCTTCCATTAGAAGGCTGTTTTGTCTACATTGAAAATCTGTCACTTAGTGTGGCCACCTTCGTCAATGGTCTTAGCTAGATCTTCTGGATAACTTGCTGCAGCTTCTACATCAGCACTTGCTGCTTCACCTTGTCCTTTCATGTTATGGAGATGGCATTTTTCCTTAAACTTATGAACCAACCTCTCCTACCTTCAGACTTTTCTTCTGCAGCTTCTTCACCTCTCTCAGCCTTCACAGAATTGAAGAGTTGGGCCTTGCTCTGGATTAGGCTTTGGCTTAAGGGAATGTTGTAGCTGCTTTGATCTTCCATCCAGACCACTCAAACTTTCTGCCTGTTGGCAATAAGGCTGTTTTGCTTTCTTATTACTCATGTGTTCACTGGAGTAGCACTTTTAATTTTTTGGGGAACTTTTTCTTTGCATTCACAACTTGGCTAACTTTGGCACACGAGGGCTGGCTTTCAGCTTGTCTTGGCTTTTGACATGCCTTCCTCACTAAGCTTAACCATTTCTAGCTTTTGATTTAAAGTGAGAGATGTGAGACTCTTCCTTTCACTTGAACACTTAGAGGTCGTTGTAGGGTCATTAATCGGCCTAATTTTGTTGTGTCTCATGGAATAGGGAGACCCAAGGAGAGGGAGAGAAATGGGGGAATGGCTAGTTGGTGGAGCAATCAGAACACATACATTTATCGGTTATATTCGCCGTCTTCTATGGGTGCAGTTCATGGTACCCCAAAACAATTGCAATAGTAACATCAAAGACCACTGATCACAGATCACCATAAAAGATATAATAATAATGAAAAAATTTGAAATATGACATGAATTACCAAAATGTGACACAGAGACATAAAGTGAGCACACGCTATTGGAAAAATGGTGCTTATAGACTTCATAAAACCTTCAATTTATAAAAAATGCACTATCTGCAAACTGTTATAAAGTGAATCACACTAAAACGAGGTATGCCTGTCTCTTTTCACATCCATGACGAAAAGCACAAATTGGGCATGAAAATCCCATGGTGGTTCCATCACTTAGGTGATCCAGAATATGTTAATATTCATTGTGTATTTTAGGGGGACTCATTGAGTGAAAACACTCAAAAAATTGAAAATTACCAAAAGGAGTTGTGGACCCCTGAGAATATATCTACGGGCCTCAGCTTGAGATACTCAAAAGTCTTGAGGAAAGGAGGGGTGGCCTGGAGTGATGGAGGGCAGTGCCATGAGGGAGCACTGGCCCCAAAGGTAGAGGGCATGGATTTTAATTCTATGGTGCCACTCGCTAGCTGGGTGGCTTCAGGATGGAGACTTTATTCCCCTGGGCTGCCAGTTTTCTAAAAAATGGTGGTATTCACAAGATAGTGGTAAGGGCCAAATGTGACCACAAAGATACATGTCATGTAACCTTTGTCATCCAGGGTGGACTGCACAACTTGAAAATGTGGTACATGGTACTGGTGAGGGGATGATGGCAGGGGCCCAGTGCTGGGGGCTGCTGCTCCTGGTCCAGTGTCTGGATGTGAGAGCAGCAGGTAGGGGGTAGGAGGTTTAACTCCTGTTGGGGTACCCTCCTTTATGAAGACATGAAGGTGGATGGGCCCCACCCCAACTCTGATGCTTGATCAAAGAGCAAGGACCCTGAGTGATGGCTGCTGCTGAGGCCAAGCTATGCCAGGGCAGGGCCGGGTGGCCACAGGAAGCCTGGATGCTGCTCAGGAACCCCCATAGCCCAGCCTTCCTGCAGGGCCCTTCCCTTGCTAGGATGCCTGGGACAGAATTCCCTGTGCAAACAAGAGCTGAGGCATGTCTTTAGGGCCAGGTAGGAAAAGGCCTGGGAGCCCAGCCTGGCATCCTTCCCCGGAAGCCAGCTTCCAAGGCCCCAGGGCAGGGGTGGGTAGCATTGGTCCCCTCCAGGGCTTGGCTACACATGACAGCTCTAAGCCCACAATGCTGCATGGGCTGGGAGGGGCCCTTGGAGGGAAGTAAGGATCCTGGAGAAGAGAGAGGTATGGTGAGGCTTCAGAGGTGAGTAAAGGCAAGAGCCAGGTAGGCCAAGATGGGGGTCTTGCCCTGGCAGTGGGAGGTGGCCCACCTGCAGTTCCATTACTTCCAAAGTGGGCAGAACGGACCCAGGCCCTGGACTGAGAGCCCGCATGGCCTCCCGTGGCCAGCATCGCTTCCCTGTCCTCCATCTTTCTGGAACCCTGGTGTGCTCTGCCTGCAACTTGGATAAGGACCTGCAGAGGAGGGTCCGGCTAACTGTCACCCTCCAGTGCTCCAGCCTCAGAGACTCTGCTGTACGTAGCTCTGTACGTGTCCATATGCTGCGTGTGTGTGTTTGTCACATGAATGTGGAGCGGGTGGGGATGGAGGGTTGGAGAGACAGGGAAATGGAGGTAAGGCAAGGCCTGGAGGAAAGGCCCGGGACAGATGCTCATGTTGGGTGTGATAGAGAGGTGCTAAGCAGGCCAGCCTGCTGCAGGCATCATGAGGTTAGTCCCCATACCCTCTAAGGTGCCTGGGCACTCCTTCTTCCTGTAGGAAGTCTCTGCCCCCAAAACAGCTGGGGCCATTTTCTTTTCTTTTCTTTTTTTTTTTTTAACAATCAGGGTCTCGCTCTGTTGCCCAGGCTGGAGTGCAGAGGTGCGATCATAGTTCACTGCAGCCTTGAACTCCTGGGCTCAAGTGATCCTCCTGCTTCAGCCTCCTGAGTAACTGGCACTACAGGCATGTGCTGGGGCCATTTTCTTCTGGAGCCCAGTTGCTGTCCATCCATCCATCCATCCAGCGAGAGGCTGCAGAATGGGTCCCCCAGCCAGCCCAGTGCTCTCTCTCTCTAAGGAGTGCAAGCGAGTGAGATCCAATTCAGAACAGTTTTTGCCCCTGGAGCTGGCAGGGCCCAAGGTTAGCTTGGTGACTCCAGGCCAGTGCAACAAATTTACTGTCATTACTGCTTGGTAATTAACGCCCTTGATGCCTGCTCTGGGAGCAGATGTGAGAGCTTTAGGGAATATTTTAATCTGAAATCTAGCAGCGCAGAGATAAGAGTGGCATGGTGAGGCTGGGCTGCAAGCGACATATTTATCGTCCGTGGCTGACCATCCAACGAGTGAGCTCTGTTCGTCACTTCAGATGGATAGCGAATCACTCTCTGTTTTTATTATTTCAATTCCTGTCCTTCACGGGGTTGTGGTGAATTAGCTCAGTGCCATTTTCTAAAATATCAAGCATTTTTATACATTAGGTATAGTGAATGGCAAATACTTGATGTAAAGTCTGCAGTTTTACTCCATAACCAGATTGTAAAATATGAACTGAATTAATCATAACTGCGAAGACTAATGGTACGTTTTCTCTTATTTTATCTTTAGTGCCTTTCAGATCATGTTTTAAAACCTTCCACGTCTGGCGTTGGGAACGCAGCCACGGCTTGGTGGTGGGTAGCAAGAGGCAAAGGTCAGACCGGAGGCTGCGCAAATATTGTGTGCTGGATTTATTGTTTTAATTAAGAGCGTGGCAGTTCATCATAAACTGTTTATGGCGTTTCTGCACAGTGCAGCATTTTGAAATCAGCTGTTTTAATGAAAACATAATGTCATATCTGTCAAAGTTCTAAATATTTTGAAAGTGAAATATGGAAACAAGAACTTTAATTCTAGGTTTACTGAGATTAGCTCATTGAATTGCTTTTAAATCCCTTAAGAGGGTCACATCATGGATACGGCATGGTTTCCTGTAGGTGACTGGGAAAAAAAAATTCTAGGAGGTTCTGAAGCTGGTTATTTAATAGTGAAAATACAAGTTGAAGGTTAATGTATCGAAAAACAAAACCATTATGGTTGGCGTTGGGGTTTTAGATTAAAGAGGCAATAATGGGTGCACAGGGGCCTCAGTGCTGAGTTGTTTGGGGAGGCCTAATTGTGCCAAGAGGGAGCTGAGAGCCTCTCAGGGCAGGAGAGAAATGGATCCACCCTTGTCCTTTTCCAGTTGTGAAGCCTCAACATTGCCGTGTTTGCAACTAATTATTTATAATGACCTCAAAGATGATGGGGTTTCATGGACTTTTCAGGCTGAGCAGTTTGCAATCCTAGTAATTCCCTCTCATGGTTGCTGGGCATCTGTGTAGACATGTCAGCCATTCTTGGTTACATTTGTTAGGGAGTCGGATAAAATATTTTTCTAATCTGGAAATTGTATTTTTAGCTGTACTCTCATTGGAAACAGAAATTAAGCTTGTCATTAGATGCCAGGCCACAGGAGTTGACTGAACAGGGTAATGTATGTTATATTCTGTGCTATACTTGGTCAAGTTTCATATATATTGTATTCCACATTATTTTATTAACTTTAATATCTGCACTTCCTATTACCAGACATGCCCCTCATTCAAAGCACAGAGGCACAGTTCTCTAATCAGAAGTGACAGGCTATATACTTTCTCTCAGCCATTACTTGGTAGCCTAGAGCAAAGAACTCTGTTTCCTTGAAAATGTTTTGAATTGGGTTATTTTTATTGAAGTATTAAAGTAATTCTTCAGATTTTAGGCTATTATTTAAGTACTTTTGGGAGAATACAATAACCTCCGGATTCTATAGGCTTTGTTACTTTAACAATCTGAGCTGCTAAATGCATCTTTTTAATGCTGGTTATATAAGTGTCTCAGAACTCTTCTGACCAGCGGAAGCTAAGAGCATTCAGGTAATTATAGAAAATTAGGAGGCTAAATTAGTTTAGGAAAGCACAAAAGTATAATATTAAAACTACTTGCAAAATATAGGCCTTGCTTGTCAGATTTTCAGTGAAAAATTAGCATTTCTAATTATTAATATTTTATCTTTGTGTTTTTGTAATTTGGTTGAAATAGCCCATAGACTGGTTGAGAAAGCTGAACTGGGCATTGGTTGGTGTGGTCTGAAAAAGAAGCAATGATTTCAATGATAACTCCAATCCCGCTGCCAGGGTCACCTACCATAGTGTTGGAGGAGGTGGCAATGGCAAGGGCCAAACTTGCCCTTGTGTGTGTTGGGCAGGAAAACCCATGACTAGGTGGCTTTGTTGTAGGATGCTTCTGGAGGTCACAGTTCAAGCCATGAGGAGGGTCTCCTGTGCTCCTGTCTGGAGATGGCTCCATTTTATCAACAGAAAGTTATAAAGAGACTATGTATATGCACACCGGCATCAACTTGCCCACAACACCTACACGGGCACAATCCTGTCATGCTTTGGGTGCCCAGTGATGAGTGTGTCACGGCAACCTGATTAAGAGAACTAGACTTCACTGAGCCCTCAGTACCCACCAAGCCACAGTCCTTGGTGTGTTGTCTTATGAAATCCTCCCTGGATTGTCCTCTTCTCCTGCCAGGAGAGGCCCAAAGAGAGGATGCCATCTGCTTCAGGCCAAGTGTGCAAATGGCGGAGTTGAGATCAGCACTGAAGTTCAAAGCCAAGATTCTTCCACTCTGCCATGCCATGCCAGCTCCATGTGAGCCCAGCATGAAGGGTTTCATTTCATTCTTTTCCTTTTATCAAGCCACAAGGTGGTTTTGTTTGCAATTGGTCATTTCCACTGTGACCCAGAGATGATGAGGTGTCATGAAGCTTTTAGGGAGAATAGTTTGCAATACATGGCTAAAAAAAACCAAGAAAACCAACATTACACCATTGGAAAAAATAACTGGCTCCTGTGGCCCTCTCTCATAGATTCATTAGAATCCACTTTTGAGTGTGGGAAAATGAACAAAATTGACCATGAGCTAAGTGCAAATCTAGGCACTTGCTAGGCACAGCTGTAAGGTATGTGGGATGGATATCTTAAGGAAATTCCTCCAGCCTGGGCAATAGAGCAAGACCCTGTCTCAAAAAAAAAAAAAAAAACTCATTAAAAAATTCTAGCCAGTAGTTTAGAGTAAGAACCAGTAGACATAAATTAGAAAAGTTCATATTACCAGCAGAGATGTTAAAGCAAATGTAATTTGAAAGGCACTAAAAACAGAAGTGATTTTCAAAGCAAACAGACAGACATCTGATAGAACTGGATAGGTATCACCATTTGGTGACACTCTGGATGCTATAATTCTAGTCACTGACCCAGGGCATTCCTGTCCCAACATGCTGAAATGCTGGCCAAATAGCTATGGTTGTTATTTCCACCAACACGTATGTGTGCACTAACAATGTGTAGTTTACAAATGCATAGTCTTAGATATTTGTGGTAACCTGTTAGATTGGCCCCATTTTACAGATGAGGAAATTGTTTGCTCTATTACTTGGCCCAGGGAATCCAGTTAAATCACAGTTTAGTTGTAGACACAGGGAGCAAACATTGTACAACACAGCTTAGGAAAAGTGCTTAGAGGATCCTTTGTTACGTATTCTGATTGGGGATTATCTTCCTTTTCTGTCTGGCTATGTGATTATTGACTCTGTGCAATGATCTGTCACCTGTGGCAGAGACGGTGATGTTCACCAAACATTCCCATCTGTTCTCCCAAATTTCTCAGCTCCTTTGCAAATGGGAGGGTGTGCCTTATTCTGGTCAAAAGGCTGCTTCCAGGCAAAAGCATAGAAGAGCCTGTGTGTGATTAACCACGGCTCTCTCTCACTTCCTCTGCCCCGGCAGGCACAGAGGCCTTGTGTTGAGATGCAGGAGCCATAGATCAATACAGCTTGGTCATTGAGACACGTGGAATGTAGCACAGCTGCCTTCTGAGTCTCCCAGACTCTTGGCAGTTTTCATGAGAGCAAGAAATTAACATTTGTTGTGTTAAACTACTGGGATTTTGGGATTGTTTGTTACAGCAGCCTAGGCCTACCCTATCCTGACCTACACACCTCTCTAGGCACTTGCCTTGGTGACTCTCTCATTCTTCCCATGGTCCAGAAGTGGTGGTTCCTCTTCTTCCTCTTCCTACCTTTTAGCTTTTCCCATCCTCTTTGGTTTAGTTCTGTGATGACTGACTCTCCAAGAAGCCACTTGTGATCTTTGTATTAGGGATGCAATACAGAAATGAATTGTATTGTTTGTGTAGATGTCACCATTGGCTCCTCCTTGCTGAAATTGACTGTAATAAGTGGTCGCAGTTCCCACTAGAGGGTAATTTATATTTATTTGAGCTGCCACCAAGTCTTTATTTAGTTTGCATAAACTACGCAGGACAAAAGAGGAATCTCCCTGGACCCTGTTTATCTTGTAAAAGTAGAGCTTGTTCTGGAGGGTGGATCACGCCTCACATGGACCTCCCTCCATCCCTTTTAGCAATGAATAATCAGTCATCAGGAGAGGGGATTAAAAAATAGATTTATTGCTATTTCTAAAAGTCAGAACTAAAGGATGAGTAAACACAACAACAGATGTATAAGAATGTAAGTAGAAACACTATTTTACAATAACATGTACTCAAACACATTTATGTACTGGAAACTATGAAAAATAGCTCTCTTTAAATGATTTAACATTTGCTCTCTCTTATATACAGTTGAGTTTCCAGTGGGAGAACAAAGATGCTCATTCCTCTCTTGGCCCTTGTGAAAACCCTTCCTCAAAAACTTCTGGAATGCTTCATGAAGCAGTTTTTGGTTTAGGAGGAAATAGGGGCTGTCTTCAGTGTACATGTGTATTGTCCTCTCTTCCCATCTCCTCCACACATGTGGGATCGTTACTGAGGTTCAGGGAATCCCGTGGCCAAAGTCAAGCAAGAAGGTCATCTGGAGCAATGTCTGGTAATGACATTTCCTCCTGGAGAGAAGGGAGAGCTGACCTTCTCATGAGGAGACTTGTGTTCTGTGTCTATGATTGCTGTTCTAGGAGAACTCTGTTCAAGAAGGCTCTGGATATCTTATTTTTGCTGGTGATGGGGATGTAAAGCATCATTGGAGAAAAGCTGATTTCACAGCTTTGGCTCTTTTCAAAGTCCTCAGCAGGTGGGCTCTGTGGTTGGCTGGATTGATGCTATGGAAGAGGATTCTCATAAAAGGCACCAGTTCCATAGACACATCTAGACATAATTCACAGTCTTTGAAAATGGGGGATTTTTGCAGTGTCTTAAAAAATGGACGGGTTGGAAGGATTTTGCCTTGGGGTTTTTGGGGACCCTAAAGACTGGGGTGGTCTGAAGCTGCCAGAGTGAACTGTGGCCCAGAGTTTGTGACAGCTACACAGTATTGCAGCAGCATGGACATGAAAAGCCAGCTGCCCATTCCAGTCTGGTCCATACACCAGGGATGAGAATCTCTTTTTGGAATTGGCTTCTTTCTAATGGCATCAGCTACTTGTTTTGGTGTCTGGGTGACTGTATATTCTTCTTAACTTGGTTCAACCCAGTGATTGGAGAATGATAAGGGAACAACATGATTTGAAATAGGGGACAGAATTGAGGACTCAGATTTCGGATACCTTTGATATAAACAAATATCTCTTTTATGTTCTTTTCAGGATGTGGCTTGGATGGTGGAGGTCTGGTTTTTACAACCCTTTTTCTGATCCTTGTGCATTTAGCCAAATTTAAGAAAGTGATCTGAATGAAATGTACATGTGATCACAAAATTCCCCCTCAGGAAAATAAGAGCAAAATTTGCAACATTTGGGAGGGAGAAGTAGAATGTGTGGCTCATAATCTTGGTTTTGTGTACACCAAATCACAAGTGTGTGTGTGTGTATGTGAGCATATGTGTGTGCATGTGATACCTAAGTGTAATTGCCTGGTTTGGAAATCTGTGATAGAAAAATAAGATTACATAGGTGTTTGTTCATTTGTGCATGTATTGAATCTCTGCTTTCAGTATTATTGAACTGGCTTCTATCTTTTTCCCTTCCACAGTGGCATTGAGCAACCTCCATACTAATGCAATATTAAGGACCGCATAATTAGCCACCTTAATAAATTTTTCTAAGATGGATAGGCAATGTTTGGCTTTCTTCAGAAAAAAACATTCCTCTAATAGTATTCTGTGGGAGGCTAAGGAGAGAACAATGAACAGAAATATCTGGAAATATATTAAGATATATGTGCATATATTGGACATTAGCACCATACATTAAGCATATTGGGAATATGCTTCAAAATATTTCAAACATTGTTGACCTTTGTTATATAATCTCGGGCTCAGGGAAACATATTTGCATAGACTTAGCAATATATTGTAAATAACTACATAGGACAGTGTGTATTTTTCCTTAAGATGCAGTATTATAAGCAAGACATTAAATTATGCCTATCAGACAAAGCAGCCAGATCTCTACATTTTTTTATAGCACATTCTATTGGGAAGACATCCCTGCTTCTAAAAAGCACATGCATTAACTGCCTGATTCATGTGGTGACATGTGGCATATCCAAATGCGTTATGGATCTCTCAGGAATAAAAACAACATAGCAAAACCATCACCTTGGGATGTTCATTGAGTGAATATTTTACAGACACACTCCTTTTATATTTATATAATAATTTAGTGTTATGACAATTTTTTTAGCAGAGTTGGCAGTTTTTCTTTTTTATAATGGTGTTATATTTGTGAGTCTATTAAGTGCATATGGGATAAACTACAGAAAAAAGTATTTTTCATAATTCCTTAGGGTGCTTGTAGCAAAAAAAAAAAAAAAAAAAAACACCACACCAAACATATTGGTTTAGAAAAATGTTAATAAAAGGTCAAGCAGAACTTTCCAATGCTTAGCATGACAGCAGTGGCAATTTTGAGGCCTTTTTTGAATTGTATATCGAGGAGACATGGGGATTTATGGGGCTTCCAGCAGGAAAACAGCACCTAATGTCCTTTGTGAAATGGAGACTGACCCTTTGGCAGGGCTTGTGAGTTTTTAACAAAGAATCAAAACAGTGTGTTGCTTCTCTTTCCTCATCCATCTCCCCTCAACAATGAGCCCAGGCCAGTCTCCAGCTTGGCCTGGGTCTGCAGGAGCCAGCAGCACTGGGCCTGCTGGCATTGGGGGCTGTACATGGGCACCTCTCCAGCTGGGCACCTTTCCAGGAGCAGTGGGAGCAAATGGTGACCACTTGGGATACTCCCTCCTTTCCCACTTCTGAGGCAGAAAGGCATAGCTGCCTCTTCAAGCCAGAAGGGACAAGACAGGCGTACATGGAGGACTGGGGCAATGTCCGCTGCAGAGGAGGGGCGCTGGGCAGAGGCTGCTGGCAGGACCCAGGACTGGGCTGCCCACACGGCAGTCCCCCAGCACTGGCCCTCTCTTCCTTTTCCTCCTGCCACTGGGAGGTCAGGTAAGTAAAGGGAGAAATTTTGTATTTCTTAATTTTTTTTTCTCTTTTTCTTTCAAAGAACGTCTAAAAATGCAAAAATAGAGCATGGCTATTTGGGGATTTTTATTTAGCAGTTGCCTGCGTTTGAGCCTGTTTCAGGCAAACCCATACACTGAGATTCCGACCGGCCTCAAATTAAACTTCCTCAAAATAGAAATGTTCTCTGTGAAGAAGTGGACAGAGAGTGACTGTCTTGGAATGGATTCAACCTGGCTCCTGAGGGGCGGGAGCCCAGGCACCCAAGTGCCTGAGAAGGCAGGACACACCCTCCCGTGGCCCTTCGGTGGTGCTCCTGCTGAGAAGGTGGAGGCAGAGGAGCCATGGGAAGCCGGTGACATGTTGTATCAGGACCTGCCTCATTGTCATGCATCTCCACCGGATCCTGGCAGCCCTGCAATATATCTTTTCACAAATGACAGAAAAGGGGTCATTGGAACCTAGGTCTGGCTCCTACCTGCGGGAAGGGAGGGGCTTGTAGGGTGGCAGTGATCGGTCCAGTGGGGAGTCCCCCAGGGCTAGGAGCAAAGCCTGTTGTGGCATCCTGGCAGAGAACAGCTCTCAGCATGGCTTTCAGGGTTATGTTCCATCTATGACATTCATTTGGGTGTTTCCTGGCACCTCTGTACCATGGGCCAAGCTCTACGTGAGGTGCCAGGCACAGGAAGACTAGCGAAGCACGCTGCCCTCACCCTTGTGGGGTTAGAAACTAACCTAGCCATCACCCCAATGAATATTTAATGACAATGGTGTTGAGTGCAAGGAGGACAAAGTACTCAGTGCTATGAGAGTGTGGAATGGCCCGGTCATGCTGTGCAAGGTCAGAGCCTGTCTTGATTTAAAATTTTGATAATTTTGCTCATCGTGGATTTTTTTTAAATGCATTAAGTTTGATTTTTATAAAGATCGCACTTACCTTGATTGTTGAGTTTTTTAGTGCTCAGTGTGAGGTGAGAGCGGTGTGGAATTGGGGGCTGGGGGAATCCCCCAACTTTCAGGGCAGTTAACTTATCTAATTACCTCCCAGCAAAATGCTCTTTCACCTCTGATCTGCAATATGCTGTGAGCAGCACAATGCCCCTCTTCCCACGCCTCTGGCCTGGTTTTCAGAGGCCAGTGCAGAATGTGCCAGGCAGCACATGCAGCCTTGCAGGAGGGACTCTGGGCCAGTCCCAGGGCCTGTGCTCCCCACAGCGTCTTCTGGGTGGAACGAGGTCCAGCTCTGGGGTTCGTATGCTCTTCCCTAAGGGGCAACTTGGAGAGGTTAAGCCAGCTCCTTCAGGCTGTGAGGCATGGTCCAGGTCAGGGGTTGCTAATTGAACATTCCTCCAGGGCCACCCTTGAATCCAAAGCACTGCTTGGTAAAGGGTGTGTTTTACAGACTGAAAGTTCAAGGCCTGTTCCTCCCAGGACACGTCCCTTGCCTACCCATCCACGCGGACCTCTGCTTAGCTCCCCAGGACTCTGTGGGGGCCACACAGCACAGGGCTTTGATTCCATGCTTGCTGCTTCTGGGGTTTCCTCGGTACTGCTTGCATCTTCTTTCTCTAGACTGATGGTGAACACCTGCCAATCTCCAACTTCACTGTTTCATCCTAGGGTCTCTTAAAACATAGCTTGAGGGAGAGTGTTCCTGGCTTACAATGTGTCATCTTTCTTTGGTGAGCCTGACTGTGGTGAGGGTGACCAAGAAGGCACCCTCAGCAAGGACAGATCAGCCCCCCAACATGCCAGCGGGGTGCAGGAGGCGGCTTTGACTTTATGGGGGCTCTGCCTTTAGCATAGGTAAGACTTGCTGGTGATGCAGGGTCTCATCCCTGTGGGCCCTTCCCTAATGATGGGAGCAGTGTGACACTTCTAGAGTGTGCAGCCTGCTGGAATCTAATGTAGGGGTCAAAAAAATGAGTAGATCATCTTTGCTTATTTAATGCGTGTATCTATTTCCTAATGTGTATCACCCCACATCCCTTTACTGTTTTGAGGGGGAGGGAGTTGGGAAGATCTTGCTGGAGACTCTATTTCCATGCCCAGTGGTGGTGATGTCTGCTCTCTGATGGAGCCCTGTATGGAGAGGCCCTCCTGGGCCCCTCAAGGAGTCCAAAGCTGAGCCACTGGAGAAGTCTTTTAAACTGGGGACAGCCCTGCTGCCCACTTTGTACCCATCACGTCCTTGCACAGGGTGAAAGGAAGTCACTTGGAGTGCAGACCCTTATGCATGGGGCTGTCTTTCCCTGCCCCACCAGCCATGAGTCCCCCCTTCCCTCCAGGAGCATTGCTGAGCATCTGCAGCTGCTCCTTGGCTCTGCAGAGCCACCGACGCCTGCGCACTCAGAAGGGTCTTGCCCACCAGGCAGCTCTGGGCCCCCATGAGGTGGGCAGGAGCCCAACAGTGAAGATTCCAGCCTCAGATGTGATGCTGATAGGCTATGGGCCAAGAGCATTAGGCTCTGGCTCCTACCCACTCTTCCTCCTCTGCTTTAGCCAGTAGCAAACTGCTTCCCTTAGACATGGCATAATGATGGCTTTAGCCCCCTGGCTAACGAGGGGCTTTCATGCTCATTATGTCATTAGAGTCTTGGGACAAGCCTGGGTAATTAGCACCATCTTACAGATGGGGCAACAGAGACCTGGTTTTGTCCAACTTTACCTGCCTGCCAAGTGGGTAGTGAGGGCTCCACGTCAAGCCTGCTGGCGTCTGCTGTGCAAGCTGTCTTTGAAGGCAGGCAGTTCTGCCGCTGCTGTGTGCAGAACTTGGGGCGTGTCTCTTGGAAGGTGATTTGTTATGGAGGTAAAAGCCACTCAGACCCTGGGCATGTCCTTCTTCTCCCCAGCAGCTGATGCTCAGTATGAAATTGGTGAACGGATCCGAGCTTTACTCAGAAATGCCACGTTGCCTTCTGGATACAAAACTGGTAGAGAAACAAGCCATTGGATTGTGTCTACACATCCCTCCTGCTCTTCCTGGTTCCTTCCTATGTTTAGCAAACGTTTGGTGTCTACCATGTGCCAAGTATTGTGCTGAGTGCCAGGGCAGAGCAGAGGAGTTCAAGTCCAGAGGAGAGATGCTCACAGGTGTGCGTGTACACACACGTGACCACGTGTGTTGTCACGGCTTCCTTTAGCCAAGCTCCTTTGTTGAAGCAGTGAGAGAGGAAGAACCGTCTGACTTTATGTTGAGGCTGTCTTGGTGTGGTGACACTGTCTCCGAGCTGGGCTGTGGCTTTTGGCCAGCTGTGCTTCTTTGGGGCTCTGGGGGGTGTCAGAGACTGCTGGTACCACGATGTCCTTGCCCAGCTCTGGGTGTCACTTCCTGTGAGACTTTTCCATGCCAATATGGTGGGTCCTGGGTTAGCTTTTGTGGTAGCACTGTGCCCGAATGCTCTTTTGGGGATGCTCTTCTCTTATCACATACTTTCCTTGGGACAGATGGATTTTCAATTTAGTGACTGAGAGACCCTGACCTGGAGTCCCAGATACCTGTATCCACACAGGTACCTCCTTCTCTGGTGCCTTTGCATTTACTCAATCAGGTGGCTCCCCTGGGCATTAGGACACTGGCTGAAATCTCAAGTTCCTTGCACAAAAGAACCCTGTCCTGAGCCTATGGCCCTCCAAATACTAAGGTATATGGAACAGCCAGACCCAGATTGGGCAAGGATGATGCAAGTCAAAGACTCATGTTGGACACATTTGACCTCAGTGTCTGAGTCTCTGGAAGGCACAGTACCCACCCCAGACTGTGTCCCCAGGGCTCAGCCACGGTTCCCCCATGCTCCACCACCCCAAGGGGTTTTTCTGGCCAAAAAGAAGCAGCTTCCCCAAAAGAGGGAGGGGATGGTTTTAGGGCAGACAAAGATCTCTTTAGAAACCGGGACCAGTGCATGGAGAAATGGGGATGCGGAGCCCAGAGAGGCGGAGACCGAGTGTAGTCGCTGGGATGTTATATGTGCGGGTCTGTGACAGGCACCTCAGTTTTACAAGGATAATTTTAAGAAAAAAGTTGGATTAATTTTTATCATGCAAGGGATGATAATGATTTTAAAATGATTTAGTAGGAAAAACATAATTTTCCTCCCATATAAATACAGTGCGCTTACATTAGAACCCAGGAGGAAATAATTCCTGGAAATCTATTAGTAATTTCTAAACTCTGAAAAGGATGTGTAACGTCACATGTATTTTGTGCCTCCTTCTATAAGATGGGGCATTTTGGGAAAAGTGTGACTTCTATGCTGACACGCGTGATGGCAGACACGAAAGCTCTTGTATGTGTAGACGAGGACTATGATTTGATAGGATATTCTCCTTTCTTTGTTTAGCCAATAGCTGTCCACTGTTTTGGTTGGACACAAGGCCAATTTATAAGATGATTTCTGGGCTGGGGAAGATGGAGGATGATGTGTCTTGTGGCCAACACCCTCAGCCTGGTTCTTTATTTTCAGGAACATCTAGATCTCCTGAGGGATGAGCTGTCAGAGCATCCTGTGGATCAGGGGCTCAGAGAAGAAATACATCAAGATTCCAACCCCACAATGCCCTTGTGGTTGCTTGCTTCCTAAATTAGCAAGTGTGAATGGCTGATGTTGCCAGGTTCCCCCAAGCCAGGACGCCCCAGTCCAGGTGCAAGTGTAGTGACCTCCTGACTGGTCTCCTTGCTTCTGTCCTTGTCCACTGTTCCCATTCTGAACCTGGAGCTAGTGGTATGCTGGGAAAACAAAATTGGATCACGTCACTGTCCTGCACAAAATCCTTCAATGGGCTTCTATCACATCCAGAAGAAAATCCAAACTCCCTCCTGTGACCCAGAAGGTTCTCCACCCATCCCCTCCCTGATGTCTCTGATCTCACCTACTGCCATCTCTCCTTTGCTCTCTCCCTTCCAGCCACACAGGCCTCCTTGCTGTGCCTTAAACACACTGAGCTCACCTCCTCCTCGGACCTTCAACCTTGAAGTCACCTCTGCAGGGAATGCTTGTCCCAGATCTGCAGGTGACTCACTCCTGATTTCACTCAGGTCCCCTTGCTGTCACCTCCTCAGAGTGGCCCTCCCTGGAACCCTCCTTAAGATAGCTCCCTTCCCTGGCCCCCTGATATGCTCTCACCCTGCTTTCCCCCAAGGCTGCTGTCAAAACATCACCCCAGTGCTGCTGTATTGGTTTGTTCCTTGTCTGTCTCCCTCACCCTGGAACACGTTGGCTGCTCTATGAGGGCAGGGCTTGTTCTTATTTACAGCTGTTGCCAGGCTTCCAGAACGTGCTTTTCTCAGGGTGTGTGTTCTGAGTGTATTTGATGAATAAATAGATGAATGAGCAAACTCTCAAGCACTGCTGGTTGAAATGTAAATTGGTACGATGTTTTTAGAAGACCACTAAAAACCACTTTTCTCGTTAACAATTGATAAGAAATTGTTAAATGTGGAAATTTAGAAAACACTAATTAGCAAAAAGAATATTAAAAATTACTCATAATCTCACCCACTATTTTTATTATTTAGAGAAATACCTTATTGTCTTTTTTCCTATGTGTGTAGGAACGTGATTACATTGTTTGTAACTTGCTTTTTGTTACAGAACAGCATGTTATGAAAAATCCTTAAATGTTAAGGACATTTCTACAACATTACTATTAAGGACTCTGTTGTATTATCTATGTTATGATATTCTATATATATATTTTTATAAAATCTCCTAGTCTTCTATTGTTGGACATTTGATTTGTTTTCAGTAGCCATGAACAAACTTACAACTGAATCTTTATACATAACTGTGATTGATTCATTTGGAAGTAGAATATTTGAGTCATGTATTTTTAAGGATTTTGATAATATTGCCAAATGACCCATTATAAAGGTTACCTAATTTGCCCTATCACCAGAGATGTCGAAAGGGTTCATTTCTCTGTTCCTTGACAATACCATGTATTGTTATTGTTTTTATCTTTACCAAGATAGGGACAAAAATGATTTCTCATTTTTGTTTTAATTTGCATGTCTGATTACTAAGGTTGAGCCTCTTTATAGGTTTATTTATCATTTGTGTTTATTCTCTTGTAAATTGCTATTCATGTCTTCAATTCATTTTTTAAAATTGCAATATTTATCTGTTATTTATTTGTAAGAAAGCTTTATATATTAGTGGCATTAACCTTCTTTCTGTTATTTATGTCAAAATATATTTTTCTTGTTTTGGTTTACCTTTTAATTTCAAAATTGTATTTTTCACATATGGATATTTTAAATTTGAACAATTCAAAACTAGCTATTTTAAACTTTCTAGTGTCTGCTTTTGGAATTAGACTTAGCTTCTCTATTACAATTTATGTAAATAGTACTTTTATAATTTCATTTAAAATTTTAAATCTTTAATTTCTATAGGATTTATTTCAATATGTGGTGTGAGGTGAGGGCACTAGTTCTATTTGTTTTCTGTTGGTAGATTGTTCCTGTATCTTTATCAATTAGATATTCTTTCCCCATTGATATAAAATGCCTTTATGTTAAAATATAAATGTATGTATTAATATATTTGGGCCTATTTCTGTGCTGTCTATTTTGTGCCCGGCTGTTGTAATTACTGTAGCTTTCTGCAATATATTTTAATATCTGGTTGAGCAGGTCTCCTCCCTCTCTTTTTTCTTTTTTACAAAAGATGTTTTTTGGAGATTTTTATTTATTTATCTTTTCAAAGGAAATTTGGAATCAATGTGATGAAATATAAAAAAAGTTTTGATGGAATTTTAATTGAACTCATTTTTCATTAAAGTGAAAAATTACATGAGTGAAGACTAATATGTTGACAATACGAGTCTTCCTGTCCAGGAGTCAGTGTATCGCTTTTCGTTATTCATTTGAGCACTATTTTATGTTCACCCATTATTCCTTATAATATTCTTCATATAGGGATTACACATCTAGAAAGTAAAAATATTAAGAGCTTTAAAAATGTTAATTCCCTTTCAATTAGTAATTCCACCTTTAGTGATATATCTTAACAATGAGAACAAAGGTTTTTGAATAAAGATTTTAGTTACAGCATTATCTATAATGACTAAACCATTAGAAACACTTTAAAGTAACAATAATTGGGGGACTGTTAAATAACTTTTGATACAGTCACAAGTTGAAATATTATGCAGCCCTTAAAAAGATATTTGTGAGATATTTATGGAAACTAGTTTGAATGTTATGTAGAAAATCGGGATTTAACATTTTATGAAAAGCTTTGTGTTTTGTGTGTACACAGAATGCATCGCACAATGCACGTACCCATCATAGTAGAATGCACATAGAATAAGACTGGAGAAAACTATACTAAAATGTTAATAAGAGTGGTTATCTTTGGGAGAGACGTTATTATAGATGATGGTTATTTTTCATTTGGGGTTTTTGTACGTTCTAATTTTTCTGCAATTTGCGCGTATGGATGTGCTAACAGGAACAAAGTGAACATTGGTGGGACGTGAGCCTGCAGCCGGCGCTGGCGGCCGGGCGGGCGGGCGAGTCGGGCGGCGCCGGCTGGTGCAGTCCCGCGCGCGGTCGGAGGGTGGCAGTGTCCGCTCGCAGACCCGCCGCGCGCGGCCCGCTGACCTTTGTCAGCCTCGGCAGCCTCTCGTTTATCACTGATCACAAGAGTGGAATGAACATATTTACTTGTGTTTTGCTTTCCACTTATAATATCTAGTGGCATGGGAGGGAAATGAAAACAATTGTTCATAGGGGAAATTTATGAGCTTCATCTGGCTGTGTGATTTCCGCAGTTGCCCCGACGCTGCCCAGGGACTCGGATTGCTTTTTGCATCTTCAGGCGGGGAGGAAGGCGCTTCTCCATCTGCCAGAACGGCTCCGTAATGCTCCTCATCTTGGGTTTCCGTGGCAGTTGCCTCTGAGATGCAGACTTTGCCAGACTCCTTTTCCTTTCCCTTGAGTTTGGAAGAGCCCAAGGTCCCTCTTTGGGGCACACAAATCCTCTTCCGGGGTGCCAGGGTACCAATTTCATGCTGTGCCCTCCACCAGGGGTCTGCATTAGTGTTTCTTGACAATCCAGGGATGTGCCTAACATTTTTTCCCCTTAATGTGCTGGGTTGGGGGCAGGGCTCTGCTGGCCCTCATGACCCTTAGGAAGGCCTCTCCAAGGTCATCATATGGGGGTGGGAGTGTGGACAAGTCCCTTGCCCTGGCTGCATCCTGAGCCCTCTTGACTTATATCCAGGACCGGGATCTGGGGAGCCTTGGAAAGGCACACCTGAGGGCTTTGTTGGGGATGGTGTCTTTTGGAGGAGGGCAGGAGACGGGGGAACTTCTATCCCTTTCCAACCTGGCTGAAAGCAGGGCCCTCTCTCAGGGTGATGGATGGGAGGTGCTTGCTGTGCTGGAGGAGAGGACAGTGAGCCCTGTTGTGTCTTCAGATGCCTTGGGCCTCAGGCTCGTGGAAACTTGCTCCTGGGAACCTGAAACCAGCTCTGCCTGAAGCCCAGCCCTAGGCAGGAACTTCCTCCATGAACTGAATTGCTCTGGTGTCCTGATAAACAGCCCTCTCCCAGACTGTGGACTGTGCCATTCCCAGCCTAGGCAGAGAGGGTGCCAGGGGCTTATGCTTGGGTGGGGCTGGGGGGCTGTCCACGGAGCTATGTGTAAAAGGGAGGGTGAGGCCCTCTCTACCAGGTGCACGTAATACCAAAAGCATAGTAGAAGTACGGTGTTAAAACCACAGGAACTACCAATACCAGTGCACTGCTGGTGGGCTTTGATATGGAGACTTTTGTATCACTTGGTGCGTGTCAGTGTGTATACGTGTGTGTTTTCGTGGGGGGGTTGCTGACATTTTCTACGTTAGGAAGAGTCGTTCATGGTTATAGTGGATCCAGGATTGCCCTCCCTCCCTGCCTCCCTCCCTCCTTCTCCTCCCACCCTACCTCCCTTCTCTCCTCCCTCCCTTCCTTACTTGGCTGGGGGAGATTTTCCTGAAGTGGGTCTTCATGCCCATGGGAGTCCATGAAGACAAAGCCCTGGTCCTTGCTCCATGACCACACTGCCTCATCTTAGCTGGGGCGGTTCCAGCTCTCTGTGCCTACAGGGATGTGACAGGATGTGGTTGCTGCTGTGACAAGTGTTGTGGGCGTTTTGGAGGAAGTGAGCCCTCCCACCATGCTTCTCCCAAGCGGACAGGTGAGCCTTTGGTGCCAACCAGCCAGCAGGTGGGTCTTGTGGGGTGTTAGCCAAGACCTTCCTCTGCAGCTGCACCCCCAGCACCTGCTGGATAGGGCCTGAGCTACCCCAGGGCCACCTCAGCATCACTCAGGGACTGAGGCTTAATCCAGTCAGACCTGGTTTCCTCTGCGTGAGGTGTTCTCTGGCAGCAATATAAGAAAGGGAAACTGGTTCACTCTCTCTGTTTTTGAGTGAGTATTTAAAGACCCCATGTTATCTCTGGGAGGACCTGGGCTTTACAAGTGCTGGAGCCGGCAATCTGGTTCCACGGTGTCTCTGGCCCTGAGGACCCTCCCTCAGCTCATTACAGACTGCCATGTTTCCCGGCAGTCTTACAATCAAATTACTCAAAATTGCACTGCTTTATTGCATACTGCTAAACTCTAAGACAAGCAAATGCCCAGATAATGAACAATTATTTATGACAAATTATTACCTTTACATATAAAATTAACAGTTTCTATTAAGCTTAGTAAAGGTGACAGCCCCTCCCTGACAAATGTGTGTGCAGTTTAGCAAGTGCTGGCTGAAGGTGGGATCTGGGGGGTGCTGGATTTGTGCACGCAGCTGCTGGCTGTTCCCAGGGGTGAATCACAGGGGGTGGGGACACCCTGGCTGATGGGGACAGGCAGTCTACACTTTCTTTCCGAGACAGCCATGTTCCTAACTCAGCTTGGAGCCAGGCAGTGTGGATGGATGGGGCTTCCAGCTTTCTCCTTCTCCTTTGAATATGTAATGATGAAAGCACTAAAGAATGTGAACTGTTTCACTAATTGCATTTGCATTTAAGTTTTAAAAATTCTGTTTTGTTTGAAACTGAACTTAACTTTTAAAATTATTTATGGACTCAATAACGTATGTTTGGGTTATTGAACCCCATCTCCACAGTTCTTCTTGTGAACAGAATCCTCTTGCAGCTAATTATAACATACAGTATTTTCCCAGCAGTCTTACAATCAAATTATTCAAAATTGCATTTCTTTATTGCATATTGCTAAAACCCAAGACAAGCAAACATCAAGATAATAAACAATTATTTATTGCAAATTATTACCTAATATATAAGATTAACAGCTTGTAACTATTAAGATTAATACATGTGGTAAACTGTATTTATTATACTTATTTTGTAGCAAATATCTTTGTATAAAACATATGTTTATGTATTGCAATTAATGAGAAAAAGTGTAAGATTAACAATTTATGTTGCGTTTTGTTTTTAGATTTATGCACACTGTAAAACTTATTTATTGCACTTATTAAAAGTATTTAATGATGGACTTTTAGATGCTATATTTTTAATGTGCAAATATAAACTAAAGGAGTATTAAATTACAGAATGGAAAATTATAACCGAAGTCAAAGAATCTAACTATTTTCTGCTGTAAATCTGCTTTAGAAAGATCATCACTGGAATTACCAAATCTTTAAATAGTGGCCTTTATAGTACATAATGAGTTTCAATGAGTTATCCTTTGAAAGGCTTTTTTCATCATTAAAACTAAACTCAACATCTTGCTCTTAAAGATAAATGTAGCTCACAGCATAAACACTGGAATCATTCCATTTTATGACGCGAAGTTGAAGTAACATTGGAGAGAAGAGGAACACGGCCGGACGGGTCTGATGAAGGTGAGGAAGCAGGAAGGAAAGTTGGAGCCCGGGAATCCGTGGTAATTTAGCTGAGATGCGATCTGCAGGCTGGGGGCCAGAGGGGGACGTCCTTGTCTCTGCCACCCTGGCTCTCCTTTCACCATGGGGATAGGGGCAGGTATAGCCAGAGCAGTATCTTTGCCCCAGAATTAGAAAGTGTTACATACAAAGACAGTGATGCTCAGACTATTAAAATAGAAATAAAATCAACAGAGTCACTAGCCCTGAACAATTCCTGCTTTCCCAGGGTTCAGAGGCCCCAGAAGCTTGGCCAGACTGGGATGGGTATTCTAGAAGGCAGTGGGAGCGGAAGAGCCAAAGAAACCCCTCGGAAAAGCCTGCCCAAGTTTGGGTCACCTATTTTCAGGAACGAGTAATTCCTGGGCTTCCTATGGAGCAAAGTCTCCCATAGCCAAGGGCTGGGCGTGTCCTGCTGAGAAGGTGACACTGCACTCTTGTGTAGCGATGTGTCCCAGGTGTGCCTGTGGCCTGTGGCCTATATGCACACTTACTAAAGTGTATTCCCTCCACCAGCTGGGCCTTTGCGTCCTGGGTCTGAGGTCTTGCCCAATCCCGGTTGCCCGAGGGGCCCTGAAGAAGCCAGACAGCACAGACAGCAGGACCGAGGTCTTTGCACAGCCCCTGGGGACCATGGATGTGTCATCGTTCCTCTGACCTCTGGGCAAGGATTGGCCAAGAGCTGCAGGGCGGGCTGCTGGGGGCTAGGGGAGAGGGGTGAGGGTACAGCGGAGGGCGGTGAGCGCCTTTCTTCTTCTCCGCTGCTACCTGGGACTCTCCCCCTTAGAAGAAGGATTTGAGCGCAGAGGAGAGGACACGAAGGAAAGGGTGGAAGAGGAGAGAGGCGAGGAGGGAAAGAGGAGCTTCCAGTTCTCAAGCTGTGCACATCTCTGATCACTGCAGGAGACTTCCAAAACACATTCTGCTTCCTCAGAAGGCAAGCATTCATTTACCCAGCAGCTTGGATTATTTTATTTCAGATGCTGAAAGCTTTCCTCTTCCCACAAATAATTATTTTATTTGTAGTAGAGGACACGTACAAAAATTCTTCGAAAAATGCCTTGAAAACATAAAACCCTGTTATTTTGGGTCGCAGGTGCTGTCGGGTGCTCTGTCCTGGGGTGTGCCAGTCACTGTCCCCAGGAGGCCGTGGGGGGAGGGTGTGTGGATATTGTCTCTTCCTCTGAGGGCTGCCTGCAACCTGGGTGGCAGGAGGACAGCAGGCAGGCTGGCAGCCTCCCATCTCTGCCGTGTCCCCAGATTCCCTGCGTGGAACCAACTCTCCCTTTCTTCTCACTCATTTACTAACCCGCCCACTCACTCATTTCTTCATTTGTTGACGCATTCATTCATTTGTTCATTTGTGAATTTGTTGGTCAGTTAACTAAGCAATTCATTCCTTCTCGTTCACTCACTCATTCATTCCTCATTGGTCCATTCAGTAGGTGTTTAGGTGCCTCCTGGGAAAGATCTCTAACTGCTGACGAGCGCAGCTTTCTTTAAATTGACAAATAAAAATTATATATATTTATGGTGTACAGCGTGATATTTTGAGAGAGAGAGAGATATATATAAGTGGATCGGCTAAATCAAACTAATTAACATGTACATTACCTCACATACTTATTTATTTTTTTGTATTGAGAGCACTTAAAATCTACTCTCTTAGCCATTTTCAAGTATACAATATATTGTTAACTATAGTCACCATGATTTATAATAGACCTCTTGAGATTATTCCTCTGATTGAACTGAAATTTTGTATCCTTTGACCAACACCTCTCCAATCCCCCCCTTCCCCAGCCTCTGGTAACCAGCATTCTACTCTCTGGGTCTAGGAGTTTGACTTGGATTCTCTGTATAAGCAAGATCAAGCAGTATTTGTGTTTCTGATTTATTTCACTTAACATAATGTCCTCCAGGTTCATCTGTGTTCTTGCAAATGACAAGATTTCCATTTTTAAGGCTGAATGAATAGTATTCCATTGTGTATATATATACCACATTATCTTTATCCATCCATATGTTGATGGACACTTAGGTTGATTGCATATCTTGGCTATTTTGAATAATCCAGCACAGTTTTTAAGGATGAGGAGCTGGGACAGTTCTCTCTGGGTCAAGAGTCTTAATAGCATTTCACAGGGATGCCCAGAGACTCCGATTCTGTAGCATGAGTTGGGGGGCAGGAGGTGGAGTCATCATCCCACCCTCAGGGTCTCAGGTGTCCAGGTGCTCATTGAAATGCTGATTCTGTGCCTTGGATTTCAGTTCCCAATGAAGTCTCAGGTCTGGAGAGTGAAGCCCGTACGAACAACTCTATCACCCTGAGGGGGAAGGCCCCAGTGGGCTGGGATTCACCACCCTACATGCACGGTGTCCAGTGGTCAGCAGAGGGCACCCCAAAGAGCACATATGAGCACCCCAAACCAGCACATGAGCGAGACCAGTGGGGCAAAGACACACACGGGAAACTCAGTACGTGGTGGACAAGCTCCAACCTGGCACCTGGTATATCTTCAGCGTGTAGGTGGAGAGGCAGGAAGCAGCTAGTTCCCCCGGAGTCTCAGGGCATCCACAGGTGAGCTGGGACACCCTGAATGTACGCATCAGGGTGATGGAACTGGCAGTCCGAGTGACCATCTCCAGATTAGAACCTAAGAGTCAGAATGGGGACATCCATTTCAGGTTCCCTAAATAGTACCTGAGCCCCCAGGGCACCACTGAGAGTTGTTGCTAGGTGTGGGGTGGGCCTGTGAACCGGCATTTTCCCAAATACCTCCTCTCCAGGTGGTTCCAATGTCAGACTCTGGGGTCACACACTGGGAATCATGGCTCAGGGAGAGCTTGGGATTTGGTTGTGGAGGGGTTGGTAGCTGAATGCCCAGTTTCCTGAGAGAGGTTAAATGTCAGACCTTATTTTCCTAGGGAGTCTAAGAAATTAAACTTACTCTTGAGAGTTGACCAGATTCTAATATTCCACCTCTTGGTAATAAAAAGATGCTCATGTTAACAGCAAGGTGACTTTATTTTAACCCACCAAATTGGTTAGCATATGTAAATTTGATGGTATCTAGTGAGGCAAGGAACCAGCCACTGGCTGCTGATACAAGTAACCTGGAACGGTTTCTAGGAGGGCAAAGTACACTTTCTTTTGACCTAGGTAGATTCTTCTAGGAATTTTTCCCAAGGATATAATAATAAATGATCACAGCAATTTGCTACAGCATCTTGTATGAATAGTTTTTACGGCATCTTGTATAAAAGAAAGAAACAGGCAAAATGTATAAATCCAGCCACTGAGATTAGGGAAATAAATGAGTTTACATCCAGCAGATGGGTGCCAGAGCCAGGGAAATTTGAAGCATGAGAACAAAGGTTTGAGTGCTGGCTAAAATTTGATTTCTTTCATAGAGGAAGGGCACATCTGGGCAAAAAGGAAGAGAGGTAGGGTGGATAAAGGCAAGTCTCACCCCTAAAATGTTCCCTCGTTCCCCGCTAATAGTGGTCCTATGCTACTGTATTTTTTCCCCTTCTACTAGATCACTCAGGCAATGTATTTCAAAGCTTTAAGATATTCACATTCTTGAAACTCACAATTCTATTTTTAGGAATTGTCTGTAGGAAATAATCCTAGATGAAAACAAGGAATCACGTACAGTGATGCTTATTGAACCTTATTTTTGACTTTTTTATTATAGTAAACTTAAAAAATGTACAAAAGTAGCATGAAAAGAAGAATGGATCCCAATGTACCTGTTACCTAGCTTCAGTGGCTGTCATCTCCTGGGTTCTCTCTCCTTCCCTGGATTATTTGAAGCAAATCTCAGCGTGTTATTTCACCCATCAATAATTCAGAATGCATCTCTAAAAGATAAGGACTCCTTCAAAAAGGAAGTCACAATACCTTTATCTCACTTTAAAGTTAACAAAAATTCCTTAATATTGTCAAATATTCGGTCAATATTCAATTTCTCCTACTTGTCTCATAACCTTTTCTCTTTTAAACCATTTCTTTGTTTGAATCAGATAAAGTCCATCCATTGCAACTGGTTGACGTGTCTCATCTCTTAATGTCTAAATTTCCCACCCTCATTTCTTTTTCCCTTGGAATTTGTTGAAGGAGCTGCATGAATTGTACCGTTGGGTTTCCCACAGACTTGATTTTGCTGATTGAATTGTTTTTGTGTCATTTAACATGTTCCTTTGTATTTTGTATATCCTGTGACTTTGTGACCAGTAGAAGTCACCGATATTTCCACATAGCATTGTAGCTATTGCAGGTGTCTTAAAATACAATTTGTGCTCATCTCCACTTTAAATTATTAAACCCTCCACTAGACTTGGTTATTTGATAAGTCAATGAAGATGCACATATGTTATTATGTCACAAATCTATTTTTTAAAAAGTATTTTGATAACTGTATTTCAATAGTTTGTAACCCACGTATTTCGTTTTATTTCATTATTCTCAGAAGAGGTCCATGCCCTTCAGACAGCCAGAGGGACCAATGGTCTCAAGGAGTAAAATCTTCTGATCTAGAGCTGTTATTTTATTGAGGCTGCAAAATGGTTATATTGTATTGCCCCTTCTTAACTCACTAGCTGAAATACATCTATAAGGAAAAGTTTCCCATCATCAACTATTTGGTTACTTTGGTTTTTAGATACTTAAAAAAATTAACCTTTTTATTTTCCGATAATTATAAATTCACATGCCGTTGTAAGAAATAGTAAAGAAAGATCCCATGTCCTCTTACCCAGTTTCCCCCAGTGGTAACACCTGGCAGAAGCAGGGTGCTGATATTGATATAGACAATATACAAGAAAGTTCCATACCCACGAGGATGTCTTATGTTCCCTTTTATAGCCACACTCATTTCCGTCCCTACCTACTACTTAACCTCTGGCAACAACTAATCTGTTCTCTATTTCTATAATTTTGTCACTTCAAGAATATTATGTAAACGGAATCAGACAGTATGTAACATTTCTGGATTGGCTCGTTTCACTCAGCATAATTCACTGGAGATTAATTCAGTTTGTTTCTTTTCATTGCTGAGGAGTATTCTACAGGATGGATGTACCATAATACCATAGTTTGTTTAATTGTTCACCTATTGGAGGACATTTTGACTGTTTCCGGTTTTTGGCTATTATGAGTAAAGCTAAACATTTGTATACAGGTTTCCGCATGAATATATGTTTTCATTTCTCTGAGATAAAAGCCCAGGTGTGCAATTGCTGGGTTGTATGGTAGTTGCATATTTTGTTATTTAGTTATTAAAGAAATTGCCAAACTATTTTCCAGAGTGGCTTACCATTTTATTTTCCCACCAACAATGTGTGAGTGATCCAGTTTCTCTGCATCCTCATCGGCCTTTGGGGGTGCCACTCAGAAGACATTCTGAAGTGTGTAGTAATATCCACTATAGTTTTAATTTGCATTTCCCTAATGGCTAATGATGGTGAAAATATCTTTTCTTGTATTTATTTACCAAATATCTCTCCTCTTTGGTGAAATGTCTCTATGTATTTTGCTCATTTTCCAATTGGATTATTGCTACAAAATTTTTTAAAAGATTGTTGAGTTTTGAGAGTTCTTTCTGTAGTTTAGATGCTAATTCTTTGTCAGATATGTGCTTGCAAATATTTTCTCCCAATCTGTAGCTTGTTTTCCATCCTCCTAACATGGACTTTTGCAAAGCAAAAGTTTTTAATTTTGGTGAAATACATTTTATTAATTTTTCCATTTATGAATCATGCTTTTGGTGCCAAGTCTAAGGATTTTTTGCCTAGTCCTAGATTCTGAAGATTTTTTCCAGTGTTTTCTATTAAACTTTTATAGTTTTACATTTATGTTTGTGATGAATTTGAGTTAATTTTTTTTATAAGTGTGAAACTTAGATCAAGGTTTATTTTTTTGGCCTATGGATATACAACTGCTCCAGCACCATTGGTTGGAAAGGCTGTATCTTTTCTTCATTAAATTGCTTTTGTGCCTTTGTCAAAAATCAATTGGGCATTTTGTGTGTCTATTTCTGAGTTCTCTCTTCTGTTCCATTGATCTGTATGTCTATTCCTTTACCAGTAGCACAGTCTTGATTACTGTTACGTAGTAAGTCTTCAGAGTGGATAGGCTGATTCCTTCCATTTTATTCCTCTTTTTCCAAAATCACTTTAGCTATCCTACTTCCTTTGCTTTCCAAATAAATTTTAGAACAATATTGTCTCTCTCTCTCTCTCTCTCGCTATATATATATATATATATATATACCAAAAAAAACCTTTCTGAGATCTCAGTAGAAATTGCATTAAATCTGTGTATCAACTTGAGGAGAACTGACTTCTTTACTATATTGAGTCTTCTGATCCATGAGTGTGGTCTGTCTCCCCATTTATTAGATCTTTGATTTCTTTCATCAGCATTGTGTAGTTGTCTGTAAAAGTCTTACATGTGTTTTGTTAGATTTACTTCTTAGTATTTCATTTTTGCAAGTAATTATACATGTATTATAGTTTTAATTTTGGTGTTCATGTGCTCACTGCTTGTATATAGAAATAATGTCATCATATGATTTTTATTTTTTAGCCTGTTAATATGGTGGACTATATTGGTTGATTTTCTAACATTAAAACAGCCTTGTATTCATGAAATAAACCACACTTGTTTATTTTGTCTAATTCTTTATATATATTGCAGAATTCTATTTGCTAATATTTGTGAAAGATTTTTCATCTATGTTCATGTAGCTTCAAAATTTTTTTTTATTTCCACAGATTTAGTGGGTACAAGTGGAGTTTCATTACACGGATATATTGTATGGTGGTGAAGTCTGGGCTTTTAGTGTGCCCATCACTTGAATAGTGTACATTGTACCCAAGAGGTAATTTTTCATACCTCACCCTACTTCCCCCCTCCCCTTTTAAGTTTCCAATGTCCATTATTCCACTCTGTATGACCATGTGTTCCCATGGCATAGCTCCCACTTATAAGTGAGAACATGCGGCATTTGATTTTCTACTCTTGAATTACTTCAGTTAGGATAATGGCCTCCAGTTCCATCCAAGTTGCTGCAAAAGACATTATTTCATTCTTTTGTTGGCTGAATTCCATGGTGTGTGTGTATATGTATATCCACTCATTGGTTGATGGGCACTTAGTTGATTCCATATCTTTGTGGTTGTGAATTGTGCTGTGATAAACATACAAGTGCAGGTATCTTTTTGATACAATAACTTCCTCTCTTTGGGGTAGATATCCAGTAGTGGGATTGCCGGATTGAATGGTAGATCTAATTTTAGTTCTTTGAGAAATCTCCATACTGTTTTCCACAGAGGTTGTACTAATTTACATTTCTACCAACAGTGTATTAGCATTCCCTTTTCACTGCATCCATGCCAACATCTATTGGTTTTTTGACTTTTTAATAATGGCCAGTCTGACTAGAGTAAGATGGCATCTCATAAAATTTTTTTTAAAAAAGCTACATGAATATGGATGAAAAACCCTTCACAAACATTAGCAAAGAGAATTCCGCAATATATAAAAAGAATTACACAAAATAACCAAGTGTGGTTTATTTCATGAATGCAAGGCTGATTCAATATTATTATAGAAAATCAACTATCTCTTTAATTTGCATTTCTCTGATGATTATTGATGTTGAGCATTTTTTCATATGTTTGATGGCCATTTGTATATCTTCTTTTGAAAAATTCCTGTTCATGTCATTTTCCCACTTTTTAAGGGGGTTGTTTGTTTTTTTCTCACTGAGTTGAGTTCCTTGTAAGATTCTGGATATTAGTCCTTCGTTGTACACATAGTTCGTGAATATTTTCTCACATTCTGTAGGTTGCCTATTTACTTTTTTGATTATTTCTGTTGCTGTATAGAAGCTTTTTAATTTAATTAAGTCCCGTTTGCTTATTTTTGTTTTTTTTGCATTTACTTTTGGGGTTTAGTCATAAATTCTTTGCCTAGGTAGATGTCCAGAAGAGTTTTTCCTAGGTTTTCTTCTAAAATTGTTATGGTTTCAGGTCTTACATTTAAGTCTTTAATCCATCTTGAGTTAATTTTTGTATATGGTGACAGATAGGGATTTCATTGTTTTGCATATGGCTATCTAATTTTCCCAGCACCATTTATTGAATGTCCTTTTCCCAGTGTATGTTTTTGTCTGCTTTGTCAGAGATCATTTGGTTGAAGGTATACGGCTTTATTTTCTGGGTTCTCTATTCTGTTCCCTTGATCTAGGTGCCTACTTTTATGCCAGTACCATGCTGTTTTGTTTACAATAGCTTTGTATAATTTGAAATTGGGTAATGTGATGCCTCCATTTTTGTTCTTTTTGCTTAAGATTGCTTTGGCTGTTTGGGCTCTTTTTTGGTTCCATATGAATTTTAGGATTGTTTTTACTAATTCTGTGAAAATGATGGTGGTATTTTGATAAGAATTGCATTGAATCTGTAGATTGCTTTGGGTAGTATGGTCATTTTGACAATATTGATTCTTCCAATTCATGAGCATGGGATATTTTTCCATTTGTTTGTCATCTATAGTTTCTATCATTGGTGTTTTGTAGTTTTCCTTCATGTAGCTTTTTTCTTTGTTTTTGCATAGCCATTTGGTTTTGTTATCAAGATAATACTAGCTTCATAATTAGGAAGTGTTCTGTTCTCTTTATTTTCTGGAAGAGATTGTGTAGAATCGTGGTAATTCTTCTTTAAACATTTGATGGAATTCACCAGTGACCTCATCTGGGCCTGGACATTTCCTTTTTGAGACTTTTAAAATTATAAATTCAAAATTATTAATCATTATAGAGCTATTCACATTATCTTTTTCATATTGGGTGAGTTATGGTGGCTTGTGTTTTTAAGAAATTCATCCATTTTGTTTCAGTCATTGAATTTATATGTATAGACTTACTCATAATATTCCCTTATTATCCTTTGGATGTCTGCAGGGTTTGTGGTGATATGACCTGTTTTATTCCTGCTATTGGTCATTTGTGTTTTTTTCTCTCTTTTTTAATTTTGTCAGTTTTACTAGAGGTTTGTCAATTTTATTGATATTTCCAAAGAGCTAGCTCTTTGTTTTATTGATTTTTCTCTATTGTTTTTCTGTTTTCAATTTCATTTATTTCTACTATTATTTTATTATTTGTCCTTATGCTTGCTTTGGATTTATTTTGAACTTCCTCTCTAGGTTCTTGAGGTGAGAGCTTAGATTATTGATTTGAGACATTTTCTATTTTCTAATGTGTGCACAATACTATAAATTTCCCTCTCAGCATTGCTTTAGCTGGGTCCCACAACTTCTGATATGTTGTATTTTTATTTTAATTCAGTTCAATGTATTTTTGCTTTTATTTTCCTTGAGACTTCCTGCTTAGCCCATGGGTTACTGAGAAGTGTGTTTGGTTTCCAAGGGTTTGGAGATTTTTCTGTTATCTATTTGATTCCATTGTGGTTGGAGAATGTACTTTGTATGATTTAGGTTCTTTCAAATTTGTTGAGGTTTGTTTTATGGACCGGGGTATAGTCTATTTTTGTATGTATTACATGGACAGATGAAAAGAATGGGTATCCTTCTGCTGTTGGGTGAATTGTTCTACAAATGTTGATTAATTCTTGTTGGTTGGTGGTATTGTTGAGTTCTTCTGTATTTTTGTTGATTTTCTGTAGAGTTGTTGATAGAGGGAACTTAAAGTACCCAGCTATAACTGTGAAGTTGTCTATTTCTTCTTTCAGTTCTGTCAGTTGCTTGTTATATTTTTCAGCTCTTTTGTTTGGTGTATACACATTTAGGGTTGCTATGTTTCCTGGTGGGTTGACCATTTTATCATTATGCACTTTCTTTGTGTCTCTGGTAATTTTCTTTGCTCAAAAGTCTATTGTATCTGATATTAATATAATAAGTACTACTTTCATGTGGTTAATGTTTGTGTGACATATATTTCCCATCCTTTTGCTTTCTACGTGCCTATATTGATATATTTGAAGTGATTTTCTTTCAGACAGTAGTTGGGTCATGTTCTAAGTTCATCTCCGCCATACCTTTTAATTGGTATACTTAGGACATTTACATTTAATATAATTATTGACATGTTAAAGATTAATTCAGCCATTGTTTTTTGTTTGTTTTCTTTCTGTGGTTTGTTTCTCTGTTTATTTTTTTAATCTTCCTGTGGGTTACTTGAATATTTTTTACAATTAAGTTTTGATTTTTCTGTAATGTTTTAAAGTGTATATCTCTGTGTAATTTTTTTAGTGGTTGCTGTAGGTATTACATTATTTATACATAACTTATCGAAGTCCTGGTGTCATCATTTCACCAATTGAATGATATATAAAAATATTACCTCCCTTTAAATACCTTTATCTTTCCCACTTTTAATGTCATTATCTTAAATATTTTCTCTACATACATTTAGAACCACATCAAAGAGTGTCATGATTTTGCTTCAACCATCAAGCATAATTTGGACAACTCAAGACAAGGGGAGCCTATTGTATTTACCCATATTTTTGCTTATTGTATTCTTTCTTCCCTTCTAATGTTCCAAAAGTTTTTCTAACATCCTTTATGTTTTGAGAACTTCTGTTAGACATTCTTTTAAAGTAGGTCTGCTAGGGACAAATTCTCTTAGTTTTTTTTTTTCCCATTGGAAAATGTCTTGATTTCCCCTTAATTACTGAAGGATATTTTTGCTGGGTGTAGGATTCTGGGTAGGCAGTACTTTCAGCACTTGGAAAACATTATGCCACTTCCTCTGGCCTCCATAGTTTCTGATGAAAAATCTACTGTCATTCTAATTGCTCTCCCTGCCTGTTTTCAAGATTTTGTCTTTGTCTTCACTTTCGGAAATTAAATTATGATGTGGCATGGAATTTTGTATTTATCCTGTTTGGGCAAACTCAGCTACCTGAATCTGTAGATTTACATCTCTTGCCAAATCTGAGACATTTTCAGCCACTCTTTTGTTGAGTACTTTTCAGTCCCAGCCTCTTGCTCCTCTTATTTCAAAGCTCTGATAAAATGAATCTTACATCTTTTGTTATAGTCCTACAGGTCCCTGAGGCTCTGTTACATTTTTCAGTCTATTTTTCCCGCTCAGATTGAATACTTTCTGTTTTTCTCTCTTCCAGTTCACAGATTCTTTCCTCTGTCCCTTCCATTCAGCTCTTAAGCCCATCCACTGAGCTTTCAAATTTGATTATTATATTTTTGAGTTCTAAGTTTTCCATTTGGTTCTTCTTTATATCTTTTATTTCTTTCTTGGGTTAGACTTTTTTTTCCTATTTATTTCAAGTTTGTTTGTAATTGCTAATTGAAGAATTTTTATAATGGCTACTTTAAAATCTCTGTCAGATAATTCTAACATCTCTGTCATATTGGTGTTGGCATGTGATTGTCATTTTCATTCAGTTTGAGACCTTCCTTTTTATGATATAATGAGTAAATTTTCTATTGAAACCTGGGAATTTGTATTATATTGTATATGAGACTCTGGATCTTACTTAAACCTTGTGTTTTAGATGGTTTTCTCTGATACTACTACAGCAGGGAATGGAGATACTGCCTATCAGTTTTGGCTTCACATATTTTGCAGCTCTGTTTTTTGCGGTGCACACAATTAGGATAGTTCTGTCTTCTTGGTGGTTTAATCCTTTTATCATTATTATCATATCCCTCTCTGTATCTGGTAATTTTATTTTCTCTGAAGTGTATTTTATCTGATATAAGTATAACCTACCTCCGGGTTCCTCACTTGACTTCTGTTGATACCTGAGGGAGTAGGATCCTCACTACTCCCTCTACTGACACTGTTGGAGGAAGGAGTCCAGTGAGGAAAAAGTCTCCACACTTGGCCTTCTCTGGCATCAGTTCAGAATGGATGTTGGGTTTCCTCGTGAGGGTGGGAGTCTCACCCATTTGGCCCTTAATGGTATGGGTGGGGGTGGGACCACAGGTTTTTTTTCTGTGGCATTTGGCTGCAGTAGAGTGGTTATTGTCTAAAAATTTTCTGTCTTGCTAGGATACCCCTTTCCTGCTCCTATGGCTAGAGAGAGCAGGCTTTTGTTAGGGCTTTTCTGGTCTGTTCCCATTGTACTTTCCAGGTTTCTGACTTCAGTTCTTTTTTACATGAAGCAAAAAAAAAAAAAAAAAAAAAAGAAACAAAACCCCAAAAAGCCCAGGGAGCTCACTACTATGTCATTTCTTGGGTCTCGAGATCCCTAGCTAGTCTGGCATAGTTTCTCCATCTTTCAGAGAGCTCTTGTGTTTGTTTTATATGTAATGTTTGGGATTTTTAGTAGTACATAGTGAGAGGAATAGGGAAAAGTATTGTTTACTCCATCTTCCTGGGGGGAATGAAAAAAACTAATTTTGTTTACAATTATGTGAAATATTCCATGGATTCAAAGTCAAAGCTATAACACGAATTATGTTCAGAAAAATCTAGCTTCTATCCCTTTGTTCTCCCCTCTCTTCTTTCCTTCTGCATCTATAGCTATGTATTTCTTAAAGTTTTGGTTTGTTTTTTAATTTTAAAAATAAAAGTAACTGGAGGAGAGGGGCAAGATGGCTGACTAGAGTCATCACCTGCTGGACTGTTCTGGAGGCCAGGAAGGGTTTCAGATAAAGGAGAGGGGAGAGGGGACACAGCTCAGGTGTAGATCCTAGAGAGAGGTGCCAGAGCCTGCCGGGGACCTCACGGAGGAAAATGTGAAGTAGAGAAGGAAGAGGATAAAGGAAAAAAAAAAAGACATTGGTGAGGATCAAACCCAGAGAGGCTTGGAGCCCAGGGCAGGGGTGAGGGGGAATTCCTTTCTCCTTCTCACACTGCTTTGGTGATCAGTAGGCTACCAAATTACTTGGAAGTTTTACCACCCCTACAAGCCCAAGCACGGCGGAACCACAGAATTGTGGGGAGAACTCGCATGATCCCAGAACTTGGACCCTCTGTGTGGTGTTTCCCTCCGAGGAGAGTGACCTGAGAGCCGGAGAGCCGGCTTTCTCCCATTCAGACTCTTATCCCTCCCTGCCGCTCCCCCGCTGCAAGTGGGAGAGCAGTGCCACCCAAGAATTTGGTGAGCGGCCGCCTCTGCCCGGCTGGCACGCCCTCCAGCCTGAGCTTCCCACAAAGAGTGGGGCCCATGCCTTTCCCCTTGAGGACCCAGGATGCCTGATCTGGGAGCTCCCACCTGCTGGCATTTCTTGGAGACTCACACCAGTGGGTCAGACACACAGGCCAGATCCTGTGCCCCCAGGACTCAAGTGGGTTGCTGGGGGACAAAGTGGGGAGGTTTGGGAGCTGGACTCAGGAGGCGAGGGATGCCACATGGACAGAACTGATGGGAGACTACTGTGGGGGTCCAAGACGAGGCAATCTGGGAGAGTGCCCATCCCCACCCAGGAAAGCCATGCTGTTGGACTAGGGTGGGTCCTCCAGCAGGGAAGATCCCAGCCTGTGTGCCGCAGCAACCAAGCAGGGTGCATTCAGGCACCCAGGCTGTCGTGGAATTTCGGCCCCTTCCTCATGGTCAGCCTTCCCGGTCTGGAGAGTCTGCCTTGACCCTTCCCCCAGAGGCTTTTCCCTAGCATTTGGGAAAATGACCTGGGAACCCTGTTGAAGCTCAAGGCTGCGCTGTCACTGTCGGATTAGGGAAGGTCCCCTGGCAGAGAAGATCCCAGCCTGGCACCATAGCAAGCGAGCAGGGCGTGTTCAGGTGCCCAGGCTGTTGGGAAATGTGGCCCCTTCCTTTTGAGGAGCATTCCCAGTCTGGAAAGGCTGCCTTTACCCTACTCCCAGTGGCTCACCCTAGAGGCTGGGAAAACAACCTCTGAGCCCTGCCAAGGCTTTGTAAAGCCTTCCAGGCTTGTACAACCTAACCACGCCCTGCCTCACTCCTCCACCCACCTCTGCTGTGGTGGAGATCAAGGGCTCCCTTGGGAGCTACAAGGCTCCTCCCAAAGCCTGGAGCATTCAAGCGCTCCACCTGAGGGACTAGAGCTTACCACAGGCACAAAAGAACATCTTGGCAGTTGGCTCTTTCCTGCAAGCATCAACCACTAACATGGAGAACAACTCTTTAGCTCATTACAGCATCCAGCAACTCAGGCAAACAGGGCATGCTGATTCTTACTTACAAGTATCATCCACCATCTCAGAGATTAAGCTGGGGGTCCCAGTACAATTCACACTGCTGGGAAGAGGTGAAGACAGCAGGATAGAGGGAACCTTGGGGGACATAGTGTTTTAGGAAAGAAACAAAAGTTACAGGCAGCTCGATCTGTGAAAGGTCTCCCTCTTCTATGGCAGACCTCTGGGCTGATCGGGGAGCTGCTCAGAGTCTGTGCAGAGACATTCCACCAGAGAGCAGGTGCAGCAGAGATCTGGTGCCTGCCAATCCCAGGTTTCTACAACCAGTGACATCCTGATTGCTCTGAGAGCTTGGAGCCAGGTCCACTCGGGACCCAGCATTCCAGCAGTAGCCTTTGCATCACTACCATCAGGCTGGGGAACAGATGCTCCCCTGTGTCATGCCCTATGACTGAGGGCCAAGAATGCCTCCTCCCTCATGTGGCAGCTGAACAGAGAGGAGCCTCAGATGCCACAGACACCACTTGGGAAGCCTGGGGTGACTGCTTCAGGGGGTCCTAGGTGTGGGGGGAGAATCTTGGCTGATCAGCAGCTCCAGCCCGCCTATTGGACCCTGAGCCACTGAGACAAACCCCTGCCTGCATAACTGGGCACCAGCAGTCCCCAAACTGGTAGAAGAACCCCACATAAGGGTGGCTTTGTCCCTGAAATTCCCAGTGCCAGCTCTGGAGCTCTCATTGAGCCCAAGTCTGAGGCTCTCCCCCATATCTCCTGGGCCCCCACTGGGCCTGTGACTCCACCCCTGATACTCCAGAGTTCCAGGTCCCCATGACCCCACTATTGAGTGCCCACCACTACCACTGGGCCAGCAGAACTTCTCTGAGGTCCAACACTTCACTCAGGAGCCCTCATCCCTCAGCAGTCATCACTCCTAGACTTGATTTGAGAGAGCCCCCAGCAAAGGAGAACAGGTGCCCTGCAATCAACCCAGAGCCAAGAGAAGAGAAGCCAGATGAGAAGAAACAAGCAAAAGAACCCTGGAAATGTGAAAACAAAATAGTTTGACACCCCCAAGGGAACACAGTGGAGCTACGGCAGTGGACTCCACCCACAAGGAAATTGCCAAAAGGACAGAAGTGGAATTCAGAATACGGATGGCAAACAAGATGAATGGAATTGAAGAGAAAGTTGAAAACCAACAAAAAGAAGCCCATACGACAAACCCACAGCCAGCATCATACTGAATGGGGAAAAGTTGAAAGCATTCCCCCTAAGAACTGGAACAAGACAAGGATGCCCACTGTCACCACTTCTATTCAACACAGTGCTGGAAGTCCTGGCCAGAGCAATCAGGCAAAAGAAGAATATTAAGGGTATCCAAATGGGGAAAGAGGAGGTCAAACTATTGCTCTTCACTGATGATATGATCTTGTATCTAAAAAACCCCAAAGATTCCACCAAGAGTCTCCTGGAATTGATAAACACATTCAGCAAAATCTCAGGATACAAAATCAATGTACATAAATCAGTAGCATTTCTATATACTAATAACAGTCAAGCCAAGAGTCAAATCAAAGACTCAATACCATTCACAATAGCTAAAAGAAAATAAGATATCTAGGAATATACTTGACCAAGGATGTGAAAGATCTCTACAAGAAGAACTACGAAACTCTGAGGAAAGAAACCGCAGAGGATACAAACTAACGGAAAAACATATCATGCTCATGGATAGGTAGAATCAACATTGTTAAAATGTCTGTACTACCCAAAGTGATTTACAAATTCAATGCAATCCCCATCAAATTCCTAAAGTCATACTTCACAGATCTAGAAAAAAAAATTCTATGCGTCTTTGTTTGGAACCAGAAAAGAGCCCGGATAGCCAAAGCAATCTTCAGCAAAAAGAACAAATCTCGAGGCATCACATTACCAGACTTCAAACTATACTACAAGGCTATAGTAACCAAAACAGCATAGTATTGGTACAAAAATAGAGACACAGACCAATGGAACAGAACAGAGAACCCAGATATAAAACCATCTACCTACAGCCAATTGATCTTTGACAAAGCAGACAACTATGTACGGTAGGGAAAAGAAGCCCTATTCAATAAGGTGCTGGGAAAATTGGATAGCCACATGCAGAAGAATGAAACAAGACCCCTACTTCTCACTACTCACAAAAATTAATTCAAGATGGATAAAAGACTTAGACCTAAGGCATGAAACCATAAGAATTCTAGAGGAAAATGTAGGAAAAACTCTTCTAGATATCGGACTATGCAAAGAATTCAAGACCCCAATGGCAACCATGGCAACAACAAAAATTAATAATTGGGATTTGATTAAACTAAAAAGGTTCTGTACAGCTAAGAAAACAATCAACAGAGCAAATAAACAACCTACAGAATGGGAGAAAATATTCACAAGTTACACATCCAATAAAGGGCTAATGGCCAGAATTTACAAAGAAATCAGCAAGAAAAAAACCAGACAACTCTATTAAAAAGTGGGCAAAAGACATGCAGAAGCTTCTTAAAAGAAGAAAGACAAATGGCTAATAAACACATCAAAAAATGCTCAATGTCAGTAATCATCAGGGAAATGCAAATTAAAACCACAATGAGGTATCACCTTACCCCAGTTAGAATGGCTTTTATTAAAAAATCCAAAAACAACAGATGCTGGCATGGATGTGGAGAGAAAGGAACGCTTATACACCTTTGGTGGGACTACAGATTAGTATAACCTCTATGGAAAAGAGTTTGGAGATTCCTCGAAGAACTAAAAGTAGAACTACCGTTCGATCCAGCAATCCCACTATTGGGTATTTATCCAAAGGAAAAGAAGATTTTTCATCAAAAAGACACCTGCACTCAAATGTTTATTGCAGCACAGTTCACAATGGCAAAGATGTGGAATCAACCCAAGTGCCCATCAACTCGTGAGTAGATTAATAGAATGTGGTATATGTACACCATGGAGTACTACTCAGCCATAAAAAGATTAATTAATACTTTTTTGCAACAATCTGGATGGAACTGGAGACCATTCTCCTAAGTGAAGTAGTATCTTAAGAATGGAAAAACAAACAACACAGGTATTCACTACTAAATTAGAACTAACCAATGAGCACACAGGGAAGTAAAACTCAGTGGAAATCAACCAGGGGGGAGGGGGGAAAAAGGGAGGGGAATAAACCAACTTAATGGGTACTATGAACACTATTTGGGTGAGAGGCACACCTGTAGCTGGGACTCAAGCATTACAAAAACAATCCATTTAACCTAAAACATTTGTGCCTCCTTAATATTTTGAAATAAAAAAAATAAGTCACTCTGGGTATGTGAGTGTGTCCCTTCCTTTATTAGATATTTGATACCATACAAAAAACATTTTCCACCACCTTGCTCTTTATTTACTAATATATCCTGAAGCTAATTCCATATCAGTATATAGAGATATTTCTATTCATTTTTATTTATTTATTTTTTCTATTCATTTTTAAAGTGGCATAGTGATCCACTTTTTTGGATGTACCATAGTTTGTTCAACTAATTCATTACTGAAAGACAGAGGTTGTTTCCAGTCTTTTGCTAGTACAAATATTGCTGCAATGAATAGCATTGTGCTTTCCATCATTTTGTATTTTTGCAACTGTATCTGTGTATTAGAGTCCTAGAAATGGGATTTCTGTGTCAAAAGGTAAAATGCATATGTAATTTTGCCAGATATTGTGACATTATTTCTAACATAAAAAATTGGAAACCACCCACATATTAAATAGTAAGTTAAAAATGATGGTAACATCATATGGATGTTAAGAGTCCATGGAATTTGAGTTTTTGCTGTGAATATGACTTCAGAGTCTATAAAGAGGGTCAGGCTTAGAGACCCTTGGGTAAGCTGTGGAAATATATAAGAATATTAGCAGGGAAGATTTTCCTATCTATTAATAATAGAACAAAACAGGTAAAGTAGTACAAATAGTATGGTCGTATTTTGTGGGGAAAAACAGTCTATGTGTAATGAGGTTGCAGATTTACTAACACTGCACTGAAATGTGTAAGAACAAATGACTTCATTCTTTAAACTGCTCTGTCTTCCTCAAGACCCATGGGGAATAAAACCCAGATTTTTAGTCCAATCTGGAAAATGAAATTTAAGACAGGCTCTTGGGTTTCCTTTTAATTCTACTCCTATTCAAGATGTGACTTGGTGGGTGGGTGGGGAGCAGTCACAGGGCTTGGTGACAAGGGGAAAAAGATGGAATCTTTGAATTCCCACTGTTCTAGGCAGAGTGGCTGGTCTTGAATGCACCAACAGGGGACTCTTCAGACATGACCGTCCCATCCATGATTTGCTAACATCTACTGTTAATTTGTTGTTCACCAATATTTCTGGCCCCTTCCTCCCAGCCACATGGTAGGACTGTACTTTGCACTGATGTGAAGTTAGGCATGGCCAATGTGACACACTTTGGCAGGGAAACGTGAGCTGAAATGATGCCTAGCATTTCTGTGGAAGCCTTTGAGAGCTGGCCCATGAGTCTCCATATTCCCTTCCCCTGCCATGGTGATCAGTTATTATTTAGATGGGGGCTGTTCCTGGGTCCCTGAGTAAGGACAACATAGGGTAGAACCTCCAGCCATCCCTCAGTGGACATAGAGTGAGAACAACAGATAGACCTTTGTTGTTGTAACCCCTTGGGATTTGGGGTTGTTTTTTTATAGTGTGGTCTGAACTTCCTGGTGGGGCAGGGTCCATTGATGCTCCCTGGCTGATCTGGCCTTGTTTTGTCTCTGTTGGCACCACAGACTATGCTGTGTTTCTCACTGTGCTACCACTGGACCCTGGCTTTTGGTCCTTGACACAGAGAACTCCATGGGCAGTCTCTGGAATTCAGCTTCATCTTTTCTTTTCCTCTCTCTGCATCAAGAACATCTATGCCCCTTTCAAGCCATATGGGAACTGAGGGTAGCTTGGGAAATCTAAATTCCCATCCACTTCTGCCTACCCATGTGGTGCCACTGAATTTGCTGTGACGTGGCCACTTCCTCGTATATTGGTGGGCAGCCTGTAAAGATATTTCTTCCCAGTTCCTAAACACAAAACGTGAAACTCTCTGAGTCCTAGGCATTCCCCCAAACTTGGCTCATGTTTCTCCCCGCGCTGGGTCAAATCTGGAGGAGCGCATCGGGACACGCATGCTGCCTGCGTCTCCTTCCTTTGCCTTCCTCCTTCTTCCCACAATCCCTTGGGCTTTCTCTTCTTCTGCCTCCTGCCTGGATGGACCTCTATGCTCCAGATATGTTAAAAGGAATATAGAACATTCTTTCTCTACAAAGCCTGGAGTCAAATCTACTGACTTGCTATACACTTAAAACTCTAATTTGGAAGTCACTGCTGAGCACTGTTGTGGTGCAGATGTTTCCCCAACTTTCTCAGTTCACGGTGCCCTTAATGTCTTAGAAGTTGTTTTCACAGCATTCCTAGGCCAAACAAGAACCAAAAAACCCCAAAAAACCAAAACACAAAAAAACCTCGACAATAAAACTCCTAACAGTTTATTAGGTAGTTAGGTCCAAACAATAGTAGTAGTTTGTGTGGTGTCCGACATATGTTGCTATGTTTCTCTTAAAAATTTAAAACAGCCTGTGGTGCCCCAGGGTCTTGGCACACGCTTTGGGAACCATAGTTTTAGTGGAATCTATTCTTCTCCTAAAACATCAATCACCGTGCCTCATAAAACATGGCTTACAGAATGGGAATGTATCTGAAAATAATTAAAAAATATTATCTCTGTTACATATACATAGAAAAAAGACTGGTATTAGAGATTACTTAAATTTTCTTCCTGTTGGTTTATTATCTGGAGTTTCTGCCAATGAGTGTGTACTGTTTTTGTAATGAAAACAAAAAGCAAAAATAGAGATTGAAAATATGGAAGTAAGAATTTTTGAATCTTCCTCTGCTTGGAATGACTGGGGGTGATCCAGCCCACATGCAGGGTGGGATCAGATCCTTGGGACATCTGCTCTAGCACTGACGCTCCCCATCCCGGGGTTAGAGAAGCCTCTGCAGGGCCCCGTGCAGATGTTAAGGTAGAGGATTGCCTGGAGGATCAGAAATTAGTATCTCCCAGGCTGTCATTTGAGACTGAGGCTTGGCCTGAGGAATGTCTTACCCTGCCCAGATCCTATGGGCTTGGGAGCACTAAGGATGTTCATGGGGAAACTGGTTTCCTGGTTCTTTTGTTGTTGGATGGCTGTGAGGTCAGACTCATCTAGGACAAAGAGAGGAAAACGTGGGGAGAGGTGTATCATCAAAGAAAGCTTTTTTTTTTTTTTAAAGACACAGGGTCTTGCTCTGTCACACAGACTGTAGTGCAGTGGCTATTCACAGGCATGAGCATAGCTCACTGCAGCCTTGAACTCCTAGGTTCAAGCCATCTTCCTGCTTCAGCCTCCTGAATACAGGCACGCACCACTGTGCCCGGTTCTAGAAAGCATCTTTTAATGCCAAAGTTTGCTGCCAAAAACCTCATCCAGAGATAGAGGTGACACACTGGGATTGTGTGTCTCCTCCTGTCCTGTCAAGATGCTTCCCTTCCTTCATGGTTCAGCTCAAAGTTCTTCTGAAAGAGCTGTCTGTCATTGAATGGTCATCTAATAAAGATGGGAAAACATATGTGCAGATAATCCACAAACACACGATAAAGGCATGTGAGATAAAGTAATGCTTCTTTGTTTCCCTGACAAATTAGGAAAGATTAAAAAACAAATAGTCAGTGTTGGCAGGCTTCTGATGAGCTAGGCACCTGTACTTTGTTGATAGGATTGTAAATTGATCCAAAGTTTCTGAAAAAGTGCTTTAGAAATAGTTTTCAAGAAATTTAAAAATGTTTATCAGCCTTGACCCATGATATCCACTTCAAAAATGTAATCTAAAGAGATAGTTAAAAATGTGGAAACATTTTATACACAAAGATGTTCATTGCAATATTGTTTAAATACTGAAAAACTACAAACAACGTTGATGTCTAGTGGGGATTCATTAAGAAAAAAATAAAGTATGATGTAGTCATTAAAATGATGTTTATTAAATTTTATCAACTTTCACAGACACTTATTATATTGTGGGATGAAGGGGGTAGAAAACTCCATCTTATGTAGGATCTCAATTATGTAAAAAATTCATAGAGTCAACTGGAAAGAAATACATGAAATATTAATAGTGGTTATCTGAATTTTAAGTTTAATTTTTTAAAATTATGGATGGATTTTGATTTTTCATTTTTTGTGGTAATTTACAAAGACAAACAATACATGCTATTTTTAAAAAACGGAATGGATCGCTTTGGGATTTGGTGACCCTGTTACTGCATTAAATCATTCACTTAATTGGAAACTAACGAAGACCTTCTGTGTGTCTGGTATTGTGGTATGTGTAAGTGATAGAATGGTGAGCAAAACAGATCCAGGGCCACCTTCTCCAGGGTTTATAACTGAGGGGAGACAGGCACAATGGGATCTCCCAGCAGTAGTCAGGTCGCTGCCTGGTGTGTGTTGTTAAGTGCAGGGAGCCATGAGGTCATGTAAATAGAGTGGACTTAGTAGGATGGAAAGGCAGGTGGCCTTCCTGAGGCAGGACATGGGCTGAGGGTGGGGACCAGTAGGAGTGAGGGCACAGGCACTTCCAGGCAGAGGGAACAGCCTCTGTGAGGTCCTATGGCAGGAATGGGCAGAGTTCTTCAGAGAGGCAGCACGGAGCTGCCAAGCTGGGCTGCAGAGAGCCAAGGGCGAGAGATGAGGCTGGCGAGGTCCCTTTGGCGTCGTGGGGCAGGGCCATGCTGCTTATGTCCTCCTGAGACAGGAAGAGGAAAGGCAAAGGCACCTGTGCCAGGTGCGCCTGCTGTCCCCTCACTCACCTCCTCTGGGGCCAGCAAGCAGCCTCCCGCCTCTGGTCGCTCTCCCCCGGGGCTTGTTCCCTGCCATTCAGCACGTGGCCTTTGACTCTCATTCATTTGCTCTTTCTTTGAACAAAATTGGTGTGTGCTATAGCTGAGGGCATGCTGGCTAAAAGGCCTTATGAGCTCTGGTTAGGAGCAGAGACAAACAATAATCAGGGTCTGGGGAGACAGTTTTCCTCTGGTCCGGCCTGGCCTTGGGCCTGATGGGGAGACTTTCTGGGGTGGGGCCTGGGTCTGGCTTCGCCTGCCCAAGGCTGGGCGAAACTCCCAGAAGGAGAAAGCTGGGGACTTGGCTCCATTTACCGAGCACCCGCTACTGCGGAGCCTGCTCGGGGCAGCGACGGGAGATGAGACAGGCGGGCCAGCTCCTGGGGGCTCTAGGCCAGGGTGGGGCTGGGCAGTGCCTTGAAAACAGGGCTGGGGGGCGCTGAATGGAGGATGGGGCCACCTGTGGTGGTGCGCAGTCAGGATGGGGCTTCTGAGCTGGACCTAGGCAAGGACTGGGAAAACATCCTGGTGGATGAGCAGCCTGGGGGTGGGCTCTATTCTCTGCCCCCGTCAGATGGAGCAGCTGGAAAGGGACTGGGGCCTGGGCCCCCCTCTGGCTCTGCCCTCCCCCGCGGGCACTGCTCTCCTGCCCATGGTGCCCGTGCAGGCCCCGCATTGTCTCGGGAAGACGTGGCTCACCCAGGTGGGTTATTATTAGCCTGCAGTGAAGAGCAAGGTCCTGAATGGGAGATGCCGAGCTCCTGCCTGACACCGTGGCCGAGGCAGGAAGGAAATGATTCATTATGGCTACAAGGCGTGCTCTAATTTCATATAACAAAATAAATGACAGTTGTATTTTGGGCGCCACCAGGTGCAGATAGCATTGTTCGCTGACTGCCTCTCACAGGTCTGCAAGGAGAATCCGAGCAGGCTTTGTGCAAGGAGATGAGGGGCTGGGGGTGCCTGGGAGGTGGTGGGTGTGTGACCCCAGGAGGATGAGTGAAGTCGCTCCTGGGCAGCCAGGGTGGCCAGGGAAAGCGTCCCTGGGAACCCTCCCCACAGCAAGTCAGGGCCCCTTACCCCGCTGATCCCACGTCTGCTTCCTGTGCTCCACATATCCTGCCCCCACCTGCCATGGCTTCTCCAAAGCCTCCTTACCTGTCATTTCAGCCCCAGGTCTGGGCCCCTCCTCCAGGGAGCCAGTGGCCCCAGTGCCAGGCTACTCCACTCTTTCAGCTCTGAGCCTGCTGGTGCTTTGGGTCCCTTTCTCCCTCCCTGAAGGCTCTGGGCCCCCTGCCCCCGACATCTTCTGGCCCTGGCTTGGTCCTGCCTGGGCACTCCACAGCTGGGTACTCCACAGCCAGGCAGGCATGAACAGCATCAGGCTTCTGTATTAGTTGTCTTCTGTTGCTTATAACAGAATACCTGAAACTGGGTAATTTATAAAGGAAAGGAAGCTCTTCCTTAACAGTTCTGGAAGCTGAAAAGTCCAAGTCAAGGGGATGCATGTGGGGAGGGCCTTCTTGCTGATGGGGACTCTGTGCAGAGTCCTGAGGTAGCACAGGGCATCACAAGGTGAGGGGCTGAGTGTGCTAATGTGCTATGCCCAGGTCTCTCTTCCTTTTGTTATTATAGAAAGCCATCAGTTCCCCTCCCATAATAACCCATTAATACATTAACCCTTTAATCCATTAATCCGTGAGTGGGTTAATCCATTCACAAGGGCAGAGCCCTCATGACCCAGTCACCTCTTAAAGGCCCTACCTCTCAATACTGCCACATTGGGGATTAAGTGTCAACATGAGTTTTAGAGGGGACATACAAACCGTCACAGCTTCCTTGGCTATCAAGGTGGCCCCAAGTTCAAGTCAGCTCACCCTCCCCTGGTGTCTCTTGGGGGTGAGGAATTCCCTCAAGAGCTGAGCCCCACAGCAGTGTAGCAGTCGGAGTGTGACCACTCCATGCATGGTGGGGCTCAGGGTAAAATGAAAATGCAAAGTCCCTTGTTAAAAAATCAACTAGGGATTTCCAGACACAACAGCAGAGCATTTAAACCCAGGGCAGGGCCCATCGGAGTGTGGAGCCTGAGCACTGCTCAGCTCACAGGCCCAAGAAGCTGGCCCAGCTCCAGGGTCAGAGAGAAGAGACCCAAAACTGGAGCCTGGAATACCCCTGGTGACAACACTCAGTCCTCTTTGGCCTCGGCTGTAGCCAGACAAGCTGGCAGCAGTGTGGGGAAGGATGCCTGACTAGTCAGGACACCAGCACCTCTGCAGGCTCTGCAGGCTCTGCAGCAGTCAGGTGCTCTGGACACATGGTTAGAAGCTCTCCACACTGCTCTGTCATTAATTTGTGGTCCTGATTGTCGCAGAGCTGGGAGGTTGTGCCTGACATCACCTTGCTGCTCCCTCCCTTCCTGGTCAGCCAGCCCAGCTGGGCAACTTGGCGGACCAGCATCCCCTACCTGAAGGGCTGCCCTAACCTCTGCACTAAATTAAAGCCACTTCGTCCAGAACAAACCATTTGCAGGCTTCTGCCTCTGACCGAGGTGCTCCGTGCCTCCTCGTCCAAATGCCTCCTAATGAGAATTCAGGCCATCTGATGGGGTCTCTGGCCCAGAAGCTAGCACAAAAATCTTATTTTCCCAATGTGCTTCATGTGGAACCCAAGATGAAAAGGATAACATTCAAGGGCAATTTCATCTCTGGGTCTCTAATGAGGAGAGGCCTTGGGATCGCTGGACCAAGGAATTCTTGTTCCTGCAATATTTGCACACAAAATGGTTTCACATTTAGAAATACACATTGAGTCGTGTCCGTCATAGACATTTGGAATTAGGTACTTACCTGACAGGGAAACAGAACTTTGGTGTGGAGTTTAATTTGTTCAAACACCTTTTTCAGTTGGGGTGCCAGCAGGGCCGGGGTGCAGGGAACCCACACCCTTCTCCACCTGCTTGTGCTGCATGTGTATGGACCTCTACCCTGGCAGAGGGGAACCCTCTGGCACTGCAGGGAACCTCCTGGGGTGTGCCAGCGGGGAGCCTGCCTGGCATCCCTTCGGCCAGGCCGGCTTTCCCTGGGTGCTAGGAAAACATGCGGGATGGAGGTTGCAAACAGATGGCCCATGGGCTGTCTTCAGGCCCAGGTGGGTTTTTTGGCCTGTGCAGTGTTTTAACAAAACCTGAATTAGATGCCAGAATTTCAAAATCAAAAGAATGCACATAAACATCCAAATTTCAGGCATCTCTTAGAAAAGTCTGGATGTTTCTTCATGACCAGAATTGAGGGGGTGTGGAGTCGGGCTGCTCCTTTTAGGCAATGCTGTGCTCTTTTGTTTGCTGAGGTCCCCATTTGTCCACACATTCTTCCCAGCCCTGCGCTGAGTGGCTGTCACATAGATCTTTGATTTGCACCATTGCATTTCTTATACCTGACTGGCATCACTCATTCAGTAATGTCTGGCTCCTGTAGCCATTATTTTTTTTTATCTTTTGTCTCTTTATTTAGAAGTTTCCTGTGGCTCCTTGCTGACCACGGATGGCCCAGTGTTAAGGGACACAGAAGGGTATGGATGGAGAGGAAGTGTCCATGCCATCTATTGCTGCCTCTGTTTCTGAACTTTGTGAATGTACTTGGTGTGCCCAGATGATCAAGTTATTGGGCCAGAAATTTCTTACTGCTGTTGATGGCAATGTGGGGGCATTGTCTCACCCTGGGCAGAGAGAGGAGAGGTTGGGGAGAGAGGACTGTGGCCAGGAGGAAGGAAGACACGTAGCTGACCTGAGTATTCTGCCAGCTGCTGAAACGTGAATTTGCAATGTTATGATCTTATCTTTGAGAATGACCTTCCTCTGGGAAGCCTGTGCCCCAGGACTACAGCAGGAGCAGCTTGTAACAGGGCATCCCTGGGCCTCTTCAAAAGGGGCTAAGCCTCAGGCTCCACCCAGTGATCACTTCCTTGGGGCCTGACTTGCAATCTGCCCAGAACTTGTCTTCCAGGCCAGAGGGTGGCTACAAGGGCAGAGACAGCCGAGGCTCTTCTGGAGTGAGGCTGGTAGGGCAGGAGTGTTTTCTGACTACTGAGGAAGGTCAGTTGAGCTGGCCGCTGTGGTTGTCCCGAGCAGAACCCACGCTCTGTGGGATTCACCCTGTCCTTTTTTCTTGGACATCTGTGGGACAAGGAGTTGAAAGGCCACATGAAGGATGCCATGTTGCCCAGGAGCCCCTGGCTGGGTCAGCTTCTTGTCTTTGGGCCCTTGGAGAAGAATATGCTTCCCACAAATTCACTTGGTCTCTCAGGCCATTCTAGAGGGTGGGTCTCTGCTCCCCAGCAGGTTTTGACTTGCCATGGCATTCTAGCCAGGCAGGGACAAAGTTTTCTTATTAGAAAAATTATGAATGCAAGGACTTGGGGACTAGCTGCTGCAATGTCAGATTAAGGGAACCACCTACCTTGTAGAGACTACCTTGTTAATTGGTCATCTAGGAGAAGGGTGGGACCCAGTTGAATTCAATAAAGAGTAATGTATGTGGAAGTGAGAATATGGCATCCTTCAACGTCAGGGTAAGTGTTGCTTTGTACACAGCCAGTGGACATCACTGTTTTCAGAAAGATGCCTGGCCATATGGTGGATTGGGTTGTGCTGCACCAGATTCAAGGGTTCCTCTAGTGAGGGTTTCTGGAACTGGGTTATGCAATGTGACTGCTTGTCTCAAGGCAACAAATGACAGTGCCCTGGATTCTGGGACCCACTGTGGCCTTGAGTGGGGAGGAGGAGGTCTGAGGAGTGTAACCATCATCCAGAAGTGGGCTTCACTTGCCGACTTGCTGAGGCATCATGCATATGCCACGTAAGCTCTTGGGGTCCTCAGGTGGAAAATGGAGTTAAACTCTGGAAGTCTCCCTCATCTCTCTCCCTGAGGAGAAATTCTCCTGCTCTGTGATGTCATTTCCTCCAGAGAGCCTCTTCTGATCCTCAGAGAGGTTGCTATGTGGAAAGGCAGGCTGGTGTTGAAAGCCATTCCACCTGGAGGTCAAGTGGATTGGGGAAGTGGCAGGTAGCCTGCAGGTGAAGGACGTGCACTGGCCTTGAAATGCCAGCCACACAGGCCCAGGGACTTCTCCTCCCTTCCCTCCAGACCTTGAAGGTGTGGCATGGCACTGTTGTTTGAGCATTGGAGGGGACAGCAGTCATACATGCAGCCCCATGGCAACACCTGCTGCCTCTCCTCCCCCCGTAAGTCAGAAACTGCAGCCAGCACCTGCAGGCCACAGTGGCCCCAAGCCGAGACCATCTGGGGAGTGAGCTGTTTGACAGTTTGAGCAAATTTCCAGCAAGAAAGGGGTCCTAGGGGAGGCCAAGAAATCCTATGAAGCTGAAAAGTAGCTTCATAGAGCACGCTTGGCCCTAACAGTGGTGTATTGGCCATTGCCACTAGGCTGCAGGCAGAAGTGAAGTCTGCAGGGTGAGGCAGGCTCCCACTCTGTCCTCCCCTGGGTAGGTCTGTGGGCTGCTTCTCTGTGGGGCCCCTGGGCTTTGGTAGACTTGTCCCACTTAGCACTGAAAGTCCACACCCTGGGAACCCCCTCAGTCCTGGGCTAACTGGGTGGTTGGTCATCCTACCTGGGCATGGCCTTGGGGCCACAAGGGTGCTCAGAGTCTAAAATCTGGGATGAGGGTGGGGGGTGGTCTGTGTTCAAGAAGCTAGCACAGCAAAGAGCTGGCCACCCTTTGACTGTGATCCTTCACAACCTGTTTCCTAGGCTTCCCGGCACATGCGACACTGTGACATCATTGTATATAGATATATACAACATACATGTATCACCGTAACAGCAGCCATGTTGAATGTTTCTGCCAATCATAGTAGTGCCCTCCATTCACCCTAGTTTCTGGGGGTGTGACAAGGATGGGGCATGATAGGGCATAACCCTCCCTGCAGCCCACCCCATGTGCAGCCTCCACCTGGCCTAGAGCGGGTGCTCGGTGCACACATGCTGAATGAATGTCGAGGTCTGCATCTGGAGCCCACCCAGCCTCTCTGCCTCTCTAGATGCCTGGAAACTGTGTGGTGCTTTGAATTAAACATCAACTCAGACATGTAATAGTGTGTGACCTCTTTGGAGATTTATGTTGACTCTTGGAGCTGTGTTTTTTCCCAGTAAAATGGGAAAAATAAAAATGCATCTGCCTCCTAGAGTCATCCTGAGACTGCAAGACCATGAAGCTCTAGGATTCAGAGAACTCTGTGCAAGGGTCAGCTGTGTCAGTCTCCATCTGCCTGCCCTAGCTGGTGATGTCACTCCCTAGGGCAGTATGGGGCAGACCAGAGTCTCCACTTTCTCTCTCTCTGCGTGTCTCCTCACAGTTGTCTGCTTGGACCTCAGGTACCCAGAGTCCAGAGGCACAGCATGGCTCCAGACACCCTGGGCCTGCAGGGAAAGCTTGGTGGTGACAATGGGGATGAGGCTGGTGCTGTGATGGTACAAAGCTGTTGGGGGGTCGGCAGGGCAGGAGGAAGGCCTGGGTCCCCAGAACAGCAAAGCAGGGACATCCCGTAGTCGTACGCATGGAGAAGGGAGCCCAGGGTTTTGGGCACGCTCATGGCGGGAGAGCCTGCACGGATGTCTCTGTGCACATGCATGGAGGCAAATATTGAGAAAGTGAAGGGTTCAAGTGACCACAGCCTCTGTCCACCAGGCAGACCCACAGCCATCCTGGCAGTGATCAGAGAAAAGGGACAGATACCTTAATCTTCAAGACCTGGCACACAAACTCTCCCCTCCATGAGTCCTTCTTGCATTCCCTTTGCTAATCATTTCTTCATTTGGGTCCCCAGGCTGCTTGTTCCTCTCGTTAGCTCATGTTTCCCCTTGCCATCCGCCCTTCTCACATAACCCGGGGGCTCCCTGAAGGCAAGGTGGTGTCTGAGTCAACTGTGGTGCTTGCTCTAGGGAGCTGGCAAGGACACAGAGGGGAAGAGGACAAAAGTGGTGTCACCTCCTGGGGACAGTGGCCAGCCCTCCCTCCCTCTCTAGACATCCTGTGGCATCCCCACATCTCCAGCTGGGACAAAGGCAGACCCAAATAGCAAGATATTAGTAAAGCCCTGTATCCTACGGAGAACTGGCAAAAACAAACAAACAAAACAAAAAACAGTGAGGAAATTTTTGGGTCTTGCACTAGAATTGTGGGCTGCCCTGAGTCACCTTGGCAGGTGATGTAGGACCACCTTTTAGTCTAAAGACTGAGGCGCATTTGCTCTCCTACATGGTTGTTTTGCTTTTCATCTTTTATTCATGTACTTTGTACATGTATGTGGACATGAACGTGTGTGGATTGCCTTACCAAAAGACAAAGCAACACTCCAACAGTCTGCATGGTGTGCATGGTCGGATCACCTGGTGGCTCAAAGTTGCAAGAGTTACAGTCTTGACACTGCCCTGCTTAGCCTGTTTGAAGTATCTGAGATTGCTTATACCTTCTTCTGAATTCTTTAGTTAGATGTTTTTTCTTTTTTCTTTTTCTATGTTTAGAGGAGATGCTTGTGGGACCTTTGGATGCTTTGTGACTATCAGTGATGGGGATTATAATAAGACACACAAACAAAGAGATGTCTGTCTTGTCCATTTTTATGGTGCAGCACCTAGAGCAGTGTCTGGTCCATAGGAAGTGCACTGTCAATACTTGTTGATTTATAACTCTCTTATCCTTTTTCTTGGGGATATTGTAGGGGTCAAAGGACACAGAGACACTCAGAATATCTTCAGAGAACTCTCCGCCCCAAAAGCCAACGCTTCAAGGTCATCCATTCTTCCACCCATCCCTTCCTCCTTGCTCCCCGACCCCTGCCCTGCACCACGTGCTGGTCGGTGGCTCCAGTTACATCCGACCACTTTGCAGGTTCAAAGCACCCCCAAAGCTTGAGCCCCATACCTTTGCAAAGGCACTTCCCACCTGCCTGAAATACCCAGATCGGGTATGCCAGAGGGTTCTAAAGTTCTGTTTCAAGAACGTATCCCCATGCCCCCCAACACACACACCCACCTAAGATAGCATTTGTCTTCTGAGTGTCCACTGAGGCACACATACCTGCCTCAGGTGCTGATGGAGGCCTGTCTTGGCACATGCTGGGAAATGAGGAATGATTCTTTCATCCTTCACCCTGCTCCTTGGATGAGGTGGGCAATCCTAGGCCCCTGACAGCCGAGCAGGAATTGGGTGAAGGGGCTGGTGCTGCAATAGCAGCTTTCTTCCCTCCCCCATCCATGGGAATCGTCCCTTCAGTGTCACCTGCTCCATGTGGCTGCTCCCTTTCCAGCATTTCCGGAGCACATTGTTCATGTAGCAATCATAGTCTTGGTCTGCTCAGTTCTTTGGGTTCATTCATTCACCCAGTGAGGCATCTATTTTGTTCCAGGTACTATGATACCTGCTCGGGGTGCAGTCTTGAGTGAAGGAGAACGTCCCTTAAGGCAGTCAGGACTTGAGTTCCTCAAAGGTGGGACTCCCACAGTGTGTCTCGTGCATAGTAGGTGGATGACACATTATGGTCATGTGACATGATTTTGATTGGAGAATTTTTAAAAAGCACAAAGACCACAACCACAGTAAGGAGTATTATTTCCAAGTCAAATTTTGTTTTGAGGAGTTCAAGAAGATTGCAGATTTGAAGACAATTAAAAAATCCTATAAAACAAGAATAAGGCATTGCTGTCTTGGCTGTGGGCCATCTCCCTGATGCCTTTGGCCAGGAGACACAGGCCACCGAGCAAAGTACGTGGGGCAAGCGGACGGCTCTGCCCACTTTGGCCACATGGGGATTCAAGAGTAAAATTCTCAGGCACACTAGTGAGCACTCACAGACAGAAGGAAGCCACAGCTGACCACCCCCAGCACTTATGAGTGCCTACTGTATGCTCTCCCTGTCCACTGGGATCTGGATGCTTTAGGGTTCTTTATGGAATCCAGTTCCAATTGCTTTTGGGATCTTCCATAGATATTGTTCCTTCTCCTTGGAATGATGTTCCTTTTCCTTATTTCCTTAAAGCTTACCTAAAAGCTTAAAGCTTCATGAAGGCTCCCCTAGCCTGGCACCTTTCCCCTGCCATCATGAGCTCTCCTTTGAGTTCTTCTGGAGCTCACTGTCTTTGCAGTTGTGAGGGTACAGGGTGAGTGGACAGACGATGGGCTTTGGGGTCAGGGGACTAAGACTCTAACCCCAGCTCAGCCTCCTCCCAGCTGCTAGTCCTAAGCAGTTACGTAACTTCTGTCTCCTAGCCCCGTGCCAACTGGGAATGTTGACACCTACCCTGAGGGCTTATGTAAAGGTTGTTTATTACTCTCTTCCATCCTCCAGCTAGATTACAATTCCCCTGGGGTCACCTAGAGCCCGGGACTGTGCTTAGATCCACGCTGTTAATAAATATTTGCATTGCATTGGAAAAAGATAATAAATGTGAAGATGCTTTGAAAAATAGAAAGCCACCTCTTTTCCCCAGAATTTAACTTGTGGAAAAGTTCATTCAGATGATTAAATGGGTAATAATAGAAAAGGGAATTTTTGAGGATAAAAAAAGAGTGATGAAGAATTTGTATTAGATATTAAAATACATTTTAAAGCCACGAAATAGACCAAGATGATGAAACACAAAATCCAGAAGCAGACCTGCCATAGCTTGGGCTCTCTGGAAAACAGGGCTTGAGGCAAGGACTAAAGGGCTGATGCTTTATCTGGGAGGTGCACACTGTGGGCAGAAGGAGGGAGGGATAAGGGGAAGGAGGCACGAGGCGAGGAGGGATGTGGAGCAGTGTGTATGGTCCTGCCCCGTGCTGGCTGGGGAGAGACACAGCAGGTGGCCCAGCAGGTGTCTCTGCTTGGCATTGCCATCTTCTCCAGATGGGCTGTGTGCAGAAACTCTGTCTTCGAGTAGTCAGTAGATGAGAGGGAAGGGGAATCTGTGTGCCTGGCTCCTTCTCCCTTCTTGTTTCCCTCCGGTCAATGCTCATCCCGTGGGGAGACCCGCCCCCATGTTTTTGCATTGTGTCTTCTAAGTTGTACCTTTGGTGGTGTCTCATGACATCAGCCCCATACCCAGAGGTGAGGTGTTTCCTGCAAGTCTAAAGTGGCTGGGGATACAGCCTGGGCTGGCGAGCCTGGCTGCTGGTTCTCAGTGGTGGCCAAGAGGGGTGGGTCGGGGGTTAGAGTGAGGGAAGGGAGGCAGTCCCCTCAGGTGTGCAGTTTAAGGGTGTGCCAGAAAACTCAGTCACCCAGCTGAATCATATTTTAATGCAATATTTTAAAAAGGCAGAATTAATGCAAAAACTCGTGATGAATACAATCTTAGTATTATAAATAAAGACAAGATCCCAAAGGGTGGGGGTTGAAGTGAGTGAGTGAGGTGCTGGTGTAGGGCTGGGTCCTGTCTTGATTTAAAAGTTTTTATTTTGTTTATCCTGGACTTTGTTTTCCAAAGGCCATTTTTGGACATGTTAAGTTTAAGACATGGAATAAACATCCAAGTGGTGATGCTTAGGCAGCGGGAGCTCAGCACCTGGGATTTGGGGGAGGCTGGGCTGGGACATGCACCTGGAAGCGGGCGGCAGGGAGCGAGTATTTGAAACTGTGGGGCCAGAGGAGTGCCAAGGGCGTGAGTGCAGCTAGAGATGAGGCCCAAGGACTGAGCCCCGTGCACCCCAAATGTAGAGCTTACTGAGAAGGAGCCACCTGAGGGGCTGCAAATAGGAAAACATGGAAGGATTCCACCAAAATGCCAACAGCAGTGGTGGTTTAGGTGGAAGGTGGCATGATGGGTGGTTTCATTGTGCTTGTCCATATGGACACATTTCTCGAGAATGAGCATCTATTGCTTATGCAACGAAAAAACTCTCCACATCTCCAAGATCCTGTCGTGGCGATGGGCGGATGTGCAGAGAAGGAGCTGATAGAAAGGAGAACATGGCTTCTTAAGAAGTGCTCGGCGCTGGCCACGCTGGGGCTCTCCCGGGCCAGCTTAGATAGGATTAGGAAGCTTGGGCCCTGGTGGGCTCTTCTTTAAGGGTGGGGGTTGGGCAGGGGGAGGACAACTGTGTTCCTTGGTTAGGTGCATGCCCGTCTTCCTGGAAGCTGTGGGGCCTATGTGTCCAGCCTGCTAGATACTCAGTAGGTGATTTGGATACTATTTTATCACAAGCAAAGATGTAGAATAAAAATTCCAGTTGGCATGTGGCCAGTTTTCACTAAACATTTACTTTTAATAAATGCTTGAATGAATAAATGTGCCCTCTCATTTTAAGCATTTATTGAGTGCCTACTATGTGCAGGCACCATCCTAGCAAGACAGCACCCATCACTGCTGCTATGAAACCTGAAGTCTATCAGGGGAGAAGGAATACATTAGATTAATTACTGCATAGGTCATTAATTGATCAGAATCATGATAAATATTTTGAGGGAAGAGACTATATAGCAGAGAGACTTACCTGGTCTTGGTGGTCAGGGCAGGCTCTCCTGAGGTGGCAGCATTTAAGCAGTTGCATGAAGAAGGAAGAATGAGTAGGGTGTGGCAGGTGGATAGAGAAGCGTGGCCAGGAGGGAGCAATGTTCTCCCTGAGCACATCGTCCAAGACAGACCCCTGTCCGTAAGCTTTTTAAGGGTGCCACGTTGACATGTGATAATATGCTGGAGAGACATTAGCGAAAGATTGTGAAAACACCACAGCAAAGTGTGTGAAGAAGGCTCACTCCCGACAACCTGACCACGATGTGGGTGCCCCCCTCCTGCCCACCCGGCTAGTCTGGCCTGGCCACCCCTCTGCGGTAGCTTGGGGGCACAGTGGGCAGGCACTATTGCAGAGACAGGGCATCCATAGGAGTAGATTGGAGACACTGACCCAGCATCCAAGTGTGAGTGGGACCCCCGAGTAGGCATGTCACATGGGTAGAAGTGGGGGGCTGAGCCTGGGAGAGAGGCTGGACACGTGGAGGTCACCACTTCGGAGGTGTGGGCACGAGGCCACCAGGGAGAAAGACGTGGGCGAGGAGAGTCGAGGTCAGAACCCAGGGGATCCTGACATTTAGGAGGAGTGAGAAGGGACTGTCAGGGGAGGGGGACAGGCAGGGGAGAAGGACCCCACTAATCCAACGAGAGGGAGAGTTGAGATGGCACAGGGTTGGGGGCCTGGAGTTGGGGGGAAGGAGGAAACATTTGGGGACAGGAGGAGAGGGGGCCCTGGGCAGCTGTGTGCCTGCCTCCTCCCCGAGTCTGCGCATCTCCCCTCCTGGCCCGGGCATGGAGTGGCCCAGGGGAGCCCTCTCCCAAGTGTCTCTGGCCTGGGGCAGATGTGGACATTGGTTTCATCGCAGCCACTGCGACACCCCTGCCTCCGGGTGGGCTAAGCCGCAGAGAGCACCCAGCCCAGCCTGCTGCTCCCCGAAGCCCTGCCAGGGTGTAGCCGCCGGCCGGTCCCAGCCACCGCAATCTTTCTGCTTCATCTGTGGACTAGCCAGAAAACCAGGTTTCGGGCGCCCCAATTCCCCCTGCCCTCGGGATGCCCTCTTCCCCCACACGGACCTCTGCATACCCAAGAATCATTAGGCAGTACCTGGACCTGCTCCCCTGATCCTCCAGGTGCCCCCAGGGGGAATCCTTCTCCTGGGAGGGATGCTTTTCAGCACACTGTGTGGGGGGCACGAATTCTCAGCCCCCAAAGGCAGATGTACCAGGCAGGGAAATATTGCAGCTTTCTTTATGCTTCCATAAATCAGGTGAGTTCTGTTTCAAACCCCCATGTGACTAATGGTAGAAGGTCAATCTAATCGACTCTGGGGAAACATAATTGGTTAGGGGTTACACAGTTGAGTAAGGCATTCCCCTGCCCCCTTCTCCCTGGGATGGAAGGTGTGGCTTGCACACAGGCATCGGGCCAGCCACGTGTCCTTTGATGCTGCTGCCCGGTGACTTTCCACAGGTCCATGATGTGTCTGCACCTGCCGGCCCCTCATCCTGACGCCAGGCCTTCCGGCTCTGTGTGCTTTCTCTCTCAGCTAACTGCACCTATTCCCAGGCACAGGGGAAAGGTTGGTGGCTTTCTCGCGCTGCTCTGGAGCCTCTGGGAACTGGACTTGGCTGACCGAGACCCACCCGCTTCAGCCCCACGTGGTCATCTCCATCCTGTCCTTCTCAGCCTGGTGGCACAGGGACTTCTGTAGGATGTTGGGTCCCACTATGTTGGGGGTGGGGAGGGAGAACCAGGACATCTCACACATCCATTCCAGCCTCATGTTCTTGACTCTTCTCTCCTAGACCCATTTTGACTGGGTCACGGGAACACTTGGATTGCATGTGACTCCTAATTTTTTCCCACCTGCTTCTCAACTTTTGAAAGACAAAAGTTAACAACTTGACATCGCTGTGCTCTTGTTTGTAACTTCCCTGCAGCCGTGGATGCCTTACCTGGAGCTGCCTGCACAATGGATGGAGGTTGGGCTGTGTGTTGGAGGGGCACAGAGGTCCAGACTTGGTGTTTCCCCTCCGTGGGTGCCTGCAGCCCCTGCTCCTCGCATGAGGAGAGCATGTATCAGCTTGAGAAGAATTGCCCCTCAGTGGCTCTGGAAATGTAAGTAAGATGTAAGTAAAGCAGAAGCATCCATAAAGACCTGGATGGAATGAACTTTCTGGTAGACCTAAGGAAGGCCAGAATATAGAGGTCTGCGTCAGAAGTGTGGCCTGAGGAGGGTGGTTAGTCAAGTGTTGAAGAAGAGACTGGTGGTCATGGTGGTCTTGGGCTTAGTGACTACATACATCCATCAAGATTCAGGATGCAGAGCCTGAAGAATGCCATGAGACTGTGTGATAAAAGGGAAACAGGGTTTTGCTGAGACCTACTGTGTGCCAGGCACTGCAGGCAGAGGTAATTACACAGCCTTCCTGCCCTCAAATTGCTCATAGTCTAGTGGTGGAGACAGACTGTAAATAGACGATTACATGGTAGCGCCTAGCCCAAAGTCTGGTGACTCAGCTGGTGGGTGGTGGATGGCCAGTCAGGGGGACTGAGAGAACCATGAACAAGGCATAGAAGTACAAACGAAGGAGAGAAGAATTCACTCTGCTGGGGTTAGGGTGATACATGGCTTCACTGACTTGGCACTGAGGGTGCCAAGACCTGGGGTCAAGTCCTGGAGCTGCTACATGCCCACACTGTGGCTCTTGCAAGCCACTCCTACTTTCTGGGTCTGCTAGACTGATGGTTGACTTGACCAGAGGCTCTAAGCTCAGATGTCTTAAGGGGCCAGGTTGGTAAAATACCTGGGTGCCGTGGGCTGAGAGGGGTCCCCGGCAAGCTGGCGTGCATGCTTGTTAAATGGGGCATCTGCAATTCTGTCCTGGACATTTGTGCTATGTGGCAATATCAGCCTAATTCAGCCAGATCTTTCAAGTTTCCAAAGGAGCTGGGAATTTGTATGTTTGTGGGAAATCTGTGAATTTTTAAGTGGCAAATATTTCAGATAAAAAGGACAAGCAACATTGGAGGGGGCAAAAATTCTGTGAGTCCTATTTGGCCCTTGTTCACCTAGAGCCTGGGTGCTGTCTGAGTGTTTTCCCCATTTTGACAGTCTGGAAATTACTGTTAAGCTATGATTCTCTGTGGTGCAGAAATGCTGCCATTGAGATCACGAAGCTCTGTGAGGCACCCACAAATGCTTTAGTCAAGTGGCCATATGTGGCCGCCACATATTTCAGAGAACCCAAGGACAGCCTTGAGAATCTGGGCCCAGTCCTGATAACCCCACGCCCTCATCTTGTGGCCCTACCTGAAGGCCTCGATCATTCATCCTTCCCTCCTTTATTCAACAAATATTTATTAAAGCCTCTATGTGCCAGATTTGGTACAAGCACGACTATCTCTTTTTAGAATTTTCTAAGAATCCTCATATAAATTGATTCACGAACTAGGAAAAAGAAAGCCCATGGTTATAATGCACTGTCCTCTTTTGGCTGGGAAAACAAGGTTATCTTAAGGTCAGGGAGCCCTTCAGAGCTGGGAGGCTGCTGGCCTGGCTTTGGGAATAGCGGGTGCCCTCACCTGGAGCCCAGCAGGCGAAGCCGGAGCCCCAGACTTTTGGCTTTGAACTTGTGGCTTGTTAAGTTTGGAACCACTTTCCTCTGGGCAGGGCCAAGTCTTTGCAGAAGAGCGAGGGTGGGTGCGATAGAGCAGCCAGCGCCTCCGATGTGCACCTGGCCAGGCAGCCCCTCTGGAGTGGCCACTTCCTGGGTTGCAATAATTCATCACAGGCGGGCTCACAAATGTACTTAAGAAAGAAGGGATGATCTATTTTGTACACGCTCCTTAAAGGGATTCCATTTTAGCTCCAATTGTAATTTTTACCTTTTTCAGGGGAATTTATTGACACAGTGCCTAGCTCAGCCCTAGTTTTCGGCATCTTCCTTTTGTCTGCAAGCACACTCACCAGCCGCTTAATTTGTCATAGCCCTGGAGGTATCAGAACTAATGAGCTTTGTTTGAATAGACTTTTTCCAGTTCATCTAGCACACTTTGGGGTAATCACTCAGTTTCTGTTTGCTTCTGATCCGAGGCATTGTGGGAAATATAAGAAAATAATGGTTAAAAAAGCAGTATAAATTGGTAACAGCCACATTTTCTGCAAAGCCCTGAAGATGTTATTTTTTTAATTTCACCACTTATTGAAGTATTGAGAGTACTCTAAGTACAACCATTACAATATAATATCAGAGGAGAATCTGATAAAATGCTATTTTTCAATTAGCTGGGAGTTTATACTTTGCCTTCTTTAAGCAGTTCATAGCTAACAAATCTTTAAACAATCTAACCTCTTAAGGTTTGGAAGTGGACAGATAATAACCATGAACACATAACAGTGTGTCAGCACCGAGGATTAAAAAATCTATTACTGGGATTACATACAGGAATGCTTTTTATTGGTCAGACAATCACATTTTCATTTTTATAAAGCAGTTCCTCATATTCCCAAGCACGTGGTCGGAGGTTAGGAAGTGAAGCTTGGGGACAGGGGCTACACAGAATGCAGGTGGGGTTTGGGGGCATCTGTTTTTAATCTCCACATCTTGCGGGGGTTGTCATCTGTGCCACCCACCCAGGTTGGCAGGCCATGTCTAGAGTAGTCTGTCTTTTTAATTTTTTAGGATTACTCTGCACATTCCCAGTGACCAGAGATGTGGTTTTAAAGATCACTGAAATCTGTGAAATGGGCTACTTAGACAGAACCTCTGATTTCCCCAGACTCCCTGCTCAGTGGGGCCTTTACAAAATCTGGTGGGTAAGAGAAGCCACCTCCATTCTGGGGGCTGCCTCCTGCGGATCTCTGAGAGAAAATCCAAGAAGCAGAGAGATACGGTGTCTTCCTCCACCAATGATGCTGAGATGGCCTTTTCCAGTGTGAAGGGGAGTGCAGGAGGGAGGAGAGAGAGAGAGAGAGAGAACACAATATGTACGTACAGCACAAGTTGCACAGTAGCAGGTGGCAGAGGTGGTGGGGATGCGATGTTTAGTGAAAGGTGTGGCGAGCATGCTAAGAGGTCACCTGGTCAGGTGGGCTGTGGTACAGATGAGCCTGCAGTGACTTTTGGCTTTCACAGTCAGTGTCCCTGTGGATGGGGCAGGAATCATCAGCTTCATTTTTCAAATGAGGAAACCAAGACTCTGAGCCCTTAGGCCGCCTGTCCCTTGGGGTCACAAGGTCATGACTTGAACCCAGTACTCCTTCCTCTTCATCATGCATTCTGAGTCGTCCCCATGTTCCCCCTGCTGGGGTGAGTATGCATCACCTCCAGCCGCTGCAGCGGCCACAGTGGAGACTTACCAGTATCCAGGGAATCCGGGACCCATGCAAAGCTCTGTGGGGTATTCCCAGGTGAGTAAGAGGCCCCAGATCTCTGGAGACTGAGCTCCAGGGAAGGGTAGATGCTGAGTAACAGTCTCAGAAGCAGTGAGGCCAGGGCAAGGTGGCTGGAGGTCCAGCATCCCTGCCCAAGGAAAGGGAGCTGCCAGCCAAGAGCAGGGACAGCCGCCTTGGCCTCCCAAGGACCTCTGCTCCCCTCGGACAGTGCCAGGCTTGGGGGGTTTTGTTCCAAGGAGCCAGCTGACTGTGGCTGAGGACCCCTGCTGGGGACAGTGGGAGGGTCCGTCTGGAAAGGCTGGCCTAGGGCTGCCAGGTGAGGAGGAGTTTGGGCAATTCCTTGGGAACCTGGGGAGCCATGCATTGGTCGTGGGGAGGTAGAGATATGGTAAGATTTGCATTTGGAACTGCTGCTCTGGAGGCTGAGAGAGGGATGGATCGGACAGGATGAGGCTGCGGAAGGGAGAGCAGGAATCTTTTCTGGGCCTCGGTGTTTTATCTGAACAATGAGGTTGTTTGATGTCTCAGCTACTGCTGTGTAACAAAGCACTTCAAGGCTTAGTGGCTTAAAGGAGCTACCATTCTGTGGGTCAGCTGGGCAGTTCTGCTGTCTGGCAGTTCTGCTGCCATTGATGAGCTTCTGCTGGGCTTGCTCATACGTCTGTGGTCAGCTGGCAGGCTAGTGGGCAGGCTGTGGAGTCTAGGTTGGCTCACTCGTGTGTCTGAAGGTTGGCTGGCAGTCAGTTGGGGTTCTCTTCCACGAGGGCTGTCACCTCCCAGTGTGGGAGAGGGGAATGGGCCAGACCGTGGGCACCAACCCTCTCCTTTCTCCACTTCAGCCATTGGCTGGGCGTCTGATCCAACACGTTATTTGCCCTGACTTGCAGAAATTCTCTCTCCATCTGTAGGTTTGCAGTGAACCTTCTAATAAGAATATAATGATATCTATTGTTATTATTGAAACCAGTTATTCATGTAGTTCCTGTTTTAAGGGGGTGCAGTGGTGTGCACCTATGGTCCCATTTACTTGGGAGGTTGAGGAGGGAGGTTCACTTGAACCTGGGATTTCAAGGCTGTAGTGTGCTGCAATTGCACCTGTGAATAGCTGCTGCATGTAGTCTGGGCAACATAGCAAGAGTCCATCTCTTAAAAAAAAGTCATAGCATGGGGAATCTAATCCACATTTGCTAGACTCTAGGGCCAGCATCTCAGCAGCAACACGTCATGCGTGTGCAGTGCTTGAGGCTTCCCAAAAGCTCTCACCTTCATTCCCTCTTTTAAGCCTCCAAACCAACCTTATAAGAAAGATAGAAGTGGTATTATTTAATCCCCATTTTATGGCTGGAAAGACTGAGAGGTAAAGAGGGGTTTGTCCAACATCAGTTGCAGAATGGGGACTGACTCCCCTTCTTCCTACTGTACCATCTTGCCTTACAACCATGACTTATCATCAGTAGTGGCCCACTATGACCCTTGGATCATTGTCTTTTCTAATGAAACTCATTTGGCTCTTGTTTAACAATATGATGGATTGCTTTTGGCTATGGATGTTCTCTTAGAGGACTAAGCTTTGGGTTGTGAGGTATCCAATAGCTAATTTGAAATGAAAATCACCCTATTTGCATTGTCATTGTCAGAGTCTCTCTAAGGTACATTGCCAAGTACTGAGTCAATGAAAAATGGCCTGTGAACTTTATCTTTGGGTATCCCTTTCTAATTTAAATGGAGCCTCCTTTTCTCTTGAAATTTTCAGAGATGGCCACGTGTACACCCTTTAAACAATTATGCTTTGGAAAATTCTCCTGTAATTTGAGATTTGTTTCACCTGTGTTTTCCTAAATGCTTTGAGAACATTTCATATGTGTTTACCCCTTCTAGCCTGAGCAGATGGCTCGGCATGCCTCTGATGTGCAGTTCTTCTCTAGCAGCACCTATCTGTAGGGTGAAGCTCATGGGAAACTCCGGATTCACAGTCAAGCAGGTTCTGCCCTTAGGCCTGAGGACAGCTGACCTTGTCCTTCTCCAAGGTCTAGGATAGCCAACAGGGAGATATTCATGTGTCAGTAGGAGGGTTCTCCCCTGTAGGAGCAGAAAGTGAGCCCGAGATTGGCATCCTAGTCTTAGGTTGATCACTAACTTTCTGTGAGTCTTTCTGTAAGTCAGTTCGCCTCTCTGATCCATTGTTTCCTGATTCTGAAAACTACAAACAGTATTGCTCGAGAGGGTGAACTGGTCTCTTCTGAGGCAGGGAAGGGTTGTCTTTTCCTTCCTCGAAGAAAATTTGGTTATTCAAGGCAATTTTCGGCATCCTGGCCTGTCAGGGGTGGTCATTTGGAGGTATTAACGTGAATGTCAGTGGCTCCAATTTTGTGTACTGAACGGCAAGACAGATGTTCTGCTAATTTCGCATAAGGAATTCTTGCAGCTTAAAGCATGAATGCAGAGTGAAAAAATGCTATTGATACATACTGCCTGTACTCATTCAAACTTATAATATTTTAAAAAATGATTTCCTAAGTTGTTAAACCCTGAGCTTTCTGATTCGTAGATTCCCAAAGCCAACCTTTCTGTTTTCTGTTTAATACTTTGAGCTCATAGAATATAATCCTTTCGATGAAGACAATACTAGAATAAAGATGACAGTTTATTGTAAGATCCTTTCTCAAATATCTTCTCATTTCACTGGCAAATGACCCTGGTGGAGAACTCAGCCTGGGGCCGTGAACCTACCTGGATTTCTTCCCCATACCTTGGGATGTGAAAGGAAGAGAGATCTCTTGCTTGGGCCTCTCCCTGTTTTTAGGAAGGTGAGTGTTTGTTTTCAGGGAATCCAAATTCCATAAGCATCAAAAATAATCTTCTGTTTTGGTTCTGGTATGAGCTGTCAGAAAACTGTTGCTCAGGGCTGGGGAAGAAAAACCAGGTAATGACTTTGGCCCTGCCTGTGGGACTTGACTTTTCAGATGTCTGGACCTCACAGCAACTACCCCACTTTGTCCTACTACCATCTCTGCACTGCAAACAGATTAGAAGCTCCTTGAGGGTAGGAACCATGCACTCTTATTTTCTTATGTTTCCCCCATGGCCCAATAATTGCATCTTGAAACTATTATAGGCTGAGTTTCTTAGAAAAAATATTGCCAACAATTTCATTTTGAAGGGTATTATTGCTGTGGAGTGAGAGTTTTGAGACTTGGGGCTCACACCACTCACTGTGCATTGTACATAGTGGCCATATAACCCTAAAAAAGAGACCCATACCTGGGATTTACATGAGGATTTGACATCTTTGAACTGCTAATTTAATTCTTACCGCACTTGTAAGGCAGGAGTTATTAACTCTGTTTCTAGAAGCTCTAGAGCTTCAAACAGAAGCTCTGAGTTCATATGACTAACCGAAGGTGCTACAGCCACTGGGTGCTTCTGATTTCACACCCAGTACACTTTCCACCTGGCCACATTTCCTCAGCCACAGGGTGGAGCATAAATGATTCAATGTAAGAATGGGGTGCTATCCAGAGACTCATGAGTTCGTTCGTGTGGTTGCTCTCGTCGTATCTGCAGTCAGGAAAGACAGGACAGGGAGAAGCCAGGGTGTGGGAGCTGAGTATTTTCTTGGCCAGTAATCGACAGTGAGTTATCAGTTGCTTTGGGGAGGCATTTTGCTGGGGACCCAGTGTGGTGTCTTCCCTCTCTCCTCCCTGCTCTGTAAGGCTTACTGATGGGCACTGGCAGGATGCTGCTCGAGGGCACCCCACAGTAGCAGAGCACATCTTTCTCTCTCTAATAGGTGCCACTGAGCTTCTCACAGCAACGGGAAGTCAGTCTAGAGAGCCCCACAGCCCGGGCACCAGGAGCAGAGGGAGGTGCGGTGGAAGCCGAGGCTTACACTCAGTTGGGGAGGGAGGGCCCAGCCGGAAGCAGCAAGGAGCAGGGCGGTCTGGGGCCAGCAAACTTGCATGCATGTCTTGGACTCACAGTTTTTAGGCATTTATATAACTTCTCTAAAAGGCCAAGGATTTAAAAAGAAATGTGGGTCAAGGCTGGTTCCTGAACCTGAAAGTGATGTGGAGATGGACCCGGAGTTGGGCCAAAGCCCAGAAGTTCTCCAAGGTTATGGTGTCTGGGGAGCGGTTATAACAGAAGGAGGAATTCGCAGACAGGGTCTCGCTCTGTCACCCGGGCTAGAGTGCAGTGGCATCATCATAGCTCGCTGCAACCTCAAACTCCTGGGTTTAAGCGATACTCCTGCCTCAGCCTTCCAAGTAGCTAGGATTACAGGGGCATGCCACTGTACCTGGCTAATTTTCTCTATTTTTTGTAGAGACAGGGTCTAGTTCTTGCTCAGGCTGGTCTCAAACTCCTGGCCTCAAGCAATCCTCCCACCTCAGCCTCCCAAAGTGCTAGGATTACAGGCATGACCCATCGCGTTAGGCCCCGCATCCTTTTATCACAGGGGCTGAGGGGGGTGATCCATCCTTTATCCTGAGACGTCTCTTTACAACTATCCAACAATGAGAATGCTTATGTCCATCAAAACTATGGACCTGAGGTCATAAATTGGGGCCTTGGACTGGATGTGACCATCAGAACTATTTATATTTGGCCATAAATATATTTCTTTATTGACTTTTAAAATGTGAATCAACATTAAAAAATGAAGGAATTTTCTGAAAAAAATCCAGGTTTCTAGTTTTTCCCTGAAAATTCAGAATATCTGGCAATATGCATCTGCTTTTAGTCATTGCAAGATCTATTTAAGTGGAGGCGCAACTGCCCCCTTCAGAGAGATCGTGTGTTTAAAGTTAGCTGTGGTCCCTGCCACCCCCGGGTGCCCCTGACATTGGGCAGAGGGTCAGTCACTGGTTCTCTTGTGCTCACATTGTTGTTTGTCCTCCAGGAGATGAAGAACGCTCTTTCTCTGTGAAACACAGCGGGAAATGAGAGACTTCCCTTGCGCTCAGTCTTCATCCTTCTCGTGTGACGTCCCTGGGGCCAGGAGCCGTGTGTGTCTGAGAGCACGGATAATCAGACTTACCTAGATGAAGGAGTGGGCTGAAGAGAAGCTGCTGCGAGGGGATTTCTCCAGCTGTGCATAGGAAATCCCCAGGGGGAGGGTCGCGGGTGTTCTGCAGGGGCAGGTGGGAGAGGGCTCGGGTTAAGTCAGGTACAGCTTATTAAGGCACAGCTGGCAAGGGCTGCCCAGGCTCCACCAGGAAACCCAGAGCCAGTTGCTCAGAATCTAAGGGTCTGTGGGGTGAGGCTCAATTTACAAATCTTAAAATGACAGTTTTTCACTTGGCAATCTCTTGCGTTAATAAATCGGTTACGAATGCAGGGTTAAATGAAGCAGGCACCCAGCTTGTGCACGAGCGTGTGTGTGTGTGTGTGTGTATGTGTGTGTGTGTGTGTGACACACCATGTGTGGTTTCTTGGAGTCGGAGAAAATCTGTCAGCCTTTCTAATACTGAGTTAGTTTTGACAACAGAATCAGATGTATTTTGAACACATGCACGTCCTGCTTTTTCCAAAGGGGGGCTAATGAGAGCGGGGCCCCAGATGAAGGAGGGAGGGTGCAGTTGGATTTCTTTGTGGGGTATCAGCTCATTGGGCTTCTTCTGGGGACAAAGGCCTGGGGCATCTATGTGCCACCTGGACGCTGATGGCTTCTTGGGCTAATCCTGAGGGCCAGAGAGGGTGGGGTACTTCCCTAGCTGAGGTATATTTTGAACACTGAGCTTGCTTGTTAAAGGTGATTAAAAAGCCAAATCTTTCCCTACCTCCTGAGACGGGTTCCTGCAACTCTATGTAAAATGGGAAGCAGTTGGGTCAGAGTAGCCTATAGAATAGAATAGATCCTTTAAACCAATTGTATAAAAATGCAAATTTAAGGCAAGCAATTAAAAACAGATAGAAATTAGAGATTTGAATTTTGCCAAGCAAGCTTTCTGCAGCCTCTGTCAGATCTCTGTGCAATTTATCTGGATTCCGTCAGTGGTGGCCAGACTGGATTTTGATAAAGAGCCGCAAATCTGTCCCTCTCCAGCTTCTGCGACTTGCCACACACTCCATTCAAGCTGAAGCGTCTGCACAATCCCTTGCATAATTTGGAGTTAATCATTTGTACTTCACAGCCTCTGAGAGGCCTTAGACTTGGGAGGTGGGGACAGATTTGGCTTTTTAATCGCTTTGTATATTGTGCAGCTCGAGATAAATGACACCGACTGTCTGAAATCTACATTCTTGCTTCTGATGCAAAACTGTAATTAATTTTGTGCAGTGTTTCAGAATTGATCGTGGTCACTTGAATTTCTAATTTTTCATTCACTTCAAAGACCCTGTTTTTTTTTTTTTTTTTCCTGTTCCCTTTCTTTTAAGGAATGTGCTCAGGGTACGGAAACGCTCTGTGACGCTGATCTACTAAATGACTCTGACGCCTCTTTTTCAATAAGGTGAAACAGAGGTCAAGGCCTATGGCTCACGTTTATCTCTTAGCTTGTATTCAGATGTACTATTTTCTGACTTATAGGAAATACTATCGAAACTTATTAAATCATAACTAGTTTGGTGGCACTTATGTATTGTAAAGAGCTCAAAAAGCTTCATTCATACATCCTATTCAGCATAAGACAATTAAGCACAATTTAGGCAATAATTACCCTAATTAACTACACTATAATGTTTGTATTCAAGATTATGGCAACGTGGTATCAGTTCACTATTTAAATAATAACAAGGTTTCCTAATTTCTCTGTATTGATAGTTGTTGTATGTGATTCTTTGTTTGGTATATTTCACTGTAAAAATATTTGTCAGTGAAAGATTGAACAATATGAATGAATTTGATTATGCCATTGTCAAAAGCCCCATGCATCACAATTCCTTGTTTTTAATCACTACTGTAAACCTTGTAGCCGGAGGGCATAGTTTTAATTTGGGTGTCTTACTAATGAAAAGAAAAAAATAATTGTTTTGCCAGGATTTAATAATAAGCAATAAAATCAGCCAACCAGATTTTACCTCTGCATTCAATCTCTTTTTTATTATAAAACATTTTTGTCCTTTTTTTAGATTACAGGCGCAGATACTGAACATTTTACTAATAAATATTTCAGTTTGCTTATGGAGGCTAATGCTGTCATCTGAATATGGAATTATATTTCTTTCATGCTTCATTATCATTTCATGGTAGTAATGACAGTGAGGCGATGGAATATTTACAGGCTTTTCAGAAGACATTTATCCAATACATTCCCTGAAGGGCACCTAGGCTTAAAGATACATTATCCTTTTGTAAAGCTCTGCCCAGAATCCCAATTCCTGAATCAGCCAATCAGAACTTCTTTTCCTCCTTCAACACTTAACACATTTATGAAACTTCCTTCCCCTCCAGCCTCCCTGATGGGCCATTCATCCTGGAAGTTCAGGGGAATAGATTCAGGAGAAATGGGACCATGACCTCTGATGCCACAGTCTGTGAAATGGGCACATAATTCTCACCTTCACTGTTGCCCCGTGGGATGCCTTTGACCTTGGGCCTCGGGCACTACTCTTACATTTTTGTCTAAAATGCTGCTGCTTCTTCTATTTTCTAAATGATTTCCGAGACACTGGGATTGTTTGTTGTGTGACATAATACCGCTATTGGGGTGGTAGATGGTAACCACAGGCTTTTGGGGACCTAAACAGAGCTAACCTGTGGTTATAGGAGGGAATGTGCCTAGGATAATGGTTCTTCTGAGAGATGGGAGGGGACCGACTACCAGGAAAAGGCTTCTGGGGAGGGCAGTGGTTGCTTGTGTTCCTATAGTGGTCCTTGGGGGCCAAGGGCAGGGCCTCCCCAGTGCACCCACAGAGTAGATGTTAGACAATAGGACGTGCTGGGGACTGCAGAGAACTGGCAAGTATGTGCCTTATCTAAGGGGCAGCAGTGCCTTGGCTCCCGTCAATCACACACAGGCCCAGTGTTGTCAGATCTTCTGATTTTTAAAGGGAAACTTGAAATCTGGATTTTCCTGTGAAATCTCCTGATTTTTAAATATTGGCAATTAATTCAAATATTTACAAACTACTGTGTGAGCCAAACAAGACCGTAGGCTGTATTGAGGCCTGTGAGCTACCAGGTTTTACCTCTCCTCTAGGGATGCCAAGAGGACATCAGTGCTATGTTTTGGGCGTGATGTATAGGCATCCGGAGAGTTATCTAACAAACTGCTTCAGCCTTGAAGCCCAGGTTCTGCTGCTCAGGTTGCCTGCTGCACCAGGCCTGGGCAGTTGCTTGGCAGTGAAGTTCTAATTTTACCCTCACTCACTTTGCCCTAGGAAATCCCAGACTGTTGGACACTCTTCCCTGGTCTCATGATTCCCACTGCTCAATTTGACCACTGTGCTTTGGAAGGGCATTTAGTGGCTAATCTGATATGACTTTGATCTCTTCTAAAATGTTTTTCCTGGACAAACTGACTTTTGTTGGGACTGTATGGATGGTGCCTCATTTGCATCTGTATTCTCTGCAGCACAGTTCTATTTGCTACTTTACCCCAGCTTTCAGAACCTTTGGGCCTACATACCTTTCCTGAAGGGCACTGAGCTATTTCCCAACAAAGGCATCCTTTGTGCTATTTCCCAGAATTGAGCAAAGGGAAGGAGGATGCAGATACAGAACATTGCAGGGGTCCTGCTCACTCTTGGGTGCTGGGTTTATGCTGGTGTGCCTTAGCCCGATGCTTTGCAGGACTCTTCTGCTGGAATCTTCTCCAGAGCCTGCAGCCCTGGACTGATGCTCATGGGCTGATGGCAAAGGCATTCTTCTGTGATGCAGCCAAGGGGCCTTTCTTCCTTCTCATTGTACCACCATCATGGCAGGATGGAAGCTGGAGATCTCTCCGGAGGGAAGTAAGTGGTGTGTAGTGGGGACCCAGGAGCAGCAGGTGTCTTGGAGCCAGGTCTGCGTTACTGCTGTTGCCCTGACAGGCACATGCCCTGTCCACCGTGATAGGATCACTGCTGAGGACAGAGTCCCAAACTTAAAATCCAGAAGAAAATAGTGAGAATAGAGTTTTCTCCTGGGAGAATGAAGATGCTGGTTTTCTCAGGCTTGTCCTTTTACAGGCATGTCTATATTTAGGTTTCCATATGATTAAGAAACAACAAGATGTGCGACTTTCTGGTCTATGAGAGAAGATGAGTCAGTCTGGCCACAATTGATTTGAAAAGGCTTTTCTTCCCAACCCCCACCCCAATTGCATTATGGTCTGTTCTGGGATTGCTGCCAGACCGGGTGGGAGAGCAGGACCTCCAAACCTCCACTGTCTTCTAGAAAAAGCCCCAGCCAGGCCATGGTGAGGGGCTGAAGTTCTCTATTCTGGGAGTAGGAAGGAAATTGTCAAAAAGAATACCACGGGCTCTGGTTTCTTGTGGTCTATCATGGTGTTCCCCCTTCCACCCCCTGCCATAACTCCAGCTTGAGACTCCTCCAGTTTAGGCTGTTATATACAGAGCCTCAGAATCCAGAGATGGGGGCTCCCCATGTACTCAGGAACGATGGTTCAAATCTTCCTCCAGTGGTTTGGGCAGTGGGCTCAGGAAGAGGCAGGATGTTTAGGCAGAGGCCAGATGGAGGGGTTAGAGGTGCCTTTTTGTGACTGTGTTGAGTTTGGAGCCTGCTTTTGCTCCCTTCTCCTTGGTCACACCCTGCTTCTTCCCTGAGCAATTTCACAAGGACACCCTGAATAGGGTTGTCAGATGAAATACTAGATGTCTGCTTAAATTTGAATTTCAGATAATGAATAATTTTTTGGTATAAATATGTCTCAAATATACAGGGGACATACTAATACTAAAAATATTTTTAGTGTATTATCTTAGCATTTAGTATGTAGTAAATTATCTTTTTAGCTTAAGTATGCTCCATGCATATTTGGAACATATTTAGACTAAAAAAACTATTCGTTGTTTATCTGAAATTCAAATTTAACCGGGCATCCTGAATTTTTATTTGCTACACCTGGCGATCCTCACCCCAGTACTCTATGAGACACCGCGCACCTGGCTCCTCAAGGCTGCTTGAGTACGGGAAAGAGACTTCACTGTCTTTGCATAGCTTAGAGCTGCCTCTTTGGAAGAGGGATGGCAGTTATGCAGAAATTTGATTGTACCTCCGCAAATGCCTAAACTAGTCCATGTTGCTAATCAAAGATGTCATTGGACTTTTGTGAGCTCAGTGAATTTCTGCTCCATTCATTCCTATTCCTGATGTTTTGCAGAATGCCCATGGCAATGATTTCCCTGCACCCCCTCTGTCCAGTATCCACAAAGATCTCACAGACATTGAATCTGTGAGTACCCAGGCAAGTGAATCATTGAATCACCCAGTACCCAGGCAGGACTCAGTCCAGGTTTTTGAGACCTACTCTGTTTCCCAGAGGGCTTGCCTGGCAGAGGAGGGTGGCAGCAAAGCCTCCTAGCAGGGTAGCCAGGTAGCAGGGAAGCAGGGTAGCAGGTGAGAAGCCTTCCCCTCTACTCTAGCTATCTCCATATGTTTTATTTTTAGAATATAGACACCAACCGGATGAAGAGGAAATAAAACTGGGCTGGGCCTAGAAATGATTTTGCCAAATGGCTAATGAGAAAACCAAAAAAATTGACAATCCAAAACATCTCCAAAATTTTACTCCTGCTTGGGGGTAGTGCCATTGTAACATAATACCCAAACCATGTTGATAAATGTACACAGTGGACCCGATTTCTCTTTACCAGGAATTGAATTCATTACCTGTGGGTTAGAGGGACTAAAACCCTGGGTTTGGTGCTGTTCACCAACCCTAAATGAAGTACTTGGAGTGGGTGCAGGCGTGTCTGTCCCACTCCTGGGTAATTCTTTCCTCTCACACAATTCTTGGCTAGGGTGTCTTGGTGCCAACCAGGGATAGTGCCACTGGGGACTGAGTTACAGCAGCAGGTTACTGCTGTGTCAACAAATGACCCCTTTCCCTTGGGGCTGGAGTTGGAAATGCTCCAGACCCAGCCTACCTTAGAAGGTCTGGGACCTAGTGGAGTCCAAGGTCTGAAGCCCACTGTCCTTTCCACTGTCCACCTGACCACCCCTGGGTTGTCCCAGGCAAGGAAGGAGAAGACATATCATATTTTTGATGTAGGGCTCCAATCACAAAAATCAGTGATGGCTACTGCAAATGTATCGATTTGTTTTTTCTCCATAGACCTGTGTGCTGTTTGTAGGTAGAGGGGGAGCAAGTCTGAGAACAGAGTGGAATCTACTTCTTAGAAGCCTGGGTTATCAAACTCATTAATCTACATGTCAAGAGGCTAGGAATGAATAATTGTGTGTAGAATTTATCTGCCAACATGATAGCTACTTTTCAGCTTTCTCCTCGGAGCCCCTTCCTTGCGCGTCCCTTATTATATATGCTTTGTCTTCCCCATCTGAGCCTGCCTGGGCTGCCTCAGCCCTCCCAGGACAGTTGCTTTGAAACATGACACAGTGAGGTCCTGCTGCTCTCCCAGGCCCTCTCAGGAAGGCTCTGCCTTATTAGTGCTTGGCTATCCCATCAGGACGGTGGCTAATTAGGAACAAATGCAAAGCCTTCCCTGCTCCATCACTTGCATTGCAGGATCCTCCTTTTTTGATTTAGTGGGTAGAGGTGAGTGGGGGGGCTGTTATTGGGACCCTCGCTGTCCTTTTCACCCCATTAAAGCTGAGTGGTTTGGACAGGAGGTGCTGGGGCCAGCTGAGCAGGGTGCTGGGCCTCCTGGACCCCTGGAGTATGGGCTGGAGGTTCATCCCCTTCATCCGCATCAGAGTAAAACGCACACGTGGGGAGCTCTGGAAACAGCCAGACACAGAGAGGTAAGCCAAGGTACTCTCAGAGCTGAGCGGGACAGGAGAGGACATGGGGCTGGTATGAGGTTTTAAGACGACTTGGCTGATGCCTCTGAAAGTTAGAGGGGCATCGAGAACCAAGCACGATCCTACCTATTGCCCCTCTCCAGCTGTGGAGGGACGGCATGGAGAAGAGGTCTTTGCCTCACCCTATCGTGGGGGTGCATCCACTAACTACTTTTCACTGAGACCCCCTTGCCAGGAGCATCCCCGGGCAGCCTCTGCCCTGTCAGCTACATTTATGATGTGCTCATAATTAAATGTCCACGAAGCTCGCAGTGTGCTGACCACAGAGGGGCCATAAGCAGTAAGATAAACGAGACCGGGAGATGTAATATGGGTTCACTTGTGGGCTTCAGCTGATGTTAAAGATTGTCAGTGATAATTATTAATATGTGACCTGGTTGAGTCTTTATGTGAACAATCACAATTTTAATAAGGTAGTAAACTCCATGGTCGCTGTGTCCGCACATTCTGCGTTTGACACGCTTACTTTTCACGTTAGAATTTTAGAGGAGCCCTCCTTTCCTCTGCTTTGCAGTTGACATAATAACCCATTAGTGGACACCTCAGTGGAAATGCAAAATTGACACCAAGTCCGGTGGTGAGAAAAAGTCCAAGTGTGAAGGCCAGGTGAGAAGGGCAGGCTGAAAGTGTCACCAGCAGCAGGTACAGCTGGCTCATGCCTAGCTCGGGTGGGGACCTCAGAGACGCTGCTCTCGCCTGTGGCTTGCACTGGTGCGCTTGTGTAGCAGACACTACTGGTGCCTTGTCTGGACCCCTGCAATCTTTCTACCAGCTGCCATGTGCTTTGCTCTCAGCTACCCGCCCACAACCCTTCTCGGACGACTGCTCTTGGGCACTGGAGCTGCCTGGCCAATAAGGAGAGCCAGAACTGCCTAGGGGAACTCTGCCTTTCCCCAGCACCCCGTGTGGGCCACAGCCAAGGACTGTCTGGAGCAGGAGGCAAAAGGCCCAGCTTTGCCCAGAAGACGAAGGACAAACTTCAAGGCATCATTTATGCTTTAGGAAATACTGTCTAAATAATTGAGACGTTGTTTGAAAAACTAAATTCAAGTGTTAAAGATTAATTCTTGAAGAGAAGTCATATTATGTAAAAATTAATAAATAATAATCCACCTATAAAATCCCAGTTTAACAAGTGTTTGAGGAGTCGTTGGAGAAGAGATAATAGCTTGGGGTCTGGAGGAGGAGAATAAAAATGTATTAACTATACTGTGTTAAAAAAGAACTGAAAGATTCAGTTGCCTTTCTGACCCCAAAATTAGAAAAATATAGGAGTTAAATATAGGGGTTAAATAATACTTTGGAAACACTTAAAACCATTTATTACTAGGATTCTAAACTGAATCCCTGTGTATTGAAGACAATCACAAAGGAACTAGACTTAGGTCTAAGGATAGGGCAGGAAAAGAAACTCAAAAAGGCAAGCAAGCAAACAAATAACAAACCCCAGACAACAAGATACATAACATCTTGCAAAACAAACCAACAAATTATGGGAACAGAATATTGACATCAGACAAAGTAGAATTAAGGATAAAAACCCACAAATATAACAGAGAAACTGTTTTTACTGATGAAGGGCATATACTTAACACTGAAGTTCTATCCCTTGTTAATTTATTCCTATATTTACTCAATAAATACTGGGCCAGGGGCTTGGAACTCAATGTTAAACAAGTCAGATGTGGTTCCTGTCTGCGTTGGGCTTTCAGTCTCATAGACTGAACTGGTTATGAATCCTAATACGACAAATAACATTGCAGTGAAATGTAGTAAGCAAGATTATTGGAATATAAGCAGAAATGGAAAGATCCACAATTGTAATGAAAAACTTCCAGACATGCTTTTTGCTATTTGGCAGATCTAGGAGGCAAAGAGTCTAAGGATTTAGATGATTTCAAATAATAAAGTTGTTTCTTTAATGGAGATGATTCTCAAAATGACAGACCATATTAAAGCCTATGAAATATTCACCAAATAGTATATATTGGCTATAAATAAAGGTTGGATATATTCCAAGAATGAAAAAGTGGGCGGGTGCCATATTTTATAAAATCAACTAAAAAGGGTAACTAAAATTTTTAATTGGCAATTTCTAAAATTATGAAAACCTCTCTGAAATATCTCTTAGATCAGAGGCAATCAAAATTATATTTAGAGACTATTTAGATATATGAGAATACCATATATCAAAACTTATGGTTTTGATATACTCAAAGCTGTATTCAGAATAAAACACATAGCCTTAAATACCAACATTATTGAATGTAGAATAAAAATAAACTAATTAAGCTTTCAACTCACTATAAATTAGAAAGACAACAATTAAATAAACCTAGGAAGATACTGACAAAGATAAAACACAACTTAGTGAATCAGAAACATGTAGTAGATTGCCAAGTGTAAGAGTTAGAACTGATCAAAGACATCTGACAACTTATACAAATAAAACAAAATGAAAAAACACATATAACAACATTAGAAATAAGAAGGGAGAATATACATCTATTCCAAAATGTTAAAAAGTGTTACAAAAAATAGATATGTAATCATAGAAAATTTTGTTGAAATTCCTGGTTTTCTAGGAAATTTCAAATTACTAATTTTAATTGTGGAATAGTTGAATAACAAAGGAAGAAAGTGAAAAAAATGTTAAAACAGATGGTTGTATAGGAGATCAATTTAAATCTCTTAAGGAACAAAAAATGATCATGCTAATAACCATAGGTGGAAAGCTTATAAAGCAAGCATAATCTTTGTACCAAAACCCAACAAAAGTAACAAACAAAACAAAACCTACAGGTCAAATTCACATGTGAACATAAATGTAAAAGTCATAAAAAAAAATGAACACTAACCTTCTATTAAAAAAATATATCTTGACCAATAAGGCCTTATTTCACTATTGTAAGGATGGTACCACATTAGGAAATATACAATTAAAAATTTATCACATCAATAGGTCACTGGAAAAAATGTGTAATGATATGCCAAAAAGACACTTGATAAAATTCAATGTCCAGTCCTGCAAAAGCTATGATTAAAATAGGAATAGAAGGATAATTCATTACATTACTGTTTCTCAACCAGGGATATTTTTGTCTTGCAGGGGACATTTGGCAATGTCTGGAGACATTTTTTTTTTTTTTTTGAAACTGGGTCTTATTCTGTCACCCAGGCTAGAGTTCCGTGGTGTAGTCGTAGTTCACTGTAACCTTGAACTCCTGGACTCAAGTGATCCTCCCGCCTTAGCCTCCCGAGTAGTTAGGACCACAGGCATGCACCACCATGCCAAGCTAAATTTTTTTTTTAGAGATGGGGTCTTTCTATGTTGCCCAGGCTGGTCTCAAACTCCTGGCCTCAAGCAATCCTCCTGCCTCAGCCTCCCAAAGTGTGGGATTACAGGCATAAGCCACCATGCCCAGCCAGAAGACATTTTTGATTGTCATGACTTGGGGGTGGTGCTGCTGGCATCTAGTGGGTACAAGTCAAGTATGCTGCCAAATATCCTACAATGCTCAGGAAAGGGCTCTCCTTCCCCCAACAGGGAATGATCCAGCCCAAAATAGCAATAGTACCAAGGTTGAGAAATCCTGGTTTATATGGTAAAGATAATCTATCTCAAAACAACAGTGTACACATAATTAAAACTGAAAACATGGAAGAATTCTTATTATAGTAACAAAACAAGTCTAAAATAATTAGACAATGAACATTATAGTCAAAGTAATAAAGAGAAATGGGGAATAAATATTGGGATGGTTGAATCAAAGTTATTATTTTATGATAGTATGAAAAAACCCAGGAACTTTATTTGCTATACTCCTATGCCATTTAAAGTAGTTTAGTAATATGTCCATTACTAAAACAAATAATACAAGTAAAAAATATCCTACATGTTATATCAGTAATAATACTTAGAAATAAAAGATAAAGAGAAATATTCTATTTATATAGATGACACAAAATATAAAATACCTAAAAAAAGTCTAAAAACTTAAGAAAGTGGGCCAGACATATATGAAAAAAAGTAAAATTATTCTGTCTCCAAGTTGGTTTATAAGTAATTTTATTCCAATACATTCTTTTTTAAAAGATAGGGTCTCACTGTGTTAACCAGGCTGGACTTGATCTCCTGGGCTCAGGCAATCCTCCCTCCTCAGCCTTCCAGGTAGCTGGGACTACAGGTGTGTGTCACCATGTTTGGCACTCCAGTAAAAATTTAAAATTGGATTTTGTTGGGAATTTTACAAAATAAATCTAAAGTTAACATGGATGAATAATTAATCTATCAGATAATAAGTTAGTTTACAAAGCCACAATGGACAAAAGTGTGGTACTTACCCTAAAATAATCAGTTAAATTAATGGAAAGAAATAGAGAATCAAGAAACAAGCCTAACTAAATTAAAAATTTGCAATATGATTTAGGTGTCATGTAAAGTCAGAGGGAACACATTAAAATTCATAGAGGAATAGTTCATAATATGAAAAAGCACAATCCACCAAGAAGATATAACAATTATACAATTTTTGTGCCCTTAACAATGTAACTTTGGGAAATATAAAACAAAAACTAATAAAATACAAAGGTAAACTGACAAGTCTACAGTCATAGAAGGACAAATTTCACACTTCTTTAATAAATGAGTATTTCAAATAGACAAAAAAAAAATGACACACCGAATTTAAGTGTTACAATGAATAACTTTGTACTAACAAACTTATAGTATACATTCTTTTGAAACACACATAGATCACTTACACAAATTGATAACATATTAGACTACTCAGCAAGTTCTAAAAAGTAGAGATCATGTAAGCTTCATTCTCTGAACAAATGAGAAAATAACTAAAGGAGAGATTAAATAAATCTTCACACTCATACATATAAAAACACTTATAAAAAGTCTTGTGTTAATAAGGAAACAAAAAGTAGAAATCAAAAACTATTTAGAAATAAGCAATAGAGCATTAAATATTAAAACCTGTGAGATGTGGCCAAAGCAGTTATCAGAGGAAAATTTATGGACTTAAATGCATATGTTAGAAAATGAGGGAAATTGAAATCAAACAGACCAAGCATAGTATTCATGATACTAGAAAGAACAAAAAAATTAAATCTCCAGAAAGTAGAAGGAAGGAATTAATAAAGATAAAAACTGACATTGACAAAATAAACAAGAATAACAAAGCCAGTAAAATTGATCAATAAAATCTTCAAGTTTGATTAAGAGAAAAAAAGATAGAGTATAAATAAACAGCATCATAAATGAGACAAGGGAATGTAATTACAGAGGGAATTAAATTTTGTAAGATAGTATCTTTATATTAATAACTGAAAAAGTATATGAAATGCATGATTTTCTTAAAAACATATACATTAGCAAAACTAGCTTAAGATGTAATAGAAAGTCTAAATATGCTATTTCTTTCTTTCTTTCTTTTTTATGTTTTTGTAGAGACAGGGTCTCTCTATGTTGCCTAGGGGGGTCTTGAACTCCTGGCCTTAAGCAATCCTCCCACCTCAGCCTCTCAAAGTGCTGGGATTACAGGCATGAGCCACTGTGCCCAGCCTAAATTTGCTATTTCTATTGAAGAAATTAGAAAGCTAGTCAAAGGTGTGCACTTATGGAAAACATCAAGCCCAGATTGCTTTATTATTTAGTTCTACAACACCTTCAAGAAATATAGATAATTCTTATGTTATAAATTGGGAAGTATTCAATTCATTCTATGAGCCTAGTATAACATTAATATTAAAATCGTAACAGAAGGTGAAACATTTTTTCAAAATTATTTTTTTATGATAAGCAAACAACCTCCCTGCCCGAATATTCTTTCACATGAAAAATAGAAGAAAACTTCCAATATCAAAGTAAAGATACCTAATATAAATCTATAGCAGTTTTGAAACCATGAGAAACACTTCTATTTCAGGCATAAGCATGACAATGTTTTGTATCACTTCTACATTCAACATTGCACTGGAGTTCCTAGCCAATGCTATAGAACAAGACAAAATTAAAAAGGCATGCAAATAATGGAAAGAAAGAGATTATAATGTCATTTTGGTTTTTTCAGCCAAGCTCCCTAGAAAGGACAAGCCAATCAGTTGAGAAACCATTAGATCTAATAAGAAAGTACAATAAATTGGCCCAGTATAAAATAAACGTATGAAAACCAATAGCTTTCAATACACCAGTATTATCTTATTAGAAAAATAGACAAAATTACACAATTCACATGGCAATAAAACTATAACATATCTATGAATAAACATCAGATTATTGAGGGGCATAATAGACCTGAATAGAGATACATACTTTAATTTTGGATGAGAACACTTAATATTATGAAGGTATATATTCTCCCCAAATTAATCTATACATTCAATGTCCAACAACATTTATATGGAACTTGACTAGCTGATTATAACATTTATATGGAAGAGTAAATGCATGAGAAGAGCCAAGATAATTTAGAAGAAAAGCAAGAGGTGGACCTGCTTTACTAAATATCAAGACATATTATAAAGCTATATTAATTAAAGTAGGATGATATTGATGCTAAATATTTAACTAGAACAATATAATAAGAGTCCAGAAACAGATCCCTATAAGTATGTGTATTATTTTTGTGAAAATAATAGGCATTTCATAATAGTAGGGGAAAGAATGGATAAATTGTGTAAAAAATTAGATACTATTTGGAAAAATAAAATTATGTTTTTAACATTACACTAGTCACAAAGTAAATTCCAGATGGATTAAAGAGCTAAATGGTATACAAAAATAAAACCTGCAAACTTAGTGAGAGAAAATATAGTATATAAACTATAAAAGAAAATATTATAAGCTTGTCCAAATAAAATTAAAAGCTTCTGTATGACAAAGACACCATAAACAAAAAAGACACTATAAACAAAATTAAAAGAGCACATGCTGGTGGAAAATATTTACAACATTTTTTTTATGTTTGTGCATTTTATTTAGGAAATTTTTCCATAGTAAGGTCACAAAAATATTTTCCTATATTGTATTCTAATTATAGTTTTTGCAGTCACATATAGATCATTAACCCAATTAAAATTGATTATTGTTTATGGTATCAGATAGGGAGGGATACAATATCATTTTTTCCCCCTATGGATTCCCAGCTGTCCTTGCACCATCTGTTGAGAAGTTCGTTTATCTTCCACAAATTTTCAATACCACCTTGGTCATACATCAAATGATAAACGTATGAGTTTGTTACTAAGCTCTTTATTCCATTCCATTTCTCTAATTATTAATCCATGTTAATACCACCTGATTTTAATTTCTATAATTTTATAATAAATCTTGATATCTAGTAGGGTAAGCCCTCCAACCTTTTTTGTTCTCCCTCAGTAGAATACCTTGACAATTTTTTGACTTTTGAACCTCAAAATAAATTTTAGACTCAACATGTTAATTTAAACACACATACACAGTGAATAAAAACCTGCTAATTTTTTTTAACATATCATGACCAAGGGATTGATTCTAGGTATGTAAAACTGGTTGGCATTTGAATATCAATCAATGTAATCCACCATATCAACAAGCAAAAGAGGAAAAATTCCATGATCATATCAACTTATGAGGAAAAAGCCTTTGACAAAATGAAATGTGTTTTGTCCATTTCCTAAATGGCGTCTTTGTTTTTTACTGTTGAATTTTGAGAGTTTTTCATATATTTTAGATACTAGTCCTTTGGCAGATGTGGCTCACAAATATTTTCTTTTTCTTCTTTTTTTTTGGAAGTTAAAAAAAGAATTTTTTATTGTCAGAGGAGACTCTGTCTTCTTTCTTTTTAAATTTTATTTCAGAATATTGCAGGGGTACAAACGTTTTGGTTACATAAATCTCTTTTGCACTATTTGAGTCACAGTTATGAGTGTGCCTATCACCCAGATAGTGTGCATTGTACCCTATAGGTGTGAATTTACCTGTCCTCTCCTACCCCCCCACCTGCTTGATTTCCAATGATTGTTATTTCCATATATGCACATAAGTCTTGATCAATTAGTTCCAGCTTAAGGTGAGTACATGTGGTGTTTGTTTTTCCCTTCTTGTGAAATTTCACTTAGAAGAATGGTCTCCAGTTCCATCCAGGTTAATACAAGAGGTCTTAGCTCACCATTTTTTTATGGCTGAGTAGTACTCCATGGTATACATATACCACATTTTATTAATCCACCCATGTATTGATGGGCACTTGAGTTGTTTCCACATCTTTGCAATTATGAATTGTGCTGCTATAAACATTAAAGTGCAGGTGTCTTTTTTATAGAATGTCTTTTTTTCCTTTGCATAAATATCCAGTAGTGGGATTGCTGGATCAAATGGTAATTCTACTTTTGGTTCTTTGAGGTATCTCCATACTACTTTCCATAGAGGTTGTACTAGTTTGCAGTCCCACCAACAGTGTATAAGTGTTCTTTTCTCTCCGCATCCACACCAGCATCTGTTGTTTTGGGACTTTGGGATAAAAGCCATTCTCACTGGAGTTAAGTGATATCTCATTGTGGTTTTGATTTGCATTTCCCCAATGATTAGAGATGTTGAGCATTTTTTCATATGTTTGTTGACCATTAGTCTAAGTCCTTTTGAAAAGTTTCTGTTCAATCCCACTTTTTGGTGGGATTGTTTGATTGTTTTTGTTGCTGATGTGCTTGAGTTCTTTATAGATTCTAGCTATCAGCCCTTTATCAGATGTATAGCATGCAAATATTTTCTCCCATTCTGTAGGTTGTCTATTCGCTCTAATGATTGTTTCCTTGGCTGTGCAGAAGCTTTTTAATTTGATCAGGTTCCATTTTTTTATTTTTGTTGTTGCTGCAGTTGCTTTTGGGGTCTTCTTCATAAATTCTTTGCCTAGGCTGATGTCTATAAGAGTTTTTACAACATTTTCTTCAAATTCTTATAGTTTCATGTCTTAGGTTTAAGTCCGTTATCCATTGTGAATTGATTTTTGTGAGTGGTGAGAAGTGCGGATCTTGTTTCAGTCTTCTATATGTGGCTATCCAATTTTCTCAGCACCATTTATTTAATAGGGGATTCTTTTCCCCAGTGTACGTTTTTGTCCGCTTTGTCAAAGATCAGATGAAAATATGAGGATGGTTTTATATCTGGGTTCTCTGTTCTGATCCATTGGACTATGTTTCTGTTCTTGTGCCAGTACCATGCAGTTTTGATTAGTATAGCTTTACAGTATAGCTTAAAGTCTGGTAAATTGATGCTTCCCAATCTCTTCTTTTGCTTAAGGTTGCTTTGGCTATATGGGGTCTTCTCTGGTTCCATACGAAGCATAGAATTATTTTTTCTATATCTGTGAAAAATGATGTTGGTATTTTAATAGGGATTGCATTGAATCTGTAAATCACTTTGGGTAGTATAAACATTTTAACAATGTTGATTCTGCCGATCCATGAGCATGATATGTTTTTCCATCTGTTTATGTCCTCTGCTATTTCCTTCCTCAGTGTTTCATAGTTCTCCCTGTAGAGGTTTTTCACCTCCTTAGTTAAATATATTCCTAGGTATTTTATTTTCTTTGTTGCTATTGTGAAAGGTATTGAGTCTTTGATTTGGTTCTCAGTTTGACTGTTGTTGGCCTATTTGAATGCTACTGATTTGTGTGCATTGATTTTGTAACCTGAGACTTTGCTGAATTTATTTATCAATCCAGGACTCTGTTGGTGGAGTCTTTGGGGTTTTCTAGATATAAGATCATATCATCAGCAAAGAGCAATAGTTTGACCTCTTCTGCCCCCATTTGGATACCCTGGATTTCCTTCTCTTACCTGATTGCTCTAGCTGGGACTTCCAGCACTATGTTGAGTAAAAGTGGTGATAGAGGGCAACATTATCTGGTTCCAGTTCTAAGTGGAATCCCCTATTCAATAAATGGTGCTGGGAAAATTGGAACACATACAGAACTGATAAGTGGGGTGGATTTCTGTTCTTCTTGTAGAAAGGAACTTTATTTCTCTATTTTACCTCTTGAGCCATTGTAGTGACTGGGCTCTGACCTTTATATTTTGGGGATTTTTACACTGCTGGACATTTTATTGTGCTGATCCATGTATAGTGCAGGTCTGAGTACTTCCTGCAGGGCATGTCTGGACTTGGTGAATTCCCTTAGTGTTTGCTTCTATGGAAAAGACTTAATTTCTCCATCAAATGTGAAACTTAGTTTGCAGGATACAAAATTCTAGGCTGGCAGTTGTTTTGTTCAAGAAGATTGAAGAAGGGGGCCTCCTTTCTGGCTTGTAAAGTTTCCACTGAGAGGTCTGCTGTTAGCCTGATGGGTTTTCCCTTGTAGTTTAGTTGTTGCTTACATCTAGCTGCTTGTAGAATTTTCTCTTTCACTTTGACTTTGGCCAGGTTGAATACTATGTGTCTTGGAGGTGTTCTATTTGCTATGAATCTTTGCAGAGTTTGATGACCATTTTGTATCTGGATGTCTGGATCTCTGGTGATAGTGGGGAATTTTTCCACAATAATTCCCTCAAATAGATTTTTCCATGCTTTTAGCACTTTATTCTTCTCCCTCAGGGATACCTATAATTTGTATGTTTGTTCACTTTGTGTAGTCCCAGATCTCTCTAAGTGATTGCTCTGCCCTTGTTTTTCTCTTCTCTGCTTCTTTAAGTGATTGGGTTAGCTCAAGAGACTTATCTTCAAGCTCTGAGATTCTTTCTTCTCCTTGGTTGAATCTGTTGCCAAAATTTTCTGCTGCATTTTGAAAATCCCTGGGACTCTTTCATTTCTTTAAGTTCTATTTTATCCTTCCTAATTTTGTCCTTTATTGACTTTTTCATTAATTTCCTGAAATAATTTTTGGGCTCCTTTTTATTGGTTTTCGACTTTCTCTTCAATTCCATTCATCTTATTTGCCATCCATATTCTGAATTTCATTTCTGTAATTTCAACAATTTCCTTGTAGTTGGAATTCACTGGTGTAGCTCCATTGAGATCCCTTGGGGGTGTTGAACTGTTTTGATTTTTCATGTTGCCAGAGTTCTTTTGCTGTTTTCTTCTCATCTGAACCCTTTTTTCTGAGATCCAGGTTAATAGGTTTGCAGGACTCTTGTTCCTTGCTGGGAACCCTGAAGATAGTTGTAGGATGTTCAAGTTGGGAGCTGGACAAGACTCTCTTCACTGAGGCTGGTGTTGTGGAGATTGCTCCACCCAGGGTCTCCCCACAGAGGTAACCGCAGCAACAGGATAATGTTGTCATGGGTTCCCAGGTTGTGAGTGTTTGCTCAAAGCAGGTCACAGTGTGCTGGCAGCTTGAGGCTGGGGGGGTCCAGGGGCAGTGCTGGAAACTTGGGGATGGAGTCTGGGCCTGGCAGGAATTTGTGGAGGCACAGGCGTGGAGCCTCTGGTTCTGGTGTGAGAGCCTCAGAGGTGGGACTGGAATGGAGCTGCGAGCAGAACCTCTGAGCAAGGCCTCTGAGTAAAAGTTGGGCTCTGTACATGGCAGCTGATCTGACCTGGAGGACAGGGTCAGGGCCAAGTAAGGCAGGAGGCAATTGGGGCCTGGAGGGCAGAGTTGGGGTGAGCAAGCAGCTGGCTGCTCTGCAAGCACTGGGGTCCTGCTAATGCCAAGTCAGGTGGGCTGTTGTTGGCTCAGGCAGCCCAGGGACCACAGGGCTCTCCACATCCCTCTCAGAGCCTGCCAAAGCGATCACCCCAAGCCGCTCAGTTTGGAGCCCACTGTGCTCCTGCGTGACAGCCTCCGAGCTGGGACTGGGGTGGAGCCAGAAGCAAAGCCTCTGAGCAGGGCCACTGAGCCAGAAGTGGGGCAGTGCAGATGGCGAGCTGATCCAACCTGGGGGGCCGGGGCGGGATCAAGGCCAAGCAGGCAGGAGGCAGCTGGGGCCTGGAGGGCCGATTTGGGGCTGAGCAGGCAGCAGGCTACTTCTCAGGCACAGGGGTCCCATGGGTGCCAAGTGAGGCATGAAGAGGTCTTAGCTCTCCACCCCCCACTCAGGACTCGTGGAAGTGGTCACCCGAGGCCTCTTAGGGTGGAGTCTGTTGTGCCCTGGTGTGAGAGCCTCCCAGCAGACTGGGGTGGAGCTGGAAGCTAGGCCTCTCAGCAGGGGCTCTGAGCCAGAAGTGGGGGCCATGTACACGGTGGGCCTACGTGACCTGGAGTGAGGGGTCAGGGCCAGGCAGGCAGGAGGTGCCTGGGGCCTGGAGGGAAGATTCCAGTCTGAGCAAGCTGCAGGCTGCTTCTTAGGCACAAGGGTCCCATGGATGCCAGGTCAGACTTGCAGAGGCCGCAGCTCTCCACCCCCCAGTGAGGACCTGCTGAAGTGGTCACCCAGAGCCTCTCAGATTGGGGCCTGCTGCTCTCCGGTCAATTCCCGTGCCCAGGTCCCACTGTGCTGTAGGGGTGAAGCACCTTGCTTTAAGTTCCAGGGTATGGCTCAGGGAAGCCACAAGACAGTCTACTCCCTCCCCAGCCTGGTGTAGACCTGGCATGGTGCACCCGAGAGTTCAGGATGGCTTTACCAGTTGCCTGATCCCCACAGTGCCTGTTGTCTATAACAACGGCTCTGCACAGACTCTAGGCATGTCCTTGTCTGAGCAGGTAGGAGGTTTGTGGGGGTGGTGGGTGCTGTGTTGCAGTTCAGTCTGCACTGTGCCGGCAGGGTGAGCATGGCACTCCTGTGCTCTATTCTATTGTTTTCCTCATGTTCTCTAATCTTTTTATATGTATCACCCTGTCACCTTTTTTCTCACACCAAGTGTCCTGTGTTGCTTCTCTGTGAATTCACATGCTGCTTCTGGAACGAGCGATGCGTATGTAGGCAGCTACCTGCACCTTTCACTTCTTTCCTTGGGAGTGGTGAGCTGGCAGGCTGCCTCTAGTCCACCATTTTTTTCCTTCCTATTTACGACATTTTTAATAGCAAAGGATTAATGTCTAAGATATATTTAAAAATTTACAAATCAATGAGGAAAAGATCCTTAACCCTAAAGGATAATAATAAAAATATACAAATAGGCAATTCATAGAAGGAGAACTAAAAATGAAAAGAACATAAAAAGTTGCTCAACTTCACTATTAGTGAGAAACATCCAAACTAATACACAAGGAGACACCATTTTTCATCCATTGTATTGAGGAAATGTTTAATAGTATCAATTGGAGGGATGTTATGAAGAAACAAGTACTCTCATCCTTTGCTTGTTGGGGTATGAATTGGTCCACATAGTTTGGAGAGAAATTTGGCAGTATCTATTAAATTTTAAAATGCACATATATGACCAAAAAGAAAAAAAAAGCAAAAGAAACTTTCACAAAAATGTGCAGGGTGTCATGTTAGAGATGCTCTTATTGATGGTGAATGGCTGGAAACAACCTAAATATACACTGAAAGAGGAGTTAAGTAAATATGGTAAATTATACTATATCACAGTTTAAAAAAATTGAAGTCAATTCATATGAATTGATATGGACATACAACCAATATATATTGATAATTGAATACAGTAGCATAATATGTATAGTATGACATCAAACCTATAGACTCAAACTTTCTTTTTAAAAGAAAATAATGCTATGTATTTTTCACTGAAGTACATGCAGATGTATTGTGTGATAGCAGGACATCAGTCAATGTTCTGGCCGATTCTAAAGCTAGACTCCCTGTGTTCAAATCCCTATTCTTCCACCTGGGTGTCCTTGAGCAGGTGTCTCAGCTCCCCACCCTCCCTGTCTCAGTTTTCTTTTCTGTCAAATGGTAAAAGGGAAATAGCAGTTTTACCTACTTTGCAGGCTGTTGGGAAGATTATACAAGTTAATACATGCAAAGCACTTAGAGCACTGCCTGGCATGTGGTAAGCACTCCTGAGTGTTAGTTATTTTTATTATGGAAAAACTCTTGAGTTTTTACACATCAAACTGATTAACAGTTATTTCTGATGCAAGAATGAAATTGGAGATTGAAGGAAGTTTTGATCAAGGAGAATAGTTTGACTTTTACAATAAGGATATAGTCTAATATTTCTTGTGGAGTTAAAATAAATGGAATTTAGTAAAAATCAGTGGGAAAAATAGAAATGGTGTTGGAACAACCATTTAATCATTCAGAAAAAATAAAGACAGAGCCTTACCATAAAGCTAGATGATCCCATGTATATTAAAGAACCAAGGGCAAAAAAGGATACCATAAAAGAACAAGGCAGGTGTTGCTGTAATAGTAAGGACAGGCTTCTTAACATGACATCAAAGACACAGAACACAAAGGACAAAGCTAACATAAAAATATAAATTCTTTTTAAAATGACATCACAAATGAAATTATAGGGGAGAGAAATTGTGAAAATTACTCAAAATGTACATACAAAGGGATAATGCCATTCTTTATTAATAGCTTTTACAGATTAATAAGAAACAGAAAAATTATCAAAGAAAATGAAAGGCAATTATCAAAATTAGAAATATAAGTGGGTAATAAAAACATGCAAAAATGACTTAACCTCAGTAGTTATCAAAGATATGCAAATTTGAACAATCTTTACTTCCTCAAAGACTTAGAAAAAAATATTACCACTGTTAGAGGAAGTTTGAAGAAGATGATTTTACTTAGTATAAACTGGGATATATTTTCTAAGATAGTTTCACAATAAATATTAAATGTCTTAAAAATGGGTATATTTTTGACCCAGTAATTCAGTTTCTAGAAATTATCAATTTGAATATGATTATTCAACTGAATAATCATAGATGGGCGCACAGATGTATGTGGAATGACCTTAATTGTGGTTTTATTTAAATTAGTGAAAAATTAAAAGCTACTTAAATATCTCATAATAAATTATTATGGCATGTACAAAGTCTGGAATATTATTCAGCCATTACAAATGATGCTCTTGAGGACTATTTACTGGTGTGGAAATATGAGTGTATGGGAGAATAAATAGACTATGAAACAGTAATAAATATAATTTCAATTTTATTAAAAAAAACAAGTAAGAACCCCCTATGTATGCATATAAATATAAAGCTAGCCCTATGGTTATCTATCTTTATCTCTTTTATGTCTATAAATATGAGTAAATAAAACTATATAGAAATTCACTTGTATGTTAAAATTGATTATTTATGGGCAGTGATGACATTTATCATTCTTTTTGTGCTTTATATTTACTTAGTTAAATATCACAGCCAATACATGAATACATTCTTGTAGAAACTAAAATACTGTACATAAAGCTAAAGCCCCTCACACCAACCCTTGCCCCCTCCCTCCCACTCTCCCTGTAGGGTTTCATTGCTGTCAGTTTGGTGTATATGCCTCTCAAAAATTTTCTATGCATTTACACACATGCTTTTCCTCCAGTGGTATGGCAGTTAAAACATCTTTTTAAAATTTGTTTATATTTACTCTGAACATCTTAATTATATTTTCTTTTGATGTCTAGAATTAATTGATATCTTCTCCCTACTATTTACTTCCCAACACCTTCTCAACCTGTCCCCAGCCACTTCCAGCATTGTTATCAATTGAAATTTATTCCCAGTTTGTTGTTAAATTTTCTTTCAGTCAGTTAATTAATTAGACTCAACTATAAATTTTACTGATTTCTTTGTGCACTATTGTTTATTTTATCCTAATAGTTCTGGATTCTTATTTTATTTTATTTTTTGCTGTAATACATCTTCTTGTAATTCTTCCAGGAAGGATTTGCATGTGGCAAACTTTGAGTCCTTCAATGATTTAAAAAGTTTTTATTTTGCCCTAAGTCTTGACTGATATTTTGGCTGGGTAGAGAAATGTAAATTTAATATAATTCTCGTTCAGAAATTTGATGATATTGCTCTTCAGTATTCTGAGTTGCTCAAAAAAAGTCAGGTATCAATATCATCTTTGTTCTTTCGCAGGTAACATTTTCTTCTGGAAGTTTTTAGGATTCTTTTTCTTGGCTCTCTGAATTTCACAGAGGAAACTTTAACTACAAATTTCCCTTGTTATTCTGCTTAGTATTTATGAATCTTTTCAACCTAAATACTTGATTTTTTCTTCAGGTCTTGAAAATCACACAATCCATCTGTGTTGTTGCATATATCAATAATTTCTTATGGCTAAGTAGAATTCTATTGTATAAATGTACCATAATTATCTATTCACCAGTTGATGGGCATTTGGGTTGTTTCCAATTTTTGGTGATTACAAATAATTGCATATAGGTTTTTGTGTAGACATATGTCTTCATTTCTCTTGAGCAAATACCTAGAAGTAGAATTGTTAGGTCATATGGTAAGCATATGTTTAACTTTATAAGAAACTGTCAAAATGTTTTCCAAATGGCTATGTCTTTTATTTTATTTATTTATTTAGAGACAGTGTCTCACTCTGTTGCCCAGGGTAGAGTGCAGTAACGTGATCATAGCTCACTGCAACCTTAGACTTCTAGGCTCAACTGATCCTCCTGGCTCAGCCTCCAGAGCAACCAGGACTACAGTTTTGTGCCACCCTGCCCAGCTAATTTTTTAAAATATTCTTTTGTAGAGGCAAAGACAGGGTCTCATTGTGTTGATCAGGCTGGTCTTGAACTCTTGGCCTCAAGCGATCTTCCCACCTCAGTCTTCCAAAGTGCTAGGATTAGAGGTGTGAGCTACCTTGCCCAGCTGCCTATGCCTTTTAAAAACTTTTTATTTTGAGATAATTGTAGATTCACATGTAGTTGTAAGAAATAACAGAGAAAGTTCCCATGTACCCTTGGCACAATAGTAACTATATTATAGTTAAACTATAGTGTAATATAACAACCAATGTATTGATGTTGAACTATTTAAGACACAGAACAGTTCCATACTGCAAGAATTCCTCATGCTGCTCTTCCCAGTCCCTATGGCCCTAGCTCAGGCAATCACTAATCTATTCTCTGTTTCTGTAATTTTGCCATTTAAAGAATATTATATAAATGAAGTCATATAGTACATAATCTTTTGGGATTTGCCATTTTCATTCAGCATAATTCCCTGGAGACTTATCAGTGTTGTTGCATGTAGTCAATAGTTTTTTTTTTTTTTATTCCTGAGCAGTATTTCATTGTATGAATGTATAACAGATTGCTTAATCATTTCATGTATTGAAGGGCATCTGGGGTGTTTCCAGTTTTGGCTATTACAAATAAACCTGCTATAAACATTGTGTACAGGTTTTATGTGAACATAGGTTTTCCTCTGGGACAAATACCTAAGAATGCAATTGTTGAGTTGTATGGTAGTTGCATGTTTAGTTTTTTATGGAACTGCCAAACTGTTTTCCAGAGTGGCTTACCATTTTGTATTCCCACAAGCCATGTATGAGAGATCCAGTTTCTCCACATCCTCACCAGCATTTGGTGTTGCCACTATTTTTTTTTTTAAATTTTGGCCATTCTGATAGGTGAGTAATTATATCTCATTGTGGTTTTAATTTACATTTCCTTAATAGCTAATGATGTTGACTGTATTTGACATCTACATATACTCTTCAGTGAAATGTCTCTTTATATCTTTTGCCCATTTTTAAATTTGATTATTGTGTTTTTACTGTAGAGTTTTGAGAGTCTTTTCTGTAATGCTAGATACTAGTACTTTGTTGGACATGTGGTTTGAAAATATTTTCTCCTAGTCTGTAGCTTGTCTTTTCATCCTCTTTGCATGGTTTTTTGCAGAGAAAAAATTTAAATTTTGATGAAGTACATTTTATAATTTTCCCTTTTATGATCATGCTGGTATTAAGCATAAGAATGTTTTGCCTAGCCCTAGGTCCTAAAGATTTTCTCCTATTTTCTTTATGAATATTTTATAGCTTTTCTTTTTATATTTAAGTTTGTGATTGTGGTCCATTTTTAGTTTTTATTTTTTTAACTGTGAGGTGTAGATCAGGGTTCATTTTTTTCCCCTGTGGATATCTACTGGCTCCAACACCACTGAATAGTTTTTGCACTTGTGTCAAAAATTAGTTGTGTGCAGATGATGAACTTATTGATGGGCAGACAGAGACTGTGGGCTGATCATCATATTCTGATTTGGCTCTCTAAAAAGAAAAGAAAAAAAATCAGCTGTGTATACTTACGTGTACGATTTCTGGGTTCTCTATTCTGTTGTACTGATCTATATTTCTGTCTCTCCATAAATATCACACTGTCTTTGTAGTAACCTTTGATATTGGGCAGAGTGATTCTTCATTCTTTTACCCTTTATTTTTTTCAATACTGTTTTAGCTATGCTAAAATTTGCTCTTGTCAATATAAACTTTAGAGTAAGCTTGCCTATGTCTACCAAAATCCTTACTGGTAGCTTGATAAAAATTGCATCAGACCTGTAAATCAATTTGGAGAGAACATCTTTACTACGACGTCTTTACTATGTTGAATTTCCAAATCCATGATCGTGGTATGTCTGTCCATTTATTTAGGTGTTCTTTGATTTATTTCATTAGCATTTTGTGATTTTCAGCATACATACTATATACACTTTTTGTTAATATATTTAAGTATCACTTTCCCTGGAGTGATTTCAAGTGGTATTGTGTTTTTAATTCTGGTTTCTACATATTCATTGTTAGTATATATAAATCAACTGATTTTTGTGTTGATCTTTTGTCTTGTGACTCTGCTAAATTTACTGATTCATTCTATGAATATTTTGTAGATCCCTTGGTATTTTCTGTGTAGATAATCATGTCATTTTTAAATAGGGATGGTTTTATTTCTTGCTTTATAATCTTTATGACTTTCATTTATTCTTATTTATTTATTGCAGTGGCTAGAACATCCAGTTACTGTGTGTTCCATAAGGATGGTGTGAGTGACAACCTTGCCTTGCTCCTAGCCCCAGAGGGAAAGTATTCATTCTTTTGCCGTCAAGTATGATGTTGGCTGTAGTGTTTTTGTAGATGCTCTTTATCAAGTTGAAGTATTCTCTTCTATTCTTAACTTGCTGAGAGTTTTTATCCTGAATGGATATTAGATTTCATCAAATGTTTGTGCTTTGTCAATTGATAGGATTTTTCTTCTGTAGTTTGTTGATATAATGTGTTACATTGATTGATTCCTGAATGGTGAACCAGCCTTGCATACCTGGAATAAATCCCACTTGGTCATGGTGTATAATTATTTTAATACATTGTTGGATTTGATTTGCTAATATTTTGTTGAGGATTTTTGTGTCTTAAGTTCATGAGAGAGATTAATGCGAACTTTTCTTTCTTTCTTTCTTTGTGGTTGGTCTCATAACTAGGTTGAGTTTTCTTTCTTTCTTTCCTTCCTTCCTTCCTTCCCTTTCCTTTTTTCTTTCTTTCTTTCTTTTTTTTTTTTTTTGACAGATGTCGCTCTGTCTCCCAGGTTGGAGTGCAGTGGCGCCATAACAACTCACTGCAGCCTGGAATTCCTGGGCTCAAGTGATCCTCCTACTTCAGACTCCTGAGTAGCTGGGATCACAGGAATGTGCCACTATGCCCAGCTAATTTTTAAATTTTTTTTTTTTTTTTTGTAGAGACAGAGTCTTGCTATGTTGCCCAGATTAGTTTCGAACTCCTGGCCTCAGGTGATCCTCCTGCCTAAACCTCGCAAAGTGTGGGATTACAGGTGTGAGCTATCGTGACTGGCCTCATTTTTTCTTTTTAAAAACTTAAAAGAAATTTTTTAAAATAAACTTTTTATTTCAGAACACTTTTAGATCTACAGAAAAATTGCAAAGATACGGCATAGAGTTCCCTTACACCCCACACCAATCTCCCCCATTATTGACATCCTACACTGTTATGGTACATTTGTCACAATCAGTGAGTCAGTATTAGTATATTATTATTAACTAAAGTTCATATTTTATTTGGATTTCCTTAGTTTTTATGTAATGTCACTTCTCTGATCCAGAATCTCATCCAGGAGATCATATTACATTTGGTTGTCATATCTCCTTAGGCTCCTCTTGGGTGTGACAATTTCTCAGATTTTCCTTGTTTTTGATGACCTTGACAGTTTAGAGGACCACTGGATAGATATTTTGTAGAATGTCCCCTTAACTGGGATTTTTCATGATTAGACGGGAATAACGTGTGTTTGGAATAAAGACCACACAGGCAAAGTGCCAGGGAGAAAGACCAGAGGTAAACTTCTCTTATTATATATCAAGGATACATATTATCAATATGAATTAGTGCTATTGATGTTAAACCTTGATCACCTGGCTAAGAGAATATTTGTCAGAGTTCTTTACTGTGAAGTTACTCTTTTCTCCTCTTTCCATACTATACTCCTTGGAAGGAAATCTTCACGTGCAAATTACACTCCACATCCTTGAGGGTAGAGTAGCTACATACATTATTTGGGATTCTTCTGCATGGGAGATTTGTCTTTTCTCCATTTATTTATTTAGGACTCATAGATCATTATTTTATACTCTGGGTTATAATCCAATACTACTTTATTTTTATTTATTTATTTATTTAATTTCAAAATATTAAGCGGGTTCAAATGTTTTAGGTTACATGGATCACTTTTGTAATGCTTGAGGCCCAGCTAAAGGTGTGCCCATCACCCAAATACTGTTTGTAGTACCCATTAGGTAGGTTTTTGCCCCTCCCCTCGTCACCCCCCTGGTTGATTTCCACTGTGTTTTACTTCCCTCTGTGCACATGTGTGCTCATCAGTTAGTTCCAATTTAATAGTGAGTACATGTGGTGTTTGTTTTTCCATTCTTGAAACACTTCACTTAGGAGAATGGTCTCCAGTTCCATCCAGATGTTGCAAAAGGTATTACTTCATCTTTTTTATGGCTGAGTAGTACTCCGTGGTATACATATACCACATTTTATTAATCCACTCATGAATCGATGGGCACTTGGATTGATTCCACAGCTTTACAATTGTGAATTGTGTTGCAATAAACATTCTAGTGCAGGTGTCTCTTTGATGAAAAGTCTTTTCCTTTGGGTAAATACCCAGTAGTGGGATTTCTGGATCAAATGGTAGGTCTACTTTTAGTTCTTTGAGGAATCTCCATACTGTTTTCCATAGAGGTTGTACTAATTTTGCAGTCCTACCAACAGTGTATGAGTGTTCCTTTCTCTCTGCATCCATGCCAGCATCGATTGTTTTTGAACTTTTTGATAAATGCCATTCTAATTGGGGTAAGGTGATATCTCATTGTGGTTTTAGTTTGCATTTCCCTGATGATTAGTGATGTTGAGCATTTTTTCATGTGTTTATTGGCCATTAGTCTTTCCTCTGTTGAGAATCTTCTGTTCACGTCTTTTGCCCACTTTTTAATAGGGCTGTTTGTTTTTTTTCTTGCTGATTTGCTTGAGTTCTTTGTAAATTCTGGCTATTAGCCCTTTATTGGATGTGTAGTTTGTGAATATTTTCTCCCATGCTGTAGGTTGTTTATTTGCTCTACTGATTGTTTCCTTAGGTGTTCAGAAGCTTTTTAGTTTAATTAAATTCCATTTATTAACTTTTGTTGTTGCCATGGTTGCCATCGGGGTCCTACTCATAAATTCTTTGCTTAGGCTGATATCTAGAAGAGTTTTTCCTACATTTTCCTCTAGAATTCTTATGGTTTCATGCCTCAGATCTAAGTCTTTTATCCATCTTGAATTAATTTTTGTGAGTGGTAAGAACCAGGGGTCCTATTTCATTCTTCTGCACATGGCTATCCAATTTTCTCAGCACCATTTATTGGGGCTTCTTTTCCCCAGTATATGTTGTTGTCTGCTTTGTCAAAGATCAGTTGATTGTAGATAGATGGTTTTATATCTGGGTTCTCTGTTCTGTGCCATTGGTCTATGTCTCTATTTTTGTACCAATACCATGCTGTTTTGGTTACTGTAGCCTTGCAGTATAGTTTGAAATCTGGTAATGTGATTGATGTCTCCAGATTTGTTCTTTTTGCTTAAGATTGTTTTGGGTATTTGGGCTCTTTTCTGGTTCCAAATGAAGCGTAGAATTATTTTTTCAAGATCTGTGAAGTATGACTTTGGGAATTGGATGGGGATTGTCTTGAATTTGTAAATCACTTTGGGTAGTATGGACATTTTAACAATGTTGATTCTACCTATCCATGAGCATGCTATGTCTTTTAAAATTTATTTTAATTTTAATTTATTTTTATTTTTTATTTCAGAATATTATGGGGGAGTATGCTATGTTTTTACATTTGTTTGTATCCTCTGAGATTTCTTTCCTCAGAGTTTCATAGTTCTCCTTGTAGAGATCTTTCACCTCCTAGGTTAAATATATTCTTAGGTATTTTATTTTCTTTGTAGCTATTTTGAATGGTATTGAGTCTTCGATTTGACTCTTGGTTTGACTGTTATTCATATATAGAAATGCTACTGATTTATATACATTGATTTTGTATCCTGAGATTTTGCTGAATTCATTTATCAATTTCCGGAGACTCTTGGTGGAATCTATGGAGTTTTCCAGATACAAGACCATATAGTCAGTGAAGAGTGACAGTTTGACTTATTCTTTCCCAATTTGGATACCCTTAATATTCTTCTCTTGTCTGATTGCTCTGGCTAGAACCTCTAGCCCTATTTTGAATAGAAGTGGTGACAGTGGACTTCCTTTTATTGTTCCAGTTCTTAGGGGGAATGCTTTCAAATTTTCCCCATTCAGTATGATGTTGGCTGTAGGTTTGTCATATATGGCTTTTATAATTCTCAGATATGTTCCTTCCATGCCTAGTTTGTTGAAGGTTTTTATCCTGAAAGGGTGCTGGATGTTGTCAAATGCTTTTTCTGCATCTATTCAGAGGATCATATGGTCTTTGTTTTTGCTTTTGTTTATGTGGTGAATTGCATTTATTGATTTACATATGTTGAACCAATCTTGCATCTCTAGGATGAAGCCCACTTGGTCCTGGTGGATTAATTTTTTGTTGTGCTATTGAATTCGGTTTGCTAGTATTTTATTGAGGATTTTTGCATCTATATTCACAAGGGATATTGGTCTGTAGTTTTCTTTTTTTGTTGTCTTCTTTCCTGGCTTTCGGTATCAAGGTGATACGCTTCATTGAATGAGTTGGGGAGGATTCCCTCCTTCTCAATGTTATGGAATAATTTCTGTGTTGTGGGTACTGGGTCTTTTTTGTATGTCTGACAGAATTCAGCAGTGACTCCATCTGGTCCAGGGTTTTTCTTTTTTTTTGGGGGGGGGAGGTTTTTTATTACTGTTTTGATCTCAGTGTTCGTTATTGGTCTGTTCAGAAGTTCTATTTCTTCCTGGTTCAGTCTTGGGAGGTTGGTTGTTTCCAGGAACTTGTCCATTTCCTCTACATTCTCTAGTTTATGTGCATAGAGATTTATGTAGTATTCATGGATGATGTTTTGTATTTCTGTGGTATCAGTTGTAATGTCATTATTTTCATTTCTGATTGAGTTTATTTGGATCCTTTCTCTTCTGTTCTCAGTTAGTCAAGCAAGAGGTCTGTCAATTTTGTTTATCTTTTCAAAGAACCAGCTTTTAGTTTCATTAATCCTTTTTTCTTTTTCCAATTCATTTAGTTCTGCTCTGTCATTATTTCTTTTCTTTTGCTGGTTTTGGGTTTGGTTTGTTCTTCCTTTTCTAGTTAATTGAGGTGTACAAAATTTTTTTGTGTGTGTCATTTTGGTACTAGGGTAATACTGGCCTCATAAAATGAGTTGGGGAATAATCTCTCCTCTTCTCATTTCTGAAGTAGATTGTGTAAAATTGGTATTGTTGATGTTAATTCTTTTTTAAATACTTGGCAGAATTCTTCAGTCAAACCAACTAGGCCTGGAGATTTCTTTCTTTCTTTCTTTTTTGGAAGTGTGTGAGTGTGTGTGGAATTTCAAAGTATGAATTCCATACCTATAATGGTTATAGGTCTATTAACATTATTTATTTTACTTAACTGATTTTTGTTAGTTCATTGCTTTTGAGAAGTTAATGCATTTTTTCCCTCAGTTGCTGAGTTTATGAAGAAAATGTTGTTTGTAGTGTTCCCATATTATCCTTTGAGTGGCTCCAGGATCTGTGGGGATATTCCTTCTTTCATTCCTAATGCTGGTAATTTGTGTCTTCTCTCTTTTTATATTTGACACTCTTGCTAAAGGTTTATTAGTTTTATTACTCTTTACAAAGAATAAGCTTTTTGTTTCATTTGATGAGCATGATCATCAAATGTTATACCATTTTCATTTTCATTGCTTTCTGCTCTGATATTTATTATTTCCTTTCTTTGCTTTCTTTGGGTTCATTTTGCTCTTCTTTCTTAGTTTCTTGAGGTAGACATGTAGATTATTGATGTAAGACCTTTCTTCTGTTCTAATGTGTGAATTTAGTGCTATAAATTTTCTGTAAGCATTGCTTTGACTGCATCTCATTTATTTTGATATGTTGTATTTTTGTTTTTATTCACTTATTTTTTTTAAAGTTCAGTTTCCTTTGAGTCTTCCTCATTGACCCATAGATTTTTAGAAGTACGTTATTTAATTTACAAGTGTTTAGAAAATTTCCTGTTATCTTTCTTTTGTCTTTCTTTTCTTTTCCCTTTCTTATTTCTAGTATGATTTTCCTATGGCTAGAAAGCATACTTTATATAATTTAAATTCTTTTATGTTTGTTTGTTTTCTGCCCCATTATTTAATTATCTTGGTGAATTTTCCATGGCCCTTAAAAATGTATATTCTGATGATTTTGGGTGGAGTATTGTATATATGCCAATGAGATCCTGTTGGATGATTGTATTTTTCAGATCATTTTTAATCTTCCTGATTTTCTGTCCAATAGTTTTGTCAGTTGCTGAGGGTCTAAAGTCCCCAGTTATAATTGTGGATTTATCTATTTCTCTTTTCAGCTCATCAATTTTTGTTTCATGTATTTGAAGCTTTGTTGTTATGTATACATCTATGATAGTTATGTCTTCCTGGTGGATTGATCCTTTTGTCATTGTGTAATGTCATTCTATTTGTAGTAATTTTCTTTGCTCTGAACTCCACTTTTTTTGGATATTAATGTACTCTTTTGTTCTTTTTAGAAATTAATGTTTTCATGGTATATATTTTTTCTATTCTTTTATTTTCAACATAATTATATTGTTGAATTTGAAGTGATTACTTATAAGCAGCATATAGTTGTTGGATCATAATTTTTTAACCCAATCTCCTTTAATTGGGGTATTTAGGCCATTTACATTTATGGTAATTATTGAATGTTAGGCCTTAAGTCTGACATTTTATCTTATTTTGTTTTCTATTTGTTTCCTCTCTTTCTCCATTCTTGCCTCTTATGAGTTATTTGAACATTTTTAACAATTTCATGTTGATTTATTTATAGTGTTTTTAAGTATATAATTTTGTGTAGTTTTCTCAGGTGTTGCTGGGGTTTTTCCCCAGTATCATATTGGCTTTCATTTGGGCTCTTCT